>CM056993.1:68769324-71169324 GCA_029891345.1 Dryococelus australis
ATGCGAGGTATGTAGTAGCACAAAATGACTGCGAAGTAAGATATATTGAAGTACTGTATCTGTTTTTCTTTTCAAATTGTTGAAAAAAATTAATAATTTAACGAAATACGTTTTATTGTAATATTTATCCCCAGCCACTGGTTTACCATCTAACTGAAAACTGTGCACATGAAAGGCATTTTAAAAATTTTTTAAAAATGCTCCGTATTCATTAACATTAAAATATACAATCATACATTTCCCGAACACATTTGCTCCTATAATATTCGAGTACTTTAGTCTATTACTCGGGAAGATAATATTTGCAGGAAAACAGTGAGACATAAATTAGAGGTAAACGTTCAAGAATATGTGTGGAACAAACGATACTGCAAATTTTAGTGCATGTAAGTAGATTGTCGCCTATCCAGTTTATTAGAACCCGAATACAAATTGAACGGTCTATTTTACACCAAAAATTACAGAAGAAAATAGTGTCAACTATGGCGTTGAAATTTAGTCTTACAGCGAAGTAGACGTTTAAAGTAGGCCTGGTTTTGAATGAATGTTAAGCTTAAAAAATGATAGACCGTTTGTAATGACAATGCTATATTATTTTGTATACTATAATTAAGATGGGCTTCAAAGCACGCCTAAATACAGTAAAATTAAGATTAAAATACTTTTTTACCGATTTACATATAGTGAACGACTAGAAGTAGGCAGATTTACAATTCTGCATTCCGAACCACTAGTTACTGACAAAAGAAAAAACATGAAGTAAGTTAAAGAGCGCCTGAAAGAAAACTCGCTGACTTCGTTAGTTCTTGCAATGATTTATTACAGGCGTTAACATTTTCGCCCCAACTTTCATTTTGACGGTTGATGAAAATGATGATGCACAAGGTTTTCCAGCTATAATGTTGGCATGAACAACTCTGTAGAAAATTAAATATAGTTTATTCGCGGTTTCTTCAAACTTTTTGAATCAAACCTTTGAAAAATCACCCCATAAATGACGTGATTTGTTGCTTACTAATAATATAATGTATCAAAAACGTTTTATTCTCATTTTTGTGTAAAAGAACGTTATCTTTTTTTGCCGAAATTGAACTTTTAATTTAATATAAAAATATATAATAATACTTCTTATACAATTTATATTAATTAAATTAGGCAGAAAGTAGCAATGTTGGTAATACCTGATATAGGCTATTCACGGTAAAGTGAGCACTTATTAATTTGGAATAAGGGTCAATGAATATATTTTATTTTACCCTTAGGCCTTAACTTCCGAGTGCGGTGGAATATAAAAACTGTGTTTATTACTTACATGACAATGCATATTTTAAAATGCAGTTAAAGGATAATACATGGCTGAAATGAAAAAGGAACTAGGTCCTCAAAAGTGCTCACTTTACCGTGAACAGTCTATATGAAAAATATTATTACACTGATTCCCTTTGGTGTAATTTTCTAGACACAGATAAGCTTTGTTTGCACGAGGCGGAAGAATACCCTGGGAGTATAACATTGCCAGGCCTTCAGAAAAGTTTGAAGTTACCGTGTGTATACTATAGTACATCATGCGTACCGGTGAAGAGGTAAAATCATAATTCTTCTTACAACTGGTGCAGTCTGTTATCTTACACACTGTGTTTATTACTTAAATGGCAATATTTATTTTAAAAGACGACAAAGGATAAAATGTGACTGAAAGGGAAAAGTAACAAGGGCCTCAAAAGTGCTCACTTTACCGTGAATAGCCTGAAGTTCGAGAGCACGATGTAATTTTTTTTTTTTTTTAATAGCCTTACAAGCGAAAGAAGCAGCAATAGTAACCAACACGTGTTGTTTGCCGAGTTTCATAAATGTTTTACGAGGTTATATGTTTCCCTCGTAGCGAAGAAAAGCGGAGTCTCTTTCAGTGTTGTTTGGGAAACGGCAAATATGTTTCAAGAGACAGGGAACGCATAGCTTTGTGCAGTGCCTGTAAGAATATCGGAAATCAGTTGTACGAAAGTAAACGTAGGGAACAGCAGCAGCGGTGATTATACTACGAAGGAGTATTCTGGCATAATAAATAATTGTGGATGATGACGTTGTCTGTTACGTTTCCAGAAGGACGATTTGTACACGCGCCTCCGAAAATGATGTAGTTCGGCCTGAACAATCGGTAGGGACTTGCGAAATTCGCGATATATTTTGACATCAAGCTAAAATTCGTAGTACTAATATATACTCGAGCCGGCGTCATTTCTCCATTGGTTGCTGCATAAATGTTGAGTCACGCCCTTTCTGAGTGAACTGTACGCGATTGGGGCACACAATTGTGAAATGTTCATTTATTGGTGCAGCGTTACCCGGGACGTGTCAAGTAAAGAATGGTCCGATGGCACACGTTTTGCAAAGGAAAAGTGTTTTTTGTTTAATATGTCCTCAAATTATAACGCGAATTTAGCAGGTCTCTAACAATCGATTATGTATACTTTCAACTTCCTTCTTCGGGTAGCGTTTCTTGGTGTCACTCCGAGAGCTCTCCCCCCCCCCCCCCCTCGAAAAAACTTTTGATTGATGCAGCAGATTCCAGACAAACTTCTTACACTTGCACATTCCCTCCGCTCGGAGGCGTTTCGCCGCCAATTTTTCATTTCAATCTAACTACTTCCGGTGGCCCGTCGACTTTCATTTCAATATACTTCCGGTCTTCCGCCCACCAATTTCTAGCAGATGCTGGAGCAGCTTCTTACAGTCTTCCGTCTCCCCTCCCTTTTTCCTTCCCTCGCAGCTAGGGTAAGGGGTGGGATGAGTTTAAATGTTTTCGTCAATGTTTGAGGGTGCTAGGCACGAAAAAAATTATTATTTTATATTTTTACTAAACACGGTTAAACTTGTTGACATTAGTTCTAAGTACTATGTTCTCTAACAACAAGTAAAAATCACGTTTTTGGAACGAACAAATAAAATACAGGCTGTTCACAGTAAAGGGAGCACTTTTAAAATCAACCTTAGAAAAAAGTCACCACTCCTATCTGCATATATTTTAACGGGTGCAATGAGTGGCATGCGCCCAGTGAAGTTGGTAACTATGGATGGAAAGAAGTTACGTAGCTTAGCGTCGAATATAAAATTTTAGGGAACCATTTGTGATAACTTAAACGATTTCTTCGGCTTTCTGTTTTTTTTTTTGTATGGCATCGAATTGAAAAATGAGCTGATCTGTAAAATATTTACTTTCCGGATGATTTCACAGTTTCATTTGATCGATGCAAGAATAAAGTGATGAGGAATATGGAAATGTTCTTTTTACATAAAGCGAAATAGTACACAACATGCAAACAAGTAGATCTTAAACAGGGCTTTCAAAAGTGCTAATTTTACCGCGAATAGCATATAAGCGAAAACATTTACAGAAAATTTACTAAGGGTAAGTGAAAGATCATATCTTAATTAATTTTTAAGTGTGATTAACAAAATATTTTTTTTTACAAAAGCTTGTACCATTAAAAAATATGGAAAAAAATTTATTATTTTAAGCAATTAAAAAAAATTCAGAAAACATTTCCTATAGTGATTTTAAACATTTCTTGAACTTATGGTATTTCATTTCCACGTGAGTTATCTCATTTCGGAAAGTGAATTAGTTTTTAGTATCTGTATGTTCCAAAAACACTAAAATTGCGATTTTGGCATGCATGGCATGCAAAATATATGCAATCTAGAATTTTTTATAATTATAAATATTACTTGTAAGTAATGTCTATAAGTTAAGCAATATTTAGTACAGATATAAATAAATGATTTTTTTTTCGTCGCCGGCACACCTTTAAAAGACCGTCGTCTACATGTCGCCTGAATAGCATCGTCAAGTGTTTGAAATCAGTGTTTTATATGAAACCACTTAATTTATTCCCATTTTAGTTTATTTTTGAAAAGGAGACACTTCGGGCGAGGGACGAATGATTCTCTTAAGACAATTACGCACATTATATATATGATTCTCAAGCACCCCTGCATAGCTTAAAAAGTATTATCCACACTACTGTATTGCAAAATATACTGGTCGGAAATATGCAAAACTATTGTACGGACAGGCACAGAATTTCGCTTCAGACTTCCCACCAGTAGGAAGATGGGTCATAGCTTTAAAAGCCCTGCTTAAGTTCAACTTGCATACACGTTGTGTATTCCTCCGCCTTATGTATAAGTAACATTGTCATAGGCCTCATCACTTTATTCACGCGTCGGCCAAATGAAACTGTGAAATTATTAAGAGAGTAATTACTTATAAATTTGCTCATTTTTACACCCACATGCATTAAAAAAACCGACATAAATAATGTCAAGTTATCACAAACGGTTGTCTAACACGTCACGACTAATGGGTATATGTAGACCTGAAATATTCGCGAGTTCAGTGACCTGCAGGCTAGACTAGAGTCTTGTGAACAAATATCCCAATGTGAACAGCACATTGGTTGTCTGCTGTCACAGCGGAAGGTGACAATTGGACACCTTTCTCCAGGAGGTGTCAAAAACCGTGTGGACCAATGTATTAAGTTATATAAACGCACGTGTTTTGAATTCTAGCTTGTCCCAAAATGAATCTGCGAATTCTTCAGGTATCTACTAATGGGCAAATATAAGTGGCCAATAAGCTATCAGTTTTGTTAGTTTAGACATGTGGGAGGTCCTTTATTAATAAAAACTATGGTGTCTGTGTAATAATACACTATGGTGTTTAACTTGTGTGCTCCTTGGTGTCCTGGGATTTACTCCGATTGGCTGAAAAGTGCACATCATTAAGTTTCCTGATAATGATGGAAGAGTATTTCGTGAAAGAACTTTTTAAAGTGCAAGTAGACGTCTGCCTATCACTTTTATACATTTTCATTAGAAAAAGTAAAATTAAAGTAACATTATTATTATTTATATTACCATGTCGATAGTCTTATTAGTAATTCTAGAGGTACTTTAGAATTAATTAAATTTATTAATTACTCTGTTTCAACACCTCAATCATTATTGTGACTGTATTATTCTTTAGTTATATTTAAATTAGAATACTGTTCAGTCATTAGGAACAACGATTCCATCACTGATTCAAAGAAAGTAGAAAATGTTCAAAGAAATATTTTTAAGACTATAGTTAATAGATTCTCACTAAATTATTTATATTTCAGTTATATTATGGAGCTCAACAGATATAATTCTCAGTCATGGAAAGTCAGACCAGTCGTTATAGATGCTTTATTTTTAATAAATGCTTTTCTTTCATATTTTGTTCTGTTCTCTTGTGAATAAACTAGTGTGTTTAAAGATTCCTAAGTATAAGGATAGAATTTTGAATGTTTCCTGAAGTTAAAATTCTAGAAATGATCTAGTCAAAAGATATGTCAAAAATTATAATAAATTGTTTTGATTCCTTTATGGAGAAAAAAATTACTTTTCTTGAGCTATTCAAACATTTTAATAGATAATAGGCCATTTCCTGAATTTTGGGATTTCAACTATTAATTGACATTAAGTAATCTGTTATTCTTTTTGTTTTAAGTAAACTCTTTATGTGGTTTATCACAGTTGTGTAAATCTTCTGTATTGTCAATGTGTTTGTTTTTGTGCCTTCTTGTGTTGGGTTGTTAATGCGTGGTTGTGTATTTGCGTGTATTCGTATTTATTTTTGATTGTTTTGTGTTTTGGTTGTCTTTGTTAATGCACATATGTGTGTGTGTCATCCCGTTAATGGTTGACACTGTTACAGTGCGGTTTTATGTGTACTACCACGAGCAATAAGAAAGCATAGCTCTTTATTCCTATACTGAAGTGCTCCACATAAAGGCGGGTTTTTGTAGTATTTGAACTTAGTTTCTACAAATTATTTCGAACAACCTTGTTGTTTTAAGAAATAGTGTGCACATCGAGATTCACTCCAAAGAAGTTACATGTGTAGTACAACACCTTTCCGTCGGCTAGACATTATAACGCAAAATAATTGATAAACAAAGAACAATAAGTAAAATGAATTATTTTAATACATTCAGAGAGTGTATCATTAGGTTATACTTCTGAACATCTTTTTTTCCTACTCGCAAATACCAACAGAGTAAATACAACAAAAATCAGGAAATGGCTTACAACTAGTTTATATACTTATTAAAAGAATACCTCATTAAGTCATATTTCTGATAATCGTTCTTAACTTGCTTACAAATGGTAACAGATTGAAAGCAACGAAAATTTTATATTATTCAGTACTGACAATTTTATTTCATAGTTAGAGACCTGCAAAATTCGCGTTATTATTTGATAACATGTTAAACTTAAAACACTTTTCCTTTGCAACTCGCGTGTCATTGGACCATTCTTTATTTGACACGCCCCGGATGAATCTGCTCCAATAAATGAACGCTTCACAACTGTGTACTCCAATCACATGCAGTTCAGTGAGAAAGGGCGTGGCTTCACAGCTACACAGCAGCCAACGAAGAAACGACGCTGGCTCTAGTGTATACAGTACCGTACAGTTTAGGCTGGTTCCAAATATAACTCGAATTTCGCATGTCCCTACTAATTGTCGTGTTACAAATGGCAGTTGGATGACTTGCCGCGGAAGGGGAAGGGGTGTGTGAGATGTGGTACTTCGATGTCGCGATAAACCAGGGACGCCCTGAGCGATATACGATACTGGAGTTGGGTTAAATGAGGAGTGAAGAGGAATGTCACACCGTGATGAATGACCGTCCAGGTCTGCATATGGCGCGCAGCTGAGGCGGCGAGACACGCAGCGACAATCGATACGCCATCGACAATCGATGTGCCGCCTCGTCATCCAGCCCCGAGCGGCTTGTCCGCGGGGCCAAAATAAAGATAAACGTAGCTCCCGCTGCGATAATGGGCTGGGTTAACTAATCGCTCGGCCATCACTCAGCGAGCCGCCAAGACAGCGGACACTTGCAAACGTCAGACGCGTGAAAAATGAGTGGCCACTACAGAATCATAAATGTCGCGTTTATCATGTGGCTGAGGGGGCCGTAGCAGTGATGCATCAAACCCACTTCCCTGAACGTCTCAAATATTTAACTACTGGAACGTTATAGTCACCAGGTATCATACACTCTAAATAAATCCATACCATTTCTTTGAAATTGTTTTGTTTTCACCAACACAGTGTAGATTTAATTCAAAGAAAAAATCACAGAAACGCAAGTTTGCTGCTAATAAATGTTTTTTATACGTTTTTGTGATATTGCTAACGATATAATTTTTTTTATAACCATTCAATAATGAACGCTGCGTAGTGCCCGTGTGTGGTATGGACCAATAGAACGATGGTGAGTTCCAACACAGATACCAACAGAACTGGAGTTCTTGCAGTAGTGGACATAGGTGACTCGCTACTAATTTTTCTTAAGAGCTAGTAAATGTGTGCAGATCTCAATGTGTTAAACCCCGGGGGTGGGGGGGGGAGGGGTAGGAGGGTGTGCCAAAACACCATTCAAAGAACATTTGATTGCCGCGGCGGGAAGACGCTATGATGGGTTCAACGGTCCATCGCTTCATCCAACATTCCTAGTGTCCTGCGCGCTTTACAAGGACAGGATATCAGGGTTCAGTACCATCCCGACAACTCATGTGTTTCGGATGCCTTCCTCGACCAAGGAAAACACTGGAGAATCCAAGACACCTATGTTCAATTACGGAAGACACAGGGTGAATATATGTTTCCAGCAGTCATCCATGCGATAGAAACTGTCCGAGACCAATTCATATTCCTGCGAGAGCTGCTTTATTTCGCTGCTCGTTGTTACACCCTTGGAGGTCACTGTCGACATCGTGACGTCATGAGGGAGACAGATCGATTACGGTACTACATTATTTTGTAACAAACACCATAACGTACCAAAGGAAGAAGATTACGATGTCCCACTAACGCAGGTGATAAACGGAAGAAGAAAGGACCCATTGAAGTCGGGACTCGAACCAGATGGTTCGTCATTGAAATTATCGTATTTAAAATGTTGAGTATAATTATTTTCTATGTCAATTTTTCGGATAAAATTTATGTCGTAATGTTACTGTTAATATGCTGGAATTAAACGCTTTCTTAGTGGCCGCGGTGGCTGAGAGGTTAGCATGCTCGCCTCCCACCAATGCGATCCGGGTTCAATCCCCGGCCGGGTCATTCCGAATTTTCGCATGTGGGAATCGTGCTGGACCATCGGCGGGTTTTCTCGGGGATCTCCCGCCCTTCCATTACGGCGCTGCTCCATAGTCACCTCATCTCCCTCATCGGCTCTCAAGACCTCGACGTTAGCAAAGGTAATTTCGGATTATTCCCGAACACTGACTAAGAATCGCCTTCATGTAACTATTTATTGTCTAAGTGATTTTCCTTGGTTTGTTTTCGAAGACGGGCATTGATCGTGTTTACCGATCATACGTGAAGTCCACGCGAACTATTATTTTATCACAGTGCAGCTATTTCAAATCAGAATCCCTCTCTTCCTTTTTACTCCCAACTCCTCAACAATATGAGTATTTATCCCGAAAGCGATTTTCAAGGTAACAGTTAGATTAAAAGTTGTAGAAAAAACTGTGAAAGAAAGAAAATAGATTGACTACACGCTAAGCTATTTCGATAACCGAATCCTGAGTAGCCCAATCAGAAAGGAAAACGACTTCTCACGACTACAGCAGTCAATAACAAAAGGAATCCTGCAAATGTGCACGTAGGATATTGAAAACCACCCGGTACTCATGTTATATCGTGAGAAATTCGTTCTCTCTAACAACACCCCACTGTTGAACAAACATAAGTGGTTCATAAGAAATGTGTTTTTTTTTTGTGGTTAAACGATTAAATGCAGCTTTAAAGTGTACATTAATTTGTAATCAGAGATACCAGAAAATCACGAGCATTTTTTGAGTCAACTTATCTTCAATAACCAGGGATACCCGAATTTCGCGAAAAGATTTCCACGTACGCTAGATATCAATCCCCTATGGCATTCCACCAGTTTTGTTTTGATTATTGGTGGCGTGTCGTTGTGAGAAGTTTTTTTTTTTTTTTTTTTTTTTTACTACTTGACTGGCAAATCAGAAATTCAGCCTGATGCCAAATAATAACGCGAATTTTGCATGTCTCTACCTATCACAGTTATAGCGATAAGCATATATAGGCTGTTCACGGTAAAGTGAGCACTTTTGAAGCCCTACTTACGTTTTATTATCAACCATGTTTTATCCTTCCGCCACTTTTTAAAACAAATATTGCCATATAAGTAATAAACACGATGTACTGTACATATTTTACCGGACTCGAATGTTAACGTCTAAGACTACAATAAAATATAATTATTGGCTATTATTCCAAATGAGAAAGCTTCAAAAAGTGCTCATTTTACCGTTAATAGCCTATACCAAACACAACGCAAGCACAATGGCCTGGCTATAACTGATATAACGACAGTAATATTAGTTTATGTTGCCTTATTTAGTATCGAAGAAATTAAGTTCTGTATAGTTGGTAGCGGTTTTTTGTCCAAAAAAAATGGATTGATCTTAGACTTTTTAAAATGAGAAATGATATTCCTCTGAATGTTTACTATTAACGAAGCCTAAAAAAGTTACGAAACTTCCGTGATTGCGATTCTTCAGAAATAAACAAATTAAATATCTGTCCGAGGAATGAAGTCAACATACACTACTTTATTGATATGTTAATAATAAGTTTTTCATCTGGTATCGTAGTAAAAGTGCCGGGGCCTCTGATTGGCTGAATATTGACGCGCAGCGATATTAACAAGGGGAGTCACTGTCACTTGTTACTGTCACTGTGCCAAGGTAAGTGCTTATCGCTATGCACGATTGTAGCCAGTCTAACTGAAATCAAGCAGTTTAAATATTACGTATATTAGTGTGTTGTGTTAATAATGGGGTTATAAATATTGCGCCCGGACCCTAAATCACAGAATTTTTAGCCCACCGCATAAAAGAATCGTCACGCAATTTCACTGCGTTGTTCTTACCAATTATGTGAGTGAATATTCAGGCGAAATCGCCTGGTTGGGTTCGGCAACGTATTATCTGGAAGTGACGGTCTGTAGAAAAGGTGGAGAGACAAGAGAAGAGCGAAAACCAATGATCCACGAAAGAGGGGTGAGTGAAATGAGGAAAATATCCGAGAGGAAATTAATAGAAGTCAACAAACGCGTTTAGAAGATCCTTTGTGCCAGTACACAATTACGAATTATAGGTCGCGTTTCCTTGTGCCAGCCTACCACCAAGGAGAACTGGGTTCTATTCCCCGCGGGGTCGTTGTCGGATTTTCGCACGTGGGAGCACCGGATGATGCCGCTGGTCTGCTGGTTTTCTCGGGGACTTCCCGTTTCCCCCGCCCTTGCGTTCTGATGCTGCTGGATATTCACCTCGATTCACACTCTTCGGCTCCCAAGACCTCTCCAAGTTTAATTCAGAAATTACTGATACTCGCACTTCAGTAAGCGGTTGAGATATATGCACGTCTTGAATGAAAGCCACGCATTTAATCTTTTTTTTTTCATGGCATCTTTTGTGGAGTTGTGTGATACGAAACATTTATCGGCGAACACCTGCAACATTTGCGTTGTTGTTTAAGGACGTCTTAAACTCCAAACACTTTTCCTTTGCAATGCGTCTGTCATTGGGATATTCTTTATTTGACACGCCCCGGGTAACTCTGCGCCAATAAATGAACTCTTCACAACTGTGTGACCCAATCACGTGGAGCTCACTCAGGAAGGAGTGACAACATTTATGCAGCCACTAATGGAGAATTGACGCCGGCTCGAGCATATATAGTACTATGAATTTTAACTGGATGTAAAAAAATAACGCGAATTTTGCAGGTCCCTATTTATCGGTGTTTACAATGGCTTTTAAAAATGACTGGTTTTCCCAGAATTGGCAACTGTTGAATCGTATAACGGCAAGTGAAAATATTTGAACTTTTCCGTGGTTGTTCCAAATGCGCCGCCGATGAAAACATTTCTGGTAACATTATAACGATTATGTAAAATTTCACTAACTTGAAACAAAGTATTCATCTATATAACTATTACATAACTGTTTCGAAATTTCCTCGTCCGAAAATCGAAACTATATATATCACCCTGCGAGTTATTTTGGTCCCAAGAGACCTATTGCTAGTTGGTCTACCTTATCGGGAAAAATAATCCAAATGGCACACCCTGCGGATGGCCCAGGGCACCTCCCGCTTACACGTCAAAGAATAGTTCAGTTGACTGACAGGCCTGATAACGGGCTTCGGTCTACGCGAGGCGATTTCGCCTATGCGTATCCGACTATTATGTGGCGGCGCAGTGAATCTAGGAATAAACTGACACATCTGCTCAGAACGCACATACCAACAGAAATGTATCTTCTGTTGCTGGGACCCTCAAACCCGATTACGGAACTGTTCAGTACAAGCAACAAAAAATCCTGTCTGGTTATTGCAGTACCGATTATTGTAAAAAACAATCCAACTATATTTGAAGTTTTTCTGTTTGGAGGCGCTAACTGTTTTATTAGGAACACACTGCCTTGTCGCAGCAACCGTGTGTACGCACAGTAGAAAGTACGATCACAGATAGGAATACAAACAACAAACAGTTATGTTTGTATTACTAGGCTGCTCATGGTAAAGTGAGCACTTTTGAGGCCCAAGTTACATTTCTTCTAACAGCCATTTCTTATCCTTCCACTACTTTTTAAAAATAAATACTGCCATGTAAGTAATAAACGAAGTGTGTGTGTGTGTATATATATATATCACTGGACCCGAAAGTTGACTTCTAAGGGTACAATAAAATATATTAATTGATTACTATCCCAAATGAGAGGACTTCAAAAAGTGCTCGTTTTACCGCGAATAGCCTATAGCTACCTACAACCCATCAGATGGCTGTCCCTTTTTTAACTGTCTAAACGGTTCCTACAACCATTTTTTTTTTTGGTGTGCAGCTTTTTCCTGTCATTTACTGGAAACTGTTATTCGTACACAATGCAAATCAACATAAGAAAATCCGGAATCAAGTGCAAGTGAACTATTGTATGTCGCAGGGAATTCTTATATAATCCATTTACGGTTACTTCAGACATGTCTGAAGCCCTGCTTAAGTTATACTTCTAGGATATTCCTCCGCCTCGGGCAAACTAAGCTTAACTAAGTCTGGAAAATTGCACCAAAGGACAACGCACCGAATTCGTGCGCACTCGTTTGTATAGGCTGTACACGGTGAAGTGAGAACTTTTTAAGGCCCTCCCAAAAGGCATTAGCCCCTAATAAATATATTTTATTTCAATTTCAGACGTTGACTTTTGAGAGTGATGAAATGCATACGCTGTGTTTATTAGTCATATTGCAATGTTTACATTCAAATTTGGCGGAAAGGAAGAAATTAATTGGAAGGAAAAAATTAATTAAAAAGTGTTCACTTTGCCGTGAATAGCCTATAACAGTATTTTGCATAGGAACTATTTCTCACTAGGTGCTACCAACACACGCTATTTATCACTGGTTTTTATTCAAATTATATATAAATGAATCATTATAAAAAACTAACTTTTATTAACACAAGTATAAAACGCTTGTGATATATGGCATATGTTGGAAATAACTAAACACGCCATACTTGGAGAGATTTTTTAAAGGTTTGATTCAAAAAAAGGTGACGAAACTGCGAATAGACTATACAGCCTTAGTCGATACGCTACTAGACGCTGTTCGCTGTTAACTAAACATTTTTGAAAGCCCTCCTCTGGATCTGCTTTTCTGATTTTTTTTTTATCATTCCGTATCCTACCACCATTTGTAAAATTACAATTACAATTGCTATCTAACAGATGACTTTGTTTCATGCATGGATCAGGGTAAAACTATGAAAATATTATCAGTGTAAATATGTCACTACTCTGCCAATTCTTCATCTATGCGTGTCGAAAAAAAAAGTACAATCTAAATTCGAATCTGTGGAAAACCACTGATACCCAGTGAAATTCAACTGCTCGAATCAGTGAAAATGGCTCCACTTATAATCAGTGGAAAACCAACTGATTGTATCAGCGGAAAAATTTCACTGATTCAATTAGTGACGTGAAACAATTTCACTGATTGTATAAGCGACGGCCGACTGCGGTTGCGAATTGAATTTTGCATTATTGAATGTAGCCAAATAATTACCTGAAATGAATATATTTATGATAGTTTATTATTTCTAATTCGCAATTTACCGTAATTTAAAAAGTAGAAATTTTTCAGGGGTGGCCGAGATTGAATTCACACACTCTTTCCATTTCGATTTTAGCCACTACCCAACCATCTTCGCTATCAAAACAAGTTGAAAACCAAGAGGAAAATATATGTCTTATAACTGAAAACGAAATGAAAGACATAAAAACGGAATTAAATGCTGAATGTTCATATTACCTCATGAAATGGTTTTTTCAAAGACGAAACACTTTTTTAGAAAGTATTTTGCAATGGTATTATTAATTTATTCTTTGTTCTTTCACTTGATACGCGTCGTTTAGCGGCCATTTTTAAACATTGTTTGGCGGCTATTTTTACACGCCATTCAACTGATACATCATTCAGAAATAAACCACTGCTCAATTGTGAAAATAAGACTGATGAACCAGTGGAAAATGTCACTGAATAAATAAGTTAAGGAAATGTGATATTTTTCACTGACTCGTCAGTTAAATTCACTGAAGTGACTGTTGAATCAGTCAGGTACTGTTGACTCATTGAATCAGTGAAATTCTCACTGGATTAGTTTTAGAGTGTAGAAAGTCGGTGTCACAGGATTTCAAAACCACGCAAATAAGCTGAATTTAATGCGTGGAAATACTTTCTCTGCTTTACTCACAAACCGAGAGTATGACTGTGCGTGTACATGGAATCACACACTGTCACCGCGGTCCAGTTATATCGAATGGAGAAACAGTCCTTCGGACAAGATTACGATGATATTCACTGCAATGAATACGAGATCGTCACGAAATCAGTAAAATTCCAACACTGTTAACAATCAGTAAGCAGCCACTTTCAGCAGGTTAGAGTGCACAGTCAAGTGACCCAGTGGGCTCTTTGATATAAAGCGTACTCCATCGTTCATTATCTACGCGATGGTCTGGAAAGGGGTGCGAAGTGGTAGGCTGCGCCAACAAGTGTATTAATTACTATTGTTTCGGCAACCTGCTGGCAATTCCTGCGGTCAGTGACGCTCTGCCACGCCGCTGGCCTGCGCTGCTACACGGTGTGATTTCGCTGTGATGCATCACTCTCGAGTCCGGTTGTGCTTATTGCATTTCATTTAAACTAAATTAGTAGTGTTTGTGAGCCGTTACAGGCAGGGTAACTTCATTTGCAGCGCCACTTTCTACAGTCAATTATTATTTTTTTCTTTATTTATAATAGATAGTTCATCCATTTTTAATCTGTGAGCTAACCTCAATGTATAGGTTCCAGGGAGTTGTTTATTTTAAAATGGCAGCAGTTTCTTTTCGCTAAATTGAAACACATTTGTATTTTATTGTTCATGGCTTCCTCCAATCTGATAAAACATGGTCTACGTATAAATATTGTTTCCAACTGACATCTTTGTGTCACTCGGTTGGTAAATCGATTAAATATACTTCTTGAAACTAGGGAATCTTTTGTACTTTGGGTCCTACTTCGCCTCAAAGTAATTCCCTAGAATTAATGTAGCCGACGTTTATTGACTGAAATAACTACCTGTGTAACCAGACGTACGATTTGGACGAAATTTTACTATGTATTTTGATTTATAATTACATTTGAGAAATGCATATTAAATAATGCAAAATCATTTGCATATATGAAGTATTACTTATTTAAAGTATTCAGGTGGACCAATAAATCCTGGTTCCTCTACATTGCTTTCGTCGACACGCCTAATCTGTGTCAGTGCTTGAATTGTTGATCTCTTGTTGCGACGTCATCGGGCCAGAACAGAGCGCATAAACGCAGATGCTCGTGTTTACATGAACAGCCTCGCGCGGTGCTCCTTACGACGAAGAAGTGATGGGGGATGGGGAGGGTAGAGCAAAAAACTGCATTATGACTCACAGCTTCACAACGCGTACCAACCATACGCGGCGCCGTTTCCCGCCGAAATATTTTAGCGGGAACTGCTGGACGCGCAGTACGTGCAAACGGCCATGCAACCATGGTAACTTGGCGGTCTTGTGATCGCCTTGGTTCAACAGGGTAGTGCGTGATCTGTACTTGGATGGGTGGCCGTCTAATGAACGCCACACTCTTAACACCACGATCCTTCATTTCTACAGCTTTTGCGAGAATTAATTTTCGTACCCAAACGGGAGCCGATAGTCTATTGTAAGATGCTCTTACAATTTTGTTACAAACTGTGCTTATTATGTAGTCTAATTTTTTGTAACACAAAAATCTGTATAATTTTAATTAATTATTAAATAAACGAAAATTTCGTTAATTAATGATTTGGATAAAAGTATACACGTTTTTTGTGTTGGAAAAATTAGACTACATAACAAAAACAATTTTCAACAAAATTGTAAGAGGATTTTACAATATCGGCTCCCGTTTGGGTACAATAAAATAATTCTCGCAAAAGGTGTAGAAATGGGAGATCGTGGCCTTAAGCCCGAATCAGTGATATCAATCAGTGGAATGAAATTCGCTGGAAGTCAGTTGATAAGCTACTGCTAGCGACACTCGAATTTCGCGAAAAAATTTCACGACCAGTTGTATTTCATAACACTTTAGCTGAGATGCACTTTCCGTGGTTGGATGATTTCCGTGTTATGCGTTTACGTACGAATCACAGACGTGCAGTATTGAAGTTGCGTAATTATGATCAGCCAGTCAGGTAGGATAATGTCTTCACGCAGACACACGTCACCAATAAGTAAAAGACAACTGTTGGTACGTTCTAGAGTATTGGAATCTAGCATATGCAGAAATCTTTTCGCGAAATTCGGGTGTCCCTATCTACTGCTGACCAACGAATCGATCAAATTAACTGGGGACAAGTGACTTATAGAAGTGGAATTCTTGACATTCAGTGGGAATCACAAATAAATCAGTGAAATTCAGCCACTATAATAGTCCTCTAACATAGTACCCCGCGTATACTCGTTCGTCTGACGTGTTGCAGAATATGTATAGTCATAGTCGGTGCTGTACAAGGTAAGAAGCTAGCGCCATTCAAGCAGAGTATTTTTCCAGGTTATATTATTGGTTGCTACCGGAGCTACAGGAAAAATATAAATTAATTTCATATATCCCGTCGTATAAGATGTTAATAGGAATCCGTACGTACCTGCCAATCTCATAATTTGCAACACCTGGAATGAAAAATTAATGTATAACTTACGCGGTTAATTATACTCTAAGAAATCATTTGTAAATTTACCATATCAGTGTACATGTACAGTGACAAAGCACGTATGGTAAATTATTTTCCCATGCACGCATGTTAACGTTCGTACAGTTGCTCAGGAAATAGTCAAATGCATAGGGAAGTTCCCAACTTTGTATAGTAGCAATGCTAAACATTCCCATATTTTCAGCCTGATATATAGTATTATTTTCATACACTGCATAGGTTAAAAACTTCCATTACTGTTTAGGAAGTATACCAGAAATTTTTTACAGTGTAGAGACCTGAAAAATTCGCGAGTTCAATTACCTGCAGGCTAGAATCTACAGTCTTATGTACAAATATGCTAATGTTAAAAGCACATTGGTTGTCTGCTGCTGCAGTGACAGGCGACAATTGGACACCGTTCTCCAGGATGTGTCAAACACCGTGTGGACCAATTGATTAAGTTATATAAACGCACGTATTTTGAATTCTAGCTTGTCCCAAAATTAAACCCTCGAAATCTTCAGATCTCTATTAATTAGTTATCTGTAGAGACAGGTGTTTTTCGTGAAAATATTTCAGGACCAGTTGTACTCCAAAACACCTTAGTTCATATGCAATTTCGTGGTTGGACGATTGTAAATGTCACGTGCCTCAAGTGTCTGTTTGCGAATCGGAGCACTTTTATTACGATTGGCCCACTCAAATAAAAACGTGTCTTCTCACTTAGACACCTGGTCGATAACCAAAAGACACTGTGGTTGTGGGCGTGGGGTATTGAAGTCTAGCGTGACCATTAATATTTGAGCGAAAAACACCTGTTCCATGTTATCTGGCACTGACTATAAGTTGCTCAATCTTCACTGTTTTCGCTGATCTTGCCCAATTCTCACAATTTCAAGTTTAAATGCACGTATCCGAAGACGCACATAAACGACACCAGGGAGGTCCACTAAGGGCCAACACACAGATAGGCAGGAGGCGAGGTCGTGTCGACCAGGTACTCCAGCCAACCTCTGGGACACCAGCCAACACCTGCCCACAAATAACGCCCAGTACATCTTCAGAGAGTAGCAGCATTGTGTCCGGTGGGAACGTTTGAGCGGCTCGTAACATCGGGGTCTTGAGAGCCGACGCGGGTGAAGCGGGGCGAGTATGGAGCAGCGCCGGAATGCAAAGGCGACGGGAAAGGGAGATCCCTGAGAAAACCCGCCGACCAGCAGTATCGTCCGGCACTATTACCACGTACGAAAATCCGGGAGCGACCCCGCCGAGAATCGACCCTGGTGAACCGGCGAGCTCTCTATCAACTGGGCCACCGCGGCCCCGATTTACATTGAATAAAACCCGGAGTTCGTTATATTACATTTTGCGTTAGCTGTACGCCCCTTTTTTTTAATTACAAAATCGTACCTTTTTTTCTACATTCATGTTTAGATGAGCTCGTTTCTGATCATTTGTAATACAGTATTGCCAAATATGCTGAACCCAGGATGTATAAAATGCTCTTATACATGCATGTCAGAATGTAAAACAAATAGTAAATGTGCACGTGATAGAGTGCTCTAATAATATCTCAAACATTTGCATCTGTGCGTGTTAATAATAACCATTTCTGTCACCTAAACCTTCATGCCGGCGTTTGCTCACGGCTGTACTCTCTTTGAGCACGCAGTAGGAATCGATATAAACCGTCTGTTGCAAATTGGTTTCTAACGTGCTGCGAGGATTCGCGAGAAAGGAGCAAAGCAACTTCGAGACACGCACACTGATGTGTGAATAAGGAAAACAACGAAGATACTTCGCAACAAGTTATGTTTCAAAACACTGTATAGTCGTTTACCTAGCTTGAATGGCTGAATTACTTTCTGACACGTGCTAACTGTCTGCACACCAACCACGTCGAAGCCGTGCCGAAGTTGCCTAATTCTGAGTGGCCCAGTCGAATATAAAAACGTCTTCTCAAGCAGACAGCAACCAATGGCTATAGACAAACTGCTTTTGGGTACTTATAGTATTGAAGTTTACCCGTGAGCTCATATTCTTTCGCGAAAAATCACTACCCCTAACTACCCGTCACTGACTCATCATTTAAATTGATATATATATATATATATATATATATATATATTTCAATTGAGATACAAATGAGCCCCCAACATAAAAATTGAATTTAAAAAAATCCACTCATCGCTGCCTTAGGCAGGGTCAATTTTAGTTTTCGTGTATTTTTTTATACTATATGTGGTAAAGTTTTGTTTATGAATGTCAGGAAAAAAAAAGCTAGATCGGTTGTTTTAAGCGATAGTCTTCACGTTTAAAACGGCTGTCAGTTGTCAGTAAAGTCGAGGAGTACGAAAATGTTTATAAAAAGCGTATAAATGCGAATAAATTAAAAGCACCAACATTCTTCCGATATATAAGGAACGCATTGGCCGACTTTCAAGTGGCTGTGTGGAACAACATTTATTGGGACGTTACTAGTCAAACGACAGTTACTTGAGTTCAGTCCACAAAAAGTCCGTGAAAGATTCTTCATTACTCATAGCAACGCGCATTTTTCAAGTTCCAAGATGAACTGTTATCAGCCGGAGAAAATGTCTCATACACATCTCGTGTTTAGTCACGTAATTTGAATTATAATAAGTCATCCAAAGTTTTCCGCAATATTCCTTTACAAAGTATCGATTTTATGTTATACTACAAATGAAATAATAAAGACTTGCCATCATATGTGCAACCAAATTATTTGTTTCTATATGGGCAATAAAATATTTTGTTGCTGAAACCAAATTATTTTATTGTTATCATTTGCTTGCCCCAAACTGTAAGATTTTGTTTGTTCAGCTAAATATTTGTTTGGCTACCCCTACATTAAACATTTTGGGCAGATGTAAAATAATTTAAACTTCCGACTGAGTTTCGAACCTAGATCACCTGCGTCCGCGCGCGCTACGCATTAGTAACCTCAGCTTTTTTTTTTTTTTTTTTTTTTAACCTTCATTTGACGTTGTTGTGACATTTTTGACGTTGACGAAGCTCTAGTGAGACCGACTTGTTGACTAATTCCCAGTGCGACAGTCGAGCTGAGCATCCGCCACGTCGGAGGCACCGAGGCGAGGGCCCGCGACTCTCCGGCTAAGGGTCGGCCACCCTACCCCTGAGCTATGAGGGCAGGACCCTAACGTGACAACTGATGAAAACGGAAAGCTTTAAAAATGATATAGTGCATAATTTTGGGCAACGTGGGGAAATAAATATTTCAAGTTTTACAGCTTTACATGTCAGTTTCTTGTGTTTATATTATTGTTTAGCATCAATAGATGCACTAACAAACATGGTTACTATACTAATTGTCACAAAAAATACGAGCTGTATTTTCGAACGAAGGCAGTCAAACGAGTGGCCAAACAAATATATACAGTTGATTCAGCAAAATATTTAGTTGACAGTCTAATTTTTTTTTTTTTGACCCAACACAGAGATTTTGTTTATCCAAATATACATTTTGTTAGACGAACAAAAGTAATTTCGTTGCTTTTCAAATTTTGTTTGCGCAAAAATATATTTTGTTGGGGCAGGTAAATATATATTTGGCCCTATACAAACTAATATTTTGTTATATTTTCTCTCAGAGCATGTGGCCAAAAATGTTTTATGATTTTATAGCCACAAATGGTCTGAAATAAATTTATATTTATTTTGTTCAATGTGCAAACTGGTAGCCATTGTAATTAGTTTTTTCAAACCGCAGAGTAATAATTGCCTACAGTAATTTATCTGTTTTTCTAACAATTCCAGTCTTAATTGTAGTACGTATGGGTATAGTCATTAAATCCGTTATAAAGGAATTTTTGTGGAAGGCACAGAAGAGGTAAACAATGTAAAAACAAAAAGAAAAATGAAGCAAAGCTTTTAAAAAAAAATAGCTGAATATGCAGTGGAAAAACTACAGTCATTTACTAGCCAGGGCAACTGTGTACCTACCGCATTGATCAAATTTCAAATAAAACCTCGAAGATGTATTCATATTACATCAAAATATATACATAAAAATGTAAAACTTGAACTATACTATACATCACGGTGAGAGACTGTAATTCCTTCATTTGAAAGGAAAATGAGTGATACATACTTACCCTTAATGATACAAATTTCCTTCAAACTACTGCAAGTTTCCTTTGTTTATACCCAAGGGCGTATAAATAATTTTTTTCCAGTAGCGGTCCATTGATAATTTTTTTTTTTTACCATATTTACTAGACTTTCACGCCTACGCCCAATAGAGCGAAGTACGCCTTGGTGATCAAGAATTTATTTAAGATTTATTAGAATTTTCTTATGGCGCAGAATATAATTTAATTGGTTCCCAAATACTTCTAGTGTTCGACTGTTGTACTTCTATTATACACGCACAGTGAGACACAGAAAGTGATTATAGTTGATTCACGATAACTTTGGCCTTTTCTGAAGCCCTGTTAAATATCTACTTTTGGTTACTGGTTACGTATCCTTCCGCTACACATAAATATGAACACTGCCATGTGACTTCTAATTTTATAACTATCAAATGCGTTGGTTGTTGTTTACAGCTGTTCAAATAATGATGTCATATTGCAGAAACCATTTCCTACGAATGCTCATAATTTAGGCCTATAACAATATTTAGGTCAGCTTTATAACTATTTGTTACACGCGATATAGCACGTTACACATAATACACATTAATATTTTGCCACGACGATGTTTGTTATAACTGTTGCGGAAATAACAGTAGTATTTAACCTGTTGTTATTAATGTGTTTGGAATAAAAATTAAAACGAAGGGAAAACCAGCCCAATGAAACGACACAGTATATTCGAAGCACGCAACTCGTGTCGCTTATTTATTGTACGCAGCATCGACAAACGTAAAAGATAGTGGTGAACACCCAAACACATAGACCTACCGTAACATTTATTCTGCTAATATTTACATGCATTGGTACTTACTGGTTTGTAGGTTTATTTGATTATTTATTTAATTTTATCTTGGCGGACTTATATTGCGTTGGGATTGTTGCAGACATTCAAATCACAGAAACGTAAGCTCGTTACACAACTGTTTCTCAAACACCTAGCGCAAAGGTACAACGTTGTGATAAACAGACGCGAATGAAAATAATTAATTTCGTCATAACATCAGTTCATGGTTAAAACGTATAAATTTTGCACATATTTGAAATTCACACACACCTGGCCTACGTAACGTTTACAATGCAGCCGCAGCCACCACGCCCTTTCACTGGCAACGATCACAACACATTTCACCCTCCCGTGGAAACACATATTTTTCACAATATTGTAACTTGCCTAGGATGTTTAAAAAACACTAGTACGAACTTGACGTTTCGTTAAAAAACACGCCGTGTCATTGACATGTCGCCACATCACTGCCAGTCGTAAGGCCAAATTAAAACGGGGTATAATCGCCCGCCATTTTGAAAAAGCGCTTGGAAGGAGATCAAATTCTAGATTCTCCCTTCCACACCACGTCTGCCAACCTGCTGGATTTGTAAGCGTTGCGCCATCGGAATAACATGTACTAGGTATTTAAACAATAAAATCTCGTTTCAGTTGTACATTACAATTTCGAAAATCAGTATTGTTGCTGTAATTAGTATGAAATGAGCTGAAATTAGAAATAAACAAATTTATACCGTTCTGCTACACAGGTGGTACGAACTTCCCGAGAGAAAGAGAGAGAGAGAGAGAGAGAGAGAGAGAGAGAGAGAGAGAGAGAGAGAGAGAGAGAGAGAGAGAGAGAGACACGCTCTGCTTAGCTTATTGAACGGAACATTTCTTCCGGACGAAAAAAAAAAAACACCTTGTCACTAGAGCCTAGGCACGGTAATTTGCGCAGATATTTCTAACTGCAGCAATGAAATGTGTTTCCGTTTGTGATACCTAACAATATAAATATATCAATTGGCAACGTTTAATTTACAAATAGTACACATAAAAACGATTATAAAAATATTCTTACTGTGAACTATTTCTTACCGGCCGTTACCAACACGTCGCTGCTCTCGCTGTTGTTAATTCGTATATTATAAATTGGTTTTAAAATTGCTGTAGTCAAAATTAGAAAATAGTAATATAATATTTATGCTAGTTAACCATTTTAACGCAGAAATGCTCATTTTTTAGAAAACTCTATGTGGAATCTAACCAAATATTACGTTCTTGCGAAATCAAATTTAGTTGACAGTACTCACAACTGACAAAAATAATGCTTCATACGTTGCGTTGATACCATCTGTTCTTTTGATAATATTGACAGGCGGGAAAATGTTCTAACTCTCCGCAGTAGCGTACTCCTCGTAGAATGCTTTGTCTTGTTATACCCGCCTCATCTCGAATGCGTACCTTAAAACCTGTTCGATACTGGGGTAGAAGTAAAATTATGAACTCAACTGAAAATCCGTTGTAGGATACGGAACGACAGTTAGTACAGTAAACAAAGAACTCCATTTAAAGTATTGTCTATTCACAGTATTTTAACACTTTCTGAATCAAACCTCTGAAAAAAAAATCACCCAATGTAAGTGTTTTATTCTATCCTGTTAACATGGGGCCGCGGTGGCTGAACGGTTAGTCGCTCGCCTCCCACCAAGGCGAACCGGGCTCAGTCCCCGGCCAGGTCACCGGAATTGGGAATCGTGTCGGATGATGCCATTGGTCGGTGGGTTTTCTCGGGCGTCTCTGCTTCCCCTGCCCTTTCATTCCGGCTCCTCTCCATACTCACCTCAGTCACCCTCATCGGCTCTCAATACCTCGCTGTTAAGAGCCGCCCAAATCTCTTTACTACGTTAACGTAAAAGTATCACATTTTTAGTTCTATTAAACTTGAAATCATATTTTATGTGTGGATTGAAATGTGTTTCGTTTGTAAATAATATAAATACATCAGGGAGAAAATATTTGTTGGTAATCTCTAGTAGGAAATAGTTAGATGCGAAATATTGTTAAACAGGATGCGCACAAATGCAGTGCGTTGTCAGTCGTTTGGTGTAATTTTCTAGACTTCTTTAAACCTTGTTGGATGACGCTGAGGGTAAGTCTCAAAACAGAACTTTAGCAGGGCTTCAGCAAAGTTTGAAGGGACCATGAATGGAGTATGTGGTTCTGAGTTCCACTGACCTCGCTATTCCACTGGGGTGTCTGAACCCCCCGATCCCACAGCTTCTTCGCTCGTGTTTACACCCGCGAAACCAGAAACTGGGCTAGCCACAACACACTGTTTTAATACGTGGAATCAGCTGGCTCTCCTCGATGGCGTAACGCTGGGGAATCAAGGCGCAAGTTTATTTAGAGGTTGTCAGGTAGACGTGTTTGTGCGGCTGTCGCTGGTTCACGAAGACAGAACGTCTCTTGAAGTGATATTGAAGCATTAGCACGTGTTCTGCCATGAGTAGAGACCTGAAGAATTCGCGAGGATGAGACCGTGAATCTCATGTACAGCGGGGAGTTACCAGCCACGCCCCCCCCCCCCCCAACATGACTGCGAGCGGCGCTACAACCGACGTCCCGTGTGCTAGCTTGACCCCACCTGCTCGCCTTACCTACACTGCACGGCGCACTATTCCAATGAAGCTTACTTTTCATAGATTTGGAAATACACAAAGACTTGTGTGCTACTGTATGGCGTAATAGAAGAACTTTTACCTTAACTGGGACTCTGATGTATACGATGAACCATATACGTTTAGGTGTTGTTCATCGGAGCCCGAGCCGCGGCAGACCGTCATGCTGTAAGGCAGCTGTTAATCTGAGCGTACCGGGAAACATAGTTCATTGACCTGCCACCTTGGGCGCTAGTGTAGCGGAAAGCGTGTGTACCAGCGTGTTTTAACGTTTTGCTTTTTCTAGCCCCGAATATCAGTCTATAAAAGTAAATTTATTGAATAGTCAGAAATGTACTCAGTTTTAATGAACAAGGAATGTATGGAGCTGGGCATATAAATAGAGACATGCAAAATTCGCGTTATAATTTAGTGGTAGACTAAACTTTGAGTTACTGGGCATTTGACCGACTTCTCTCATAGGCCGGCGGTATGTCTAGCCCGCCTCGCGGGAATCTTGAGCCAATAATGTAACTTCAGCGGCGTAGTGACCAATCTTCTTCAACGAAGTCAAACAGGAAGCTGACTCCACTTAAATGTTAGCATCCAATAAAACCACTGAGTGTGCACAGTTATATATAAGAAATTGGAGGATATCTTGTCATCGAAAGATAAAGGCGAATTTTGCAGGTCTCTACATATAAATAATTTTTTAGCAGTATGTTTATTTTGTGGAAGTGGTATTGGTGCTTGGCATGGGTTTGTATAGTGTTTTTTTTAAGATAGTTTCAAATATAAAAGCTTTTTCCATACAGTGTGTGTTTCTAATTTCTAGAAATACTGTGCGTTTAAACTGTTATCAAAGTTTTGTTTGCTGGTTTTATACGACTGGTGGTTTTATTTATGTGGCGTTTCTAGTGTCGTCCTGGATTGCAGGACGTAGCGAGCGCTACAGGTTAAGTGACCTGCAGGCTAGATTCTACAATCTTATGTAGAAATTTGTCGATGTCAACTGTGCATTGGTTGTCTGCTGTCACAGTGTAAAGCGACGATTGGGCCAGCGTTCTCCCGGAGGTGTCAAACACGGTGTCGATAAATGGCTAATGTAATATAAAAACACATGTTTTGAATTCCAACTTGTCCCAAAATGAATCCGCTAATTCTTCAATTTTCTACCCATAAGTAGGGACTGGAAAGATTTGGGAATTCATTTTATGACAAGCTATACCTCAAACACACATGTATTTCTGTTATGTTTGTAATTTGATCACAGTTTATTAGACACGCCCGGGCAAACTCTGAGCCAATAACATACATGCAAGGAAACCAGCACTGAATTTCGTGCCACCTGGTCTGGGGTAAAATTGTACACACTGGAGCAGCAGCAGCCAATCAACAGAAAGCTGAGACTCAAAAATATACAGGACAATGGAGTCTATCTTACAGGTCGTTTAAAATGGGGTATTTTCCTGTGCCTAGCCTTAAGTAACACCGCTTTAAAAAATGATGTGCAATATGTTAGTTCGTAAAGTTTTAACAGCTGAATCCCTGAATTTTTCGATGTTATAATTCTGGTAGTGGAATGCACACAAACAGTTTTTTTATTTACAGTCCACTTTTAAGGCCAACGGGATGTCTAAAATACAAACGTTTCCGTATACCTTTCGGTTACACCTGGTGCAAGAACTTGTATATATATTTATGTATGTGTGTAAACTGTATACTATATACTTGTACATGAGTGTACGTGTATGTCTGTTTATAACACACACACATTTTTTAACCTCAGAAAACACACACTGACTTAAATATTAGAAACATATTATCTTGTAAATGTTTGGAACGTGTTCGTTAACCACGTAAAGTACACTTAACATCTTTCATAAGGATGGCCATCCTTATACATGTTTCTTATATTTTGGTTTCCTACTTAAACAAACTTTTGAAATTCGGTTCTATCAGGTATCGTCTCCCAACGGATGACGCAACCTACCTTGTCACAGCTACAGTCAAATGCATAAACCTATGAACAACCCCTTATATCTCAAAAAGTGCTCGTCGGGTTTTCGAAATAATCACATCAATGACCTCGACGCTTAATAACATGTTATACTATTGGGCGAAATGGGTATATTCCTATTTAAAAACCCAAAGTTGATATCGATATCTCTGTACTTAATTACATCTCGGAACAGACATAGACGGTGTCTTCTGAGCCCCGTAGTGCCATTTACGAACTCTAAATCAAAATATCGATAACTTCAGCGGTTCGTAAGTTATTTGGGTAGAACATTTTAGCTGAATAAGCCAGAGAACAGAAATATTATTTAAGTCTGAAAAAAAGTGGATGGCGAAAAATTTGAAAAAAATTGTAACCTGATAACGAAATTTTTGAACTGATTAAGGAAAAGAGTGACAATTTTGCTCTAAGTACGAAATTGATCTTCGCGAACAGTTCAAGGATCCAGTCACATAATCTAGTAACCCTATCCGTAACAGATAAATATGTCAATTTAAGTTTTATTTAAACGAACACGTGTTTTATTCGGAACTGTACAAATATGAGGACAACGCTCATTCATTTGTCGGACTATAGTCCATTCACGGTCACCGTCAACTTTTTCTGAAACCCTGTTAAAATTCTACTTCATGCAAATAAATCTGAACCGTATATAAAAAATTAAACCAAAATGACAACGCACGGCATTAGTGCGCATCCAGTTTAATTACATTTTTCATAAGAACTATTTCTTATAGGCTGTACACGGTAAAGTGAGCACTTTTGAAGCCCTAGTTACTTTTACCTTTCAGCCATTTTTTTATCCTTTAACTTCCTTTCTAAGTAAATATTGCCGTTAAGTAATAAACACAGTGTATACATTCCACCGAACTCGGAAGTTAATGTTTAAGGTTAAAATAAAATATGTGTTGACTATTATTCCAAATAAGAGGACTTTCAAAAGTGCTCACTTTACCGTGAATGGCCTATAGTAGGCATTATCAAATCTCATGTTTTCTATCTGTTTTATTCGCATTAATAATAAATGAAATATAATAATTTATAGATAAAATGTTACTAAAAGTGTAATTTAATCAAAAATGATATACTTTAATGTTAACATAGGTATATAGCGCTTGTTGAGTTCAGTTGAGAGATTTGGGCGGCTATTAACAACGAGGTCTTGAGGGAAGATGAGTGTGACATGAGGTGAGAATGGAGAAGCAGCAGAATGCAAGGGGAAACGGGTGACCCCCGACCATCGGAATCGTCCGGGAAGATTCTTAAATGACAACATCAGGGACTTACCATATTGAACGCACGCTTTTTTCTACTGTGTACAGTGTAGAGCATTAAATATGTACACTTCCAGTGCAACGAACTCCTATACATAGGACGCAATGACTGAACGAATTTAATTTAAACTGTAGGTAAGGTGCTCAATGACAGTCCAAGAAGTCAGACGAGAGGTTATCCACGCCCAACATGAGTCTGTAACGACGTAGCATGGAGCCAACTACAAACGGAAGGGTCTCTGATGTTCTAGACTTGATCGCTGTTGATCCCAAACCTGCAAACGTCGCCAAACTACAAAGCAATCGCATTTAGCAACCGGCCACCGACGAAGTGCACACGGAGTCTGCGGCCGCACCCACCCTCGGCGTTTGAACCAGGGTGACCCCCAGCACGTCAGCAGTTGGGAAGTTGGCAGTTTCCTCTCTCGTGCATGCGGGTGGGCGTCTGCGTCTGTGAGATGCCGCCCATTCAGATAGCGACGACGGATCGCGCGACGATCCATCTCCACTGCGGGATCTCTGCCTCGCCTCCGCGTCCCTTTGGAGAGATCACTGGCCTGGCGAGGCCTTTGACCCGCACAGACTCCCGTCCCTCTCGTTGGTCCACCTATAGATCTGTCCACAGTCCTGCTTCTTCCTGCGCATTTTGATCCACTGTATCTCCCATAACTAGGAAATGGGAGACCTCGCGAATTCATTTCACGACGAAATAGACGTCGAACACGTGTGATTGAGGTCACCTTTACAATTGGATGTCAAGTTCATTATACACGCCCTAGATGGCTATGAGCCAATAGCAAACTTGCAAGGAAGCAATTAGCGAATCCCACATTGCCTAGTGTGGGGTAAAACCGTCTAATATCTGAGATAGCAGCCAATGAACAAACATTTGAGGCTCGACTGCACAAACGATTGTGAAGTCCAGCCTACAGATCATTGAACTCACGAAATTTTCCTATCTCTACCCATAACTAGAGACGGGAGTTTTTCGCGAAAATAGTTATGGTCATGCTAAACTTCAATATCCTACGTCCACAACCACAACTTCCTTTGGTTATTGGCGGCGTGTCTACGTGAGAAGACATGTTCTTATTTGACAGAGCCAATCGTAATAAAGTACTCCGATACTGAACATCCATGATTCGCTGGCAGATGAGGCACGTGACATTTAAAATCATCCAACCACGAAAGTGTACATGAATAAAAGTGTTTTGGAATACAATTGGTCTTGAAATATTTTCGCGAAATACACCTGTCCCTGCATGTAACACTCTACCTATTGCATTCTTTTACGATTGGATCATCAAGTTTTGACTCAGCTAAGTTATTTGCAGGCCGATAACAAACGTTCTGCCTTGGAATGCAGTGGAATGGGCGGCTCTTAACACCGAGGTCTTGAGAATCGATGTGGGTGAAGTGAAGTGAGTATGGAGCAACGTCGAAAATCAAGGGCTGGGGAAACGGGAGATCCCCGCGAAAACCCGCCCACGAGTGGCACTTCCGGCATGCGAAAATCGGGGAGCGACCCTGCCGGGAATCGAACCCGGTTCGTCTTGGTGGGAGGCGAGTAATCTAACCACAACGATACCATGGCCCCGCTCCTCCTTTAGAGTATCAGGAACCTCATTGACCCAATGAAATGTGATAGTAACGTTATAAATGTACGACGGGCAAAAGGAAAAGATAATTGTCGTACATGTGTTGAGTATATTGAATCCTATCAAACAGCGATAAAGAATCATCCCTACTCATTCGGTAACCTCCAACAACATGGAGAAGAAGATAACATTGTGGTGAACATGATATTTGTGAAAAGAGTTGATATTTAATCGAATTTCAAAGCACTTTACCTGAAATCAATTTTGGTGATTGGAAGGTCTTCAATTGTAATGCAGAGGTTCAGTAAGAACAATCCAATTGTGATAGACACAACTAAGTAGGAAAATTGGAGATCTTGCAGCAAGATAAAGGCAACTCCACACTTACGCTCAACAGGCTTGTAAAGGTACCATATAAATAAGGACCTAAAAAATTCGCGAGTTCAATGACTTGCAGGTTCGACTTCGCGGTCTTACAGTCATGCAGATATCAATTGCCCATTGGCAGAAACCTGAAAAATTCGCAAGTTAAATTACCTGCAGGCTAGACTCTACAGTTTAATGTACAAATTTGCCAGTGCCAACTATGCATTGGCATTGGTTGTCTGCAGTAAGAAATGGTGATATGGGTTTGAACGAGGCACCTAGGCAATATGGAGTTCCCAAAGCCACATTGAAACGTCACAAAGATGGTAAGAACTTTTATGCTGTTGAAGATAAGAAATAATTGGTAGCGTATGTGACATACCACCGCACATTGAAGATGAAATTGTGCAGCATGTTTTACAAATAGAGGAGTGTTTATTTGGTGTTACTGCCACCGATCTCAGAATGTTAGCTTATGCTGTCTCGGAGAGAAATGGTATACCACACAGATTCAACAGAATTTAAAAAATCGCTGGTAAAAAGTGGTATTGCCAGTTCATGAGCAGACACAAAGAGTTTTCTCTTAGGCAGCCAGAGGCTACATCAATGGCTAGGGCATCTGGTTTCAACAGAGAGCGAGTAAAGGAATTTTTTGAGGTTTTGATGAAAGTAGTTGATAACATCATTTAGATGGCACTAGAATCTTCAACATGGGCAAGAGTAAAATAACAGCAGTGCAAAAAAACATGGAACGTCATTGCACACAAGGGCAAACATCAGGTTGGTTCGATTTCTAGTGGAGAAAGAGGAGTCACAACTACTGCAGTTCGTTGTTCCAGTGCTGCTGGGCAGTTCGTTCCGCCAATGCTAATTTTTAAACGTTCTCGCTGTAAAGACGAACTGAAAGACGGTGCGCCACCGGGCAGTATTTTTGCATTTAATCCCGACAGCGGGTACATTACTAAAGAGATATTCGTACAGTGGCTGCAAAAATGCATTTCAATTGTTGGGCCGACTCAGGCAAATAAAGTGCTCATTTTGCTGGATGGACATTCCATCCACAAAAAGAATCTTGAAGCCTTACATCTAGCGCGAGAAAATGGAATAGTTATCCTCGCACTTCCAGGACACACCACCCACAGATTACAGCCTCTGGATGTATCTTTCTTTAAACCACTCTGCTTATATTATAATGACGAAATCTAAAAATTTTTAAGATGTCATCCAGGTCGATGTGTTACTCAGTTCCAAATCGCAGGGATTTTTGGAAGAGCATATGAACGAGCAGCTACTGTTGGGACAGCGATAAGTGGATTTGCACATTCAGGTGTGTGGCCAGTCGATCCTGATGTGTTTAAAGATAATCATTTTTCAGCTTCCAATGCAGTTCAGCCTGGACCATCATGTGCGAAGAGTTTACCAGCCACAGCAAATCTCATGAGAAACTAAACCGCCAACTCTGGAACAGGAAATAGTATTCCTAGTACCAGCGCTGAAGAAAATAGGAATTTGCTTCCAGTTTCAGTACAGTCCATTTCCCCACTTCCAAGAGCAGCCATTGCTGTAGCTGATCGAGGAAAGAGAGAAGTCAAAGAGTTCAAATACTTACAGATTCCCCTTATAAAAAGATCTTGAAAGAAGTTGAAAAAAAGTCCACATCTAAGCTTAGGTGTGGGTTCAAGGCTAACCGAAAAAAAAAGAGTAATCAACCAATAGGCGTACCAGAAACTACTGCTCTGAAGCAAAAAAAAAAAAAAAAAAATTAAACTTTGCTGATTCGAGAACGCCTCCAAATGTTGAAAAGGACTGGTACTGTGAGTTGTGCCAAGAAGTCTCTGCTGCAGAAATGATCCAGTGCATGACATGCAAAATTTGGGTCCATTCAAGCTGTGCAGGTGTAAGTGGAGGGACAAAACGTTTTTCTGTGAAAACTGTCTTCATTAGGCCTAATGTTGAGAATTTTAATGTTTGAAGTAAGCTATCATTTTATTGCTGTTGTCTATGGACAAGGCAACGCCTTAAAACTAAAGACAATTTGGCAAGATTTTTTTTTGTGGTAACAGTGATGCTTCATCATGCCATTTATACCCAGAAAATGTAATAGTATAATATAGTTTGTGTTAGTTTATCAAATGTTTAAATAGCAATTGTTTTTTAAACGTATAGTAGTGGACCATTCGTAGCAACGTAGTGGTCCATTCATGGCGATGGGTGTCCATGGTTGGACCATTTCACTAAAAATTTCGTTGAATTGTTATTAATACTTCTTGGTACTTGTTATGACGTAACCAGTAGTTTTTGTTTCTACATTGATGTAGCTGTTCATTGCATTTCCCCTAAAATGTTAATGTTAACTGTTTCATAGTTATGGTAGTTATTATGAAACTGGTCCATCGAAAGCAACCTTACCCTATATCTTGTTGAATGTGTTTAAATTAGTTACTGCTCAGATAATTTGTTTGTGTATTTCTACGCTATAGCAAACACTGATAAAATTATAAAATTTATGTTTACTAACAATATCACATCATCGCTCGACATACGCGTGGATAAAATGTACCCACACTATAATATAACAACTTGGCAGAACGATTAGCAATGAAATGAAGAAGGTACGAAATACGGACTTCCAAAGTGTGCAAGTAACCTTGACTGTACTGCATGTACTAAATATGCTGAGACAGTGTGAACGATGTTATGCTGTACTGTTTACTAAGAAACAAGTATAATTATGTAATAAGTGTTATCAGATAAGGGTTAAGAAAACCTAAGTAAATGCTGGCACAGTATTGTGGAATACCGCGGAGACAATATCTCCAAGACGTTGTCACTGAGCTTCGCCATATCTTGGCTTAACCGCTTTGATAAGCAGTTAAGATATCTGCCGATCTACAAAAGGTGTGCAACGTCAAGTTGAAAATGTTTCTCGCACGTAAGAACACTTGTATTTTAAGAGTGAAGCAAAGGAATGCCAGTATAGATAAAGGATCACTGGAATATAATTCAGGTGTAAAATTAATTAGTTTATTTTACAATGCAGATTCCTTACTGGCAGCGTATGATATCACGATTTCGTACAAAAAACGTATGTAATGGTCTAAAATCTAATTATACATGATTGTTTTGAGCTCTGGGTGCAAAATGCTGCAAGGTAAAATTCCTTTACAGAGTGCTATATAAAACACAATACAGTATGGCTTATAAGTTGAGCAGGGTATTATGGAAGATCCGCCACCCTCTGAAAAACTGTTAATATCATTTCTTCTCAAAATATCAGAAGGAATTTGATATTAAACAACAGATCTGCGCATAGTGTCTTCTTTACTGTATAGATATACGAAATGCATGAAAATTTGGCGGATAATATCATCCACTTTCATTAAGAAAATATGGACGAATAAAGGCAAACCTTTAATAGAAAATAGTTACAAACTTTCAAATGTTAACTTTTGTTTTGCTACTGTAGCAATATTTGCGTCAAATTTTGATATGAATTGGTTGATTAGTCCTCGAGATATTGCATAAAAAACCTCCATTCTTCATGTGACGTTCTTCATAAATGGAGGACAAAAAGTTTATGTATCAGCACAATCGATGATTGTCATGGATACAATATACAAAGTTTGATTTAAATCTGTTTCATAGTTTCGTATATATAGCACAATAAGCTAAAATGTATGTATAGGCGCAATTCAGAAAAGAAAAGCATTACACACTACAACTTCTTCCCCAAATTTGAAAGAAATTGGTTAATTGTTTCCCGAGATACGGCATAAAAATTATATTATCTCACGTGAGGCTATCTTACAAAATGGCGGAGAAATTAGGCTCTGCATAGACAGTTTTTTTGATCCAACTGATACTCTCAGCATACAAAATTAAGTTGAAATATATTTTGCAGTTCCATAGATAAAACATTTTGAGTTAAAATATTTATATGGCCTTCATTTTGTAAAAATGTATGTTTGACCATTTCCAAAACTTATCAGTTTACATAGCCTGCCATAATGCTAACTGTTTGCCAAATGTGTTAGAAACCAGTTGTTGTTTGGGGGGGGGGGGGGTTACATAATTTCAATTTGTCAAGTGATACTATTTTACAAAATGGCGAACAAAAGAGATTTGTGATACATAGTTTCGTTGGAATTAATTACATGGTTTCGACGATATAACATACAAAAATATCTTTGTGGCAGCCATTTTGGAAATAAGTGTGTGACATACCTAAAACATATCAGTTAACATTATCTACCTCAGTACTACTTGTTTGCCATATTTGGTAGGAATCTGAAAATTGTTTCCTGAGATAGGACAAAAACTTTATTTATTGGTGTGACACTATCTTACAAAATGGAGGACGAAAGAGGCTCCGTGTAGACACTCTTGATGTTTGTTATATTTACTTACAGCGTACAAAGTTAAGTTGGAATTGATTAAATGTTTTAGAAGATATAGCATAGGTCTAGTATGCTAAAATATCTAGATACCCGCCATTTTGAAAGTAAGTGTCTGCCTTACTTGATACATATTTGTACATATCAACTGCACCAGTACTACTTGAATGCCAAATTTGGAAGGAATCTGCCAATTGCTTCCCGAGAAATTACACAAACTTGATTAATTCATGTTGCACTATATTACAAAATGGCGATCAAAAGTTTCGTTTTCTGGCTCATCTAATGCTTGTAATAGATACTGTCAGAATACAAGATTTAGTTGAAATTGACCAAATGGTATATGATAGTTATACAAAATAAACCTAAAATATTTGTATAGCCACAAGTTTTAAAATAAGTGTCTAATAAAGTTTATTTACTTATATATATATATATATATATATATATATATATATATATATACACTTGGCCTGTTGTATTAATACTTGCTTGCCAAATTTTAAGAAAATTGGTTCAGTAGTTTTCGAGATATAAAATAAAAGCTGTATTTTTTCATGTGGCACTATCTTCTAAATAGCTTACGAAGGGGGTTTGTTGTTTGGTTCATATGATGCTTATAGTAGATACTGTCTGCGTACAAAGTTTAGATGAAATTGGTCAAGCGGTATGGTAGTTACACCAAATAAACCTAAAATATTTGAACGGGCACCTTTTTGGAAATAATTATCTAATTAAGTTCAGTGACTGGCATTTACCTTGTAATCATAATATTATTTGCGTGCCAAATTTGGCAAAAAAAGGTTTAGTGGTTCTCGAGATATAACGTAAAAGCTTAATTTTCTCATGTGCCACTATCGTCCAAAATGACGGGCCAAAAACAATATTCACCTCTGAATTCAATGCCTACACCTTGCTCTGCCAGTATAAAAAATTTGATCAACGTCGGTTAAATAGTTTTCGAGATAAGATATATTGCCTTAAATTTGAACATAACCGCAATTTTGAAAGTAAGTGCCCAGCGTGGTCGAGAACTACAAATGTCAGGTGCAGTTACTTAGTATTATATATGTACTGAGTTTTGTGAAATTCGGTCCACGCGTTAAAAAATTGAAGCGGGGGTGGGGGTGGGGTTGGATACACGCACAGACAAACACACATAAACCAACACACACACACACACACACACCTACAAAAATAGACACACGGAGAGTAAAGTGATCTCATATATACTTAGAACACTCGAAATTAAATAAATGCTTTCTTATCAACCAAATAATTTCACTCATATTTTGTAGGTATTTACTGCTATATTCAGGACAAAATTTCGTATGTCAAATTGGTCTTGTGGTTATGGATGTGTGATATAACACAAGTAACTTATATTCTTGTCCCCGTGGGGCAAGGTAGACCTTTTTTGTTTTTGTAAATTATATTTCAAAATGATTATTTCCCTTATTCTCTGAGACCTTTTTTGTGTTTGTAAATTATATTTCAAAATGATTATTTCCCTTATTCTCTGTTATTAATTCATCACTTTTTTTTTTTCCAGGAAAGAAAATCATTTAACGTCCACTTCTCAATAATGTTAAGTTGTAATACAAACCTTTCATTTGTAATATTACAAATACATGTTTTACAGATTTTACAAGAAAACTGTTTGCAGCGCTACAAAGCATTTTCTTGGCAACTGGGTTTCTAAGAAATTTTCTTGTAATAGTACAAAAAAATTTTCAGCATGTGGTTGTGTCTGCATAAAAATATCTCGTTTTTTACGCAACACCTAAATCCATAAATAAATGAGGGTCCGAAATGGTTAAGTATCCTGCGGTGAAGCCCCGTTGACGGGTTAGTTGATACCCGTCACCCCTCTTTCCACCTACCACAGGCTTGTTTACGAGCGAGGCTGTTCGCCCGGTGCTTTGACCTAGTTACGTCGCCTGTGGCGGGGCCCGGCTTGCGCCCGAATCAGTAATTACACTCTACTCCCAACCCATCCGCGCCTCTACCCCCTTTACACCCTCCACGCACTTTCCGCACTTTACAAATTGGATACCATCACCCCCCCTGGGGGGTGGTTCTGGGAGATGGCTGGTTTGGCAGGCGCGCGAGGTTTCAATCTGCAGTTCGCTTCTGAACAGGGTTATCATGATACTTGCTGCTAACGGTTAACTCAGCATTTATGAAGGCCCTGCTTAGAATCTACTTTCCCTGTATAATTTTGTGTCCTTATTCCTTACGTAAATAGGCTACTTGTTCTAACGTGTATTGGACAGTAAGTATTAACTTCAGGGGCAATAAACTTAAATATTTCTCTCTTGATATAACATAAAGTTTTAGGGTAATTTTTATAAAGCCAACAAATTAACTGGGACCCTGCATGTCATTTGTGTATTGCAGCATGCAGTTATGGGGAGTGATTTCAAAGGTTGATTTTGAAACCGCACATTGTAGTGAACAGCCTTCAATACAATAGGTTGAGTATATGTGATATAAAAAGTGCATTACAACTGTACGCTTTGAAATAAGTCACTGCAACGGACAACATTTATGTTAACCAATTTCGTCACATAAATAGTTCGTTTTAAACTTTGCAATGAACAAGATATTTTGTTCGGAGCTGTAGTAGGGACGGTAAATCGCTCTGTCGTACATCGGGACCAACGAAATTACGTATGTCTGGGGCGTTAATAGCAGCAGCTTTTAATGTAACTACCGACTTTAGTCTCAAAAATGAATGTTGTATTCTAACGGCACGCCTTTTTTTTTTTTGCTCGTGCTGTTCGGTCCATTAAAGCCACTTCATATGCAAAGTCGCTTATATTGGACACAGTGACTGGAATCGTCAACAGTTACACTCAATGATATGCTGACTGTAAAGCTGGCAGCGAAATTATTGGAAGAGCCGTGTTTAAATTTGGGAACTTTGGATTAATTTTGTACATTTTCTTTGTGTGTGTGTGTGTATATATATATATATATATATATATGCGTGTGTGTGTGTGTGTGTTTTATGCAAACAAGAATAAGAGCTGTTATATTCCGATCACATGTAAGTTCCTAACAATCTCTAATTTTCACTTTATCGAGGCATGAATAAGATCAATTAGTCTAAAAGCAATGTTAATTTGTGATGTGACGGAAATATACGGAATGGACACAGAAATAGATCCTAAGATTTGGCGAAGTGAGATGGGGGCTAGCGCAGCGACGTAGTTTTTTTTTTTTAAACCTCGATTTTGAAAACGTGCAGTGGCTAACTTGACATATTCGAACACTCTGGGTGCTGCCGGTGTAATATTACGTCGTCGGAATTTAACTGAGTTGTGTGGAGTCAGCCGTGACGTCGCGATGACCGCATTCTTTCAAGACGAGGGGCGAAAAAATATTAGGCCTGCTTAGGCAGTAATTATCACAAGGCTCACTGCAACTTAATATTACGTTAACAACACTCCAGTTGAAATTGCTCAGAAGTATAATCCTTTAGTATGTTCTCAGGCAACGGCGTCTGGCGTAGGAGCTAGTCGCCAATCGCCGCCATCTTGGAATTTCCCCTTTTCCCTTTATTACCTCAAAATTTCCTTTCCTCCCCCCCCCTAAATATTTAGTTAATTTTGGGGGTAAAAGAAAAAAAAAGGGAAATTCCAAGATGGTGGTTGCCGGCGCGTTGCTCCGACAGGCGCCGTTGCGCCGGTTCATACTAAATGATACTACTCTCAAATGACGTGGATTGTACATTACTGTACGTACTAAGGAAATAAAATTTGATTGGTGCACATACAACTTGATATCTTATTGACAGAGAGCCGGCCAGTAGTGAACTTTGTGCAGTACATCAAATGTTTGTGGTGTTGTGTGAACAAATAGGACTGTTGTAGTTAGGAATACTGAGACAAGCAGAACTAATGGTCAGGCAGACGTGAATATAAGCTATTCACTTCAAGTGTGTCTTCATTGTCTGTCGGCTCCCAATACCTCGCTGTTAAGAGCCGTCCAAATCTCTTCACACACACACACACTCACTCACTCACTCACTTGATTGTCAGTGAATCCGTACCGCACTGTAACGGTGTAATGTGGTGCGCGGGACTCTTAAATTAATGTAACATGTAGTGCCCTCTGGATTAAACACAGTATCATAATACCCCATATGTAGGAGTGACCACTTTTCATTCTTAAAATGTGCAAAACATAACCTATGCCAACTAATTAATGCACCACATAACAAAATAGGATATTATGTGTGTTGGCAATACGTTTGATTCAGTAAGCATACGAAAAGAAATGAATACTCTTCCAAAGAAATCTGTTTATGCTCGTCTGTGCTTAGTTTAGGACCCAGTATGTAAGATGCGTAGAAACTCACCTTTGACAACACCTTCCTTGCAGGCAAATGATTATTTGCGACACACACAGCTGTGAAACTTGACATACATAATAATACACATACTGAAGCACTTGTTTAATTATTTGCAACTGAAAATGCGTAGAGGAGGGATAGGATGAAACGTGCATACTTAGTCAAAGTGTCAGACGTGTCAAATCCAGTTTAAACTTATTTATTCAAAATTATTCAAAAATGTGCAAATTCAAAATATCTGTTTGAATGAAGCTGGAAAAATAATTCAAAAATCAAACATCCCTCAATGTCAATGAGCAAGAAAAAGAACAATTGCAAGCTGTGAGAAACTATAACACCCTAACTCTAATTAAATTTCCTCCGCTGCGTCCAACAGTAGGATGAGCGTCCTAGCCTTACGTATAGTGTAGTTGAAGGTTGGTGGCAGAGAGAGCGAACTTTCAAATGGCCCGCGCGTCCTAACCCTTTGCTGAGCTCTCCGGCCAATCGGAGTACAGTTAGCCAATCGCAAAGCTTCCTGACTAACGATCTAAAATGACACACTCGAAACGGCCTAAATCCCTATTCTATAGTGAAACGGGTCTCGTAGAAGTTAAATAAAAAAAAATACAAGAAACTCCCTGAAACATTAACAATAAATATGAGACCAAAATTAATGCAAAATACTACGTTACTAATTAAAAATACAAACAAAAGAAAATCTAGTTGTGTATTTCAATTAAACATTATTTATTGCCATTCGTACATCTAAGTTTAAATATTCTAATCCTATGAAAAATGCAAAAATAAAAATAATAAATATTACGAAAAATCAAACATATGTGAAACATAAGTAAAAGTATAAATATTATGAATGACGGTGTCCAATACGTGAAACAAACATTAATTATTACAAATAGGTGCAGACAGTGAAAATGTTTGTGTTACAGCACTCGAAGTGTTAAAATACCGTCATATGCGCCTGGGCGTTTGCCACATTCCTAAGGGATGAAGGTCTTAATGAAATGAAAAAACTAGATTTATTTACAGTGCTACAAAAACTGTTTGCAGCTCTTTCTTCCTCAATGTACTATAATTCACTCAATCACAATCTTCTATGAAATTAATAAACTACTACTGACGATCTAATTATATTAAATAATCTAACTCGTAATTAGAGCCCCGAGTATTTCGTGGATTGAGTTGGCAGTGAGCTAGGCTGGACAGCGCTCTATACACTCTAGACATTATCGTTTGCTTATTGGTTTCTGCGATCAAGCGAGGGCTCTGTACAGGACTGTTAAACACTCACTCCAAACTTCTGCTTCCTACTTATTACTGGCTCACAGTTAAACGGGGCGTGTCTAAACAACTGTCGTCCAATCACAACAGCAGAAGAAAATAACAAGTGTTTGGAGTCAACCTTGCCTCCAAACGAATTCACGAAATACTCGTGGCTCTACACGTAAATAACCCTGCTGACATACAGAATGTAGTCTAATTCGCTAGATCAGTTCATATGCCTGTAATGCCAGTCCCCTAGTGACGTGACCTATTACCTCTGCTCCGACGGCCGAGTCAATCAAAAACACCGCTGCACTCGTCTACGATGACGACGACGCCCCTATGCAGTCGCCCCGACTCCCCGGACACCCCCGCTGGCATAGTCTTAGACTAAATATGAGCTGGGCCTCTTATTCGTCTTCTGCGCACGTACCCAACACCGAGCCACCCCAAAGAAACACAACTGCCGAAGTCACATGACCAACAGGGATGAAAGTGTTTGTTTAAAATCTTATATTTTAAAACACAAGCACTGTTATATTAATAAAATACTTTTACCAGTTATAATTTAGCCAAGCTGCACTAAGAATTGGTTAGAGGAAGTATGCGTACATCTCAAAGAATTTGTTTTCAAATCAGTTTTCTAACCTAAAATCCAAACCATGCTGTTTTCGCTAGACTTGCTGGCAGATCAGTGTTCACGTTGACTGGTTGTGCGTAGCCAGCGAGATCGGTTTACCTCATCTTTAGTCTACGGGCATATCTCTGTTAGTGGTTTCTTCAAACTTTTTTACTCAAACCTTTGAGAAATCACCCATGTATGACGTGTTTGGTTGTTTTCCCAAATATGTACCACAAATGTTTTATAGGCCTACTTCTCTTATAAAATAACGTAATTTTTAACTAAATTGAACCTTTACTTAAATTTGACGTACAAGCTATAATATTTCGTTTATAATTAATCCATTCAGACCCAGTATACACAATTGTGTATATTACGCACGTGTAGGTAATTTTTGGCATGTACTGCACACTACGAAGCTCAATGACCAATGCCTTACCTGAGGATAAATTATTCGCAAACTGTCTGACTGGTCTTGATCATAACTGGTTCGTATAACTGTAGACGAACAAAAAGCCTACAGCTCATTGGTTGTAACAACGAAACAAGTGTTGTGTCGACTTAAGTATAACACGAATCATAAAATCGCTGGTTTGCAACACCAGAAATTGACAATTAAAGTGGGTATGTAAGTGAATAGTATAAAAAAAGGGCATTCTGGCTCACCTGGCTCCTGGCTGGGGACACAAGTATGCAAAAATGTTAAATAGGGTCTCGTCACAAACAGTGGCAATTTTGTCAGCCAGTACCGATAGCGGCTATCATGGCAACAAGTATCGGTGGCGGCCATGTTGGATTTTCCTTTTTTTCCTTTTCCCCGTCCAAAATTGCAGATTTGGGGTAAAACAAAGCCCCGTCGTATTTCCTTTTCCCACAAAAATACCCGAATGTTCCACCCGCCGACGGTGACCATCTTGGCAGCCAGTGCCAAAAAAATGCCTTTGTCCAATTCTGCACATTGTGGCTGAGGTTCGCCCAATGTGGCTGAATCGTGCAGAAATTGAGGCATTCCTGCACGATTGACGCATAACATTTATCCGGTGGCCACATTGGCAGTATCGATGGCGGCCATTTTGCCAGCCAGTACTGGTGGTGGCCCTTTTGTCAGCCGGTGCCGATGGCCACTATTTAGCCAGCAAGTACCGATGGCAGGGCTTTTTCCAGCCAGTACCGAAGGCGGCCTTTTTGTCAGAAAGTATAAAAATCTACCCGAAATTCGTTATCGATTAGTGTGACGATATTGATGGCGACCACAATTTTGCCAACAAGTGGACGGCCGCTATTTTACCAGCCAGTACCGATAGTGGCCATCTTGTCAGTAAGAACAAAATTTTTTTGTGAAATTAATTATCGATTAGTGTGACGATATCGAAGGCAACCGCCATTTTGCCAGCCAGTGAAAAAAATGGCATCTAATGTAGCGACCACTTTTTTGCCAGATGTCAGCCATTTTGTCAGCAAGTACAAATTTGTCTTTGTTATTAGACTTGACATAACTGTGTCCCTGTATTCCCAGCCAGGAGCCAGGTGAGTCAGAATACAGTTTTTTATACTAGAACACAGCCCCCCTACAGTGGCCTGTAAAAATGGTGGAAGGCCAACATTTTGCCAGCCAGTTATGATGGTGGCCATCTTGTCAGCAAGTACATAGTTTTTGTTGTGATATTTATCATCGAATAGCGTGATGATATCGATGGTGACCGCCATTTTTCCAGACATTAAAAATAGTTTTTTATTGGAAGCGAATGTGGCGACCATTTTTACCAGACGGTGGCCATATTGTCAGCAAGTACAAATGTTTATTTGTTATAAGACCTTACATATTTGTGTCCCTGTGTGCTCAGACAGGAACCAGATGGGCAAGAACACTGTTTTTTAATACTAATATACAGTCCCCGTTCAGCAGTCTGTAAAAAAATTCTACTCACTCACATCATGTCGCAGGCGGCCATTTTGATGTGAGGTTTTCTTTCTGCCCAGTGATGTTATCCAGGTAGGGTACGCCGTCGTACAAGCCTCGCCCGGCCTCTACGAGCTACTGTTTAAACATGTGCCTGGGGACTATTCCCGTATGGTGCTTCGCCAGTACCGACAGTTGTTGGAGTTCATGCATGCATATTTGGTGGATAGTAATGCTAGTGGCCATGCATATAAGGACGAGACCCACCCTAAAATCGCTATAATCGCAGATCTGTTTCCGAACATTGGTGTCAGCGAATCGGGTCTGAAGCTTGATGGTGGCAGACGGTTGGAATATGTGTATTGGGACGATGTATATGAGCTTGTGAACCATCTATGTCTCCTAATTGCATCCTACAAGCTGGTAATACGTCTCACACAAATGAAATAGTGAATATTTTGGAAGAGCCCCACGAAGCCAGTCATATCCTGTGAGGGGCCTGACCAGCGACTATGACGAGAGTGCAGATCGCCACCAAGTTGCATCGTCCTGCACGTCGGAACTTCCCCAGGTGTAAGGTGCTTCTCTTCGGACTTCATGACCTATTCCAGGCTGACTTGGTGGAAATGATTCCTTATGCCCACGTCAGTAAGAGCTTTCGCTACATCCTGACAGTTATCAACTGTTTCTCCAAGTATGGTTGGCTGTCCCTGTGTGGCGGAATCGTGGTGTCAACATTGCGGCCACAATGAAATTAGTTTTGGACAATATGATCGTGCGAAAGAACATCCAAATGGACAGCAGGAAGGAATTATACAACCCTGCATTCCGTGCGCTGACGGCTGCGAAGATGATTCATCACTACTCTACTTTCAGCAACCTCAAGGCTTCGATTGTCGAACGTTTCAACAGGACGCTTGAGGGTCTGATGTGGAAGGCGTTCTCGGCACAGGGTACATACCGGTGGTTTGATCTGTTTCCTAGACTACTTACTCAATGCAATAAAAGTAAGCATAGGAAGACTTCTCTTCGCCTGTCTGAAATTACTGCTGCCAATGCCGCTTCTCTACTGCAGACGGTGTACCGACACTCCAAGATGGTGTACCAGCAAGGGTGTCTTTGAAAAGTCGTACTATCCTAACTGGAGTGCAGAAGTGTTCTGTGTCAAGGTGAAAGACATTGCACCTCACACCTATACACACATCGAAATGAGATCAGTGGTTCTTTCTACAACTACGAAGTATATGTCATGAAATACCCTCATGACTATTTAGTGGGGCGTGTGGTCTGTAGACATGGCGACCAAGTTCACGTGAAGTGGTTAGTTTCCAAGTCCCGCTTCACCCAATGGGTGCCCAAGTCGTCGCTTACAAATATGTAATGTATGCACTTTTTTATATAAATAGAATTGCTCTTACCTATGTATGTGCCTATCATTTGTTAACTATGCCCTGTGTATATGATTATAATTTGTTACCTCTGCATGTACTCCTGCCTATTCTGCCGTGCATGACGGGGGAGAGTCAGATGGACTGGTGTGTGTGGGAACCTCGGTTTTTTGTGGTACCTGCCTGCCTTCCCTTAGTGTATTATTGTGGGCAGGGCTATACATAATCATGTCTGACATAGAGGCAGGTGTGCGGGAACCTCAATTTTTTGTGTCTGCCCTGCCAACCTCCATTTATTAATAATGCTATTTGGGACAGTGCTATACATCTATTGTCTTGGCGGGTATGTGGGATAGTTGGTTTTTGTGTCTCCCCCTTATTCATAATGCTACTGTAGATATGGCTATACATTTCGCTGCTGGCTTGTGGTCCCGAGATGGAATATTTTCCTTCCCCCCTTTATTAGTATTCCATACCTGCAGTGTTACATATAATGTTCTCAACCTCCATGCTGGGTGGCTCATTATTCTTCTTGACAGGTTTCATTGTGTGCGGTCATGATGCCAATTATCTCTCTCGCCTTATTATAGTAATCCGTGCAGGCCCGGCTACATTCTCGACCACCTGCCTAGTCTGGGTGGTTCTTGTTATTCTGGTCCCATTGTATCCTGTGTGTAAACAAAACGCCTTCCTGGTGGCTACAGAGGGTCAGTGCTGTCGAGGCCTTCGTCGTGGTCGGACATCAGTGGTGGTTCGTCGACACATCAACATGGACACCTGTGTCATGAGTAGAGTTTTTTTAAAGGCTTCTATAGGGTAGCTGTACGTTAGTATAAAAACAATGTTCTGGCCCACCTGGCTCCTGTCTGGGGACACAGAGACACAAATATGTAAGGTCTCGTCACATATACAATTATGTACTCGCTGACAAAATGGCTGCCATCTGGCAAAATGGTCGCCTCATTCGATGCCAATAAATAGTTTTTTACTGGCTGGCAAAATGATGGTCACCATCGATATTGTCACACAAATCAATAACGAATTTAACAAACACAATTTTACTTGCTGACAAGATGGCCATTATTGGTACTGGCTGAAAAATTGTAGGCCATCCACTTACTGGCAAAATGACGGTCCATATCGTGGTCAGCATGATAATCGGTAACGAATTTCTTGGGAGAAATTTCTACTTGCTGACATTATGGCCACCATCAGTACTGGCTGGAAAAATGTCGGCCGTCCACTTGTTAAAATGGTGGTCACCATCGATATTGTCACACTAATTAACAACGAATTCCCTAAACAAATGTTTGTACTTGCTGACAAGATGGCCGCCATCTGTTATGGCTGAAAATATGGTGGCCATTCACTTGCTGGAAAAATGGCAGTCGCCATCATGGTCGTCACATTAATCGATAATGAATTTCGGGGATTTTTCGTACTTGCTGACAAATTGATCACCATCGGTACAGGCTTGCAAAATGGCCACCATCGGTACTTGCTGGCAAAATGGTCGCCATCGGTACTGGTTAACAAAACGGCTACCATCGGTACTGGCTGGCAAAATGGCCACCCTGGCTAGAAAAATGGCCCCTATCGGTACTGCCAAGTTGCCACTGGATAAGTGTTATGCCTCAATCGCGCAAGAATGCTTCAATTTATGCACGATTCAGCCATATTGGGCAAATCTCAGCCACAATGCGCAGAATTGGGTAAACGCACTTTCTGGTTCTGGCTGCCAAGATGGCCGCTATTGGCGGGAGGAACATTTGGGAATGTTTTTTCCGAAAAAAAACGTCGGTTTTTAACCCAAAATCGGCCATTTTGTACGAGGAAAAGGGAAAAATGGTAATCCAAGATGGCCACTATTGGTACTGGCTGACTAAATGGCCACCGCTTGTGATGAGACCCTAATTTACATTTTTGCATCCCTGTGTCCCAGTCAGGAGCCATGTGACCCAGAATGCCCTTTGTTACACTACTAAAGAGTTAAAACGAACGAAAACAGTGAGAAAATAGGTGTGTTATCAGTACCTGGTAAGAATTAGTTCTTACGCAAAAAACATTATTGCAGAGAGTGAGCACGGATAGGGTACGTTGTCCCTGTGGTGTAGTTTTCTAGACTCGGTTAGGCTTAGTTTGCACGAGGCGGAGGATTACACTGGAAGTAGAACTTTAGCAGGGCTTAAGAAAAGTTGGAAGTAACGTTGGACGGATCATGCTCGTACCGATCCTTTCTGGAAGATTATGAGCGCACATATGCATGTCCCAGATGACCCAATTCAGTGTCCAGGCGTTTCTTCACTGAAGGAGGCAATCCTCGACTTTATAGAAGGTGGTGGTCGCCTCCAGGTGCGAGATGTCAATCACAGGCGCATTATATTCTTATTCCCGCACCCAGCACCATGTCATCCAAGGACACAAGCCGCCAGAAGGATGGACTGGGGGAGGACAGGCAGCCGGCTCGCAACTATATTTTTCAAGAATATGATGTAGCACTGTTGTTATATATTCGTGCCCATTGTTACAGATATGACAGTTTCCAGTTTCCTTTAGCCCTAGTTTTATGCGCATCATATTTTTATTCCACTTAAAATATCGCAACGCACGTTCAGTGGAAGGCTCTGTGACCCTTTACGACTTACACAAATGAAGACACATTTTCTGTCCGAACCTTATCATCAAATTATTTTTTACGACATTTCTGCAATTTTGGAATATCCTTAAGATAGCAAAGTAACGAAATTCTGGTTTAATCTGATAGCTTTCATTGTTCAAGTAGTTTTATAAACAGTTATTTAAAATGTGAACTCCAAATCAAGTATGTTAAATTAATATGATCCAATTATTGTAGTATCTGATAGTCGACGAGTACAGTTTTTTCCATCTGCGTACGTGTATCCAGCTCAATCAGTATTACTGTGAATTGCAGACGTTTCGAAATATTAAGCAGTAAGGGAAATGTTTTAGTCTCTAAATGCAATTAAACTGCTGGAGTGAGCATTTGCACAATAGTTAGTCTTCTACCGTCGACCCATAAAATGATTCAACATAAAAGGTTCTAATTCTCTTCCAGAAAAATTATTTGACTTTATGTTAACACTGTATTATTCAAAGCTCAAAAAATGAGATATGAAAATCCTTATCTCTATCACTACAAAATCTTGTATTCAGGAAACTATTTTAAAAGTATTTCAATGCCATCCGGATCACTTAGAAGCTGCATTACATTTCACAGTCAAAATGAAACTGATCCTTATAGAAGCTACTCTCTACAGTCTACATTTCTGTAAGAAACTTGTAGCAGTTAATATAATATAGAATGTTTGAATATCAACATAATTATTTGGACATCATAGGATTTCCAGTAGACTGGTTTACTGACTTAAGAGTGACTTTGTAATCTTAAGTAACAGCTAAAAAAAACGCATAACTGTAGCTTTTAAGCCACAGTGTTGAAAATTTTAAAATACCATAATTTTACCACTTATGCCTGTCCCTATTCTTACTGCCACTGTCATTAGGGTCTGAGTTAGATGAAGTAGATACGGCATACTTTTTCTTGGCTGTCTTTCCCTCTTTGTATTTTCACAAACTTTAAATTTCCTCTAGCTTGCTCCTCTATCGGACGCGTGAAAAATGTTTTACCCTCATCTTCCGCCTTATCTTTCGGTTGTCGGCTTTTCCCTTCAGTGCACTTCCTTTCAATAATCTGCCTTGCCCTTCTTTACGTTAGATAGCATTTTTTCCCTTCCTCTTTTACTCAGTTTAACGCATCATTACGCACTTCATCAATCTACCTTGGCTTCCTCAGCCTTCGCCAATTCCAAACCATTCCCAACTGCTCCAGTCTCTGAAAACCTGTATAGGTGATGCGAATTCCAAATACGGATGCTCATTACGTTGGTTGGGGGGGGGGGGGGTGGGACCTGCAATACTCGCGTTTTTTTTTTTCTGGCAACACACTTGAATTCACCGTCCTATACATGTTCCAGTCAGTGCCAATTGTTTATTGACTTCTGTAGCAGTGAGGACACATTTTCCCTTTCCCAGCTTCTAGTTAGTGGTTTCCTATTGATCCGAAGCCATCGTGGGCGTGTCCGAACAAACTGCTGTCCCTTTACAAAAGCAATACGAAATAACAAATGTATGTTGTCTAATCTGTCTTCAAATAATAACGATGATATTGCACTTCTCTACTCATTGATAGAGACCTGCAAAATTCGTGTTATTATTTGGCATCATGCTGAACTTCACAGTACTGTATATACCAGAGCCGGCGTTGTTTTTCCATTTGCTGCTGGATATATATATATATGAAGCCACGCCCTTCCTGACTGAACTGCGCGTGATTGGGGCACACAATTGCAAAGTGTTCATTTATTGGCACAGAGTTACCCAGGGCATGCCATATAAAGAATAGTTCAATGACAAACGTATTACAAAGGTACACGTGTTTAAAGTTTAACGTGTCCCGAAATAATAACGCGAATTTTTCAGGTCGCTCTCTACTCATTTGGGGGGGGGGGGGGGACCTATTGCAGTGATGGTTCGCTTCCGATTTTCGGTGATTTTCTATCCATGCGCCAGTGACGTGAAGTTGTGAAATTATTCGAAGAACGTGCTTGTATGTAAAAATACTTTTCCGGATATAAGTGTATAGCGCTTTTGTATTACAATTGGTCCAAATATAATATGCCCGGAGTTTGGGCACTGAGTTTCCGAACATTCTGTATACCTAGGGACCTGCAAAATTCGTGTAATTTTTAACACCAAGCCAAAATTCATAGTACTATATATACTCGAGCCGGCGTCGTTTCTCCATTGGTTGCTGCATAAATGTTAAGTTACGCCCTTTCTGAGTGAACTGCGCGTAATTGGGGCAGAGTTACCCGGGGCGTGTCAAATAAAGAATGGTCCAATGACAGGCGTATTGCAAAGGAAAGGTGTTTTTTAAGCTCAACATGTCCTCAAGTAATAACGCGAATTTTGCAGGTTTCTATGCATATCGTAAGGGCAATGATATCTCGCGAAATGATTTCGAGACGAGATACAGTTCAAAGTACTGTGGGGTCGTCCAGCTTTTTTGATTGGCTGAAACATGTTCTGGTCTGCGTTAGCTGTTTGCGCGCGTATTACGAACGCACAGTGCCGGAGGTACGTAATCCTGAGTGTCTAGGTTAAATGCGGAAACGACACCAGGAGCCAATGGAGGTGAAACAACAGCCGAGGTGTATATATAGTATTGAAGTCTACTGAATGCTCCGATTGTTTTGCGAGGAATCAGTGGCCCTATGTTATATGTGAGTGATGTATGCGCGCTAAATGTTGGACTCCTCATGTGGTCGATGTGTTTAGTTAAAAAAATAAATAAAATACTCATTTTCTAACGCATTAATATCCGAGTTCAAGTGTTGCAATCATGTAATTTTTTGATACGCGCTGTAATAGTGTTTGGCTTTTTTTTTGCGCAGCCAGTGTTTAACGTGCTGCATGTTCGACGATATTGGCATTAACCACTTATGTCAAAGAGGTGTACAAAATTCCACAAATAATTTTAACCATATGGAAGATTTTCAAAGTACTGAACATTGGTTCCTTGCTGTGTACAGTTCAGGTCAAAAGTATCATTAATATGCAACGCGTCCACGATCATGGACACTGTGACTGAACGTTTTAATAAGTAGGGACAGGTGTATTTCGCGAAAATATTAATGGTCATGGTAGACTTCAATACTAAACGTCCACAACCACAATTTCCTTTGGTTATTGGCCAGATGTCTACGTGATAAGTAGAGAGCTGAAAAATTCGCAAGTTCAATTACCTTCAATCTAGATTCTACAGTATCATACAAAAATTTGTCCATGTCGACTGTGCATTGGTTGTCTACTGTCACAGTGGAAGGCGACGATTAGGCCAGCGTTCTCCAGGAGGTATCGAACACCGAGTGGACCAATGGCTAATTTTATATAAACACACATGTTTTGAATTCTAACTTGTTGCACAATGAATCCGCGAATTATTCAGGTCTCTAGTGATAAGACAAGTTCTTATTTGACTGTGTCAATCGTAATAAAGTGCTCCGATACAGAACGTCCATGATTCGCGGACATACACTTACAGCACTTGACATTTAAAATTGTCCAACCACGAAAGTGCACATGAACTTAAGTATTTTGAAGTGCAACTGGTCCTGAAATCTTTTCGCAAAAAAACACCTTCCTCTATTTAACAAACCTTACAGACCTGTAATCAGTGTTCAATGAAGTGGGGGGGGGGGGAATTAGGGGGAGACAGTTAAATTTAGAAGATTTAACCGTAACTATAAACTAGTCGTATCATTTTTTCCCCACGAAAATGTAAAACTAGTAGAGCTGCGAAAATTTCTTAAAATAATCCAGAGGAAAAATATCTTCAAGCACATGTTATTTATAGGCTATGTACGTCTCTCATTATACCGCTGTTCTTAAGCCACGCCTGTGTGATTGTGGACGAGTAATAAGCAACAATCTATGGGTTAACTGAGTCACAGAGTAGATAAATACCCAGTTGCCATGAAAATCCTTTGTAAAACTACAAAGAGTTTTCTTGTAGAATGTGCAAAACATTTATTTGTAATATTACAAATGATAGACTTGTATTATAACTGACATTATTAAGAAGTGTACATAAACTTTGTTATTTTTTTCCTTCCGGAAAACAAATGTGATCAATTAAAAACAGAGAATAATTGGAAAAAAATTTCAAAATATAATTTATTATATATATATATATATATATATATATATATATATATATATATATATATATATATACACACACACTTTGCCAGCACGGGGACTAGAACCCCTTGTATTATAAACTGGCACCCTTAACCACAAAACCAACTGAACTTACGAGCTTTGAGCTCATTTTTACAGTAAATATAGCAGCAAGTACCAACAAAATATTAATTAAGTTATGTGGTTAAGAAGAATACGTACAATTATTCGATTTAAAGATTTTTGTTGTTGATTTAATGGACGTCTCTTAACAACAAAGTATTGAGAGGCGATTTTAGAGTTATGGGTAGCTAGGAAACATTTTACGGTCACCTTTTTAATTAAATTGTCGTTTTGTTATGATTGTTGGAGTTGTTTTAAGTATTTCACGCTATGCGAACTTGCAATACATTTCTCTTTGCACGGAGCTACACTTCACTTCGCTCATAGTTTTTGCACAAACAGCCATATACGGTTTTTCGTCGTTGAGTGTCCGCCATTCTGCTGAAGCTCGTGTAAACGGGTCAGCATAGTACAAACATTTCTTGAAGAATATTACTAGAGACCTGAAGCATTCGCGGATTCATTTCAGTACAAGCTAGAATTCAAAGTACGTAAATTTATGTCGTTTAGGTCAGTAGTCCACACTATTTTCAAACATCCTTGAGAACGCTTGCCAAATAGTCATGTTTCACTGTAACAACGGACAACCAATGTGCAGCTGATATCGGCATATTTGTACATACGACTGCAGAGTTTATCCTGCAGGTAATTGAACTCGTGAATTTTTCAGGTCTCTAAATATTACAAACACGACCCTTGTAGTTTTACACACAAGTAGTTATACAAGAGAAATTTTTGTACTGTTACAAGCATTTGTAAAAATACATATAATTTCTCAGTAAAAGTTACAAAGTTTTTTACAGAATTGGCTACACAAGGGTACAGAAACGGGCCTCGAGTATGATTAACTACAGCGTGCTGAGCGAGGTTTTCTATTGGCGATCAGGTTAGCAGGCGCTGATTGGCGAACGGCGTTGCGGCATGTTGCTGACCAGCGACACCATTTTGCTGGCGAGTGCCACTGGAACTCGCCATCTATAGGCGGCTATTTCACCTCTGTATTCTTAAGTAATCTGTGACCGAGTTTTGAGCAACATAGTATAGTCTAATTGCGGTTTATTCACACTTTTCGAATCAAACCTTTGAAAAATCGCCCAATGTATGACGTATTCAGTTATTTCCTAAATATGCCATGTATCACAAGCATATTATACATCTGTTATCATAAAAGTATATTATTTTACGTTAACACTTTGTAGTATACGCTGGAGTGTAGCTCGAGCAAAGCTAATTTCAAAATATCTTTGTTGTTCAGAATAAAACTCGCACGGATGTGCAGTCTTTGTTCGGCCAGTGTTTAACACGACTTCACAAGAACACTACAGCGCAGTAACAATAATATTGCTGACGATAGAATTTTTTTTATAGCCAGACAAAGGGACATAATTTACTGTAAATCCTTTTACACGATAGATATCTAATATCTGCTCGGCTCTCCATTGGTTGATGACCGGCCAATAATGAACGCTGTGTAGTGCCCGGTGTGGTATGGACCAATAGGACGATGGTGAGTGCTAGCACAGACCTCAACATAACCAGTGTAATTGCAGTAGTGGATATAGGTGACTCGCTTATAATTTGTCCATTTATCCTATTTACCAGTTAATGTCTGCATTGTGTTAAATCAATTTTTACAAATATTTTATTTACAAATTATAATATTTAATTGATAATATGTATATATAAAAACAGTGAGAAAACATGTGTGTTGGTAGCACCTAGTACAGGCTATTCATGGCAATGTGAGTACTTTTGAAAGCCTTTTCATGTGCAATAATAGTCAATAAATATATTTTATGTTAGTCGTAGCTGTTAACTTCAGAGGCAGGTGGAATATACACACTATATTTATTACTTTTATGCCAATATTTATTTTGAAATGTTGTTAGAGGATAAAAAATTGTTTAAAGGAAAAAGTAACCAGGTTTTTAAAAGTGCTCCCTTCACCATGAACAGCCTGTAAGAGATAGTTCTCACACAAAATATTATTGCACGAATTCAGTGCGTTGCCCTTTGCTGTAATTCTCAAGACTTATTTAACGTTAGTTTGCACGAGACGGTTGAATATCCTGGTAGCAGAACTTAAGCAGGGCTTCAGACAAGTGTGAAGTAACCGTGACTGGACTATAGAAAGGCTTTTCACTGGCGAAGCAGCCAGCAAAAGAACAACAGGCGCCCGAGTGTGTAGAGAATTTTGAAGGCTACCTGCTGTGGGACGAATCCGGGAAATACTTATTCGGGGCTACGAGGCACCGGAGTTTGCTTCCCTGCTGATTGCTTTACCGTGGTGCGAAAGAGCCGCGGAAAGATCCGGTGAGCAGTTCGAGAGAAGGAACTCGACGCCGGAACGGAGCGTTGGGTCGCGTTGCTTTCCCTCCAACCAATTGTCTCCAAATAAACTGTTCCGTGTCGCAAGTCGAGGCTGCTGTTGGAATCTATGTTCGTCTGTGTTGTTTCTTCACGGGAGCTTTACGCGAGTTTGCAAGAAGTCAAGGGAACACCGTTTCCCTCATTGGAGCCGCGGTTCCGCAGTCGGTTCGACTCCCAGCGGGAGGAGCTCCCGGAATTTTCGCTCTTGGGGATCTTGGCGGTCTCGCGGGTTCGCTCCCGGATTTTCGCATGTGGGAATCGTGCTGGACGATGCCGCTTGCCGGCTGGTTTTCTTGGGGTACTCCCGTTTCCCCCGCCCTTGCATTCCAGTGCCGCTCCATCCTAGGGTCTCATTCATTGTGTCATGTTCAGGGATGACGGGCACCTACGGGTCCCAGCTGGAAAGGCCGTCACTCGGAGGGTGTTGCCTCGCCCTGAGTCCACCCCTCATACGCTGATCGGTGGGTTTTCTTGGGATCTCCCGTTTTCCCCCTGCCATCGCATTCCAACCCTGCTTCATATCCACCTTGCTTCGCCCACTTCAGCTCTCAAGAACTCGTTCTTATCCCTTTCATGCCAACTTTAATGTATGTACATTTTCAGTCGATGAAAGCAAAAAAAAAAGTATGATGCCTGCTGTACTCAAGTCGAAACAATACTTGTTTCGTTGTCACAGCCAATGAGCTGTAGGCTTTATGTTCGGCTACATTTATGTGAACCAATTATGAATTAGACGAGTACAACGGTTGGCCGATCATTTACCCACAGCTAAGGTCGTTGGTCAGAATTTCGCAGTGTGCAATACAGACAAATATTACGTATATGTGCATAATGTACACAATAGTGCACACTGGGTCTGAATGGGTTGATGCTGTCGAATAAGCCTACCTGACACCTGAATTGCGTTGCAGAATGTTTTTCTTATGGAACTGTCAACCGTTTCCCCAATATGTTTGCTTACAAAAAGAAAACAAACAAAAACACTTTGTAGATACCACGTACGTTATAACTAGGGACCTGCAAAATTCGCGTTATTTTTGACATCAAATTAAAATTCATAGCACCATGCATAACCGAGCCGGCGTCATGTATCCATTGGTTACTGCATAAATGTTAAGTTACGCCCTTTCAGAGTGAACTTCACGTGATTGGGGCACACTATTGTATAGTGTTCATTTATTGGCGCAGAGTTACCCGGGGCGTGTCGAATAAAACATGGTCCAATGACACACGTATTGTTTAACATGACATCAAATAAAAACGCGAATCTTTCAGATCTCTAGCTATCACTATTATTTCGGAGTAATTCAGCATCGCATTATTAAAAACGTCTTTTTTTCAGACTGCTGTATCATAAAACACACTTCCCGGAGAAGAACAGAATTACTATAGGAACCTGCCTTGAATCTTGTGACAGACTTTCTACCAATAAAATGATTGGGTCACCACTTAAAGTCCCATAGGTAGGGCCACCTGTTTTTCGCGAAAGATTTCAGGACTACTTTCACTGCAAAAAAAAAAAAAACTCAGATCCACTTTCGTGATTGGATGAATTTAACCGCCACACATTGCAGGTATCTGCTCCCGAATCACGGACACTCATTGTCGGAGTTACTGTATTCTGATTGGCCCAGTCAGGCAAGAAACTGTGTCCCAACAAAGACACGTGACCAATAACAGAAGGTATTTTGCACGTATGCCATAGGACATTATAGTCTATCCTCTGCGTAAATCTTTTCGCGAAAAACAAACGGCTCTACCCATAGGTACATACAACGTGACGAAAACGCTGCTCGCCAATCCAGAACCCTGCTCGTAGCGGCGTCGACGCTCTTGATGTTTGCGGCAAAGTCGCCCTTATTGCTCGCGCGTTTCTGAGCCTAAATCGCAGAAATTGGTTCATGTAGGCGGTGTCCTTGAGGTATTTGCTTCGTCATCATATAGGTCTCATTGTAAGGGGTTGTGTCTGTTCTAATTTTTTTTACAAACCTATGGAATATTTCCACGTAAAACGTTTTTAGGACAGAAATCAAAGTCGATGTTTTGTTACCAATTTATACATTTCGTTATAGGCTATTCACTTTTTCAATCAAATCTTTAAAAAATCACCCAATGTATGACGCGTGTAGTTATTACATAGATACGCCATGCATCACAACCGTTTTATACATCTGTTAAAGGCTGTTCACAATAAAGTGAGCACTTTTGAAATGAACCTTAGAAAAAAGTCACTGACCCTGTTTGCATATATTTTAATAGCGCACTGAGTGACATTCTCCAAGTAAAGTTGGTAACGCTGGATGGAAAGTAGTTCCATATCGTAACGCCGAATAAAAAGTGTTAGGTAACCATTTGTGATAGCTTAATATTTTTTATTTCGCTTTGTGTTTTTTTAATGCATTGAAGTGTAAAAATGAGCAGAAGTAAGTTCGAGTGACACATAAACCAGTTCTTCTATTGTGAAAACATAATATAAGCGTGCATCCTGTATGAATGTTTCCACTTCTTCGTCCTATTTACTTTCTTAATAATTTCAGTTTCATTTGACCGACGGATGAATAAAGTGATGAGGCCCATGACAATCTTAATTTGACATAACACGGAGGAATACACAACGTGCATACAATTAGATCTTTAGCAGGACTTTCAAAAGTGCTCATTTTGCCGTGAACAGCCTATAACATAAAAAGTTTTAATTTTCGTTAAATAGAAGTTTAACTTATATTTTATGGATAAATTATACTATTTGATTTATGATAAATAAGAATAGGAACAGCGAGAAAACATGTGGGTTCATAGAGCCTGGTAAGAAACAGTTCTCATGCAGAGTATTATTATAACTGACTGCGCACGAATTCGGTGCAATGTGCTTTGGTGTAGTTTTGTATACTTAGTTAAGCTCTTTCTACACGAGGCGGAGTAATATCCTGGAAGTAGAACTTCAGCAGGGCTTCACAAAAGTGTTAAGTAACCATGAATGGATTATATCTAGGACCACCTGTTTTCCGCGAAAAGATTTACTCGGGGGCTAAACTTCAATGGCTTATGCTCACACTTGCAGTCTTCATTTGACAGTTGGTCGCTTGTCTTTGTGTGGAGACAGTCTGCTAAATGAGTGAGCCAATCAGAGTTAAGATTCTCCTGTACTGACCGTCCGTAATTCGCGGCCGGACATATAAGACGCGTAACAATTCCAATTATCCAATTACGAAAGTGGTTCTGAAGTAAAGTACTTTGGAACACAACTTGTCGTGAAATATTTTCGCGATAAACAGGTGCCTCTAATTATATCATAACATAAATGTAATCGTTGAAAATGGTTAAATTTATCAAAAATTTTTGGAAGCAAGCCCTTTGGTTTTACGCTACTTATTTTTCTGTAAAGAAGTATTTTAAAATATAGATTCAATGTTGTATCTTTTCTGAACATATTGCTCGTGCGCTTCTGAGCCTAAATCGCTTGAAATTCTGTGGAAACAAAACATATGGTTTATGCTATTTTTCATCGCCGTCACAATGCTTACTAACGGCCGGATGTGGCCTTGAGGTATTTAAAGTTTTTTATTCTAGGGATTCTCTTTAGGAACCCGTGGCACACGCCATATTGGATTTTTTATTATTGCTTCCTGATTCAAATTTAGGAGGATTTATTGAAAAAAAAAGAACAATAGAGTCTTACCTAATTACCTTATCCTTCATTATGAACGTAATATATGAAGTATTAATACGTAAAGACCTGCAAAATTCGCGTTATTATTTGAGGACATGTTAAACTTAATACAATTTTCCTTTGCAATACGTGTGTCATTGGACCATTCTTTATTTGACACGCCCCGGGTAACTCTGCGTCAATAAATGAACACTTCACACTTGTGTGCCCCAGTCACGTGCAGTTCACTCAAAAAGGGCGTGACTTAACATTTATGCAGCAACCAATGGAGAAACGACGCCGGTTCAAGTATTTATAGTACTATGAATTTCAGTTTGATGTAAAAAAAAAACCGCAAATTTTGCGGGTCCCTACATATTAACTATCGCGTACAAAACTTTGCATGGAACCATGGAATGTAATGTTTGTGTGATGAAACGTTTTCAGTAATGACCCTGACACTTCTTTTATGACAGAAAATCTAATCTGGAAAATAATTGAGGTAAAATTCCCTTACATGTAAGGGAGCTAATTACCTCTACGTGTAAGGTAAAATTTCCTCTTAAATGTATAGTAAAATTTTCATCACAAGTAAAGTACTATTCCCTAATCGTACGGAAAAAGTACCTTACAAAAGTGGGGCAAAAATCCCATACATGTAAGGAAAAAATAACTATATTGTACGATAAAACTATATTAAAAACAACACGTCGTTAACAACACTGTTAACTGTTTTATTGCCTATATCTAGGGACCTGCGAAATTCGCGTTATTTTTGACATCAAGCTAAAATTCATATTACTATACATACTCGAGCGGGCATAATTTATACTTTGGTTGCTTCATAAATGTTAAGTAACGCCCTTCCTGAATGAACTGCACGGGATTGAGGCACATAATTGTGAAGTGTTAATTTATTGGCACACAGTTACTCGGGGCGTGTCAAATAAAGAATGGTTCAATGACACGCGTATTGCAAAGGAAAAGTGTTTTAAGTTTAACATGTCCTCCAATAATAACGCCAATTTTGCAGGTCTATGCCCATATCCTCTGACGAATAGTAATCGAAACTTCAGCACTAAAATCCTTGACACGTGTTGGTGAGCGTGCGCGAACCATGCTCCTCTATCACGATAGGCCGATGCGCTATCCAATACACCACGGCAACAGCGTGACAGTGTTAGGGAATAGTAGCGTGTTAAAGGATTGTTCCTTCCGCCCGTCCCCCCCACTAAGCTGTTGAGACCATGTTGGAGAGATGCACGCGTCGTAAGGTAGTTTTCCCATCAATGTATGGGGATTCCCACAACCATGTACGTGAATTTTACTCCGGAGTGCTGTAATTTCACCTCGCCCGTACGGAAAACTTTGCGCCGGGACGTGCAGGGCGTCCTGACCTCTGGGCTATGTGTTCTTTGCGGTCTGGTAAGGGAAACTTCCTCAGCCCGCAGAGAGATACAAATGCTGCAACCGTCTGGGTGGTATAAGGGCCCTCACAAGGGCCCGAGCACACCCCCGCTCTGAGCTTCGGCAATGATTAGAAATGGCGTACGGAAAACTACGTCCCCCCCCCCCCCAACACAAGTTTGCGAACATTACCTTAAACTTGTTCAGGTAATTTTCCCTTTTTTTTTTTGAGGCTTACTCTTCTTCTCGTTCCGAGGGGCGATGTCTTGAAAGAGACTAGCGGTAGACACACATGCGGCTCGCCTGCCCGGCTGGTAAACACAGCTCTCGGCCGGCTGCGTCAGCGCAAATGAAGATGGCGGCGGTCCCCAGCTTTTGATGTGTGTGTGTGTGTGTGTGTGTGTGCGTGCTCGCACTACGGCTCCAGACAGCGGAGGCTGCGGCGAATCTTCTCCCTACCCCCGTCTGTCATCTCCACAGCCCTGGCGCCTCGCTTTGACGGTGTGCCTTTCAAGTGTTTGCCCTACCCGTGGTTAACCTCAGCTGTTAATTGCTCTTCCGCACAGAGTAACAAAAGAGGCGCGTGGTTTTGAGGAAGGGAGGGAGGGGGTGGATGGGGAAGTGGTTGACTTATGCAAAGGCGAGAAGAGCCGCCGGGGAAAAGGACAGCGGAACTAAAGGAATTACGAAGGAAGAAGGCGGATAGAGACAGAGAGAGAGAGATAGATAGATAGATAGATAGATAGAGATATGAGTACCCAGACAATAAATTTGCTGGCTTTCAATAAATACTTAGGTATAGTCCGTCTACGGCTTAATTCCAACTTTTCTGAAGTCCTTTAAAGTTCTACATTCTTAAAGCTATTCCTCCTCCTCCTCCTCATTCAAACTAAGGTAAACCAAGTATAAGCAATTACACTAACAGACAAAGCACAATATTTGTGCGCACTCAGTGTAATTATGTTTCGCATAAGAACTATTACCCACAAACCCATTTTTCCCTGTTTTTATTCGCATAATTACTATATATAAACTACTACGATTTATAGATAAAATATAAGTAAAAGTTTTTATTTTACCAAAAACGGGCATTTTTATGTTAACACAAGTATAAAACGCTTGTGATACATTGTCTAATTAGGAAACAACCCAGCATGCTATATATTGGGGGGATTTTCAAAGGTTTGATTCAAAAAGTGCGAAGAAGCAGTGAATATAATATATTTAACATTTTTAATAATTGATATCTTTGGTTTGTTAGATTTCTTAACCTGCTCGGTTCCTGTGACCACGAATGTTTGTACGCTGCGATCCACGTCACTTGGCTTAATATATTTGCCTGAAAACAGTTTCAGAAGTCATTTCGTCTAAAGTCTCTTGGCCTACAATATTAGGTATGATTTTGTGCTAAAATTGCTTTACGTCAGGTGGTAGGTACCGGCATATTCCACATGTATAATCCATTTACGGTTACTTCACACTTTTCTTAAGACCTGCCAAGGTTCTACTTCCAGGATATTCCTCCGCATCGTGCAGACTAAGTTTAAATAAGTCTAGAAGATTACACCAAATGACAACGCACAGAATTCGTGCGCGCTCAGTTGTAATAATATTCTGTATGAAAACTATTTTTTACTAGGTGCTACCAACAGAAGTGCTTTCTTCGCTTTTGTGTCATATTTATTATAAATTAAATATTATAAATTCTAAAGAAAATATTGTTAACATACAATTTTAAAGAAAACTAAGATATTTTTATGAGGTATAAAACGCTTGTGATACATTACATATTTAGGAAATAACTAAACACGTCATACATTTGTAGAGGCACACGAATTTCGCGAAAAGATTTCACGGCCTGTTGTATTTCAAAAAACTTCAGCTCAGATCCATTTTTGTGATTGGGTGATCTAGTTGCTACGCGTGTTAAATGTCTGTCCCCGAATCAGAGATGTACAGTGTCGGAGTAACTTAATTCATATTGGCCAGTCAACTAAGAAATGTTTCTCACAGACACAGGCCGCCAATACGCGAAAGGAAACTGCTAGTACGCTCGTAGGGTATTGAAATTTAGCATGAGCGGAAATCTTTTCGCGAAATTTGTGTATCCATATACATGGGGTATTTTTCTCAAAGGTTTGATTCAAAAAGTGTGACGAAACCTAGAATAGACAACAGGTAGGGACGTGCAAAATTCGCGTTATTATTTGGCACCAGGCTGAACTTCACAGTACTGTAGACACTAGAGCCAGTGTCGTTTCTCCATTGGCTGCTGCACAGATGTGAAGACACTCCCTCTCTGACTGAACTACACGTGATTGGGGCATACAGCGTTCCTTTATTGGGGCAGAGTCACCCAGGGTGTGTCACATAAATTACGGTCCAATGACAAACGTATTGCAAAGGTACACGTGTTTCAAGTTTAACATGTCAGAGGACCATTACCCAATAATCTTCCTTGCACGCTACTGACGCGTAAACCTTACTCTTGCTCTACGCTATGAATAGGGGCACTTTTTTTTTTTTTTTTTTTGCGAAAAGAATTGCAGGACAAGTTGTATTCCGAAACACATTTAAGTTCATGACCATTTTCGTGAGTGGTTCATTAAAATTATTACAGGTCTTATCTGTCTGCTCGTGAATCATGCAAGCTCAGTATCGGAGAAACTGAATCCTAATTGGCTCACTCGTGTAGCAGTCACTCTTCACACAAAGATAGGCGGCCAATAGCCAAACGAAGGCTGCAGAGGGCACGTAGGATATTGGAGTCTAGCCTCCACATAAATACTTTCGCGAAAAACAGGTGGCTTTAGCTATGAATAGAGACCTGCAAAATTCGCGTTATTATTTGAGGATATGTTAAACTTAATAAAATTTTCCTTTGTAATACGTTTGTCATTGGGCCATTCTTTATTTGTCACGCTTCGGGTAGCTCTGCGCCAATAATTGAACACTTCTCAATTGTGTGCCCCAATCACGTGCAGTTCACTCAAAGGGCGTGACTTAACATTTATACAGGAACCAATGGAGAAATGATGCCCGCTCGAGTATACATAGTACGATGAATACTAGCTTGATGTCAAAAAATAACGCGAATTTTGCAGGTCCCTAGCCATGAATTATTCATATCACTATCGCTGAAGACCGTTGCTTGCCATTATGGCACAAGTATTGCTCCAGTTTACTACACCAGGCACGCACATAAATGTTTTAGTTTTAACCCTTGATGAGATCATAAATTAAAATGATCCTGAAGCTGCGGGCTAATATGCGCGGAGATCGGCAGGAGTTAGCGCACTGCACTATAATATATTGTACGAGTGGCTGAATTGATTATTAGAAGGCGCCTGTCTGAGAATGGACACTTTCTTTACTCATTTATTCTGTGCATATTTGCTTGGTGTCATTTTAAACGACTTATACTGAAATCCAGCGATGGCACTTGTCCACAATAACAAGACTCCATAGAACTTCGCTATATACTGTTCGCGATAAAGTGAGCACTTTTAAAACAACCTTTGAAAAATGTCACTCCCCCTAGCTGTATATTACTGGGCATGTGCCCAGTAAAGTTGGTAACGAAGGAGAGAAAGAAGTTCCATTTCTTAACGTTGAACTAAAAATGTCAGGTAAAATCATCTGCAAATACTTAAATGATTAATTTTAATTTCTATAATTATTTATTTTTATAAGTGAAACAATTAAAAACTTTGTAAAATATTTTCTTGTATAATAATTTCACATTTTCCTTTGACGGGCGTGTGAACCAAGTGATGAGACCAATGACAATGTTTATTTTACATATGGTGGAAGAATACACAATGTGCAAACAAGTAGATCTTAAGCAGGGCTTTCAAAAATGATCGGTTTATCGTGAACAGTCGATATCAGGAGATTACATTTGTACATGCTGAATTACTCTCGTGTTTCTTTGATTTGAGACCATCTATTGAGACGTTTCATTTGCGAGAGTTCAAAGACACTTTTTACATAGACTAGATATAAACAAATAATAAACAGCTTTTTGAAAGTCTTTCTGATAGTTAAAAATCGGTGCTATCGGTTTTAACTCGCAGGTCCCCACATATAAAGTCCTGTTAAAGGCTGTTTACGATAAAGTGAGCACTTTTGAAATGAACATTAGAAAATAGTCACTTCCCCTGAACGCATATATTTTGTTGGTAACGATGGATGGAAAGTAGTTCGATATCTTAACGCCGAATAAAATGTGTTTGGTAACCATTTGTGATAACTTAAATTATTTATTTCGCTTTCTAGTTGTTAATGAATCGAAGTGTGAAAACGAGCAGATTGTATAATATTTTCCTTCCCAAAAATTTCACCCTTTAACTTGACCGACGCATGAACAAAGTGATGAGGTCGATGGCAACGTTAATTTTACATAAGGCGGAATAATACATAACGTGCACACAAGTAGATACTAAACAGGGCTTCCAAAAGTGCTCATTTTACCATGAACAGCCTATAACTGAATAGTCGTACAGTGATAACATTTTCCAAAGTATATCCACGAAATTATTAAGAATACAGAATAAAAATAACCTTTAACGCCTTTAACTCGAGCTACACAAGCCAGTATGGTTCCGTTGGCCGGCAACACGACAAAATTGGGTTGATTATACTCAGATTAGGAACGAAAAAAGTTTTCTTATGGGAGAGTTCGGCATAAGGGAAATATCCGCCTCTAGGTGTGCTGTGTTCCAAAAGGTAACTTTTCATTAAAATTTTAAGCTACGTGAATTATACAAGAGAAAGAATATACTCAATGGGGAATTTATTTTACAACTGATTTATGATTATTACAAATACCCTGCTTCTCAAAGTATAAAATAGTGAAAATATTTTTATATGCTATTAACGATATACTGGGCATTTTTGGAAGCCCTGATTAAGATCTACTTATATGTACGCTGTGTATTCTTCCGCCTTATGTAAAATTAACGTTGCCATGGGCCTCAACACTTTATTTATTCGTCGGTCAAGTGAAACTGTGAAATAATTAGTAATTGAATAATTTTACAAATCTGCTTATTTTTAAAATTCGATACATTAAATAAACAGAAAGCGAAAGAAATAATACAAGTTATCACTAGAGATCTGAAGAATTCCTGTATTCATTTCGGGTCAAGCTAGAATCCAAAAACTGTTACGTTCTGATTGCTGTTGCAATTGGTCCATGTTTATATTTAACACCTCCTAAATAACCCTGAACCAATAAGAAACACGCGCCAAAATGCAGCCCCAATCATCACCTTAGCTGTTGCAGCAAGTAACCAATGAGTATTTTTATCTGCGTCATGGTACACAGGATTGTGGAGCCTACCCTACAGTACATCAAACTAGCGAATTTTTCCGGTCTCTAGTTATCACAAATGGTTGCCTAACACTTATTCGAAGTTAAAATATGGAACTACTTTCCCTACATTGTTACCAACTTTACTGGGCGCATGTCGCTTAGTGCTCTCCTTAAAGTATATGCAGGTAGGATCAGTGACTTTTTCCAAAGGTTGATTTCAAAATTGCTCACTTTATCGTGAACATTCTTTACATTGCCAACACTAGCGCTTACCTAGTGGCAACATTTTTGGTTGCCAAACTTTTAACGTCGAGCTTTCCAACCTGTAGTGGAAGTAACCGTAACATGACGCAATGCCGTTTGCTGGTTGGTGCCTTGTAACTTGCCTGCCAACCGACAGCTCGGCCAATAGGGAATTTTTCGCAGCACGGGCAGCCAATCAAGGTACGTTACAGAGCCTCGTAAAGCCAATGCGCGGATGGGTACGCCCACATGAAAGGAACCACCAGGCTATTTAGTTTCTATAGTTATATTCAACTATAGGCTGTTCAAGGTAAAATGAGCACGTTTGAAAACCTTTCTTCAGATCTATTTGTATGCACGTTATGTATTCTTCCGCCTTATGTAAAATTAATATTGCCATGGGTCTCATCACTTTATTCTTGCGTTGGTCACGTGAAACTGTGGAGTTATTATTAGAAATGTTAACATTTTATAAATCTGCTAATTTTGCACACTGAGGCGTTAAAAAAAATGGGGCGTGGCTGTGTCGGGGACACGGCTGTTGGTTTTGCGTTAATACGTCTACACTGACGCTCTCAGACGCCTTGATGTTTTTTTTACGTTCTCGGCACCGCCGCTTCACTCGCTCATATGGGGTCTTATGAGTATCACTGGATTGCTTTTGTGATGCTCTTTCCAACCGTATACGATTTCTGTATTTCGACTTGGCTTCTTGACGAGTATAAGCCAACATTGTGTTAAGTTTTCGTAATTTACATCAAACTCTTGCAATTTCACCATAACAACGCCACAAAAATGCTTTATACACGCAACTAATTGATCTTGACGAGATTTGTCGATTGAAACGAGCGTAGTAGCTTCTTCTAGTCAAAAGTTATACTACGCGGAAGTTACGAGACGCTGCGAAACGAACTCAAAATTGCGCCTCCTCCCCCCCCCCCCCCCGGGTCGGGCACGATGCCACGCAGTCCTTACTCAACGTAACATATTCTTTGATCCTTTAGCAATAGAGTGGTGTAATTGAATTTAGAATGTAGACGATAGAATCGGACCAAACTGTACCCCCGATTTTGTTATCATCGGATTTTCTTGATTGCTTCCCACTATGGTCGTAAATTTAAAGACGTATTCACGTCAAAACAGAAAGCCAAATATATAATTAAATTTATCACAGATTATTACCTAACACTTTTTGTTCGGCGTTAATATATGTAACTGCTTTCTCCTTCATCGTTACCAACTTTACTGGACACATGTCACTCATTGCGCCGTTAAAATTAATGCAAGTTGGAGCAGTGACTTTTTTATAAGGTTGATTTCAACACTGCTCACTTTATCGTGAACAAGGGCCACGGCGGCGAAGCGGTTAGCCTGCTCGCCTCCCACCATTACATTCAGGGTTAAATCCCCGGCCGTGTCACTCCCGATTTTTGCATGTGGGAATCGTGCCGTGGTTGGTGTGTTTTCTCGGGGATCTCCCGCCCCCCCTCTTTTCATTCCGGCCCTGCTCCATACTTGCCTTATTCACCCTCATCGGCTCTCAAGACCTTGATGTCAAGAGCCGTTCAAATCTCTTCACTCACCCCCTTTATCGTGAACAGTCTTTAACAGTGTTTGCAATAACAGCAGTAGCGCAGTTTTGAGTGATACGGAAGGGTTTTATTTACCACGAATATGTGGCCGTAAACTGCACACAGTTAAGTGAATACGAATGCGTTTTCATTATTCTTCTTTTAAAACAACGCTTGGCTATACGGTTACGTCCTTGATTCCCAAACGTGACTTCTCTTTTCCAATCCCACATCTCGAGCTGGGAACAAATTTTTGGACTGAGAATTTCCCTAGTATGCTTCTGTTGTCTCCTTTCCTTACAATATACGCACGGACCTGCAAAATTCGCATTTTTTTTTCACATCAAGCAAAAATTCATAACTCTATATATACTCGAGCCGGCGTCATTTCTCCATTGGTTACTGCATAAATGTTAAGTCACGCCCTTTCTGAGTGAACTGTACGTGATTGGGTCACACAATTGTGAAGTGTTCATTCATTGGCGCAGAGTTACCCGGGGCGTGTCAAATAACAAAATGGTCTAGTGACACACGTATTGAAAAGGAAAAGTGTTTTAAGTTTGACATATCCTCAGATAATAACGTGGATTTTTAAGGTCTTTACTACTTACGATTATTGTTTCCTTGCATAACAAATTTAGACCATATATATATATAAACACACACACATATGTATATATATATATATATATATATATATATATATATATATATATATATATATATATATATATATATATATATATATATATATATATATATATATATAGCTTTTCTGCATGACAAAATTACAATTATAGTGTTTTTGGAACTTGAAAATAACAAAAATATAATCACTTACAGAAATGAGACAATTTAGACAGAAATAACGCGCCATAAGTTACTTCGAGAAATCCTTAAAATTGCGCTACGAAATAAATTCTTAATTTAAAAAAAAACCGCTTCAAATACGAAGGACATTTTCGCGTATATTTTATTTGCAGCAGTTTATGAATTTTTGTAAAATAAGTTTTCCTTATCATAAGTTAAAATGAATTGAGGCGTGACTTTTCAGCCACCCTTGTTAAATGTTCCGCAAATGTTAATGTTTATTTTGTTTGTTAACCCCAAAAATACTGAAATTGTGATTCTTACATTCCATGACGCAAAAAACTATTGGTTCTATTTAATTATTTGGTGAAAGAATACTTGCATATAATGCTTACAAGTTGGATGTATCTCGTTACAAATACAAAACAATGAATTTTTGCTAACTAGCACCCTTTTACTAAAGGGGGTGTTACTCGCAACTCTTGACGGTCCCCCAACTAGAAGAAAGCTCACTCTAAGAAATCATTTGCAAATTTACTAAACGCTGTTCACCATAAAGTGAGCACTTTTAAAATCAACTATAGGAAGAAAGTCACTGCTCCTATCTGCATATATTTTAACCGCCCACTGAGTGACACGCGCTCAGTAAAGTTGGTAACGATGGAGGGGAAAGTAGTTCCATATCTTAACGTCGAAGAAAAAGTGTTAGTTAATCATTTGTGATAAGTTAAATTATTTCTATAGCTTTCTGTTTTTTTTTAATGTATCGAGGTGAAAAAATTAGCTGATTTTTAAAATACATACTTTTATAATAATTTCACAGTAACACTGGACTGATGCATGAAGAACGCGACGAGGCCTATGGCAATGATAATTTTACATAAGACGGAAGAATACATAACGTGCATACAAATACTTAGCTCTTAAGAAGGGCTTCCAAAAGTGCTCATTTTATCGTGAAAAGCCTATAAATGAGTGTATACGTAGAGTGAAAAAAGTGGGTAAAGTTATTGCCCATACATTCATGCTAGCGTTCCTACATCTGCTCAGGAAGCAAACAAACACGTTGGAATCCTCCTAACTGTGCATAGTAGCGACGCTAAATTTCCGCTTCATTGTAGCCAGATGTGTGGTATTATTTTCATACGACGTGTAGGTTAAAAACTTCCAAGTCAGTTTAGGAAGTTTACCAGAAAATATTTTTAGTGTGTTCTTACGGGGACCAAGGTCAGCCCGTGCCCTTCCTTTCTTCCCATCAGCACTTCTGGGTTATCCAGGCAAGGTGAGTTAATACCCCGACCTTCATCTCGTCTTTTACCATACAACTGTATTTATTCACGCTGAATTTCCTGCTTGGATCCTGTGAAATGAGTCGACCAGCCCGCCCGCGGGGCCACAGCCATCACGATTGCCCGTGATTCAATCACAGCCTCGGATGCGGATAACCCTGCGGCAAACCAGACAGAGGGAACACCCTGGATTTTCTCACGTATGCTGCCCCCCAGCGTTGTGGGTCATCCAGCGGTACCTCGAGGATGTGTGGGTTCCCGCGGACTAGCTTATACAATTAACATGCACATGACTAGCCCTTTCCGCATCCACGAATCTGCTGATTTCCGGTACCGGGGTTGGAAATAACCCTGATAAATGCTGTTAACGATAAAGCGAGCACTTCTGAAACCAACCTTAAAGTGAGTGAGTGAAGATATTTGGACGGCGCTTAACATCGAGCTCTTCAGAGCCGATGTGGGTGAGTGAGGTGAGTAAGGAGTAGCGCCGGAATGAAAGGGTAGGGGAAACGGGAGCTCCCCGAGAAAACCCGCCGACCAACGGCATCGTCCGGCACGATTCCCACATGCGAAAATCCGGAGTGAACCAGCCGAGGATTGAACCCGGATCGCCTTGGTGGGAGGCGAGCAGGCTAACCGATCATCCACCGTGGCCCCATCAACCTTAGAAAAAAGTCGCTGCCGGTACCTGCGTATGTTTTAACGGGCGCCCTGAGTGACATACGCCCAGTAATATTGGTAATGATAGATGGGAAGTAGTTCCGTATCTTAACGTCCAATAAAAGTGTAAGTTAACCATTTCCGACAATTTAAATTATTTATTTCGCTTTCTGTTTTTTTTAATGCATCGAAGTGTAAAAATTAGCAGATTTGTAAAATATATACTTTTCTAATAATTTCACAGTTTCGCTTAAACGACGCATGAATTAAGTGACGAGGCCTATGGCAATGTTGATTTTACAGAAGACGGAGGAGTACACAACGTGCATATAAGTAGATATTAGGCAGGGCTTTCAAAATTGCTCATTTTACCGTGAACAGCCTATATCTACATTCCGGAACAGCAGGTCTCTTCTCCACGCGGGTCCGACGCGCAACACAACACCATGACAAAGATCCAGTCCAGTCAAGGTGGAAGGACCGTTCCTCGAGTTGGACGGCTGGCGCTGATTGGAGTCGAGCCATCATTTTAATTCCCGACGACACTGAGTCGGGGCCCGTGGTGTAGCAGTAGCAAAGACCACACACCTCCCGCCAAGGGGACCTTGGCACTATTCCCGGCAAGGTTATATGTTGGCTGGCGGGTTTCTCGCGGTGCTCTTATCTACCCCCGCACTTGCATTCCACCGCTGCTCCATCATTACCTCGTTTCATCCTCACCGACACGCAAGACTTCGCTATAAAGCGTCGACCATCATCGACGCTCCTTTCAACGTAAATAACGTGAAGATGTAGTATCTTTACCATTCCTCATTAATAGAGACCTGCAAAATTCGCGTTATTATTTGAGGACATGTTAAACTTAAAACACTTTTCCTTTGCAATGCGTGTGCCATTGGACCATTCTTTATTAGACACGCCCGGGTAACTCTGCGCCAATAAATGAACACTTCACAATTGTACGCTCCAATTACGTGCAGTTCACTCAGAAAGGACGAGACTTAACATTTATGCAGCAACCAATGGGGAAATAACGCCGGCTTAAGTATATATATAAAACTATGAATTTTAGCTTGATGTCAAAAATAACGCAAATCTTGCAGGTCTTTTCTCATTAAATGATCAGCTTGGTATCAGCACAAGTACTTGGGGCAGGCTCGTGGAGTGATTTTATTGCTCTACGTTTGGAAAAATTAAATTTTGCTCCTGAGGGAACTTGAACCTGTAGTCTCTTAGTTGACAGACTACTGACAAGCATTAGACAGAAACTTGGCATAAGAGGAAAAAGCTATCTATTCCATTCATGGTTACTTCCAAATTTTTTGGAGCCCTACTAAAGTTATCGTTTCATGGTATTCCTTTGCCGCATGGAAAGAAAGCCTAACCAAGTCTAGTAAATTGCACCACCGGACAACGCACCGTATTCGAGAACTATTTCGTACTAGGTATTACCAATACAACTATTTTCTCTCTGTTTTTATTTATATTGATTATAAATGAAAGACTGGAATTCGTGGATAAAATACAACCTAGAATTCAGTTTAACCTAAAATAATATCATTTCTTTCTAACAGAAGTATATAACGCTTAAGATGCTTTAAATATTTACGAAACAATCAAGGCCATACAATGCGGTAATTTGTCAAAGGTTTGATTCAAAAAGTGTGAAGTTACTGCGAATAGACTATATATACAATATTTGTGTGAACATCCTGACGGAAAGAAAAAAAAATGGAAAATTTACAAAATTGCTAAACACTCGCCTTGTCAGAAAGAAAATTGAAAAGCAGCACAGGAAAGGAGCAACTATTAAACAGCGAGGAAAAACAATAAAATAATAAACCACTTTGGTGTGAATCTTTTTTCCTCCCTATTTTAAAGTAATTTGTTCAGAAATTTTAATGTAATTTGTTCAGATGGTAAAAATGAGTGTCGTGTGCGTGTGCTCTGTTTTGGCTTGCTTTCGACTGGGAATTTATTCGGTCCCGTGTGGTGCTTTTGCCACATCGTACTGCGACTGCGCAAGACCGAATTTTAAATGTTGTTTCAAGCACACAATTTTAAGATGCTGTGTCTTCCACTCTATCACTGAGTACTTAAATGGGCCGCGGTGGTGTAGCGGTTGGACTACTCGTTTCCCACCTAGGTGAGATGGGTTCTATCCCCGGCATGTCGGATCGTGCCGTACGAGGCCGCTGGTCGGTAGGTTTTTCTCGGGGATCTCCCGTTACCCCCAGCCTTTCCATTCCGGCGCTGCTCCATACTGGCCTCGCTGTCAAGACGTCGCTGTTATGAGCCGAACACTCTTGCAAACTGGCGTCACTGGACATCAACACTTCAGAACGCCGTTCGCCAATCAACAGCTGGTAATTTACTTACCTCCCGGCAGCCTAGCCAATAAAGAATCTTTCACAACACGCTGTTGTTAATATCGATACATGCCAGATATATGCATGTAAGTGCATATATCCAAATATAATATTATAAAGAAGTAATGTGAGTTTGCTTATTTGTTTATATGTTTCGGGTAATCTCGGAAACTACAAGGCCGAGTCTTACAATTTTTTCACTATTAGAACGCTACATTATTCCAGATTGACATACGTTATGTTTAGTGTAAAAAAAAATATTCCTTGAGATATTTCGAAATTTGTAAAATAACTCGGAGAAAAATGAACTTGGCTGCTTTCTAAGCATGCTCGACCAAAACTACAGGGCCGATTCTTATCATTCTTTCACTGTCAGAAAGCCATGTTCTTCCGCATGGACCCAGGCTATTTATATTTTGAAAAAATCGTTGAGAAATTTCAAAATTTGTAAATCAAATCGGAGAAAAATTAGCTACTTGGCTGTTTTCTAAGCATGCTCTAAATTGAAACAATGTTAAAAGAAATTGTGTATCTTAATATAAAAAAAAACGCAAGTAGTCGCAGGTATTCGCAGGTAGTTGCGGGTTGTCGCAAGTAGTCGCAGGTATTCGCAGGTAGTTGTGGGTTGTCGCAAGTAGTTGCAGGTTGTCGCAAGTTGTTGCATGTAGTCGCGGGTACTAACGGGTAGTCGCAAATTGTCGCGGGTAGTTGCAAGTATTCGCGGGTATTCGCAGGTAGTCGCAAGTTGTCGCAGGTAGTTGCGGGTAGTCGCAGGTAGTCGCAGGTTGTCGCAAGTTGTCGCAAGCAGTCGCAGGTAGTCGCGGTTAGTCGCAGGTAGTCACAGGTTTTCGCGTTGTCACAAGTAGTCATGGGTAATCGGAAGTAGTCACGGGTAGTTGCAGGTATTCGCAGGTAGTTGCAGGTATAGACTGTTCATGGTAGAGTGAGCACTTTTTAAGGCCCTTCCAACAGGCTTTAACCACTAATAAATATATCTTATTGTAACATCAGACATTAAATTTTGAGGGTGGTGAAATGTATACACTCTTTATTCTTCACATCGCATGTTTATATAAAAAAGCAGCAGGGAGATGGAAATAGGATGAAAGTAAAGATTAATAAGAGCCTTAAAAAGTGATCGCTTTACCGTGAACAGACTATAGTCGCAGGTTTTCGCATTGTCGCAAGTAGTCGGAAGTAATCGCGGATAGTCGCAGGTAGTCGCAAGTAGTAGCAGGTAGTCGCAGGTAGTCACGTGTAGGTATATATATTGGTATGTATTTCAATAACTCCATAAAACCTGAGCGAAGCGATGGCGGGCTGCTAGTATCTAAGAACACAGACAAGTTTCTTTAACGTAGGCCTATAAGCGGTTAATTTAGTACTAATGAAACCCATTTTCTATTAATAATTACTGTCTGTGATTGCACATATTTTAACAGAAATACTAACTGATGTAGCTAAAATCGCATTACAAGAAAAAATAGGAAGCCGGCTTTGAAATGTAACATTTTATATACCGTAATACGTAATTTTTAAACTGGCGACAACTGAAATCTTTGTTACTGTTTTATATAGCTACATATTACAAACTTTTAACGTATAGTTATATCACTTTCCCATCCCACTTGGTCTATACGTGAATAATATTTCTTTGCGAACAAAGCTTATAGGCCTACGTGTTGTAAGTAGCGTACAAAAAACACAATCTTGCAGTAAACTACTTTAATTTTTGAAACCCAGCATACAGTGTTTTACAAAAAAATTATGGAAAAATACCACTTTACAGAAAATAATGGAAAATATACCACAACACATTACTGTAAATATGTATATACCTAAAGTAAAGGATATATTGTAAGGGTTTTATAATCACCTTACTAGCATAGGATAGGTAAAATAATGTTTATGCTCATAAACTTTATACGACTGTGGAATGAGTAAGTTGTACAGGAAACTCGCTCAGATTACCGAGATCATCAATAGTATAGAACCCAGACTTCTCGATTGGAAGAAAACACATAAAGGAATTTTACTTTAAAATATTACTACTTCATTATCTGGCTTTAAAGAAGTAGCACATGTAGGCTTCCAGAGTATACAAGATCTGTCACTTAATTATAAATTTTACCTGTCGACAATTTTAATTATTATTTTTTAAATTTAACAGTGAAAGAATTCAATAAGCTCTTTTTATTTTCCGACTTCCATTAAACAACAGCATAGCAACAGACTTCAAAGTCGTATCTCCTAAAAGTCTTGATATAACTGCAAGGAGAAACCGAGGAACTCTGCCTTCATCGACTTACAGGCTAAATCACTTGTCGAGGTGACACCAGGTCGAGGGAATAGCACCTTACAATACACCATTTGTTCTTCGAAAAGTGTGTTTTACAATATTCCGCAAACGAATTCTTGAAGAAGTGCACAATAATATACAGAAAACAGAAGACTTATCCAGAGTCTTTAAACAGGAGGAACTGCTAGTTTGGTTGTTCCTCCCTGTACTTGTGATGTATTTCTCATATTATGGTTTTGTGTGTACTTTCATATGGACCAATGTTACTGTGTTTAATGCATGTAATGAAGCATATATACTGTGCACTGTTGAAAAAATTTAAAATAAACTAAATAATTCGAAATATATGCGTATTAATTGTATCATGTGCTATGTAGCCAAACATACGAGGTCAAAGGAAATTTTAATTTTTACATATGTTAATGTGATTCACAAAGTGCAGCTATCAGAAGTATAAGCGGTTCACGGTGAAGTGAACACCTTTGAAGCCCTAGTTACTTTTTCTTTTAGCCATCTTTTTTATCCTTTACCACCTTTTTAAAATAAATATTGCTATGTAAGTAATAAAAACAGTGCGTATATTGCACGGCACTCGAAAGTTAACGTCTAAGGCTAAAATAAAATATATTTAATGGCCATTATTCAAAATGAGAGAGCTTTCAAAAGTACTCACTCGACCGTGAACAGCCTATACCCTTGTTACAACGTGAGCGGCATAGACTACCGCACCATCGCGTCTGCACATGGCCGTGGTCGTTTCAAATCTTGCCAGTCAGTGCCTGCGCATTCAGTCCCGCGAGCTGTGACAGCGAACTGCTAGTTTGTTTTTCTGTTCTAATCAAGTAAACACTGGCGCATTTTTTTTTTCTCTGCGTCAACAGTAGGGGGTCGTAACGTCTGCTCGTGATCCTGACGTCACACAGCTGGCAAGGAGTCACCGGCGATAGCACGCGTTCTTGTTGCTTTGCGAGTGACGCGTGTAAAGGCATTTTTTTCTGACATACTTCCGTGTAAAATGACCTTCGCACTTTAGTAAAGAGTAATATTGGTTTTATTTCGCTGTGAGCCCGTTCTTTGACAAATTCACTACAAAAAATGGCAATGTATGTGCACTCTAAAGTCGAAACAATAACAATGCTACAAATCAGCAAATATGACTGCAGATATGTTGAAACTGCTTCACTTGACTCAGTGAAAGTATACCAATAAACTCATTAAACAGTGATTTCTACTGATTCCTAGGGAATTTCGCAGGCCTGGTAGTAAAATCTCAATGCATCCCACTGATTTGCCGGTAGATAACATCTCACTAACTGAATAGTCAGTAAGAAAATTGTACTTATTGAAATCAGTGATTCATATTTAGAGTGTAATGATCTTCAGAACAGTAAATGAAGGTTAATACTACGGTTAGTGAATATGATGATAGTTCTTAAGTTTTTTTTCCCCCACTTGAATATCTGATACATTTCTGTTTGGACGTGAGCATTTGGGACCTACGCACTCCAGATGGCCATTAACTCACGTAGAGTACCAGTGTACACGAATCATTAAAACCAATCTTCTATGGCTCACATTTGGGTAAGAATTATTAAAATAATTGGACGTTCACATCAGCTATCAGGCCTATAAACTAACACTGAATTGATATTGTGTTATTTATTAATGCTTACCTAATATTTATCCGTCACTTTGAGTGCCTAGCAGAGACATAGTCATTTGGGAAGATTTAGCAGTATGTGCAGAAATCATGGTAGTTGCTACGGCACATCTGAACGAGTAGCAACTCTCCGCACTTAATAATAGACCGTGCGTATTTTAACGCAAAATGCAGATATGTTTGATTGTTGTGTACTTTTGCAAGTGCTGCACGAATGTTATCTTCGCCACGGGGAAACAAATAACGGACTGTTTATTTGCTAGAGAAAATCTCGTTGCTACGGTTTTGCCAGGTTCGCCACTACGACGCAACAAAATTATTTTATATTTCACATAAATCGCAAAATTATTATTCAGGTTAGATAACATTTTTAATGAATAAAACTTACCAAAAAAAAAAAAAAAAAAAAAAAAAAAAAAAAACGGAGTTATTGAAAACAAATTATTACAAGCTGTTTTCATTTTATCAGCTGACAACCAGACGTTACCAGCAGTACGTATTATGGTCTTTAAGATTTCCTACTTTTCGACTTCATAGAACTTCGTTACAGCAGAATCTCCGCAGAAAGATAACAAAAGACATGCCGCAGAAAGGAATGAACTCTCTACGTGAGGTAGGCGTTTCGATAGCACTCAGCGCATATCGTAATATTCGGTAGGAGTTCGCTATCAGACTACAGGAGTGTTAATTTATTACGAATAATTGTACATATTTAATTCATTGTATTTTAAGAGTTTGTGCGCGGCGCGGTGGTGTAGTAGTTAGACTTTTTTTATTAATTTATTGTATTAACCCTACTTAGCATTACAGCCATCCAGGGTGCTCGATTCTATCATGACTACTACGATTTAACAAACAGTATATTAATTATATAGATTCACAATTTCTTTTTGTGGGGAGGGGGGTGGGTGGCTGTTCGTCTGGGTGCCCGAAATTTAAGCTGAAATGCTATTTCTATTCAAAAGAGTCATTCACACTTCTTAGGAAGGTGGTGAGCTATTCTGCCCCGACCGAGATAGCTCCCCGACGGGTATCCTTTCGCCGCCCTCCTTTCGCCGCCTCCGCCGGAACAGACCAGGGATCGGGATTCCTACGAATTCGCCCGCACAACAAGACGCCGTCGGGCCCGCACACAGCTAACTAGTCTTTCGGCCGGTCCGTCATGGCACCCAACGGTCGAATGGCCCCGCCCACGAACCCGAAGGCCCCCAACCCCCTTCCTATCTGCACTATTCTATTTTGTTCTTTTTATTTTTCCCCTCGCCCCCCGTTCTGCTCCAACCTAAGCATCGTCCAGGACATCGAAGTACCCCTTCTGGACACCCTCGCCTTCGTTTCCCGGCAGACGATGGAATAGAGCTCCGTTCCTACGGGCGCCCCCTTTTTTTACACAGTCATCGACCAACATATTATCACAAATCACATCTTTCCCTCATTTAGATTTTCTTCTCCGCAGTGGTTAGACTACTCGCCTCTCACAAAGGCGAACCGGGTTCGATTCCCGGCGGGGTCCCCCCCCCCCAGATTTTCGCGTGTGGGAGTCGTGCCGGACGACGCCGCTGGTCCTGCAGGTTTTCTCGGGAATTTACAGTTCCCCCCGTCCCTACATTCCGACGCTGCTCCATACTCACTTCACTTCACCCTCATCGGCTCTCAAGACCTCGATTTTAAGAGCCACCCAAATCCCTTCACTAACTCAATAACTCATTTTGTAGGACCACCTGTTTTCCGCGAAAAAAAATTTCAGGACAAGTTGTGTTCCAAAGCACTTCAGTTCATAACCACTTAAATGATTGGGTCATTTGAATTGTTAAGGGTCTTATCTTTCTGCTCGTGAATAACGAACGGTCAATATCGGAGAAACTTAATCATAGTTGGTTCACTCGTGTAGCAATCAATCTTCACACAAAGACAGGCGGCCGGCCAATAGTCAAAAAAGAAGGCTGCAAGTGTGCACGTAGGTTATTGAATTCTAGCCTCCGCATAAATCTTTTCGCGTAAAACAGGTGGCGGAATGTAATTTACTTTAAGAGTTCGCTTTCAAATAATTGTTTTTTTTTATTGCTGATTAATTTTCAGAGTTACAGCCGCAAAGTGAGTCAGATGATTTACTACCGAGCGCAAACAAGCCTTCGGGAAAATTTATCTAGAATCGTATCACATCAGTAAACACAGCCGTTATAAAAGTGTTGGCTCTCTCTCCCCCCCCCCCCCCCTTTTACAACTGGTTTCCTGTAGGAAAGCAATTAGAAGGACGTCGGTGAAGGTGGAAAAAAAAGTTACACTCTAAACTCGTATATTTGTGTACGCGGCGTGGTTTTCAGTTGATTAAAATTAAGCCATTAACATATGATCCCGAGTATACTCATGCACGTATAACGTGTTGCAAAATATGTAAATTGGTGGTGAGTACTGTACAAGGTCAGAAGCTAGCACCAAACACAGACAGCGTGTTTGTACTGGTTAATGCTATTGGTTGCTGTAAGCACACCAGAGTTTTTTTATTGGTTGTTGCCGATGCCTAAGACCAATAGAAATTCCTTCTATAGGTTCCATCAAGTAAGGAATTGACAAGTACATGTCAGACCAAAATTCTCGTATTTTGAAACACGTTGAATAAGTAAGTGAAGACTAAAGAGATTTGGGCGGCTCTTAACAGCGAGGTCTTGAGAGCCGATGATGGTGATTGAAGTGATGGAACGGCGCCGGAATGAAGGGGCGGGGGAAAACTGGAGATCTTCGAGAAAACCCGCCGATTCCCACTTGCGAAAATCCGGTGACCCGGCCGGGGATTGAACCCGGTTCGCCGTGGTGGGAGACGAGCGTGCTATTCGCTCAGTCCCCGTGGCCCCACGAGGAAAGAAAAATTAATGTATAAGTTAAGACACCAAGTTAAAATTCACAGTACTATACATACTCGAACCGGCGTCATTTCTCCACTGGTTGCGGCATGAATGTTAAGTCACGCCCTTTCTGAGTGAACTGCACGGGATTGAGGCACACAATTGTGAAGTGTTCATTTATTGACTCAGATTTACCCGGGGCGTGTCAAAAAAGAATGGTCCAATGACACACGTATTGCAAAGAAAAACATGTCCTCAAATAATAACGCGAATTTTGCAGGTCTCTATTGATTGGTATTTATGCTTCGGGCAAAATAATTTGTAACATTTTTAGAAATTTAAATATCTTACCGAGTGTTAATTTCTAACTTTTTTTTAGTAAACTGAAGGGATACCATACGAAATTATTATAGTATCCATAATTTAACTCATTGAGGTCTGCACGCATTTACTGGTATTTAAGACAAATTAGAAGTACAATAATATCGGCTCTGTGGGGGTCTGTGTTAGAATACATACATCAGTGCTACTGGTCCATACCACACCGGGCGCTATACAGCGTTCATTATTGGCCGGTCATCAACCTATGGAGAGGCGAGCATATATTTACCCAATCAAATATCCTTTATCGTATAAATGGATGTCCGGTTGTATGGCTTAAAAAAAAAAAAGTAATATCGTTAGCAATATCATTGTTACTGTGTTGCAGTGCTCTTGAGAGGCCATGTTTATCACTAACCGAAAAAAGACTGCACATCCACGCGAGTTTTGTTCTGAACAGCAAAGATATTTTCATATTAGCTTTGCTCGAGCGACACTCGAGCGTAGTCTACAAAGTGTTAAACTTGATACTTTTGAAACGATATCGAGGCAGAGTAGATAAGCACGCAGATAGTGAGATGGTGTGACGCTTTCTTCGACGTGAGCGTAAACATCCTCTGATTGGCTGCGCGGGACTCTGGTAACGAACCTCGTCTCTGATTGCCTATCGCGGGCTGCGGAATATCCCCCTATTGGCAGGGCTGCTTGCTGGCGAGCAGATTATCAGGCGCTGATTAGCGGAAGACGTTTCGATGTACTTCTGGCGAGTGACGCCATTTTGTTGGCGTGTGCGGCTGGTGTTCGAAGTTTCAAGATGGCCGCCACGGTAAGCCGCCCGAACGGCGTGCAAAGCTCCAGCAGAAAACGTTTTATTAAAAAAAGCCGTCCAGCGTGTCTGATTAAGGTCTGCTTACGAATAGCGTTTAAGAAACGTTGCGCGTATGTATACATTTTTCAATTCCTCCATTTCTCTCTAAAGCATGTTTCTGTCATAGTGAAAATGTCTGAAACGGGTGTTCTCACGGTCATTTTTTGTATGAACATTCCGGTACAAAACATTACAAAAGGAATAGGGACGCGTATCAAATCTTTATTATTATTTCGTCATAAAATAGTAGTCTCCGCTGAAAGCCTCGTAGAGATGGGTAGTGGAGTTATATAGGTGATGATGGTGAGGATGGACAAGGGGTGTGGGGGGGTTGAGGGGTTGGGTGTGTGTGTGTGGTGAGGGGATTAGTGATGGTGTGTGCTAATTTTTACACAATTTTTATTGCAGGTTTTTGTGATGGAGAAGGGGTGTTGGTAAGCTGGGTGATGGTCCTGAGTTTTAATTATTGGGGGGTAGGCGCATACCTCTTAAATCCAATATGGTGGTCCTGATACTGGGTTACATAATCTATATGATATCACGATCTTCTGCGCCTTTAAAAGATGAGACCGGTCAATTAATTTTATTTTGGGAGGGAGGAGGGAGGAACAATACGACACCGAAGTGACAGGCCGATATATTTAACCCGATCGTCCACACATTAATTTCAGAGTTGAAGTGTGGCAATCACGTAATTTTTTGTTATGAACTCTACTTGTGTTCAGCATTTTTTTTTCAGCCAATAAACAACGTGCTGCGTGTTCGATGATATTGGCATTAACTGTCCATGTCAAAGAGGTGTAGAAAAGTCCACAAATAGGATTATCCACAAGCAAGACTGGGCACTGGTGCCCTGCTGTGTACAGTTCCGGTCATAACTTTCATTATTTTGCAACATGTCCACAATTATGGACTTGGTGACAGAAGGGGTTAAGAAATTGTATAAAATGTTTTGATTTATTTTATGAAATTATGATATGCAGCGACACTCTAAACCGATACAATTATCAACAATCCAAGGTGGCGTGCCGAAACTGTTAGATTTTTTTGTAAACTTTTTATTAAAATATTTTTTATTATAATAATTCCTAGGTTTACGGGTCGCTGGAATGGTCGGCCTTGGATTTGGAGGGGCGAGAGCGAAGATGAACAAGGTCGCCAGCCCCTTGTGACGTCATGGAGGACCGCGCCACGGTGGCATAGCAATGAGCCGTTGCCCCCGAATCCCATATATTAACTACTTATCGCCGTGAAATTCTAACCTAAACAATTGGTTTGTGCTTTCGCCTTACATTATGATTTTGTTTAATCCTGAGATTTGTACGAAGAAAGACATACTATAAAAATTCTTTTGAACTAGTTTTATTTGTTTATGTAACATTTTTCATCCACTCGAATACTACTTTCAGACTATTATTTGGTATCAGAACGAAAAATGATCTAATATGCTTTAAAATAGATAAACCAATTTTAATCTCTTGAACGCTTTTAAAACCAATTTGGCGATCGTACTTTTGAATAATATAACTTCAACTGCAATAGCAAAAGCAACAATGTCCAATATTTTATTTATTTTTTTTATTTTTTTTTTTATTCTGATAAGCCTAGTTGAAATAAGTCTACAATTAATTAAAGTTTGCTTCGTAATTCTTTTTCCGTACTAGCCATTTACGAATGCATGCAGGAAGTCTGTTAATTTATTAATCACTACTCCATAGTATATTTTAGAAAATAATATAGTTTGCTTTTTTTTTTAACAGGTAAATCTTGTGTTATTGTGATATAGGTTTTTCGAGAATCGCACTATTTCACTTCTGTTAACTACAGAATATTCTACTGATTGCTAATTGGAGTGCTGTCCTGGCAGCATAAAATATTTTAGTAATCACCGTGAAACATTTTGTTGCTACTAGATAACTTATTTTTTTTGTGAGGCACACAATACAATAGTACTTGCACTATTTTGAACGCGGTGAATATTTTCCGTGAATAAAATATCGAGAGTACGTTCTACATTCACGACTAACGAGCTACGCAGGCTCTTGAATGGCGGCTATACGACAAGTGTATTATAAATATAGTTACACTTGTAAAAACATCATTGTGAGAGATGATGAGTCACGCAAACACGGCTGTTGCCTTCGTGATAGTTCGTTTCTGTAGGGAACAGTCCATTTCTTGTATTGCATAGGGGAAAAACTAGCAGCCACTCAACATTCTTCTTTAAAAAATTTTTTAATGCTTTCCTGTGAAGAGATTAAGACTGCTTCGAGTAAGTTTCAGTAAGTGGTTCACTTCTGCTTAGCATTATTGTATAGTTAAAATGAATATCGTTAACGCAACTTTGAAAATCAAAGCTGATCGAATGTTTCGAATTTTAGTTATTAGTATTTCATTTTAAGTTAAATCTTAAATAAATTGTTTAAGTTTTCTTTTTACACCCATTATATTTTCTTAAGAAAAAGTTAGCATATATGTTTTCTTGTTTCTTCATTCTCAGTTTAGTACATAAATATTATTTGAATTTACATTCTCAGCTAGGATATGTAAAAAAATCTGAAAAAAGTTAAGTTGCATATTTTAAAGTTGCAGCAAACAGTCAGAGCAGGTTGGTAGTCTTTTGTAGTTCATACTGCTGCTTGCTCATTTCTGTAAACATTCCGTTCAAGTAGAAGGAACCAGCAACCACAATGGAACCAGGGAAACTGCGATTCTTGCGATCACCTTTTAACAGGCGGCGAGCCAACCCATTACGCAGGTGGTCTAAAGTCAGTTCGAGAGCTAAGTTTCATTGGTTGATGCGTAATTGAAGAAATAGACACAATGACGAGCATACTAATCATATCTTGCAACCACTCGAAATCTGCCAGTGGTAGGATTAGTGTAGTTTACTATGAGTGACAGAGAACCTATCATTTCGCATACTATAATGGCACCTTGCTAGACTTCACAGTCCTGTAAATACTGGAAAAAATATATTTTGTTCGTGGACTGCTGTATAATCACAACTAATTCTTACATCCGACTTCGTCCTACAGCATAGAGTCACCTGAGTGCCGAGTATTCAGTACTGGTTGTTGGCAAAATGCAGGTTCAGTGACACGTGTAAAAGTATCACTGTTTTAGGAAAAAAATAGCCCATTACAAAATTATTATGCGCTATGTTATATGTTATGGTCTCTATTGTTATTGTTGCTAGTTTAACTTTTTTACTTTTATATAACACTGAGAGGTTTAGAATTATTTTGTCAAGCCTGCGAAATCAATGATTAAACATGTTTTTCTCAGGGGAACTTACGGGAACTCTCAGCGTCTACACCGAATGTGAGACTTTGTTTGAGTGTTCTGGTGGAGCCTTTGAACACCTGGAGCGCTCTCTTTTCCGGAATACCTATGCCTTAGACTTACGATGGTTGGATATCTGACGTTATCGTCATCCAAAGAATTACTATAATAATTAGACCTTTCGCCAGAAGCTCTCAATTGCAGGTCACTGTTTCTGCCGCTGTTCCCAAATTCCTCCTGTTGTAATGTATATTCCCCATTCATTAAGCCAGGGTTGCCATTAGAAGGCCAAATATGTGTGTTTCTCACGGAGGTTGAAACTCTGTTGGTGCTACCGAAGTAGCCTGTTGGCTCATTGTCTATTTTCACGTCTCTACTCCCACCTGCCCTTGTACCTAAAGGTATTATATTGGTGCCTACTCTAGCACGCCAATCTTGAAGAAGTCTGTGGTCTGGATGAGTTTCCTGAATACTGACGTACTTCTCACTGCCTTGTCTACGGTGTTTTGTGTTCATCTCCATCCTTGTGTCAACTTCGGTTCCTTCAACGTCGCCAGCATGAGCGTAACTCAATGTCTGAGTTTCCTCGATGTTTCCGCCACTACCATCAACACCATGGTGTGTCCTGTTGGGCTTTTAGTGGTCTTTGGGGATTCCTCAGTGTGACTTGAAATATCTAAACCGACTAATCGCGTACCTGCTCTATCTTCATCTTCTCCTGTTTCCTCGCCGCCACCCAGAATTTCCATCAGTGATTCTTCACCTCTTTGGCGTTGTTCGGGTACTTCTCTGTGACTCTCGACAACATCATCAACGCCTCTTGATTCTTCGGCATCACGTGTCTGAATCTGGTTTCCCTTAAGATGCCCGACATTCATGTCTCGCGGTGCTTCGATACTCCTAGGTGGTGCTCCATTCCAAACCTCGCTACTGTTGTGACCAATCACAGAAGAGCCCGCAGGCCGCACGCGGTCATCTGTGCTTGCCAGCGGCACGTTTTCTGAAACATGTGGCCGCGCGCCATTAAGTTAGTTTTCTGCATTTCCGCCCGGGACGTTACCTTGATAGTTGGCGCGTTCTTTTACTTTGTACTTGGGAGCCCAGCACTGACAGTCCTGTCTCCATTCATAAACCCAGCCAGACATACTTCCTCGGTGCTCATAAAATTTAGGATCTACTCCGTTTTCATTTTTTTGTCTTCGAATCTCATCTTCATGTCTCCCACGAACAGCCGCAAACCACTTGTCGGAGATTTGGTAATTAGAGTAGTTAATAAATTGGGATGTGCTTTGTGTCGAAGGGACAGTTCCGCCTTCGTTGACCCAGTAATATATTCCGTCAGTGCCTCGTCCCAACCACCAACCACTCTGGTTATTAGACGAATTGTACATTGCAGGTCTCGCTAAATATTTTGGTTGACGATAGTTTTCTTCGCGTGTCAAGTCGCCAGCATCCCGCCTAGGAACTTTTACACCCGAATGCTGTTGTTCTCGAGTTTGGCGAGAACTTTGTCCTATTCTATGGTATTCAGGAGGTTCACGTGAGTTCACAGGTTTGCGTGACACTTTGTAAGCATCCGAACGAAGATCATTTTCGAATACTGTGTCAGGATCGTAGGTGCCAGTTCTGCGATATGGCCTCAAAGATGGCTGTATTGTGAAGAATCTACCTGCTGAAGTTTCCAGAACAAGGACCATCAGGAGGCACCAAAGCAGTCTATAACAAACACAAGAAATCGAATTGTTATAGAACTTATATGATTAAGTCAATTGCACAAATAGTAAGCCAACTACAAATATACACAGTAAATGTATTTCTGTCAACTTATAAACTGAAATCTAAAGATTATTACCCATAAATAGGGACCGGCAAAATTCGCGTTATTTTTTGACATCAAGTAAAAATTCGTAGTACTATATATATATATACACACACACACACACACACTCGAGCCGGCGTCATTTCCCCATTGGGTGATGCATCTGAGTGAACTGCACTTGATTGGGGCACACAATAGTGAAGTGTTCATTTGTTGACGCAGATTTACCCGGGGCGTGTCAAATAAAGATTGGTCCAATGACATACGTATCGCAAAGGAAAATTTTTTTAAGGTTATCATGTCCTCAAATAATAACACGAATTTTGCAAGTCTCTGCCCATAAATAGTGTGCAAATTGAGCATATATTAGGCTGAAAGTTAATATATGCAACTATACAATGTTGGAAATTTCACAGCCTATTTACCTCTTCCCTAACAAATGTAGGAAAGCTACCACGGTTCTATGCGGGAGAAAATACTGTAAAATTTTCTCCTGCATAGAACCATGATATTCCTATACAATTATGTGGTAAATTAGCGAAATTTTTCGTAGGGTGTAAATTGCTGAAATATATGTATGGCATTACAGGGAAAATCTCCCTACTAGAGCACCAATAACTAAATCGCCAGTACTGGTCACTGGTAGTTTGATCACGGTAATATTTGCACTTCTGGAATAAATACCTTTTTTAAAAAATCCAGTCTGAAACTCCAGGTATTTTAACATAAACTCTGAGAATATTACGTATCAGTTACTTCAGAAGCTAACTAAAGTTTTGATGTCTCCTCATCTTATGAAAAGTGTTAGTCTTAATGTGTTACATCTTGATTCAGTCAGTTTTTTTCTTTTATTCACGTTAAAGCAATAACTAACGTAACTACTATATAAACAGGTGCTTTAAAAATTATTCCATTAACCGTGAATAAACTAAAGTATTAGCTGCTGAAGAGAGTTACACTCTCCTTTCATTTTTGTTTCGGTTTGGTATGCGAAGGATGTTTGTGGACTACTGGAAATTCGTTTCTTCAGAAACCTTATAACGCTTAGAATACCAAAGAAATCAATGATTTTAATGACACTGATGCTCGTGTCAGTATTTGCTGGAAGAATCTTTCGGTTCATGAAGGTGTTGTCAATCAGACCGCTGTAATTTGTACATTTCGTAATGCTCTTCTATATTCTCGTAACTTTTCTTAATTAATTGAAATTTTATTCAGATTTATAAGTAATGTGGGTTTAATGTGATCGGTTATAATATCGGTGTGCCATCCACAGTAAAAAAAGCGAACCTATGATTAAGGCTTTCTGCATGCTGCTGGAGCAAATTATTTCCATAAAACAAATTTTTGTTGCTCGCGCTCGGTTATTCATTGCCCTTTTCGCACCTCGCAAACATTTCTGCAAGCCAGCAGTTCGGGCGAGTCATGCAACTGGAAGGAGACCACTCCTTCATCTTCACGAAATGACCTGGTAAGGGGAGAGATAATGAGACTTGTTCCTCACGAATCTGTTGAATGATATCTTCTAGATTCTAGCATATCAGAGATTGTCTTTCCTATTGAGAAATGTCTCAGCGATTAATAATGTCATAACTGGGCGTGCGTAAGGGTGAAATAATCTAGGGAGGATTAGTGGAGGCTTAGATACGACTCCTTAACTTTCCGAAGAGAATTCTTGAGTGTGTGGTGAACAGCGATGCCCAAGGTGTGTGTTCCTGGTGGTTCGACGAACCATAGCGGTGATTGGCAGCGCAGGGGACAGCGACCTGTATGCCAGAAGAGACAGCGGGGAGTGATCGGGGTGCTCCCGAACAAACGATGCTGTGTTTGTGGTCCACCGAAGTAACGGAGCGAAGAGCGACGAAGTCACTAACGGATGAAGCAGTTGGTGGTCTCTGTCTTAATGATGTAGAGTATTGGCTTGTGAGCGTCTTTATATATATATATAATTACGTATATACATATATACAATTACAGTAGTTAAAAGTTTTAGTATTTGATCAATTGATGTAATATGTAGGGCCACCCGTTTTTCGCGAAAAGATGTACGTGAAGGCTAGACTCCAATGACCTATGGCATACGTGCAGTTTTCCTTCGGTTATTGGCCACGTGTATTTGTCGGGAGACAGTTCCTTAGCTGACTGGCTCAATCAAAATTACGTAACTCCGACACTGAGTGTCCGCGATTCGCGGGCAGTCACCTGCATTGTGTGACAGTTAAAATCATCGAATCACAAAAGTGGATCTGAACTTTATGTTTTGGAGTACAAGTAGCCATGAAACTTTTTCGCGAAAAACAAGTGGCTATAGTGATTGATAGAGACATGCAAAACTGTAGGCACTAGAGCCAGCGTCGTTTCTCAATTGGCTGCTGTATAGATGTGAATACACTCCCTCTCTGATTGAACTACACGTGATTGAGGCACACAGTTGTGAAGTGTTCCTTTATTGGTGCAGAGTAGCGCAGAGTGTGTCACATAAGTTATGGTCCAGTGATAAACGTATTGCAAAGGTACATGTGTTTCAAATTTAACATGTCCCCAAATACTAACGTGAATTTTGCAGGTCTGTACTGATAGAGGATATAAAGTAAATGTGTATCGTTGAAATGGTTTATTTCCTTTGCGCTTAGGAGTGTAGCACATTCATGAGCAGTAGAATGTGAGACACCTGCGGTATGGCTTTGGAGTAGTGTTCAGCCACGTATGACTGGGATGACGTCAGATTTTATACTGACCGCCTGAGAAACAGTCGAACACAGAACGGGGAAGAAAAAAAATCTCAGTTAGTTTGATCGTGGCCAGGTCATTGGAGCCAGCCCAGACATACGGGGCACTCCATCAAAGTCGTCCATGGGCCACCGTGAGTTTATGGAATCGCGTAAAACCATCGACGCCTAGGACAATTGCCGTGATGTACAAATGTGTCGATGGCAGGGCTCGTCGTCCTCTATCTCGGAATAAGAAGTGTTAGGTAACTATTTGTGATAAATTTAATTATTTCTTTCGATTTCTGTTTTTTTTTTTTTTTTAAAGAATCGAAGTGTAAAAATGGACATGTTTGTAAAATATTTACTTTCTTAATAATTTCACAGTTTCACTTGTCCGACGCATGAATAAAGTGATGAGGCCCATAGCAATGTTAATTTTACGTAAGGCGGAGGAATACAGAATGTGCATACAAGTAGATCTTAAGCAGGACTTTCAAAAGTGCTCATTTTACCGTGAAAAGCCTATAGCATCCAGAACCATCTCCTCATTATGGGGTACGGAATCCACCGTCCCAGTAGGTTGTCTCTGCTCAACCGCACGTAACAAAGCTCAACGATCAACGTGGGCATAGGAACGACCTCGCTGGAAACCTCGGCGCATGGAAAAAGTTAGCCTGGATTAGGGATAGGAAAATTTCGCGAGCTCATTTCAGGACAAGCTAGACGTCCAACATGTGTACACTGAAGTCAGCTTCGCAATTGGATCGCAGTTCATTAGACACGTCCTGGACGACCTTGGGCCAATAGGAGACTTGCAAGGAAACAAGTAGCGAGTGACATACTGCCAGGTGTGTAGTAACACTGGCCACACACACACACACACACACACACACACACTCCTCTCTCTCTCTCTCTCTCTCTCTCTCTCTCTCTCTCTCTCTCTCCTCTCTCTCTCTCTCTCTCTCTCTCTCTCTCTCTCTCTCTGGAGCAGCAGCCAATGAACAAACATCTGAGGTTCGAGTGTATAGAGCACTGTGGAGCCTAGCCTACAGGTAAATGAACTCGCGAAATTTTCCTATCCCTAGCCTGGATGGATGAGTCGAGGTACACGTTGGTACACTCCGAAGGGCGAGTTTCCGATGTAAAGATTGCACGCCGGTTCGGTTCCTCGCTCATTGAGGCGATGGGGCATATGATGAGCGTATGGGGTCGCCCGTAGACATACCGCGATTTTAGGTCTGGGACACGCAAAATATGTACCTCCAGCTAGGCGTAGAGGCTGCGGTGGCTGAGCGGTTAGCCTGCTCGCCTCCCACCAAGGCGAACCGGGTTCAATTGCCGGACGGGTCTCTACCCGGCATTTTAGAACGTGGGAATCGTGCTGGTATGCGGGGTTTTCTCTGGGGCCTCTCGTCTCCCCTGCCTTTGCATTCCGGCGCTGCTCCATTCTCACCTCAATTCACCCTCATCAGCTCTCAAGACCTCGTTGCTTACATAGAAGAAACCGCTACGCCACGTGGTCCCTGTGCATTTGTTTACTCTGTGGTATAGTTCAGTGCTTACTTATGTGGTGGCAAAAATAATTTGTTGTGACTACAGGGTATTCACGATAAAGTGAGCACTTTTTGGAGTCCTACCATTTGTAGTAATATTCAATAGACGTTGCATTTTGAGTCCGGAAAAAAATATACACTGTGTTTATTACTAAAATGACAGTATTTATTTTGAAAGTGGTGGAAGGATAAAATATGGCTGCTAGGAATACAGTGACTAGGGCTTCAAAAGTGCTCACTTTACCGTGACAGCCTATACAAAAATATTGTTTAGTTTAAAAAATGCGGGGTCTCTTCAAATAAGAAGTGAAATTGTGTAAGTTACTTCTTTTTTGCCAGGTCAAAAAATTTTCCTCATGGCACCCCCCGGACATGTTTACTAACTACGCTCCCAAGAAATATAAAAGATATGACACAAGTTACAATTTGCTAGTTTGTATAAAATATGATTTTCATGTTCCTCAATTAAATAGGTATTAACCACCTTAGCACCGAAATATTTCTAGAAGCGATTGTTTGCTTTTTATCTTATTCTCATCTGCGGAGGTGTCGGTCATTTATGTCTAAATTATTATCATATTCAATTATTTGTGTTTCTTTTCTCCTGCGTGAGAACGAAGCTTCCTGTTGCCATCTTTAAGGTATTCTGATGTCCTACGAAGTCCATAGATGGAGCTTTTCACTTGACAGGAATTTACATTTTGTTTATGGAAAGATCTTAATTTATTTCGAAATCCCGTGTTTTTGCGGGGTTCTAGTTTTAACATTGTCTATTAAAACTCCGCCATTAATGAGCCGGGAAAGGAAGATTAATGAAGACTAACCAAGCGAAATCCCACTAATTGTGCTAACTCCAAGAATCAGGCGGGAATAATTTGATTATAAGCCACATAATTATTAGACAGGCAAAACATTAGTTACCGTAAAATTAATAGGATAAGACAAGTATTTAATGTTTTCTTCTGCTGTTTGAATTTTAAAAAGGTTTTATGCAAAGAAGAATTCAGCAATGCAAAATACAATGACAACAAATCAACTTTATACCCGGAAAGCAAGCAAAAAATATTGCTTGAATTTTATTAATTGTTTTGCGCAAAATTTGTTGACTCTTTTTGACATGATCCACTATTAAGATTATTAGAAAGAGGAATACAATTTACAGGTTTCGATACACGCTTCCTCAAAGGTAATTTCGCAAACGGCCAATCATAGATATTACACCCACTATTTCGTTTCTGTACCGTGCCGTACTTCGTTGCCGATAATTCTTGCATTACATAGTTTCGTTAAGAAAAAATGTGTTTCTGCAGTTTTTGACGTGAACACGTCTTTAAATTTGCAACCATAGTGGGAGGCAACCCAGAAAATCCGATGATAACAAAATCGAGGGATAGAGTTTGGCATTGCAGCTCCGAATTTATCGTCTACATTCAAAATTCAATTACACCGCTCGATTGCCAAAGGATCAACGAATATGTTACGTTGAGTGAGGACTGCGAAGCACGTGAGCAGGGAGTATGGAGGAAGGACGCAATTTTGAGTTCGTTTCGCTGCGTAGTATAACTTTTGACTAGGAGAAACTACGACGCTCGTTTGAGTTTCAATCTACAGCTCTCGTCACGGTCAACCAATTACGTGTATAAAAACTTTGGTGTGGTTTTGGTTATGGTGAATTTTTATGAGTTTAATGTAGAAAATTAAGAAAACTTAACACAATTTAAGCCTATAGCCTACTCGTCAAAAAGCCAAGTCGAAATACAGAAATCTTATACGGTTGGAAAGAGCATCTCAAAATCAATGCAGTGATGTCCATAAAAACCCATATGATCGAGTGAAGCGGTGCCGGGAACGTAAAATAAGCATTAAGGCGTCCAAGCGCGTGAACGTAGACGTATTCATGCAAAACAAACGGTCGTGTCCCCAACACAAGCATACCTTTTAATTTGTCTGTGCCAGTGCACCTGCAGGCTACTGAGTGGAAAGGACTCACCGACATAATCTTCAGGAGTAAATCACGATCAAATATTGCAAATAGGGCTAACTTATTCATTTTTCTCAAGCCATATCTTCTCTTCAAACTCATTTGGAGATAAGCCCATTTTTAAATTATTGGGCAGACAATTTTAATTGTGACAAATGTTTTTACTACCAAACTCAGATTTCAGCATCTACACTATGAGTGTTAAACACGCTACAGAAAAGTAAGTTATTATATTATTTTAATTTCTTTTTCGTTGAAAAAAAAAGTATCTGCAGTTTTATTGGTATTTATGATACCCACAAATAAGTTAGTAACTAAGTATGTTTACCATATCACCTCATTATGCACTGTAAGGCCGGGAACACACGGCAAGCTCCAGTTTTGATGATACATGGAGAAGCATTGGGCAGCACACACGGGCCCAGACTGAGTCCGGAACTGTGCAAGGTTAAAACGAGCCCCTTCGGCCGCCCGGGGACGAGTGCCGGCCTTTTTTCCGATGCCGTGTGTTCCCGGCTTAACAATAGCAAAGGTGTATTAATAATGCGATTCTATAAGAAAAAAGTATTTATTTCAGTGTTAGTTTACTCGATAGTAATGGCTCTTTCATAGCAATAAATGAGTAAGGTTTTCATTGATAAAAAATATACGCAAGAAAAATACCAAATAAAAAAATATGAAAAAAAATCTGTTGGCATGTAATAATTAATATTTTATAATCAAATTTTAAGAAATGTGTTAAATAAAAATTAACAAATATATGGAGCGTAAAGAATTTTGAACGTAGTTGGAGAATACATTTTCCCGACCTTTGCATCCAATAAGTAACACATTTATCAAGACTCATCAATAATCAATTATGCTGTGGAAGTTATAACAGATACACGTGAAATATGTAAATACTAACGACCCGCCCTGGCATCGCTCGGGTGCGATTTACATAAATAGAGCCGGCCGCTGTGAGCAATGTGATATCATAGTTTTTTTCCTTATCAGCTCGCTCGACCGCTGTGGTTATTTTGTTGCGCGTAATTCATAAATCTGCCCTAGCTCCTAAAATGACATGATGTGTAACTAACACATTAAATTTAATAAGGATTAATAATTCGTTGTTCAAGAAGTTTCATGTTTAATCAAATTTTAAAAGACAAAAGTGATTATAGGCTGTTCACGGTAAAGTGAGCACTTTTGAGGCCGTGGTTACTTTTTACTTTCAGCCATTGTTTATCCTATAACCACCTTTTTGAATAAATATTCCCATACAAGTACTAAACACAGTGTGTATATTCCACCGCACTCAGAATTCAACGCCCAAGGCTATAGTAAAATGTACTTATTGACTATTGTTTCAAATGAGAGGGCTTTCAAAAGTGCTCACTTTACCGTGAACAGCGTATACTGTGGGTCATCCTTAAAAGATAAACACGTTGTCGAGGACTTTTTTGTAGACCTTCTTGGGAGCTACAATTCTGTACTACATTAATTTGGTGTATATCTCATGGTATAGTCAGCGTAAGCCATGCAAGCTCCCGAAAAGTAGCTTTTTCCGACTTGATTAGAAAACGTAAGAATTTCTCTGCACTCCTTACATTAAATATTAATGAATTATATACCTAAACTTTTCTCAAGAAATTATTTAAATGTTGGTAAAAATCACATCAAAATCCATAAGGTAGTTTAGAAGCCTTATCCGGTTACACAGACACACACTTCCGGGCGACTTTGTTTTATACTAGGTATATAAGATAAAACATCTACTTATGTTTTTTTTTTTTTTTAAATTAAGTTCTTTTAAACGCCCAGAGAAAAGTTTAAATATCGAGATCAATTACTTGAGAATATTAAGAAGTTACAAAACACACACACACACATGTTATTAGTGCAGCCAAAATAAAATATTGTTTGTTTGTTGCATGCGTCACACCGTTTATAGGCTATTCACGATAAAATGTGCACTTTTGAAAGCCCTGCTGAAGATGTACTTGTATACACGTATGGGCGTCATCGCTGTATTCATGCGTCGGTCAAGTGAAAATGTGAAATTATTAGACAAGTAAATATTTTACAAATATGCTCATTTTTACACTTCGATTCATAAAAAAAAAAAAAAAAAAACAGAAATCGAAATAATTAATTTCAGTTATCACAAATGGTTAACTAACACTTTTTACTCGGCGTTAAGATACGGAACTACTTTCCCAACCATCGTTACCAACTTAACTTGTGCGTACGTCACTCAGGGCGCCCATAAAAATATATGCAGGTAGGACCAGTGACCTTTTTCTGAGGTTCATTTCGAAAGTGCTCACTTTATCACGAACAGCCTAAAAACTGCATTATTTAAATAGTCTATTTATATGGAAATTCGGAGGTTTATCCTCTTTGTATTCTGGCCAGGGAAGGGAGGCGAGTTTCCCATCTTCCGATATTGTACGCTTCAAATAGTTGCAACACACTCGTGGTTAAGGAACGCATATCCACGTGAAATCAGCTTAAACATGGGCAGAGTGCCGCTGGCTATGGCAGAGTGATTAAATTTCCCTTTGACCCACATTGCGTAGGCGTTCATTGAACTTGATCGTGAGGAAATTCGGGTTCACCGCGTTTAACCTCAGCCATTTGAGGAGTAAGCACGTATATAATTGGAGCTACGCTAAAATGGAAATTTCTTTACTCTTGAAGACAAAACGCAAAGATTTGTAGTTTTACTGTTTTGCTGAAATTAATCGGAACATAAGTAATAAAAATTACAGCTATGGTCTACTCGCCGCTTCTTCACACTTTTGCATCACACCTTTGAAAAATCACCCCATGTTTGGCTGTTTACTAAATATGTCATGTAGCCCTATAGCAGGCGTTTTGTACTTCTGTCAACACAAAAGTATCTTATTTTTTATTAAATTTATATTTTACTTCCATTATATATATATATATACGTTATAATATTTCATTTGTTATTAATATGAATAAAAACAGGGAGTTAATAGGCGTGTTGGTAATGCCTAGTAAAAATTATTTCTCATGCAAAATGTTACTTAACTGAGTGGCCACGAATACGGTGCGTCCTCCTTTTGATGTAATTTTACAGATATAGTTAAGCTGTGTTTGCACGCGGTGGAGGAATACCCTGGATGTAGAACGTCAGCAGGCCTTCAGAAAAGTAGGAAGTAAACATGAATGGACTATAGGTGAATATAGTTCATAAGAATAAAATTTGTATTCTCAATAATTTTTCAAAGTACGCGATGTATTGTGAAACGTGTTACGTCTTTCGCGACACGTCAGTTGGCACGCAGTCAACCCGCGACTTCATTGGCCGACGGCCAGCCAGTAATTAACGTTGGAGAATACAGTATGCGTTTCCGGTGTAGCGAGGACCAATAGGACGCTGGTAGTTGGAAATAAAGAGACCAACACAACTGATATTGCTATAACAGACAATATAGGTAGCTCACTTCAACCTTGTCGTCACTATCAATAAGTTTGAGCAGTCCTTCAAGTGTTAAGCGCCACCGATTTCTCCACAGTACCCTAACACCGACGCTCTATCTTGACAAAGAACTATCATTTTTATACAGTACACGTTGGATAGAAATTCATATAAATGTCAGTTTCGTTTTGATGAAGTCTTTTTAAGATATGCGATTTTTAGCTCCACCTGTTTTTCGCGATAATATTTCACGGCTAGTTGTAGGGCTACTGGATAACACGTCAGTTCAGAAACAATTTCGTGGTTGGATGAGTTGAGCTTCCACGCGTCTTAGGTGCGTCACGTAAGTTCATTGCCGGAGTAAATTATGATAGGTAGAGCTAGTGATTTATCGCGAAAAAATACTAGTACTCGGCAGACTTCAATACTATAAGCACCAAACAGGAGTTTGTCTACTCCCATTGGTTGTTGTCTGCTTGAGAAGGCGTTTTCGTATTTGACTTGACCACTCAGAATTCAGTAACATCAGCACGGCGCCTACGCGATTCGTATGCAGACAGTTAACACGAGTCAAAAAGTAATTCGGCTAATCGAGATAGGTAAACGACCCTACAGTATTTTGAAATATAACATGTCTTGAAATCTTTTCGCGAAATTTCACTACGCCTTATGATATGCCCAGTCAAATAGAGAATATTTCCTCACTCAGATACCATGCCAATAGCCTAAGGATACCGATACCTGCTAGTGTGCACGTAGAATGTTGATGTCTATCCTGCGCGCAAATTTTGTTTCACAAAAAAAAAAGGTGGCCCTATAGAAGCATCGCTGTAACTTAGAACTTGGGATCTCTGCCAATGCCGGGGCACTTCTCATCGGAAAAGGAAACGATTGGACGACACTCGTACAGAGGGTAGGAAGGAGTAGCTGCAGATTCGTCAGCCCGCTTGCCAGCTGGGCGTGGTTGGTGCTTTACAAGTCGTTCTGTCTCTCTGTTTCACTAGGGCAGTCGGGGCCAAGTCCGTTCTTAGGCCGACGCGACTTTGGGACCACCTGTTTTTTGCGAAAATATACTCACCTAATTTTACCTTTTCATCGGCCCTCAAGACCTCGATATTAAGAGCCGCCCACATCTATTCACTCACTCACTTCGCTCACGATTTCCAAATTTATTACATATAGACAGTAATTTTTTTGTACTTTTACAAGAATGTCGTTGGAAACCCAGTTGCTGAGATAACGATAATGCTGACTTTTCTGGGCATATTGCTAGAGACCTGAACAATTCGTGAGTTCAGTGATCTTTAGGCTATGTTCTACAGTATTACGTACAAATTTGTCGATGTCAACTGTGCATTGGTTGTCTACTGTCACAGTGGAAGGCGACGATTAGGCCAGCGTTCTTCAGGTGAAATCAAACACCGTGTGGACCAATGGCCAATGTTATATAAACACACATGTTTTGAATTCTAACTTTTCCCAAAATGAATCTGCGAATTCTTCAGGTCTCTGCATATTGCTGTGTTAAAACCCAATAGTCACAGCTTGAAATCCTGAGGAAACAGAATACAAGTGGAGCTTGTTATTTTCCATCGCCGTCACGATGTTCTCTTGCGTCCTTATTTAACCCTGGAGCATTAAATATAGTTTATTAGAGATTCTCTTTAATGTCAGAATGCGTACACACTAAGGAAACAGTGTTGGTTATAGGCAGATCCTCGATCGTGGGTAAGGAACGTAATACGTGAAAGTTTTTTCACCACAGGTTGAAGAATCTTTGATACCGGTAACACCAGCCATGCAGTAGTTGGTTCAGTGGTATAGACCATTCACTACAAAGTGAGCACTTTTGAAAGCCCTCTCGTTTGGAACAATAGTCAATTAATATGTTTTAGTTTAGCCTTATACGTTAACTTCTAGGTGTGGTGGAATATACAAACTCTGACATTGCAAAATTTTCTTAGAAAGAAGATTAAAGGATAAACAATAGCTGAAAGAAAGTAAATAGTAGGGCATCAGAAGTGCTCACTTTACGGCGAACAACCTATATTCTAAAACGATAGCAAATTACCAGTTCTGCGACAGTTTATACGTGGATTCAAGCTCACCGGAAGTTGAAGTGAAGGGATTTGGGCGGCTCTTAACAGCGAGATCTTGAGAGCCGATGAGGGTGATTGAAGTGAATATAGAGAGGCGCCGAAATGAAGGGGCTTGGGAAACGGGAGATCCACGAGAAAACCCGCCGACCAACGGTATCGTCTGGCATGATTCCCACTTGCGAAAATCCGGTGACCCGGCCGGGGATTGAACCCGGTGCTAATCGCTCAACCATCGTGGCCCCACCGGAAGTAGTATATTATCGTGTTACGTAATTGTTTGGGATAGGAAAATTTCGCGAGTTCATTTCAGGACAAGCTAGACGTCCAACTTGTGTACACTGACGTCAGCTTCGCAATTGGATCGCAGTTCATTAGACACGCCCTGGATGACCTTGGACCAATAGCAGACTTACAAGGAAACAAGTAGCGAGTGACATACTGCCAGGTGTGTAGTAACACTGGCCACTCTCTGGAGCAGCAGCCAATGAACAAACATCTGAGGATCGAGTGTATAGAGGATTGTGGAGTCTAACCATCAGGCATTGAACTCGCGAAATTTTCCTATCCCTAGTGATTGGCTCAGCTCGAAGAGGGAGGAGTGAAACTGGGGAGTATTTTTTTTGATACTCTCGAGCACCGAAGAGTACATGCGAGGTTTTTTTTTTTTTCGCTCGAGAGAGGCCGTTTATTCTTGGATGGGCGGGCGTGTAGCATCTTCGTTGAGTGTCGTTTCCGACGTTAAGCGCTGCATCGCAGCCGCCCGCCGGGTCCGCGGAGGAAGATGTTCATGACAGCGTCGACGTAACCGACCCAAGAATAGAGTCGGCCGTGCCCCGCGCGCTGCGTGTCCGTCTGCACGTGTCTACAAAGCGACGTTTTGTTTGATGTCGCTGGCGTGGCAACTGTGTTGCACCTCGTGTCGCCCGTGTACCTGCAGCTATTTCCCATGTCCGAGACCCGGAAGCTGGGAGAGACCAGGGTGAAACTCGCATACGAATCAAATGTTCCATTGCTAGGGAATAAAATCCGCGTTATTTTCTGGCAGCATGCTGAAATTCACCGTCCTGTACACTCAACATTCGAAGCAGTGGGAAAACAAATGATTCTTAGTGAAATCTACTTTAGTCAGTGAAAATGGCTCCACTTAGAATCAGTGGAAAACCACTTATTGTTTCTGTGATAAAAATTCCACTGATTGAATTAGTGAAGTGTAACTATTTCATTGATTTAATAAGTGACGACCGACTACAGTGGAGAGTTAAAAATTGCTTTTATTGAATGTGTGCATATAGTTACGTGAAATAAACCAATTTGCGACAGTTTACTGTTTTTAGTGTGCACTTTACCGTGATTAAAATAAGTAAAAAAAAAAATCTGCATTTGGCCGGGGTTTAAATCACGCGCCGTTCGACTCTCGGCCTTTGCCTTGCCATCTGAGCTACCACGCCAACTTAAATTTGCGAGAAAAAAATATATGTCTTCGATTTCCGCAGCGAAATCGTGTAGCTTGAAGTTGTATGCTCATACTTTTCGTGTTTGGTTTAATCGATAACGTTAAGATTGTTAAAACGAATAGGATATATCAGTGCACTCATTTCACCACATTAAATGCAGTTTAAACTTTCAAACAGAGCGCTGTGACGATTAGGCTACATGGAATCGAAATGCAGACGTAAAAACGGAATTAAAGGTCGTGTGTTCATATTACCTCGTAAAATGGCATTTTGAAAGACTAAATACGCTCTATAAAGTATTTTGTATTAGTTTTATTCGTTTATTCGTTGTTACTTCACTTTATACACGTTGTAGTAGATGTATAATTCGAATCCTGGCGCAGCATGATTTTTCCAATAATTTTAGCCAAAGATACAAGAAAAAATAGCACCAACTAAATGATGAAAATCAGAAAATTTAAGCTAAAAACAAGCAAAATTTATTGTTTTAAAGCAGCTTTTTCACATTTCTAAAAACTTCAATTTTTGTTTTAAAAAAACAAGGATTTTTAAAATAGGCCGTGCAGAAATTTTGATGCTATAAAAACAAGCGATTTGCACCAAAAGCATAAGAAAAATAGAATTAACAACTTCTCGCTATTTGTAATGAAATAGCAAGAAAAAAATTATAAACTCAAAATCCATAATTCGATGAAAAAACGATTAAAATCAAGCAAATTTATGCTAAAAACATATGAAAAGATACAAATTAATAGTATTTATAAATTTTAAGACAACTCTAAATCATGCATAGAGTTTCCCTTTTTTATTTCTTTCAAACCTTTATATGTTATAAAATTTCAATTCTCGTTTATTAACTTTAAAGCATTTTTATCAAACATACTTACATAGCGATCTGGTTAAGTAATTTTAAACTTTGAATAGAGAATACTATTTTTTTTTGCAAGCTTAGAATCATAATTTTGAAAATCTGTAGCAACATACACTTTATTTTTTTCTTGGTACTGTAGTTAGTTAACTTGAACGAGTTGTTAAACTTGGCGCGTAGTGATTCCATTTTTATGATTATTTAAAAGGAAAAAAAATTAAAAATTGACACATTTATTATTTTATTTTTATTTTACTATTTTAATTTTATCATCATTATTATTATTTGACTATCTTAATTTTATTATTTTTTTTACCTTTGTTATAAAAATACATGTTTTAATTTGAATTTTTTCTTTTAAATAAACATAAAAATGTAATCGCTGTGCACCAACGAAACGGAAAATAATACCACATCTAAGCAATGTAAAAAGTGTGGCAAAGTATTGAACATAGAGAATTTTTACTTTAATGAATACACATAAGATAAGCTTTATAACATATGTAAAAAATGCTGCATTGAAAAGGGTACAAAGCATTGTGAATTAAATAAAGAGAATTTATTATGCGAATGTGGAAAATATGTTTATAATACATCTCTCGAAAAGCATAAAAATTCTAAATTACATAGTACAGCACTAGATAATTTATATGAATCTCAGCAAGATAGTTATCCAAAGAAAACATGTAGTGTGTAATGAGAATAAATCTATAAAACTATTTTATATTCATAAATATATTAAGGACAAAAATATAACAAAATGTAAAGCTTGTTATAATGAATATATGAAGAAATATATGAAGAAAATGTAATCATCGTAAGAAGTTAAATAATTAATGAATATTGCTTCCGATATTAACATTAATTTAAACTTTGTTTTATTTGGTAAACAAGCAAAGTACCAAATAGCCCATAAAAATTAAAATATAATAAAATTTGTATTCTTATAAATACAACTATCAAAAATTACAGCGAACAATCTTGTAGTTAAGTTGACTGAGAAGACAGTGTGGGAGCTAAGAATCATAGGTAGAGTTTTAAAAATAAATATAGCTGAAACCTAAGGAATGATGATTTAATTAGACTTTGCAATAATCTAAGGAAATCTGATTTAATTACAGCTATTATGCCATATAGCATATACGAGAAGAAAAAAAGAAAATTTGCAAATTTAAATTTTTTTATGCCAATATATATGACTTATACAGAAAATATGGATAGAAATTGAAGAATAAAATTCCATACTCTAATGATCTATTTGTAAAACAACAGAAAAAGGAATTAAAAGAAACATTCCCATTCTCTAATAATATATTTGAAAAGCTTAGAAATGAAATTAAGTAGGTAAAAGAAGGGATAGCAAATGCTATTTTTACAAATTTACCTTTCCTTAATGCAAATATCAATGAATTCTATCCGAAAGATAAAAAAGAATTAACAGAAATATTTCCATTCTATAATAATTTATTTGTTAACAAAAGAAGTAGAAGAACCAATAAATTTACAGAGTTGATAAAGCTTTTAAAGGTAGGTTATCAACATATAACATTGAAAATAACTTTTAGTAGAGCCTAATCACTTTTTAAGACCAGTAAATAATAAGGTATTTTAGATAATACACGATAATCTTAAAACATTTAGATGGTTGAAAACCAAAATTAAATTATATACCAAGTGTCGCAAGTAGGAAAATAATCAATTAGAATTATCTACATTTCAATCATTTAATCATAGAATACCAAACGAAGGAGAATTTACAAAGATTTATAAAATCATAACAAACGAATTACACAATTATTTGAATTTCAAAAAAGAGGTTCTGGATGGGCTTCAGATAGAATAATTGGAATACAATTAGTAATAAATAAGTATAATCCACTAAATGGAGCGTCATATATTGATCTACCAGAATTTATTAAGAATTAAAAAGAATACTTTAATGGGAAGAATGATGATAAAAAATGTTTTCTTTGGGCAATAAAATCTGCATTGTTTCCAGTAGAAAAAGATCCATAAAGAGTATCTAAATATAACAATGTGGGGCTTAATATTGATGAAGTAATAGATAAATATGAACATCCTATTAAAATTGATGATATCCCGAAAATTGGAACTCAAGTTGATACATCTGTAAATGTATACTCTATTGAAGATGAGTGTACAGTATATCCACTAAAACTTACAAAAATAAAAAGGAAAAACATATAAATTTACTTCATTTCAAAGATGATAAAAATTCGCATTATTGTAAGATAAAAGATTTATCGAAACTGCTTTACGGACAAAAATAATCACAAAAGTAAAACATATATATGTGATATGTGTCTTCAATTAATTTATTCTCAAGAGAATTTAAATAATTTTACAAAAGCCTGCTCTAAAAATGAAACTGTAAAAATCACTGTACGTCCAAAAGGAGAGAAAATAGAATTTATGAATTACAAACATACAATCAAGGTTTCTTTCACAATATATGGCAATTTTGAATTAATTTTAAAGAAAATATGAACAGTTAAACCAAATCCAAGACAGTTAAGTAAATTTAACCTTTTCAAAAAATATCCAATTTTAACAGAGGATGATATCGATAATGGTCTTTATAAGGAGACACTTAAAGAACAGTGTAATCTTACTGAAGAACAAATAAATAACATTGATTTGAAGCTAAACCACCAATCATATACTGTGAAATATCAATTACACAAAGCATCTTGGTTTTGCTAGTATATTGTATCTAATTATGGTGGTTATAAACCACGAGTAGTATATCGAGGCCCAAATGCAGATAACATTTTTATACAATCAATAAAAAAGGAAATTGGGGGATTATAATCATAAATTGAACCAATGCATCCACTGACCAAAGAAGAAAAAATATTATATAGGAACTCAGATGAATGTACTGTATGTGGATATGAATATACAGAGGACAATAAAAAAATACACCATCATAATCATATAAGTGGAAAATTCATTACTCTTGTATGTAATGATTCTAATCTACAATTAAAATTACTCAATTATCTTCCAGTTAATTTTCATAATTTAGCAGGCTTGATGCACATTTATTTATTAAAGAGCTAGGATATGACGAAAAAATATAGATTTAATTGCAAATAATGAAGAAAAGTTTATTACTTTTGGGAAAAACACAGAAAATATAAAAACGAAATTTATAGACACATTTAAATTTATGGCCTGTAGTTTAGCTAAATTATCATCGAATTTAAGTAGAGATCAACTGAAAAACACTCAAAAACATTTTCCAAAAGATCAAGTAGATTTAGTCATTAGAAGGGGTGTTTACCCATATGATTATATGGATAGTTTGAAGAAATTCTAAGAAACTGAGCTTCCTCCAAAAAGTGAATTTATAACAAATTAAATGATAGTGATATAAGTGAGGATGAATATGAACATACAAAACTTGTATAGAACCAATTTAAAATTTAAAATCTTGGTGAATGCCATATTTTATATTTAAAAAGCGACATATTACTATTAGCAGATATGGTTGAGATATTCAGAAATACGTGTGTAAATGCATATGATTTAGATCCTGTGTGGTATTTTACTGCACCAGGATTATCTTGGGATGCAATGTTAAAAATGACTTATCAACCGTTAGATTTATTACATAACTATGACATGATTTTAATGATTGAAAAAGGAATTAGAGGTGGAATATCACAATGTTGTAAGCAATATGTTAAAGCCAATAACAAACATTTAGAAGATTTTAATCCAAATGAAGAGTCCAACTATTTAGCATATCTCGTTGCTAATAATTTATATGGTTGGGGAATGTCTCAATATTTACCATATGGCAGTTTCGACTGGGTTTATTATACATTATCTGATTTAGATTACTGGAGTGAAAAATATTAGATTTTGGGGATGATTCTGAGTATTTTTATATATTAGAAGTTGATTTGGAATACCTGCAAGAACTGTATGATTTACATAAAGATCTACCATTTAGTCCAGAAAATAAGATAGTTTCAGGAACAAATTAATATAAATTATAACCAACTTTTCATAAAAATGAAAAGTATAGAATACACTATCATAATTTAAAACAATGTCTAAATAAGGTTTAAAATTACTAAAATACATAGAATATTAACGTTTGATCAGTCCAATTGGTTGAAGAAATATATAGATTTGAATACAGAGATGAGAACTAATGCTTAAAATTACTTCTAAAAAGATTTTTATAAACTGATGAGCAATTCTGTGTTTGGTAGAACAATGGAAAATATAAGAAACAGAGTTGATATATAACTAGTATCAGAAGCAGAAAAATGTGAAAAATCAGTAGCAAAACCAAATTTCAAAAGAAGTACTATATTTAATGAGTCTTATGGCCCTATGCATGAATAAACCAATGTGAAATTTAATAAACCAATTTATCTTGGCATGCCAATTTTAGACATATTGAAAGAGTTATTGTATGATTTCCATGATAACATAATAAAATCAAAACATGGTGATAACATTGAAGTTGTTATCAAGATACCGATTTGTACATTTATAACAAAAACGGAAACTTTTACAAAGATATGAAGTTGGTGCTAGAAAAATGTGATACAAGTAATTATCCAAATGACAATATTTATAACATGGCTCAAATAAATAAAAAAGTTTTAGGAGAAATAAAAGTGAATGTAATGGTAAAATAATGAAAGAATTTGTTTGTTTACGATCAAAAATGTACACATATAGAGTTGACGATAAAGGAAATAAAAAATCGAAAGGTGTAAAGAAATGTGTTGTTAACAAGCGAATAACATTTGAGGACTATAAGAATTGTTTGTTTAAAGAGAAATTAGAATATAGAACAATGAATTAAATTAGGAGAGAAAAGAATAAAATATATACAGTAGAAGTAAATAAAATTGCATTACGTCCTTATGATAACAAAATAATTATATTACAAAATAAAATAGATACATTACCATATGGATATCAAAATGTATAATTATTAAATAATTTTATATTACATATTTTGTAGATATTAAAGGCATTCAAGGGCACCTTTAAAGTTTGTTAGTTTACAAAAGAATATTAATATCAGCACCATTAAAACCAATCAGTTTACCATTCTTGTCTCTAATTTCTAAAACAATATGATTAAAACTTACATTATTAATTTGATAAAAAATTGGATATGCAGGCTTATAAATAATAGAATTTCTAAACCCGTCCACTGTTTTTGTTGGAAAGCTGACCATTGTATCTGTTTCTAAATTGTTTTATTCATCATATTTGATAAGCATACCATATGCCAAATTACAGTGAACATTTATTGTTTTAAATGGGTCCAAATTTGGTAATTTAGTACCTACAGCAATATTGTCTTTTTAAATAAGCATACTTCTTTGAAAACCAAGATTATCAGACAGTCAATCATCAAATTTAGAATCATTCATAGATTTAACAGATATTATTTCTTTTTTTACATTGTCTGCTGTTAATTCAATGTTGTTTGTTGAAAATGTATAAATTTAATTTTTAGTTTCTTTTAATGATTCGATATTGCATTGACCGCTATGAATAATTATAACTTCATTTTTTACCAACAGGACTCATATGCTCAATTGTTATAGTATTGTTGTTTATATTTGGTTTTAAATTTTTTGAATGAAAACTAACCAATGCAATAGATTTTTCATTATGGATGGAATCATAATTAAGTTTTTATTTAATATAGCACTATTGTATGTAAATTTAAATACTTTATTATCCATTTAATACAAAAATTCTCTTATTAAATAAAGAAAGTTAATTGGGGCATCTGTGTTTTAATTTATGATGATTCTGAAATTAAAAAGAATAGTGAATTATGGCCTGATAATATGAGGGCAATATTAGTTGGTCAAGGAATAGTGAAAAAATATATTTTGATGATAAATTATATTATTATGCAGGGTGGATAAATTTTAATAAAATGTATGTTTGTTCAAAATGTTTAAACCTACCAAATATACTGAGTTACAAAAGGATTTTGCTATGTTATCCATAAAGGTTAACATTAAAGTTGAAATGATTCTCTAGTTATATTTGATGACGTTATGTTAGACAATCAAATTATAATTCACGATTATTTCACTATAGGAAGACATAAAAAATTTTGATGTATTTTATTTAGCCCAAACATATTCAAAAATACCTAAACAATTGGTAAGAGATAATACAACCAATTTTTTGTGTATATTTAGACAAGATAATACTAATTTAAATCACATCTATAATGATTTTGTTGGTGGAGATATGGCTTATGAAAAACTTAAAGAGATTTGTGAAATATGTAGTGACAAAGATTATGGTTTTATTTACTATAGATTTGAGAAGAAAAATAAAAGAAGGAAGGTATAGAAATAAAATTAAAGACTTTATAACTCACATCTAGATATCTGTTAAGCATTGTTTCTAACATTCGATCATTATGTTTTATGTTTTTTATGTTTTCCATTTGTTTGTTATATTTTATGTTCTTTTGTTATGTTTTACGTTCATTATGTTTTATGTTTGTTCATTATAGGGTCCCTGGCATTGTGTAACAGCCCCTAAACCCGGAGGTCAGTGGTGCGGCTGTAAACCTTTTATAATTTTGTAATATAAACAATTTAATTCATATTTAATATTTAGTTTCCTTTATAAAATCATGTTCTTTTAAAGAACACACAAAAACACACATCTACTGTACACTTGCCAAAATTGAGTGTCAATTCTAGACATAAATAATAACAAACTCATTTACTCTGGTTAACAAGTTTTCATGATTATTGATGAGAATAATAATCCTTAATTTAGAGGAACTGATGTAACTAGACTTTTGGAATACAGAAAACCAAGAAATTCATTATATTATATTGTTGATAATAATGGTAAAAAGGAATTTACTGATCTTAAAGGAATCCCTGCTGAAAGGATACCTTTAAACATACAACCAAATGTTATACAGAGCCGATTCATTGATAAATATATGTTAATATTTAGATTATGCATGTCTGTAGGTGAAAATTTTACTAAATGTGTAACAAAAAAAGTTTTACCACCAATTTATAAATGTGGCGAATATAAATTACATAAAATAATTAAATTAAAAAATATAATATGAAAACAATTTGAGCATATAAATAAAACAAACGAAATTGAAGTTAATCATTATCTTTCTTCCTTACATTTATTAATTTTTAAGTTAACAAGAATTTCACAGTTTTTCAAAACTGATTGATTTTGGTATTTAACATCTACTTCTTTATCACAAAATTCTTTAATTTTTTCAACTTTCAGGTTAACCTGCGTATCGCAATAATTTGTACCTGAATGGTTTAAATTTTGTAATTTATTTGCTATTTCTTTTTCAAAAAAGCTTTTATTTACCGCATATTTTCCATCTATAGGATCAGACATATTAAAAACTCTATAACCAAGAAAAGAAACATAATATTTAGTAAATTTAAAGCAATTGTTTGCCTTACTTTGTAAAGTAGAAACACTGGAATTACATTGTGAATCTACATATGATATTAAATCAGAAATAATAGGACTGTTTTTTGAATCTACATGTTTCTTATGCATAAACTGTTATTTTTAAATCAAAAATATTTTATTGACTGCATCTTTTCCAATAATAGGATCTGCCATATTATGATTATGAAGAGATACAAAATCTTTTGTATAAACAAAAACTTTACTAATTTGATCTTGTAAAGCAGTAACAACGATATTGTGTTTTGAAACTACGTGTGTTTTTAATGCAGTGTTTGTTCATACATAATTAGAAGCAATACTTTCGTATTTTGATTCTACATATGATTTTAAAGCGAAAGCCCTAGTGTCAAAGTTTTTATATAAAGATTTTACTAAGGGTTTCTCGAATTTTCCCATCAGTTACTAACATAGAAATTATATAGTGAAACATAAATCATTTTGAAAAAAAGTATAATACGATTAAACATAGATGTCCACAAATAATTGAATTAAAATTATGAATTCGATCATCATTGTAATAAATATTGCTATTTTTGAAGTAATTAATTAAGTTAATAGGAATATTGTCTCCAAATGAATCAAATTAGTAAACATCATTATTTTTCTTTAAAATAGGAAACCCAATGAGTTCCAGGATTAGATGATGTGTCAAAATTAACCACTGCACATTCATTATTGCACATACTTTTAGGTAATTCTTCAATCATATAAACATTTCAGAAATTTTTTATATTTATATTTTAACATATTTTTAGATTTCGATATTAGATAGTGGGTATATATTCAATTATTTTTTGTCATTCTTCTTTTTGCAGCTAAGCCTTTTCCTGATTTAATTTCCAGTGCTAAATTATGTCTATGCTGTTCTTCGAATTCTTTTTTTATTTTTTCTCGTTTGTTCAACATAATTGTAAATTGCAGTTGCTCTGCCAGCTAAAACACCAAATGCACCTAAATCAGCAAGTACGAGGAAAACAATTCCTCCACGATGTAAACCACTGCCGGTTTTTTCTTTGGTCATCTTTCTGACTGTTGGCAATGATAAAGTTAATTTGAAACTTTTGTCTTCGTTCTATTTTTTTTGCAAATTTATATATATATATATATAATATATATATATATATATCACCTACTGGTGTATTTTTATCTAACATGATTTCTTTTGCTTCTCTTTTGTAAAATTTTATCAGCTTTACGTCTGAGTCTAAATCTTTATGACGTCTATAAGTAATATCGTGATATTTGCATACTTCATCTAATTTATTTATTCCTGTTTAGTCTCTTTCGATTCGTTCATCTTCGATTAATGGTTGCTCTTCTTATTTTTCCATATTCTTTCCCGTGATGCATTTTATAATTTTTATACCTTTCAATGAGTAATTTAACTCGAGAAACTCCCTTCTATTCTGCCATTTATATATACATGTTTTACTTATAAATGAGTTATAAAAATATTGAGAGATTTGAGAGGCAGATTTTTCCTCCAACTGATCAAACTAGGGGGAATTTAAATGTTTAAAATAATATAATCGAATTTGATATCCCTATAGGAGATGCCTTTTCTTTTCCAAATGATGCTTATGTTTATGAGCAATTTAGTTTGCTTATGAGAGATAAAGATGGAGCTGAGGCAAACTATGATGAATCAGATAATATTGATGTTTGTTAAAACTTATTTCCTTTCCAATTTTCTAGAGTAGAAATCTCAAAACATGGAAATATTATTGAAGCTATGGATAATTCTGGTATAACATCAACAATGATGGCTGCTTTACTAAGATCACCAAGTGAACAAAACTATTTAGTATTTACTGGTGTTGATAATCTATATCGAGATATTTCTGTTTCTAGTAATATAACAAAAATGGTTAAAACTGCTTCTAGTAATAAAACAAATGAAATGCTGTATCCTTTTAGATATCTGTTTGGTTTTATTCGTGATAACAATTAAGTTTATTGAAAAGGTGGCTATTAAATTTTTTTTCGTAATTCATCTGATAAAAACTGTTTATTTCTTTATGAAAGTTTAGATAGAGATGATAAAGTTACGAAACATCGTATTGATCCTGGTAAAATTATTACTGAAAAATTAGAAATGATGTGGCTTATTGTTGAATATGAATCGAACACGGCCATTGTAATTAAAGAAAAAATACATAAAGAACCTAAAATACCTATTATCGGCAATTTTTAGAAAAAGAAGTTCCTAAAGGAATCAAAGTTTTTAACTTTGATATAAAAGATCAGTTTAATAATTTACAATTTGATATGCCTGATTATTAGAGACTTGCAAAATTCGCATTATTATTTGGGGACATGTTAAACTTGAAGCACGTGTACCTTTACAAAATGTTTGTCATTGGACCATAACTTATGTGACACACCCTGGGTGACTCTGCCCCAATAAAGGAAAACTTCGCAATTGTTTGCCCCAGTAACATGTAGTTCAGTTAGAGAAGGGATGTTATCACATCCATACAGCAGCCAATGGAGAAACTACATTTGCTCTAGTGCCTACAGTACTGTGAAGTTCAGCTTGATGCCAAATAATAATGCGAATTTTGCATGTCCCTACTGATTTTGTATTTGTAGGTTTTCAATCTAATAGAAAAAATCGTGCTGAACAGCATAAACATGTTACTACGTTTGATCATTTTAGTGTAAGAAATATATGTTTAAAATGGTACAAAATAAATTTTTCCTAAAGAAAACTGGAATCCAGACATTGAAAACGGTGTTTATCTTACACAATTTCTTGCTTATAATGATTTTAGAAATTCAAAAACTAAACTAAATACCGGCTATAGCAATAATGAACTTTATTATAATAAACCAACTGTAAACTTTCATGGTGACATTAAATACTATTCATTTTGGGGGCAAAGGCCTTTATATGTTATTGATTGTTGATACAGAAGAACAACCGTAGTTAAAGATAAAACAAACTTAAAAATTAGTTTTGATTCTAATAGAAAGATTGAAGAAGCAGGTAGCATTTGCAATGTTGTTTTAATTAGTCAAAGGAATCTTACTTACGATTATTTGAAAGAAAGAATTATTAAAGGTTTATAAAGTTTTGATGCTAATAAATGGAGGAATCATAACATTGTTCCGATAGTTTAATACAACATTTTAGACTCATAGTTGAGTGGTTATATTAAAAACTTTTACGAATTTTTAGAAATATAGATGAACTATTTGATCAAATAAATAATCGTAATTCTAATTAAAATTTTCTCATAGTATCACTTTAATAAATCATATATACATTTTTAATATTATAAATGGATCTAATTATAGAACTTTTAGTATGTTTGGATATTCCATATGAAATTATAAAAAACAGCAACTTCCATTGATAAAGAATTGGGCATTGTTAATTTCAAAATTGTTTTAAAAAACAATAAAAAATATCTCAGATCAGATAAATTTTCTAATTTTAAAGACGATGTTTATGATATGGAATGCTGTGATGGCTGGGATTATGGTATCAGTAATGGCTATGCTTCAGATTTTTCTTTAATTTTTGACTTTAAAAAGTCTTATTTGTAATTTACTTTTGATGAATAACTTGAATTATATTATTTTGTATCTTGTCATACGTTTTTAGCTTAGATTTGCTTTACTTTAATAGTTTTTTCATCGAATTACAGATTTTGAGTTTTTAATATTTATTTTGCACTTTCATCACAAATAGCAAGAAATTGTTAATGCTATCTTTTCTTGTACTTTTGGTACAAATTGCTTGTTTTTATAGCATCAAAATTTCTGCACGGCCCTTTTGTAAAATATTGCAAAATGTGTGTGATTTTATGCATAGATTGCTACATTTTCTATGACAATTTCTTTTCTTTTTTTTTTAAACAAAAAAATGACGTTTTTAGAATGTGAAGAAGCAGTTTGAATACAATAAATTTTGCTTGTTTTATTTGCTTGATTTTCGTTTTTTTTTATATTAAATTTCAGTTTTAAGTTTTTAATTTTTTTTCTTGTATTTTTGTTACAAATAGCAAGTAAAAGTTGATGCTATTTTTTTCTTGTATTTTTGGCTAAAATTATTGGGAAAATCGTGCTGCGCCACGATCCACATTATACATCTACTCATTGTTTAGCGGTCATTTTTAAACGATGTTCGACGGCTATTTTTAAACCCAGTTTCAGTCAAAAATAATTAGAGACGGAGCAAGTTGCTCAGATGTTTCACTGGTCCATCAGTCAAAAAGTAAACAACTGTGAAAACAGGGGAAAAATGACTGACGAATCAGTGGGAAATGTCACTGAATCAGTCAGTGAAGGATAAGGCATTATTTCATTGGTTCATCAGATAAATTCACTAACGTGACTGTTGTATCAGTCAGATACGTTTGACCGATTGAAACAGTAAAATTATAACTGATTCAGAAATAGAATGTACATGTTCAAGTCGGTGCTAGTTGTTTATTGGCTTCTGCAGCTGCGAGGACACATTTTCCTCTTTCGACTTGGTTGGACGTGATTTGGTCAGTCTGTAGTGAGTGGTTTCCTATTGGTCCAAAATCATGCTGGACGTGTCCGAACAAACTGTTGTCCAATTACAGACACAATACGAAATCACAAGTGTCTGTTGTCTAGTCTGTCTTCGAAAAATAAAACGAAATATGCACGTCTCTACTCATAGCCCTTACGAGCAAAGCTTTGAAGTGGTGAGCAGGCTTGTCATAGCGCTGGATTTACGTAGGAGTAGGGTCACCTGTTTTTCGCGAAAATATTTACGCGGAGGCTAAATTTCAATATCCGATGGGCACACTTGCAGTCATAATTTGGCTACTGGCTGCTTGTCTTTGTGTGAAGCCAATCATAGTTAAATAGCTTTCTTTTGTTATTGGGTGTTTTGTATGTATGAAGCTACTGTACCATTTCATTGGACCAATGAGGATTCTGTGACTCGAAAACAGAAGGTTTCTTGATTGGCCTGAAGAGAACTTAGCCGAGTCCAAAACCGAATCATATATTCGTAAAAGGATAAGCTAGCTATAGTGCTATCGAAGAAAACACTACAGTGTAGAGTATACTCCATTCACGGTTACTTCCAACTTTTCTGAAGCCCTGCTAAAGTTCTACTTCCAGGATATTCCTCCGCGCCGGCTCGAGTATTTATAGTAGTCCCCTAATATGAATTTTACTTGATGTAAAAAAAGCGCGAATTTTGCAGGTCCCTATACATAACTAGAGAGCGGAAAAATTCGCGAGTTTGATAACCTTTAGGGCAGGCACCACAATCTTGTGTACCATGACGCAGATAAAAATCCTCATTGGTTACTTGCTGCAACAGCCAAGATGATGATTGGGGCTGCATTTTGCCACGCGTTTCTTATTGGTTCAGGATTCTTCAGGAGGTGTTGAATTCTAGCGTGACCCGAAATGAATGCGCGAATTCTTCAGTTCTGTATGCACAACATAGTTTGGGAAAAAACAAACGCTTCATATATGAGATGTTTTTTTTCCAAAGGTTTAACTCAAAAAGTGTAAAGTAACCGCGAATGGATTATACTAAACTGTAAGTCTATGGTTTGCTGGCAGGCTTCTCAGACGTGTAGCAATCAACTACTTCTAATTGCGAAAGTGTGCCTGAACTAAAGTGCTTTCAGATACAACTAGACAGAAACCCGTTTCGTTAAAATCCGGCGTCCCTAACTGAGAAAGTTCCGGCGACAGCTTCCTAAATTTGTTAGTTTGGTGGGGGAGCGAGGGGGAGTTTGACGGGAAATCCAGCGCATAGCCTTGTAAAAGTTCTGCAGATATTCACGTCGAATAAGTTACGATGCAGGAGTCTGAAAATGCATTTCTGCCCCGCGCTGCAGGTAGTAAATACTACATTTATTAATATGTGAGATGTGTTGAAATATATATTCCGGAATAATTTTGAGTGTGGTTACTTTTCTTGCGAAGAAATCATTGCGATCACGTAAGTAGTTGCGTTTGAAAACGTGTTTTGCGTACACTGCAGCTCGGTTAGCGCTCCGGGTATGTGGGTACTTTTTCTTTAACATGCTTTTTTTTTCTTCATTTTAGTTGCTGCAACGTAAATAATGTACCTTTGACGAGTACTTGCAGATGCCTCGGCGCACCAGCAGTAAGACCGTTTTATTTTGGTGTTGGTATCTGGCTGTGTACAGCACCGACAAGGAGTTCTTGTGTACGCAACGTAACCTATTTCAACGAACATGTTCGTAGTTCGAATAGAACTCTTCGGCCCACATTAATTATTCGTGAACACGGAAACTTACAATTTTTTTCTGAAAATTGAAGAGACGTGCGTTCCTGTATTTAAGTGATTCAGAATTGAATTCTGGTCACTGTGTATTAGTCTAAAACGAGTTAACGACTTCCGGTGTCTCATAAGCCGAATTTGTATTGCCTCAGATAACTGAGAAGCTGTCTGTTTACATAGATGACAACCAGCATAGAAAAAAAACTAAGGTGGTGTGAAGAAACCTTATGATATGACCCGGTCAATCAGTAAATCGCTATCCCTGATTGTTAGTAATGATCAAATTTATAGTGCAACAATAACAGAAAACAGCACTGACAGCTACAGGATTAGGCTATTTATTAGGTATAATCGGCGTCCAAGTAATAATATTCCTGAGAATAGGCCATATCAGATTTTAGATTTTCAGTACCTTCAAAAAACGTTAAACATTGAAGTGACTGTAAAATACAGGAACAGGCATGGAATTCGACATCCGAACACCATTTGGCTTATTTAAGAGGATGCAGTTGAAATAATTAACAAACAGTTACATTTAACATTTAATACAATTTCTGAATAATAAAGAAATTTGATTGTAACAGCCAATAACTAAACACAAACAAATTTATCATTAGTTCTGTGATTGGCGCATTATTTACGGTGCCTTTTATCGTCAGAGCTGTTCCAATTCAATTAAAAGATATAAATCGTAGAGATGTAGTGGCTTTTTTTTTTTGTTGCTTTGGTTAAGGTGACTGCCGCAAATCACCTGCTCTTGCGTTATACACGCTAAATCATTAACGTAGGATTTTAAACAATTGCACACTCATGTTACTTTCGCAGTTGGAGTACAGCGTCATGCCACAAGTGTAATATTTGGTTTGTCTATAAATTTGCGACCATAGTGGGAAGCAATCCAGAAAATCCGATGATAACAAAATCGGGGGATACGATACAGTTTGGCATTGCAGCTCCGAATCTATCATCTAAATTCAAAATTCAGTTACACCACTCGATTTCCAAAGGATCAACGAATATGTTACGTTGAGGTAGGACTGCGATGCATCGTGCCTGTCCAAAGAGAAAAAGGGGGGGGGGGGGGGCGCTGCAATTTTGAGTTCGTTTCGCCGTGTCTCATTACTTCCGCGTAGTATAACTTTTGACTAGGAGAAGCTACGTCACTCGTTTAAGTTTCAATCTACAGCGCTCGTCAAGACAAATCGATTGCGTGTATAAAAACGTTTGTGTGGCGTGGTTGTGGTGAAATTCTATGCGTTTAATGTAAAAAATTAAGAAAACTTAACACAATTTCGGTCTATGCTCGTCAAAAAGCCAAGTCGAAATACAGAAATCGTATACGGTTGGAAAGAGCATCTCGAAAACAATCCAGCGATACCCATAAAACTCCATATGATCAAGTGAAGCGGTGCCGGGAACGTAAAAAAAAAAAAAAACATCAAGGCGTCCGAGCGCGTCAACGTACACGTATTTACGCAAAACAAACGGCTGCGTCCCTAACGCAGTCAAGCCCAACTTTTTGTAGTCCTGTCATATTAGCTTTTTTTCAGAGTATAGGCTGTTTTACTTACCTCGCCATGACTATTAAAGATCTTCAACAAAAAAGCCGAATGAATAAGAGCGAGTAGAATATACAGAACAGCTTGCATAAAAGATTGACGGGTGCATAAATACTATGCAATAAATAACTACTTGACTTTGATTATGTTCCGTAATTCTGTTAAGGTTGAATGACAAGGTGATAATGCACGGCGATAGCCTACAGTTTATTATCGATTTAACATAACAGATAATCGTTAATTACGTTGTAAACCTGGGTGCACACATGTGTAGGGTTGTCATGAACGTGTGATGGGCAATATTTATGCAACGGTAATGAATCTCGATAGATTTATCGTTTGATTTCCTCTTTGAGGGCTCTCAAATTTCTGTTAGTCACCAAGATTTTTACCAAGGAATTGTGATAATTTCCTCAGGATTTTCAGGGGGTTGGTCTCTTATTACAACTTCGTTGGATATGTGAATTTCGTTATATTGTCGAAATGAACATAACTTTGAAATGTTGTCTGCAAAAATATTCGCTCCTTTAGTTGTTGAATTCGTTACTTATGCCCGGTTGCACCTTCGCGGTTCGAAACTCGATCCGAGATCGGATCTAAGATCGACACAGAAAATTGTTGCACCATTCGAGTTCAGAGCTGGACTGGAGATCGAGATGAAGTTTATTTCGAACCGCCAATTTCGGCGGTTTGAAATCTCGATCCGAGAACAGCAACCATCGTCGACAAATTTAGTTTGAAAATACGCTAACAGACGCTAAGTTCGGTTGTTTACTTGTGAAATTGAAACAACATTAAACGCACTTGAATATTATTAAGTAAATTTGTGCAACGGTAATTCACTTAAAACAGATCAAATATAGCACATCTAGTTCTATATATAGGCATCGTGCGCGCTACTCTGGCGGAGACTGGGGTAACTAATTGCAAGACGGTAGCGACAGAAACCGCGCGGCGCTAGCTGCCACGTCAAAACCATCAGTATAATGGTTGGCTCGAGAAAGCGGAAAGGCAACGCAAATTGCTGTGTTGTTGGGTGCACAAATACTCTTACGGAAACGCGACCCCCGATGTAGTTTTTTATTCATTTCCGACACGTCCAGGCTGTGCACAGACAAAAGCAATTGCCGTTACACGGCTTATAAAAATATTACTCTACACATATGAAGAATGTAGGAAAGATTTTCAATACACTATATATATATATATATATATATATATATTAGTTTAATGTTAGGTGACTACATGTTTATTTTTTAATAAATGACACCCCAATGAAGAATATTCAATATCGTAAAAATTAGTAGCTTACATATTAGGCTGTTTAGTTAATTGTCGAATTACAGGGAACAAATAATGATGACATTTATGTAATGCTAAATTGATATTTATTTGAATATATTCGTATCGGTAATTAGTGAATAATTTATTTCCAGCCCTATATCACCTTGGAAGCCAACAGCCACATCAAAAATATACAACAGTCATTTTATTGGAAACAGATGGCCAGGACATGGCCAGAATCCAACATATGTCCCCAGTATTTTCCCACACGATTATAGAAAAAAAAAAAAAAAAAAACCCGCATCATCTCAAGCTACGGGGAAAGTTTTTGAAAAGCCGCAAAATGAATAAAGAATAATGTAAACGCAAGTTTTGTAGAAGACGAATGTTCAACGAGTGCTGCTGTCACGAAATACGAAGTTGCGATACAGACAGATGTCAGTGAAATCATTCCTAGCGATTTCGTTTTTTGTTGCACGATCAGTGGGTGTGAATTGTCTATTCAAGCGTCTATTCCATTGTATGCGGAACTTAAGTCACGCGTGAAACGTTACGACAAGAGCTCAGAAACAAGTAGTAATTTGAATGAATTACTAGGTATCCACGGATATTCTTCAATCAGAGATGAAACAGAACTACGAGATTTAACAGGAGTGACATTTGTAGTTTTCAACCTTTTGTTACCATTGTTGCCAACCGAAACTCAATCGTACAGTAAAATTAGCTAAGAAAACCATGGCTGTAATTTGTTAACTATCAAACCACAGTGTACAACTTTAGTATCGCGTGTTCTTTGATAATTTCTATGGCTTCAGATTCCATGCCCTTCCCGTATTTCACGTTTCTTGCAGCAACACCTGTCAGGCATTGATCATTTCAATCTATTAAGGAACTCGCCAATGTATCAAAATCTTGTCTTCTAAATTTAATTCGATGAAACTTGCTGCTCGCCGAAATGCGGATACGCCTTTCACTAAACCATTTCGGACGTTCTGCTTGCTTTCATGTTCTTAAAGAAATTCCAAGTGCCTTCTCATCACTAACACAAACGTTGTTTTCGTAAATCGACTGTTCACCTTCACCGAGTAGTCTGAAAACTGACTTTACCGCCAAACAGTCACACTGATTTTGTAAGAATTCTGTAGTTACATTTTTACACTCATCCCGTAGCACCGACTTTTCCATTGATTGTATCAAATAGTCAATTACAATTTCTACGGTCTCGTTCTACTTCCCTTCTGTTTTCTGCAATCAACATCTGGCGTAGGCAACATGTCACATCAATTACCGCATCTACAGTTAAAGGAGATGCTGGCACTGAAAATTGTGGATTTTTTCTTTGGAAACAAGTCACTAACTCTCTTTCCCTTTGAATACTTCTCTTTTGCAGCAGCCCTTGTGGAACTTGATTTACCCCAGGTTTGTGCGATGTCTGTTTTCGAAGCAGTGTTTTCTTTGTTTACGTAGTAAACAACTGCGACTACATGTTTACAAGACTTGCCAAGTCCTGCTGGGCAAGGGCACGTGCTAGCAGTGACATTTATTTCACCACAAATCTGCGGGGGGGGGGGGGGGACACGAAAGACAATCAGGGATAACAAAAATAAAAGCATATTGCAAATTGCTGTACCATAAAGTATGCGACTCAAGTAACACTTTGTATGGTGGGACAGTAACAGAAGTTTGCCGAATCACTTCCGCTTGTATTGAAGGAATATCGCCCTTCCTTATTTCTTTAACATTATTACGTGAGCACGAATGCAATGATTTTTCCCTTTTAATAAACTCTTCTCACTAATATAAATACTTTTTATTGGCAGGAACCCCCACGTCAATTCTATATCACACATGTTTATTTAACTATGAATGTAACGGCACGTCGTGGCGTCATGCAATTAGTTACGCGGAAATACACGGTGTGGCGCCACCTGTACGATTTTCAGACTCGTACACGGCACCTATAGTGAAAAATACACCTACTTCCATGACGTTCATATATTACGAACCAATAGCAAAATTTTTCTCTTACTTAATCTCGATCTCTCACTTTAGAACTAAGATCGAAGAATCGGGGATCCAGAATCATGAAATTTCATTGGTGCAACACTTTTACATTGGAACCAAGATCAGACTGGATCCTGGTTCGGAACTACGATCATTAGATCTCGGATCGGGGAAGATGTTGGTGCAACCGGGCATTAGACATTAGTTCTTCAGTTCAGGTGCAACAAAAGGCGAAGTTTATGCCCTGATAAGCACTTAGAAACTCAGTGTTTTATCTTCCAGCGCTGAAACCAATTGTAGTATGGGGGCATACCAGCTGCAACCGATAGCATACAGCCACAGAATTTTGCTGGATGTACATGCACTGGAGTTATACCGTGCACAGTAATATTTACAGGATGATTCGCAATTAGACCGACAAATTTTGGGATGTGAATCTTCGTGAAAAAGTTAAAGGAAAACATATGTGACACTTTATACCTAAACCGAATATCAAGCGAAGTATGAGCACTTAAAAAACGAGGTTTTAAGCCATATTTGTGCAAAATATCGGCAACGAAGTAAAATACAGTGACAACTCTCGGGACATTATTGTATGTTATCCGGACCTTCAACGTAAGAGCCGATATTTTGCACAAATACGGTTTCAAATCTCGTTTTTTTTAAGGGGCTCATACCTCCCTTAATATTCGGTTTAGGTGTAAAATGTCACATATGTTTTCCTTTTACTTTTTCATGAAGAATCACCTCTCGAAGTTTGTCGGCCTAGTTGAGAATCATCCTGTATAACATAGTTTATTTCAGGTCTGGTGCATCCGTACCGAGGTGGCCGAAACGTTGCATCCGAAACGTTCGGTTCTGGGTCAGAATACTGTGCACATAGAGAAAAAATCATGAAAGAATTGACAATAAAACACTTCTTTAACCTGGTCTCATGGTGGCAGCAAGCAGACTCCTGTACTTACAACATAATTTTTTGTTGGTTTATTAGTTACTTTTTGGAACAATCCAGATATTGCTGAAATTGTCCTTTTGAAGGAGTTATCTAACAGAATGCTCTACTGTAGGAACTTTATTCATAGAGTCTGTTCACGATAAAGTGGGCACTTTAGAAATGAACCTTAGAAAAAAGTCGCTGCCCCTGCATGTATATATTTTACTGGGCACACTGAGTGACATGCTCCCCGTAAAGTTGGTAACAATTAATTGAAAGTAGTTCTATATCTTAACGTCGAATAAAAAGTGTTAGGTAACCATTTGTGATAACTTAAAATAAATTCTTTCACTTTCTGGTTTTTAATGCGTCGAAGTGTAAAAATGAGCAGATTCGTAAAGTTTTTACTTTCTTAATAATTTCGAAGATTCATTTGACCAACGCATGAATAAAGCGATGAGGCCGATATCAGTGTTAATTTTACGTAAGACGGAGGAATACGCAATGTGCTTGCAAGTAGATCTCAAGCAGAGCTATCAAAAGTGCTCATTGTACCGTGAACAGCCTATAACTGCAGATACAATCACAGACAAAGCCACTATAGAATGCATGACTGTAGCCGTCAGTTCATGTTAGATTACTGTGTACACCCCTTTACATTTTAGCCTACAGGCAAAAATTCTGGGCTGTTTATAATACACTGTCAAACTTCCGCATTTCGATCTAAATTTGTAAACTTGGGAACTTACGCTACGAGGATACGTAGTTCGTAATTCGCAGTGAGTAGAAATCCTACTATTTCGCTATGTAAGATAGGACCAAGCTATACTCCACTGTCCTTCACATACTTGAACAGAAATTGCTTGTCCATTGGCTACCACTGCAAGCAAGATTCATCCTTTTATCCCACTCTGTCGCACGAAATGAAGCTACCATAGCGTTGGAAGTTTGTTATTGGCTGTGAGTTCTGTAGGACGTGTTAGGTGAGAAGAGGTACGTACAATTTCATACGTGAAACTAAGACTGCTTTTACGCCGCCTAATTTGGCGCCGAGTTAAGACGTAAATACAATAACAATGCTATAATATAAATAGGCACATTTATTAAACTAGAGACAACGATCCAGTTATACAAAGACCGACACAGAAATAAAGGAAGACCGCACAATCATGACAATACAAAACAGCAAAAACCCCATTGTTTGTCACCTGAAGACGGGAGAAGATCGCAGCTACTACGACGTCGTGATTTTTACTGTTTTCAACTTGTTACTGTTTATTTAGCCGTCTGTGTTTTTAAAATTGTACTGTTCTTAGTGTGTTGTGTTGTTCGTTGTCTGACTGGATCATAATTTTGAATCCATTTATACATTTGATGACTTTTTTTGCTATTTTGTGTTTCGCATGTAAATTTTGCTGATGTTGTCTAGCCACATTTATGCTGTCTTTGTCGTTTTTTTGGTTTCGCTCATTGTCAGACTGGATCACTAAAATTTATTTATCATTTTATATGTCAATTAATTTTGACTTACTGCATTATGTGTTTCGCTTGTGCTTTTTGCTGTTTTTGTATTGTCATGACAGCACGTCTTCTTTGGTTTCTGTGACGCTCTTTGTCTAACTAGGTCGCTGTTCCTTGTTCCATATATGTGTTTATTTATATCACCACATTTTCATCGCATTTGTGTTTCTTATCCTTATATTGAGTTCATTGTAGGTAATGGAAATGAAGTGAAGGGATTTGGGCGGCTCTTAACAGCGATGTCTTGAGAGCCGATGCCGAGTGATTGAGATGAGTTTGGAGCAGCGCCTGAATGAAAGGGTGGGGGAAACGGGAGATCCCCGAGAAAACCCGCCGACCAGGGGCATCGTCCGGCACGATTCCCACACGCGAAAAACTGGAGTGACCCGGTCGGGGATTGAACCCGGTTTGCCTTGATGGGAGGCGATCAGGCTAACCGTTCAGCCACCGCGGCTCTCTAGTTAATGGAGATCCAATCAAAATCCGAATTCAATTTCCCCACACCCCTGCTATTAAGCTGAAGATATGACATATTTCTTTCGCCCGTGTCATAAAATAATGCAGATATCATGATGTCAAGGTAAACTCTGTACACGACAGTTAAGTTTAGACGTTGTAATATTACGTCAGCAGCTCCCTAAGTGCTAGTAATGAGGTTATACATAGAGAGAGAGAGAGAGAGAGAAAGAGAGAGAGAGCTAAAAATATCCTGCAAACTGAAGTTTAGTAGATGGACATTTCATGGTTGCGTTTCAAGTCCCACGCTGAGCCTCAGTGTAAACTTGACAGATATTTCTCACCTGGAAATGAGGTAGGTTGATGCCAGTGACTTCTCTTGGCTTCCTCCAGTGAACTCCCCCACAGGGAGCGTTATAAAATAAGAACTGCCCCACTTTTCCCGAACGAGGGATTGCGAACAGCGTTTGTAATTCGTGCCAGAAATTTTACGAGTCCTATCAAGACGTTGGTAAAAGAGGGCGTAGTGAGTGATTCATTATTATCGTGACAAACCCGCGAGCATTCGTCAACTGGGGAAAGAAAAATTCCGCTCGGCACGCGCGAGAAGAAACGCATCTCTTATACAGGCTGAGTGCTTTAAAGGAGGCCCCGCGGGACATGTGTGTAACGGAGTGTCCACTTCTAGCACCTACTCTAGGTATTTTGTTGTCACACATGGACTGTATTTCCTCATTCCCTCGCTCCGTAACACACATGTCCCTCGGTGCCTCTTTCAAAGGACTCACCCTGAAGATGTCACGTCAGATTTTTCTAACCGAGATCTAAACGGCTATCAACGCAAGAGGATTCGAAAGTATTGTGATCGCTGGCGTTCGTCACAAACATATGTTCAATACTGCAAGTGGGAATCGTGCCGGACAATGCCACTGGTCGGCGTGTTATTATTATTATTTTTTAGATCTCCCGTTTCCCCCGCACTTGCATTCTGGCGCTGCTCCGTACTGACCTCGCTTCACCCTCATCGGCTCTCAAGACGTTAAGAGCATCTCAAACTTCCCAACTACTCCATTCTGCTTAGGTGAACGCAACGTGTTATAATGTATCGTTGCTGGCTACTTTATACGGCCTACATTAGTTACATATTAATCTATTGAAATACTGTGCCCTTATGTCAATAATATCATTTTGAAGTGTTTTATTCGTTTTATCCCGCGCTTATGAACTTAAAAACATTTTTCCCCCACAGTATTTTTTTTTATGAGTGTGACTTTATGCGGCTTCCAGAGACAAAAATAATATTTCGCGTGTGGTTTTAGTCAGCATTACCATGTTCGCACAATGGATGTTCTCTGTGATCATGCAGGTGTAAAGACTGTCGGTTATTACAGAACCAGGAAACTACATTTTGCTCTGTTTCGTAAAGAAAAGTGTTTAAAAAAAAAGCAGCGTTTTGTATTTGATATGGTATAATGAATAATAAATTTGTAGGGACATCCGATTTTCGCGGAAATATTTATTATTTAGTATTGTTACAAATAAACTTTATCTTGGATCCACTTCGCGATTGGATTGTTTTAGGCCTAACTATTGAACGTCTTATAGGGGCCAGCCCGAGAACCACCGACATTCAATACTGGAGTAACTTAACTGTGATTGCTCTAGTCAAATATAGTCTATTTGAGGTTTCTTCAAACGTGTTTAATTAAAACATTCAAAAATCACCCCATGTATGACGCGTTTTGAATCTTCCTAAATATGACATGCATGACAAACTTTTTGTACTTACGTAAATATTAAGACCATTTTTGGTTAAACTGAAGTTTTGCTTATATTTTATTTATAGATTATACATTTTATTTATAATTAATTTAAATAAAAACAGGGAGAAAATGTGTAGGCTGTGGGGATAATGCCTAGTAAGAAATAGTTCATATGCAATATATTATTACTAGGGACCTGCAAAATTCGCGTTATATTTAGACATCAAGGAAAAATTCATAGTACTATATATACTGGAGCCGGCTTCATTTCTCCATTGGTTGATGCATAAATGTTAAGTCACGCCCTTTCTGAGTGAACTGCACGTGATAGGGGCACACAATTGTGAAGTGTTCATCTATTGGCGCAGATTTACCCGGGGCGTGTCAAATAAAGAATGGCCCAATGACACACGTATTGCAAAAGAAACGTGTTTTTAAGTTAAACATGTCGTCAAATAATAACGCGAATTTCGTAGGTCTCTGCTAATTATTGCACTGAGCGCGCACGAATGCAGTGCGCTGTTTCATCGGTGTAATTCTCTAGACTCTATTAAGCTTTGTTTGCGTGAGAAGGAATTCCAGAAAATAGAACTTTAGCAGGGATTCAGAAAAGCTGGAAGTAACCGTGAATGGACTATACCTTAAAGCCTTATCACAAAGACATGCGGCCATTAAACGAATGGAAACTACAGCTGTGCACTCAGCCTATTAGCCTTTTATTCGTGAAAATCTTTTCACGAATATCAGGTGAAATGCTTTTCGAATGGGAAAATATTTCACAATATAACAGCATTTTTGCGAATGACAGGCACAGAGTTACTTGCGTCGAATGATGACACGTCGTCTTGTTCAGGATCTGAGGTTTGCAACTAGGGGTGAAATTTGCTGCACCCCGGCTTTCCAAGGTCATCCTGCTATGTTTTACCGCTGCCCTACGCTCTGTGAGGCAAAGTGAGAACAAGCCACACGGCCACAAAAAAAATGGGAATAAAAATTTTTGCTCCAAAAAAATGCCTAACCCCATTGAAATTCGAACCTTCGACATTGACTTCAACTGTCTGGTTCCTCACTTACCTACCCCCTTATCTAATAGTTACAGTAATCATAGTTATAATAAATACTGTGTCTACGTTCAAGTGGAATGAAGATGACAAACCTTTTGGCCCTGGTGGCTAAACTAAAAGCCACCCGAAATGCAGCATACCAGATTCGAACCCTTAACTTCTCTCGTGCTATTAAAGAAACACCGCCGCATGGGGAAAAATACTCTCTGCGTCAAATTAAAGGGAAATATTTAAGGGTGTTCAAGTACCAAGAAAAGAACTTTTGTATTTCTAGCTAAATTATAAATTCTGTGTTATTGCTTAAACTAGTAGTATGAATAAAATAGATGTGGAAAATTAATTTTCTAAAAATAATTACTGGAATTTTGGGAAGTTTTTAATTAAAAATGTTTTGTCATTTCCAATCCAAAATTTTGCATAAATAGCACGTTTTGGATAATTGTTGATGTAATTAGAGCAAAACAAAAATCCATAGAAATTCTCGATTTTGCTACCCCATTAAGTCTTGCAATAAAATTTTCATCACAAATAGTGATAAATTAAACGGTAATCGCATGCGATGAAAGTTCAGGATTTGAAATATTTTTCTTCGTGCACTTCTAGTAACACTTTACCTAACTCAAACAATCTGTCCGCATAAATTTTTGAAACTTCGTTGATGAAATATTTAAGGTTTAAATGCACGCAACGGTGCCTAAAAAAAAAAAATCTGAAGTTTTTTTTTTCAAACTGATTTGTTACTTTCATAAAATTTCCCTTGATATCACTTCACAGAATCGTAAAATATTTCCAAAATTTAGAAGAAAATTAGCTGTGGTCTACTCGCAGATCCTTCACACTTTTTGAATCAAACCTTAGAAAAATCACCCTATGCACGATGTGTTCGGTTGTTTCCTAGATATGCCCCTTTACAGGCATTTTTTACGTCTGGTAACATACAAATACCTTAATGATGTTTAAACTTCCACTTATATTTTATCTATTAATTGTCATATTTTATTTATAATTACACGCGTTAATTAAAACAGGGAGAAAATAGTTCGTTGGTAACGCCTAGTAAGAAATAGTTCTTATACAATATATTATTGCACTGAGCGTGCACATGGTGTAATTTTCTAGACTCGATTAATCTTGTTTCGCGCGAGGCGAAGGAATATCCAGAAGATATAACTTTAGCAGGGATTCAAAAAATTTTGGAAGCAACAGTGGCTTGACTATTATTGATTACTTTTAAACTGGGGACGTAAGTGCGGGCTCTAACCCAGCAGCTTCGATTTTTAACACCGTTTGTCTCGCCATTTGAGTTACTCAGGATTCGTCTCTGCAAGATAAGGATTGGCGAGTCATATTTCAAACAATTTCTGTTGAAAATAAAGTGATACATGCTAAAGTACTCAGACTTCTTCTGATGTCACAAGTCGCTTTCCTTTGGTATGAATAAAACATATTGTACCTCTTTGTGAAGAGTAATGCATAACGCACACGTTAACAAACTCGACTTGCCTATTTCGGATAGTTTCAATATGATTGAAGACATGCAGAGTTCGTTATTAATATCTACATAATTGGACATTTCGTAAATCTCACGATGTTAATTTACCTCTCGCAGTATATATTACTCTTAATCAGGTGTAAAATAATTACAGAGAAATAGGAAACATGCATGTAACAAAACTTACGACAGTGAAAACTAAATTTTCGCTAGTAATAATTTTTCCACGATTGCCTAACGCTACGACTTATGCATGCACTGGCATATCCTCAAGCAACTATGTATATAATAAAATGCACCCTAAAAGATCCCCTACTTTCAGAACGCGAAAATTATAACCGATATTAGGTAACTCTGCCGATTAAATTTGTTTGCAAGAACAGTCAATAAATACAATACCAAATGACTTCTTGTTTCCTTAACGTAAAAACTGCTACATGATACATGCGTATTTATAAATGGCATGCACATAAACAACGAAGCTATAATTCTAAAACTACATAAACTTGTTAAGGAATATGATATAAACGCACGCGTAATAGAACACCATTTTAAAGTATGCGTGTAGGTGTTGTCTTTATAGTTTATAAAAGTGCAATGTAATCAGACGACATCAGTAAATTTAATTTCTGCCCGTACTTCATGAACATTTGATAGGTTTTCATTTGGTCGGGGTGTTACTTGCGACTACCACAAATTAGAAATTCTAACAACTATTTCGTTACAAAAATTTTACAGGAAAATTGAAACAAACACTCTAATTGATGTTTTTGATCATCCTAGGCTAGTTACAAAAGATACAAGAGTACGACTAGAACATTCATAGTATCTAGCAGGAATAATTTTAACACAAGACTCTGTTTAAATGAACTATAAAAATGTTTTACCATTCTATCACTTAAAAAGTCTAATGACTGAAACTGAACTATTTTTCACATATTGAATTACAATAACATTTAATTATAGCGTCACTGAATTATAAACTGTTTTATATTTTACAAAAGAAGTGTTTAGAAAAGTAAAAAGCTGTGTCATGATTTAAAGCAGTAGTATAGCGCATATTTCCAAATGTTCCTAAAATACCAATTGGCATATAATGCAAAATTAAATTCCTTGTACATTAATTAATAGTAATTTATCTTCAAGGAAATTGTTAGCCGCAGGATAACGCGGTACGTTCAGAAATAAAATACGTTAGGTTTCATTACAAAAAATATGTCAGTAAACCTCCTTTGTCATATACAGCGTGTATAGGAAACACGTGTATATACTCGGGCACGTGATTCGTGGCCGGAAAAGAGGTAGATTGATATAGGACTCCCATGATCCATCTCAAATAATAAGGGCTGTAGTAAGTCCTAAAGGCGGTGGGCGGTAAGGACATTACTTCGGATATTAGGCAAAGTACTTGTGTTATAAGAACACAAATTGGTATACGGAGCAAGTACACCAAGATCTTGGATACACGGTAGGTATGGTCCGTCGTACACAGCCGCATCATATAAATAATAGGGGTCGGCACCTTTTGATTGCATGCAGCACGTACACCGTTAGGTTAATTTGAATCTGGATACCATGTGACGAAGCACGACGACGTAGGTAGCAAGTAAGTCCCCCTTGTTGCCACTCTCTAGGACCCGCCGTTTCCGGTTGAATCGCAAACGAAGGGTACAGTGGTAGCAATAGCATAGCCTAGTGAGTAGGTAACCCTTCCAACACACAGAGGAATTCAGCGGGGAGTTCCCGCCGAATGCGTGAAGAGAATGTGACGGCACGTAACAGCGAGGCCTTTAGAGGCGATGAGGGTGACTGAGGTGAGTATGCAGCTGCGCCGGAATGAAAGGGAAGGGCAAACGGGAGAACCCCGAGAAAACCTACTGACTAGTGGCATCGTCCGGCACGATGCCCACATGCGAACATCCGGGGCTGACCCTACCGGGAATTAAAGTACTCACTTTATCATGCACAGGCTGTAGAACAGATACAGCTTTGTCAGTATAGTTTAAAACACTGTTTTACAGATATCTTAAACAGAGGGCTACTTAACAGCGATTTTTTTTGCCGGCCCTGACACTTTTCAAAGACAACATTTGTGTTTCAATAACCAAATATATGAATTAGCATCAAATGATCGACTTTCATTTCTGTACTGAAAAATTATTACTTTTTCTTTTTTTTTATAGAATAAACACAGATGCTTACAATGAGACTCGTATGACAACTGTGCAGGTCCATTAACACATTCAGACCCAGTGTACACAATTGTGTAAACTACGCACATGTAGGTAATTTTTTATTCTTACTGCACACTGTGAAGATCAATAACCAATGAGCTTACCCGTGCGTAAATGATTCGCAAAGCGTCTTACACGTCTAGGTCGCGATTGATTCGTATAACTGTAGCCGAACATATAGCCTACAGCTCATTGGTTAAGACACCGAAGCAAGTGTTTGTCGACTTAAGCACAGCAAGTATCATATTTTTTGCAGCACCTGCAAAAAAAAAAAAAAGTGGAACAAATAGACTGTTCACTTTAAACCGGGCATTTCTGAGGCTCTAGTTAATTTTTCCTTTCAGCCATGTCTTATCCTTTAAGTACACTTTAAAAAAAAATATTCTCATGCAAGCATATTAAACAAAGTATGTGTATTCCACCGCACTCGGAAGTTAACGCGTAATGCTACAATAAAATATATTTATTGACTGTTATTCCAAACGAGAGGGCTTTCAAAAGTGCTCGCTTTACCGCGAATATCGTATAACAATCCGTGGACACGTCGTAGTAGAAGAGGTAACGGTGCAGCGCGGCAGTGTTTTATGACGTAATCCGAGAGAGCGGTGATGGCCGGGCCGGCAAGTGTGTGTCCTGTCCGCGGACAGGAAGACGAGGACGCTGGAGCCACTCCGCGGGCCACGGGTTTACGATCTCTGGACGACCTTGTTAGCGACTACGCTCCGACCCTCCGTTTACGACCCGCGACTGCCCCCTCTTTTTTACGACCCTCCTACACACCTGGACCGTCGCCGACACGCCTTTCACTTACGAGATGATCAACGAGCTGTCTGGGGCTGGCGTAGTGCAGGTCGCGTCCTGGTCAACGGCCCAACCAACACATCGGCCCGGCCTGCCGGCCTGGTCTTCGCAATGCCTTAACCCCTTAGCGCCCCCATCCTTCATTTCTACAGCTTTTGCGAGAATTAATTTTATTGTACCCAAACGGGCGCCGATATTGTAAAATCCTCTTACAATTTTGCTACAAATGGATTTTATTATGCAGGCTAATTTTTTCAATACAAAAAAATTAATAACTCTAACTAATTATTAAATAAACAAAATTTTCGTTAATTAATTAATTGGATAAAAGTATACACATTTTCGTGTTGGAAAAATTAGACAACATTGTAAGAGGATTTTACAATATCGGCTCCCGTTTGGGTACGAAAAATTTTTTCTCGCGAAAGCTACAAAAAGGAAGGATCGTGACCTTAGCTTACACATCAATTTTTCGTTTCAGTTGTTGCAAAAGGAGAAAATTTTGGCCTGAGAAGTACTTAAAGTTCCTTATAACACCTGACACTCTGGAACCAATGGGATAGGTTTCAGTGAATGCAAGGCACAATAAACAACCAATTATAAAACATCTTGGCGGTGTTCGAATTCGCCAGCCAAGGGCGAAAAGTGCATCCCGGATGTGACGTCACATTGCCGCTGTCCGAATTCACATCAAGGGTACATTATGCACCCTACAATGTCCCCTTCAGCATGGGCGCGAGCAACTGGCCCTTCTCGAGCCCTATATAATTTTCGATTCGCAACTGTTTGAAATATTTAATTTGTTTGTGTTTTTTTTTTTTTGTTTTGTCTTTGCAACTTTGCACGCCCGCGTAAAACATTTGCAAACGTCACAAAAACAAATTAAACTCGTGTATTGCGAAAATCGACAAAATAAAACTCGAGGCGGAAACGATCACAGGAGTCCGAATTTACTAACGAATATTTCTAATGAAGGGCGCAAGAGTTCGTGAAACCGGAAGGGATCAAGGGTAAGTGATGAAGAGCACATTGCACTGAAAGCGAAAACAGCCTTTTTGTGTGAGCAGCAGCCGGAAAGGCAACGAGCATTTGTGCTACCTTCAAGACCTATACAGCACCGACCATGCTTTAGCCTGCTATGCAACATGTCAAACGTGAACGAGTATATAGGCAATTCACGGTAAAGTGAACACTTTTGAAAGCCCTCTCATTTGGAAGAATAGTCAATAAACATATTTTATTTTAGTCTTAGACGTTAACTTACAAGTGCGGTGGAATATACACACTGTGTTTATTACCTGCATAGCAATATTTATTTTAAAAGGTGGTCGAGGGATAAAAAATGTCTGTGAATGGAAGAATTAACTATGTCAGCCTTTACTCGGGATGATGTGTTAAGGAGGTTTGAAAGCAGTCAAAATTCGGTAAAAGGAAATATATGTTAATTAAATTCGTTTTTTTTTTATTTCGCGTTGCTGTTAAAGATAGATATATGTATGCCACAAGGAATTTTTTGAGCAGGAAAATACGTGCTATCGAAGCCTCTTGTAACAATACTGTATTGTCTGTTTCCTGGAAAGATCAGAAAACTTATTAATTAAATTAAAAATTACTGAAAAACAAATTGTTTAATTTGCGTCGATACAGATGTCGATAGTAGGTATCATTTCTCACATTTAGGTTTTAGTTTCAAGTTTATATCTTCAAAATTGGCTTCGAAAACACAATTTTACTAACAAGTATTTACCAATACCACATTCTCACTGATTTTAAGCCAGGCAACAGCGTTAAGGCCGTTGATTTAAGTTGTATTTCTGATGTACTTAAAATAATGAAATTTATTTATCAATACGTTTCAGGTTGTATAACGTGTATTTTATAAATTGTAAAAATGTTTTATTTTGACCTATTGTATTGTTTTGTCAACTACAAAATTTTAGTGTAGAAATTAAAATGGTTTGTTCACGATAACTGAACGGCTAACTGATGTATAAGCTGTTCACGGTAAAATGAGCACTTTGGAAAGCCCTGCTTAAGATCTATTTGTAAGCACGTTGTGTATTCTTCCGCCTTAATGTAAAATTAACATTGCCACTGGCCTCATCACTTTATTCATGCGTCGGTCAAGTGAAAATATGAAATTATTATATATGTAAATATTTTACAGGTCTGCTAATTTTTTACAATTCAATGCATTAAAAAAACAGAACGCGAAAGAAATCTTTTAGATTAACACATATGGTTACCTTACACTTTTTATTTGACGTTAAGATATGGAACTACTTTCCATACATCTTTACCAATTTTACCGGGCACACGTCAGTCAGTGTGCCCGTTAAAATAGGCCTATATGCAGGCAGGGGTAGGGATTTTTTCTAAGGTTAATTTAAAAAAAGTGCTTACTTTATCGTGAATAGCCTTTAGGCGCGTGCGAGTGAGTTCCCCTGTAAAAGATATGCAGGTCGGGACAGTGGTATATTTCAAAGGTTGATTATAATTTCAAAAGTGCTTAGGTAACATTGAACAGCCTTTAATGGCCAGAACCACGTGACTCCTGTTTTAAAATGTATTTTTAGGACTGGCTACAAAACAAATCTTATTCCTACAATTTAGTCGTACAGAATTTGCTACTTCGTGGCTTGTGGTCATAATTACTGTCAGACAGAAAAGTTTGTCAAAATAGGTCAGCCTATTAACCCCTTCAGTCAAACATTAATTTCTTAGTAATATGTTTAGTTAGTGTTTCTGACTTCGAATAAATCGCCGACTCCTGCGACTTCAAGAAACACGTTATCTGAAATCAAACACTGTGCTGAAAGATGTAGCTCTCGGTCGGAGCACTGTTCTCACACCTCGGTATCACTGCTATCGCATACTAATTATCGTCGTAGGGTTACGTCTCGACTAGCTCAGAGTCAACGATGAGATGATAAGTTAATAGTCCGGGGCTGAGAAGTAGAGACAACCCCCAAAGCAACGCGACCGGGGATGCTTTACTGTAGGCTCTTGATGTAGAAACTAATCCGTCCAGTCGCACATAAATTTCAGAGTTCTGTTGAAATAACATTAAATATATTTAGATACGCACTGTGCTTGTGTTAAAACATTTCTCTTGCAAGCAATGAAGAAGGTGCTGTATGCTCGGTGATATTGGAATTACCATTCATGTGAAAGAGGCGTAGGGATGTCCACATATCAGATTAGGCGCAAGGAAGACTCTCAAAGTAGTGCACTTTAAATCTGAATCAGTGAGGATTCCGCTGTTTCAATCAGTGAAACGTATCTGAGTGATTCAACAGCCACTTCAGTGAATTTAACTGATGAATCAGTGAAAAAATGCCAGATTTCCTTCACTTATTGATTCAGTGACATTTTCCACTGATTTATCGGTCATTTATTTTTGACTGATGGATCAGTTAAACAGCGTGTAAAAATGGCCGTCAAACAAAGTTATCAAGTGAAATAACAACGAATAAACTAATAAAACAAATACAAAATACTTTCTTAAATGCGTTTCGTCTTCCAAAACGTCATTTTATGAGGTAATAGGAACACACAGCCTTTCATTCCGTTTTTACGTCTTTCATTTCGTTTTCATGTAATCGTCACAGCGCTCTGTTTGAAGGTTTAAGCTGCATATGATGTGATGAAGAGAGTGCTCTCATACAAACTAATAGTTTTAACAGTCCTAACGGTACCAATTAAACCAAAAACGAAAAGTAAGAACATACAATTTAAATCTTCACGATTTCGCGGTTAGTATAAAACATATATTTTCCTCTCATTGTTTCAACTTGGCATGATAGCGCATGTAGTACGGTAGCGGTCTAGAGTAGAAAGGTGTGTGAGCTCAATACCGGCCACCTCCGGACATATTTTTACTCTTTTAAATTGCGAAATGTAAATAGTAAACTATCGTAAATATGTTTCACGTAATTATTTGGCTACATTCAATAAAAACAAGATTTAATTCGGCCACTGTAGTCTGCCGTCACTTATTCAATCAGCAAATATTTTCACCTCACTAATTCAGTCAGTGAAATTTTTTCACTTAAACAATCAGTGGTTTTCCACTAATTATAAGTGGAGCCATTTTCACTTATTTGAGTAGTTGAATTTCACTGCAAATCAGTCGTTTGCCAATGATTCGAATTTAGAGTGTGGACACTGATGCCTTATTACTAGGGGCACTTTTTTTCCGCGAAAATATTCACGCAAAGGCTAGACTTCAATATCCTAAATGCACATTTGCAGCCTTCATTGGCTATTGGCCGCTTGCCTTTGTGTGAAGAGAGTATGTTACCTGAGTGAGCCAATCAGAACTAAGTTCCTCCCACACTGACCGTCCGTGATTTGCGAGCAGACAGATAAGACGCCTGACTATTTAAGTGATCCAATGACGAAAGTGATACTGAACTAAAGTGCTTTGGAACAGAACTTGTCTAGAAATCTTTTCGCGAAAAACAGGTGCCCCTACTTATTGCTGTGCACAATACAGATCGTAAGAATCACTCATGTACAATTTGTCCATCATCGTGCTGGACACACTGGACGAGTTAGGCGATGTTTTAGTTTCGTTACATTTTAGTTTGGTTATGGTGTCATGTAAAACACGTGTTTTCTAATGGGCGTTACAGCAGCATGCGTGATATTTTTAAGTCCTTGCTACTGTGTTATGTTTGTACCTGCAACAGAGGTTCTGACATCCGTTCGCTCTGTATGGGCTGTAAGTAGCGTTTGTACACTTAAGTGATCAAGTCATTACGAATAAAACTTGATTCCGAAATGTTGTCATTTTCACAGCACACATTTTTCTCGAACTGAACTCTGTACGCGTTATAGGTCAAAGGACAAGGGGGACAACTTTCACTGAATTTAAGTTAAAAAGAAAAAAACTTAATGCTCCCTGCATTTTTCTGGAGCTGACACATTTTTTTCAGACAGATCTTTAAACATATTTTAGGTATAACTACAATAGGTATAACACATTTTGACTCCCGTTTAGGGTATTGCATTTAAGACAAAGGACTCTAGGTCTACAATATTTTGCGTTAAATCAATTCACGTCTACTGGATTCAGGTCAATCGACTTTATACGCTCTGCAGTTATGCCAAACGAGTTTAACCTATCACATTTGCAGGCCAATTGCAGTTCAAGCGAAATGAGCCCTGAATTATCTTCTTAGGTGAAAACAACCCGCTCAACTCCGAACTAATTTACGATTGTTGCAATCGTTTAATATTTTGATGCGTGCTGTACTCGTCCAAGCATGCTTCCTGCTACCAGTGAACAATGTGCTTGGTGTTTGTTAAAGGTAGCATCAGCCATTCACTAATGATAGGTGCAGAAACTTCAGCATACCAGATTTTTCACTAGGAAGACGCTCAAAATACCAACCATTGGTCATTGATTAATTGTTGTGTAGGTTATGTTAGGTTAGGTTACCTTATATTAAGTTAGGTAAACCTACGTCAGATCACTTTGATTAGGTAACGTTACACTGTGGAGGTGGGCATTGGAAACTTTGGCCACAATTTACAAAACAAGCAAATATCATCTAAGCAAATGAATCTCAAACACTCATACGAGATTATTATGTTTCAAATTTCAACATCCAAAGTACAATTCCAAAACGCAATCACACTGTTTTCTACGCCATTTTTACACTAGCATTAATGTAATATAAACATACATTTCCATATTTGTCAGCCACCTCCACAGCATACAATACTGCCAAACACGCAGAACTGCTACCCCGCCGGGAATCGAACCCGGTTCGCCTTGGTGGGAGACGAGTTATCTAGCCACTGCGCCACCGCGGCCCATTTAAAATTCAGTGTTTCATTTCCAATTTTTCTCGTCAGGTCAGTTCCAAAGAATAGGTAAGATTACAGAAATGAAAACTTGGCCGTGCCCATTCGCCGATTGTGGCGGTGCAAGACTCGAAAGCGGACATCGTGTCTAACGGGATATTGCGTCCATGAAGAAGATTTCCGACTGGCGGCCAATTAACAAGTAAGCTACAAAGCGCTTTTCGGCAAACAGAGTTCCGACGTGTTCCTGGCAAGTGACGCAATTTTGCTGGCGTGCGTTGCTGTAGTTTGAAGTATAAGTGGCTGCTTCACCTCTGTAATTTAAAGTACTCTGTGGCTCTGCGCGTAGCGGTGATGGCGTGCTTATGCGGGTGGCATTGTCGTCCTTATAATCTAGCTCTTCTCGGCCTCGCTCGCAGGAAACTGTTCCAGGTAGACCCCTTAAGGTGGATTCCCACCCGCCATCTTGGATTTATCGATATTTCGCCAAGGTTTTTTATTTCAAAAAGTGTATTGAATATCCCCGCACGACATATCCTAAATAACAGCTTCCCAAACTTTATCGAACTGCCACAGCTTCGCTAAATTTATACATTTTTAGCTGGTAGCTGTCGAGGCGAAACGCGAGGTTATTTCTTGGGAACGATTACGAAGGCGACGATATCGACATTAATCGAGAAATACTGACCTCAGACAATGCACTAGGCAATGCTCTGTGCTCAATCGTTCCAAAAAAAAAAATATTATGATAAGCTGTATTTCCAGAGTACGGCAAACAATTCTATAAATCCAATATGGTGGGTGGTAATCTGCCATAATGACTTGCAATGTAGTACGTTAGGCCCCAAAATAACGCGCAGAGTTCTACTCGTAGAGCTGTCACTTGAAAACTGATCAGTATTCTTCAACAGCGTCTACTTTTTCACATCCGGAAACTAGTATCCGTTTATTAATTCCGTTTTTAATGTGTATTTTTTTGTGAGGAAAAGGGTACAAACGGGCATTTCACAATAATTTATACGTACGAAATTTTCGGGAAAAAGCTACTTAACATATTTCAGGGACATTCAGCACACATTTGTCTATACTTTCAGATGATAAAGTCATATGGTCACCGCTGAGAGTCTGAGAAAGCGAGTGAGTGAATAGATTAGCGCGTCCTTTAACATAGAGGTCTTGAGAGCAGATAAGGGTGAATTGAGTCGAGTACGGAGCCGCGCCGGAATGAAAGGGTGGGGGGAAACGGGAGATGCCCGAGAAAACCCGCCGACCGGCGGCATCGTCCGGCAGAGTCGACGAGAGAACGACTTCGCGCCAGCACAGTGCGTTGCGCATAGAGCCTACGAGGCACGTGATGCACGTACCCAGGTCGCCCTTATCGCTCCCTCGCTTCCGGGCGTTGAACGCGCGGAACAGCTTCACGTGCGTAGGGGTGTCGGCGCCGCGCCCGGAGGCGCTGGTGTCGCCACTAACACCCCGGGCGCGGCGCCGACGGCGAAACAGCGGCGGGGAAGGTAGGCGGCCGCCTTAATCATTTCTCGGCGGGCGGCGAACCGTGTCTGAAGAGCCACCCGCCGGAGTCACGGGCGAGCGCCTAACCTGAGATCTGGCCTCACTCCAGGTGAGGCGTATAAATAGTCGCAGACCGTGCAATGCGCGCCCCACGTGGCCTAGCGACTAGGCACGACTACCGCGTCGCTAGGTTGCACTACATACGCGCTCCGATTATGTCTGGTTAGGCATCTGTTTTTCGTGAAAATATTTACGTGGAGGCTAGACTTCATTATCTTGTGCACACTTGCAGCCTTCCATTGGCTACTGTGATTCGTGGGCTGACAGATAAGACGCATAGCAATTCAAATTACCTGATCACTAGGGACTTGCAAAGTTCGCGTTATTGATTGACGTCAAGCTAAAATTCATAATACTATATGTACTTGAGCGGGCATCATTTCTCTGTTGATTGCTGAATAAATTTTAAGTCACGCCCTTTCTGAGTGAACTGCACGTGATTGAGGCACACAATTGTGAAGTGTTCATTCATTGGCGCAGAGTTACCCGGGGCGTATCAAATAAAGAATGGTCTAGTGACACAGGTATTGAAAAGGAAAAGTGTTTTAAGCTTAACATGTCCTCAAATAATAACGCGAATTTCGCAATCACGAAAGTTATTCTGAACTAAAGCGTTATGGAACACAACTTGTCCTGACATCTTTTCGCGAAAAACAAATGCCCCTATGTCTGGTATATCCTTAGTTGGGCTTTTTTTTATTTTAAATTCACGATTTCGTTCTTCATTCAGTCCGCTGTGCCCCTTCCGTCTTCCTCAACCTTATCGGGGCCGCGGTGGCTGAGCGGTTAGCCTGCTCGCTTCATTCCCCGAATTTTCGCAAATGGGAATCGTGGCGGACGATGCCGCTGGTCAGCAGGTACTCTCGGGGATCTCCCGCTTCCCCCACCTTTGCATTCCAGCGCTGCTCCATCCTCACCTCACTTTACCATCACCGGCTCACAAGACCTCGTTGCAACGAGCCGCTCAAATCGCTCCACTCCACAAAACGTTTACCAAAGATTACTTAAGGATATGGAGGTGAAATAGCTGTTGTTTTGAGAAATCCAGCAGCACATGTGGCGCCAATAGCCAGCAACATGGCTGAAATGATGTTCGCTGATCAGCGCCTCTTGACCCACTCGCCAGCCAATAGGGAACATTCCGCAGCACGCCGATAGGCAGTCCGAAGAAGTCCTGCTTCCATTGCTTCGCGCGGCGAATCAGTGTTCGGGCACGTCTACATTAAATGAACCGTGGCAACATTTAACTACTCTGTACTTCGTCTGTTCTGTGACCCAGTAAGCTTTCTTCTTTAAGCCTCTTGTTTATCACTTCCGCCTTCGGCAACATTACTACGGGCCGAATGACTTGTATCGTGTCAGCAAAGGATCTACATTAGGTGCAGTACAATAAACATAGCAGTTTCCGTGTCCATAAATATAGGTGTGTGTGTTTCCGTGTGAATGTGTAAGTTAAGCCTTGAGAATATTGGACGGAAGTTAATTTCCCCTGACTATCATTGTTTGATAAAAGGTTGCATCCAAATATCTTCGTTTTTGTTCTTGTTTGCAACACAGAAATAAATGTTCCAGCAATTGCAAGTGTATTCTTTCTCCATCCCCTCCCCTTACCAACATTCCACGTACTCATATGCATAGGAGTCAAGTCACCACTCAATATAGTTTAGCCAGAACGGACTGCATATGTTGTTAGTTCCCGTCATTTAAGTATATACAGACACTTGCCACGCAAGTCGCCTAGAGTGTAACCCTGGATTGTAATTTGTCACTACCCTCGGGCAAACATTTGTAATTTTTGCAGCTGTAATTCCGTAATTGTAGCCCACCCTCTATTTCGTTGTAGTTTCTGTACGCGCTCATTTTCAATACGTCTTTAAGTCTGCCAATAATTTTTTTTTAAGTACTTGTTTGGTTTTTTAATTGATAAATAACCGACTAAGTTAATTGCAATGACTACAGCCCACAAAACTGCATTTATGCCAAGAATTTTGTTGATTATTCCAATAATATGCTAAGTATAGATTTTTAATATATTTGCGCTTTTCAACATATATGTTGGTATAATGTATAAATATAACTACAAGTGCAAATATTCCAATGTCTGCTGGAAAACGTGTAGATTAATACTGTTGATGCGTTGGTCCTTCGTGTGGTCGCAGTTTCGTTACCAAATTTCGTAATTATAATGCCATAGTATTAAAAAAAAAACTAAGAGTGTAAGATTCACAAATAGATACGTAGCACGTTGCTGCAATTTACAGTAATTCAGGGGGTAGGTGTTGGGAAAAATACATAAAAAGAGGAATTAAAAAATACACATTCTAAGCAATGTTGTAACACGGAGGGTTCAATGGGCATCTAGATCAAGCCCGTGAAGTTAGTTTAACGAGAAACGTGAGCTTTATATTAAATAATCAGGACGTATTCCAGGGAACATTGTATAATTTCGTATACATGTCTAGTTATATTTATCTTAAAGATTTAAGTACTGATTACGATTAAATTTTATTGAGAATTATTATCATTCTGAGTTTTACCAGTTATTGCCCAGAACTCTCCTGTGGGAAATTCCAGCATTGTCACTTCATAAGCTGTAGAATTAAAAATCTCCAGTGCGGTATAAGAAAGTACCTACAAGTAATAATGTTCACAGAAATAAACAGAATAGCGCTTTTCAAGAATGATTCCTGCTAGAACTTCCCAGAATCTCATTTAACTGGCAATAACCGGCAGAACACGCTAACTTCGTCTGTGTTTGGCGTCGTCTCTCGATACGAACGGAATTGTGTAAAGTGTTAGTATAGAGTACCTATTCCCATTAATTTCACACTTTTTTAATCAAATCTTTGAAAAATCACCCATATATGACATGTTTGGTAGTTTCCTAAATATGCGGTGTATCACAAATATTTTATACTTATTTTATAATGAAATTAATTAAATTTTTACTGGTATCTTATTTATAAATTACAATATTTAGTTAACAAACAATATGAATAGAAACAGAGAGAAATAGGCGTGGTCGTAATGTCCAGTAAGAAATAGGCCTAACTCTCAAGCAAAATACTATTAAACTGAGTGAGCATAAATGAAAGCCCTCTCATTTCGAATAATAATAAATAAATCTCTATTATCTTGGCCTCAGACGTTAAATTCAGAGGGCATTGGAATATACACACTGTGTTTATTACTTACATTGCAATATTTGTTTAAGAAGGTGGTTAAAGGATTAAAAAAATGGCCAAAAGGAAAAAGTAATTAGGGCCTTAAAAGTGCTCACTTTACCGTGAACAACCTATAGACTTAGTTAAGGTTCGTTTGCAAGGGGCGGAGGAATAGTGTGAAAGCATAATGCAAGAGTGTATGAGTCCGATATTTTTTTTTGTTCACGTTCGTGGGACAGCTATAAGTGCGACAATAACACGGGCGCCCGGCGCCCCATCGTTCTTACGCGCAAGGCTCTGAACAGGCCTGCAGTGCTTCCGTCGTCGCGCTATTCTGTGCGAATTAGATCTGTGACAGTGGAATTTTATTACATCCTATGTCAGCCCAGGGATTGAACTACAACTGTGCAGTTTTTACTTTTCTCGTACCTCTTAAGGAAACCGTGCAGGCAAGCTCTAAAAAAGAAGTTATTTTTACCATTTTACGATTTTTTTCTTTCAGAATACGCTCACTATGGTAAAAACGAAAATGTGTGGGCTTATATGATTTGCTTTTATCTTTTGTGAAGATAAACGTCGTATTATAAGGATGTTTATTTGCCGAGATAAATGCAAACGTGCGAACAACGGCCCTACAGAAAATATTCCCGGACTACTAACTTTTTAGGAGGGCTTCATGAAGTTCAAAGTAACCATTAACGAACTAGAGCAGCTATAGGCTGTTCATGTGGAATGAGCACTTTTTAAAAGCCCCGCGTAAGGAGTTTTAGTTTGTACATTGTGTATTTTTCTGCCATATGTAAAATTAACATTGCCATGGGACAAATCACTTTAATCATACATCAGACAAATGAACATGTGTAAATTAATAGAAAGTAGATATGTTGCAAATTTGTTAATCTGCGCACTTATATGTGTGTAAAATAAAACAGAAAGCAAGAGAAATAATTTCAGTATTCACAAATATTTATTTAATACTTTTTAATTCAACGTTTAAACATGTAACCACATCGTTTTTGTCGTTGCAAACTTTACTGGGCACATGGCACTCAGTGTGCCCGTTAAAATATGTGTAGTAAAGCTACAAGGGCCGTGTTTGTAAAATATCAGTAAATGTTTGTACTACACTGACCCGTTTCCACGAGCTTCAGCAAAATGGCGGACACTCAACAACGTATTCAGCTGTTTGTGCAAAAACTATGGGTTATGTAAAGTGTAGAAGCGTGCAAGACGAAATGTATTGCAAGTTTGAATAACGTAAAAACACATAAAACAACTCAAATTATCACAATAGTACAATTTAAATAAAACGTGACAGTAATTTTTATTAACTGTTAATGTTTCCCAACTACGCAGGAGACTTTAAATCGATTCACAGTACCTCGTAGTATAAGAGCCTACTAAATCTCTTTAAACTCAACAACAGAACTCTTAAAATGAAATAAGTGTACCTATTCTTACTAACCAAATAAATGCACTGATAAATTGTAGGTATTTGTAGTTAAGCTCGTAAGTCTAGTTTCTCTTGTGGTTAAGGGTGCCAGCTATTGATTCAAGGGGTGTGGGTTCCCGTGCTGGCAAAGTGTAATGTGTTTTTTTCGTATAGTATAGTTTGATATATATATACGCATATAAGTTATTCTCTCCTATTAATTAAGTAATTTTATGTAAACTTCTCAATGATGTCATTTGTAATACAAGGTTATCATTTGAATATTACATATAAATGTCTTACAGATTTTACAATAAAAATCGTTGGTGATTTACAAAGGATTGTCTTGGCAACTGGGTTTCCAAGGATTTTTCTTGTAAATGTACAACAGAAATTTAGATTAGGGGCTGTAACATTTTTAAGATGTTGATTTAATAAGTGCGCAATTTACCGTGAACAGACTTTCTCAGAATTTTTCCTACTCCCATTTAAAAGCAATAGATTTTTTTAAAAAAATACGTTAAAACATTCAAACTATATTCGCTTTCCGTGCTGCCAAACTAACTGTACCCGCGCCAGACACTGTTTGTGGTACCGATGCATGCAGCTGACGACTAAGGTGTTGTTATAAAGTCTGTTCCATCGTGAACCGACTATAGGTGAGCATACAGTACCACCCTCGCTCACGCGTTCCCCCCGTCGATTCCCCCCCCCCCCCTTCCCCCGACGGAAACGACGTGCCCGTCGCGTCGTCGACAGGAAGCCGCCTCCGGTGGCAATCGGCGACGGGGGAAACCCCTCCTTCCTCCTCGGCTACACCACGGTAACTGGCCGTTATGCCGATATTACACGATACTTGCAGCCGTACTTGGTTCTTGTACAAGCTTCTACAAGGCTTGGTGCACGAGCCGGCATACCAGCAACTGTATGAGCCGCCATGGAAGATTCATATTACACGACAGCAGTTCGCGTACTAGCATTTGGCACCCTCGGTGGGTGCGCAGTGTAAGGTTTGTAGTAAATATGAACCTCGTTCGTAGAACTGCTACCAATTAGTCACTTGCGTAGGCATATAAATAAAACCAGCTAGGACATCTTAATATTGATATATTACCATTCGCCTTTTACATAAAATGATTGCATACTAGTACAGTTTCATTCATTTTCTTGAAAACGACGTGGTCACTAGAGTACGGGTGAGTAATTTTTTAATTTTGACGAAAATTACTGACCGGTTGCAAAAATGGTTTTTACTTTACGTACTGGGATATTGCACGTATTGTAAAATTTGCTGATGAAATAAATTTGGGTTCGACGGAGTTTCGAACTCACGCCCAAAAGATACACTACATTTTGAAACGCCGCGCCTTTACCACTTTTTTTAAATAAATAAATGTATTGTCACAAACAATGTACAGAGATATTTACCCTTAACGTATTGTACATACATTACACATTAAAACACACAATAGAAAAAAAAAATCAAAATACTTAATAAAATATCTACACAATTCTTACATGGGGCACAAAACGATATGAACATTTGGTGAACTGGTTTTACTGACAAAGTCGAAGAACCAAACTTCAGTGTTTTCTGACAATAATGGAACATTATTGTTATTATTGTTTTGGTATCCTCTGGTGTTGAAAACTGCCCCAGTTTTGCAGACAGCTCACAATCCACTACATGGCACAATCGAGGACCTTGAGCATGTGAGACGCACATGTTAACAATTTTTTTTGTGTTTAATTTATCTATTGTAAATGCTCACCTCTTTTATATATATATATATATATATATATATATATATATATATATATATATACACATACACAAAATTATTTAACGTGAGGGGCAGCGCACAGCGTACACACAACCTCGGTAATAAACACACACTTCCTGTAGGCGTAAACGTCAAAATGAAAATAAAAAATTGCCGTACCACTGACGCAATGTGCCACGCGCCGCCATTTTGACGAAGAATCTGGACAAAGTCTTGAACTGTCACCGGTGTCGAACGGTCCACCAAATAACCGATCGCATGAAGTACAAACCAGGCTGCAGCTCTTCGTCGAACTGAGGGGAAGGTGAAGAAATCGCAATGAAGCATGTGCGTGTCGCTGACATCTTCATGTCCGTCGCGAATTATTTTTCGTACTCGTACGCGACACCACAGCCAGATGGGAGCTGCATAAACACAGGAAATTACCCTATGAAGGGCCGTGTCAGTGTCGTCACACAGCGGGCATGCAGGGTCAGCTGTCAGGTGAATGCTGTATTTACACTACCAGTTCACTCACGAAATTAAGAGTTTATACACTGTATTTACGGAAATTGATATAAATAAAGTTTTCACAGAGTAGGAAATGATTTAAGTATTAGAACTGTTTCAAAAAGTAATTAAGTTTTCATAGCCAATATTATCCGTCGTTTCCGTATTTTAAACCGATATAAAAGAGCTTCAACCTCACGGATGTATAATCAAGATGGAGGCGTACTTTTCGGTTTCTTCATCTAGTAGCCACGCGGGGCGCACTACGCTGTGAAACTGCGATGTGATTGGTCAGGTACGAAACCTGGTATGGAACCTGCCATGAAAAATAGGACGTGTCCAATTACCAAACCTGGTACGAAATCTGTCCGCACAAGGCAGGAAATGCCATGACGGGTCCCATGCTGGCAGGTATAACGGCTGCTATGGCGGACCTTGCGCAAGCTTTTACGGTATCTGGTATCGTGTAATATCGCCTTTAACCGCCCCACCAGGGCTGCTAGTCGCGAACGTCAGCACTGTTATATCGGAGTCTCATAGCCCCGACAAGCACGACACGACAGCCCGCACACGACACGTAAATCTAAATCAATAAAACTAAATAAAATATGATTGTCTGTTTGCGATTTTCTAATTTTCCACTTTTAATTATTCTTTCATATATTATTATTGATTACTAAGCCATATTTAACGTTAATTTTTTTCGTGTCTGTCTGTCCGACCGGATTTAATTCAAAAACCACTGAACGTATTGACGTCAAATTTACTCCAGGACCAACTTAGTATTTGTATCACCGAAATATCTCAAACGGTTCCAAAAATATGATGATCAGTGATGTACATAGATATTGGATTAAGCCTTTCTTAGGATTACTGCATATAAAAAAGCACTGATAAAAAAAGTTCCGTCATTTCTCCTTCCTTTTTTGTCCATGGGCTGTCATCCTTTCTTTCCCAACAGAGATTCCAAATCCTAAATGTCATGCGCACGAAGTAGCACAGAAATCCTAGTAGAAAATGAAATTCAAGATAGAGATGACGTAACCCGACAAATGCTGTCGTCCGACCAGCGATTTGGTATTAGAAATGATTTATATTTTCGTCATGTTGTGAGGCACGACAAAGAGAGTGTACAACCTTGCAAAATGAAATTGTGTGACAAGCTTTCCCTACAGTGACAAATTCGCAGTTTAAACGTAAAGAAAATGCTGAAAATTACTGTATGCAACTCTTAAAAAAAAAATTTACCTTCGTACGAATTAGCGATAACACTTTGTCACCATCATGTATTCCGAATTTCCCGTCTGCCCACCGCCTTTAAAACTAGCGTAGTTAATCAGCGCCTTCTGAATGGTTCCGAAAAAAATTCTACTCTTCGTGTCGCGTCAGTAAACTGTCGGGCTGTAAATTCGAGCAGTCACATTGAAAATATAAATGCTGTGTTGTGGTTGCGGTTTTTGTCGTGTCGTGCTGTGTTCGTCGGGGCTGTGTGACTCCCGCATCAAAGTTACTTCAACTAGGAAGAACGGTGTTAAATGTTTGGCAAAAGAAAATTTTTCGACACTAGGTAAGTGCTAGCGTCGCATGTACGTATACCGGATTTTCTGTATTTCCTACATAAAAAAAAAAAAAAACTAAATAATTGCAGTAATCATAAACCAAGTTTAAAATAACTTCGTGACTTAATAAAAACCTTTCTTTTTCATTATTCACGTAGCTTACAATTTTAATTAAAGTTACCTTTTAAATCACTGTGCGACCAATTTTTCCTGTGCCAAACTCTCCCGTAGTAAAACTCGTCTTGTTCATAACCTCAGTACAGTTAACCTTAGCACGGTTTCAAGGCTTGCCACGGTAAAGTGAACACTTTTGTAATTAACCTTCGAAAAATGTCACTTCTCCTACTTGTATACACATTTTAATGATAAAACTTTTTCTTTCATTTTCTGTTTTTTTTTATACATATAGGTGTAAGAATGGCCAAATTTTGTAAAATACTTTCTTTCCCAATAATTTCACAGTTCGTCCCGAATAAAGAGATCAGGCCATTTCGGAAATGTTAATTTTGCATATGGCGTAAGAATACACCGTGTGCATACAAGTAGATCTTACCAAGAATTTCATAAAGTGCTCAATCTACCTTGAACAGCGTATAAAGAACGCCTTTCTAAACGTTCAATTTATTTCGCGGCTAACACTGTTCTTCTGGAAGCCCTGCTTACAGTCATTCTCCTGTTCACTGTGCAGACTATTTTCTGTGTATTTTACCAGTACGTTGTGTATGTATCCTTACACTAAATGTAAAAAATAATAATAATAACATTTAAACGGACCGATTAACCAGTATTTATGAAGTGATCTGGTGCCAAAAATATGTCCATGTTACACCCAAGGACTCTACTCATATATGACTTGTATGAAATTATATATATATATATATATAAACCGTACATATTTAGTGACGGGATGTGGTTAACATTACTGATCTCCGCCATTGCTTTCATTAGAATTTGCAGTTATGTTTTTTTCTAATTAGCTGCTAACGTTACTTCTGTCAGATTTCCGTGTTAAAATGTGTGCAGCGATGAGCTGGGTTTTTCGACGCGAGTACTTCTTCAAAATCAGACCGCTACAGGGGTAGTGCAACAGAACGGGAACGGCGAATGAACGATTGCAGGGTGGTCCATTGCGATTGCGACACTGTCATGTCGTAACTTAACTTCACGATCGATACTGATGTGATTTCGTTCGATGGGGAAATACATCGTCGATGCGAGCACGTCCTTGAGTTGGCGCCGCGCATGCGCGAGGCGCGGGTGAAGGCCCGCGGCGACTGGCTGACAATTCCGGGCGTGTGCGAGAAAATTTCCGGCTAGTACACCCTCGTGACTTGGATGTGCCAGCGCTCTGATTTTGGCGCCAAACGGAAAATCTCGCTCAGATGCGTCGATATGTGACATAAAAGTCAAGTAAAGGCTGTTCACAATGAAGTGAGCACTGGTAGAAATGTACCTTAGAAAAAATCACCGGCCCTGCATGCATACATTTTAATTGGCGCACTGAGTGGCATTCGCCCAATAAAGTTGGTAACGATGAAAGTAAAGTAGTTCCATGTTTTAATGTCGAATAAAATTTGTTAGGTCGCCATTTGTGATAACTTAAATTTTTTTTCGCTTCCTGTTTTTTATTATTATTTTTAATTCTTTGTAGTGTACAAATGAGCAGATTTGCAAAATATTTACTTTATTAATATTTCCACAGTTTCACGTGACCGACGCATGAATAGAGTGATGAGGCCCATGGCAATGTTAATTTTACATACAGGGTGAAGGAATACACAGCGTGTTTACAAGTAGATTTTAAGCAGGGCTTTTAAAAGTGCTCATTTTACCGCGAACAGCCTATACTTTAATTTCGTCTCCATATCCCCAAGAAATATTACCTGCTAACTCAGACATATTCGCGTATAACCCACGGCCTTGCACGCGTTACAAACACACCCCGATTATTTTTGTAAATGTTAATTTAATAAATGCTTGGTTGCCACGAGCTGGATAAAAAAATGTCACTACTCTTACCTACGCATATTTTGACGGGTATACAAAATGGCATACACCCAGCAAGGTCGGTAACGACCGAGGCAAAGCAGTGCCAAGTTTTAACTATGAATGAAAAGTGTTAGGTAAACATTTCTAAATACTGATATTACTTATTTTGCTTTATATTTTTTGATGCGCGTAAGTGTAAAAAAAAAAGCAAGTTTGTAAAATAATTACATTTCCTATAGTTTCACGGTTTCTCTTACCCGACGTATGAACAAGTTGACAAAACCCATTTAGTGGAAGTATGCGTAATGAGCATACAAGGATATCTTAAGCAAGGCTTTGGAAAAAACCGCTCGGTTTACCGTGAACAGCCTATTGAGTGAAATGCCCTCAGCAGAATCCTGAATAGTGCAACACAAGGAAACGTAATGCTGGGTAGAGTTACATTTTAAATATTTTCTTACGGGATGTTTTTAAATGTTTTGTTTCCGGAGTTCAAAGAATTTGAATTTATGTGGAATACCTGTACTTGATTCAGAATTATGTTCAGTTAAGAGATGTAAAACATGAAGAGCTGCACTTAAATATCTAAAGAACTAGTTAAAAAGGATCCCATTTCATTCATAAAAAGCAGGGCATTGACTGTCACAGGAGAATATTCATCTTTTAATAAACTCCGCATCTTGTAAAGGAGTAATGGGAAATTAATAATTTTATTTTTTCTAACTCAAGCCTTATTTTTTTTCTGTTTCAATTTTTTTTCCCAGAGGTTTCGCTGAATAAAGCAGTTTTCATAATAACCGAAGCAAAGAAACGCGAGCATCGTTTCTGAGGCAAAAAAAAAAATAAAAGTTTTGAATTGGTAATACTTTTATATATCGATGTAGGTACTGGTTGTCATTTGCACAGCAATTCCTTGCAATAGAAATATTTTTCGCCATTTAAAAGATTTAAGCGAGAATCTTTTGAAATAAAAACGTTAAAGAATTTCAATCTCCTTTTCACAATAATTTCAATTTATTTCTGTGATTATGGAGCTTAAATATTTTCTGTGGAGGCCCATGACAATGCTAAATTTGCGTAATGCGCAAGAATACATAACATGCATACTAGTAGATCTTAAGCAGTGTTTTCGAAAGTGCTCATTTTACCTTGAACAGCCTATAGAGTGTATTAATATAAATTGAGTATAATCAACGCTATTATTCTAAAAACAAAGATACATGTAAACAGATTTTTCTCGTCCTTCAAAGCCACGATATACTGAACCTTAAAATTAATTTACTGCTCTTTTTTGATGTGAATTTCGAACATTTGCAAACCACTTATCAAGTAATGTTATAATATTTACGTATTTCGTAGTATACAATAATATATCATTAATTGTGTTTTATTGTAGGATTTTTGTAGTGCTAAGTGTCATAAAATTCATATTTTCATTTCAATTAATAAAATAACTTTATTGTAATCGATGGTGAATTAAATAGTGGTTTTTTTTTAATAGGAAGATTTTCAATGTTGATGTTGCAACACCTTCGTGATTGCGAGTGAAAGAAGTAAATAAATAATACGTTGTTCTTGTTTGCACACCATTTTTCAAAAGAGTTGAGTTCTCAGCATACCTATGAACAGATTAAGTAACGAATAAACTAGGTACGTCAATTAAACTTAAACTAAAATGCTAACAGTGGCGTAAGAGCGTTACTTGTACCAATTCACATTTGGCCGCCTCTAACATACCCACCTCAACACGAAATTGTAGTACATGATTCGTCAGTCGGGATGTTTACATCGGGGAAAATATCGATACTATTTATATTCGTTATTTATAAAATTGTAGTTTTACAAAACTGTATATCAATAGAAAAATATCGATTTTCGGCACGTCGTAATTCGAAATTTTATATGTTAAAAGACTCAACAAATGTAAAATTGCTTGGCACGAAACTTTGCAGAAAGTTGTGTTGCCAAAGTAAACATATCTATTTTTAATTCAATTTTTCTATTCAAAAGCGAATTTATCAAAAGAACTTTTTAAAAACATTTTATTTCCTATAACTGGAAAAATACATGGATTTCGATACAATACCTATCTTTGAAATATGTCGACGATTTATATCAATAACTCGTTCATATAATATCGTCATTTCCATGTTGAGATTTTTATTTTCAACATCCCTAGTTGGCAGAGTCACAGAATAGTTAAATGTGCAGAAAGTGAAACGGCGTGGCGTGGCGCAGTGGTTAAATTCTGGAGGATCTGGGTTCGAATCCCGGTGCGGCCATGCTGGTTACACTTGCCCGTGGTTTCCCGAAATCAATCCACGTAGGCGAATGCTCGGATGGTTCCTTATTATAAGCTGTTCACGGTAAAATGAGCACTTTTGAAAGCCCTAACTTAAATTTTACTTGTACGCGTGTAGTGTATTCTTCCGCCCTAAGTAAAATTAACATTACCATGGGCCTCATCACTTTATTCATGCGTCGGTCACGCGAAACTGTGGTATTATTAGAAAAGCATTTACTATTCAAAACTGGCCATTTTCATACTTCCGTGAATTGAAAAAAAACAGAAAGCCAAAGAAATAATTTTATACATCATAAATGGTTAAGTTACAATTTTTATTCGACTTTTAAGATATGGAACTACTTTCCATCCATCGTTTCTAACTTTACTGGGAGCATGTCACTTGGTGCGTTCGTTATAACATGTGCGGGCAAGGGCAGTGACTTTTTTCTATGGTTGTTTTCAATAGCACTCACTTTATCGTGAACAGTGTTTACAGCCCCGTCCTGCTTCCCTGAAAAGCCTGCTCCGTCTCTAATGACATCTCTGTCTACGAGACGTTAAGCCCCGCCTATAGTTTATTCGCGGTCACTCCACACTTTTCTGAATCCCTGCTTAAGATCTACTTCCAGGATATTTCTCCGCCTCGTGCAATTGTATATTGTATTTTGCATGAGAATTGTATTCCACTTGGCGTTACCAACACACATCTTTTCTCGACATTTTTAATTCGTATTTATTATACATATATCATAATTATTAAATAAAATATAGGTAAAACATCAATTTAACGAAAAATAAGATAATTTTATGTTAATAGAGGTATAAAACGCTTGTCATACATAGCATATTTGGGAAATAACTAATACCCGTCATATGTTGGGTGGTTTTTTTAAAGCAACATCAACGATAACTTTTGACGAAGAAATAATTTGTCCACCGCCGTGAAAGTGGTGTTCTGTTCTCAATATATTCCTCTTCCTGGAGAACATAAGAGAGTCAAAATGAATAATTCATCCTTCCCCGCTTTTTCCTTCACTATAACGCACACTTAAACATTCGGTGATCGGTATTCATTCCGATTCGCGGAATATGTAGGCCTACGTTATAAAAACACCAGTGCTTTCCTGGGAACGTAAAACCTGGTACCTTCAAACCCGGCGGTATTTTTTTTTGTCCAGGGGAGAAAGCATCAAGGGGAATGGTGCGCGAAAGCTGTATATTTGCCGCATTTTCGTCAAAAGTTGTTTTTCAAAGGATTTTTCGAAATTTTCGGCATGTCAAGACATTAATAATTATTGTGGAAACATTACATTACATTGTGGAAACTGACTTTATTATTCTTAGATCACTAATGGAAGATAATAAAGAGTATCTTATTTCTTATCTTCGATCGGTGCTCCGAGAGTTGCAAAGGCAGTGAACATCTAATGGTGTAAAAAAATGTTCACAATTATTATTTATGTCTTGTCGCGCCAGAAATTTCCATAAAACCTCTGAGAAACAAATTAGGACGTAAATCGGGTTCAATATACTGCTGTCGTGCTCCATTTCCCTTAAACTTTGGCGACAGCTACTCGTATTTCCGCCTTCGTATCGAATTTCCGTGCGTATCCCAGGCGGGCGTGATGGCAGCTCGATGATACGTCTGTTATATATTTAACGCCTCGACGTCAGATCCGAAAAAGATTCGCCATCGACTCGATTACGCGCGCTGGTAGGAGGTTGTTGAGAGAGACAGAGAGAGAGAGAGAGAGAGAGAGAGAGAGAGAGAGAGAGAGAGAGAGAGAGAGAGAGAGAGAGAGAACTGAAAACAAAGGACCGGCAGAAGTCGCTGTTCAGTGCGAGGAATCGTACGGAACCTTCCACGCCCGCCCTCTACTAAACTCGAGTCGACAATCGCCGCGAGAAGTCGAGGATCGATATGAGAATCATCGCTCTTTTCCCATCCCGGCTTATGTGAGCTCCGGCGACATGGCACTGAAGTCGGCATCCGACCGAAAGGCTTCCCTTATTTATTTCCAGCCGTGTATTTCATTTCGCCAATAGATACGCCCTGCATCAGAAACAGTGTCACTCTTTGGTAGAAGCTTGGCAACACTGGCTGTACCAGATCCACAGGTCATTGGCCTTTATGAATTTAATTAAAAATAAAAAAGAAAATTCAATGCCAACTCTTACATGTATTTAAACGTAAACACGTTGTCGTGAATAATGCTTCTTAAAATTATAATTTAAAATTGGCGGTATCTGAAAGAGATTAATGGCATTTACGTGATTCCGCGTTTAATTTAACACTTTTTTTTTTTTTAAATCAACACACACAGACTGGCATGGCGCCAAGTTAAGTTGGCAACTACGAAGGAAAAGTACTTTAATGTTTTAGCAACGTATTAAAGCAACCGCATTAAAATTTATGCTCACGTTTGTGTTTGTCTGATGAACATAAGAGCAACAGTTGACATATTAGTAACGTATTTGCTTTTATGAATGTATATTTACTTTTATTGACGTATGAAGAAAGTTATTGGGTCAATGGCAATGTAAAATTTTCACGTGGCGTAAGGATACAAAATTAAAGGCCAAGTAGATCCAGAGTATAACTTAACAAATGTGCTCAATTCACTGCGAACAGTGTAATGTTTTCAAGAGTGCCTACTGTAATTTTATCAGTAGGTTCATGGGAAAGTGACACAGTAGAGTGGCCAAAAACACACAGCAGGCTTTTGAAAGAACTCAACTTAATGTAAACTAGTTATACACCTGGACTGAGGAACAGCTGGACTATCATTGTTGCAGCGAAGTGTTTAGGAACTCGCCATGCGTCCATGGCCTAGTTTGTCCACACGCAGGCTTTCAGGGTCGTGGGTTTTTATTCCCGGATGTAAGGCTTTGGTGTACCCACACTAATGTTGTTAATTGTTATCTAATCGATCAACTTCTGTGATAAACTGGCTAGGCACTCAACTTTTGACAGGTTTAAGGATAGAGTAATTGACTCAGTGGCTAAATATTCAAAATTGTATATTAAAAATAGTCGCGCGATTGACACGGCAAAATTATCCTCTTCAGGAACTCCGTTCGGAAAATATATAGGGCAACCTATGTACAGAATCGCACACATCCAGTATGATAGCAAACCAGTAGCTTTCCATCTTGGTGATTCACTGTCAGATCCTTGTCAAACCAGAATCCGGAATTTTTTCTGTGGTAAATAGGCGGACATAGTCAATGGGCGGTAGATTTTCTCGGGCAACTACCGATTTCTCGCGACATCACTCCATCGCTTCTCGGAATTCGTATCTTGTGCCATAAATGCGAGGTACGAGGCTGCGAATGTGAAAGTTGTCAATTCTTAATGCAAGAATCCCTCCGGATTTCCTTGTCTTTGAAGCTCAGAATCAATATAAGGACTTTTGTTGCCCCAAATCAGTTGTCTTCGACAGAATAACAGTGAAACCTCCTTCAATGGCATTACTGAAAGAATGTTATTTGTTACAGTGATTAAGTAATAGATAAACCTTCTTCGTTAGCATCACTGAAAAAAGCATATAGTTTCAGTGTAAGAAAATCACTAACTAGACAGAGACGTTTAGTGGTTTCCCCATAGCTGTCGGTGTTCACAGCGCTTTGCAGTAACTCGTCGGTCGGTGGCATATCATCACAACGCACAACTTAACTATATCACAATAGTGGCGGCATGTCATTTCTCAAGAAAGAACAATGGAAAAGTTTGCATTAAATGTTAGCTTAGTTCTTACGTCCTCGCAACTACATGAACTTAAAGGAAGACACAAGACGCTATTACCAAACTTTTACGATGTGATCAGGCCTTAAGTAACATTCCTGCCTGATCACACCTTTATATATTAAACCAGGACGCGAGCAGAACTGCAACAACTCATTGCGAAAAAGCCAGCAGCAGAAATCCCCTCCAGTGGCCAGAAATCGGGGACAACTATGCCAAACAACGCGCCGATATAGGCCGGCACAAGGCGGGGCGAGTTGTCTTTCCTCATCCCTAGACCTTTCTTGTGCAAGTATGCCCCTAAGTTATATTCATAACAAAACGCACAAATTGTACTCCCCGAATTAGAAATATTATAAAAAGTCAGATGCCACGGTCAACAATATTTCGCTCATGTGGTAAGAAAGCCTAGCCGGAGATGATTGGAAACATCAACCAACCCCACAAATTGATTCAGAATATTACTCAAGTATTTAGGATCGCCATGATCGATACGTTCTGTGGCGTTGTTCTCTGTGTGGACTGTACGACATAAAACATGATACAATTACGTCATCTCAAATGGTACACACAGTTCGCCGCTCGTTTTTGTGGACCGCTTCCTTCGACGTGAACTCTGTGCCCAGAATTGCCTCAAAACTCTGCGCATTGTCCCATTTACAGTACATGCGAAGTGATCCTGGCAGATTCCAAAAATATTTTTCTCTTCGGTACTGTAATACAATTTACCTACAAATCATTCCCGTAAAGATGTCAGCTACAGACCAATCTGTGGGTCTGGAAATGCTGATGATAGTAACAGTGGTCGTTGAAAGCTAATGTCGATAATTCCCTCGGTGTAAAGCTCGGACGTCTCGCTAAACAAAAGGACGATACCGCGAAACTTTCAAGATGCTGTAAGCAGACGAATAAAACCCAGGAAACCAATATTGCGTCGTGTGGCTCCAACCTCGTGTCTTTTCTGTTACTGCAGGAAGGATGTCTGCGGAGGAAGTGCCTCGGCGTTTATCACGCCGGAGACGAAAACGATTGAAAGAGTCGGACGCGGGAAAGTTTTCCTTCCAAGGTGATTTTGTTTTCCTGTCGGACTGACCGCTTGCAAGAACCGGGGAAGTTTCGTAAAAGTGGTGCACCGTTCCGTCCCCGCTCGCTGAAGGCAAAAGTTACCTCATTTACGGTTTAAAGTGGCGTGTCACGCTTAGTCGCTATACGTGTCGGTCCGCCTTATCGACAACAAAGGGAGCATGGCCTCCGTGCCGACGCAGAGTAGTCAGATATACAGAAGTGAAACTGCCTACGAATATGTGTCCAGTTGACATCGGCGTGGAAGAAAGCTATCATCAATCCATCACAAATATTGATCAGGACGACAGGAATCTTCCACTGGCAAGTGTATTTAGTTATGTAGACTTATGGTTGAAGGTTTATTGACCACTTTTGAAGTCCACGCTAAATCTCATCCTCCCAATGTTCATGTATCCTTCCGCCACTTGTAAGAAAGTTACTGTGACAGGTGTAAATTGCGAAGCCACAATTATAGAATAGTGATTTTATAAAGTTATGGTATATTGGGTAATAATTAGTGTTTTATAGTAATTCATCAGAGAAAGAATACTTATGCAACATTCGCTTGGAAAATAAATTTGTGTCCGCGGGAAAGATCACAGACCGTGTAGGCGGGGCTTAGAGGGTCCGCCTCTCTGGTTGGTTCCGAGAGGACACCCGTCGGATACCCTCGGGTCAACTCGAGCGGCGAGGAGGTAGCTTTGGTTTGCCAGGACGAGAGAGAAGATACACCACGCTAATTATTATTCAGAAAATGTAATTCCGAGAGAGGCGGGTGTCGATAGCTTCTTATTTAAACAATAATTGCACTATTAATAAGGCACTAACACTTTGATTGCCACCGACGCAATATTACGTCACTGGAACTGAACCGAGTTGTATGGCGTTTGCAGTAACATAGCGATATCAGCATTCTTTGAAGACACGAACGAAGCAGTTGTCAAACACATACAGTGTAAATGACTCAAATTAACAGGATTGTTTGTATATTATTTATTTATTTATTTCGCCTTATTTTCAGTGGGTGCAATTAAGACCTAATTCTCTACCGCTGAACCCATTGTGCACATACTTACATTCTATATACAAAAGCAATAATTAAAGCAAAAAGAAAATTTAAATCAATATATCTAGTTGTCATGACTAATTGGTAATGTGATGTACACTACGCTGATATAACAATCCATAATACTAATCTAACTATACATATTTCAACAATTGCATGAAATTAATTAACTGGTGTAAATGTACAATATTAAGAATGGTATGGTAGTATTCACAAATCGAGATATCAAGGACAAGTCACCCTAAAGGCAGACTAATATTTATGATAATAATAATAATAAATAAGTTAATGGATTCCTTAAAAAAATCTACAGCTCTACATATGAAACATTGAAATTATGTTAATAAACTCCGCATATTACATAACGACATGGGGTGATATACAAAATAAATACAGGTACGTAGGAAAAACCATTTCATTAAGACACTTTCAACTCGGCATTATATTGGCAGAGAGGCGACTAGTACTAACGTTATTCATTATAGTAAGCGTGTCTGGTGTTGTGTTTACTAACAGGAAGTTGTAAATAAGAATACTGAGACGAACAAAAATGACAGTCATGGAGTCGTGAAGATAGGCGTTCTCACTTATATCTTTCCTTAACGGTCAAGAAATCTGTGCTGCACTAAAAAATTTTCGGGCACACAAATACGTCCACGGATTCGACTACAGCTGTTTTATTAATAATCTACCTTAGAAAGTTTTGCCGTGAAATAACTTCAGTTACGGGGAGGGATTTTTTTTTTTTTAAAGCTGAATTAACTGAGGCTCATCTACACCAGGCCAGTTCCTAGAGTACGACGTAGACGGTCGTCGACATCTCGTACGATAGAGACCTGCTTGACATTTCGCTTCTGCGTACATGTATTTCGTGTGCATCTCAAGCTGTCCATTGTCTCGGTTACTAAGTTCGTCCTGGTTTTGAGTCGACGTTACGTCTTCGTCGATTAAAGCGTAGCAACGGATACGTGGCGAATCATCTATCAGCGTAGAATTTGCAGTCCCTGGATTCATGTCTACACAATACCTTAATCCATACCAGAAAATAAATGATTAATTTGTGTACTTGGGCTCTGGAAAGCCGCATTGTGTAACAATATTGTTCGGTCAGTAAAATACCTGAGGTAACGTTTCCGACGAACAAACGTTATGCCAGTTACAAACGTTTAGCAATAACGGGGAAACTACGAGAAACCTCCCCATGCGATGGAAGGAAAAAAGTTTAACCGCTAACCCAAAACTGAGTCCTCAATACTGTTTTCGTAAATTATGAAAGAGAGAAGCAAATCATGGAAAAATTTAAAATTGGGAAGTTTTTGGCTTACGGGTGTTTTTGGGACTCTGAGTTCGGTGCGTATTAAGGGCGCTGCCTAGTGAAGGACAAGCCTAGCAACAGGATAGTGTTTTACATGTTAAAGGCTGTTCACGATAAAGTGAGCACTTTTGAAAGCAACCTTAGAAAAATTTCACTGCCCCTACCTACATATATTTAATGGTAACACTGAGTGACATGCACCCAGTAAAGTTGATAACGATAGATGGGAATTAGTTTCGTATCTTAAAGTAGAATAAGAAGTGTTAGGAAACCATTTCTGATAACATATTATTTCTTTCGCTTTCCGGTTTTTTTATGCATCGAAGTGTGGAAATGATCTGATTAGTTAAATATTTACTTTTCTAATTTTCATTTGCATTTGACTGAAGGATGCATCAAGTGATTAGGCCCATTATAATGTTAATCTTACATAAGGCGGAAGAATAAACAACGTGCATACAAGTAGATCTTAAGCAGGGATTTCATGAGTGCTCATTTTACCGTGAATAGCAAATAAATAATTTTATGCGTGTCTCTGCTACCGTTAATAGTATCGCTTTGAAGCAAAAAACACTTTGTGCCCATTAAAGAAAAGAGCCATGCCACAAGAGAACAAGTATGAGTAAATGAATAAGAACCTGTTTTTTTTAAATGATTGTAGCTTTAAATTTATTCGCAATTTTCAGGGCGCTGAACCATTTTACAGAACCTTTATGTAGAAACGAAACTCGGGAGGAAAAAAAAAAAAGTTTCGTTTTGTTTGAATGTGACATCGTGAGTGATTGAAAATATTTGGGCGGCTCTTGACATCGAGATACTGAGTGCCGACGAGAATGAAGCAATTTGCATACGGAGCAGCACCCCACCGGAATGCAAGTGCGGGGAAACGGGAGATCCCCGAGAAAACTCGCCAACAGGCGGCACCGTCCAGTACGATTCCCATGTGCGAAAATACGGGAGCGACCCCGCTGGGAATCGAACTCGATTCGCCTTGGCGAGGGGAACGAGTGGTCTAACCACTACTCCACTGCGGCCCCCGAAAGTCATGTCGTGGAAGGTGGGCGAGATATGCTGGTCCCGCACTAGGCAGGCTCGTCAAGCGCTGTGATATATTATCACAATTATCGATACAACGTATCCCGTCGAGACTCTGTGTACACAATTGTTGTGTTCGTAATGCACGGGAATTTATTCTTTGGTCAGAGCTGCACACTGCAAAGCTCAATGACCAGTGAATAACTTATTGGTAGTGACATGCAAAATTCGCGTTATTATTTGGCATCAGGCTGAACTTAACAGTACTGTAGGCGCTAGAACCTGCGTCGTTTCTCCATTGGCTGCTGCACAGATGTGAAGACACACCATCTATGATTGAACTACACATGATTGGGGCACACAATTGTGAAGTGTTCCTTTATTGGTGCAGAATAACCCAGGGTGTGTCACATAAGTAAAGACCTGCAAAAATCGCGTTACTATTTGGGGACAACATAAACTTGAAACACATGTACCTTTGCAATACGTTTGTCATTGGACCATATCTTATGTGACACACCCTGGGTTACTCTGCACCAATAAAGGAACACTTCACAATTGTGTGCCTCAATCACACGTGTAATTCAGTCAGAGAACGAGTGTCTTCGCATCTACGCAGCAGCCAATGGAGAAACGACACTGGATCTAGTGCCTACAGTACTGCGAAGTTCAACCTGTTACCAAATAATAACGCGAATTTTGCATGTCCCTACACATGAGATATATTCCAATGATAAATGTATTTCAAAGGCACATGTGTTTCAAGTTTAACATGTCCCCAAATAATAACGCGAATTTCGCAGGTCTGTACTGCTTGGTTAACCGTGTTAATCGTTTGTTGGGGATGGTCCGCATTGGTCTAACACAAATCCTGCTCGTCGTTGGTTCTGAAAACGAAACAAGTGATGTGTATATTAATGTTAGTCTGAATGGGCTGTTGTACCCGGTTACCGTACTTGTTGTCCTAGCCGTATTTAACTATTTCTGTGTTGGGATTCCGTTAGTTATGTGAGAAGTGAAGCACTTTAGTTAAACTCGTGCATAAGCGTAGGCTACCGTTTATAAAAGCTAGCGTGGGTGAAAAAAATTACATTTCATTGAGCTAGTATGGTTTTTCGCGCAAAAAAATATGAGCACGCGGTAAACTTCAATACTACAAGAACCCAACAGCAGTTTGTTCATGGACATTGGTCGCTGTCTGCTTGAGAAGACGTTTTCATATTTGACCAGGCCAATCAGAATTCGGCAACATCGGCACGGCTCCTACGTGATTTATGTGCAGACAGTTAACACGTGTCAAAAAGTAATTCAGCCTACAGTGTTTTAAAATATAACTTGTCTTGAAATCTGTTCGCGAAATATCACTACCCCTAACAGAGTAGACTGCGTACAACTACTTGTTAGTTGGGCTTCCGTTCATACAACAAGCTCTCCATGACTCAGAACCAATAGTGAAAACACTCAGCAACCTGATGGCATCATTCCGTGTGGCCGGATGAAACAAGAGAACGAGTCCTGAGTTCTGCTCATGTGTGTATATGACCGTGGAGTCTAGCTTGGTGCCAGATTATAACGCGAAATGACAGGGTACGTATATATCGATGTTACACGTTAGCACATCTGTATTTAGAGACATCGGTCCGAGTGCCAGTGAATTTCAAGATTGTCAAGCGACTCACTCGCCGTGGATCAGCAAGTGCCGGGAACAGCGGCGCGGGAATTAACGAGACGTAACGTAAACTTCATCTCACAATATATTCACTTTGCAGGTTTCAGACGTAGTTAGTCCACGCCGAGGCACAGACGACCCATTCCGCCCCCAACAAGTTCTTGCGTGACCACTGCTTTGAAATATCTGCATGAATTTACGCACCTCGTTTTTTTTTTTTTTCGGATGCACGGAATCTTCTGCCAATCATCCGAAAAGGCAGAGTTTTCTCGGAAAACTAATTTTAGTTTCACAGGAAAAAATTCACTTCAGAATAAAACCAAAGTAAAAGATTATGCTGTGACTGCAAAACAACGCCCATTCTGCGACCATGACGTTACAAGCGAATTCATGAGGGACATTCCTAAGAAATCTATGTTTGGGTTACACGATTCCTTTATTGCAAGTAAATTAATGCTTACATATAATTGTTTCCATAAAATGAACTTTAGAACTTTAAGTGTGGTGACATGTTTAGGCTTTGGCGTGTGTGTTACAATGTGCATACTTGAGTGAAAGCCCTCAACACCAAGTGAGGTAGCGCAATGGTAATACACCGAACTTACATTCGAAGGGACTTGAATTTGATTCCTGATACGGCCATAATGATTTCGGTTTCCAGTAGTTGTCCGAAATCACTCCAGGCTATTCTTTGTAAAGGGGATTGTCTGGTTCCTTCTCTGTTCTGCTGTCGACGAGACTTTGAACCCTAAAGATCACAGCCCGCAAACCACTTGTATGAGCTCCAGTAACCAGTATTTCTACTACAATCGCTTGCCATTTTTACTGCACGAACTCTTTTGTGAGGTCTATATTGACAACAGAATTCTGCGTATGGCAACAAAAATTTTTAGTCTTGTCGGGGCCGCGGTGTCTGAGCGGTTAGTCTGCTCGCCTCCCACCTAGGCGAACCGGGTTCAATCCCGTCCGGGTCACTCCCGGATTTCCGCATGTGGGAATCGTGCCGGACGATGCCGCTGGTCCGCAGGGTTTTCTCGGGGATCTCCCGTTTCCCTCCGCCGTTTAATTCCCGCGCTGCTCCATTCTCACCTCGCCGATCTCCCGTGGCGCAGTCGGCTGGTGCACCACCGATCTGGGGCACGGAAGGCTCTGGGTTCGAATTCCGGGTAAGACATGGGTGTAAGTTAGGTTATAAGTTAGCCAGTAAGCCGTCCCTTGCTAAGCTTTCGAGCATAAAACCGGGGGACGTTAAAAAGCCCCTTATAAAAAAATTATAATCAAAAAATTCTCACCTCGACTCATCCACATTGGCTCTCAAGACCTCGATCCGCCCAAATATTTCCACTCAGTCTTCACAAACTATCCCCTCCCTCTCCCCGCCAACCCTTGTGTTGCGCGCCGAGAACGTGCAATGTAAAAAAAAATTCTGGTAAATTTCCTTAACTGTAATGGAAGTTCTTTAACCTATGCAGTGTATGAAAATAATACCACACATCAAGCTGCAGGTATAGGAATTTTTAGCGTCGCTACTATACGAAGATGAGAACTTCGCTAGACTGTTTCCTGAGCAAATGTATGAATGCACAGGGGAAAAATTTACCATTCCCGCTTTCTCACTAAGCGTATACACTGGTATGGTAAATTTCCGAAAAATATCCTAGAGTGTGCAGTAGCGAGCAAGGATGGTCTCCATCCGCCTCTGCTGCCGCTGCATGGACAACGGCGTCTCGGCTAGCACGTCCACGTCCACGGAGGACCCTTGCCATGGGGCGTGTTTCCCCGGCGTCGCTCGCGGGGCCTCGGGTCCGCGTCGCGCCCGCTCCTTATAATCGGCAGCCCCACTTCGCGGCAGATTTACCGACCCCATTTGTCACCGGAGGCTGACGCACTCACGCCGTGGAAAGTTGCCACCGCCCACCTCCTCCACCCCCTCCTTCACCCTCCTTACCCAGAAACCTCGGCTCGTTACCGCCAGCCCGAGCTAACATCCTCGCAGATAAAACTCAAATTAAACATCTCGTCCACCACGTGATTGCCGCGAGCCTCCCGCCCTAAATCATCCATCTCCTGAAACTGCGTCCAGCAGATATTTTCTTTCTTCCTCTGCCCGCTTAACTAGGCCACTGAAAATTTGTTTATTGAATTTGGTTATCAATCTTCCACCCCGCCCCCTCCTTCTGCCACGGTTTTCAAGATAGAGGGGATGTGTAACGACCCAAGGAGCATCTAGGTATCAATATAGGCTTTTCAGTATTATTTAAGAACTTTGGAAATCAACCTTTGAAAAATGTCACTGCCCCTTAACTGCATGTATTTTAACGGATACATCGACTGGAAAGCGTCCAGTAAAGTTGGTAACGACAGGAATAAAGTAGTTCCATGTTTTAACGTTGAATTAAATGTGTCAGGTAACCACACGTGAATAATAAAATTATTAGTTTTACTTATGTTTGAAATTTAGTACTTACATTTTGTGAAAAAAAAAAAAATTGACTTTTCTAATAATTTCACAGGTTCGGTTGACCGACGCGTGAATAAAGTGAACAGGCCCATGTTAATGTTAATTTTACATACAGAGCAAGAATAACACGATGTGCGTACAGATTGATATTAAGCAGGGATTTCAAAAGTGCTTGTTTTACCGTGAGCAGCCTATGAATTGCTTGTTACGTGTTCGGACTATCGCTTCAAGCTGACGTTTGGCGCTGGGGGGGGGGGGGGGGTATCTGACCCACCTCGGCCTTCCTCTCTCCCCAAGCTGTCTGCTCCGGGCGGCCGGCAGCCGGGTGAATGATTGACAGCTGCCCTGGATGGCGTCACAGCCCCTCCTCCCCTGCCGGAAGAAGCCGACAACTTTAGAGACCTGCAGAATTCGCGTTATTATTTTGGGACACGTTGAGCTTTAAACACGTGTACTTTTGCAATACGTTTTTCATTGGAGCATAATGTATTTGACACGTCCTGGGTAACTCTGCGCTAATAAATGTACACTTCACAATTGTGTGCCCTAATCACGTACATTTCAGTCAGAAAGGACGTGGCTTAGTAACTATGCAGCAGCCAATGGAGAAACGAGACCGACTCCACTACAGGCAGTGTTGTGAAGTTTAGCCTGATGCCGAATAATAACGCGAATTTTGCATGTCTCTAGCAATAATATTATGAAAAACCAGGACCCTAGGCTCAATGCGGCATTTAGAGAAATTTCTGGGTGATCGCCGACGACAGTATAAATACGGCCGCAGCTGGAGGGTCGAGAGGCGTTTGGTAGAGGGCATCTGGCTGAGTGCGGTGATCTGGTAAGTCTGGTGACACAAGGGACATCGGTTAAGGGGACGGGCGACGACGGGAGATTGCCAGACGACGGCGGATGAGGTGTTTGTGTGGTTTGAACGGACGAGAGGGCGTGGAACCCGACTGAAGGCTACTGTGCGCGAGGGCGCTCGGAGATCTCTAGAACATTGCGGACTAGTGGGATCCAGCTGAACTGTAGACTTTGGGGGGGGGGGGGGACTGAATGATCCTGCTACACGGATTTTACTGTAAATATAAGAACTGTCAAATTTGTACATATAATTTATAAAATAATTCTACAGATTTCGATATATCTACTGTTTATTGGGACTGAATTTAGTTATTTAATAAAATTAATTTATTTGAGACAACTGTAAATTGTACTGATTGAATTTATTAATTGTAAATAGCAAGATATATCAATTTAGTGAGGTATTGAGACGGGGAGATTTTCTTTGTAATTATTATTAATAAATTAGGAAATTATAGTTAACGCTTTCATTTAATAAAGACCTCCAACCTTTAACGAACCTGGTTTAGAGAGAAATTAATTGTAACAATACAATATCGTCTAACCAAAATTACACACACACACACACACACACACACACACACACACACACACACACACACACACACATATATATATATATATATATATATATATATATATATATATATATATATATATATAGATCCTAATAATATTACAAATGCGAAGGTTTGTATGTTTCTTTGTTGCTCAATCACGTCGTAACGGCTCGACGTATTTGGAAGAAATTTGGTACAGGGGTAGATTATATTCTGGATTGGCACATAGGGTACTTTTCATTCAGAAAAAAAAACAGTTTTTAAGGGAACATATAAAATAAGCTACCAACCATTTGATTAGGCGCTTGTTGGTGGTCTGTTTTATATATATTTCAAGCGGCTGGAGCCGCGGGTAACAGCTAGTGTGTTTATATTGTATTTATTCGATCGTGACTGTTAAGAGAGCATTTATGTATACAGAGGTGAAACAGCCGCATACACCGCGAACTCCAGCGACACACGCCAGCAAAATGGCGCCACTGGACAGCAACATGTTGGAACTCCGTTCGCCAATCAGTGTCTGCTAACCCATTCGCCAGCTGGCAGCCCAGCCAATAGGGAACCTTGTGCAGCACGCAGTAGCCAGTTAGACCCCAAGACCCTTTCCCAGACCCTCTTCGCATCCAGTCAGATAATAAGCATGCGCACATCAAAGGAACCGCTGCGTTATTTAGTCTCTGAGTACTTGTCTACTCTGTACTATGGTGGTGGTCATGGGGCAGCGGTGGCGCAGTGGCTTAGGGCGCTCGCCTCCCACCTCGTCGATCCGGTGGGTTCACTCCCAGATTTTCGCATGTGGGAATCGTGCTGGACGATGCCGCTTGCAGGCGGTACTCCAGTTTCCTCCGCCCTTGCATTCCAGCGCAGCTTCACCCTAGGGCCTCATTTCGTGCCATGTCCGGGGACGATGGGCACCTGCAGGTCTCGGCTGGAAAGCCGTCACTCGGAGTATGTTGCCTCGCCCTGGGTCCACTTCCCACTCAAAGTTTTTTTTTATGGTGATCATGATATTCCATGCTTAATATTGAAACATTTTTTTAGAGTACAAGAAAACACTCCAATTTAATCTGTTCATGCAGTTTTCTTAACATGTGCCAGTAAATACTGTTCACGATAGAGTGAGCACTCTTGAAATCAACCTTACAGAAAATTCACTGGCCCTGCCTGCATGTATTTTAACGGACGGCACTGAGTGACATGCGTCCAGTAAAGTTCGTAACGATGCATGGAAAAATATTTCCATATCTTAAAGTCGAGTACAAAATTGTCAGGTAATCATTTGTGATCGCTTGAATTATTTCTTCCGCTTCCTGTTTTTTAAGTGCATCGAAGTGTAAAAATGAGAGGACGTGTAAAGTATTTACTTTTCTAATAATTACACCGTTTCGCTTGACCGACGTGTGATTGAAGTGTCGAGGTCTATTGAAATGTTAAATTTCCATAAATCGGAAGAATACATAACGTGCATACGAGGGTATGGTAAGCAGGACTTTCAAAAGTGCTCAGTTTACCATGAACAGACTATATACATTCAGAAACACTATCGAGAAACGTATAACGTATAGGCGTAAAAACTGTCGTTTCTTGTCGCAGAATGCTAATCGAAGATCCTCGACTGTGAGTACAATGTGCTATGGGCTGTTCACAGTAAAGTGAGCACCTTTGAATGCCCTCTCATTTGAAATAATAGTCAATAAATATATTTTATTTTAGCCTTAGACAACTTCCGAGTGCGGTGGGATATACACACCGTGTTTATTACTTGCATGGCAATATTTATATTTAAAACGTGGTTAAAGCACAAAAAAATGGCCGAAAGGTAAAAGTAACTTGGGCCTCAAAAGTGCTCACTTTACCGTGAACAGCCCTTACTTGTTTTACAGCCCGGTTTGGAAAATGAACTTCGCTCAGCCTATAAGATATTGGTCGAGATTTAAACTCAGGATCTCAAGAAACTAAAGCAAAGCGCCAGTGATCTTAGCCTATAGGTTGCTGAAAGGGACTGGAAAACAACGGGAATTTCGTCAAGTTCAAGCGGTGCTATGATATATATTAAACACTTCACTTGCTGCTTTTGTTATCGGGCAACTCATTTACTGACACTCATTGCAGGAGTCTTGAAACAATAATAGATATGGAGAAAAAATAACCTGTGAACACTTACAACCTAGTACGCAGGATAAAAACGTCAGCCCATGAACAAATGATAGCCGCTGGGATTTATACAGAAGAACTGACGAGTTCATCCTTGCAGTCAAATGCAGTCTCAAAATTTCCGGGTCTCTATTCAAAAATATTTCTTAGACATTTTACAATAGACGTTAATAGATTTGAGAAGAAATATGTGAGAATTTACGCCCTGTAGTCTCTACATAAGTTATAATGTTTTTTTATAAAGAGCATTTGTTTTGTAATGAAGCATAATGTAAAAATTAGAAAGCGCATGGATGACTGATTGATTTCGAAATTTACTCAACACGTCCTGGTTTATTTCTCAGTTTTAATCTATCATTCAAATAAGCGTAATGCATTGAGTAATAGTGTACAGAATATTAATGACCATATTACAGATAAAGAGATTATTATTATTATTAAACTATAAGCTGTTCACGGTAAAGTGAGCACTTTTTAAGGCCCTCCCATAAGGCATTAACCACTAATAATTATATCTTATTGCAGCCACAGGCATTACATTTTGAGGGTGGTGAAATATATACACTGTGTTTATTGGTCACATTGCAATGTTTATATTAAAAAGCAGCAGGAAGATGGAAATTAGACGAAAGGAAAATTTTATAAGGGCCTTGAAAAGTGCTCACTTTACCGTGAACGGCCTATAATATTACGTATCAAAGTTTTGGTTACAAATTCCTCCGAACAGCTGGAAAACGTGTTTGTCGTACGGTTAGCATGTCGTAGTGGTGAACGGAAAGTAAACATAAAAAAATTATCTATATTAACGTGGACGGGTAGAAAATGGTTTGATAAATGGGCGCGATTTCGAAACACACCCGTATTTGCCAAGCACTAGGAAACGTAGGCTCGTAACACTTTCAGCACTCGTGACTTAAAAGCTTATTAATATTGACGCTTCAAAGAGGTCAACACGCACTTATCCCGTCAGCACGGTGCTGAAATGCCGAAAGTCTGGCGCAGGAACTGTGGTATATCACAGCCTGCTATTTTGTTTGCGGATGAACAATTTTTTTTTGCGGATGTGTCGTTTGCTTTGCTCGGCCTGGCTGACTAGAAAATAATCGAGCAAAGCATCTGGTCAGTTAGAGCATAGCTTCAATGCTTCCCTCTCCAGATGGAAGTATACTTCTCAGGCATGCACCAAATTTACTTGCCCCCCTTCCCCTTATAACCCCCCCCCTCTACCGAACCCCCCCCCCCTCGGTTTAAGAAAGCGTTTATTACAGTTGTAGAAATAGGCAAGTAGACTTTTTGTGGTTGCTATAGCTTTGCTGCCGGATTTTTTTACATTTGTTTTAACGATCGGAAAGATTTGGTTTCTAACTGCGGTTATAGGAATCGGATCCACAATATTTCTTAAGAAATTGTGTACCAAATGTTGTAATGAATTGAGATTACTAGAAGGAAATAGAAACAAACTTTAAGTTGGTGAGAGGGTTTGTTTTGCCTTAAGGGCTAATAATTCTTTGTGTTATTGAATTACTTATGTACTTCGAACTTTCTTGTGTCTCATTTTATTATTGTGTACTGAATACATTTTTTTTGTTTTATGAAGGGTTCATTTAAAGAATAGAGGAAAAATTAAGCGTTTGCTTTTTCTGGTCAATTAAGGGAGACTTTACGGGTATACTTGATTTCGTAATAGGTGTCAACCAAACCTGTGTAGCTACGTAAAACAAAATTTGCTTCTATACGACATTGGTATTGATAATAATAATCGAGGAGTGAGTGAAGATATTTGGGCGCTGTTTGCCGTTGATTGAGAGGAGTAGAGAGTTTTGGTCGGCTCGTAACATCGCGGTCTTGAGAGCTGATTAGGGTAAAGTGAAGTGAGGATGGAGCACCGCAGGATTGCAAAGGACGGGATAAACTGCAGATCCCGAGAAAACCCGCCGGCCAGTGACATCTTGGGAGCTGATTAGGGTAAAGTGAAGTGAGGATGGAGCACCGCAGGATTGCAAAGGACGGGATAAACTGCAGAACCCAGAGAAAACCTGCCGGCCAGCGACATCGTCTGGCACTATTCCCACGTGTGAAAATCCTGGAGCGACCTCGCCGGGACTCGAACCGGGCTCGCCTTGGTGGGAGGCGAGCGTTCTAGCCGCAGTGTGCCACCGCGGCCCCAGCTTAGTATCTACTTCTCCGCCTATTTTGTATCTTTCCACTATATGTAAAACTTACTTTGCCATGGGCATGTTCACTTCGCGCGATGACCAAGTGAATCTTTGAAAATTGTTAGGAACATTATTGTATTTTGGTAAATCATAATGAAATTAATTCAATGTCCACGAACTTAAACATCATGCTCGTAATACAATTTTTAAAACATGGTACCTGTAATACCTTGCCAACTTTATTATGAGTATGCCAGTCAGAGCTTAAACTAAAATGTATTCAATTATCGACACTGACTTTGTTCAAAGGTTGGTATCAAAAGGGATCAATCAACTTGAAACCAGTTTAAACAAGGTTCCTATATCACTTATTCTGTTACAAGGAGTGTGGCTTTCAATTCCCATAATGCAACGCACCCGGCTATACAACATGCAGGACACATTAAGTAGACGTCAAAATTGTCAGAAAATATTATTTATTTCCATATTAAGGAACCATGCTTTTTTTTGTAACACTGTAACATATTGCTCATGATTTTATTTAACAAATTGTAAAACCTCAATCAAATTTTAACGAAACTTCAGTCTATTTCCTTTTTGGGAAATCAAAAAAAGCACATTTCCCCCAAAAAAAACCTTAATTAACTATTATAATTAGACTAATTACTAGGGCTATCTGATTTTTGCGAAAAATATTTATGCGAAGGCTAGACGCCAATGTCCTATGGCATATGCGCAGCTTTCCTTTGGTTATTGGACACATGTCTTTGTCGGAAGACTATTCCTTACCTGACTGGGCCAATCAGAATTAGGTAACACCGACAATGCGTGTCTGTGATTCGCGGGTAACACCTTAAATGCGTGACACTTAAAATCATACAATTACGAAAGTGGACCTGAGATCTAGTATTTTGGAGTACAGGTAGTCCTGAAATCTTTTCGCGGAAAAACAGATGGCCCTACAAATTACTCTGGCTGTAAGTAATAATAATTAGTAATAATAATCTTTACAAATAACTTTTAGTAATTAATTTTACGCGCAATGTTTTTAGCCACGAACGTTAACATTTTTATAATACAAATGAAAGTAAATAAAATTAGTTATGAAAAATATTATTTTGACATTAGTAATAATTATTTCCATTTAAGATGCTTCAGAAAGCACGTATTGTAAGAAAACATTCGTCGATAAGGGAAATCAGTGTTAATGGTATTCTTTCTCAGTGCATCAACAGACGTCAAATATTCTACGTGATATCACTGGCATGTAAAAAAAAAAAAATCTTGCTAGTTTTTGTGTTTAATATGTAACTTTTTTCTCAAATTTAACATTAATACATTTACATTTGAAAAAAAAAATTAAAAATTTTATTAAAATTTATTAACGTAGCAGTGTTACCCGAGAACGTGCATTGAATATGTTATTTTGTTTGAAGCAGTTATCTTTAATTCTGATATATTGAGAACGACCTCCTTCAGCATTGAATCCCCAATTAAACTCCTAGACTTCCTGTAATCAGCGCTTGTGCGTATACGTGTATATCAGTAGAGAAATGATCTGGGAATACGATATTTTACAGAAAAGATAAAAAAAAAAAAAAAAAAAAAGAACTATTATCTCCAGCCACCACATTTTACTTCTATTTCAGTTATTATTGACGAAGAAAAATAATAGTGAAAATGGTTAGAAACAGCACTTTTATTGCTTTCCTGCACACTCTCCTTAACACATTGAGGTTTGCGCACATTTACTGGCCCTTAAGACAAATTAAAAGTGAGTCACTTATATCCACTATTGCAAGAACACCGCTTCTGTTGGTGTGTTAGAACTCACCATCGTCCTATTGGTCCATACCACACCGGGCACTGCACAGCGTTCATTATTGGCCGGTCATCAACCGATGGAGAGCCGAGTTGATGTTGACCCATTCAAATGTCTTTTATAGTATAAATATGGTTTACAAACAGTCAGGTCCCTTTAAGTGGCTATAAAAAAATACATTCAATCGTTAGCAATATCATTGTTACTACGCTGTCGTGTTGTGAGTTCATGTTAAACACTAGCCGAACAAAGACTGCACATCCATGAGAGTTTTGTTCAGAACAACAAAGATATTTCAAATTAGCTTTGCTCAAGCTACACTAGAGCGTAGTCTACAAAGTGTTAACTTCTCTCTCTCTATCTATATATCTATCTATCTCTCTCTCTCTCCCTCCCTCCATCTCTCCCTCTCTCCACCCCCCCTCCTCCTACTCTGTCACGCCACAGTAGCGCATATTGTTCGATTCTCAGAAATAATGGCAATGGCTCGCTAACATACTTGTCTTCCCGCAAGAAAGTGACACTAGCACACCGAAGCGATCACAGTGCTACGTTGCGTCAGCCAGGAAATTAACGCTGTCGACTGCTATCGATGCCGTATGACGTTGCGTGATTTCGACAGTTTCCGGGAGTTTGCCGTAACGTTACGATGTCCTTCTTTTATTTTAACACATTGCGACGCGATGTGGCGTTACAAGAAGTTTCCACGAAGTTCACTACAACATAATTTTGCGTCTGTAGCACTCAAGGTGGAAAAAAAAAAAATTAAAATGAACGGAATGTTCTGAACCTTGCGTTATATAGGCAGGAATATTATATCGCGATACTGTTAACTTGGCATTATATTGGCTGACAGTTGACCAGTGATAAACGCCGTACAGTACAGGTACGGTAGGGCGCTGGTAGACGAGCGCAGCGACAATCAGAACCGTGTTCCTGCTGTGATGCATACTCACTTCTATAGGTGGAGCCACGAGTATTTCGCGAATTCATTCGGAGGCCAGATTGACCCCAAACACTTGTTCTTTTCTCCTACGGTTGTGATTGGACGACAGTTGTTTGGCCGCGCCCCGTTTAACCGTGAGCCAGTAATAAGCTGGGCGCAGTAGTGTGAGTGAGTGTTTAAAGAGTCCTGTACATAGGCCTCACTTGATCACAGCAACCAATAAGCAAACGATACTGTCTCTAGTGTATATAGGGCTGTCCAGCCTAGCTTACTGCCAAGTCAATCCGCGAAATACTCGGCGTTCTATCTATAGGCTGTTCACGGTAAAGTGAGCACTTTTGAGACCCCAGTTACTTTTTAATTTCAGCAATTTTTATCATATAACCACATAAAAAAATATATATGGCCATGTTAGTAATAAACACAGTGTGTATATTCCACCGCACTCGAGAGTTAACGTCGAATGCTTATGGACCTGCAGAATTCGCGTTATTTTTGTAAATCAAGCTAAAATTCATAGTACTATATATACTCGAGCCGGCGTCATTTATCCATTGGTTGCTCCATAAATGTTAAGTCACGCCCTTTCTGAGTGAACTGCACGTGATTGGTTCACACAATTGTGAAGTTTTCTTTTATTGGAGCAGAGTTACCCGGGCCGTGTCAAATATAGACTGTCCCAATGACACATTTATTGCAAAAGAAACGTGTTTTAAGTTTAACATATCCTTAAACAATAACGCGAATTTTGCAGGTCTCTACTAATGATAAAGTAAAATATATTTATTGGTTGTTATTCCAAATGAGAGAGCTTCCAAAGTGTTCATTTTACCGTGAACAGCCTATAACTTGATTAAGGAAGAGATCTCTACGAGCGTATATTTTCACTATAGATAGGCAATATGAATTTTTTCGTTAATCATAAATTTAAAAAATTCCTTGCACGCAGGCTATACATGGTTTGGAACATCTCCGCTGTCGGAACATTTCCTAGGAAATCCTTGAAAAATATATTTTGTTTTAAAACTCCCATCTTTTATATTAACGCACCGAGGAGAAATTTCTTTAACGTGGGATTTCCTATTTAAATTTCGCAGCTGCCAACCGCTAGACATTACCCTTAAACCAGTGGCGTGTAGTGAGTTTTTTTTTTTTTCAGGGTAAGCAATTTCTACTAACAAACGCTACTTTCAACTTTGCTTACTCTCCACATGTATTTGCCTTTTTATAATAAATAACATTAGTTATAAAACGGAAACGAAATGAATGAAATAATAATTAAACTGAGTATTATTTAGAGAGCATATCGCAAAATTATAAGAAGACTCCCGTTTTCCCGAACACTCTCATCCACTTTCCAAGGGGACATGTAGGACTGGAGGACGCAAACAGGACGGATGCGGTTACCCTGCCGAAGGAACACGGAGGGGGCTCGAGCGTGTGGCGTGTTGTTGCCTGCGAGTTCGATTCATCGCTAGTCGCTCCCGTTTGTGGAAATAAACACCAGATAGCAGCAGTATGTGTCTACAGTACGGGAGTTACGAAAACTCTGTTTCTCGAATCGGAAACAGGAAACTCAGAATTAAATGTGTTTAAATAAACTACAAAGGGTCAAACATTTCCAATATGTATTGGGTAAGCATTGTTTACCTTGCGTCTATGGAACAAACGCCACTGCCACGCGGTTTTTCCCAGCAGTTCCTAAGGGCTCCTGCGATGTTGGCACAGCTCATCGATGGGAGTTTCCCTTCGACTGCCGGCTCGCTACGAACCATTTATTTATCCTGCCGGGTTTACAGCATCAAACAGCGGCCAGGCGCTCCCCAGCGAGAGCAAATAGCAGCCGTAGCGGTTTGCGAACGCAATTGCTGGGATGGGCAAACATCCGTCGGCACCCTAGTAATTTCGGGCAAAACCTCGTATCAAAATACAAGGTCTCTGGGGTGAGAAGGTAAACACGAATCGGTGTACGATAATTTCCCTCAGCACTTAAAGAGTGCTGCCAACGGACAATATTACGTCGCCGGAAGGGTTGTGCGAATGCGACTATTTTCTCATTGAAACGAAAATTGAAAATAATTTCGTTAGACCTCAGTCTTAACGAAAGTTTAACGAATCTCGTAACATTTGAACAAGTTATTGTCATTATAACAAATTAGTGGCAAAGAAAAAAGCATGTTGAGTATTTACTATAGGGGTTCTTGTCTACTTTTAAATTTCCATTTTATAAAGTTATTTTAGTTATAAAAAATTAAAACAAACATTATGATTTACATGCAAAATGTTACTTTGCTGGTGCACTAAATGACTATGTATAAATATATTAAACACTCGAACATGGAAATGGAAGAAGTCATTTCTAGTTTTTGTTTCGGTATACCAAATATTTGCACAACCATAGAATTTAACAGAGCTGTTTGGATATAGCCTTAACATTACTTACTACATCCTCATTCTTTGAAGGTACGGGGGAAGAAATATTAGTCCCCCTGCAGTGTTAATAAGGTCCTCTGTGATGTTATATTACGTCAGCGGCACTTATTAAAGTGTGAATTAGGCAAATGAACAGAATGTATTGTATATTATTCTACAAAAGGCAAAAAAAAAAAAACTTTTCATCATGACACTTCCATCTCGGCTTTGTATTGGTGGAGAGCAGGCTAGTAATGAGGCTTGTAATAGCAACTGAATAATTCGCGAGATCAGTGATGTCAACTGTACATTGGTTCTCTACTGTCACAGTGGAAGGCGACGATTGAGCCAGCGTTCTCCAGGAGGTGTCAAACACCATGTGGACTAATGATGGCTAGTGTTATATAAACACGGATATTTTGAATTACAACTTGTCCCAAAATGAATTCGCGAATTCTTTAGGACGGTTGTAAATGGAAATACGGACACCAACAGAACTTATGGTCATGCTGTTTTGAATATAGCCTATATTATTAGGAGGCTCACTTCCGCCTTGTCTTATCAGTCAATTTGTACCGCACTCAAAGTGTTAATTCATGGTCTTTCTTGGGACTTTGTTGATATATTCAGGTGCTATAGAAAGAGCTTAGTTTAGTCATGTTGTTCTCAGGGATTCTGCAAGCTTATTCACAAATAAGCAAAGTCGTACAAGGAATTACCAAACAAGAATAAAAAAAATTGTGTGTGCATGTAAATTGTCTTTCGACGTCTGCATTTTGTGCAGAGAGGCAAACGAGATTATGTGTTGTGTACTACACTATCCAAACATCACGTCTGAATACAACAGTAGTTTGACTAGAATTTGAACCCGGAACTGCACGGTCCAATGCGTCTTAGTGACATTTAAACGCGGTGGTCGCATTACAGGGCAACGTAAAATAGCTTACAAAGTGCTATTTACAGTATTACTAGAGACGTGCAAATTTCGCTCTGTTGTTTGAAGACAGGCTATACAAGAAACCCTTGCGATTTCGTATTGCCTTTGTAATTGGACAACAGTTTGTTCGGGCACGTCCAGCATGAAGTCGGACCAATACGTAACCACTTACTAGAGGCTGGCCCAATCACGTCCAACCATGTCGAAAGGGAAAATGTGTCCTCACTGCTGCAGAAGCCAATGATCAATTGGCACCGACTGGAACATGTATAGGACGGTGAATTTTAGCGTGCTGCCAGAAAATAAACTGCGAATTTTGCAGGCCGTTAAGTACGATTCTGACGATACGTTTTTAGCCTAATCAATACAGTTCCTTTGGAAATGATATTGACTACATAAGAGGCTTACCAAAACCGTAATGAATTCGTTCAAACGTGATCCTTTGACTCAGGAAATAATAAACCTAAATTAACGTTTTAAAAACAGCTAATATTAAACAAGTTGAAGTATTCACTTTTAAGCCACTGAATACCGCTATAATTATGAAACGACATTTCTATAGATGGCTACGTTTCACTGAGAAATTTTGAAATTAAACTTTCCATAGTCCTTGGTAGTGACTGCATGTATTTAAACGGGCACAATGACTAACACGCTATCGATATCGGCAGCAAAACGGAAAAAGCAGTCCTTAATTTTAACTTAATGTTAAGAAAGTCACGTTGGTAATTTTATGCACACAGTTATTTTTTATTTTATATTTCTACATATCGATGCATGATTAAAGTTATCAGATATATACTAATTGCGCAGAAAAGTATACCTATCCTAAGCAGGGATAGCCCATACATTAATTTATGCGATAACTTTTCCTCCGCTAACATCGAAATACTAGTTCTAAAAATGCCTCCGATGCTTCGCTTTGGTGTAGCGAATAGCTACCGTTCGAGTGGAGAGAGTGGAGTGGCTCTTAATATTGAGGTCTTGAGAGCTGATGAGGGTGAACTGAGGTGAGTAAGGAGCAGCGCTACAATGCAAGGGCGGGGGAAACGGGAGATCCCCGGGAAAACCCCGCCGACTAAAGGAAACTTCCAGTACGATTCCTACATGCGATAAGCAGGGAGCAACCTTGCCGGGAATCGAATCCAGTTCGCCTAGATGGGAGGCGAGTAGTCTAACCACTACGCCACTGCGCCCCCCCCCCCCAGTACCGTTCGACTTCGTTTTGGATATAATCAGGACAGATTCCCTAACATCGATCGAAGATCTAAGCTCCCCAATTGCGTAAGTCGCTGGGTTACAGGTTCCACGATGGAAGAAATTCTGTTGCCCGAAAGAAACAAATTTTTCCCAGTAAAGTTGAAAAGTCCTACCCTGGCGGAAAGAAATCGAAGGGCGCACTAAAGCAGATGCGTTGCTTCGAACGACGCGCCGTTTCTTTGCCAGCTGATCGAGAGCACGTTTTGTTTTCGGAACGGTGACGTATAGTTGCTATATGTAACACTATTATCGTCCCGGAATTTGGCGACCTTCCAGAACGACTACCAGCACGTCTAGCCGAACAGACTCCACGCAGAACAGCTTCAACAATACGACCGATATCCAACGTGCTTGAGAAAAAGTAATGCTCTCGACATTTATCCAATTGCACTTATCGGTATCCAACTTGCTTCAACAAAAAATAACGTCCACTTTTGAAAAAAAAAAAAAAAAAAAAATCAACTCCTCATGATAAGCGTTCTTTACTGTCAATTATATTAAAGTTTTATTTTTATTATATTTGCGAATTTCTTTCAGTTCAAATTAATTTCATTGTTTTAAAACAAGGAATTAAAATGCCAGTAATATTTTCATTTATAATAAAGCATCATTTCCACGCTTCTGCAAGAATTTTCGATATTAATTTCATTATTCATGCTTTCCGAGGAATAAGTTGTCCTCGCGGTTTCCTATAAATGCTGCTTTGCCGTCAATTATAAAGTTTTCCCTGCAAGCTGGAACGTCAATAAAGCTGATTTGATATTCAGATTGTGCAAAAAGGACATCTTCCTATATTGCGCTGGGTGAAATGGCGGGGTGCATGAAAGTGCAGCGGAAATGAGAAACATGTGTTCGAGATTGGGAAAGTTAAAATGACTCCGTGAAACTCCACTGTGAAACATAAAATGCTAACACTAAAGTTAATATAAGAAACAGAAAAAATCTGAACACCTTTTGTTATTTAGTTTTTTTTTTTTTTTTTTTTTTGACATGCGCAACTTCAAGAATTAGTCATTTACATGTTTCCATTCGAAAAATTCACAAAATAGCGCTACTACCGCTTCGTAAAAAATTAATTAATTAAATTCCATAGTTCATTCACAACACTAACAGAATCGACGCAGGTGTATTTTACACAGTTCTCAGTGCAAAGGCAATCAATATTTGCCGTAATAAATAAAAGCACCTGTTTTCCGCGAAAAGATTCCACGAAGAGTTGGGCGAGTGAATAGATTTGTGCGGCTCTTCACATCGAGGTCTTGAGAGCCGATAGGAGTGAAGCGAGGTGAGCAAGGAGCAGCGCCGAAATGCAAGGGCGCCACGATTCCCACTTGCGAAAATCCGGGAGCGATGACGCCAGGAATCGAGCCCGATTCGTCAGGTGTGGGAGGCGAGTAGTCTGACCACTACACCACCGTGGCCCCATCACGAAGAGTTGTAGCCTACTCAAAAACACTCCAGTCTATATTTGCTTTCCGATTGGCTCAATCAGGGTAGTATTCATAGTCGAGTCGGAGTGCGCCCATTCGCTCCGAGACTTGCTGTTCTGATACTGATGCACACACACCTGAAAACTGAAACCATGTAATGCATTTTGTGAAGTTTCCCTCTTACCAGACTGCCTACAACAATGCATCTCAACTAAAACAAATCCATTATCTCCTAGAATAATCTAAACTACAAACACACTTTTCACATTGACTTCTGGGTGGGATAAGCTTATACTAGTTTTAACTGTAAAAATACTTCCCTACGATAACAGATTACGTTTAAGTGATGATGTTAGGTTAGGATATTGTCGTGTCGAAAAAATTACTAAAAAATATTTGAGTCCATAGTATTTAGGCACGTGCCACTAAAAAGCTTCTAGTGGCTAACTTCTGTTTAGAACCGTGTGTTAAAAATGTTGATTTAAATACAAGATACGTTCTGTATCGTTTAAAGGGTTTATGCCAGAAGCGAGAGCTCGTTACGGGAAACACTAACACACACCCTTACCCCTCATCAACCCCTACGAGAAGGACGCTGAACAGGGGCATGCACGATTCCAATTTTTGTGCTACACTGCTCAAATTAGATACGTATCAGTGGGACTTCATTGAACGCGATGAAAGGCCAAAGGATTAACTACAAACGTACAGGTGTACTTTTATCCCATACATCTGAAGGAAGCAGCACAGACAGGCTCTAAAAATACCAATCCCCCCCCCCCTCCGCCATTTTACGAATTTTTGACGTGAATATGTCTTTAAATTTGCAACCAAAAAGGGAGGCAATCCAGAAAATTCGATGATGACAAAATCGAGGGATACAGTTCGGCATTGCAGCTCCGAATCTATCGTCTACATTCAGAATTCAATTACACCACTCGATTGCCAAAGGATCTAAGAATACGTTGCGTTGAGTGAGGAATGCGAAGCATCGCGTGCGATGGGGAAAAAATGGAGGGGGGGGGGGGGGGGGTTGTGGCGTGGTTGTGGTGAAACTGTATGCGTTTAATGTAAAAAATTAAGTAAACCTAACACAATTTCGGCCTATACCCGTCAAAAAGCCAAGTCGAAATACAGAAATCGTATACGGTTGGAAAGAGCATCTCAAAATCAATCCAGCGATACCCGTAAAATCCAATATGATCGAGTGAAGCGGTGCCGAGAACGTAAAATAAACACCTAGGCGTCCGAGCGCGTGAATGTAGACGTATTCGCGCAAAACAAACGGCTGTGTCCACAACACAGCAAAAAAAAAAAACACAATTTGTTACTTATTGGCTACACTAAACATGACAAAAGCACAATTACACTGCCTTGCATTTGGTTTCTACCTTTTCTGGCAGAAAGTCGTGTTCCCGAAGCATTTATTTACCGAATTGCGCGTATTACACGCAAACAACGATTTCACAGCTAATATTATAGTACTTAGCAGCCTTAATTCAAACGTTTGGCCCCAGCAACTTCAGCTATATGGGGTGGAGCTCGGCATTGGGGTTAGGTTGGTGGTGCTTTTCTATGTGAGACGTAGACTCCTAATAAAAAAAATGCTCTCATTTCGATGCACGTGGGAACTATACTTAAAAATGACTGTAACCTGTGAGTGGGCGAGGATAATAAACGGCGGCCGGCCTAGAGCTGTGGAACTGTCGTGCCAGAGTCACATACCCCCGACAAGCACGACACGACAGCCCCGACACGACACGTAAAAACTAAACAATCAGTGAAATACAAGATAGATCTGACGTAAGCCCGACAAATTCTGTCGTCCGACCAGCACTTTGGATTAGAAATTATTTCTATTTTCGTCATGTCGTGCGGCACGAGACACAGAGTGTACAACTTTGCAAAATGAAATTGTTTGGCAATCTTTCCCTACAGTGGAAAACACGCTGCTTAAAAGAGAAAAAAAATGAAAATTACCATATTTAACTCTTAAAAATAATAATTTTACCTTTCTATGCATTCTCGATAGCACTTTGTCACCATCATGTATTCTAAATTTCCCGTCTATCCACCGCCTCTGAAACTAAGGTAGTTAATTAGCGCCTTCTAAATGGTTCCGAAAAATTCTACTCTTAGTGTCACGTTGGTATACTGTCGGGCTGTAAAGTTGAGCAGTCACGTTGAAAATAGGTATAAATGTTGTGTCATGGTTGCTGTTTTTTATCGTGTCGTGCTGTGTTTGTCGGAGCTGTGTGACTCCCGCATCACAGATGTAGATAAGTTAAGAAATGCGGAATGGCGTGACGGTGTCTTTGATGTGGGGATGTACCCATTCTCTGATCGACTGCGAAAGCCTCTATATTGAGAGGAAAGTTTGTCCCAGCAAACAAAACACTTGTTTGTACACGCCCAAACATATGCTTAGTAGCCCTGGAAAAATATTCTATTGAGTAAAAAAAAAAAAAAAAAAAAAAAAAAAAAGTGCTTCTAACAAAATACAGGCATGAATAAAGGCTTGCTGAGGCATAAAAATTAGGTTACCAACAAAATATTTGTTTGAAACAACTTTAGGCATATATTAGCTTGGCCACTCATTTGATCGCACTGGTTTGAAAATACAGCTCGAGAGTTCGTTTGTAATTTTTGTGACAGGATAGTAACAGTGTTTTATAGTGGATGTATTGATGGTTAAAATACCTAGTTTCGCAGGGGCGTAGGAACTTGGCGGGGGGGGGGGGGAGAGGAGGTGGAAGAAGTGACATATGACCCCCCCCCCCCCCCCCCCCCGTTTGCACAAGGAGAGGCAGTGCCACTCCAGCTTGTAGTCTCAAACACATGTTCCATGTCCCATTTTAAATCATTTCTAACTATTCATTTCATATTTACGTCTTTGTAGTGTCACAGTTGAATACCCAAGTTAAAGAGCAACAAGAGAAAGCATGCAAAGCAATGATAGCTGTAATCAGTTTACTCAGGTACTTAGCACCCTCAGGAAATGCAGTTCGCGGTCATGATGCTTTTGATGGAAACTTGCAACTTTTGTTGCATGAAAGAGAATCCGATGTACCGGAGTTGAAATCATGGATTTTGCGCAGAGATAACTGGCTTATGGGCTAAGCCAGTTGTCTCTGCGCCAGTTGAGAAGAGAATTGTCACAGTGCCACGTAAGTTAGAGAATAGCCTCAAACCAAGTCCCTCAGTCAGTTTCACACCCAACGAAAAATTAAGGAAAGAATTTTATGAAACTGTGGACCACCTAATAAATGTGCTTAAAAGAAGATTTGATCAAGCTGGAATGAAGAAACTGATCAAATTAGAAAATGTTATTCTGTCTTCTAATAAACAAGGCCCTCCGTCTCCAGAAGATGCATGCACAAATGCTCATGTTGAAGGCTGTCATCGCTGAAGAAAATATCAGTGGAGTAGTTTATATAGCAAGAAAACTGAATAACGAATCAGCAATGGTACAAACATTTCTTGGAGAAGTGAAAAAAAACTTGATCATGCTTATTATTACCGTACCAGCCTCTGCAGCTTCTCCAGAGAGATCTTTTAGTGATTTAAGACGTTTGAAAACATATTTGAGAGCAAATATATTACAAGAAATACTTCAACACTTATTGGTTGCTCAGATCCATGGCTCAAGATTATCTTCTCATCAACTGCGTGGCATCTTGAAAGAGTTTGTTTTTAGGACATCAAAGAGAAAGTCAACATTCGGCAATTGCGAGGTTTCTAAATGATAAAAATGTTACTCATATAATTTGAAAATTTTTACAAGATATATAACTGGTATATTTTACTAACTTATTGAATACTTTTATATGTACTGATTTGTTTGAGACTGTACAGTAGTTTTTAGGTAAATTACTCCTTGTGTATATTACATCATGAAGAATTGTGCGAGTGTTTCAATGTCTGTGTGATATAATTGTTCATGGAGAATGTCAATAATATATACAAATTTAATTTAGGTTTTGAATTTTGTTACCATGAAAGACACTTTTTTATCATATGCCTAAGTAATATAATGTAGACTTTTACTTACATTATGCATTTATGTATTTACCTATGCGCATTAAAAGAAAATAATGACACGAAGTTTTCGAATTTTGATGTTATCAAAGTATCAAATTTTTATTTTTATTAGACTTTTATTTTTATCGTATATGTAAGCCTATTGCCTGTACAAGTAGATAACCACTTATTCTAACAATAGCAGCATTGCGCTTAATTAAAAGAACCTGTAACATTTATGTTTTATTTTACACGGAATCAATGACACCATTACAGTCGTCTGACCACCCAGGAAAATATTAGTTCCTAAGCCCCTGGTAGTTTTAAAAATTCCAGTTAAACAAGTTCCACGGGAAAGTAAAAAGTAAAGCCACAAAACTTGAAATATTTGTTTACTAATGTTGTTCCCTATTTTAAATATATGTATTCTTAAAAGTTCTAGCTTTGTCAGTAATCGCTAGGGACATGCAAAATTCGCGTTATTTTTTGACATGAAACTAAAAGGTCCCCTATTGGCTGGACTTGCCGGCTGGCTCTGATTGGCGAACAGCGTTAAAACGTTTTACTGGCCAGTGACGCCATCTTGCTGGCGCGTGCGAGTGGAGTCCGTGGTACAAGCGGCTGTTCCGCCTCTGTTTTGCGAGGTACTCTGTCGCAGTGATGGGATAATCGCTTGTAGAATAATCGATTATTAGATTGTTTTATTATAATCGATTCATCGACTATTTAAAAATAATTCGATTATTCACGATTTTTATATATTTATACTTAAACAAAACAAAACATTGCAGATACCTACATGTTTCACATTTATTAAAAATATAGAATTTAATTTTGAAACAACAAATTTTCATAATAGCAGAAATTATTGAATTAAACAGAAACATTTTTGGAGTAAATAGTTTCAAACAAATTTATAGAAATATACAGTATTTGCGGTCAATTTTTATGTATGGATTACAAGAAGACAATCGATTATTTCTACAGATTAATTATTTGATTAAAAAATAATCATAATCGATTCATTCGGATTACGAAATTACGCCATTATCCCATCACTACGTCTGTGATGTAGCAGGGGCGCGAGGCAAACGTGGTGACGTCACCGGAAGTAGTGTGGGTGAGTGGCGTGGGTGTCGCCCCCTGCGGGCCTAATGAAGAGTTGCCTGTAGCAACACGTCGTTACAATTCCACTGCCGTGGAAAGTCAGCAGCCAGAAGGGAAAACGCTGGTAATGAGTCTGAGGGGGCGTCTCCCACGACGACAGTCAAGTTTTTCCCCCTTCTCCTAGCAACTTCCCCCCTCGCAGTCGACGGGCAAGTCAACACGAGAATTGGCCTCGCAGCCAGAATAAGCTATTCTAAGGAGGTGGAGACCGAAGCGAATTTGAATTTTCACACGATCTCCATTGCCTTATTAACTACGAAAATAGTAACCAAATAAACGGTTTCCATCGTGTTACTTTATATTTGGCTGTGTGCGTTTGTCTTTAAACTTATGTTGTTCCTTTGTAGTTTGTGCTGTTGATTGTCTGACTATAGCACAATTTTTTTTATCCTTTTATAAATTTGATGATTTTTTTGTGTCTTGTATGCAAATTTTGCTGATGATGTCTGGCTACATTCCTGCTCTCTTTGTTGTTTCGTTGTTTCGTTAATTGTCAGACAGGATCATTATAATTTCTTGATCCTTTTATACGTTTATTTATTTTGACCTACTGCGGTGTGTATTTTGCTTGTGATTTTTATGTTTTCGTGTATTTTTATGCAATCGTGCTTCCTCTCACAAGGCGACCGTCTCAATAGCGTAAATTTGCATTTTAGTAACACATTTACGTTCTTAAAGATTCCACGTTTTCACTTGGGAGATGCATGAACAACGTGATAAGGCCCATAGCGTCAATTTTACAAATGGCGCAAGGGGGGGGGGGGGGTGTTCAATTCCCGGCCAGGCCACTACTGTATTTTCGCAAGTTGGAATCGTGCCCGACGATGCAGTTGGTCTGCGGGTTTTCTCGGGGTCTCCCGTTTCCTCCGTCCCTGCATTCCAGCGATGTTCCATTCTTTCCTCATTTCACCCACATCGGCTCTCAAGACCTCGTTGTTGAGGGCCTGCCCAGATCTCTCAAATCTCAACTCTCAATATATGGGGTAGGGATACATAAAGGGAAGAGACGTAGATCCTAAGAAGGAATTTTAATACTAGGCCTACTTAATTATAGGGTGTTCACGGTAAAATGAGCACTTTTGAAAACCCAGCTTAAGATATACTTGTATGCACGTTACGTATTCTTCCGCCTTATGTAAAATTATCACTGGCAAGGGCCTCATCACTTTATCCATTCGTCGGTCCAGTGAAACTGTGAAATTATAAGAAAAGTAAATAATATATTACAAACAGGATAATTTTTACACCTCGATTCATAAAAAAATCAGAAAGCGAAAAAAGTAACTAGTTATCACGAATGGCCACCTGACTCTTTTTATTCGACGTTAAGATATGGAACTACTTTCCGTCCATCGTTACCAACTTTACTGTGCGCATGTTACTCAGTGCGCTCGTTAGAATATTCGCAGGCAGGAACAGTGACTTTTTCTAATGTCGATTTCAAAAGTACTCACTTTATCGTGAATAGCCTGTAATTGAGAATATCGTATAGTTTAATTGACTGCTTAGCTCGCATATGTAAAGAATAAAGCGTGCGGTCGTGCAGTCTGGATTGCGTTCTCGCGCCGGTAAAACATGCCCCCAGAAGACTGACGGTTATTGGACGGGGTGTGTTCCAAGCAAACTGAAAAGTACGATCGGCGCAGATGAAGCTGACGGACGGCGGGGAAACACGTGCGCCGAAAAACACTCGTAACTCCTCAGCAGCGGAATACTGAGCGCGGAGTTCCACGCCAGTGCTGTGTGGTGGAAGTATAGAGAAGGCTGCATCTCTTCCGCAGCTATGGCCCATACGCGGTTTCTTTGCACTTCCTGAATCAAACCTTTGAAAAAATCTCCCTATGAATGACGTGTTTGGTTGTGTCCTAAATATGTTATGAATCACAAGCTTTTCATGCTTCTCTTATTTCTGGGGGCCGCGGTGGTTCAGTGGCCATACTTCTTGCTCTCCGCCTAGGCGAACCGAGTTCGATTACTGGCGGAGTCACTCCTGGATTTTCGCACGTGAGAATCGCGCCGGACGACGGCGATGATCGGGGGTTTTCTCGGGGATGTCCCATTCCGGCGTTGCTCCATAATCACCTCACTTCACCCTCATTGGCTTTCAAGACCTTGATATTAAGAACCGCTTAAATCTCTCTACTCCACTCCTTTCCACTCTAATTTCTTATCAAATCAATCTTTTAATATTATTATACCTATAAAATAAATTATTAATTTATAGGGACCTGCAAAATTCGCGTAATTTTTTGACACCAACCTAGAATTCATAGTACTATATATACTCGAGCCGGCATCATTTCTGCATTGGTTGCTTCATAAATTTTAAGTCACGCCCTTTCTCAGTGAACTGCACGATATTGGAGAACACAATTGTGAACTGTTCATTTATTGGCGCAGAGTTACCCGGGTCGTGTCAAATAAAGACTAGCCCAATGACAAACGTATTGCTAAGGAAAAGTGTTTTAAGTTTGACATGTCGTGAAATAATAACGCGAATTTCACAGGTCTCTTACTATAACGTTACGGTAAGCTCCAGGCAACTTGATTCAATTCAACCGACGTGTTATTATGTCGGCTGCTCTCGTAGTGTTAAAAATGAAAGTTTCTTTGAAAAAGAGGCACTGTTTTTATCAGTCGTTTTTATTTTGATGGGTCCTGAGTTCATTGCTTAAAAACGTTATTTTAGTACATACTAAGGGAAATTTTTTTTTAAAAATGGTTAATTTTCATCATTTTCGCACGAGTCCAATATAAGCGCCATTATGGCGTGTTCTTCGGAATTTTGCGATTACAACCCTTCGTTACACCACTTGTCCACTTGTGAAGTCGCTAACGTCGCCCTCTGCATCAATTTGAACTCCACCTTAGCTTAACGTAGAGTTGGTTCATGTGCTGGGCCAAAAGTACTTTTCTGGCCTCTGCGCATCTGGGGGATTGTTGATGTTTCGCCAGAAGTTGAGGATATTTATGAAGTTATTTCATTTGCGCTAGTTCGCATTCTTGACCGCGATAAACGCCGTAACGTATTCCGGAGGCTTCAAGGCAGTGCTTTCGTAAAATGAACTGTTAGGCTTTAAGAATACATTAGCTACCCTCTTCCCGGTAAGAAAGGTCATATTTCTATTTTTTTTTTTTTTTTATATATATATTTGGTTCTCTGATAGAGGTTTCGAAAAATGCCCCTTATTGCAGTTGTTAGTTGTAAAATCATTATAGTTTTCGAAATATAACACTCAAATTCCGACACAAGAGTGTTACAGGTAGGTTCAAAGTGTTGAATTAGAGTCTAAGCCTGGCATACTACATTCGTGTTACAAGCTACGAAAGGAACAAAAACAACTTTTTACCTACAGTTTATGGTTAAAACTATTTATTAAATTAATTTTAACAGTTTCGCTTGAATAAACAAAAATATATTTACAAGTCTGACCCCATGACAAAATTCAGATTGCCAATACTCGCTCACCTGTTGGCTTTAGTGCTTATCTGAAACCTGCGATTTATACTAAAATAATGTATGTACTTCCTTCTAACACGAACTTATGTCGACCTAGGAATGGAACAATTTTGGAGTCCTCGGTCGTAGCTCCACACAACCTCTCCGAGTGTCATGTAAGTTAAGGTGCACTCAGAACCATCCGTCGCATCCGTCAGTCGCCCGTCCGTCAGGAGGTCACGTGATCTTCGACCAATCGCTGGGAAACTTGTTTTTCTTCCGTCAATCTGTCAACTTTCGACGGATGGACCGATGGGCCACCGCCTTCTGACGACATTCCGTTGATGCGGATACGCACTTTGAAGCAAAATGTAAGGCGCGTATATTATCTTTGGTGATAAAATCAGGAATTTAAAACGAAAACAAGAATTCAGGATAAGTTTTTATCGCGCAAAAAAAATTATTTCTCTTAAATGTTTCTCTCTTGAAAATGTATTCCAAACCAAAATATACCTTCTATGTAAGAAAGATCGCGATGTTAAGATGTCACGCTGAAATATTGCCGGACAGAAGGATCGACGGATGACGGATTGTTGTGAGTCGCTTTCAACTGACGGACAAAAAACAGTTGGATGACTGACTGACGGACGGGCGACTGACGGGTGCGACGGATTGTTGTGAGCTCAGCTTTAAGCTTATGCAGGATTTACCTAAATTCGACTGACAAACTTCGGCCGCAGGTTAATCTCGAAAAAATAAATTGAACACATTTATACGACCTATGTTCTCTAAAGAGAATACTAAGGGCGGTACACATCTTTGAAGTTGGACCTGGAACACTTTTCTGTGGACCTTCCAGAGGGAGGATGTCACGCACTCAGTAGGGGGCTGCTCATAGCCAGAAGTAAAGTACTCATATAATATAAAAACACTACTTTATTCAAATATAGAGCAATTCTAATTCAGCAGCGCAAGGTGCGACTCAGTAGAGATATTAATCAAATAGCTAGCTATGAAACTCTAAGAAGCTAGACTGGCTAGCTGAGTGAATCATCAAGAGTGCTCTGGCTCTTAGGGAGCCTGAAAAGCGCCTTCGTCTATCCCGTCCCCTCACGCAAACTAATTCGCCCTAGCATGAATTATAATTACCCTGGGGTAACGATAGTGGCTGCGCGGAGGCTCTCTCGCCGGCGGCTGGGGATAACGATGACCACGGACCACTGAACTGGTGGTCCTCCTTCCTGGTGGCTGTCTGGCAGGGCCTTCGGCGGGCTGGAGCAAGATGGCCACGAGCCGCCACTGTCCCAACCTTACATGCTGATGGGCCCGACCTACTTACCCTTCCCCCGGGAGTGTTGACATAACAGCCGGGCTGGCTTGCCGAAATCGCGCTGCACCGAGCATTGGCGGCAACCCTTGCTGTTGGCGACCACAGCAACTTGTTTATTGCAAATATTAGAGATAATATTTAAGATGGAATAACGAGTGTCTGGATAGTGGTTAACTGAGCAAAAATTATGTTCAATCACAACACCTGTCGCTGTCATCAAATTATTTCTAGTAAATAATCGCTGTTTCTATCCTTATGTCGAACTAACCTCTATGACGCGGTGGCATATTTGGGATTTAAAAGATGGATTGTCCATCCCCATGTCACACTTAACAAAAATGTCGCTTTGTGTAAATACCACAAGCCTCGTCGTTTTCGAGTAAATTGTGTTTACTTTTAAAATAATATTTAATAATACCTGTCAGGTAGAGGCATGTACAATACCCAATAACACACTGTTGCGGCTTTTGAAGGGAGGGGAAGATTACAGATAGAGGTACAACACAGTGGTACTGTAATAAGCTTTTTCTTCAGTTACAACTTAAAAAATGCGTACCTCCCTTGGAATTTTATACATCATGTATATTATATCATATTTATAGCCTACAGGTGTATCGATATAGGATATATATACACATATTCTGTATATATACAGTATGCATCTATAGATGCTATATATAGGATGTCTATTGCTGTGATCGTCACAGGCAACAGTTGCCAGGCCGTGCTTGAACGCTGGGAGGAAGCCGGCATATAGAGCTTGAATTATGAAAACAGCCGGGGGAATGATTACCCAAACAAGGCCGGGCGCCAGCGTTTATAAAGGGCGAGCAATGGTCAACTTTGTTCCCACCTACGTCGGAGGCCCTGCCCGTGGAGCTGCTGCCGAGATAACCGCCATCCTTGCGGTCCGAGATCGACGCCTGGAGGAAGCCGCGGTTGAGAGAGCCTCAGCGTAGCCGTCTACGAAATACAGAGAAAATATGCATCCCGTTTGGGCGTCCTAGGTTGCGTGAGACGAAGGACGGCGAGGCCTTAAGAGCGATGTTATACTCGAATTAGCTTGTGCTCTAATCTCTGATAGCTGTAGTGAGTAATAGAAATATTGCAGTATTTGAGACGCCTTTAATGCGTCATTGTTTGTGAGCGTTTTTGGAGTTAATAAAAGTAGTATTTTGTATTAAGTGTCTTGCCATCTCTGACTCTATATATATATATATATATATATATATATATATATATATATATATATATATATATATATATGGGATGTATCTACATGTACGATATATACATCACCTATATACATCATATATATGTATATTTAGATATACACTGTTTATATATGTAGATACATCCTGTGTATATAAACTAGTCAAACGGATACCCATCTAATACAGAAGGTTGCGATGTACTTTACTGCAGCATATCCACACTTATATCTTAGTGTGGCCACGGTGGCTGAGCGCCTAGCACGCTCGCCTCCCACTAAGACGAACCGGGTTCAATCCCCGGCCGGGTCACGGATTTTCGCAAGTGGGAATCGTGCCGAACGATGCCGTTGGTCAACGGCTTTTTTCAGGTATCTCCCGTTTCCCCCGTTTCTTTCATTCTTTCATTCACGCCTCTCGATATTCGGCTTCAATCACCCTCATCGGTTCTCAAGACCTCGCTGTTAAGAGCCGCTCACTTCACTTCTATCGTAGATTGAACTAGATTACATTCAAGCTTGTAATATTATTATTGTTCATAATATAAAAAATACGAATCTAAACAAACACACTCGCCACTGCTGACCGTGTGACTGACAGTTGTACTGGCGATTGGTCAGTCAATGTTAGTGGCATGTGCTGAACGCGAAAATCGCTCTATTTCTTCTTTAGTCCACGGTAGATACATCTAACGAGACAGGTTTCTCAAGACGAGGAGCCGAGAACTCGAAGCCCAGATTGGCTCGGGCGAAGACGTATGACGGGGGGGGGGGGGGGGGGGGGTTTATAAATGATGCAAATAATTTCTTGCCCTTGCGAGGGCATCGCCCCCGTCGCCCTTCGTCACCCGCCAATCCTACACCCGCTTGTCGACCCGTATTAGCCCGACCGTTCCGTACTCTGCAGCCTTCACATGGCGAGGAGGGGCGGCATCGAACCACACTTTATTAGCTCTCCGCCCACCCCGGATCTCGCTGCTGCCCACGTCTGGCAGTCGCTTCCGCGCTTCTCAGTTGGTTCACTGGTGTTAACCCTGCCAGGCATGACGATTCTTAACTAAATAATCGATTTCTTGGATCGATCTGGATCGAAGCCAGAACATCGATGCACATAGAAAAAACGATTTTAGATCTTTTTCTGGCCAGTGGTATGAACATAACCTCAATTCTGTATGTTAGGTTGTGCCATGACCTTGGGAACTAACTTATACATCCAGAAATAATATCAACCAAAAACTTATAAAAATATCAACGACCGAAAGTTGAAATTCCATAAAATTGGATCAACCCATAAAAACGATATTTCAAAACTTAAGAAAACACACAAAGGTGCCGCTCACACTCTTAATTCGACTCAGTGGAAAAATCACTGATTCACAGGGAAATTCAACTACTCGAATCAGTGAAAATGGCTCCACTAAGAATCAGTGGAAAACCACTGATTGTTTCAGTGAAACAAAATCACTGATTGAATAAGGGACGGCCAACTGCAGTAACGAATTAAATATTGATTTTACTAGATGTAGCCAAATAATTACGTGAGATAAACATATTTACAATAGTTTACTATTTATATTGCGCAATTTACCTCAGTGAAAAAAGTTAACAAATTTTCGGTCGGAGGTGGCTACGGTTGAACCCGCACACATTTTCCGCTTCGACTTTAGCCCGTTACCTTATCATCTGCACTAGCAAGCCATGTTGAATAAATAAGAGGAAGATATGTGTCTTATAGTTATTATCGAAATCGTGAATATTTAAATTGCATGTCCTTACTTTTCGTTTTTGGTTTCATTGGTAGCATTAGGATTGTTAAAACGAATGGTATAGGCTGTTTGCGGTAAAGTGAGCACTTTTTAAGACCCTTCCAAATGGCATTAACTCATAATAAATAGATTACATTGCAGTCTCAGGTGTTAGCTTTTGAGAGTGATGGAATGTATACACTGTGTGTATTAGTCATATTGCAAAGTTTATTTTAAAAAGTGGCGGAAAAGTAGAAATAAATTGAAAGGAAAAATTTAGCAGAGCCTTAAATAGTGGCCATTTTATCGTGAGTAGCTGATATATATATATATAAAATCACACTCTCTTCACCGTCATTGTATGCAGTTTAAACCTTCAAACAGAGCGCTCTGATGATTACATGTGTGATGATTACATGAAAACGAAATGAAAGACGTAAAAACGGAATGAAAGGCTGGATGTTCATATTAGGTCGTAAAATGGTGTTTTGAAAGACGAAACACATTTTAGAAAGTATTTTTCATTAATTTTATTAGTTTATTCGTTGTTATTTCACTTGATACACGTTTTTTAACTGCCATTTTTAAGCTTTGACTGAAAGAAATTTTTACATGCAGTAAAAAATAAACCACTGAAAAACAGTAAAAAATTACTGATGAATCAGTGGAAAAGTCACTGAATTAATAAGTGAAGGAAATCTGGCATTTTTTCACTGATTCATCAGTCAAATGCGCTGAAGTGACTGTTCAATCAATCAGGTACGGTTGACTGATTAATGATTCAGATTTAGAATGTAGAATTAATTGTAAATTGTCGCACGCGCCGATCCTGCTCTGCAAAACAGTAGCATTGCGTTTCGCAGGTCATTTGCTTATTATGAATGAAAAGGAAAGCCCAATTTTACGCGTCCGTGTTTGATGTAATGATTATGTTTTAGTTGTGGACAGCTTTTTTTTTTTTGCTCTTCGTCAGTGGATATTTATTTGTGCACGTAATTTTACTTATTCTGTAGCACGCCAGTTAAAAAAAAATATCCGAGAAAAATGTATAGAAGGGAGTTAACCATCTGTAACATGGTGAATGAGTATAGATCACTTGGGCTCGTTATGACTCAATAAACATGTATTCACGTCATCTATACGAGAACTGAAGTGAAAAATGTGCTGCGACCTTCGGAGACGGAGCATCCTGAATTTTTCAAGGAATGGGGGGGGGGGGGGGAATAGAAAAGACGCTTCCTTCGGGGTTCAGGCCAGCTTGAAGGGGTATCTTCTCCCTCTCCGAGACGCCCATAGTTTCCGTTATCTTTGCGAACCGGAGTCCCGGAGAGGGGAAATCTTTTGAGTCCCCTGACAGCAGATAAATGGAATTCCCGCGTGCGCCGTAATGAAACTAGGTTGGTGATGTCTGTTGCACGCCCGCTCGGTTTGCGGGCTCGAGTGGCGCCCGGGAGGTTGATTGATGGATCCGCCGAAGTCTGCCCCGAGGTGAGGGAGTGAAGAAAGAGGGTTGGGGGGGGGGGGTGAGTGTTGAATTAGTAGCGATTTTAATTTCGTAGCGATTGCAAAGTGGAGCGCCAACATCACTCAGCCCAGTTGCGGAAGCCCTGTCACAGCGATCGGAGTGAGCGCCGTAGCATCAATAAAAAAAATATTTGCGCCCCCTAACCCAGATCGTATCTTACCGGCGATTCTCTCGTCAGCCACCGTCGTAGAAACAGCATCTTAATCAATTTTTATTTATGGACATCCTACAGTCTCCGTGAAGCCACGTGGGTGCTTTTTCAGGCGGAGTCATATTCGGCAATAACTGTGCCAAGCGTCTGAAGGGTGTCCATCCACAGGGAAAAGTCAGGGAATTTTCACTTGGGGTCAGGGAGGACGTAAATAATTGCTACTCTGAATTTTTTTTTATTAATGTGAGTACATTATAATGTAATTATGAGCGTATGCTTTTTAGGTTGTCAATTTTTAAGTTTGCGAGCTAGCAACAATTATAGACATGTATTTCTCGCGAAAAGATTTCAATACCAGTTGTACTCCAAAACACTTTTGTTCATGTGCACTTTCGTGGTTGGATGATTTCCAGATGTCACGTGCCTCAAGTGCCTGTCCTCGAATCATAGAAGTTCAGTATCGAAGTACTTTATTACGATTGGCCCAGTCAAATAACAACATGTCTTCTCACGTAGGCACGTGGCCAGTAACCAAAGGAAATTCTGGGTGTAGACGTGGCATATTGAAGTCTAGAATGGCCGTAAATATTTTCGCGAAATACACCTGTCCCTAGCAATAATACATATGTATCAAATGATTTAAGGCCCATAAGTACAAAATGAAGTATCTGTGTGTTTCTGGTGAGCACTCAAGTGAAGTCAGTATTGTGTATCGCGAGAAATATAGATGGACTGAATCAAATCTTGGCCCTGTTTGGTTGGCCTGTTGCAGCGTAATTTAGTGGAACTTAATTTATGGCATATTTATAGTGGCACCTGTTTTTCGCGAAAAGATTTCAGGACAGATTGTGTTCCAAAGTATTGAAGTTCAGAACAACTTTCGCGATTGGATCATATGAATTGTTAGGCATCTCATCTGTCTACCCGCGAATCCCGGACGGTCAGTATCGGAGAAACTTAATTCTGATTGGCTCTCTCATTATCAGACTGTCTTGACACAAAGACAAGCGGCCAATAGTTAAATGAAGACTGCAAGTGTGCACGTAAGATATTGAAGTCTAGCCTTCGCATGAATCTTTTCGCGAATAGCAGGCGGCCTTACATATGTGTTCCGTCAACGATGAAAAAAAAAGGGGGGGGGGGGAGCGAAAATGGTAAGATACTAACTGGACAACAAGGAAAAGTTATTCGAAAATGTGATTTCAATCGCCATACACTGGTCTGTTTCATAAGTAGATGCAACGAGTAGACACCGGTTTATTTGATGTGGGCGTACCCGTTCTCTGGTTGGCTGCGCGAGGCTCTGGGAACGGGCCTCGTGTCTGATTGGCTACTGCGTGCTGTCAGAGGAACCACCATTGCCTGCGGACTGCCGGCTGGCGAGGTAGGTTATACCAGGCGCTGACTGGCGAACGGGCGTTCCAACCATAGACTAAAGATGAGGTAGGCAGAATTCGCTAGCTGTGCACAACCAATCTCCGTGTCCCAACATTGAACTGCTTTTCTGCCTACACGTCTAGAAAAAATGGCGTAGGTTGGGTTTGAGGTTAGAACACTTTGTAGTAAACAAGAGCTTTTAAGATGTTTTTATACTTCCTCTAATGAATTTGTAATGCTTTTTTGATTATATTAAAACTGGTAAAAATACTTTATTAATGTAACAGTGCTTTTCATTTAAAAATTAAGATATAAACAAACACGTTCATCACTGCTGACCATGTGACTTTGAAAGTTGTGTTTCTTTGAGGTAGGTCAATGTCGGGTACATGCGCAGAAGACTAATGAGCGGTTTACCTCATCTTTCGTCTATGGTTCCAACATTTTGCCAGCCAGTCACGCGACTTATGTGAACAGAGAGGTGACCGCAAAGGCGCAGAATACATACGGCTGCAGAAGTGAAACAGCTGTTTGTATAGTCTATTCGCGGTTTCTTCACATCTTTTCGAATCAAACCTTTGGAAAATCACCCCACGTATGACTTGTTTAGTTATTTTCTAAATATGTAATGTATCACATGCGTTTTATACCACTGTTAACATGAAAGTATCTTAGTTTTCGTTAGATAAAATTTTTAGGTATATTTTATCTATAATTATAATATTTTATTTATAATAAATACGAATACAAACAGCAAGAAAACTTGTGCGTTGGTAGCGCCTAGTAATAAATGATTCTCATGTAAAATATCATCATTACAACTGAGTGCGCACGAATTCGGTGCGTTGTCCTTTGGTGTAATATTCCAGACTTTGTTAAGTTTAGTGTGCAGGAGGCGGAGGAATATCGTTGGAAGTATAACTTTACCAGGTGCTCAGGAAAGTGAGTGAAGAGATTTGGACAGCTATTAACAGCGAGGTCTTGAGAGCCAATGAGGGTGGTGATTGAGGTGAGTATGGAGCGGCGCCGGAATAAAGGGGCGAGGGAAACTGGAGATCCCCGAGAAAACACGCCGACCAACGGAATCATCCGGCACTGATTCCCACATGCAAAAATCCGGAGTGACCCGGGTGGGGATTGGACCCGGATCGCCTTTGTGGGAGGCGAGCAGGCTAACCGCTCAGCCACCGTGGCCCCCTCAGGAAAGTGTGAAGTAACCGCGAATTGTATACATGCCGGAACGGATGTTCACGATTCAGCGCCATGTGTTACCAGCCCAGGCAGCAAGGGAACTTTCGCATCGGGCAGCAACCAATCAGTGGAGACCTGCAAAATTCTCGTTATTATTTGGGGACACGTTAAACATTAAAGACGTGTACCTTTGCAATACGTTTTTCGCTGGCGCGTAATGTATCTGACACATCTTAGCTAACTGTGCGCCAGTGAATAAACACTTCAAAATTGTGTGGCTCAATCACGTGCAATTCAGTCAGAAAGGGTATAACTTCACATCTATGCAGCAGCCAATGGACAAACAATGCCGTCTTCAGTACAGACAGTGCTGTGAAGTTTAACCTGATGCCGAATACTAACGCGAAATGTGCATATATCTACCAATCAGACACGATGCCCGTTCCCAGAGACTCGCGCAGACAACCAGAGAGTGCACTAAGGAAAAGGTTTTGATCACTCAAACACACTGTAAAAAATTATGGGAAAATTACTTGACAAGTGTAAGGTAATATTCCCAAACTTTTCAGGGGAAACACAGTTCTCTTTAGAGGTAAGGTAAAATTACCGCCCTCGTGATAGTGGACCGTGATTCGCGCCCATCCACCGGCAAGTGTCGAAGTTTCGGTTACCATTCGTCAGTAATTAACAGTACTAATATTCCGGGATAATTTAAAAAATAATTTGATTATACATTACTTTTATGGGATTTTCCTCCCACTTTTGTTAGATACTTTTCCAGGACAATTAGGGAATGGTATTTTACTTGTTATGTAAATCTACTCTATATTTATGGGGTGATTTTACCTTACATGTAGAGGTAATTAGCTTCCCTTACATGAAAGGGTATTTTAATACAATTTTTTTTTAGAGTGCAGTTTTTCTTTTCGGAGCGACCAAATCAACTGTTGTGTATAGGGGCACTGAAATATTTTGTTGTTGAAACAGAATTATTTTGTTGCACTTATCAGATTGCCCCAAAGTCTTAACTAGTGACTTAGTTGTGCACGCTGGTTCTGAGTGGATTAATGTGAACAGTGTGCACTCTAAAGTGAAATTAAAGTTCTCGAATCAGTGAAAAAGGCTCCACTTAGAATCAGTGGAAAACCACTGATTATTTCAGTGAAAAAACTTCACTGGTTGAATTAATGACGCGAAATTATTTCGCTGTTAGAATAAGTGACGGCCGACTACAGTGGCGTATTAAATTTTTTTTATTGAATGTAGCTAAATAATTACGTGAAATAAATATATCTACGATAGTTTACTACTTATATTGGGTAATTTACTGTAACTTTAAAAGGTAAACAAATTTCCGGATGTGGCTTGGATTGAACTCGCGGACCCTTCGACTCTGGGCCGATACTTTAAAATTTGCGTTACCACGCCTTGTTGATACAGTGAGAGGAAAATATATGTCTTATACATTCACAGTAAAATATTTAAGATTTAAATTGCCTGCGCTTACTCGTTTTTTGGTTAAATTGGCACCTTTACGATTGTTGAAACGAATATTATATATGAGTGAAGTCTCTTCATCACATTATATGCAGTTTAAACCTTCAAACAGAGCGCTGTGACGATTGCATGAAAACGAAATGAATAGCGTTAAAACGGAATGAAAGGCTGCGTGTTCCTATTGCCTTATGAAATGTTTTGAAATATGATACACACTTTAGAAAGTATTTTGTATTGGTTTTATTAGTTTATTAGTTGTTATTTCATTTGATACACGTTGTTTAACGGCCATTTTTACACACAGTTTAACTGGTCAAGCAGTAAAAAATAAATTACTGAGGAAACAGTGGAAAAAATGACTGATGAATCAATGGAAAAAGTCACTAAATCTATAAGTAGAGGAAATTTGGCATTTTTTTCACTAATTCATCAGTTAAATTCACCTCCCACGCAGCTGGTATAGGCTATTCATGGTAAAGTGAGCAGTTTTGAAATCCCTCTCATTTGGAATAATAGTCGATAAATATGGTTTTATTTTGGTCTTAGACGTTAACTTCCGAGTGCAGTGGAATATACACACCGTGTTTGTTGCTTACATGCCGATATTTATTTTAAATGGTGGTTAAATTATAAAAAAATGGCCGAAAGGAAAAAGTAACTAGGGCCTCAAAAGTGCGCACTTTACCGTGAACAGCCTATACCTGCAGGCTAGCTGCCTCGCTCTGCGATCACCTGAGTTTGAACCGACGACAGACGGTGGGTATAAATAGGCTTCTCCGGTTCGCGGAGCGCAGCAGCTCCCTACCGCGCTTTCGGAAATTCACCAATAGATTCACCAGAGGTGAGTGAGTGAAAAGATTTGGGCAGCTCTTAACAGCGAGGTCTAGAGAGACGAAGAGGGACGATTGAAGTGAGTATGGAGCGGCGCCGGAATGAAGGGGCGTGGGAAACGGGAGGTCCCCGAGAAAACCCGCCGACCAACTGTATCGTCCAGCACGATTCCCACTTGCAAAAATCCGGTTACCCGGCCGGGGATTGAACCAGGTTCACCTTGGTGGGAGGCGAGTGTGCTAATCGCTCAGCCACCGTGGTCCACCAGTGGTGAATGTTTTGGTATGCACTGGTATACACCAGTTGAGAGAATTTCCAAGCATCTGGTTGTTTATATATTTTTGTTACGAATGCAAATGAATAAATTCATACACGCAAAATAACTTTATAATTCAGGAGACCCATATTAACCCATTCAGACCCAGTGTACACTTTATAACGCACGTGTAGTTAATTTTTTGGTCTGTACTTCACACTGCGGAGCTCAATTACCAAAAATCTTACCTGTGGATGAATGATTCGCATACCGTCTTACTGGTTTAGGTCATAATTGGTTCGTATAACTGTAGCCAAGCATATAGCCTACCGCTGTGACTACGAAACAAGTGTTGTGTCGACTTAAGTACAGTACGCACCATAAAATGTCGTGTTTGCAACACCTGAAACCGTAAATATAAAGTGGGTCTGAAATGGTTAAACGCTGCGATAACGTATTTTCTAATATACACGCTCTTTCTGTATGAACTGCGAATTACATCTAACCTCTTTCTGCGATGTCTGGCACAAATGTTTTCCGTTGCGTTAAAATGTGGCCTTTTGCCTTTCTTTGACTTTGCCGCTCACAAGTGCTTCATTCATTTACGTATGTGTTTGAGAGATGTGTTCGAAAATCCATGGGTTGATGTTCCGATGCACATCCACCAGGTACGCCGACGTCTCAGGCCGTTTGAACCGGTGGATACGTCGGTTCAACCGAACTCGACCGAAACATTAGTTTCCGAACGTCCACTGTACGTACATCTGTGGATGCGCCGGTGCACTCTAAGAAATTATTTGTAATATTATCATATCAGTTTATAGACCTAAGTGTAGTGGCATAGCGCGAATTGTAAACTATTTTCCATTCATCCATGGTAACGTCTCCCTATAGTTGCTCAGGAAAGAGTAAAATTGCGTAGGGAAGTTCCCAACTTCATATGGTAGCGATGCTAAAAATGACCACATTATCAGCCTGAGAGGTATTACTATTTCCATATATCGCATAGGTTAAAAACTTCAATTGCATTTCGAGAAGTTAACCAGAATTTATTTTACAGTGTGAATTTCCGAAAACGCGGCTAATTTTTTCGCCCCGCCTGGCCCATCTTTCCTAAGACTTTTCAATAGTCTCTTCCTCAGGATCCTTGAGCCTCTTTTACACGTTACCGTTTCTCGCCTTCCGCTATCGGGCAGGTGAAACCAAACATACTGTAACATATTGCGGTTGATGCACGTATTAACACTGTCCTAGGAAAAAAAAAATAGTATGGGAACTAACCGGGTGGACCCCGGATAGCGCACAGGCAAACTTGTAAATAAATTAACAAAATAATTTTTTATGTTATTTTACTGCTAATATGGCTTCATTATCTCGAGAAAAATATATAGTCTCTCAGAAATTATTATGGTTAGTACTTTAGGCAATTACTGCACTTCAGTAGGACGTCTGGAGGTATACTGAAAAGTTGCATAGATCGAGTTTTGCAACTGAAGAATATTTTGTTTTATTAACTTCGGTTCGGAATTACAATTAGTAGCATTGAAAACTAACGAATTAAGATTACGGTCTTTTCGGTCTGTTACACGACTAACTAGACAGGGGAAATACAGATAGCAACGTGATCACTTGGGTTTATCTTTCGTGGGAAAGTAAAGTAAACGACAATGAAACATTTTACGCACTAAAGAACGGAGGGGCCACGGAGGCTGAGCGGCCAGCCCGCTCGCCTTCCACCAAGGCCAACCGGGTTCAATCCCCGGTCGGATCACCGGATTTTCTCAAGTTGGAATCGTGCCGGACGATGCCGTTGGTCGGCAGATTTTCTCGGGGATCTCCCGCTTCCCCGCCTCTTTTTTTCGGCTTCGCTCCATATTCACTTCAATCACCCTCATCGGCTCTCAAGACCTCACTGTTAAAAGCCGGCTAAATCTCTTCACTTCACTTCACGAAAGAATGTAAAAGAAAACATTTCCCTCCTATTTTTATAGCGCACATAATCACTTTATTGTATGTTTATATTGTTTGCATTTGTATTCATTTTTAAGAAGTGGGTTACCAACGTAAAATATTTTAGGGATGTTATTCCCACCCCACAAGGAATAAACAGAGGAAGCCAAAGGGGTTTTCTACGATAATTCATTCAGTGTTCAAATGGTTGCTCCTAATCCTAATTCTAACTTTCTGTTCTCCTTTACCCTAGGAGTGATAAAGGGGAACATCGGAGATGATGCGTTAGGAGAGTGGGTGTTCTTTACGTGGCGCTAGTTGCGAACAACCGATGTCCCGGCGTATCGGTCCGATATCGCATCCCATGCCCCTTGCCCCATTAAGGCAACCGCTATGCTGCTATAAGGAAGCGGTTCCTCTAGAATGAGTAACGGCACGTGTTGCTTGATTACAGCTGTGAGTACAAGTCCCCTGCCCCATGTTACCGGCCCACCTAACTTAATCATATTTGCGCATTATTTCTTTGAGTTTCTGTATTACTTTTCATTGCATGTGCTATATCACTGAGTTCCTCTTTCCACGTACTTTCAGATGCCGTTGATATAAATAATGTATGTTTCCAGGGGAAAAGTCATATGAGGTTTAATTATTTCTGCCCATACACGTGTTACGAATAGTCACTTTGCGGAAAATTTATTGCCACTGTACGTAATTTTATCCAGTGAAAACCTCATTTCGTGATCTGCAACTATTCCGGAAATTTTGGGAGGACCATCCTGTATTTCCGTTCCTAAGAGATTCATGGTTCGCTTGATCAATGCGTGAATAATGTGACGTAGCCCACTGCAATATTAATTTGAATGTAGAAGAACGGAACATAGCGGATAGAGAAATAGATCCTAAGCAAGGCTTTCTCAGCGTGGAGTGAAAATGGGGTAGAGTGCTCAATTTAGATGCGCAGTAGCCAATCTCTGTGTTCGAAACATTCGAAAAGCAGCTTCTGCCAATAGCACTATAAAAAAGCTAGCATGGATAGAGCAGAGATTAGAACACATTTTTCGGGATTCCTTTCAAACCGTTTTTACACTTCCATCCTATATTATATTCGTTTTCGGTCAGGTATTGTTTTCTCTTAAATAGGTGGATCTGTCGAGAAATCAAATGTAAGCAAATATATTCCATCACTGTTGAGCGTGCGACGTTGGCAGCTGTACTAGCAATTGGCAAGTCAATATTGGGCGAATACACAGAAGATTAAAGCAGGATTTACAACAGCCCGTCGCGTTCGTCCGTCATCGGTCCGTCCGTCATACGTTCGTCCGTCTCCCAGCCGAGCGATTTACAACCAAACTTCGTACGTCCGTCGAAAGTTCATTGCTGCAAACTAATAAAACGAAACTGTTTACAAGTAGGAAAAAAATTCTCCACAAAAAGTGAAAATAGTTTGCGTTATTGTGTTTCTAATTACCAAAAACAACCATACACGTACGCAACAGAAATCAATCAATGTAAAAAAATGTTCATAACATATAAAGTATCATTTTATTAGTTTTACTATTACCAAAAAGGAGCTTGTGTTTCCTAACGTAAGGATAAATTATTCTTCAGGAAAAAAGGAACTAAATTTTATTTTACAGTTACATAAACAAACATGTGAAAACAAAAGACAACAAAAACAAAACACTGCACACACTATACAGCCTTGTAAAGAACTCGTGATGAACAAGTAACAAAACGTACAAGTTTAGAAGGCTGTAATTTCATCCGTTCGTCCGTCGAAAGTTAAAGCTTAGCAAGCTTTTGACGGATAGACGGATATAATTAATGGCCACCTTTGATTGCCTGTTGTCACGTGATTGGACGGACGGACGTGAGGGTCGTTGTAAATCCTACCTAAGATCTGTCTACGTCATCTTTAGCCTGTGTTTCACATAGCCGCGTGACCAAAGTACAGCGAGGGCCATTGACGATGCAAATTTCTATACGTGGCGGAAGGATACATTATCATGGCCAAGAAGTATTATAGTAGCGTTCAATTCGGACGCTGTCGATAGTCACGTGTTCAGCGACGTTTGCGGTTTTATCATGTATTAAGTTTCGTTATATACTATAAATGAAACTAAAATACCAAATACGTCGTCATTTTAATGTACTAATTCAGGTCACGTGACCAAGAATCAATTCGAACACGGCCTTAGAAGGGCTTTCGAAAGCATTCAGATAACTCACGCAGCAACCGTAGTAGGTTTTTTCCCTCCACGCAGAGTATTGTAAAGAATGCAGGCGGATGGAGCCTTGCCAAAGTCTGTGGGAAAAGTAAATATAACACGAGCAGTCTTGCCCGAGCTCAAGAGGCACTCTTCGCGCCGTACTTGGACCAGAGACCAGCGAAGTCGCGCGCTATAAAATATGCGAGTTAATGACCGACGGGAATTAGCGGCAGCCGTGTTTCTCTTCGCGACGTGACCATCGAAGCAAAATATCCTCCAGCTGTGTATGTGGCCTTGGAATGGCAAGGCCGTGGCAGAATTGAAACTACTTATATGCTTAATTGTGCTATCATATATCTAAACAGATGGCATGCACCAATATGTGTAGTGAGAGCGACCCACTTCTGGCGCACTTCTAGAATGACATGGGGATGGGTGCAATTGTCTAACCTGGAGAGGATCCTGGAGGCGAGGATACAGAGTGCAGGCACCCTTTATCCTCGCCTCCGTAATCCTTTCCAGGTTGGACAATTGCACCCATCCCTATGTCTTTCTAGAAGTGAGCCAGAAGCGGGTCGTTCTCACTACTAATATGTGTTACATCTTGTATAACTTATGTTTGGAGGTACGTGAATTCCTCAAATTCTTTCGGTGGTGGATTGTACTTCAAGCACTATAGTTTAGTGTTCCTTCCAGGTCTGGACCACAGCGTTTGGATGCGGCCTGAGCAACTTGGCCAGTAATTAAGGGAGCTGCCAAGCGCGGGCAGGAAAGGGGTGGAGTGCTAGTTAGAGTTTTTACGGCCGATCTCAATGGAATTTCTTACACTACTTTGTTAAGCGATTTTTGTTGTGTATAACTGATTTTGTTAATTTTTTTCATAATTTTGTGGAGATATTTATTAATCAATTTCATTAATCTGTCGCTTTATAATACGAGACCTGTTGAAATTACTTTTACAAGGTTTCGATCATGTGAACATACAACAGTCTACTTTGTTCTGATGAAATTTGGTTTATGTAAGTAAAATATTTCTGTTATTAAATAATATTTATTTGAACCTCTGCATAAGGTCAATGTGCAGACTTCGGAAAAATTATCCACTATAGATTGTACAATACTCAGATACAGATAAAAATAGGGCACCCTACATTCAAGTCATTATATGGCTAGAAAACACCTTTACAACAACCGAGAAAGCCAAACCAGTGTACATAAAAAGCATCAAATTTTCGCTGGTGATGAGTGCAGGCTAGTAGCAAATTACTTCCCACTCAGCACTAACACAGTGTCACAAGTTATAACTACGGCACTCTACAGAAGAAACAAAAAACCAACATTTTTATTGCTGCCAGACATCAATGCCATTTCCGAAAATGCCAAATTAATTGCCATTAGTAGCATAAAATGGCTCGTTTTAAAGACTAATCTGTTCCGATTTGAGGACCTTCTCAGGTCAATGCGGTGCTGCTGTAGAATATCGCAGCGGCGAGTCTTGGAACTTCTTCAGGCTATTGGCCGGCAGAGGGGCAAAGGTAGGAGGGTTTAAAAGCACTTAGAAGACTGCTGGCTTGTTATGTCTTCTCGCGATCGGATTTCTGTCTTGGAGTGAACGTTTCTCAGAATGCTTGTGGTTTCTGCAGTTGGCTGGTAGGCCAGGCAGACTGATACGCGTGTTTCGCTAGACTTAGATCTTTTGTATGAGCTTGCAGCACGATAAAGTACTACGATAATTTTTTTATGAAAATTTACATTGCCAATTTCATCTTAAAGAGCTTAGGTATTTGCATTTGATGATTGTGAAACAAAAGATTTGGAGGAATGGTAATACTTGGTATTTTTGTTTACACTGAGAAAACGATTTTGTTGAAGATAATAAAATAAGTCTTCTGCAGCAAAATTTAATTTTTTCTGTCTGTGGAACCAACTATTTTGTTTCTGAAACATGTTATTTTATTCGTTTTTTTTTGGCTGTCCCAAACACGTAAAATTTGGTTGATGCAAATGAAGATTTTTATGTCTGCCAATAAACTACAGTTTCGGTCATAAATTTAAGATATAACATGACCAGGCTCCGAACTCATATTCATTGCTGTTGAATTCTGTGTCTTGGCAACCACGGCCATCGTAAACGTTTTGGCAGATCACTCATTTCTATTTTTATAGAAAGTTCACTACATGGCATGTACATAGATTTGCTCAAATGTCAAGTTATGGAGATTTTTTGGTTGAAATCGTTTCATTGGGATTGTTTTTGACACTGTTGAGCATTAATAAATACACTAACAAACACGGCAATAGTCCCAATGGTAAGAACAATTACAAATGAAATCTCGAGCTATAAATTCGAAGGTCACCAAATGACTCGGTTGTGGTACAGCCAACCAAATGCATGTCAGTATTGCACCAAGCTGATTTTGTTGCCGCGAAAACTTCCATAACAATGAACACATATGATTGTTAGCTAACTGTACACTTATTAATTTTGAACAAAATATTTGACTACCATGATATTTATAATTTTGACGGTAACGAAACTAATTACTTGAATGTACGTGTAAAATAGTTGTGTATGTACCCATAAAAGCGTTTAAAAATTATGTTGCGACATTTAGATAATTAATTTACTCAACAAGTTATGTTTAGATGTTTCGCTTGGTTAAAGGGAATAAATTCACATGTTTGGAGAAACTCCAGACTGTTCGAGAGAACAAAATATTGTCCAGTTTGAAATTGTTTTCAAGCAAATTTATTACAACCTGCAGCTTAACCTTTTTATTGGCGGATACTTGTATAAATTCATACAGTGTGGCTTTTTTAAGAAATAGAAATTTCATTTCTTTTGTCTTTCTATGTGTAAAATTTTTGTTGCAATGTGGTTTTTGCCAAAACAGTTTATTTTGTGCTGTAGTGATCAGTCAATTCCACAGTTTATTTTGATTATAAACTATACGTCTTTATTACTCCGCATGATAGCACTCATGGCAGTCACATAATTAATGTATACCCGTCCTTAATAATATGCTAGTCCAACAGTAACTTATGTGTTCAAATAAACATATGTACGTATCTGTGAGTATAAAGTGTTGTTTACTAACACAATAGTTTTGCAGATAAAAAATGATGATTGAGGAGTTTGTCAAAAAATATTTTATTAAATATAAATGATTTAATGCAAATATCTATCATTGTCGATTAAAAATCGAACTAAAGAATGTAAATTCTTTTCTGTATTTTTTTGCATCAAGTAAAAACTAGTGAGCGGATTTTCCGAAATTGCTGTGAGTGTGGTATTTCTTAAACCGATACTTAGGTATGTATCATCTTATATCAAAAGGAAGATGAGAAGTAAAAATTTAATTTTTTATATGAAGTTTTGGTTCACAGCACGTATTTTTATACACGTGTCTTTGTTGTATTAGCTTATTGTTACATTGCTGTTTCGTTATGTTAATGGATTAAAGGCAAAGTGTAAATAATCATGGGAAGTCAGAAATGAGCTTAGAAGGTTGCTGTATATAAATTGACGTGGTAATCACGGTTATTCTGACGAGCGAAGCCATGGTTTATTTAATCATTTATACTTATTTTAATTATTTTCATTCATTAGTTTATTTTTTCTGTTAATTTATTTTTATTGGTTTATTTCCATTTTTAATTTTTTTACTTAATTCTCTTTATTTATTTACGTTATGCCAAAAACAACCAAACAAATACCTATCGGACTTGGTTTTGGGTAAAAGCTGTATTTAATTTCAATCTACCTGATTCATCGACAGATACAAATTCTGAGTACGCAAAATCGCAGGCAAAAAATTTATTTTCTATCTTCCAAATGCCAACATCAATGCATGCCTGATTTACCCAAAGAGTTCCTGGCAGCCTTGGTTTAGATGAGCTACGTGTACACCGAAGTTTCCTTTGGTTATTGACCACGTGTCCTTGAGAGAATATTTCGCGGAATGTGACTTATCCAAACTGAATTTGGTTACTCTGTTCCTAAACATCTCTTGTTTGCGGGCAGGGAGGCCAAGACATTGAACCGACAAAACCATACAGTGGGGAACGTTGTTCAGAGTTACAAAGTTTTGAAATACATATGGCTGAAATTATTTTTGCAAAAATAAAGAGCCCCTACCAATATCAACGGCATATTCATTTTCGATGCGGGCGAAGTGGTGGACAAACACTTCGTTTTATTTCATCAAATGGGAATTTTTAATTCCGAGCGTGCGAATCCGCGGTTTAACAACTGCCAATAAAATAACAATTTACCCCATTATTCCGACTTGTAGGTTGTAGCCTTGAAACGCAAAGAGAGTTTTGCCAGTTCTTACTAGGGCCTCAATAGTAGTGAAATTTCCTTGACTGAAACTTGCGCGAAAACGTGGATGTAGACCTACCTATTGGTATTATATATTGGTTTGCACCCCTTCCCTGGTCAAAACTATCCAAGTAGGTTTTGCACCATTTAATTGCTTGATCGTGAAAGTTTACCTATTTTTTTGCTTACTGATATGTTATGGTCTATGTTTAATAGTGTTAAATATTGCACTGTAATCATTTTTATTTAAAACGTACGTAGTGGTCTTTCATCTCTGCTGTAAACTATAGATCAGTAAACATTTGAATGCATGGGTTTGATATATTTGTATTATATATAATATATATCTGTGTGTGTGTGGGTGGGTCTCCGATTACGGCGCGGGGTAGCGTGTGTTTATATATACATAAACATATACACATAGTGTTACGTGCTGCAGCTGGCGCAGACTCAGCTGCCCCGCGCCGTAATCGGAGACCCACCTCGCCATCCCCTCTTCCTGGAATGATGCGCTCGTGGCTGTCTGTTCCCCTTCTGGAAATCCCGTGAATGCCGATAGCGGCGAGACTTGCTGGCGTCACAGACCTCCTCTCGCCTGCTCGAGTTCCCGATAGCGATGACGCAAGAATGTTCTGGTGAGAGTGGCTGGAGCCTCAGCCCTCCGCGACGCATCACGCGAGTTGGGGAAAATTCTAGGTGGCGGCCTAAGACACTCTATATACTGCCGCAACCCAGCGGCCGGCAGTCTTTGACGGAGGCCATCTGGCCAAGTGTGCGCGAGTGAAAGGAAGTGTGGACGACGACTGGAGATTGCGGGACGACGGCGAGTGAGGTGTTCGTGGCTTGAATGGACGAGTGGATGTGAAACCGACGAGCGAAGCCTACTGTGCGTGAGGGCGCTTGGAGGACTCTAGAACATTGCGACTGGCGGGACATGGACTGAACTCAGGTGGGACAGAATGGAAGTGTAATACTGATTTTATTGTAAATATTCGAACTGTCAAAATATGGACGCATAAATGATAAACTAATTGAATAGGTTGATACACTGTCTATTGGGACTGATCTTTAATTTTTTAATTTCATTGATTTCTTGGGCGCAATTTTAAATTTTATTAATTGGTGTCAATTGCGAACAGTAAGTGATTTCAATTTATTGTGAGAATTTTAGTTCAGAGAATTTCCCTGTAGTTACTGTAAATAAAATAAAGAAGTTATAATTAATTATTTTATTTGAACAAGACCTCCATCCCTTAACGAACTTGGTATATAGCACACTTAATTTCTAGAGAGAGAAATTATAACAATATATTACTTCGTAGTATTTTTGCATTTTATTTTATTAAAACCTCCTTCCCTTAACGAACTTGGTATAGCCCACTTAATTTTGAGAGAGAGAAACTGTAACAATACATATTACTTCATAGTATTTTTGCATTGTAAAAATAATTTTGAGTATTAGTTCTAATCCATGATGGAACTCTGACAGTTGGCACAGTAACAGGAATTCTGTGTTCGTTCCTGTGTAACTTGATGTGCTATCATAAAAATTACAGATTGTAATAGATCTCGTAGTTTGTATTATTACAGCTTCCTGTCATTAGCGGGTTTTATTAATAAAAATAGAGGTTAATATCAAATGAAATAAAACAATTGAATTAAATTTGGTAATTAACTTGCAATACTGCGTATATGGTAAATGGACAGATGAGAATTTGACCAAACTATCGCCAACTGTGCAAAACGTTTTGCAGACTTTTGAACACTTAAATGCGATATACGTAATCCGATAATGTGTATACGTAAATTATGTGATCGGAGATTATACAGTATGAGTGTATGCATGTGTGTATATTGTCCCATCTGATCACGTTTTTTCATGGCATAGAAAGTTTATCAGATTTTTTCATTACGTCTACCATACAAGCAAAGAAAAACAGCGATTGCTTTGCATAAACAGAAAAATGTGTGATTAATGCTCGCCATTATAAAAAAAATTTATATATGTACATATATAATATATAATACGTATTATATATACATACATACATATAAACACAATTACAGCTTTTAAAATCGCTAAACCCTTTCCTTTGGTATGAAGCTAGATTTATTTACTTTAAACAAATCATGCTCAAAGAATACGTATTTGCTATAAATAATGTAGTATTACAATTAACAAAAACACATAAAGAAACATTTTAATAACAGGAAACCTGCATGTATCTGTAATCCTCTCTTTGAACTAAACCTATATTGTATTTTTGAAAACCAAACACCTTCAAGAAATATTTTTCCTTTCTATACAGAAAGCTTTGTATACATTTTTATAGTGAATTATTTCCATACTACTCGTTTATTGACAGCACAATTATTGAAATCAATCTCAATGGTAATATGTTCAATGATTTGCAGATATTTGTGAAGAAAATATTAGTAAATTACTCAGCATAGACAACATGCAACGATAGGAAATTTTAGTGTCATACATGTGGTAAGTAGGTATATATTTAGAGTTATCCAAATGATCACGGTTAATTACAATTCATCTATGATTAATGGAAATTTAGACACTCTAATTTAAAGCCATTTAAATAAAGAAAGTATTGCAAAGTGTACTGTTCAAATGCCACCAAGTAAAATCTGGCCATGCGTACATGTACTTAATTACATTCATAACAGCGGTTAGAAAGTCTCTTAAATTATGAACGAATATTAATTCGGAATACAATATTGCGTGGGAAAAAAATAAAACTGATTGTTAAATATTATTTGCTTATATGTTGCCTTCACGATTAAGAAATATTCTGGAGTAGTTATGTTAATGTATCGTAGCCCACCAATTTATAATGTCTTTCACAGTACTGTATGTAACTTCGTCTTCGCCTAAATCGTGCAAAGGCAAGTTGCCTTGGGCTTAACCCGTACAGCAAGCAAAAATTCAATTTTCGAATACAAGAAACGTCGAAAGTAACGAAAAACCTGTTTAAACACGACAGCAAAATCCTCAAAACTCGACAAAACCATTATTAGAAAGTCCACTAAACTCGCAAAATCGTGAAACGGCACAAAGACAGTGACGTCGCAACCCCGATGCCGAGGTTCAAAAATCCCGAACCGTCATCGACGGCGGCTACAGAAGAACTCTGTATGCAACTGTATTATTTAGAACAGGGGGGAAAAAAATACCAGGAATTATTTTATTCGTCAACCATTATATGCTATATAACTAACTACATTTTCAGTATGCAGTTGAATAGTTCAATGAAATCAACACAGCAGTAATCCTTAATTTATTATCTTTATTAACGAACAAAATGACATTTTCAGTTTGTTACAGCAGATTAGAGTGCATATTTTATCGTTGTTTAAATCTAAACAGTTTTTAAGACGAGTTGAATAGGCGCTGGGAATACATGCCTTATCCGCGCGACTCCCCCCCCCCCCAACTTATTTGAAATTGTAATAAATTTACAATATCGAGTGTTTATTGTTCTTTTAGAATCGGCAACGAACACGAGGAAGAGTGAGTATCACTCGGAAGTCTTGCTATACTGGCCCGTCATCTGACCACACTCGCTAATCGTCCCTGAGCTGTCTGAGCGAGTTAGAAAAGAGCAGGTAGAAGAGTCCCCAAGCCCCCCCCCCCCCCCTGGAATGTACCCGTGTTCACGACCAGAGCGTACGCCACCACCAGACGAAAAGGCGCCATAGCTGCTTCGACGATGCTGCTATCTAACGGAAGATAGCTGAACTACTTGCAGCTATATGCGGACATCTGTCGCTATCGCTGACTCGATGACCGAATGTCTGAGGCGTAGAAGAGCTAGGGACGAGCGAGACGTGCGCCTCAACTCTCTCATCGCCTCTACGCGCAAAGCACTGAACTGGGGTGCAGTCTTGCCGTCGATAGCGCGCCTCTATGAGACTTTCAGGGGAGACCCTATTATTTTATGACTTAGTAATAAAAATAAAGGTTTGATGCACGTCACTATTCATTTTTTAATGTTTTCTACCGGGATATTCACACCTAAAGATGACCGTGAATACAAAAGTTCGAGCCTTCTTCACTATCACAAAAACATGCTTCGGAGAGAAATGGAGGGACTGTAAACATATAGAGATGCGTGACGTCTCTTAAATGCCATTCGTTAGCAGACTTCACTCAGACAAGTTGTACGGTTTTTTAATGAAAAAAAATGCTGCTGGAACTCTGCACACCGTTCGGCAGCCTTCCCCCAAGTCTGAATTAATTTACGAACTCGAGTGTTGCAATCGTTAAGTTTTTCTGATAGGCTCTGTACCTGTATCGAGCGAGCTTCTTGCAACCAGTGAAAATGTACTGCGGCCATTCACAAATGAGAGTTACAGACACTTCAACCAATCAGGTTTGCCGGAAGGAAGAGGCACAAAACACTGGCCACCGGTTCCTCATTATGTACAGGTTTAACGGCCAGAAGGCCGGCACACCCTCCATCCTCCCCGCACTGCAACTGTACTCGGATGAGTAATACAGCGCACGGCACTTTCTCCTCTTGTGCCTTGTGCCTTCTTTCTTGGTCTCACACGGCTTTCTGCTGGTTTTCTCAGCTAAACCTGCCTCCTCGCCAATCAGTTGTGCCCTGACTTTAAACATTAAAGCCTTTACCCGAGCACTCCCTCATGGGTCATCGGAATTCTCCAGTTGCCACCGGTCAATAATCTCCTCGATCCTTTTCCCAACTCTTGTTGCAAATCTGTTTCACAACTTGTTGAGTTCCTGATTTTCCATTACTCTTCTCGTTTCCAACTGCAATTCTCATTGTTCTGCCACTCCTTGCAACCAGTCTCTTGTACAGTGACAATCGGAAATAATCTTCTTATGTAACATTTCCTCGATCATGGGCATGGGAACTGAACGGTGTGAAGGACAATAAGTCTCCGCCATCTTGGATTTACTGAATTTCCGCCGTAACTTGCATCAGACATTTTGCATTTTAATTTGGGTATCGACAAATCATAGGGCATTGCATTGCGCATGTTCTAAATTATGTATTACTTGACTACTCTTTCTAGTATAATTTGTGTAACCTCCTGCAAGAAAAATGTACTTATTTCTTTCCGGAAACCACTGTAGAATATTTCTGGTAAACGTCCTAAACTGTAATGGAAGTTTCCACCTATATATTGCATAGAAATAATACCACTTTTCAGAAAACAAATATGGGAATGTTTAGTGACTTCCCACCAATAAAATTGTAGGGCCACCACTTACACTTCCAGCACGACGGGAACACTGCACGCCAGTTCAGAGCATTGTGCATAGAGACGATGACGCACTTGATGCTTGTGCCAGTGTAGTCCTTATCACTCCCTCGCTTCTCGGCCTCGAGCGCCCTTAACCCTTGCAGTCACAGTGTGCTCTATCTGGGACGTTGAATATGAAGCGGCTTGAATGGTTCCCACTGTACACAGCAGAACACACCGTCCAATGAGAAAGGATCCCTACGTGCGGGAGCCATCATTCGCTGCTGAGACAATGTTCCGCAGCCTCATAAACCACTGCTGCCAGAAACATAAATCACATAGGAATTTCTTTCGGTCCCAGTGTAAGACAGCCTCGTCTGGATATCAGTACAGTTCCGCACAAAATATTTGTTTGTTGCGACGTCTAAAATATATATTTTTATTTTTGAATGAAAGGGTTGAATCATTTTACGCGTGTCTCAGTCACATTCCACAATGTCGCTTTAAAAAAAAACACTTTGTGTCCGTTGAAGAGAAAAACCATGCTACAAGCGAGTAAGAAGGGATAAATGAATATATAAGAGTTTGTGATTTCGTGTGTTTGCTGAGTCTACAAATAAATCTCAATTTACCGCAGTTTTCAACACATTAAAACGTTCACAAAATAAAACTTTTTGTAAAAATGTGTCCCGGGAGAGACGAACAAAGTGTTTTTTTTTCTCTTAAAAAGCGATATCGTAAAATATATCCAAGACACGCCTAAAATCATTTTAACCTGTAAAATCCTAACCTTTCGCCCGACTGGTCTCTTATTAGGCAAAACATTGTCGCGGCGATGTCACGTGCAATGAAGTCGAATTAAAAAGACACATTTCACCATGACAGCATACAATGGATAAACTATTATCGCCCGAGCATGTAAAGAAGGGTAGCGCGGTGCAAAATAAAATTCGCAAAATTCAAGTACGGTATAACCTCGTTAAGTCGGCCCCCTTTAACTCGGATCTGCGGATAATCCAAACCGATCTAAAGGGACAAAAATGTTATTTACATATGAAGGTTAAGAAGTCTCACACAATAATCAGTAAAAACTAAAATTTACGAACAAAAAATGTTTATAAAAGAAAAATGCATGAGCGACAATTACAGAGAGTTAATTGCTTCAATTGGTGCACACAGTCGTACTGTACTGTACAACGAGCGCATGTTAGCTGGGACTGTACATGATGACTCGATACAAAGAACATTTTCTGTAAGTACAGCGCTATATTTTATTTATTTTCTTTCCGCATTCTCCGGTTAACCCGAATTTTATTTTTTCTCGGATTGGCTCCGGTCCAAATTTAGCCTACTTAACGAGGTTCTGTTGTATCTGTATTTTTGTTAAACCTAAAATTGTTAGTGGCCGCATAAAATCTTCCGCCTCTGGCTCTAACGGATTATTACTTTATTATAAAAGAGTCGTAAGCAATCGGTGAAAACTATTCTCAAAGAAACTTTAACGTAACTGAGGCTTACAAAATTTCCTATCCATAACATTTTGCTTCATTTTAAGAAATGTTTGGCCTCTCTTCACGAAAGTCAACATTCCGAATTTCCTAACTTCGCTTAACTTTCCCTTCATCGAGCTCTCCTCCATAATATTCTTCTGCAAACAGTCCGTTTCTTAATAAGTATCCCATTTCTGTAACTTTTGCTTTTCCTATTTCACCGAGTGGCCTCGTCCTCCTTTTCTTCTTAACACCTCTCCGTTTCCGACCTAGTTTATTCATTACATTCAGTTTCCACTAAACCATTCTTCGTCACAGTTATAGGTCACCACTTTATAAATGTTCTTTCTTTCCTAGTGCCCGTGTTTCAGCGCCTTCGTGAAAATCACTCCGCACACGTCTTCCTTAGTTATAAGTAGAAACCCGAGAAATTCACGAGTGCAATGACCTGTAGGCTAGACTTCACAGTCCTATATACTCTCATACAGATAATAACTGTTTATTGGTTCATTTTTGCGGTAGTAAAAGCGATGGTTGGATGCAAAATTTATTACATGTTTGTTATTGGCTCGTTTATCTCTAGGAGGTGTCAAACAACACGTCGACCAATTACAAAAGTAACTTGAGAGTAAAAGTGTGTGAGTTTGAACTTGTCTATAAATAAACCCGCGAAATTCTCGGGTCTCTATTTATAAGTAGGGACATGCAAAATTCGAGTGATTATTTGGAACCAGGCTAAACTCCACAGTACTGTATACACTCGAGCCGGCGTCGTTTCTCCGTTGACTGTTGTACAGTTGTGATGCCACGCCCTTTCTGACTGAACTGCATGTGATTAGTTTATAGGCGCAGAGTTACCCAGGGCGTGTCAAATAAAGTATGGTCCAATGACAAACATGTTGCAAAGGTACACGTGTTTGAACTTTAACTTGTCCTCAAATAATAACGCGAATCTTGCAGGTCTCTAGTTATAAGTTAGTAAGTTCGCTCTTTGAAGTGACGTAACAATGTCCATTCAATCAGCTGCTTTCTAAATAGTGAACAGCGTGTCTGTATATCAATACGCTATGAATAAAGCCCTTCTAAATTAACGTTATTACTTGAGGACATGTTAAACTTAAAACACTTCTCCTTTGCAATACGTGTGTCATTGGACCATTATTTGTTTGACACGCACCGAGTAATACTGCGCCAATAAATTAACACTTCACAATTGTGTGCCCCAATCACGTGCAGTTCACTCATAAAGGGCGTGACAACATTTATGCAGCAACCAATGGGTAAATGACGCCGGCTCGAGTATATATAATACTATGAATTTTAGCTTCACGTCAAAAAATAACGCCAATTTTGCAGATCCCTAGCTATAAATAGTTGCCAGGACAAAATCCTAATAAAATGATTAATGCGTTTCACTAACGAAATAAGTAGATTTGTCTCATTTGACAGAATAAGCTGTCACTGTCTTGCAAACTACAGTATTGTAACGTCTGATTATTTTATACGTGCGATTTGCATTCCAACACACTTTAATTTAGCATGCAAGTCTATCATAAGAGCACACGCTCGTTTATTTTGTAAACAAATATTATGAATGTCATATGTTTCACATGTAATATTGTTATATCATATTTTTATTTTCTTAATTCTACGTAATATTAATGTACGCGCAGCAGCTGAAATGTTAATTTTCCATATGCGAATTGTTGTAATTTTATTTTGTTTTTATTAGGTTTCATGTAACTTGTTAATTGTGGCAAGTTGGCAACATTTAGACGCACCTTTTGAATCATCACGGTATTGGAAAGCACCCTGGGTTAAACCCTATGTACTCTGTATTAATTTGAATATTTAATCGCTGCCGATAATGGATGATGACGGAATGTTCCATACTCCATCTTGAATTAAGTGGGTCACAACGGTAGCAGGCCAGTGAGGTCTTAGTTCTACGTTAAAAGTATAAATTAAATGTTTTAAGGTTAATTAGACCCAAAAAAGTATATTACAATTTGAGTGATAAACTAACGGTACACGGTACTACGTCAGAACAGGTCTACATATAAAATAAGTGTAAGAAACTCTACATTTATATAAGGTATGATACCACCTTAATGTACAGTGACAGTTACACGTACTAGAGCGTGTTTAATAAACTTTTAAAGTAAGCAGCATCATTTCCCGACTCTTTTCAGTGGTCACAAAGTGCCTGAGATTTAAATAAGTATCTGATTGCTCTACCAACAAAAACTGTGCTAGCCAGGAGCATTTTAAATATGTAATTATACAGGCACGTAATTTATTATTACGGCCAAGTGTGAGAACATTGGCAAATTCTATTTTGAACTGAATTATATCTACTCTGCAAAACTTTAAGTGTGTGCAACATTCAAAATGTCTAGATAATATATATATATATTTTTTTTTTACTTTCAAATACTCTATTCACTTAATTGGCATTTGTAGCAGGCATAATGAGAGATATCTTTATAGACCTAGTCCAGCTGCTGCGTGCATATACCTTGCGTTTTTAACACTACCAAGGAATTAAAATTCAGGCAATTTACTGCTATTATATTTTTCCACATTAAATTATTGCTTAAAAATTCTAACCCTTTCATTACTTTAAATAAATTCGTAGTTGGTTCCTATGTATTCCGGTGTGTTTTGTGATGTAGTATAGCTATGCAAGGGGCTGCACAGAACCTGATTGTGAGCAGGGCTATCCAGGTAATTGAAATCCTGTTGGTGTGGAATACCAGCAACTTAGACGATGGTTTGCGGTATGCAAAATAACTGCCAGTTGGCTAATGTTTATTGTTAATTTTATTGCTATGGATTTCTCCCAGGTCCTTGCACTTTAAATATGCAGTTCTGCCTGTATACATTATATTTGACTATAAAACCATAGCAGGGTTCACCCGTCTTCGTACAGGGGCTAATACTCATACAGGGGGCATACGTAAACTATATCTCTCTCCAAGTTTTCCCCCACGCAGGTATTTCTTACAGTATGTTTTTCGAGAAATTTGAATGATTTGATATATTTTCAGTTACTGCTTGAAATGGAGACGGCTATATAAAACAACAGCCTAAATAAAAGGTAGACTTACACTGCTCACAAAACGTTCAGCATATTCACTGCTGGGATCTGAATAATGAACTAGTCAGCTTATTCAGCTGACATGAACTGCATAGAGAATGTGTGGTCCTTCCTCAAAAGAGCGATTCCAAACTGTGCACAACCACCAATGACCATTCGGGCCTTAAAAACAGCCGCGATTGGCATTGGGTAGAACTAGTGATTTTTCGCAAAAAAAATATGGGTACATAGTAGACTTCAATACTATAAGCACCCAACAGCAGATTGTCTATTGCCATTGGTTGCTGTCTTCTTGAGAAGGCGTTTTCATATTTGACCGGGCCACTCAGAATTCGGCAACATCGGCACGGCTCCTACAGGATTCGCGTGGAAACATCTAACACTTGTCAAAAAGTAATTCAGCAAATCAAGATATGTAAACGACCCAAAAGTGTTTTTAAATATAACTTGTCTTGAAATATTTTCGCGAAATTTCACCACCTCTAGCAATGGGAAAGTTAGCCTCAGGAATGCTTAGTGATCATATTGTTGGCATGTCTCGTCGGATACAAGCGGGCCTCAGGAGTCGTGGAGATCCTACACGTTTTGAAGTGTGTCAATGCATCTGAGAAGACCTTTGTTTTGATATTGATGCTGATGAGATTCCCTTGCTTACGTTGTTTTTCAGTTTATGCCTTTTGTTTGTTGCATACCGGGATAATGTAAACGAGTATTGTGTTTTCTTCTTTGTTCCTTTCTTCCACTTTACGTACTATTAGGAGTACAGCGTGAAATGTAAACACTCAAATTCAATATAACATCCTCGATTCTGTTATATGCTAAACTTTTTGTGAACAGTATATTTCTGTCTCCTGCCTCGACATCTGGCAATAGTATTGTCAAAATGATGTACTCCGGCGTTGTTAACGTTACTTGTCTAACGGACCTATACTTTTATACGCAAATATATTACTTGTGCATTTCAGTCATTGTCCATATACCACTTTGGAAAAATCCGTTTACCAATGTTTTAAAATGGCAGTAACTAAGATGGATACTCATATCTAAATATTTGAGGTTTGAAAAAAAAACTGTACCTTGAATGGTTCGAATTACCAGCTTCTTTTGTAACTTTTCAAAACCACTTGCTGTATTATTCAGTAATCTGCTTTGAATTAAGTAAGTGGGTATCTTAAATTTTTATAGTATTCCTGGACCGATATTTCAAGCATCTAAACTATAAGACATAACCTCTTAAATAAAATATGAAATAAATTCTTTCCAGTGGATTAGCGGGCCTAGAAGCTAGCTTATCGCGAGTTGTGCAAGGCAGTTGAGTTTAGAATTTAAACTAGTTGCATTCAGTTGCCGACTACTGATTATAGCCTAAGTAAACTAAAATTAGTATTCAGACCATTACAGTGACAACTGACAGATGACCGAAAAGAAGAGAGTAAATCCCCCGTGTAGAGATCTACTAATCCAACTGTTGTGCTATAAAATCATACTGAAGAAGATATGGCAATCAGACTTCCGCAGTAAATAAGTGCCAGCAATAAAAACTAAGAACGTGACATATGAATGGGGAAGAGTAACAGCGCACAACACTTTTTATGACCATTCGTGCCAAAACCAAATTTATGGTATGAAAGCATACGATAAAAACGTTATATCGTACATATTTTTAACTCTTTCAGTGCTGGTCGCCCAAATTCAACAAAGTTATATGGATTTTGCGGCAACATAATGATGTCCGAACTCCTCGAAGACACTGGTGACGTAATAATATCCCAACAGCTGTTTCCATGTCGTTCACTGCAATGTAATAGTACTTGGCAGCATTCAAAGTGCAGATTCGTTAAATGAACACAATTTATTGCTCACTATATTTCATAGGAAAGAATATTTCATTGGAACATTGGCAAATTGTCAACAAGTTGGCTGAGGGTACTTAAAAATACAGAGGTGAAATACCTGTTTTTCCCGCGAACTCCAGCACCACACGCCAGCGCCGATCAGCGCCTGGTAACTTAGGCAGGATTTACAACAACTTGTCGCGTCCGTCCGTCCGTCCATCAGTAGTCCGTCAACCACGTGACCAACAGCTAATCAGAGGTGGCCATCCATTCGTCCGTCAAAACCTTGGGAAGCTTTTACTTTTGACGGATGGATGAAGGAAATTACAGCCTTCTAAACTTACAAGTTTTGTTACTCGTTCATCCCGAGTTATTTAGAAGGTTGTGTAGTGTGTGTAATGTTTAGTTTTGGCCGTCTATTGTTTTCATGTGTTTGTTTATGTAGCTGTAAAATAAAATTAACGTTACATTATTCCCGAAGATTTATTGATTATTACGCTTGCAAACATACATTTCTTATTTGCAATAGTAAAAGTAATAAAATCATGCTTTATAAACTATTAAAATTTTTTTTAACATGAATTAATTTTCGTTATGTACGTATAGCGCATTTTGTGTACTTACAAATACAAAACCGCCAAAAATATCCACTTTTTATAGATAATTTTTTTTTATTCGTAAACAGTTTTGTTTGGATTAGTTTGCAGCAATGAACTGACGACGGACGTACAAAGACTGGCTGTGAATCGCATGGACTAAAGACGAGATAGACCGCTTATCCGTCTTCTGCGCATGTATTCAACATTGACCTACCCCAATCCTACACAACTGTCAAAGTCACATGGTCAACAGTGATGTTTATATCTATATTTTTAAATGACAAGCACTAGTATATAAATATAATAATTTTACCAGTTTTAATTTAAACAAACTCCATTACAAACTGGTTAGAGTACGTATACATTCATCTTAAAGAATTTGTTTACAAATCAGTTTTCTAACCTAAAATCCAAACCATGCCTTTTTCGCTAGACGTGTTGGCAGAAAAGCAGTTCAGTGTCGGGACACGGAGATTGGTTGTACGAAGCCAGCGAGATCGGCCTACCCCATCTTTAATCTATGGTAAATCGTTCGGCTGAGAGACGGACGGACGGATGACTGACGGACGGATGTAGGGACGGACGCGACACGCTATAGTAAATCCTGCCTTACTTCCCAATTGGCAGATCAGGCAGTAGGGAAATATCCTCGACAAGCGGTAGACGGTCAGACGCCAGGTCCGTTCCCAGAGCTTCACGCAGCCAATCAGACATTGGTTACGCCGACATCCCTGCGCACTTATTTACGCTGAGAAAGAACGTTGCACAGTGCGCCGCTTTATGCACTTGCGGAAGTTTTCTTTGTCATTGTTAGAGACCTGAATAATTCGCGTATTCCTTTTGAGGAAAGCTAGAATTCACAACACGTGTGCTCATATAACGTTATCCATTGGACCACACGGTGTTTGACACCTTCTGGAGAACGGTGGCCCAATCGGCGCCTTCCAGTGTGACAGCAAAAGAACCAATGCACTGTTGGCATTGGCATATTTGTACATAAGACCGTAGAGTCTAGCCTGCAGGTGAATTAACTCGCGAATTTTTCAGGTCTCTATTTATAGGCGACCAGCTGTAATCAGTTTAAAAGCATCTAAAATAATTTATCTTGAAAACCAAGATAATTGCTGTTGGAATTCTGTCGTGGAAAATGTTATTTTGCTTTTCGGTAATTTTTCATTCAGTTATTTTGTGTTAATCGTTATCATTGTAAAGTCACAGAATACTTTTGTTGTTTCTGGTGTTCCGCTTGATATCTGCGACATTCACTGTTACTTTCCTTACGAACATTTTCTATCTCGTGACTAATAATGGCGTAGCTTAGTTTTTACATCGCCTCTTTTACCCGCCAATAGAGACCTGCATAATTCGCGTTATCATTTAAGTACAGAATAGACTTCGAAAAGTTGTATATTTATACTGGCTTTATTACTGGTCCACAGTTTGCCTGGCACGTCCCGGATGTATTTGAAACGATTAAGAAACAATTAACGATAGCATAGCCCAATCGCGTCCAACCCAGCCGAAAGGAAAATGGCAACTGACTTCCGCTGAAGTAAATACACAAATGACCCCACTCGAATATATGCATATATATAATATTATTATATATATATATATATATATAGGTAACAAATAATTGCTCCATATGCTGGTTATATTTCTACACATTTATGTAAGGGCGATGGAATCGGTCCACCTTGTTGCCTTCATCAGGTGACATTCTACACAGCCAGATACATCGGAGCTTCCTCCCTTGCTTTTCGCAAGTAGTTCTGGGCTTGGAGGTGCTGGAAACACTTGTCCGGTGTTCCTGCGCCAGCGCCGATGACGAGAAATGTGGTTTATTAGAACAACAGTACAATGTGGCGTTCGGCGTGTGTCGTGGAACGATAAACACGACGATGGTGCGTGGGAGTGAAGAGCCCAACGAAGCTGTCGTTCGTGCTGCTGTGTGGATATTGTTCGTCCACCGGTTACTTACAACTTTTCTGAAGCCCTTTTAAAATTCCGCTTTTAGGATATTCCTTCACCTCGTGCGAAAATAAAAACTTAGCCGAGTCTAAAAATTTACACCAGCGGGACAACGCAACGCATCCTTGCGCACTTGCATTAAAACTATGTCTTACTATGCATTACCAACACACCAATTTTCTCTCTGTTATTATTCACATTAATTATAAATAAAATGGTACAGTTATTATAGATATAGCATATGGAAATGTTCCAGTTCACAAAAAAAAAAAAAAAAGGCAATTTGATGTTATAAGCTGTTCACGGTAAAATGAGCAGTTTTGAAAGCCCTGTTTAAGATCAACTTGTATCCGCCTTGTGTATTTATTCACCTTACGTGAAATTAACCTTGCAACTGGTCTCAACACTGCATTCATGCGTCGGTCAAGTGAAACTGTGAAATTATTAGGAAAGTGAATATTCTATAAATCTGCTAATTTTATTACTTCGATGCATTAAAAAAAAAAAAAAAAAAAAAATTAAGTTACACAAATTGTTACCTAACACTTTTATTCAGCGTTAAGTTATGGAACTATTTTCCGTCCTTCGTTAACAACTTTATTGGACTCGTGTCACTCAGTGCACCGGTTAAAATAAAATCAGGCGGGAGCAGTAACTATTTTCTAAGGCAGATTTCAAAAGTGCTCACTTTTTCGTGAAAAGCCTTTAACAGAAGTGTAAAACGCTTGTGATACGTGATATATGTAGTAAACAACCTAGCGTGTCATACATGGGGTGATTTTTCAAATGTTTGATTCGAAAAGTGTGAAAAAAAAACCGCGAATAGAATACACAAGCGACTCACTTCCACCTTGTCTTGAATATCTGCAAATATGTACTGCGCTGTCAATATGCTATAGTTACGGTACGCGTACCATAACAATCTTACGTTTGGCTGCACGGTTTCCGGATGCTGGACGAGGCCGGAGGAAGGCAGACTCCCCTCCTCTACCCCCCTTCTGTTTCTAGGGGCACCGATTCCGCGCTGGGAAGGCGTGTCGAGAGCCTGTGTTGAAGGCAAGGGGGGGTTAAAGGAGGTCCAGCAGAGACCAGGTCCACGCTGGAATTACTTTTTTCGACGCCATAGCACAAGCGTTCCTTCCTTTAGAGCCATTTAATGAAATAAAAAATTGGGTTTGACTGTGTTAGGGACATGGCCGTTTGTTTTGCGTGGATACGTCTACGCTGACGCGCTCGAACGCCTTGATGTGTATTTTACGTTCCCGGCATCACTTCACTCGATCATATGGGGTTTTATGGGTATCGCTGAATTGTTTTTGAGATGGTCTTTCCAACCGTTTACTATTTCTATGTTTCGCATACAATTTCACCATAACCACGCCACACAAATGTTTTTATACAGACGATCGATTGATCTTGACGAGAGCTGTCGATTGAAAATTAAAAGAGCATCGTAGCTTCTCCTAGTCAAAAGTTATACTACGCGGAAGTTATGAAACGCGGCGAAATGAACTCAAAATTACGGTACCCCACCCCCTCCCCTCGCACACGAAGCTTCACAGTCCTCATTAAACGTAACATATTCTTTGATCCTTTGGCGATCGAGTGGTGTAAATGAATTTTGAATGTAGACGATAGATTCGGAGCTGCAATGCCAAACTGTATCCCCGATTTTGTTATCATCGGATTTTTTAGATTGCCTCCCGTTATGGTTGTAAATTTAAAGACGTATAGACATCAAAAGAGAAAGCTTTAACAAAAATGTGCAAATGATCCATTAATAGGGACCTGCAAATTTCGCGTAATTTTTTGACATCAAGATAAAATTCATAGTACTAGTCTATATACTCGAGTGGGCGTCGTTTCTCCATTGGTTGCTGCATAAATGTTAAGTCACGCCCTTTCTGAGTGAACTGCACGTGATTGGGGCACACAATTGTGAGGTGTTAATTTATTGGCGCAGAGTTACCCGGGGCGTGTCAAATTAATAATGGCCCAAATGACACACGTATTGCAAAGGAAAGGTATTTTAAGTTTAACATGCCCTCAAATAATAACGCGAATTTTGCAACCTGTTTTCCGCAAAAATATTTCAGGACAAGTTGCGTTCCAAAGAAATTTAGTTCAGAACCACTTTCGTAATTGGATCACTTGAATTGTTACGCCTATTATCTGTCCGCTCCGGAATCATGGACAATCAGTATCGGAAAAACTTAAATCTGATTGGCTTACTCATGCAGCAGAAGACTTGTCTTCACACAAATACAAGCGGTCAATAGTCAAATGAAGATGGGCAAGTGTGCACATATGCTATCGAAGTTCAGCCTCCGCGTAAATCTTTTCGCGAAAAACAGGTGGTCCTACCCATTAACACGTTGCGCTCGGTACACATTTTCTGGTGATCAAGACAAGCCTCAATTGTGTTACTTACATCCAGCGTTACAGGAAAATTTGCTGTGTTCGTCTCTGATGTCCCACCACTGTCTCATTGGTTTACGCTATATTCGACAGGCGTGCAGCACTGAACACAATTTACTATTGACTAGCTCTCGACCAATGGAAGGCCGAGTTGACAACTCTCTCAATTTTCACATGTAACAGGTGATGCAATTTAAACTACTATTTAACCTGTTATAAAATTTTTATTATTTTATTCATGATAATCAGTGTCGATATAGGTACAAGAACGCCAGAGGATTGTATCTGAGTTCTTGGGGGATGGAGGTCCAAATAAAAAATCAAATAATTAAATTCGATTTTTAATTATTCCACACAAATAATATTTATAGCATTAAATTGCATATATCCGCTATTACTATTTATTTCTCAGTGGGCGCAATATTTAACCCTTTAAGACGCACTTTAATTTACGGTTTCAGGTATTTCAAAGAGAACAATTAATGATATGTGCCGTACTTAAGCCGACGCAGCACTTGTTTCGTTGACACAACCAATGAGATGTAGACTATATGTTCGTCTACAGTGATATGAACAAATTATTACTTAGACCAAAAAGATGGGTTTGCGAATTATTTACCCACAGCTAAGACCACCGATCTTTGAGTGTCACAGTGTACAGTACAGGACAAAAACTACCTACACGTAGCGTAAAGTACTAATATACACACCTGTTTAAACTGGGTCACAATGGATTTACCAAGTCTATAGGCTGTTCACGGCAGATTTTTCCCACCCCTTCGGTCCCGAATCCATTTATGAGCTCAAGTGTTGCAATCGTATAATATTTTGGTGTGCGCTATACCTATGCCAAGCGTGATTCTCGAAATAAGTGAACAATGTGCTGCGTGCTTGGTGTTATAGGCTATTCACAGTAAAGTGAGCACTTTTGAAAGCCGTCTCATTTGGAATAATAGTCAATAAATATATTTTATTGATGCCTTGGATGTTAACTTCAGAGTGCGTGGAATATGCACCTTGTGTTGGTTACTTCTATTGCAGTATTTATTAAAAAGCGTGGGTAAAGCATGAAAGATGACAAAGAAAAAATTATCTAGAGCCTCAGAAGTGCTCACTTTACCGTGAACATCCTATGGTAATAGCAACACTACGCTCTGCTGTGGCTCTGTTTGTGATTGTTCTAAAAACTGCACATATAGTTCCCAGAATAGAATAACCTGTTCTTGCTACAAAACAATAATAATAATATCGTCAACAGAACAACTTCAGCAAGAATTGTTACCACAACAGACAGAACTGCAATAAAATAACGGAACATTCTGATACTGAAGTTTGGTTGCTACCTTGAAACCTGATCACAAAATTGTTCTGTTGTCACTTCACTGGTGATTTTTTTCAGTGCGCTCTCAGGTTAACCTATCAGTATAAAAGCGGGAACATTAATAGTGGATGGACCTCCGTGTTTTTTGTTGTGAAATAGTTGTTTGCGCGAATACGTGTATCTCGTTAAATAAATGTTCTGCAAATATACTTTTTGTCATAAAAGAAAAAAAACAGTTATCTATCCTTTTTTTTGTCATATTAAGTGTATTCTAGGAGAAAAAAATGCTCAAATATCGCATTTTTAAAGCTCGCCTATATAGTTATCTTAACCGGCAAGAGAAAATTGCAAACATAAGGGAGTAGTTTAATCTGTAGTCTTTAATCGCGTGCAACAAAACCCCACTGTTACAGATCTAATTTGCACAGTACAGAATTACGGCGGGAGCACTGCACGCCTTGCGCGTTTGAGCGATGAGCAGATACTTGAAAAATATCGCGATTTTATTTCAGAACATGCTAGAATTCGAAAACTGTTTAGTTTGTGTCACCTCTGCTATTGGCCCAAGCGTTATTTGATACCTCCTGGAGAATTCGGAGTCAATGAGAAACATACAACAAAATCCACTCCCAATCATCGTTCTCTATTGTGGCAGTAAGCAACCAATGGGCGATTGATATATGTATGATTGTACATATGACCGCGGAGTCGAGCCTGCAGGTCTCTGAACTCTCGAATTTTTCAGGTTCCTATAGCGATCAGTAGAGACCTGCAAAAATTGTGTTATTATTTTGGGACAATGTGAACTTGAAACACACGTAACTTTGCAATACGTTTGTCATTGGACCATAACTTATGTGACACACCCTGAGTTACTCTGCACCAATAAAGGAACACTCAATCACACGTGTATTTCAGTCAGAGAGGGAGTGTATTCACATCTATACAGCAGCCAATGGAGAAACGACGCTGTCTATAGTGCCTACAGTACTGTGAAGTTCAACCTGATGCCAAATAATAACGCGAATTTTACATGTCCCTAGCGATGAGGCACTAGACGTTCGTTTTAGTGTCGCCCGTATCGCTCCCTCGCTTCTTGACGTACGACGAGGGTGTCCATCCCACTCTTAATGATCCAAATAAAATCGTCTCTGCCTTTAAGCTTTTCAAATAAACTGAGAAATCCTTAGGCCGTATTTACAATGTTCGGTTAGATTCAGAATATTACGTGTGATTTAGCTCATTTTTCTTTTTCTCAATGTACGGTCAGAATAAACCTAAGCTTTAGCCTCTGCGATGTTTTCGTAAGAAGTGCTATTTTTTAATGTGTTCGAGAGACACAAAATCAAGGAATTCGGCAAGAGTTTAGTACTGGTTTTCATCCTGTACAGTATTCGCGGTACAAGTGGTGTTATCGAAATATGTTTCTTTACGTAGCCCTACTGGGTCTTAATTAATCGATTTTCCAATTTATTCAGGCTAATACACACACACACACACACACGCACAGCAACCAGAAATATGCGCAGAACAGAAAACAGTAAACCGCTACAGTAGATCCAGGCGAAAGTAGTATGCAAAAATGGTTAATTATCTTGCGAGGAATTTTTTGACTAGTGTGGCATAATTGATTGAATCTCGAAAGACATCACGGGTGGCAAATAATTGGCTGAGATTCGAACCAAAAGACACCGCATAAAGAAGTTCTTAAACACTTGATTATATTGGCGTTGAACTTGTCAGTATGCTTAGTAAAATTATATTCAAAGCCTTTCTCTAACAAATACAGTAATTTATGGGGTAACTCTCGAGGATTCCCAGTTTCAGAGAATTATCACTATTTCAATTTTATTTGTATATCAAGACCTGCAATTGCCCGTCTTAATTACTTTCACGACAGTGTGAGAATGGCTCGTATTCTGACTAATCTTCGTTTTATAATCTATAAAAGTATTGGATCTCTACCAGAAGAGTCCTGAATTAGTTTTGACTAAAAGCAAAGTGCAGTAAACTCTTTACCATCAGTCCTACTGAAATGGTCGACACCAGAACTCAAAGAGGCAATTAATTGTGCCGTGGTTTGGCCGACAGAGTCTTCTGGATGTTTCTGGTCCAAACACCACGAATACTTCACTGGCTGCAGTCCTCGGTTAATTGCTGGCTTAAACATCTAAAGCCAAGAGTTCCCAGCACGGTTGGAGTTTCTCGTGCTGCCCACATTATCGCAAGACGAATTGCTTGGGATTTGAGGGCCAACACCACAGTGTCAGTCGGAGAACACGTGGTTTTTCGTCACCATATTCTCTCATTTATAAACTACTAATAATCATCCTTCTGGTCGTTCCTACATTGTCGCCATCCAAATAGCTATCTTTCTTACACAGAATCTCATTTGTATGCTGATTTGAAAATCAAAAATAAAAGTGGATTTATAAATGCTAAGCTACAGAGTCATAGGTGGAAGAAACGAATAAAAGAGTATTTAAGTTAATAGTCATTCTTCAGAATATTTTGTGATAACTATCTTTCATATTTATGAGAATCTGGAATTTTAAATAGTGTAATGTGGGGCAAGAGCCCACACTTAAGAAAACAGCATACGATTGTGTCTGTTTTAATTATGTATTTCACATAAAACCACATGCATATGTTCCGACAATGCATCACGTTTGGTTGTTTACAACTGAAATTTTCATTCATTTCTAAGAACTCACAATACAAATAGAACACATGTCTGCATATTAAGAAAACTTGCCCCACATATGGGGCAATAATCCTATTACAGAGGCGTGAGAGTCCTATTGGCATTTATTACACTTGAGAAAGTCCTTTCCCATATAATCAGCATAGGGTTTCTCCCACCACGATTTACATTCGTTGCACATAATCCAGTCCACAGATTAAGGCACTTCGTTCGTTGCACCACATGCAGCGCAGAAATAGTTCACCTTACCAGAGCTTTCAAAGTCTTTCTTGCCATCTAGTCAATTCGCGTTTAGCCCCAACGCCTTTGGTCTTCAAACTTACTGAATTTGATGTTTCGGTCGTTTTATTTAGGTTAGGCCTTTTTTTTATTTAACTTCGTAATGGCGGAATTTTTGCGTATGATGACGTGAGTAGTTGTGCCCGTTTAAAATTTCTGCGCATCTTTTGTAAATGAATAGCTTTTGTGAAGGGCCTGATTATTTCTGGCGAAACAACAAACACATTACAGGAGTGGACACATTCTTAAGACAGGCATTGAAGGAAACGTCAGTAGAGCTACCTGTAGCAAACCCTTTACAAATATTTCCATAGCAACTTTCATTATGCCTAACCGGAACGTTTGTGACAGTAGTTTCCTCAATGTGCTGTGAAGTAGAAGCAAGCTGTTATTCATAACTCAAATTATTTGCAGTGTCACCAACAGAAGACGATCGACTGTCATTTTTATTTGGGAGAAGCCTGCCAGTAATTTCCAATGGAAGACAGTCAACTTCAGAAAATAATATCGGGATACATTGGCAGTATGCCACATGTCTGGAAGTCTTTGGCTGCTATTCCAATCGTAGCTGAATTTTCATAAGGAAGTCGAAACAAATTAGCAACCTTAAATTCCGTCTTGCAGTGACCAGGATATGTTGACATCCATTTACTACATTCATTTGCGCAGTACACCTTCAGTTCGGTGAACTATTTCACTAAAATGTAATAGAATTATATTACTGTTTGTTTTGTCTCAGAAATTTTTTGCCAACTGACCACCTCTATGCTGGTAATTTCATTTTAACAGAAGCCTTTGTTTCCTTCTGTAAACTGCGGTATTTGAGTTTACTTATAATATTACATATATCTAACATTTATTTATGTCAATCAAACTGTATAAGTTCTGCTAATATTAAAAAATGGTTTAAAAGGTTCTAATAATGTTTGGTATTCCGGGACAAGATTACGCATAATCGTTTGTGCGAACTCGGGCCCCATAAAACTTGCCCCAACAAACATTATTAAAATTTGCGTTTTTAAAATCACACCCCCATATGAATAAAACCAAAAAATATACCTGTTGTTAAATGTAGTACATATTCTTCGACAACATTAATTCGTTGCAGTTCTGCAGGCACTTCGTTGACACAAAAAAAAAATTACATCAAGTGTCACTCCAAACAGATATTTGAGACCGCTCTCTCATTAATGGCGATAGCGGGCAACGAGCCACGTCCAGTGCATGGAAAGCATTTCGAAAATTCCCTATATGAACGTTGATGCCATCTAACAGCGGCTGTGAAAAATACGACGTCCTAAGACTTTCCCCATGCGGACTCTTGTCCCACATTAGCCGATCGTTAATTCCATCGATAGTTCTATTTCAGATATTAAAAGGACGATGGCACACAACCTTTATCGTACTATTATTTAAAAACTCTTAACATACGGTTTTACTAGTAGTTTTGGGCCCTAAACTTATGAAAATCTATCAACTTTTGATGATTATATCTCGCGGGAGAAAATACTGCAACTACTTTTATTTGTGCCATATTGATATTTGTTAGTATTTAATGCTTTCAGTGAGCTTCCGAGAAAATCATATCATCCCCTTCAAGGCGAACCGGGTTCGATCCCCGGCGGGGTCGCCACAGGATTTTTTCATGTGGGGATCGTGACAGACGATGCCGCTGGCCGGCGGTTTTTTTTCTCGGGGATCTCCCGTTTCTCCCATTCTAGTGTTCCGGCGCTGCTCCATACTCATCTCGTTTTACCCTCATCGGCTCTCAAGGCCTCGATGTTACGTGCCCCTACATCTTTTCACACACTCACCCTTTTCGAAGACGTGCTATTTGTTCTTGGGAAGGAACCGGTAAGCTGTAATTAAATAACTTTTTGGTATACAGAAGGGAAATAAATAATGTGTAGGGACCTGCGAAATTCGCGTTAATTTTTGGCATCAAGCTAAAATTCATAGTACTATATATACTCGAGCCGGCGTCATTTCTCCATTGGTTGATGCATAAAAGTTAAGTCACGCCTTTTCTGAGTGAACTGCACGTGATTGGGGCACACAATTGTGAAGTGTTCATTTACTGGAGCAGAGTTACCCTGGGCGTGTCAAACAAAGAATTTTCCAATGACACACGTATTGCAAAGGAAAATTGTTTCAAGTTTAACATGTCATCAAATAATGACGTGAATTTTGCACGTCTCTAATAATCAGCGTTGTGTTTGATGGGCTGTGTTGCACTCGTTAAAGATTTTTTGTTTGTTCGTCAAGTGTTTGTAAAGCTTGTCTCTATTGCCTGGCTCGTTGACGATTGCCAGGGCGTAAGACCATTTTACGAGAAGTGAGTGGTAATTTTTTTTTATTGATTAAGTAAATATTCTTTATAGCGATACTATTACCCTCTGTTACCGGTAAACTGAGCTCTTTTAAAAACCCTGCTTGAGATCTACTTGTTTGCATATTATCAGGGAGCCCTGTTTTTCGCGTAAATATAAGCCAATATTTTTCCTGTATTTTGGGGATATTGTTGTACATAATTTTCGTGATATGGGTAATGTAAATAATAGATTCATGGAGATAACAAAAGCACTAAAAAATAATATTTATCGTATTCCTTTAGTATTAAAAACAATTTTTTTTTTTTTTTTTACAAATAACTAATTTGTACCAAAAATATTTTTACGAGAAGGTTGGTTTCAACTAGAATAATTGAGTGGTCCATTTCGAAAGGGTTCCTTGTCCGTGTACATTGAATGTTGGGAAACAGCGAGAAATGTATATGGAGTGTATTTCTTAAAGTGGCTGTAACAATATTGGTATGGATGTTACTGGTAGTCACGAACGTCGTCTGTAGAAGTTAGAACCTTCTGAAACCAAGCATTCTCATTTAAAATGGAATAAATGTTGTTTAATGTCTGTGGACAACACTTACGTTGGAAATTGAACGACGCTGTTTTGGACCTGTAAGACATTTTGTCACGCCGTAGATAGAAAAAGGCTAGGAAGGAACCAACTAGAGCATTATTGGAATTTGCCATTATTGGAATCTGTTATTATTGGAATTTGCCAATATTGGAATTTGTCATATTTGTTGACAAGGGACACGTTGGAAACTGACTACACTCTAAATTCGAATCAGGGGTTTCCCACTGATTCGCAGTGAAATTCAACTACTCTAATCCGTGAAAATGGGTCCACTTAGAATCAGTGTACAACTATTGATTGTTTCAGTGAAAAAATGTTCACTGATTGAATTAGTGACGTGAAACAATTTCACTGATTGAATAAGTGACGGCCTACTGCAGTGGCGATTTAAATATTGATTTTTTTGAATGTAGCCAAATAATTACTTGGAATAAACATATTTACGATAGTTTACTATTTATATTGTGCAATTTACCGTAATTTAAAAAAATTTAAAAAATTTTCACAAGTGGCCGGGAATGAACTCGCACAACTTTCGTCTCTATGCTGTTGCTATGCCATCTGAGCTACCACGCAAAGTAGAAGTTATTAGAGGAATATATAGGTTTTATAAGTCCGCTCCGAAACCGTGTGGTTTGAAGTTATATGTTCATACTTTTCGTGTTTGGTTTGATTGGTACCGTTAGGATTATTAAAACGAATAGTATGTATGAGTGTACACTCTTCGCCAATTTACTGCAGTTTTAATCTTGAAACAGGGCTCTGTGGCGATTGCATGGAATCGAAATGAAAAAAACGTAAAAAACGGAACGAAAAGCTGTGTGTTCATATTGCTTCGAAAATGGCGTTTCGGAAGACGAAACATATTTTAGAGAGTTTTTTTATTTTTTAATATTTCCATTTGTTCATTCGTTTTTACTTCACTTGATACACGTTGTTTTAACGGCCATTTTCAAACTATGTTCGACAGCCATTTTTACACGCAGTATCACTGATCAATCAGTAAAAAACTATTAGAGACGGAACAAGTTGCTCAGATGTTTCACTGGTCCGTTATTCGAAATAAACTACTGAGGGAACAGTGGAAAAAATTACTGACGAATCAGTGGGAAATGTCACCGAATCAATCAGTGAAGGAAATATGCCATTTTTTCACTGGTTCATAAGTTAAATTCACTGAAGTGACTGTTGTATCAGTCAGATACGTTTAGCTGATTGAAACAAAGAAATTGTTACTGGTTCAGATTTGGAATGTACTGAATTCGCCAAGTCACAGGCACAGAGTGGATAAGTGCACAGAGTCGAAACAGCGCAGCGGTTCTTTTCACGTGGGCATAGCGATTCTCTGGATGGTTCACCCGAGACTCCGTTAACGGGCCTCGTGTCTCATTGGCTACTGCGTGCTGCAAAAAGGTTCCTCATTTGCGGGGCTGCCGGCGGACGATTAAGTTACCGGGCGCTGATTGGCGAACGGAGTTCAAGCATTTCGCTGGCGTGTGCGGGCTGTGCCCACGGTACAAAGCGGCTGTTTCATCTCTAATACAGGCTATTGACGGTAAAGTGAGCACTTTTGAAAGCCTTCTCATTTGAAATAATTGAGAGTCAATAAAAATATTTTATCTCAGCCTTAGACTTTAATTTCCTAGTGCGGTGGAATATACACACCTGTATATTACCAACATGACAGTACTTATTTAAAAGTTGGTTAAAGGATAAAACAATAGTAGGGGTAATGAAATATCGCTAAAATATTTCAAGACAAGTTATATTTCAAAACACTGTTTACCTATCTCGAGTGGCTGAATTACTTTTTGACACGTGTTAACTGTCTGCACACGAATCACGTAGGAGCCGTGCCGATGTTGCCAAGGGAGTCATGGTGGCTGAGCGGTTAGCCTGCTCGCTTCCCACCAAGGCGGTCCGGGTTCAATCCCCGGCCGGGTCACTCCCGGATTCTCGCATATGGGAATCGTGCCGGACGATGCCTTTGGTCGGCGGGTTTTCTCGGGGATCTTCCGTTTCCACCGCCCTTTCATTCCGGCGCTGCTCCATACTCACCTCAATCACCCTCCTCGGATCTCAAGACCGCGCTGTTAGGAGCCGTCGAAATCTCTTCACTCTTCACGATGTTGCCAAACTCCGAGTGGTCCGGCCAAATATGAAAACGCCTTCTTAAGCAGACAGTAACCAATGGTAATAGACAAATTGAAGTTGGATGCTTATAGTAGCGAAGTCCACCGTGTACTCATATTTCTTCGTGAAGAGCAACTAGATCCAGTAAAAAGTAACTAGGACCTCAAAAGTGCTCAATTTACCTTGAACAGCCTGTACTCTGCGCCTGCAGGTTGAAATCTTGCCGTCGCCTGACAAGTGGCGTGGGGTTCACAGTTGAATGACGGTAAAGTGAGCACTTTTGAAAAGCCTCTCATGTGCAATCGTTGTCAATAAACACGCTTTATTTTAGCCTTAGACGTTAACTTCCGAGTGCGGTAGAATATACCCACTGTGTTTATAATTTACATGGCAACATTTATTTGAAAAGGGTTTTAAAGGATAAAAAAGTGGGTGTGACGAAAAAGTAACTAGGGCGTCAAAATGCTCACTTTAGCGTGAACAGTCTATACCGACACATGAAAGAGGAGAGGAAGTGGGGGGACAGGAGCGTGTGTTAGAGAGAGAGAGAGAGAGAGAGATGGCGTGGGACAGCCGCGGCGGCTTCGTCTGTGCACCTGGCCGCCTCATAGGTCATCCCCGTTAAGTGGCCGCGACACGCCGGCAATCTCTGCCTACCGTGCAACAACTGCACAACCGACAAACAACTTTCCAACGCGGGCAACTTAGCAATACTCGCCAAGTTCCAGTGTCAGTAAACATGTGTGTTGGGACCTGCCAAATTCGCGTTATTTTTTGGCATAAAGCTAAAATTCATAGCACAGTATATACTCGAGTCGGCGTCGTTTCTCCATTGGTTGCTACATAAATGTTAAGGCCAGGCTTAAACATGCATGGGTGTACAGGGGGAAAAAAAGGCTAAATTGGACAAAGTTCTCTCAGCCATTTTTTGTGCTAGAATTTCCAACTATAGGCTATTCACGGTAAAGTGAGCATTTTTTAAGACCCTCCCAATAGGCATTAACAACTAATAAAAATATCCTATTGCAGCCTTAGGCATTAACGTATGAGCGTGGTGAAATATATACACTGGGTTTATTGGTCACATTGCAAATGTTTGTAATTAAAAGCAGCAGGTAGATAGAAATTGGGTGGAAGTAAATATTGAGAAGGTCCTTAAAAAGTGCTCACTTTACCGTGAACATCCTATAAGGGATTCTTCTGTTGAAGATTGAACGCATCTACATTCGTAAACCATTCAAATTTTAATTTTAAATACACTTTTTTATTATTTATAAAATGTCACAATTACATAAAGAATAAAAACGTACATTTGAAAATAAAAAATTAAAATTTGGAAGGTTTACAAATCTAGATGAGGCCAATCTCTAAGAAGAAATTTTTAGTTGAAAATATTACCACAAAAAACTCAGATAGCTTTGTACAAATTTAGCCTTTGATTCGCTATACGCCCATGTATGGTGAAATCTGGCCAATTCACGCTATTTTCTGAGTGAACTGCACGTGATTGGGTCACACAATTGTGAAGTGTTTATTTATTGGCGCAGAGCTACCCCGTGCGTGTCAAATAAAGAATGGTTCAATGACACACGTATTACAAAGGAGAAGTTTTTTTTAAGTTTAACATGTCCTCAAATAAGAACCCGAATTTTGCAGGTCTCTACTAATAACATTTATGTGTTGTCATCCGTCTGTTACATTCGTGTGATTCTGTCATGAGGTCGTGTGTGCTTGATTCGTGGGTTCGATCTGTTCACGGTAAAATTAGCACATTTGAAAGCCCTGCTCATGTTGTGTATTTTTCCGCCTGATGTAAAATTTACATTGTTGTGGGCCTCGTCACTTTATTCATGCGTTGGTCAAGTGGAACTATAAAATTATTGTAAAACTAAGTATTTTACTAATCTGTTCATTTTTTCACTTAGATGCATTAAATAAAACAGATAGTGAATTAAATAATTTTTTGTTATTACAAATGGTTACCTAACACTTTTTATTCGACGTTAAGATATGGAACTATTTTCCTTCCATCGTTACCAACTTTACTGGGCGAATGTCACTCAGTGCGCCCATTAAAATAGATGCTTGCAGGGACAGTGATTTTTTTTTCTAAGGTTCATTTCTAAAGTGCTCACTTTATTGTCGTAGTTGAAGTGTCTTCGGATAGTGGAGTCAATGATCAAGCATTACAATCTTCAAGTATCTCTGAGATTTGGACACATGAATCTGAATGTTTTGAATAATGTTTGTTATTTAAATAAAAGAGGAGTGGTCTGAAGAGATTGTGCGGCTCTTAATATCGAGGTCTTGAGAGCCGATGAAGGTGAAACCAGGAGATCATGGAGCAGCGCCGGAATGCAGGGGCGGGGGAAATTGGGAGACCCCCGAGAAAACCCGCCGACCAGCGGCATCGTCAAGGCATGATTCTAACATGCAAAAATCCGGGATAGAACACCGCCGGGAATCGAATCCGGTTGACGTGAATAGGACTTGAGATAATGACACTGTTTATGTAAACAAATGTTATAAGATGTTTTTGCAAGATTTTAACTTCACTTTTTTGTATGTATGTACGGTAGGTGTATGTGAGATGTCTGTCCGGCGCCCACCGAGTCACTAGTAATCGCTATGTATTTGTGGACAAGTTGTCGATTACTGGTGGCGTGTAGAGTTTCAGTGCCAGGCAAGTCCTCATTTACACATGGTTGTGTGGGTAAAAGACACAAGAAGGAATTCAAATGATCGACCGCGCGTGTGTATGTGAACAACAATTTGAAGATTCCGATATACGTGAGCTCGTGTTGAAATGTCAAATACATCAACATACACACACGTGTAAGATGCATAATGAATACCCAGCATGCCTGTTCAACTTCCCGCGAAAACAGTGCACTGAAACTCGCCTGATCGCAAGCGATACCGATAACGGACGAGTCTGTGAATGTATAAATAGTCTACCTATATAAAAAAAAGACGAGACTAATAACCGAAAAGTAAATTAATTGTAAAAACCCTTTTAAAGCAAAGATTTTATTTATAAATGAACTAGAAAGATAAAAATAATTATAGGAGTAGTTACAGAATTTGTAGAACTTGTAAGACGTGGTCGAACAGCCGTAACAGACTTTACTACAAATATATATATTTTATAATAATTTATATTTAGTATATAAAAGCTTTGCGCGAATGGTTAAGAGCCATACGCCATATATGTGCTTACTACGCTTATGCTGAAGAGGTATACGTTCTATATTGCGCCAAGCTTTTATATTACACTAAATATAAATTGATACAAAATATTAATTGTAGTAAAGTTTATTATAACTGTTCGACCACGTCTTACAAGTCCTACAAATTATTTAACTACTCCTATAATTATTTTTATCTTTTTAGTGCATTCATAAATGACATCTTGGTTTGAAATGTTTCTTATAAGTTAATTTTTATACTACCTATAGCCAATTTTTAATTCTATTGGGTTAAATTCACATTGCTATAATTATTTTATTCAAATAAGAGCTCTTGTTTTCTTAAAATTGAGATAAAGACGAACACGTTCATCACTGTTGACTATGTGACTTTGAGAGTTGTGTTGATGTGGGGTAGGTCATTGTTGGACACATGCGCGGAGGACGATAGAAGGTATATCTCACATTTAGTCCATTAGACGGCAAGCGACGGCGAAGATTGGCAGCGCGAGATAAGACTATCTCCTCGCTGCCAATAGGCTATGAGCCGAAGCAACTGCGGAGAATCGTCGGGAGCTCGCGGAACAATTCTGTGTTGTCGTCGTTCATCCAAGCGACGGAGCTGAGGTGGCCCGTTAAAAGAGAACTGATTAAATCATTTCCTTGATTAATTAAATTAAATGTATTATTATTATAATTAAATTTATTATTATGTTGAACCAAAGATTTAAATATGGTCCGTATAGTAGCATTTTGACAGAAATGTCTGTGTAGCTTTTATAGAACCGCAAATAAAACATAAAAATTAAATATAGCTTTTCTATTTGAGTAAAGACTCATTCCTCTTCAAACCTGGAAGAGCCGTGGCACTTGTTACTGTGAGACTATTTTTATTCGTGTTTATGTTTATTTCCCTGATCTAATCTGCAGTGGAGCTGTCTTTACATTACTGCTGTTGTTCGCAGTTGGTAAGTCCTTGGGAATAGGTTGTTAAACCTTAAATTTACTTAATTGTATTTCGACTGACTTCATCTTTAGAAAAGGTGACGTTGTTAGCTGTTAATTTTATGATACAGTTGGATTACATTTAAAACCTCGTACACACAATTTGAGGATATGGTATAGGTAGAGATGGTGGAAAATCGCGGAAAATTTTTGATCTAACATATCTTCGATAACAATGTCACTGGCTAATTATTTTATGACTGGATGAACAAGGTTTTGACTCGACAAAGTTGTTTGCATACCAATCACGAACATTCTGCCTTATAGTATCAGAATCCTCATTGGCCCAGTGAACTGGGGCAGGAGCTTCATACATGCATGACAGCCAATAAGAAAAGAAAACTGTCGTACATGTGTTCAGTACGTTGAATCCTAGCAAACAGTCAACTTTTCCCGCGATAAATCGCCGTCTCCAGATATAGGAAATCAGAATAATTTGACCAAGAAAAATGAGAAGTTTTATTACTTAAAAATTATAGCGTCATAGTTTCCAGTCTGCAAGCAGACAGCTTTGAAAATAATACACAAATTTGCCCCAGAATAGAACGCTGGTTAAGGGGGGGGGGGGATTGGACTAACGTGATTCTAGAAGTAATCAGTAGAGAGCTGCAAAATTCGCGTTATTATTTGAGGACGACATCATGGGGCCAATCGAGTCCAAACAAGTCGAAAGGAAAAATGGCACCTGACTTCAGCGTTAGCCAATAAATAAAAATACCCTGACTCGAGTATATATAGGACGGCGACGTTCATCGTGCAGTCAGAAAACAACGCGAAATATGCAGGTCTATATACATAAGTATCTGTCAAGGGGATGATCACTTGTTCGCGACGATGATGTCAACTAAGACTTAAAAAATAACATCCGTGCACACTGACGCATTAGACCGGAATGGCATTGAAACTTCACCCTTATGGTTCAGGGGCCAAGCCGACATCCAGGCGACTTCGTGAAAGCTTACTTCCTTTGTATTTCCTCGGGTCAGTGACTATCGTCCAAACTTCTCTTATCCTCTGTCCAGCATTGAAAACGAAGTACTTCCTATCCGATACCCCTCACTCTAAAACTGGCTTTTCTATATAGCGACTTACAATTCGAACTCTTTAGATAATATCTGGTATTAGCCTAGAACATAAATGCAAATAAATGTTTACATTTTTTCATTGGTATTGTGATTGTAACGCCAACACTGCCCAGAAGACTTGCCCACTTGAGAGACTATATCGACTCTTCATTCGTGTAATATCGGAGACTACATTTTAAGAAGCGGAATGGAACCTTTAACTCTGTGTCTGAACTTTAAACTATGCAATTCTCAATAAATAAATTTAAAAAAAAAACATGATAATCCATTCATGAGTAATATAGTAAAACATATCCCTCCCACCAATCATTTTTAAATTTATCATCATAACCTAACAGTAACACTTAAAAAATAAGTGTGTATCTAATGACATTTTTCGAGCGTATTCGGTTATTTTTCGTTAGAAACATGAATTATATATTTATTTAATTATTAAATTTAAACAAAAAATTCTTCATATATACGTGTGCGTGTGTGTGCGCGCGCGCATGCACTTTGTTTTTTGGTCTCGTGTGTATTTCTGCGGTGTGTTCATGTATGGTTTCTAATATTATAACATGGTATACGCATTTTATAGTATTGTTACGCGCTGCAGCCCGCACCCAACGCGAGCTCCCGTTATGCTTGGTCCGGCCCAGACGGACGCGCTCGCTGCCTTGTTGCCTTCCCTCGTCGCCCACCCCTGGGGTAGCCAAGGAAAGATTGGCAGTGGCGAGACCTGGCTGGCGTCACAGCCCCCCTTCTCCCCCTGCTGGAGAGGCCGACAAATGCAGTGTAGGCGCAAGAATATTCTAGTAATTAGGACCTTGGTGTGGCGAAGGAGTTAGTAGAATTTGTGGGCGATGATCTACGACCCTATAAATACAAGCTACAGTTAGACTGCGGGGAGTCTGGCGGAGGCCATCTGGCCGAGTGCGGGAGCGAAGTTTGATGCGGGACGATGGCGGAAAAGGTGTTCGCGGTGTGAATGGACAAGAGGGCGTGATGTCCGACGAGTGAAGGCTACTGTGTGTGAGGGCGCTTGGAGAACTCTAGAATATTGCGGACCGGCAGGATATGGACTAAACTGAGGTGGGATTGAATATTAACATATGCTACATATTTTACTGTAAATATTGGAACTTTTACATATGGACGTATAATTTATAACATAATTGAATAGATTTTGATACACTGTATATTGGGACAGATTTTTAATTATATAATTGCATAAATTTCTTTGAAGTGATTAAAAATTCTATTAATTGAAATCATTAATTGTAAACAGTAAGTGATATCAATTTATTGTAAGATGTTGAGCCGAGGGAATTTTGTTTTTGGTTATTGTAAATTAAATTAGGAAATTATAATTAACTCTTTTATTTTGAAGCCCTGCTTCAAGTCTGACACGCGTGTCAATTATGAAACTCAAGCAATTCTGTGAGTTCTCCTGTCTTGCCTGAACGATTTATTTTTCATCCCGCCAGCTGGTGAAGTGTGTGATGCCTACAATTTTCTGGAGTACGATTAAATGCTGCTATTGTGGGGTTGGTTGTTCTACCGAACTGTATAACGTTTATGAACTTGGTTAGCAAGTCTGATTGGTTATTTGCGACGTCTGTATTTAGTACCCCATATTAATAAACTGTTATTTTCTTTGAAGAGGGGTTACTATTTGAAGAGGCAATATTTTTGCTGCAGAAAAAGGTACTTGGTTTTTCTCTCCCCCCCCCCCCCCCCCCCGTCCTCTTGTGGGGCGCACGTCTGAACGCTTCCAAGCGCTGAGCTATACTGGAGAGAGGCGCGCGGCCCTCCTAGCGCGGCCGAGCGCTATCTGGTGGCTACTACTGGCAACGAGTTCAGCCTCGCACACTCTCGCACCTTCCATACGACTCTCCGCTATTCCGCCGTCTCCTTAACCTTACCGAGCCGCGTTTTCGCATGTAAATGTTCGTCCCCAGCCCGAGCAAGCGTGCAGTGTTCCTCATTGAGTTGCGCGGGCTAGCCGACGATAGATCATGTCTACACCACATCGTACTTCGAGACTTCTGCATGCTAGACGCGTTTTCGCGTACTTCCTTTTCTTTTTCGGCGTGCTGTAGGAATGGTCTCCTGGACTATGATTTGCCAAAAGAATTTTAATGCCAAGGAGTTTAGTGGATATTTTATGCCGTGCCTTTATGCTCATGGTTAAGTGTAATAAGAGTTTTTGCTCCTTCCCGATGGTATTCTTGACATTAGTATTCCGTGTTGTACCTTTTATTGAATCATCAGGCGTACTTTACTTTTAAAATTGTAATGGTGCTTTACTCAAGGAGTCATTTTTAACTTTATTTAATGGGATTTCACAAGTGTTCATTCAGGTTGGGTGATTTCTCAGGATATATTAATATTGTTGTTTTTCTGTTTCTTCCAGTGCATGTGTGTTCTCTCCTTCCCCTAGTTCACCAACTGGTAGCAAGCAACAGAAATTTACAGATGAAATTTATATTTTTCAAATCGAGTTGCAAAGTTGTTCTTTGGTGATAATGTATAGATGGGATTCAATATAATTGTAATGATTTTGGAATTTTTGTATCCATGCTTTCTTGATTTTTCTTTAATGGTGTGCGTCCTTCTCCTTGCCTTGCTTTAGCCCTGCTACGCCCTAAAGGGGCGTAACAATTTAATTAAGACCTCCATCCCTTAACGAACTTTTGGAGTGAGAAATTGAAACAGTATAATATTTCGTCTACATAAATAAACAAAAATTTAAAGCACCTAGAGGTGGTGGAAATAAAACTGTACATTTTGTTACATGTTAAAATAACACAATCATTACATCAGTTCACACGGACAATAGGATATGGCAGTGCGGACATACTGCTGGTCCGAATTCAGTAGAACGTTGCATCTCCTCCGTCCTATAAGTAGTGTATTTGACGTCACAGCACGTGTACAATGGGTGCTTCGTCGCTCTCTCGTGAGTGGCCACAGTACATTCATTTTCTCCCGGCTCCACTATGGTTACTGGTTCCTGCCGCGTGCGCCGAGTGTGTATAGTACTGAGCAAGCACCAGGTTACCTTGCAACACTTCACCACACCCCACTGCGCACTAAACTCAAACATCGGGTACAATCGGGCAACCCTTTTGGCCACGGGAGTATCGCGACATGAGACAGGTATTTCATAGACCCGAGTCGTGTGTGGACGGTAGTGTATGAGGGCATAGGCTGTCGCTGGCCTACCAAAGTGTTGCGAGGATTTTTCGAATAAGCTACGAGAGGTGAACTGAAGTCATGCCCGAAGAGTTACTAGTCCAGGATATATTTTATGTACAGCCGTTGTTTAATGATTTTGCTGGTACCTCAGCAAACAAAAATAACCTGGGAATACTAAATTTCGCCAGTAAAGATGAAGACCAATTATCTAAGCTCGTGAGTTTTTGTTTTTATCGTATTAAATGTATGAATTCGACAAAAAAATATCTTGAGAATTGTAACAAAAATCGCATTTTTACAGCTTGCCTACGCAGTTTCCTTAAGGGTCCTATGTACCGAAACATTTTCTGTGAAGTCGTTGTTTGCACCTAAACCCGCGTCTCGGTAAATAAGTGTTCTGGAAATACGAAGTTTTGCCAGAAAGTCTGTCGCTATTTTGTTTTGCTTTTATCGTATTAAGTGTATTAATGGAGAAAAAAATCGTGAAAGTGGTAAAATATCGCACAAAAGAAACATGATGTACAGTCACTACTTTGTAAACAGTTTGGTGAAGAATGGCGTGACGAAGAGGATATGCACTGAGACAAAGGAGTTTTGGATTCAGGAGGTGAAATAACTGACGAACAAAGGAGTTTTGGATTCAGGAGGTGACATAACTGACGAACAAAGGAGTTTTGGATTCAGGAGGTGAAATAACTGACGAACAAAATGTGTCTGATGATGAATTGTTGTGTAGCTGTGTAGGAGAAGATGAACCACACGTACATGTATAAACTGTAATTAACTGTTTATTGATCACAAATATAAAGATAATGTTTACTACTGTTTTCGAAATGTTTCGTTAATCATTATTATAATATACATGTCATGATGAGACATTTTCCATTATTCAAGCCACCCATCTTTGTTATTAAGTAAATAACTCCTTATGTTTTTACCTAATGAAATATTATTACTATGTTTACATTTGGTCAAACAAAAGTACACATTTCCCATAAGTGTGCGTTCAAAACCAGACATGTCCGTAATATTGATTCAAAAGAAGACGTCCATTTTTTTTTGTTTAATAACGAAGGAAATATAACATTTACAAAATTTTATATTTATAACAATAATTAGAGTACTGTAATGACATACAATAATAAACCAATCATAATTCTTTTTCGTTCGTATCACAAGATATCAGTATTTTCGCTTTTCTGTAAAATTGGATAAGGTGGACTTGTCTGGTTTTGAAACTTTGCTATGAGATTTCTTTAAGCGGTAAGAGAAGAGTACGATTAAACGTATGTAGTTTGATCTGTGTACTTTCATCGCGTGTAATAAAACCCCACTGTTACAGATCTGGTTTACACAGTAAAGCGTTAGGACGGAAACACTGCACTCCTTGCGTGTAGGAGAGATGAGGCGCTAGGCGTGCGTGTTAGTGTCGCCCGTATCGCTCCCTCGCTTCTTGAGCTTGGACGCGCAGCTACATAAACCTCTCAAGAGGACATGCACGCCTAGCGCCTCATCGCTCCTACACGCAAGACGTGCAGTGTTTCCGTCGTGGTCCTGTACTGTGCAAATCAGATATGTAACAGTGGGATTTTATTACACGCAATGAAAGGCCTCAGATTAAACTATGTCCGTATGTTTGTACTTTTCTCTTGCCGCTTAAGGAAACTGCGCACGCAAGCTTTAAAAATGCGGTAGTTGACCATTTTCGCGATTTTTTTTCTCCAAAAATATACTTAATATGTTAAAAGTAAAAACATAGTCTCACATATATATATATGTATGTATATATATATATATATATATATATATATATATATATATATATATATATATACAGACACACACACGCACACACACACCTTTTCTGACAAATGTCGTGTTTACAGAACATTTATTTACCGAGGTACGCGAATACGCGCAAAACACGATTTCACAAAAAATGTTTCAATGCACACTCCTCTTATTAGGTAGGAGAAAAGTAAAATCGCAGAGTCACTGTTACATCTGCTGGCTTTCTTCGCGTGTAATAAAGCGCCACTGTTCTACTTTGCAAGAGGTGTAGACTGTTCACTGTAAAGTGAACACTTTTGAGGCACTTGTTTCTTTTTACTTTTTTACTGTCAGCCATTTTTTATTCTTCCACCACTTTTTAAATAAATATTGCCATAAAGTAATAAACACAGTGTATGTATTTCGCCGGACTCAACAGTTAACTTCTACTGCTACAGTAAAACATATTTATTGACTGGTATTTCAAAGGAGAGGGCTTTCAAAAGTGCTCACTTTGCTATGAATATCCTAAAAGCATGACGACGGAAGCTCTGCACGTGGATTCAGCGCCTTGCGTGCATGAATGTTGGGTGTGTGGTTTATTGTCGCCTATATCGCTGTGCCTCTAACGCTCAGCGTTATTGTCGCCTGTATCGCTGTGCCTCCAACGCTTAACGTTATTGTCGTCCATAGCGCTGTGCCTCCAATGCTTAGCGTTATTGTTGCCCGTATCACTGTGCCTCCAATGCTCAGCGTTATTGTTGCCCGTATCACAGTGCCTCTAACGCTCAGCGTTATTGTCGCCTGTTTCGCTGTGCCTCCAACGCTTAACGTTATTGTCGTCCATAGCGCTGTGCCTCCAATGCTCAGCGTTATTGTTGCCCGTATCACTGTGCCTCTAACGCTCAGCGTTATTGTCGCCTGTATCGCTGTGCCTCCAACGCTTAACGTTATTGTCGTCCATAGCGCTGTGCCTCCAATGCTCAGCGTTATTTTTGCCCGTATCACTGTGCCTCTAACGCTCAGCGTTATTGTCGCCTGTATCGCTGTGCCTCCAACGCTTAACGTTATTGTCGTCCATAGTGCTGTGCCTCCAATGCTCAGCGTTATTGTTGCCCGTATCACTGTGCCTCCAATGCTCAGCGCTATTGTTGCCCGTATCGCTGTGCCTCTAACGCTCAGCGTTATTTTCGCCTGTATCGCTGTGCGTCCAACGCGTAACGTTATTGTCGTCCATAGCGCTGTGCCTCCAATGCTCAGCGTTATTGTCGCCCGTATCACTGTGCCTCCAACGCTCAGCGTTATTGTCGCCCGTGTCGCTGCACTTACAACGTTTAGCGTTATTGTCGCCCGTATCGCTGTGCCTCCAGAGCTTAGCATTATTGTCGCCCATATTGTTGTGCCTCCAACGCTCACCTACTCTTTCGTGTCTCTCTCTGACAGAGGCCGGATGTATTCTCCCGCCTTCGGCGTCGTCACATGCGCGCGATCCGGAGTGATGCGAAACCGAAATAGATCGCCGAACATGAAACGACGCCTCTAGTAATAATTCCATACCTCCCAGTTATGTTCACTCCAAACACAATCGTCTGTGCTCTAGTAGTGAACACGTAGTCCGGCTTTTACCACCTCGTCTAGACATTGTGCGGTATGACACGGGGCACTGTAGGATGTTGAGTAAATGTGTACAAATTGCAGGCGCTAATGTCGTGAGGTTTCTCAACATTTGATACAAAATACAGCGCTCCAGTGTTGGTCGATCGGGGCTGTCATAACTTCGGTCAATATTTTGTGGTTTTCTTTTTAGCTCAGTTTCGTTTTAAAAAATTTAAAATTTCAGTGTTAATGTGCTTTATTTTTATGAACACTCTATATATATAATAAAACACATATTTTAAAATGTCTTATAATATTTGTAATACGTAGTATTTAGTAAACTATAAAATCAAGAATAAGCATTTATTTGAATCAAAATTACAAAGATATTTATATTCTCTTTGGCCAGTATGCCACAAAAATATTTGGAATATAGCTTCGAGAATTAACTCAAGTTTTACTAATAAATTGGGGGGCGGTTTACTAATTTAGTTTTATTTCATGTTTTAAGTTTTGATATTGTATTTAATTGTAAAGGGATTAATAATGTCCCTCACCGATGTGCCTGAAGGCTTGTCAGGGGACGATTACAAACTTACTTATGACGTAACTTATACTAACACCCATGTATTGCCTAGGGTACGAGCTCAGTACCTCCCGCGCCACAGACTAGCGTTGCGGCGCCCCAACCGACTGCGCCAAGGGAGGTTGGCTTTAAGTTTTGGTGTTATGGGCTGTTTACAGTAAAGTGAACACTTTATGAAGACCTCTCAATTCGAATAATAGCCAAGAAATATATTTTAATTGTAGCCTTAGACGTTACCTTTCGAGTCCAGTGAATTATATAAACTGTGTTTATTACTTCCATGGCAATATTTATTTTAAAAAGTGACGGGAGAATAACAAATGACTGCTAAGAAAAAAGTAACCATGGCATCAAAAGTGCTCACTTTACCGTGAACAGCCTAACGTGAATTTCGGTATTATTTTGGTCTTCTTGCTATTCCCCGCATAGTCTTGTCTCTATTCATAACGTGTGTGGATGTCGTCAAGTACTCATTGGTTCCATAATACCACTGTGCCATCGGAATTCCTCATATGCAGCCACATGTTGGATGCCCAATCAGACTCCGTCAAGTTCCGGTAATGCTACCTAGTGTGTCGGCGATGCATATTCTGTGTTCGGTGATCTCTCATTGTGCCGGCAATTGTAGCGGAACAACTAATCCACTCTGATGGCCGTTTTAGACGTTACAATTAACTGTTTCTGTATCCATCTACACACCCAGTGATGTTAGGCCTTTACGCGAGTGCCAAATTACGTCCAATTTCGACCATTCCTTTAGTTATTTTTGGTCAGGGGGTGTACATATAGGCTGTGCACTTTCCAGGCACTAGATACTTTTTCCTTTCAGCAATTTTCTATCCTTTAACCAAGTTTCTAAATTAATATCACCATGCAAGTAATAAAGAAAGTGCGTGTGTTCCACCACACTCTGAAGTTAACATCTAAGGCTGAAAAAAAAAAACATATTTATTGACTATCATTCCAAACGAGAGGGCTTTCAAAACTGTTCACTTTACCGTTAATAGCCTATATAGTATATGCCACAATAACTAAGGTTAAAATTAAAAGATTTATACATTTTGTTCTTTCATATATCTTGGAAATGAGAGAAAAAATTCGGCTTAGCTTACTGCATATTTAAAACTAACTGAATTGTTCATTAGTTCATGTTCCCTTCATTTGCGTAAACTGTGCGAAGACTGTAATCAAATCCCTATTTCACGCGTGGGAGTAAAGTCGATTAGCTGGCTGACGTGAATAATTTGCAGTGGAGATCTCATAAGTCATAACCAAACTACCAAACTTATTCGAGTTCTATCGATTTCTACCCATGCTGTTACAATGTTCGTTGCTTTAACACTGGTAACGGTTTACCCTATTCTCATTCCAAAGTGAAAATTAATATGTGTACAAAAAACATGTACCCTACGATGAAATTTTTTATTTTCCCTTTGCGACAGAGTTGTGAGATGGAACATGGAAACCATAGTTTGTCATGGATTGCCTCTTTATCCATGAGCCAGGAGTGTTTGTCGCCGTCATAATTAGTTTGACAAATTATATTTATGTCACTTTTAATAAAGCACGTTTGAGAGTTAAACATTGATAATTCTCTGTGCAGTGATAGCCAACTCTGATTGCCTCTCATTTTTCAGTCTTCCAAAAACCAACTCTTTTCCAGTAAATTGCCTATCGCGAAGTCTCCCGTGGTTGTGTATAACCAAACACACCTGCATATTTCACTGATAACGTGATGCGATAACGAACATGGGGGTTTATGTTGAACGTATATAAACACGCGTGAAAAGCCGATTATTTTACGCCGGTTATATATTCTCAAAACATATTTTAAGTGACTCCCAAGTACGACAAAAATTGTCCGTGAAAATTGTTATAATACCAGGTAAAAATTTTCAAAATGGAGGCTGTTAACATAAGACAAACAAATTTTTCCCTTATAAATTTAGCATTCTTTTATTGACGAAATAAAATGTTTTATTGATATGCGTATTACAAAGCAAGATTACATCGCTTGCATTACTTTTTTTACTTTGAATTTATATTACGTTTCTGAGGAAATTGGAAGTAGTACATTTAGTCGTGATTTGCTCTTAACTGAGTTCCTACTGTTACTTTGTACACTATAGCAGTAGGGGAGTACCGATCCTACCCCACATAGGATTAATTGATGGATTATCTATTTGATTGATAGAATTAATCCTTAATATAATGTTAATCCGATCAAAATCGTAATCCGATCAGAATTTTCGTTGGTCTGCTAATCTTAATTTAATTGAATAAATTAATAAAAAAATTTAACATTTTGAATTTTGTGTGGATTGATGTGTACAGTTTTGTGCAAAGGTGTGCTAATGCACTTTATTTTTTTTTTATGGGTGGGGAGCGGCTCCGGTAGATGACACACTGAGCTCTGGCGTTGTATTGAGGTGGGCTGTGTTGGGGAAGGGATAAATATATATATATATATATATATATATATATATATATATATATATATATATATATACACACACGTATTGTGTAATATATTCAATTTCTAGAGTATTTCGTCTGACAGGCGACTGAGAGACATGCAGCGATATCGATTGAGCTCTAGATCCGCGAAAAAAAAAAATCGGTTATGAAATAGCTATTGAAAAAATGTGAAAGAGATCTCAATATGATTTACGTCCTGTATGTTAGTAATGACAAACAGAAGAACTTAAGTGTAAAGGATGAAATACACGACGACTGTTTCCAAATGCAATTACACCGCTGACGTTACACACGAGAGAACTATAACGAACACAACTACAACACTATCCTGGCTTTTAAAAAGAAATCAAGTAACGAGTTATAGCTATCAATACATAAATTCCATGACTTTAATTAAATAGCAGTCTTCCTAAACACGTGCAAATCACACTACATGATGCTTACGCCTCTCGGTTCTACACGTACTTTAAATTATTTTAATATACGTCCGTTCGATCGGGCGGTTGCTGAAGGAATGACGTCAGTATAGGATTTGCGGGGAATCCCGGTCCCTGGTCTGTTCCGGCGGGGGCGTCGGAAGGGGGGCGGCCGAAAGGATACCCTTCGGGGAGCTGTCTCGGTCAGGGCAGAATAGCTCACCGCCTTCGTAAGAAGTATGAATGACGCTTTTGAATAGAAATAGTATTTGAGCTTAAATTTCGGGCGCCCAGACGAACAGCAGCCCCCCCCCCCCACACACACACACACAAAAAGAAATTGTGAATCTATATAATTAATATACTGTTTGTTAAATTGTAGTAGTCATGATAGAATTTATGTACTGCTAAGTAGGGTCAAGAAAATAAATTTTTAAAACAAGTTTAATGCATTCCAGTTTGGGTGAAAACTCTCACTTATATTGTGACTATTTTTAACAGTTTTCTTTGCGAAATATTTACTCAAGTGTTCAGCTATTTGTACAATGTTGTCCAGAAAGGTAGCATTTTAAGTAATTATGCATACTCCAACTCGAATAACTATGTATATGGCCCATAGACCAAATAAAATGTTGACTGATTTTCGCCATTATGCACACTTATTCTACATTGAACTACAAACTGCCATTAGAACGGTCAAAATCGCGTTTTCAAACTGTGACATGCTCTTCGTTTACGTTTTATTGTAAAACACACCTGCGTTAAAAAACTAATGGATTAAATCACAGTTGCGTTACAACTCGGTCGGAATATCGCACAAACAACAAAACACTTAAAAAAAAAAGAGTTTTGTTGTGACCAAAATTATTTGTTGGTAGCCACAATATTCTTTTGCCAATATAGACCTCACAAAATATTTTGTGGTGCCAACATCATTTTTTTTTTTTTTTTCAAGTCAGTAGAGGTAATCACGAAAGTTCTTTTGTCGGTATCAGTCAATTCAGTTTGTTGGTAAGCAATAATGTGTTCGTTATTCGGAGCAAAATTATTACGTTGCTATCAGCAATTCTGATTAACGAGGCCCAGTAAAGTGTTTTTTGCGGATGCGGGATTCGATAGATAGCCGTGGTTTCCCAACCCTTTAAACCAAGTCAAGAGGGTCGGACCAAGCATTAAAACTGAGGCCGCTGGAATGCGAGTTCAGTTCTTTTGTATCGTCAAAGTCGTGTCTTCCAGTCTTGTGCGAAATTTTCTCTTCGTTTCAGTATTCTTAGCCGTGTGTTGTTCTACGTTTTTAAGTTTTTTTTTTTATGATTGGTAGCGTCACTGATTTTTCGCGAAGAAATCAGAGCACAAAGGTAGACTACGATACAATATATACATCTCTGCTGTTGTTATAATTCTATTGGCTGTTGGTGTCGTTTCCGCATTTGACCGAGCCACTCAGGATTCCGTAACTCCGACACTGTACCTTAATGATTCGTGCGCAGACTGTTAACACGGAACAGAACTTGCTTCAGCCAATGAAAAAATCTGGACGGCCCCGCGGTGCTTTGAACTGTATTTTGTCTCGAAAACTTTTCGCAAAATATCACTGCCGCTAATGATTGGCAGAGACCTGAAAAATGCTCGTACAAACACGCCGATATCAATTGTGCGTTGGTTTTTGCCGTCACACTAGAAGGCGACTATTGGGCCACCGTTCTCCAGAAGGTGCCAAACACCGTATGGTCCAATGGCTAAAGTTATGCGAATACACGTGTTTGGAATCTATCTCGCTCCAAAAGGAATTCGCTAATTCTTCAGTTCTCTGATGATTGGTCCTCCAGTTTTGTTTTTGTTTTTCCTGTATTGTTGTAAATCTGACAAAATTCCTTGTGGGATTTATTACACGTTTTAATTATACGTTTTGGCTACGGGTCCTCTTGGCTCGTTTCTCGCGGTTGTTTCATGTGTCAGATTTGGTTTTCTGTGACAACATAGTGTAGTAATGGAGTATTTTCAAAATATTTCATTTAATATTTCAAGAATATTTTAAACAACTCAGAAAACTACCAGTAAGCCACATTGTGAAATTTTTAACGCATGACTACCACATTCGCAATACGAAAGTGCGCGTGCGTAATAAATCACATACTGGTGTAGACGTTTCTTGTGAAATTTGCAAAAATATATATAGCATTCAATGCGCTTTCCTCCACGAGCAGGGTACAAAAATATTAATCCTACAGGTTTTGTACACAAGTGGTCAGCCAGTGATACAGAAATGTGGTTCTATTTTCTCGACGTGGCGAAATCGACGGTGACTCGCGAAATTTCGGCAGGAAACATTTTAATGCCTCTCCTCCCTTCCCTGCACGAATAAGCTCGCACACATCGCGCGAAGAAAACGAAGCTAGCCTCCATGGATGCCACACTTGCTGGCCCACAAATTAAAAATTCCACCCATAAAAGCTGAAATACGAGTGTGCCAACATTTGCACAAACCTCAACCTCTCCCTCCCACCTTCACTCTACAAAATTCCCGGCCACAATCAAGCCCCATAGGCGATGGGAACGAGGCTTGGCTTTATCGCTAATTGCACCTGCCTGTTACCTAAAACAATCGTTTTTACCTTCATATACGAATGAAAAAAAAAGTAGACATTAGTTCGTGTCAGAACAGCCTGCAATAAATCTAGAATACAATTTAGTGATTAATTACCTTTCGTGCCAATTTTTTATCACTGTAACATTTTTTTGAGTCACGTTACTGTTATATCCAGGCCTGATATCACGTACGCATATAATAAATAGAGCGATTTAATTTGAGGGCATAGGTCCGTGGTTGCTGAGCGGTTTGTCTGCTCACCTCCCACCAAGGCGAACCGGGTTCAATCCCCGGCTGGGTCACTCCAGGATTTTCACACGTGAGAATCGTGCCAGACGGTACCACTGGTTGGCAGGTTTCCTCGGGGACATCCCGTTCCCCCCGCCCTTTCATTCCGGTGCTGCTCTAGGCTCACCTCAATCCCCCTCGTCAGCTCTCGAGACCTCGCTGTTAAGAGCCGCCCAAATCTCTTCACTCACTCACTCACTTGAAGGCAGATTAAACGTCAAGAGCATGTGCAATTGAGTTACTGCTTTTATTGGACCATTGTTTTTTTTTTTTTTTTTTTTTTAGACACGCCCCGGACGACATAGAGCCAATGACGAGTCTGCAGGATAACCAAGATCCAAAATAGTGCTACCAGGTCTGGGTTTTAACTAAAGCAACAACCAAGTGAATGCACAAAAGATTGTGGAGCTTAGCTTTATTCCGAATGAGACCGCGAAATTAGTGGATCATTAACAATAAAGCTATCCACATCGTTGCTCTCCTATTTTGTTAGCTGGTAAAACTCTGAACATCTGATCCAAAGTTTTTTTGTAAGACATATTTTGTTTCCAAAACATATACACTTTCATTTGGCTCGTTGACGGTAATCTTCACAATACTATAAACAAGATAATACAATGACCAAGCTTCATTTTGGGTCATCCAAGAGAGTAACCAGAGGGTATCTTAATGTTTGTCAAGAAATTGCTGTGAATGGGCGCAACATTTCTAGTGGGGAAAGATTTCTTTTCAACTTGGTATCGCAACCATTATCTTTAAGAAATTATTTTTTCTCAGAGATTAAGGTATTAGGAAGTAGGCCATTGTTGGATATTAGGCGTAGATAGGCTTAAAGACAGTATTCGCTATAATGTGCACGAAACATGGTGGGGATATGTTTAGTGGCGTTAGACTTAATATACGTAAACAAAAAGAACTTCGTTCTGTTACTGACTGAAAAAAAACTACTACGTTTTTAGTTGACGTTTGCCTCAGTGCGTAAATAATTGCGGGCAGGACTTTTTTTTTACTAAAGATGTTTCTAAAAGTGGTAGAACATCTGTGGACCGGCTAAAAGGAAAACAGTGTTAGCGAAACAGGACACGACAGTCGCATAAATTCTAGTTCCAGTGGAGGAAAAGTTGGGACTTGTGTAGAGGAGAGGGGAATCGTTGCTTGTTCAAACGCTTTTGGTTACTTCCTTGCAAGGTTATGCTATTCCGTAAATGTACTTCACATTATCGATTTTTTATGTTTCGGTTTCACCCACCATGTTGGATTTTACATTTATTTGCTGTAACATTATTTTCAACGGAATAACTCAATACTTAGGTCCATAGAGCATTTACATTTCACACATGACCTTCAAAGTAGTCACCAAATTGTATCCTCATACTATCTGGAAATTGGAAAACGGCAAGAACTAAATGATAATTCAAAAATAATGTTGCACTAATTACGTCACAATTACTTGACGAAAGTTCAAAATTTGTATTTGTTCTACAGCGTAATGTATATTGCCAGAGAACTCTGGTTGTAGTTTCAAAGTAAATGTATCTAAACAAGGGAAATAAGCTAGAAACCAGTAACTTAACATCGCGAGTGAGGTCAAGTTTTAAGGAGTTGAGAGAGATTTGGGCGGCTCTCGACACAGATGTCTCGAGATCCGACGAGGGTGAAGTGAGGAGAGTGTGGAGCAGCGCCGGAATGCAAGGACGAGAGAAACGGAACATCCCAGAGAAAACCCACCGACGAGCGGCATCGTCCGGCACGATTCTCAAGCGCGAAATTCGTGGAGCGAACCCACCGGGAGTCAAATCCGCTTCGTCTAGGTTGGAGGCGAGATGTCTGACCACTACCTCACCGCGGCCTCCCAAGCATTAAGGTGCTTTCCTTGGAGCAGAGATGACTGCTTGCATGATTACAAACCAAGTAGGGTAAAATCTTATATATACGGGTTGTTGCAAAATTACATGTCAATACTTCGGGTTAACATTCCTCACATCTGGGGGATGAAAAAATGTCATATGAACGTAAGTTCGCAAACGCTTCGTTTCGGCACTACAGCCCTAATACATAACGTATAGTGCATGTCCCGCGGGCTGAATCATTTTACTGTGAAATGCCATCGCAGCTGTAATTGGCAGCTCCAATACCAGCCCCCGAGGAGCCCTGATTAAAATCCACTAGACTTTTATTTGTGGGGACATTTAAAGGCACTTTTGTATGCAACCTCAGTGGACGATGTGAACAATCTCCGTAATCGTATTGAGGCGGGTTGAGTAACAATCAGGAATTATCCAGGGATTCATCAACGCATCTGGGTTTCCATGCATTGGCGGGTTGATGCATGTGTTCGTGCTGATGGGAGAGGAAGGGGGGGGGGGGATTTTTAACATGTCCTTTAGTGCCAATGATAAGCTTTCACACATTTGTAACTAATTCCTGTGCAGTTCCTATTTTTATAGATGTAATATCGTAGTGTGAGGTGTCGTATATCGTGAAAACGAACGCTGCGGTGGCATTCCATAGTAACATGATCCAGCCCGCGGGACATGCACTATACGTTATGTATTAGGGCTGTAGTGCCGAAACGAAGCGTTTGCGGGCCTATGTTCATATAAAATTTCTTTATCCTCCATATGTGAGGAATGTTTCTCCGAAGTATTGAGATGCAGTAGCTCACACCATCTGCAGAATATAGCTGTGCTATCGTGCCTGTAGGACATGTTGCATAGCTCGTCGGCGCGCGACACTAAATTATTACATACGCAGCGGTCGCGCGCCTATTTCCTATGCAACGTGTCCTGCACACGTGATCGCACCTCATTCTCCAGGTGTTGTACGCCGCGAATTTGAACTCAATTATTTGATATAAAGTTACGTTTCCGGATATGAGTGTGTAGGGCTTTTGTGTTTCTAGTGGTTCAAAGAAACTATGTTTGGAGTTTGAGGCAGTAAGTCCTGTATATATAGTATATTCCGAAAAGACGGCAGAAAATATTTCCTCGTCCCACCACGATATAGGTTACGGTACGGTATGTGGACTAATGCATGGCGATTGGTTTTGTTGGTATCTGTGTTTCTATTTACAACCAAGTTCAAGCAACATATTACATGCTGACTACAGGTTGTTCACGGTAAAGTGAGCACTTTTAACGCCCTACTTACTTCTTTCTTACAGACATTTATTATCCTTTAAACATCTTTAAAAAATAAATATTGCCATGTAAGTAACAAACACACTGTGATTATCAGTGTATATAGCAAATTATTCAGTGCAAGTTGTAATAATTATAATAATTTTAAATAATGACAAAAAGTAGTAGGGGGTGATGGTTCTAAGCCACTTTTGATTAATCGGATTATCAATTTGATATCAAAGGGTCAATTAAATTGATTGAAAGGGTTAATCCTTAATCCGATCTTAATACGATAAAAATTAAAGGGTTCATTCTTAATCCGATCATAATCCGATCAGATATTGAAAGGGTTAAATTTAATGGAAGGGTTAAATTTATTGAAAGAGTTTATTTCATTCTTTTCTTGTTGTACTTCTTTCTTTCTTTCCTTTTCTGGGGAGCTCTGTACGACGTTGACGCTGTGGTGATCTCAGGCGACTGACCAGAGATGTGGGTGGCAATGTGTTGTATAGATGTTGAGTTTAGTGCAAGAGTAGGCTAAGTGTATTAAAAAACAATTATTTTTTTGGGTTTGGAGTGGGATATTGCTGGTAGACAGTAGATAGGCGATTTTTAAGAATATATTTAACACGAGAGAAATTCAGAATGTTTAAAATGTTTCTAAGAGTGGCCTAAGTGAAATTTTTTAAATGTTTTTTGGAGGATATTGCTCGTAGATGGTGGTGGGAGATAGGCGACTTTGAAAGATGCGATTTATGTGTTAGTAACAATAAACGATTAAATAGACGACGACTGTTTCCGAACGCAATTAAAGGTTAGAGAATTTCAAAGTGTTTACGTATGAATAAATTACACGTATCGAATCACAAATTTCAAACGACTATGTGATTAATAAATGTTATTATGTGACTATCCTGTATGGAATTAAAGGTAATGTGATTTTACTACCCTGAGCTTAGATATATAATTTACACACAAGAGAAGTATAACACAGTTACATGAGTATGGAATTAACAATCTACAACAAAAAGTCCCTATAAATTAAATGAACTATATATATATGACTCCTCTCGCACATACGTTTCTCTTCCGTCTGCCCGTGAAACTGGCAAGTAGGAACTTTATAAATGTAATCCACATGTAAAAATAAATAAATTGATTAACACGCATAGTGAAATTACATCTCTCCCAAAACATATCTGTCCGACTGCGAGCTCAGTGAAGCACTGCTTGATTATAGAATTAAACTCTGAAATTTTAAACATAATGAATGTTTCCAAATAAAACATGTAATGAAATTGCTCCAGGAGCTCCCCGACAACACATCCGTCCACCTCGGAGGTCTCTTGATGAATGAATCGATCCTATGAGGTGCACCTGCTTATATATGTGGAGTGCGACCGATGTCCGTCCACCTCGGAGGTCACTCGATGAATGAGTGTATCGTATGAGGTGTGCCTGCTTATATTCGTGTAGCGTGGCTGGCATCTTTAAGTCAACTGAGTTGAAATTTACTAATGATAGGAACTATTTCCCTACTATTAACGATTTGATTCATCCTGCAAGTACATAAATGTATAAAAGTGAATTATTTAAAAAATAACATACATACTACAAATTTTTTCCGTGAAGTCTGGTAAATAGAGCGCAGTTAACACAAATGCGAGTTGAAAACCATACCAAGTTTCGTCTACCGAACACAGAAACAGGGTTAACATGATAACTGCACTATCATAGAAAAATTTATATTTTTTCCATGATAAAATAGTTTTGTATTAAAACTTGTATATTATAAAATGTTATTTGCGGCTACAACACTCTGAAGCCTGGTGAAGTCGAGAGATCCAGTATTGCATCTATGTAGCGTGAGGATTACTGAAGTACTAAGTTGGCAGAAGCCCTCGAGAAACCTCTGTGTCCTTCTGCCCAAGGCCAACCGCTCCAGACCTTCCTAAACTCCCACCCTCACCATTACCCCTCGCCAGAACGCGTTTGCAGAGAAATGCTCAGTCCATGCATCCCAGCCCTTGTCAATGACTACGGCGATCTGTCCCCTCCCCTCCAACCACCAACATAGAGTTTGTTTCCAAAGTTCTGGGACATGCACCCTGTTGTTGATCCAACACTGCAAGAACCTGTTTAGCGGTAAATGCCCCCTCCGCCTAAACCGCCCAAGAACTGTCCCTTCCAACACGGTGCTTATACCCACCCTCCTCAACATCAGACAGCATTTTTTTGGTTGACTGCCTCTGTCCACTGAGGGCACTATCGATTCAAAGCCACGCACTACACCCTCCCATACAGCACTCAAGTGACATGTTTTTGGGATATATCGGGAACTGGTCAGTCCCCCTCCCTTCACCAACAGAGCGCTGCCTCGGCTATGAATGGAGGGTTGCTTAAAGGTCAAAGTGACGGTTTCCCTGGGAATACAGTAGCGGATTTTGAACTGGCCTGGTCTATTTCCCGTATGCTCCTTCCAAACTTTTTTTTTCGCTCAGGCACTGAATCTTCCTTCTATTTTTCGAAGCGCAAGAGGTTGATGCATTCCTAGCAAATCAAAAAATTTCGTGACTCCCACAGATAAAACTTTATTTTTCTCATCACTAAGAAATATGTTAAAAATGTCTTCAACACACAATAAATTCGATTTAAAACAAAACCATTTTCCAGCAAACTTTATTCCTGTCTTCCAGCAAACTTTCAAGACATTTTATACTTTATTTCCGCTTTCCAGCAAACTTAATTAACTAATAAATGATTAATTCTCATACCTACACAAGTAAAAGACATATTTTTCACTCTCTGAAATTACAGAAATCACGTCTTAAATGTCTTTAAGCTGTAAAATTCCACGAAATTTTATCCCAAATCCAAGAACTGTAACATAAAAAACAATTAAATGCATCACATTTAAAGGGAATCTATTGCAATGGAATACCACCCAAACAAAATGAATTACAATATGTACCAAATACATTAACACCTAAATGCGAATTTCCAATTAAATGAATATATGGCAGTTACTAATTGAAGTACATATTAAATGTAAAGGATTATCATATAAATGTGAATGAAATCACAATTAAAAGGATTTAATCACGCTGGATTATTGCTCCAACAATAATCCAATGAAACAGTAATCCAATCAACAAGAGATTGATTGTACAATATATTGTACATCCAATCCCCATCCAGAGGTATGTTAAATAAATAAGAAAAAAAAATACATTATTTAAATTTTTTTAAATTTAATATCATAATTTTGCAAACATTGCATTACAATCTTTTAAGATCCTGATTCTTAACCCAGGAACCGTGTGCTTTTGAGAAACCCCTCCATCGAACTAAGAACATATCTTTCTTCCTTTTAAATATTTTATCAATAAAATATTGATTTGGAGAACTGACATTTTGCAGTTGATATTCGTAAAATCCACCTTTTATTGGTTCTCAGTAATATGTTTCTATGTTATACACTCTGGGAAGTGTTTAACAAATTGAAATAATTTTTAATGTATCAAAAGACCAATTCAAAGTAAATTTCTTCTCAAAATTCCTTTCTGCTTCGAGATATGTATAAATTCCCCAACTTCGAAGTTTGTTTTTCTTTCGTCGATGACTTTAACATGATTATAAATAGTTTTCATTAAACTATTATCCATGACTTCTTTGAGAGCCATCTTGATAGTTCTATGGTATCTGGTATTATAAAATTTAACTATTTCAGGGAAACATCAACTCATTTGTAAAGTCCCCCTTGATGTGAAATGTTTCTATATTAACTGCTTAATCAATTTGTTGTAATGTTTCACAACACTGGCTTTAAGCTCCAAATACATTGTGCAGTGATTAATACCATATTCAGTAATTAGTTTCCGGAACAGTGCAAAAAAATTCAGATCCTCTTTCGGTTTGGAGCGAATTGGATGTTCTCTCTTTAAAAACGATCTTCATTGCATCGGTAACCTGTTTCACAGTTTTGTTTTTCAAAGGTATACCCCAACCATATTTTCAATAAACACCAATTGCGGTTAAAAAATGCTCATATCCCTTATTGTATTTTGAAAGCAGTATCATTTCACACAAATCGGCTTGAAAAAGATCATTTAAACCATGAGTTATAATTCCTCTTCTAGGATCTATTATCCTTGCAGGAGTGTGAAGCTCTTCAGCAATCTTACTACACTTCATTAGTAATATAACCGTCTTCTTTCCACTCTTCAATAACAGAAACAATTTCGTTTGTATGTGAATATTCCCAGACTCTCTCGAAGTGATGAGAAGTTTTAATCTATCGACCAATTCATTAGGATTGTTTCAATATAAGGAAAAAAACGATCACCAACTTCATCTTTATATATTCCTCTTCTGACAATATCGGTTTTTAAATGTATTTTCGGATGGTTTTCATCTCCTGAACGAATGTTAGCATTCGTTCCAACAATAAGTTCTTTATATTTCTTTAAATAAGTATCAGAATAACCATTTGGAAATTTTTTAAATAACAATTCAAACAATCCTTGACTAAAATCAGTTACGTAATCACCTATTTTAATTGTATTGCCAGGCAAAAATTTAATTACCGAATCTCCCAAGAACCAGGCATTTTCATGTCGATAAACACCAAATGCCATATCGCTCAGTGGTAAAAATTGTTTGTAAATATAAATAACATTGTGTTAAATGAGAAAGAGTTTGCTTTTTCTTTGTTAAAGGTACTTCTTACAATTTAATTACCAAAGGTGTTTCTTTAGGTTTATTCAACGCATAATGCAATGTACCCATTCTACTCATAACAAGTTTTAATATTTCTTAATTTAAAACATTCTGTTTCGTATGGGCTCGTTTGGCTTGTAACTATTTTTCCTTCACAGCAGATATAACGTTATGTAATTCAGAAGCAAATGCAGAGATGTTTTGATTATATTACATTAAATACAATCCATTTATATATGAATTAAGTCGTTGCTTTTCTAACTGTTGCAGTAGGTCGATTACTTCGAGCTTTTTCAAGCGTATCGACTTTACTTAAAACAACATCTAATTTTGTTGAAGTTTTTGATTTCAAATAATTCATAAAATAATTTATTTGTGTTATCCAAATCATTATTTCATTTTCTCAAAACTGTTTGCATAACTAAACCAAAACTTTTATTAATCAATTCATCTCTTATATATTGCATTATTTGTTCCATTCATGTTTCAAGTTGTTTTGCAATAGTAGTGCTTAGCACTTCATTAATTACAACTCTTATATTATCTTGCATTTTTGTAAGTCGTGTTGTAAAAACCATGTTTGTCATATAGTTAAGTTCCTTAATAAATCCATTTAAACATTCTTCTATTCTAAATTAATTACTCTGCAAATCAGCACTAATATTGATTAAAATGTTTTCAATTACACTCATGTTTATATAAACATTATCATTCAAATCAAGCAACTTTATTAATTTCTCTTAAATATAATTTAATTGCATTTTAAACATGTTTTGCATAATAGTGTTTAAGTCTTCCACATAACGTTTATTTACTGCACCGCTCTCTTTAACAGCCATACTCATATTATGTAACATATATCCGTCCAAATCACAATTCTCATTGCGATTTTTGGTAAAACAGTTATTGTAATGATTGCGTTTAATACTGCTATATCCAAACTTTGAAATACTCATTGTTCATCGCCTGGAAGTAAAAAACTGTCAAAACCAGACCTATATATGCCTTTATATAGGAGAAGTGTTGGTATAATCACCAAAAAACCACATTTTTCTTTCCAACAATGGAAGCACATAAATTTAAACATTGTAAATGTCATATTGCCTAAAACATTACCATTGTAAATATCTTGCAGAGGCATATTATCCATATTAAATACAATTACCATATTATAAGTATTGTGTAAATTATGTAACGGTACATGTGCATAACTTTGCGATATATAAATACAATCAGTGTTTGAATGTTGGCCAAAACTGAAATTTTGTTGTATTTCACCATGCGGTTCACACCACACATCGTCAAAAATAAATATGGAATTTGGTAATTCTTAATTCTGAGGCACTATATCTTCTTTATTTGTAAAATGGAAATATCGAATTCCTTCAATTAAGAACAAAATTATTGCTAATCATTGATATCTCTCTTGTATTGTTTCAGAAAAAATATATATACATTTTCAAATTTAAGTTCATTTGGATGCTTCAACAGCAATATAATAACACAAGTTTTTCCACATGAAGAAGGGCCGCTTATTATGCAATGCATATTTGATGGTAAAAGAATGCCATGATCCTGTTCAATAATGATTTCTTTTGTATTTACAATTACCTGTAGATGTACAATTTGTTTTATAATCTTCATTTCTACACAAATATACAGTATAACATATTGTAATGTACTAATGTAACTTTAGTAATGTATCATAAGGTACAAATGTAATATATCATAACATACCAATGTAATAAATTGTAACACAATATAATGTACTAATGTGACATATTGTAATGTAATATAACATACAATAACTTACTAACATTATGTATTGTAACATAATAATTTACTGTATTGTAATGTCATAACATATTGTAACACAATAACATAAAGTATTGTAATGTAATAACATAATGTATCATAATATTATATAACATATTGTAATGTATTGGTGTAATGTAGTAATGTAAAACTAACGTAACATACTAACAAAACACTCTAAATGTAGGCTTATATATAGGTTCATGTTCAGTTGAAAACAATGGTTCGTACTAAACGTATAAAAAAGGACATTGTGTATTGAATATGTTGATTACTCAATTACCATTTGAATTACACTTACCACAATACAATTATTGCAGACCAGGTACTAAACTTGCAAAACATTTGGCAAGGAACAATCAAGGAATAAACTCTTTGGATATTGTGTGAAAAGAACTTGATATAGTTTATGATCAAACAAACAATTTGAAAGAAAGACATGTAGCAGATACAATTCTAGCCAATATAGCTGCAAACATAAGGGAGAATCCATCTACATCTACAGAGGAAAACAGCTTGGAGCTTGAATTGTTGATGAAGTTATGATCGCGAAGGTGAAGAGCGGCATGGGCTTGAAACGCAAAACCAAACGAAAAACAAAAACAGGAAGAACCATTCCATTCCTATTCCCAGCATTAAGAGCTCTTGGATCAATCCTCGGAGGGGTTTCGGCAATTAGTAGAGCAGTTAAATCAAAAGGCAAAGGAATGTATTTGAAATGCTATAAAGTTGGACAATGATGAAATCTCCAAACGTGGAAAAAAAACGAAGAAAGTCTTAAGTAGTTTTCTAAAATGTGCATTAACAAACAACGATATTAATTCATTTATAAAGAAACTTGATATTCCCTATTTCTGACTTGTGTATATGATAAACGATTTACCAAAAAAACCAAATCTTCGAGAATGTATGATTGTTAATTTCGGTATGAAACAAAAGGAAGGAACGCATTGGGTTGCATTAATTAAAAATACAAATCAATAATTATATTATGACAATTTTGGCAATTTATGTCCTCCAATACAAAGATGGAATTATTGAAAAAACACACACACAATTAAGGTACGATTACAAAAGGAACAATTATCAAATACAATCAATTGCAGATATTTATGTTTACATTTTCTGACTATAAATAGAGTATATAAGTAAGTGTAATTGTAAAACTTATTAGTAATACGTCAATTATGTTGATATTAAGTGGAAATTCGTCGCAATTGCATGCAGTATAATTCTTTGGATTGAAGTTAGATGGAGAATGGCAAATAAGTCTAAAGAATTCGTTACTTACAACGTATACCAAACATCGATATGCATAACCAATTATTTACGGCTAATATTTGAGTAAAAACATACAAAATTGTGATACCGGTAGGATCTTATAAGTTGGATGAATTTGAAACATTCATTAAAGCGGCATTACCTGATGATGTACATTTCCGATGTGGTGGAAATCCAACTACGTTAACTAGTGCAATGTATAGTAATGTCGATATCGATTTCTCGGTAGACAATTCAATTGCAAACATGTTAGGTCATGAATGGAGAGTATACCCTCCTAATGAATTGCACGAATCTTCAATACAGGTTAATATGTTGTCGGTAAATGTATGTCGTATAAATGTTAATATTGTATGCAGTTCATATTTGAATGGAAAACCGAAAAATACAATATATGTATTCACATTTGCTGTAGCTCCAGGATATAGAATAATTGAGAAACCTAATACATTGATATATCGTTCAGTAATAGTGAATTGTATTGATGAAATAGTTGTTACAATCATCGATCAAGATCGTAAACTGATTAATTTTAGAAACGAAGAAATTAACGTTCATTTACTTTTTTAAAAATTATAATCATGTGCATTATGTTGGGCATTTCATTCATAATGGGTAGTGTGTATAATAGTCAATTCTACTTAAAGTAGGTGGTTCTTTGAAGAAATATGTCACTAAGGAGCGTACTGCAAAGATAGAAAGTATAAAAAGTTTAAACAGAAGCATAAAACAATCACTTCCAATACGTTACCTGTGAAGTTAACACAAGGCAATGAATTGTATTTAAAAGAATTAGGGTATACTGTTAATTGAAATGGAAGACATACTTAATAGTGAAGAACTGTTGAGTTTTGAAAATGCAATCACCAATACAGAAATACATGCATATGAACATGTTTCCATCCAAAATAAGGATTTCAATACAAAATCATGATATTTACATGTTACTGTCGAAATCAAGTTTAATATTTAAAGTAACAATTAAGAAGACAGCAGATGCAAACAATCCAGCAACTACGAAAATAGTAAGAAATGGGATTCTTCATTTAATAGACAGAATTGCATGTCTGCTAAATGGAGTGGAAATCGATCAAACACGCGATGCTGGAATTAATTCCATGATATAGAACTATCTCTTGGGATCTGTAAATTATATTTATACAGGGCTTATGGGTGGGCGGAACGATGCTATTGATTACTCACTACAAATAATCCCCGGTTGAAAATACGAAGCTTTCATACTATTGAGTATGGATTTGGACTTTGCTGAAGACTACAAACATTTAATATTAAATGCTAAATGAGAATTAGTTATTCTATTCAGCAATATACTTTTGAATGCCAAATGCAATACAGCTAATAACGAGGACGGTGTCATATTTTAATTAAGCAGCGTGGAATGGTTGATGCTGCATATTTAAATTAACACTTGTGAATGAGCAGAGTTTTTAACATTTATGGAAAAAGGGAAGAATCTAGACATTGCATTCAGATTGTGGAGACGTTTCCAAATCTACCAACATCACAAAAATCGCCACGGAAAAAATGAAATCAAGTTTTTCGTCGGAAGAACCAATATATGTTGTCATTTGTTTTCAAACAAATCAACAGAACAATTTAAAAGCAGATCGATCAGTATTCGATAATTGTGATATGAATAATATTAAACTATATCTAAACAGTCAATCTTAACCATATATGAACTTTGCCAATGGGGAATTCCTTTTTTCATATTATATGTATACGAAGTTTCAGGAAATGTATTATAACAAAATCAGTTCACCGATCCTAGAACCCAAAACATTTAAAAGTAGATCAACGTTATTTGTGTTTGGTGTAAGCAAACAGGAATAAAGAATTACCAATGTCATAATTGATTCACAAATTTAAATGATTGCAAATACACCAATTCCAGCAAATATGGAAGATTGTGCTCTTATAATTCACGATAGATTGGCAAGTTACGTTGTAAGAGATAAGCTGGTGATAATATTGATTTGAGTCAGTAGACGACGAACCAGGGCTACAAGATGTTTTGCAATATGCAAGAATTTCAGTCTGCAGAAAAAAATCTATCATTAAAGAATAAGCTATTACAGATATGGAAGAACATGCATCTGTATTCAGATTCAAATCACCATTTGACTGGAAATATCAAATTCCCAAACACAAGAAAAGTAATAGATGAGGTACTAACCATCGCCATGGTTTAAAATGTGAAAATGGATGTATAGAATATGAGAATATTGAACATATTTTCAAAGATTACCTAAATAATTGTGAAATATATGTAGGTGGAGTTGAGAACAAATGAATTTTCAAAAGTGAGTAAAATGAGAAAGTAATAGACCTTCAAAAAAATACAATTGTCCCTTGTTCAACAATTGTGTAAAACATTGACATTCTTCTGTACAGAGGAAAACTCAAAATTAATGCTAACTTGGGAAATGATGTCTAACTGCGGTAAAACCGACTACGATGATTATCCTCCCGAATCATCTGTGGATATTATTCGAGTCATATGGAATTATTTAGAATGAGTGGAATTTAATATAAAAAGTATTTGATTGTATGTAATCCAATATTACTAAAATATGGATCGACAAGACAAGAACAAAGTTACATTCTTATGCATACAGAAATCCAAATGTAAATTGAATATTAGCTCGTTATTAGCAAGTTGGAGCAATCCATTTATAATTTTTTTAGGAAATGCATAATTTTAGTATCTTTATGATGTTCCTACCATAAACATGTCTTTTATTCCACCCAACTGGTATTTGTGTCTCTGTCACCCCTATAAACACAAGTGTGAATTACTCTTGTCTGTAAAACGGAATTATACGTAATTTTGGAAAGATATGCGTTGGGCTGTTTCATTTCAAAATATCCAATGTCTCTTAGAGGGTGAAAAATATAATGTTTTAATATCTTGTCCAGATCTGAAAAAATGTCCTGTATACCACATGTGTCCGAATACAAGTCTACCAGCGATCCTCAAAGAAGTGCATTCACACTTTTATGAAACATTTCCTGATTTTCCAGAAGGTATAATATTACACGCACCTGAATATACAAAAATTATAACATTCAAACAATAGATAATCCTATAAATATTGCCAAGGAGAGAATGGAAAAGACATTAAATAAAAAATGTTTTTTTGTAAACACACAGTGATGAGAAAATGTATTCTATAAGCAAATGTATTGATATAATTGGTTTGAAACTATTTTTCTGTTTTACTGATTTTACAAAGGCATGAATTTTAACATTCCCATATTCTGAAAATCAAATGTTACGTAAACTATGTGTGCATTTTACTTCCAAATCTATATGTGTTTGCACATAAATAAACCTTTAGTAATTTGAAAGCAATTTAATATATTTAACTATTTAAATGTACATTCTAGAATTCAAACGTTCTACGTTTAAAAAATGTACATTTAACACATTCTACAATTCAGACATATTGTGTTTAAAACGAATAATGTAATCGAATTGCTTCCTGGATTTGCCTACAACTTGCTATAAATGGTGTATACTCTGCAGTTTCATTCTAATCTTTGAATAGTATGGAAGAAATGATATATTTGCTGTGTTGCTTCTGCAATAAAGAATTTGCAGTTCTGTGTAACTAATGACGACATGAAAGAACGAGCTGTGCAATTAAATCTTTTAAAAAATTAGTTTCAGTGTGAATTCTGCCAGAAACAATTTTCTCGGAGTGATAATTTTATGAGAGAATGTAAAACTTGCAAGACTCATTCTATGCAAACAGCACCACCTCCTCAGACAGCTCCCCAGTTAGCTCCTCAGTTAGCTCCTCAGACAGCTACTCAGTTAGCTCCCCAATTAGCTCCTCATACAGCTCCTCAGTTAGCTCCTCAGACAGCTCCCCAGTTAGCTCCTCAGTTAGCTCCTCAGACAGCTACTCAGCTCCCCAATTAGCTCCTCATACAGCTCCTCAGTTAGCTCCTCAGACAGCTCCCCAGTTAGCTCCTCAGTTAGCTCCTCAGACAGCTACTCAGTTAGCTCCCCAATTAGCTCCTCATACAGCTCCTTAGTTAGCTCCTCAGACAGCTCCTCAGTTAGATCCACGATCTGCTCCAGATCCTAAGGTAGCACCACAGTTAGCTTTGCAGTTCCTGCTCCATCCACTGAATTATCTCAAAATATTCGATATGTTAATTTAAGGATAACAAGTAATTTGATTTCCAAGTCTCCAGCTTCAGTGAAAAGTTCGTCATCCAAACTCAGATACATGATACTGGTTAGCACGTTCGCTGGCAGGCTAACTGTTGTGGAGATAGTTAGCAATAGGCTTAACAGTGATATGTAGAGTTTTCTCGTTTTTTCCAAAGATGTAAAGACCGTATATGAAGCTTAATAATGGCATCACGCCAACCAGTTATAATTAGAGTAAAAGTAATGCATAAGTATTTGAAATCCCTTATGATGGAGGAAGATGTTACAAAAACCTTTTATTTTCAAAGTAATTCCCTCCCTGTCATACACTCATCCGATATTGGTGAACTTTATGGCAATAACATAGTACCTTACTTAATAACCAGATTTGAATAATTTAGTGCTTGTGGAAGTGGGTGGACTTTCAACATCATCAAAATCAATATCAAAACATCAACATCAATATCAAAAATCGATGTACATGTGAGCCAATACGGCCTTTCACTGCTGGTGGTAAATAATCCAAGTTTATTAGCAATAAGAAGGCTTGTAATCCGACATTGCTTCACCCACATCGGCCTTCAACACCCCCATTTCGAGAACAATTAAAATCTCTTCACTTTCTTCAATGTATAAATAAGCAATTTTTGCTACAGGGTTTAAATACACTTAGAAATCCGTAATTTTTCCCTGTTCCATGAAACCCAGAATATGTGTAGAGCCTCTGAACTGTGAGCCTTGCCTCATGTCAGTATGATGTGTATGTCAAATTTCATCTGCAATCTTTACACTTCTTTTATTTCAGTGCTTCACTCAGTTGGCTGGTATATCCCTGTGTAATATCATAGAATTCATGTCTACATTTTTCCGCAACACTACACTGATTACCATAATAAATTCAGCTCTGCTATATGCAATACTGCCAATGGGATATTTAAATGACATAGTAGCATCTACGAGTCAATTAAACTATCTGCTGTATCAAGAGTGAACCAATCAACTGACAGATAGTGTCTTAAAATAACTAATCCGAAATTATAACAACCAACGCCTCATCTAGAATCCGCTGTGAATTACAATTTCTCACAGATTTGAGAGCAACTAGTTCGTCTTCCTACAGCATCAACCAAATGTTACCAACCTCGTTCCCAGAAAAGAAGATTGAGTGATTTTTCTGTATATAAATGAATCCTTTTAAAAAGATTGTGTTTTTGCATATGTAAATAACTATTTCTAGAAGAATGTGATTTTTGTATATGTAAATAAATATTGTGTTTGTTGGAAAAATGGGATATATAAAAGCGTATTTCAAAATGAATGTATGTTTAATTTATCTCCAAAGTGTAGATCTGGAATTTTATAATACCAATTTTTTACAGAAATGAGTGAGTGAGTTAATATTTTCGCAAAAAAATATTTTATTACTTGATCCACTAGGGCTGTAGCTTGGTTTGTGTGAAGAACATTTATTTATTCATGGGTGTGACCTTTTTTTACATATATATCTCGAAAACGCATATAAATAGAACAAAAATTACCTGGTTAATTGATAGATTTTCAGAGAGCAGAAATATTTGTATGAAAACTGAATACATACTTTTTCTTTCAGTCAGTTTAACAAGTGTGTGTTTGTTCGCAACAATTGGCGAAGTACTTTGTCAGAGCTCTCTCCATAACAGGGAACAATACTGTCTCGCTGTGAAATCAGTTTGCGTGAATATCACCTAAAAATATAGAAATCGTTAATATTTAACACAGTAAAGACTATAATGATTCACAATGAGTTAACGATTTTGCATCTTAACAGAAAACCAGACGAAATAAATAATTTACGTATAGTAAATGAGTTTTAAAGACAAATGTAAAATGCAGTGAATGGGTATTAACAAACACTGATGGTTCCCACGGGATATTTAAAACACCTAGAAATGTTATTCACTCAGTATCTGCCTTTACTGTTTAAATCACTTAATTTAGTGTTTATTCAGAAAGCAAATGTGTATGATACTTCGCGTGAAGCTTGTAGGATTCCTATAGCTGGGACGTGTTCAGGACATGTATAAACTAAACCATTGCTAGCAGCCCTTGTCCAGAGCAGGACAGAGTCGTTGCTTGGAGACAGTTTACGAGGGTCATGCATTTCTTGACAAGGAAGCGAGGTCGTCCCTCATCGGCTAACAGTCTGTTACAGGATAGAAAAAAAGACAGACAAAGTCATGGCAGCCTAAATTGGTGACCCATCCTGTTTACGAACTCGCAGCGACCCCATGCTTCGTCTAGCTGCTCCCCAACCCACGATGCTTGTTAGGTGATATCATCATCTATCTACTCAGTGTTCACACCTTGCTTACAGTCTTCATAGCACTAATTTTCGAAATACTTTTGTTTTTCGCATATTTAACATTCGTAACATAAAATATGATAGGAGTTAAAATATTGTTACACTTGTTAATAAATTTATTTCTTTTTTAATAATCGTTGATTATTCAGTTTCTCTAGTAGTGTTAATTACAGGAGTCAGTGAGATTTTATTTCGATAGCTTGTAGTGTAGAAATCTTATCCATTATTTTATAGTTTGTGTGCATCTATTATTTCTTTTAAATAATCTGTTTCTCATTAATCTGTTTCTCATTCGGCTAGGATTAGAAAATATGGTTTTTCGAAGCTTCTCTACATGTGTTCACTACGATAATTTTTTTTAAACTTTGTCTGCAATATGTTTCCGATGGAGTTTTTGTTAAAATTATTTCGGATCGATAAACTGTGTTTGTGTTAAGTAACTTAGTATTGATTTTATCGTTTTTCTTCCACGAAGTTGCAGGGACTCAAATCTTTCCTAGATTTATTCATTTTGTGACAAATTTATATTGATTATTCATCTACATCGTGATTAGGTAGTATTTTCACATTTTATCACAATTATGTGTAATAATTAAATAGTGGGAGTGGTTAAAATATATTCGTTTAGAGCAAATTATCAAACATTTCAGAGTCTAAATGCGAGAATTTTTCAAACATCCCCTGTGTTTGAAGTTTGTTGACCAACTCCAGGTATTGCGACTTAGGGGAAGGGATGAGTGGGGGACTAACTAGTCCTCTCACAGACTTGGACAGGGCAGATTTTCGGAAGAGTTCACAATTCACGGGTAAAGTTCACTTTTTGCAAACATAAAATGTTTTGGAAGAGTCCAACTTGGTGTCTTGAGAGGTGTCTAGCTGTTGGAGAGTCTCTGAAGTACTTGTTGGACAGGATGTGTTCTGGGCTGACAGTGAAGGGAGGGAGGTCTGGGGTGCATGTTCTTGGATCATCAGCGAGGGTGTGTGACCTTGGATAGCGCATCCCTCTGAAAACGAACTCTGTGTTAGTGGGGAGGGGGACCGGGGCTGAGTGGAGTGGTCATTTCTCAGGAAACATGTTCTGGGTCGACAGAGAAGGAAGGGGGTCAGGGTTCTTGGTCTTGGATCGACTGCGAGGGTGCTTGGCCTTGGAGAAGAACTGGCTTTTTGGGTGAAGACAGCTTCTGGAGTAAGGGTGGGAGGAATGGTCTGGATTCCTGAAAATTGTGCACGTCCCTCTGGACAAGGGGTGGAGAGTATGGGGATGCCTACAGGCGAGCAGGGGCGATGTGAAGCTCTCTACTCAGTAGTCGCCACTTTAACTCAGTGGTGAAAAATTGACAATCGGGAAAGACAGGTGAATGACCCCAGGACACGTCGCTCTGGCGAGGGGTAGTGGTGGTGTAGGGAGGTCTGAAGCCACTGGCCTTGGGCAGAGCAATGCAGAGGTTTCTTGAGGGCTTCCACCATGTTAGTACTTCGCCAATCCTCATGCTGTATAGACCCAATACTGGATCTCTCGAACTTCACTGGGCTTCGGAATGTGGTAGCCATGATTAACGTTTTATAACATACTCATTTTAGTATAAAACTATTTCATCGGTAAAAAAATATAAATTTTCATATGATAGTGCATTTATCCTGTAAACCCCGTTTCTGTGGTTGGTAGATGAAACTTGGTATGATTTTCAACTCGCGTTTGTGTTAACAACTGCACTCTATTTACCAGACTTTATGGAAAAATATTTGTAGTATGTATGTTACTATTTTAATAATTCACTTTTATACGTTCACATACTTGTATAACGAATCAAATCGTTAATAGTAGGGAAACAGTTTCTATCAGTAGTAAACTTCCACTGAGTTACCTTTAAGATGCTGGCCGTGCTAAATGTATATAAGTAGATGCACCTCATACGATACACTTATTCAACGAGTGACCTCCGAGGTGGATGGATGTGTTTCGGGGAGCTCCTGCTGCCATTTTAATACGTGTTTTATTTGGATACATTCATTATGTTTAAAAATTCAGACTTGAAGTCTATAATCAAACAGTGCTTCGCTGAGCTCGCAGCTGGACAGATGTGTTTTGGGAGAGGTGCAATATTATTATGCATGTTAATCAATTAATTTATTTTTACATGTGGATACTTACTCCTCGCCAGTCTCACAGGCAGACAGATGTGTAAGGTATGTGCGAGAGGCGTCATATATATATAGTTCATTTAATTTATAGGGACATTTTGTTGTAGATCGTTAGTTCCATACTCACATAATTGTGTTATACTTCTCTCTCATGTAAATTATATTGCTAGCATACAGCTCGGGGTAGTAAAGAATGTTACATTGAAAACCTTACTAGTGATTCACGCAATTGCACTTATTATTCATGTAGTTGTGATCGTTTTTTGAGTTAGCACTTGTCAACCTCAGGTAGTTAAATTTGTCTCGTGTAATTTATTCATATGTAGAAGTCGTTTAAAGACTCAATTTCTCTTGTAAGTTAAATATATTGCTAGCATACAGTTAGGGGTAGTAAAATCGCATTACATTTAATTCCATACTGGAGAGTCACGTAATTACACTTGTTTCTTTATTAGACCAGATAGTTATCATTCTCTCTCTCTCGTGTTATTTAAACATGTGTAGAAATCGTCTAAACTCTCTAAATTTCTCTCGTGTGTTAAATATATTCGTAAAAATCACCTATCTACCATCTATGAGAAATATCCCACACCAAACCCCAAAAAAAATTAAAAAATTACACTTAACCTATTCTTGCAGTAATCTCAACACCTATATAACACATTGAAACCCACCTCTCTGAACAGCAGCCTGTCGAACACCACAGCATCAACGTCATACAGAGCTCCTGCTCCCCACAAAAGGAGAGAAAGAAGTACAACAACAAAATCAAGAAAAAATGCATTTACTCCTTTCAATACATTTAACATTATCAATAAATGCAACCCTTTCATTGAATTTAACCCCTTCAATTTCTGATCGGATTAGGGATTAACCCTTTCAATCAAATTGTATCAAATTGATAATCCGATTTATAAAAGGTGGCCTAGAACCATCACCTCCCTACTACTACAAAATAATATCACGCGTAATTATTTATTTCAGCCTATAAAAAACTTTCTAGTTCTTTTTTTATGTGGTAATAGGTTTTTTGCGGAGTTATCATTTTTTGAAATCTCATTGTTAATGCCCTAGGTCCACCATTATTATAAGAGAAAGTAAATTTCTGAGCTTATAGGGGAAATATAAATTATCCTTAATTTATTCATGCATAAAAGTACGCACTAAATAAATCATACATCAAGAGCATTTTATACATCAGTTAACATTTAACCTGGCTTCGTTTATAGTGAAATACAATGAGGAAAAGGTTTTGTTGAATCAAACAAAGTTTGTTTGGCACAACCAAATGTATTGTTTGCAGGGACAAGTAAATATGTTATCGTTGACACCAAATTATTTGGTTATTCTAATTTGGTTTCCCCAAGGATATGGTTGGTGCAACTAAAGAAATGGTTGACCGAAGATTAATTTAGTTAGTATTAAATATAGGTTATTCTCAAGTATACTACATATTGTGAGACACTAACACAAACAGTAGCAATGTATCCTTTCACTAATTACTTTTTCTTTTGTTTCCAGGTATGTCATAGTCACTCAGAGGTATTTTCCAGACACGAGCCGCTAAGCCCGAACGCCTTTCTCAGCACCAAGTCAGTCTTGCAGTTTGCAGTGCACGTTAAAGTGAGCACTTTTGAGGCCCCAGTTACTTTTTTCTTTCAGCCACTTTATATTCTTTTAACGACTTTTTAAAATAAATATTGCCATGTAAGTAATAAACAGTGTGTGTATATTTCCCCGCACTAGAAAGTTAGCGTCTATGGCCAAAATAAAATATATTTATTGAATACTTTTCCAAATGATAGGGCTTTAAAACGTACGCACTTTGCCATGAATAGCATATACTGAAGTAACAGAAGTGTTTTTACGTATATAGACCAACATTTCAAATATTAGACAACGTGCGAAAATTTTTATTTCCAGTTTTACAGACTTTTTAGTTTACTGTTGACCTTGATTTATTAGAATGCTTATACCACAATTAAGCATCGATAAATGCACCAATAAACACTGACGCTATTGTATCGTTCAGAGAAAATACAAACAAACTCTGTAGCTGTTTTTTTTTCGAACGAAGGCAATCAAACGAGTGGCCAAACATTTATATACAATTGATACAATTAATATTTGGTTGGCAGTATAATATTTTGGCAAAACACAGCGATTTTTGTTCATTCAAGCGTGTAATTTAAAAGATGAACAACATTTATGTTGTTGCTCTTCAAGTTCTGTCTACTCGACAAAATATTTAGTTGGGGCAGCTAAATATATTTTTAGCCTTACATAAACAATTAGTTGGCTGAATCAAATCTCTCTGACAGTGTATATCTTCCAATCATGTTTTGTTTATATGTATATATTATAATATTATTGCATAATATTAATTAAAACATAGAAAGCAGTATTTTGGTAATGGCTAATAAAAATAATCCTTAACTAAAATGTTTTTAAATTTATATTTCTGAGTTTCATGAAGGAAACGTTTTTTACCACTGTATTGAGATGTTAAGAAAAACATTAATGGAAACATTTCAATTTTATGTATAGAAATATTTATCTCCTACCGTATGTCTAGCGCACAGATACGATGCTTTGATTTCTCGACGCTTTTCTATCATAATTGTTTGAGTTGTTTACATGTAGCGGAAAGATAGGTAGTGAGTAGCTCGAATAACCTTTAGCAGGGCTTCCGAACGTTACCACGAACAGACCTTAGCAGGGGCAGGCGGGGAGAAGGGCTGTGATTGGTCGTGGAGAAGCGAATAGCAGCTGGAATACGAGTCCGGGAACGAGTCAGCACTTGGTGTGGGAGTGAGGGTAGACACGTTTCCGGAGGAGAGTGCGGGATCTATTTATGTAGCGCACACCTACAAACACAGATAGTCAGGAATGTAGACAGAGCCCGCGGTTCGCTGTCCCAACAGCTTCCCGTAAGGTACACGGGAGTTTCAAGTTTCCTAAGAAGTAGAGCTGCCACAACATTCAATAGGGCGTGGGACATAAATTGACGCTATAAAGTTAGTCGTGATCTTTGAATGAATAGTGCAATGGGGGGTGAATGACTGGATGGATATTTTTAGACATTCGCCATTGCGATGCAGATGTCTGTCATGGGAAAACAGGACTGAAAACAAAAAAAATAAATAAATAAGACAAGTAACCAATGGACGAGAAAATAAATATATGTATACAACACTGGAAAATTCCAAGAGGGAATAGAGTCAAAATACACAAGACACTAATGCAACAGATATTTATATATACACACCACACAACAAAGAGATAACACATGGATAACACCGTCTAGAATCCTGCTTGAAAAAATTAGGACAACACTGCCAAAATAAGTGGGAACCAAATAGGACAACACAACAAAGAAAACGCACCCAAATGCAGCAGTTTTACTAGACACGACAGAATGCAAGCCAGGTATACTGTAGTCAAGAATAAATATGCACGAAGCCAGAACATTCCATGAAAGAAACGAGTCGAACAAACAGGACAACAAGTTAAATGCGGAAAACTAATACACTAAATATGTATACGAAAAATCGATGTACTACAAACATACAACACGCCGAAGACGAAATAGGCTAGTTATCTAGTTAAACAAATAAAGGAAACACAACGAAGAAACTCGCACAAACACAGTAGTTTTTCCAGAACAGCCATAACGCGACGTTTCGGGAACTGCTATCTGTTCCCGTGTTCAGGCAGCGACACACAGGGTCTGAGAACATAAGTGCGACTGTTCTAAAATTCGTATTCCTCGGCGATTGTTCTCAGCGTTCTTTCTGAATCGCACGAAATAAAAACATACTTCTTTCTAGCCGGCATTCATAGCCAATAAATTAATATTGACAATACAGCTGCAATAATTTTAATAAGCATGGTAATCTGTTATTTGTTCTTTGGCGTGAAGAAATTTTTGTTAAAACTCTTAAATGAAAAAAAATATACAAATCTAAGATGGCGGGAACTCGTTATACTTAACCTCAGGCCCATCAGAATTAATGCTTTTCATACAGTTACACATTTTTAGACAGTACAATTGAACTTTCTTTTGTAGTCCCTCGGCTGACGGATCGAAAGTGTTATCAGACAAATGGAATTCGTTTACAATTAATTTTGCACTTTTGTAAACCCTGCCGAGTTGTTTCTTTCTATGATTTTCTCTTCTTAGCATGTGACGAACATAAACAAATATTTACATTGTTTTATTAGCTAGTATCGTAGCTTCTAGCAGAGAACATTTTAAACAAAAATGCGCAACGCTTAAATTAAAGCTTACAGAAATTCGCATTAACTACATGTAGTCGTGATCAAATATATTGGCAGCTTAAATGCCATACGTTTAAATACATAGTAAGAAACTGAACACAGTGTTTTTTTTTTAAGGTTGATTGCAAAATGTGCTTCATTATCTTCCAGATTCACTTTAATTCAATGTTTCAGGTGCTGAAAATGAAAAAAATGTATACGTGTGTTTTATTTAAAATAAAAATAGTTGCTTTGTTTTGGTGTTATTGGTACGAACCAGTTATAACCACAGACTAAATATGAGGTAGACTCCTTATTCGTCTTCTCCGCATGTACCCAACATTGACCTACCCCAATCCTACACAACTGTCAAAGTCTCATGGTTAACACTGATGAACGTGTTTGTTTATATCTAAAAATTTTAATGACAAGCACTATTACATTAATTACATACTTTTACCAGTTTTAATTTTATCAAACTGCACTACAAATTGGTTAGAGGGAGCATACATTCACCTCAAACCATCTGTTTACAAATAAGTTTTCTAACCTAAAATCCAAACTACGCCATTTTCGCTAGACGTGTTGGCTGAAAAGCAGTTCAATGTTGCAACACGGAGATCGGCTGCGCGCAACCAGCGAGATCGGTCTACCTCATCTTTAATCTATGGTTATATAGAGCAGTAGCTGTTATCAGTCACCCACAGGAAAGAACACTGGGCACTGACTGAGGTCCGCAGTGTACAGTAAAAGGCGGATCTTTACCTTTCTCTGTACACATGTATGTAATTTTGTACAGTGGTCCTGGGTGTATTAGCCGAGAATAGTGTTCTATTGAATCTATCCAACACGTCACCAAACACAAACCTGTGTAGGTGGTGTCGTCCACTGAGACACGTTCACGAGAACTAAGCTATTAACGGTTAAAGGCTGTTCACGATAAGGAGAGCACTTTTGAAATCAACCTTAGAAAAAAGTCACTGCTTGTGCCTGCATATGCTTTAACGGGCGCATTGAGTGCCATGCGCCCAGTAAAGTTGGTAACGATGGAGATGAAGAAGTACCATGGATTAACGTCGAATTAAAAGTGTTAGGTAAGGATATGTAATAACTGAAATGGTTTCTTTCACTTTCTGTATTTTTTCATGCATATAAGTGTAAGGATTAGCAAATTTGAAAAAAAACTTACTAGTAGTAGGGTCATGCCGGTTCTACTTCGTCTGGGATTAATTGGGATTAATTAATGGATGTACGATTTGCTTGAAAAATTTAATCCTTAATACGATCAAAAATTGAAAGGGTAAAATGGATTGAAAGGGTTGAATTTATTGAAAGGGTTAACTGGGTTAAAAGGGTTAATTTCTAATCTGATAAATATTTTTTCTTGATTTTGTTGTTGTGTATAGTCTTTCTGTCTTTCTTTTTGGCTTGGGGGAGCAGGATCTCTGTACGATGTTGACAGTGTGGAAGCCTGTAGACGACTGACCAGAGAGGTGGCTTGCAATGTATTATATAGTTGTTGATTTTAGTGCAATAGTGTGCTAAAGGTTATTTTCTTATATTTTCTAATTCTGATGTGTTTGTAGGGATTTTGGTGGTAGATAGGCGATTTTTACGAATATATTTAACACCCAAGAGAAATTTAGAGTCCTTAGACGAGTTCAACGTATAAATAAATTGCATGAGAGAGAAAGAATTATAACTATCTTGTCTCATTTAGAAACAAGTGCAATCACGTGACTCTCCAGTATGGAATTAAACATAATGTGATTTTACTACCCCGAGTTGTATTCTAGCAATATAATTTACACAAGAAAGAATTTTAACTATGTGAATAACATCTGGTGTCGACAAGTGCAAACTCACTAAACAATGACAATTTTGTGAGTGTGGAATTAGCGATCTACAACAAAATGTCCCTATAAATTAAACGAAACAATAACAATATATATGACGCCTCTCACACATGCCTTACCCATCTGTCTGCCTGTGTGACTGGTGAGGAAATTAATCGGTTAAAACACGTAATAAAATTGCACCTCTCCCAAAACACGTCTGTCAGACTGCGAGCTCAATGAGCACCATTTGATTATATACTTAAAATCTGAAATTTTAAACAAAACGAATGTTTCCAAATAAAACACGTAATTAAATGCCACCAGGAGCTCCCCGAGAACACATCCATCCATGTCGGGATCACTCGATGAATGAGTGGATAGTAGGAGGTGCACCTGCTTATATATATGTAGAGCGGCCGGTATCTTAAATGCATCTCAGTAGAAATTTACGACTGACAGAACCTATTTCCCTACCAAACTACTATTAATGACTTGATTCGTCCTACAAGTATGTGAATGCATAAAAGTGAATTATTTAAAAATAACGTACATACTACAAATGTTTTCTGTAAAGTCTGTGAAATTCACGGCACTTGATATCACATCCGTCTAGTCTAAGCTTCTACGAGCAACTGAAGATGGTGGAACCCCTCGAGATACATCTGTATCGCTCTGCCCAAGGCCAACCACCCCTCCCCTTACATCGGGTAAGAACGCATTTGCGGAGAAATGCTCAGTCCATGCACCCCAGACCTTGTCAATTGCCGTGTCTTCGGCGATCTGTCCCCTTCCCTCCACCTTCCAACGCAGAGTTCATTTTCGACCACTTCAAAGCTCCAGAACACACACACACACACACACACACACACACTGCTATCGATCCAAAACTGCAAAGACCTGTTTAGCGACAAACACCCCTTCACCTAGACAAGCCAAGAACTGCCACTTCCAATGCCGCACATCTCAAAACCTGCCCATGGCCCCCTCAAGGCCAGAAAGCATTTTTTTGGTTGACTGCCCCTGTCCACGGAGGGCGCTATCGATTCAAGCACACACATTACCCCCTCCCTTTCAGCACTCAAGTGACGCATTTTTCGGATATCTCGGGAACTGGCCGATCCACAGAGGTTCGGTCCTTCATCCCCAGAGCGCTGCCTCAGCTATGAACGGAGGTTTACTTCAAGATCGAAGCGACAGTTTCCTTAGGGAGGCAGCAGCAGATTTTGTTCTTACCTGGGCTATTTTCACTCTCCCTTTCAACTGATATTTTTGCTCGGACACTAAATCTTCCTCCTATTTTTCGAGACACAAGAGGTTAAAGAAAATTTCACAAATATCACAGATAAAACTTTATTTTCCTCATCACTAAGAAATATGTTCCAAATGTTTTTAAAATACAATAAATTCGATTTAAAATATAAACTGTTTTGCACCAAACTTTTTTTCCCCGTTTCCAGCAACCTTTACTCCAGATTCCAACAATCTTACAAGAAATTTTAAACTTTATTCTCATTTTCCAAACTACTTTTAATTAACACAATAGCATGCGTCTATTCTGATAAGTAATATATATATATATCATCGTGTTATATCTTGAACAGGGATTCCTGTAATCTGTGTGTATGTAAAATTAAATATTTTTTAATATTTAAAATGTTCGCTGGATTCAGTTCGGTGCAGACCTAAAAGTTGTAACTGGAAAACTTTCTTGTAGGCAAGGCCAGTCAGAGATCTTTTTTGTACCTACCTCTGTAAAGGTAATCGGGGATCACTTTCAATATGTCCCCTGGGATGACACAAAAGTTTGCCAGCAGAGTGCCGTGTCTCCTACACCAACATTTAATTTAAGCAGCTGGAGTGGTTGAGGTTTTAACCTGATGGCTCGTTTCTTTGCAAAAAACTTATTCATTCCAGTGCAGGTTTCTTTCAGATACGTAGCCTATTACCATAAATGTTTAGTTATTATTGAAAAAATTTAGTGACACTGGGAATTTTTCAAACTAACAAATAAGAACTCACAGTATTCAAATTAACATAGAAAAAATTCTATTTAAAATTCTTTAAAAAAAATAAAACAATTTCTTTACATATTTACGTCAAACATGGTAGTAATGACAATCTTACAAGATTTAAAAATATCGCTACTCATGCTACATCAAAAATAATAAATAATAAATTAATTACAAACATTTTATCAACATGTTGGGACTGTAAGCCATTCTGGCTTTTTTTTTTTTTTTTAACAAAACGCCATCTCAGGTCATAACACTGTAAAAAATTTATCACAACAGAGTATGTTACGACAGAAAGTAATTAATACTTTTTACCATTATGTTTGAAAGCCATACAAGCTCTTTAACCGAAAACACCATCTTACTTCATAAAACTGCAGAAAAAAATATCACAACAGAGTATGTTACGACTGAAAATCATTAATCATTTTGGGATTGAAATCATAAAGTTTATTTAAAAATTCCAACATTTACGTGATAAATCATTACATTTTTCATAAAATCGTAAAAAATTTTAGTGAATTTCGTTAAACTTTTCACAAAGTCGTTAAGACTTGAAAGAAATTTTTATCAAATTGAATGATTGTTCTTTGAAATCGTAAAATAAGTCTTTGGAATCGTAAAACATTTTATCAAATTGAATGATAGGTCTTTGAAATTGTAAAACAAGTCTTTGAAATCGTAAAACTTTTTATCAAATTGAATGATTGGTCTTTGAAATTGTGAGACAAGTCTTTAGAATCGTAAAACATTTTATAAAATTGAATGATGGGTCTTAAAAGTTGTTACAAATTTATACTTTCAATCATTAAAACTTAAAAAAAAAAACTCCTCATCCTATTCCAATGAAAAATCATTACATTTATAAAAAACAAAATTACACATAATATTACACCTGAAAACTATAACACCATATGACATTAGAATATACTTAGAATTGTAAAACAATATATATATTAAATTATGGTGTGTCAGAAAGCATCACTATAAGTTTTAAATTTTATTTTAATTAAAATTGCCGTTTACAGATAAAAAAATAAGCAGAATTTTCGTTTCTTTACCGGAGCAACAGGCTTTTGTGGTGATGGTTTGGTGATTTTGTAGGAGTATAAATAATTTCCTGTGGTGAAGGTATGAAAGGAGGAGGACATGGTGAAATTAAGATATGCTTAGGTGATTCAGGTGATAACATTAATTCAGGAGATGGTAAACTTGACTCCAAATCTCTTCACCCACTTATCTTTGGTTAAATTGAATTTTTTATTTGTATTCCATCTATAACTGGATAACAATTAATTTATAATTTATATGAATTAATAACAGTGAGAAAATAAGTGTGTTGGTAATGCCTAGTAAGAAATAGTTCTCATGCAAAATATGATTACACTGAGTGCGCTCGAATGCGGTGCTATGTTCATTTGGCGTGATTTTCTAGACTCAGTTGAAAGTTTATTCTACTCAGTTCGGGAAGAAGATCAATGCTTTTAGTTTGGCAACAAAAATTTTCCGCCACTAGGTAAGTGCTAGTGTCGCACGTGTACCGGATTTTCTCGATTTCCTACGTAAAAAAAAAATAATTGCAATATTCATAAATAAAATATAAAATAACTTCGTAGCTAGACAAGTAAAATCTTTCTTTTTTATTATTGACGTAGCTTAGAATTTTGATTATAAGTGAACTCTTTGGAACACTGCGGACCTACCGACGGAAATTTCCCCCCCTTGCCAAACTCTCCCGTTAGAAAACTCGTTTTGTACCAAACCTGACGGGAAGTAACCTTAACCGTGGTTGAGCTTTATTTGCACGAGGCGGATGATTATTCTGGAATTAAGAGTTTCAGCAAGGCTTCCGATAATAAGGAAGTCATCGTGAATGGAATATAAACACGACACTCGCAATAAGAGCGTCAAGTTTTAGAAATACGTTTAGTAATTCGCTTTCAACTTAACTGGGAAACTGCATGCCAGCGTGTACTGAAGTATAAGTGGTTATAGACTGTTCGCGGTAAAGTGAGCGCTTTCTAAAGCCATTCTAAATTTTTCCTGTCATCCGATTCCCACCTTCCTGCTGCTTTTTAGTATAAACATTGCAATGCGACAAATAAACACAGTGTATACATTTCACCACCTTCAAAATTTAATGCCTGAGGCTGCAATAAGATACATTTAATAGTGATTAATGCCTGTTGGGATGGCCTTAAAAAGTGCTCGCTTTACCGTGAGCAGCCTATAGGGGCAATCAGTATTGGAAATGATGCGTGACAAGGGGAAGCCAGGGAGTTTCCACCCATCTAAAGTTTTCCCCCAACTTCTCCATTCGTATGTGAATTCCCAAACGGGGAAAGAAATCCGCCCCCCCCCCCCCATTTTTTTTTTTTTTTTTTTTTTTTTTTTTTTTCAATATCCTAAAATTTACTTTCAAGTTTATTTCTGTGTTTCGGTCTGTTTTGCAATGAGTTGGAACTTTATAGGCTATCCATGGTAAAGTGAGCACTTTTGAAAGACCTCTCATTTAATAAATGTATTTTATTATAGGCTTAGATGTTTATTTAAAACTGTGGTGTGATCTACACAGTGTGCATATTACTTATATGGCAATAGTTATTTTAAAAGGTGCTTAAAGGATAAAAAAATCCCTGAAAGAAAAAAGTAACTAGGGCCTCGAAACTGCTCACTTACAGTGAACAACCTATACCGCACTTCTAGTAACACGGTCGCGAATTATATGATGCGGCATCCATCTCTTTCATCAGCGAATAGTGTAGCCTGCAGCAAACATACATAACCTTTTGTTTTTCTAATATCATTCACGGTATGTCAAAATTTAAATAGAATTATTATATCCTTTACTTCGAAAAATATTAAAACATTACATTTTTTAAAAATTATGTTAGGAAAGCAATACTTTAATTGTTTTCATAAACGTATGTTAATATTACAACATTGATAGTATGAGTTTGCATCTAATTTGTGAAATATCTAGTACTTGTTAAGTCGCAAGGTGGGACCAGGAATTAGAAATACTATTTAGAGTGCCACAGTAATTATTTTGGACGTTCAAAATAATAACTTTATAACAATACAATTTAAACCGAATACGTAATACGTATATTTTTAAAAATGTATGGAACGAACGAAATTCCCCCCTTCTACATTTTCATCAATTCGAAAACTGCGTGCAGTGATTTTTTTTTTTTTTTTAAGGTTGGTTACTAAAGTTCTAATTTGACTTAGAACAGCCTTTAGACACGGCGACGGCCAGACGCAGTCCCGTCGGTCGGCGCAGTCATTACGGCAAAGTCCGCTCGTAACTCGCGTCGCGCGTCGGTTTACGGTCCACGGCAGATAAAAAGATGAGAGAGTGAGAAGTAGTTATAGTACGACAGAGAAGGGGAAGGGGTGACTGGAGGGGTGATCGATTCGATGGGTCGTTCCTGTGCGTTATCCCCCCCCCCCCTTTTTTTTCTACCTTTTCGAGTTAAGCTTCGAGCTATCGATCGGGGCTCGCGTCAGTCGACGAGGTGGTCGGATAGGGAGAGAGCCTTCTCCAACGGAGGGTTCGTCATCCCTCCTTCCTCCCTCTCCAGGGTGTCACCGCCGAGAAGAGGTATCCGTCGTTCCGCCACGCTTGGTTAGGTCGGGATTCTGCCGCAGACAAGGCGATTAATGTCTGCTCTAAGCATCAGCGTCATCTAGTACCCTGCTCTCTTCTCGCTATCACCGCGAGAAGTGTCAGGCCGAACCGCTTCATCCCGTAAAGATGAGCTGGACCGAGCTCGCTGGCCGCGCACAACCAATCTCCGTGTCCCAACATTGAACTGCTTTCCTGCCAACACGACTAGCGAAAACGGCGCTGTTTGGATTTTAGGCTACAAAACTGATTTGTAAAACAGGCTTATATAGGCTATCCCCGGTGAAATGAACACTTTTGAAAGCCCTGCTTAAGATCTACTTGTACGCACGTTGTGTATTCGTCCGCCTTATGTAAATAACATTGACACTGGCCTCATCACTTTATTAATCCGTCTGTTAAGAGAAACTTTGTAATTATTAGAAAAGTAAATATGTTAGAAATCTGCTCATTTTTACACTTCGATGCATAAAAAAAAGCGAAAGAAATAATTTAAATGATCACAAATGGTTACCTAACACTTGTAATTCTACGTCAAGTTACGAAACATCTTCCCATCCATCGTTGCCAGCTTTACTAGGCGCATATCACTGTGCGCGCCCGTTTAAATATATGCAGGTAGGAACAGCGACTTTTTTCTTAGGTTGATTTCAAAAATGCTCACTTTATCGTGAACAGCCTTTAGATGTTTTTATACTTCATCTAACCAATTTGTAATACAGTTTCACTGAATTCAAATTGATAAAAGTATTAATATAATGGTGCTTATCATTTAAAAATTAAGATATAAGCAAACTTGGTTCATCACTGTTGACCAAGTGACTTTGACAGTTGTGTAGGATTGGTGTAGGTCAATGTTGGGTACATGCGCAGAAGACGAATAAGCGATCTACCTCGTCTTTAGTCTATGTTTCATCCTTCCTCCCAGCCAGTCATTACCCCCACGAGAAAATTTCGTAAGTCCAAAAAACTGGTATTTTGTAGTTTTGTATGTATCTGAAGCATATATTTTGAACTACAGCTCTTTGAAAAGAATTTTTCAGCCGGTTTGGAGTACTCTCAAATGGTGTTTCTAATGAGCGTGGCATCTTAAAAGCACTCGACAGATCTCATCTTGAAGTGTGTGTCTCTTTCGCAGATCAGCGTATTGGAATCACTTTTAATAGCCTCGTGGGAAAACGTCTGTCACAAACAGACTTCAACGCATAGTTCAAGCACCAAAAAGGCGAAGGGACTAATCCTTATACCTAGAGACCAGGAAAATTCGCGAGTTCAATGACCTGCAGGCCAGATTCTACAGTCTTATGTACAAATTTGCCGTTGTCTACTGTGCATTGGTTGTCTGCTGTCACAGCGGAAAGCGACGATTGGGCCAGCGTTCTCCAGGAGGTGTCAAACACTATGTGGACCAATGGCTAATGTTATATATATATATGCATGTTTTGAATTCTAACATGTCCCAAAATGAATCCGTGAATTCTTCACGTCTCTACTTATAACCGATTTCCTCCAAAATATTTCAGACAGAAGCGACTGCACATTTAATATATAAAAATAGCTGCGGCTTCCAAATATTGCCTTATGTATGTATTTTCATTGCTTATGCAACGACCACATATATATTGACAATCATAATAAAAACAACGATACTCTAGTCAAACACGACTGACTTCATAAGTTTACACCCTATGAGAAACAAAATGATATAACCACACCTTGAGGACATACAGGTTGAGGAGGAAAAGCCATAAACCCCAGTATTGCTGGGATTTCTTAATTTTACAGCGCCCGCCTATCTGGGAGGCAACACGCTGTGCGAAGGCTCTAGTATAAATAAATTTAATTTACAGTCTATTCGCGGATTCATTTCACGTTTTTAATCAAATATTAAAAAAATCACTCTTTATATGATGTATGTAGTTATTTCTTACATATGCAACGTATCATACTTTTATATTAACAGAGGTATAAAATGGTTGCATTTTATACCTCTGTTAATATAAAAGTATCTCATTTTTCTTTAAATTGAATTTTAAGTTATGTTTTCATTATAAATTGTAGTATTTGATTTATAATAAACATGAATTAAAAACAGCGAGAAAACACGTGTGTTGGTAGCACACAGCATAGGCTCTTCACGGTAAAGTGAGCATTTTCGAGGCCCTAGTTATTTTTTTCCTATCAGCCATCTTTTGTCCTCCTATCAATTTTTAAAATAAGTATTACCATGTAAGTAATAAACACAGTATATATATATAATCACCGGGCCCAAAATTTAACGTCTAAGGCTACAATAAATTATATTTATTGACTGTTATTCTAAATGAGAGGGCTTCAAAAAGTGCTCACTTTACAGTGAATAGTCTATAAGGAATAGTTCTCATGCAACATGTTATTACAAATGACTGCGCCAGAATTCGGTGCGTTGTCATTTGGCGTAATTTTCTATAATTATTTAAGCTTAGTTTTCATGAGGCGGAGGAATATCCTGGAATTAGAACTTTAGCAGGGCTTCCGAAAAGTGTAACAGTGAATGGATAATGGAAAGAGTTTCAATAGTGCTGAGTCGTGTCTGCTTGCAATTAGTGAATGTTTGACAATTTATCGGTTGTTCTCTTAAGTATATTTACGTCAACAAAATTAGCTAAACGGGTGTTCCGGTCTATATTGTTTGGGTATCAAAATTCCAGTACGGCAGCTGCATATAAACGTGCAGCAAAACGTTTGTGACTTTTAATACACCATGCAGTGACAGGGTCACCACTAAAATCTTCGCAGAGGCTCTTTGCCAACGACGAGACTGCATACTGTTCAGTGGCTTGCGCATAGAGGTGGTGATGCATTTAGTTGTGCGACCCACGTCGCCCTTACATCGAAGCCTTCCCACGCTTCTAGATCTGAAACACACAAACATACACTCAACCAGCTAGTGCACTCAAGCAATAATATTTTCTCAAAGAAGCAAATTCGGTTATAGAGAACTGTTAATAATAATAAATCAAAATCATTCGTGACAAATCATTGCCATGATTTTAAACAACTATACGACTAAATCAGGAAATCGTGAATATTTTTCTCTCTTTTTTTTTATAGTAGAACATAAGTTTTTGTAGTTCGGGTATAATTTGTAACAGTACTAGATATATAATACACACTTCGAACTACTACGAAAGTTCACTATAAGTGAGTGAGTGAAAAGATTTGGGCGGCCCCGAACAGCGAGAACTTGAGAGCCGATGTGGATGACTGGGGTGAGTATGGAATGAAGCGCCGGAATGAAGGGGCGGGGAGAAACGGGAGATCCCGAGAAAACCCTCTGACCATCGGCATCGTCCGGCACGATTCCCACGTGCGAAAATCCGGGAGCGACCCGGCTAGGGGGTTGAACCCTTCGGTGGGAGGTGAACAGGCTAACCGCTCAGCCACCGCGACACCTTCATTGTAAGCGAGTATGAATTTTAAAAACATATAATGTTGTGTGTGCTCGCGATTAGTTGGTCTGACGTATTGCCGATAATTGTCGTAGCGCCACATTATGTCAGCGAATATGTTGTTACATTTCGTGGGAACTCTTCAGGAAGTGGCAAAAACAAAAGGCAGAATAACATCCGACGTGACTTTCTTTTTTTGCAGGTATCGCAGCATGCAAAGCGATAACACAAATTACGAAAATAAGTCAAAACTGCACGTCGCTGATGCGGAAGGAAGGAAAGGGACAACAGTAAAGCCAAATATTTCAATTAATGCCACGATGCGCACGGTTGTAAACGATAAACATTCGACCGACGAATCAGGCGAGGGAAGCAAATTTCATCCTCACTGAGATCGCAACGGGATAAAATTAATTATCCCAGATATACCAGATAAAGGCAGGCGGAAATGAATAATTGTAAGAGAAATAACCAGTTTTGCGGACCGCTGTTCATTACATTCTGGACATCTCCGATCTCATAATTAGAAACGGAGACAAACCTAAATGATTTATTTTTCTCTTATGAATGGCCATTGTTTTGGCAATGCTCAGGAAGAGTTAGCTGGGTAATTAAATAATATATTCAAATTGTAGTGACGTCGGTTATTCATTAGAATTTTAAAACACATTAAAATGCTCTTACTAGCTTTATTTGGAACAAGAAGTGGCGGTATACCTACTTGTAAGTTTATGTAGACTATGCGTATAATTTCTATACACCTGTAGATATTCGTTCCGAAAAAAAAAACAGTATATTCATGAACTGTGTTACATTGGAAATACCGTACACTAAAAAAAATGCTAATTTAAGGCCATTGGTGCATGAAAGCAGTATATTTATATCATTTTTGTCATAACTTGTTTTCCAAAGGATTTTATCGACATTTTTGGCTCTACAGGAAGTAAATAACACCTTTTAGCACCTTCTTATGTTGTAAAGATATTCATTGCCGTCATTATTCTCGGAGCACTCATGGACGAAATAAAAAATTGTTGTTTTCATTTCTGCAGTTAGTGCTCCGAGAATAGCGAACATAGAGAATTTTTAACACTGTAAGACGGTGTTAAAAGTTGTTATTTACGTCTTGTCGAGCCAAAAATTTTGAAAAATCTGCGGTGAAACAAGTTATGACAAAAATTATTTGAATATACTGCTTTCATGCACCATTGGCCTTAACCAAGAACAGCCTTTAGCAGAACAGCTCCTATCAAAGATTTCGTTTCTTTGCAACGCTAAAATCGAGGTATTTATGTGACACTGAAAAAATTACGGGGAAGGAAAATGTTCAGATTATTATCAGCGATTCACTCCTTTGCTCCCACCTGCAAATCTAACTTTCGATCGGCTCGGAAGGCCTCGATACTAAGAGCAGCCCAAATATATTCACTCGGGGATTTTTACTACGTTGTGTGATTGTCGAAAGTCATGTAAAAGTTTTCTTATATGCCGTGCCTGAACGATCTGACGCGAACTTAACGAAGTTGAAAATTTTTTTTTTTCCTTGGAAGTCTCCTTTTCAAAACAGATCCGTAGAAGCATAATATGTCAAGAAACACTGTAAACTGTTCTCCGTTTGCTTAATTGAGCACTTTTGAAATAAACTTTTGAAAAATATAACTGCCACTACCTGTATATATTTTAACGGGAACACTGACTGATATGCACCCAGTATGGTTGGCAACGACTGTGGGAAAGTAGTTCCATGTCATAAAATTGAATTAAAAGTTTTAGTTAAACATTTTTGAATATTGAAATCATTTATTTTGCTTTCAGATTTTGTAAATACATATAAGTGTAAGATTGAGCGAATTCGTTAAATATTTACTTTTCTAACAATTCCACGGTTTCGCTTGATCGGCGCATGGATAAAGTGATCAAGCCGATGGCAATGTTGGTGTTGCATACGGCGGAATAATACACAAAGCACACACACGTGTATATCTTAAGCAGGAATTTTGAAAAGTGCACAGTTCACCGCGAACAGACTATCGAAAACGTGATTCTCCTTAATTTATCTGCATCTATCTATACTTAATATTATAAAGAGGTAGTGTTTGTGTGTTTGGATGTAGGAGGTAATCTTCGAAACTACTCATCCGATTTTAAAAATTCTTTCACCAGTAGAATGCTACGTTATCACTGAGTGTCATAGGCTATATTTTATTTTAAAAATCAGTAGGATCCCTACTAAAACTCCAATAATGTAACCCAAAGTGTAAATAAATGACCTATAAAATTCCTTACATTGCGTGCGCTGCGAAAACTATTGATGATAGAACAAAATAATGTACTACGGCTTTGCAGGACGGGCAGATTTGGAAAATAAAACGTGCTGTGTGCTGCGTACGGCGCCAACCTTAGAAGCTCTACTGCCATTATGGGGGGAGTTACTTTAGTGTTTTCTGGGGATTTTCGGCCGACACTTCCTGTAGTTACAAAAGGGATGCATGCAGATATCATCAAAGCATGTCTTAAATCATCTCCCTTATGGAGTTCTATTCAACACCTAAATTTGCGAACGAATATGAGAGCCTATCTTGGTGGAGACACGCATAAAGATTTCCCACAAAAATTGCTCAGACTTGAAGGAGTTTTTTCCTTCTCTAAATTTGGGCACTAATTCTGTTGAAATCATTTTAAATGAGACATTAGGTCAGATAGTACACAGTCTACAGCATCTTATAGAAGCAGTATATCCGGGCCTCGAAAATTTACTAGAAAGAGACTTTCACTGGTTGTGTTCCAGGGCAATAGTATCGCCTAGGAACGACACTGTCAATGAAATCAACAATCTCATTATACAAAGAGTTACCGGCCAAGTCAAAACCTATAAGTCGATTGACACAGTCACCAATGTTGACGATGTCGTCCACTTTCCTCAAGATTTTCTAAATTCGCTTAATCCTTCTGGCTTGCCACCTCACAAACTATCATTAAAAGTCGTACTCCTATCATGCTTTTAAGGAATATAAGCCCTTCTAACATGTGTAATGGCACAAGATTGCTCATTAAAGACTTGAAAAAAATTTGATTGTCGCGACCATCCTCACCGGTCCAGCAGCCGGCCAGCTGGCAAACATCCCGAGGATTCCCATGATTCCCACGGATTTGCCAATATCTTTCAAACGGTTGCAATTTCCCGTAAAAACATCGTTCGCGATTACTATTAATAAGTCCCATGGTCAAACTTTCTCTTTGGTTGGAATCGACCTACGAATAGAGTGTTTTTCTCATGGCCAACTATATGTTGGTTTATCACTAGTTGGAAGTCCCGAGAAACAGTACATTTTGCTACCAAACAATAACAGGACGTCAAACATTGTCTACAGAGAATGTCTTAGCCAATAACATATTAAATACTTCTATCTCAGATAAATTGCATTGTAATATAATGTATATTAATATGAAAAATTATAAAAACGTAAAAAAATATCAAATAAAAATAGCAAAAAAACTTTAAATTATAAATTATTTAATTAATTATTAAATTATAATGTGCTTTTTTTAATGCTTTAGGAGAGTTTACCCAACCTAATTAACGTCGGGTTAAGCAGTTTTTTTAATCTTAATTGCACCCGTGCGAAGCCGGGGCGGGTAGCTAGTTATATATATATATATATATATATATATATATATATATATATATATATATATATATATATATATATAGCATATGTGATTGACTACGTTTTTAAAAACAGCGCATCCTAAGATCAGAATTTTAGAAACGTTTGCGAAGGAGGTGTAAGGGGCTCTGGGAAGAAATTTTGCGAGTGAAGACGGAGAAATGAGGGAGGAGGATTTAGACAAATGAGGGAGGAGAATCTCGAGAGGAAAATACCTAGGTTGGACGCGAAGCAGCGTAGCTCTCGTAAAGAATGCCGGAGGAAATAAAAGAGAGACTGCAAAAAAAGAGATGGCAACGATGGCATAAAACATTAACGGTTGGCTAGCGTGAGGCCGCCCTAGTACGACATGATGACGGAAACAAGGAAACACCAGCTCTGCCACTCTTCATCTTCCCAGCTACGGTCTTTTTTTTTATCACCACCTGCCGTAAAGGGAATCCATTAATCCGGATTCCTTCGCAAAGAGTGTTCATGTATATGTGTGTGCTTTTTTTCTAAGCCCCTCGTGGTCTGCTTTTTTTTTTTGCGAGGTTCTCCATCATGCGTCCAATACCCTGGGCGCTCTTTCAGGGAAGCTATTTATGCCGCGTATCGAGAGCCTGTCTGCTGCAGGCTCCCAGCGGCCTTAGCCACAGAACAAGCACGCGGAAAGATGCGGAAAAGGGATTGTAAGACGCCTTTGAAGCAGGGCCGCAGGAACGGGTGGCACAGGCACAGAATACTCGAAAATACAGAGGCGAAATGCCGCTTATACTGCGAACTCCAGCCGCACGTGTTGGAAAATGGCTTCACTACCTATAGGCTATTCACGGTAAAATGAGCACTTTTGAAAGCCCTGCTAAGATCTACTTGTATGTCCATTGTGTATTCTTCCGGTTTATGTAAGATTAACATTGTCGTGGGCCTCATCACTTTATTCATGCGTCAGTCAAATGAAACTCTGTAATTATTAGTAAAGTAAATATTTTAAAAATCTGCTCATTTTTACACGTCGGTGCATTATAAAAAACAGAAAGAGAAATAAATAATTTAAGTCATCAGAAATGGTTGCTTAACACTTTTTATTCGACTTTAATATATGGAACTACTTCCCATCCATCGTTACCAACTTTACTGGGCGTACATATGTCACGCAGAATGCCCGTTAATATATATGCAGGTAGGGGCAGTGACTTTTTTCTAAGGTTAATTTCAAAAGTGCTCACTTTACCGTGAACAGCCTTTAGCAACATGCGTTAAAGACATTCACCAATCCGCGCCTGGTAGCCAATAATTAATCTTTCGTATAGGCTGCTTACGACCGGACTGTGGAAAGCCCTGCTCAAGATCTACCGGTCTCCATCAAGGTGGCCCATGTCGGCGAACCACGGCCCACGTCGGCAAACCACGGCATGTGCTGCTGACAGGCGAGGTCGGTTGCGCTCCTCCCACGGCGATTGGAAGGGGCTTGTACCCTCTTCTGTTGGACTGCATTCAACTGCAGCCAATTAAAGCACGCAAGTGGCAATCTGACTGTTGTTGTGGATCAGCGGGGAAGGCAAGCGGCCGACCAGTTTCGTCGGCTACTGCGCTTGACGTCACCAGGCAGCCAGCCCGCCTGGCGAAGCCCTCGCCGCTCTGTCCGTTCGCCTTTGCGAGTTCGGCTTCACTTGTCAGTGTGGCTACACTAATCATTCAAATCAAACCAGATTTTCAGGTTTTGTCGTATACTGTAAGAGAATTCATACAATATTCGCCAATCTACATTTATGTGATGCACTTCATCGAAAAAAATATTGAGAGTAATCACAATTTATTTTGCTTGATTAATGATTCCTGCAGCACACATTTGAAATTTCCTGAAGTAATACATGCAGGTGACCTAGCATTTTAAGTAGCAACAAACTATGCGGCAAACATTCGATCTAATTCTCCATTAAGTAACAAACTATTACTCCTGCAGACACGTTTACCCACACTCTGCGGGAATATCCGAGGTCCATATTCTGATTTTGAACAGAAAACATTGCAGAAGAATGCTCCTCTAGAATGAAATCTCTTAGTTCACACTTAATTTCAATTGGTGACGTATGTCTATTTCGGTGGCCCTTTTCCCTAATGTATCTAAAGAAACATTTTACTATGTCTTGGTTTAGTTTAATCGTCCCAATGTTCCGAACACTTTAAATTGTTCGTAGGTTATGTGATGAATGAACTGTATGTAAGTGTTGTATGCACTGCTCCTTAAGTGTTTAGAAATTTTATTTATTTTTGTGAGCCAGTATTGGCATCTAGAGGGCAGGTTTTCTCAGGCCTATTCCTATTTCTATTCTTCGTAATTTGTTTCCAAATTCCCCAAAAGTGTTCGGTTAGTGAATGTTAGATACCAACTGAAATGTGGTGTTATTGAAGAGATTATTTCCAGTTGATTTTCCATTCGTCACGAGTAGCTTATGTATTGTAAAACGCATTTCTGATTTTCATCAGTCGTTTCTACTTCCGGAAATTTCTTACGAACCCTTGTCATTGCTGAGATACAGTCGGATGGACTTTAAATATAATAGGCATATTGTGTAAATTTATAAGAGTGGACATATTCAATGGCTAATCAAGTTCTTTTTCTCCCATTTCCTGCATTACAATTAAAATAATTAATTTAAGTGAAGTGATTTATTTTACTGCATATCAGGGTGGTGATAGTTTTTTCGTTATTCGTATCATCGAAATAACGTCAGTCTTATATTAGGAAAAATACAAGTATTGTATATCTACACATAGTCCTACATTAGAAATTACTAAAACCTTGCTTGCATTTTCAATGTTCACAAACAATTTGGAAATTATAATATATAATTTAGGAACTGTAAAGTAAATTTCATAGCCTTGCTTGCAATGAAAATATATAGAATAGCCGCGAACAAGCAATATTAACAGTGTTATAGTTATGGACACCTGTTTTTCGCGAAAAGATTTCAGTTCAAGTAATGTTTCAAATCACATCAGTTCAGAATCACTTTCGTGATTGGATCATTTGAATTGTTACGCGCCTTTTCTACCTGCCCGCGAACCACGTACGGGTCAGTATAGGAGAAACTTAATTTTGATTGGTTCGCTCATATGGCAGACGTTCTTCACACAAAAAGACAAGCGGCCAACAAAAAAATGAAGAACTGAGTGTGTGCACATTGGATATTGAAGTCTAGGCTCTTAACAAGTTTAAATACCTGCGCAACTTTGAAATAAATTGTTACATAACACTCTAAATTCGAATCAGTGGGAAACTACTGATTCGTAGTGAAATTTAACTACTCGAATCAGTGAAAATGGCTCCACTTAGAATCACTGAAAAACCACTTTTTGTTGGAGTGAAAAAAATTTCAATGTATGAATGAGTGAGTTGGAACCATTTCACTGATTGAATAAGTGACGGCCGACTGCAGCGGCAATTAAAATATTGTTTTTTATTGAATTTAGCAAAATAATTACACAAAATAAACATATTTACGATAGTTTAATATTTTTATTGTGCAATTTCCCGTATTTTAGGCAAAAAAAACTTTCTGAGGTGGCCGGGATTGAACTCACACAGCCTTAACACCTCGCCCATAGGCCGTTATCTTATCACCTGTGCTATATGAAGGCTGGTTGAAAATCAAGAGGGAAATATAGGTCTTATAATTTTAAGCAAAATCATGAAGATTGAAATTGTATGTTCATACTATTCGTTTATGGTTTAACTGGTACCGTTAGGATTTTTAAAACGAATTGTATATGCACTCTCTTCACCACATTACATGCAGTTTAAACCTTCAAACAGGGCGCTGTGATGATTACATGAAAAATAAATGAAAGACGTAGTAACGGAATGAAAGGCTGAATGCTCATATAACCTAGTAAAATGGTGCTTTGAATGACGAAACACATTAAAAAAGTATTTTGCATTGGTTTAATTAGTTTATTCATTGTTATTTCACTTGATACACGTTTAACAACCAATTTTAAATGTTTTTAGAAAGCCGTTTTTACACGTCAGTCAAAAATAAACCACCGAAAAACAGTGAAAAAAATTACTCATGAATCAGAGGGAAATATCACTGAATCAATAAGTGAAGAAAATCTGGCATTTTTTTCAATTATTCATCAGTTAAATTCACTGGTGACTGTACAATCAATCAGGTATGGTCGACTGATCGAAACAGTGAAATTCTCACTGATTCAGATTTATAGTGACGTTTATGTGAGCATTTAAAAGCATTGCAAAACTACAAGATTACAGTAAAGATTGTATCGACAGAACTATTAATTCAACATCAAGAGAGCATAGTGAAAGTTTTTCAAACGAACTAACAACCTTATCGGAAATATTTCTTGTCAATTCAAAAGCTACTGAGATTCTCGACATAGGTTATCAGAAAATATTAACCACAATTCAGTCACATATTAAAACATGTTTTGTGTCGTTCAAACATTTAAATGGTTTTTTTTTTAATTCTGTCACTATTTGGAGATAACTCCAAGAAATAAACAACGAATAATCACTACTACAGATACCGCTGCTTGTCCTATTCTTTTCCGTTTTCGTCCAATAAAATTTCTTTGATCAAGATCTTCCATGCTTTGTTATTTTGTATATAAGATATTTCTGAAATACCTTGTACTTTAAACAAGCTTCAAGTTTGGCACTGCGTCTTGCTTCTATTTGCATGTTTTCGCTAGAGAATAATCTAATACTTTCCCATTTATACTCTTGTAAAAGCATTCTTCTCAACATTTGTGTTGCAAGAGAGGTAAGACGTGTGATCAAGGGCTCGGTTAGGGCCTATATAAAATAGGTAATAATCATGAAAGTATAGTATGCATATTTTATGTATTCGCTTGCTGTTTTTCTCATGGACTATCACTCTTCGGCAGAAATATACCCATTTTCATATTTTTATTCTGATTACTGGTATTATTAAATAAAAAGCGTCGTCGTACCACAAGTAGAATCCCGCAAAGATGCGCATCTACACTGTTTCTCAAAACGCGCAGTAATAATACAATAAAATTAATCGGTACTATTTATGTACTAAACGACTGAAGTTTTACGAACGTGTCCAATGTGCTGTCAGACAGTGATACTCAAGGGAGAGGTGTGTGTGAGAGAGAGACAGAGAGAGAGAGAGAGAGAGAGAGAGAGAGAGAGAGAGAGAGAGAGAGAGAAATAAAGAAAGAGTGAACGCGTGCAGCCTAGCTCCCTATCTGCCTGCCACCCTGGCCATCAAGTGACCCCAGAGACCCAGCGGGTGAGTAGGGGAAGATGCGCACGCCCTTACTTTCTCTTTCTTAGTTAAGGCTGTTCACGATAAAGTGAGCGCTTTTGAAATCAACCTTAAAGAAAACTCACTGCTCCTACCTGTATATATTTTAACGAGCGCGCTGGGTGACACGCGCCCAGTGTGAAGTTGGTAACGATGGATAGGAAGTAGTTCCATATTTTAACGTCGAATAAAAATTGTCAGGTAACCATTTGTGATATCTTAAATTATTTCTTTGGCTTTCCGTTGTTTTAATGTATCGAAGTGTAAAAATAAGCAGATTTGAAAAATATTTACTTTTCTAATAATTTCACCATTTCACTTGACTGACGAATGAATAAAGTGATGAGGTACATGGCAATGTTAATTTAACATAAGGCGGAATAATACACAACGTGTATACAAGTAAATCTTAAGCATGGCTTTCAACAGTGCTCATTTTACCGTGAACGGCCTATACCATGGTTCTGGATTATCTGGCCTGGAATATGCACAGCAAGGTTATAATTTTGTTTGGCTGAAGTGACATATAATACAGGCAGTAGTGGCTTTGTGGCTCTGGAAGAACCTCGGAAGGCCCTACGCACATATTCCTAACTATAGCTCTGGACGTTGTCTCCCGTAGTACCTTTTGGGACCAAACACGGGAGGTTGGGACTGGATCCCGCTCACAGATATTCAGAATACATGTATGCATAGGGGGTTCACGGCAAAGTGAGCACTTTTTAAGGCCCTCCCAACAGGCATTAACCACTAATAAATACATCTTATTGCAGCTTCAGTCATTAAATTTCGAAGGTGTTGAATTGTATATACTGGTCTCTTTGCAATGTTTATATTAAAAAGCAGCAGGAAGATGGAAATTGGATGAAAGGATAGTTTTAGATGGCCCTTAAAAGGTACTCATTGTACCGTGAACAGCCTATACATAGGATATTCTTCCACCATATGTAACATTAACATTGCCGTGGGTCCGAGATCACTTTATTCGTGCGTCGGTCAAGTGAAACAACGAAATGATCAGAAAAGTGACTATTTTACAAGTATGCTGATTATTATATTTATGCGTATTAAAAAATAACGGGCAGCCAAATAAATCATTTCAGCACTCACGTATGTTTACCTAACTCTTCAAATTCAGCGTTAAGACATGAACTTCCCCCCCCCCCCCCACGTTACCAACTTTATTGGGTGCAAGCCAGTCGGTATACTCGTTAAAATATATGCAGGTAGGTTCAGTGAAATCTTTCAACAGTTGATGTCAAAAGTACTCACTTTATGGTGAACAGTCTTTAGCTTACAGTAGCCAAAAATCACTAGGTCCATTCCCAAAGCTTTGCGCATCCAATCGGAGAATTCGCACGTCCACATCAAAATTCACATACGTATTCTCACGTAGTCTGTTGTATAGAGGTATATCGTAAAAACCCCACTTTTTTGTATTACATCAGCGCTCTTAATTCCAGCAAAACTACACAACCTGCTGGAGCAGAAAATATTTTTTATTCTGCTGTCTTTTTTTTTATGAGAAAATCCTACCGCTGGTTACAAAGTTGTCTTTGGTTCGCAGCACCTTTTTTAATAACCCCATCCTCACTACTTACCTTGTAACCGCATTACTTTAGTTACTTGAGCCTAAATAACTAGTAGAACCAACTTGAAAATAATGATAACTTTTTTCGCAAAATTTTTTAACATAACCACGACCAGGCGTATTTCAACAATCACCTAAGCATGGCTCATTCATGTTATTTAGTGCTCATTGCAGTTTAAGGCAGTGATGTAGTGCTGAATTAAGCAGTGCCGGAGCTCTCCCGATCCGCTCGCCCACCACCTTCAGAAAACACATACACTTTTAACATAGAATTTTTTCTTATTTTTTTCTTTTACTTACGATAGCACTCTTAATTCGCAAACTTAAATAATTTTGTAGGATATATGCTTATGTGCCATAATTAATATACGAACGGTATACGTCGATCATGAGAGATTATAATGAACAACTCATGTTGAGTTCAGGAAATATTACACCCATCCGATGGAGTGCATATAGTGTCTGCCGTCCGACCTGACTGCGTTGTACACTAGACGGTCGAAACACATGTGCTACACTGCTACCTAGTGGAGAATATACGAACCAATAACGTGCAATACTGGCGGGAATTCCTTGTTTACCAGGTGCTAGCATGAGAAGCGGCCACAGATGTCTAAGCCAGTTGTATTCATTGCGTCTCGTGCGAACCAGCATAATGTGTATCGCACCATTTAAATCCCACCGACCCTTTTCTTTATCAACAACGCCACGCCAGCCTCCTTTACACCAACACCAGGCTAACTCGCGTACGTTTTTTTTATTATTATTTTTTACTGAAAAAGTGATTGTTTTTTTTGCTCTCACAATCACACAACCAGAGACGGAGCTGAGCTCTGGCTGCTTGGGGTAGTACCCACGTCACTGGTTTAAAGGCGTGTTAGTCGGCCTTAATATGGCCATTTCATCCCGACGTAAATATTAAGCACAAGGAGGTCTGCCTTCGTCAGCGCCATTGGGGCAACCACCGAGGGAACGGAGTACTTCTTGGCGGGGTCGGCCACACGACCCTGAGATCAACACCATCTCCTCTTCACCGCCTGCCGACGGTGTCTGTCGCCTAGTCAAGTAACCCCTTCCAACAATTAATCCCTTCACAGTCCCAGCACGGTCTTCACTACACTAGTTCACCAGCAGGAAAATGCCGGAAAAACGCATTTGCCCTCTTCTTTTGCGCTCCTGCACACGCGGCCGGCCGTAATTGAACAAATTATCATTCTTCACAACTTATATGGGGTCAATTCCCTTAATTTTATCACACCTTCAGTAAACTGGACCATTAGCCCTGGCTGGCCAGCTTGACGTGGCTTAACATACCGCAAGTTGCCCAAGTTCGTACTCAAACATAATTTTTTACAGCGAAAGTTCTAAACTTAAAATTACATGAATAAAATAGGGCTTAACTTACGGGAACATTCGAAAAGTTCTCCTTGCTTTTGACGTCATGCTAAGCTGCCAACTTAATAAAAAACAAAAACATTTTTGGCGTTAACAGAAACTGTCAACACATAAAAATATGCACTGCTTTTAAAAGTTACATTCAAAATAAAACAATTAATATAGAGAAAAATTTATTTCAGTTTGAAAACAAAAATAATTATGCTACCAAAAATATACATGTTACCAATAACATACATCTAGTGATACATAAACATAGGCATCTGCCAACATAACTGTGCCCCAGATTAATAAACAACACGTCACACAATCACATTTGTTCAGAAACATACAATTTTATGTCTCAGTTTTCTGGAACTTAAGCATGTTTTCATTAGCCTCTTTTTCCAGGATATATAGTTTAAGACACTTATGGGCGTCAAAGAACTTTTATCGTTACGGTGGAAAAGGTGTCACATGTATCGTTTAATGCGAGACCTTTGTGGTATGTTTCTTAACAGGTAAAACATTACACACTGCATCTTATTGTATTTCACAATATCAATATATGAGCAGCAATATAAACACACACACACATACATATATATATATATATATATATATATATATATATATATATATATATATATATAAATTTATCCCTGTAAACATTGACGAGCATTCTAAGATGGGAGGAAATATCTCTTCAAAATGAATGTAGCAAAAGTTGGCAATTGCTTGCCGCAACTCACGAAGGCTCTTCATCACACTGTCACGCTGCTCTATACACGGAGGAGGAAATAGCCAGATGCTTGGCTGCGTGCAAAATTTATCGTGCACAGAAAAATAGAAAATATTTCTCGGTCACGGAATTACCCAATCTATCTTCCCCGTCTCTCTTCCCGTCGAGCATCGGCGAAGAAAATAATACATAGTTGTGCGAGGTACTTTGTCGGACACCAGTGGTATTGAAGTCCGAACTTGCGCTCAAACTTTCGTTATTTATCCTGTGGAACTATTTTCCTAGCGTCCCCCCCCCCCCCCCCCGGGTTCTGTGCTAGCGAACCGGACTGCGTGGAACTGTTGCAGAGCTGAGGGGGTTAGTGAAGAGGGATACACATTATTCCGAGGAATGGCTTGGAGAGGCGAGCCGATGCAATTTAGCGGACAACGAAACGGTGCGGGGATTGTGGAACTGGCTTGTTGGATGTAGTACAAGGGGTAGATAGATAGATAGAGAGATAGAGAGAGAGAGAGAGAGAGAGAGAGAGAGAGAGAGAGAGAGAGAGAGAGATCGAGGTGGTTTCGAGACACCTCGGGCATAATGGCGCATGGAACTGTAGGTGTGTTCGCGTGGTTTGCAGTTCTGCTAGTTTAGTGCTAGTTTCGCTAGTTTTTCGTTGTTACCGGAAGCACTTTCTTTCTTCGTACGCTGTTCGGGCAACGGTAGCAGTTGCTATTTGTGCAGATGAAAAGCAGCTATTTCTGCTCTTGCTCGCCGAGGTACAGCAGAAATATCAAAACGAGCAAGGTGGGGAAAAAAAAAAATATGGCTGCCAAAATAAAATTTCAAATGTCCAAGTGTCTTGATAGTGACTATCGCGAATATTAATTTGCTTTTACGCAGATTGATGAAGAGAATATGTTCGAGCATCCTGTAAGCAGCGCGGAAGGAAATAAAAATAACTAAGACAGCTTTATCCTCGAAAGCAAGTTATCTTGAGTAGCCAAAAATTTTAATACACGTAAATTACACAGAGGCAACAATGCTTATAAACATATTTTTAGTAAAATTATGTTTATTTAATTTTGATTTATAAGTCTTCTGCTGTTCGTCGTCCGTGTCGTCCTGCCGAGAGTATCTGCTGTTTTTGCTACTTTGGTACTCGTGAGAAATATCACTTACTCTCAAATAGTAGACAAAGCATACCACACGAACAAACCTTGTGTTTCCAATGTGACGTCATTGACGTCACAGAGCTCTGCCACCGTCTTCGCGACGCGGTTCGTGTTCATCACGGCTTGCAACCCCGGAGCCGAGTACGAAGTTTGCTAGTTCGCGCAGTGAGAAAACGAGGCACATAATTCTCCCCAACGTTGCGAACTATCATATCTGTCAGAACAGCTCGGAGCTGCAGTAGTGTTCGAACTGGCAGATTTAGTTGGCAAATAGTCCATGTGATCTGATTTTGTCTAAAAAGAAATAATTCAACTATTCCGTTCATTTGAAGTCTGGTATTCTGTACCTTAAAAAAAAACCTTCAGTAAATGACAAAAACAAGAACGGAATTACCAACTTACATCATATTTGTTTTCAGCCATATCAGATACTCACTTGAGTGCACAATTATCATTAAAAATTGACATTTCAAATCGTACAAAACTGTGTAATTCGTTTCTTGGTAAGATACTTTAATGCTCTAATTACAAGTTTGATATAACAACTGGACATTGTTAACGCTACTCGTTTCACTGTAATACTTCGAGTTAAGTAATAATGTTCGTTTAATTTGTGTTTGAATTCTTTAACTACTGGCGTTTTATCCAGTACATATGGACTGAAAACTACTAACAAGCAAATTCAAATTTTGAACCAAACACTTGAACACGGACCAAGTCATGTGGTTATGTTATTTATTTAAGTTGCGTACACCATCAAAATATATCTCCCAAAATGTGAACTATCATATCCATAACGAAGAATGAGCATATTTTTTTCAAGCAGTAACACAACGATCATTACTCACCAGAAATCGCTTTCTCGAAATTCCAAGTCGATATCAGGCAATAGGGGAAAGGAAGCATCACATATTGACAGGAAACTATTCACCCATTTTGCGGATTTACACAGCATTCCTGAAATGTAACGCTCTAGGCTTTCCTGACCCCGGTGAGAAAAAAAGCACGTTTGTCAACGTCCCTAACACTTACCTTATGTTCGATGGTTCCCATTCCCGAGGCAAGGCCTTCCAAAGCTGTGCACGAAAATTTGTGACTGACCATGACTGAATTTCAATCTTTTGCGTATTTCCTTTACAATGACTCGCAATTGGCCAGCAGAGTCGCCAAAATCACCATACTAAACATCGAATGGCATGTTCATTACGTATCCCCCCCCCCCTCCAGACCATCCCTTTTATATGCAAATAAGTAGACCCTGTTATTTTTCATAAACTAAATAATATTTTCATTATATTATAAATCTTGTTCATGGAAAGTGTAATAAAACTTCAAAAATGGCATTTGTGTAGACAGCCCGTCCAAACATCTTGGATTTTGGATTTTTATTGAATCTCCATTGCCTGCAATGACTACGGAAAAAGTAAACAAAAACTATGGACACATTGCATGGACGAGGAACACAAATGCAATGAAAGTGTGGAGTGGAGAGATTTGGGCGGCCCTTAACATCGAGGTCTTGAGAGCCGATGAGGGCGAAACGAGGTGAGTATGGAGCAGCGCCGGAATGCAAGGGCGAGGGAAGCGGCATCGTCCGACGCAATTCCCACTTGCGAAAATCCGAGAGTCACCCGGCCGGGGATCGAAAATTGCTGGCGAATTAATATATCGTTTCCAATGTCTTCAGCAAATGCGGATGCTATACGGCTAACACCATGTAACTAAGTTTAACTCAGGCAATCCCGTATGGCGTTGGTGGCACACAAGAAGTTAAGGAATGGTTCACTGCGCAGCTACTATAAACACTTTTTTTTTTTTTTTAATGGCGAGCCCCCTTATTCCACTACGCCAGGGTGAGAACCTTCTCGTCTCTGTGTGCCCTCTGACGTGCTAAGACGGTTGGAGAATGGGATGAGTCTCAGGGCAAGCTCTACACGCCTTAGGTCGGGTTTTAATTAACAAATTGGGCGCATGCATCGCGGCTGAGCAGGGTTGTGAGGTGCCATGGCTGCAATTGTAGCCATTGACACACCCTGAAAGAAGAAGGGTCTAGATGGCAGGGCATAATAAACCAGGCAAAGCGGAGAGGGCCTGGGAAAATTTATGCGACAGTCGCGGAGGATAAATGTAATTCTTTTTATTGGATTAAAGCTGGAGAAAGTAGGGTGTTTGTTAGTTCGCGAAGATAGACTTTGTGGGATTAATGAGCGGTGATATGAAATGTGTCGAGCCGCTGCTGGAATGTATCCAGGGTCGTACCGCAGCAGCACGGCCCTGGAGGCGGGGGACAGAACTGCGCCACCCACCTGCAGATGTCAGTCATCTCTCTGGAAGCAGGGAAAAAAGGTAAGTGTCCATGCATAAAAAAAATAGGAGTATTTAGGAAGAGGAAGGGGTGGTCGGGCGATTTACTTGCTTCGTTATTTCGCTTGCAGCAATTTATGTGGATGTGTGTGTTATCTGTTGTTAGTGTTTGTGTAGGCTATGTTAGTGTAGGTGTGCCACTTCACAACCCGCACCAGCTGCTGCAGAGAGCACACTACGCCACAGCCTCTTCAGTTTTTGCTGGTAAACTGACAAGAGGCCGCCTTGGAGTCGGCAGCGGCGACAGACCACACATACAAGCAACTGTCGGATGGGAGGAGTGTCTTCCTCGTGCTTACTTTACGGTTTCTGGCCTGCCTCGAAAAATCGGAGCGCCTTGGAGGTGTCTCGCCCACCCCTTGGTATCGATTCCCGCACGGTCGGTAACAGCGTAGCAATTCTTCTTTGTCGTAGGACGAAGCACGTGAGCCTCATGACAAGCGGCCTACACCTGGCGGGGACGAGGTTCAAGGTTCGACGAAGCGCCTGTCTGAGCCCTCGGCGGGCGTGGTAGAACGAAAGGAAACCTCGCGACTTTGCAGCGCGAATGAGTGCAACACACTGCGAGTTTTGACGGTTCGACGTAGCGCCGATGTTTACTTTTCGTTGGTGTGTACTTCCGGAATCTGTAGGCGGGTCTGGTAGTAACTGAATTGTTTATAATGGCCTGGTCACGGTTAACTAAGGTACTTTATAAATCAACCTTAGGAAAAAATCACTGCCCCTGCATGTATATATTTTAACTCGCGCACTGATTGACATGCGCCCAGTAAAGTTGATAACGATGGATAGGAAGTAGTTCCGTATCTTAACGTCGAGTGAAAAATGTTAGGTAACCATTTATGATAACTTATTTTGTTTATTTCACTTTCTGTTTTTTTTTATAAATAGAAAAGTAAAAATTAGCAGATTTGAAAAATATTTACTTTTCTAATAATTTCACGGTTTCACTTGACCGACGCATGAATAAAGTGATGAAGCCCATGACAATATTAATCTTAAACAGGCGGAATAATACACAACGTACACGCAAGTGGATCTTATGCAGGGCTTTCAAAAGTGCACATTTTACTGTGAACAGCCTAACATGCTGATATCAGCAGATCCATTTGTCATTGTAGTGATAAGGATATTTTACAGTGTTCGTAGATGAACTTTTTTCTAAGAGAAACTGCTAGGATATAGAAGTTACAAATGGGAATGCATGCATAAAATAACATAATTGTCAGGATATTTTAAATTGGAAGTATATGTACAAAAGGAATTAAGTTAAATTTAGGCGCAACTCAAAAATATTTGCACATGCATGCTAACAAACGCAATCATATTTTGCTTCAAGTGTTTATGCATCACAATTGCAGGATTTTTTTCAGTAGTGGTGAGTTCTTATCACACGAATCATTTCCCAAGGAAATACTTGCTCACTTCTGTAACCTGTAAGTCATATATTGTGCCACCTTCACTATCAGTAGGCAAACACATTTGCAACAAAAAAAAACTGTTTATTTTACTATAGGCGGAAAATTTGCTTCAACGTTACTGAGACGATGATTGTGATTCTTACCATGCTATAGCGTTTTGGGAGTTACATAAAGCTAAACTTTTGTTCCAAACTCTGCCCTTAGACGAAATAGCTGTGTCAACCAATGTTTGCTACAACAAACTAGGTTATAAATTCGTACTTTACTTCAACGCTTACGCTGATAATTAATACGTTTACGCTATACATTAAGCGTGACGTAAATGTAAATTACAATCAATCGAGCACAAAAAATACACCTTTTATTACTCACAAAAAATAAACAATATAGTATATAAACTACGTTAGAATTATTGTGTCAATCGCATGTAGACCAATTTTCTTACCAATGTTTATAGGAAAACAACTATGGCCAAAACAATGAAATTTCAGATGGCTATATTTTCGGGGCTCTGGAAGAAATTTGCGAGTGCTATTCTTATTCTCACATAGCAATAATTGCTGGTGGCTGTAACCAATTTTCGAAATCAACATTTGAAAAAAGATGCTCCCTGATATTGCGTAATGTTTAATGTAAACTTGAATTACCTGATCTAAGCAACTATGCTTAGGCACCATGAAATTCTGTCCTGTGTTTTGTCGTCTCACTAAATATTCAATATTAAAAACTGGTGACTGCTGAAATCTATCTTTTTTTATTTAGGGAAATTTAGAGCGTAAACTGGCATTGTATGAACAATTATTGTATAACGTGTTCCTGAACGCGTCAATGTGCGCCATTCAAGTTGGGATTGGGGGACACGTCTACAGATACAACCATTCGTCGGTGGGCGCTCGCCCAGCTCCAACCTCGCGTGTTTGGCCCCGTTGTGTAATATGTCACTCTCATTCGGGAGGTCACTTCATCATTAGAAGAAAATTTCAATGCACTTAGTTAACAAGTACCATTCCAGTGCCTCAAATATTAGGGCGAAATCGCTTAAAATAAATAAGATACTATCCGCCTTATGCCATCTGCCAACGAGAACATCTGAGTCGTGTCGTTACGTAGCAATACACGTGTGGCCCATTGATGGTTTAGAGTCGGACGCTCAGCTGGCAAATAGTTGGCCAACAGCTGGAATGCACCCGGCACCATTGCTGGTTCTGAGGTGGCACCACTTAACTAGCATTACTCTGTCCATAAGTTGCCTAGGTGTGGTGTACACAAATGGCCCAAGCATGGCCCATATGCTTACAACAGTAATGGCCCATTGATATACCACTTCATAGTCATCAGGTGACCTACTGTTGGCTAGCCGTGCTTCCACCATAAGTTAAACAATATCTCTTAAATATAATAATTTTTAGCATTATTCTCAACTTTCCTTTGTTTTTAAACTTAGTTTAAACCACTATCAAACACATTATACGACATGGAAATCTTATGCTTACCCGGGAGGAACCGTAGGGGGGGGGGGGGGGTGATGAACTCACGCCCCATGCAGTGATAGCCAAGCATACTAACCATTATTCTACTGCGTACTCTTATGTTTAGGCGAGCTAATTTGGAATAATAGGCCTATTATTATAACATAAATTACACCAGTTATTCCACAGCCTTAAAATTTGCCATGCGAACAAATTAGTTTTTAAAAATTTGCAGATAAACGAAAAAACACTGTCGTTAAGAGAAAAATCCCTACTTAATCGCGATATTAACCAAAAACTTGCCTTTAATGTAATTTTCAGCAGTAGTGATGTCACCTGGATGGTATTCATCTGTTTTTAAATGCAGTCTGCATTAATGAATATTTTTATGACTTAAAATAACAAAATCCCTTCGAGGTTAGTTTTATAAAGTTCTTTATGTTATATAATGTCTTTTAACTTCTCATTTCAATTATATGCAGTTGTACATGTAAAACATACATCTGTGAAATTATTCGATTCCAGACACAGACACTAGAAATACTGTATTCACGGTATTTGACCATTGTAATTTCCAATACTAGATATTTACATATGAACTACTCATCGTTTGAATTGAATCAGCTACCTGCGAGAGCTACAGCCATCAATTCACCGGCAATGGTCCATCGATGTACCACTTCACTCACAGCCATCAAATGACCTTTCACCAGCGATATTTATAGATTTTGTTCGGTCCAGTGCTGTAATACAGTTGGTAAGCCATTTATGGGTCATTAGTAGTTCACCTACTATCAACCATCAGTTTCATTTCCATCGACATCCCAACAGTGTGCCTTAAATGGCATGCCTAAAGTCCTGGTGCCAGCGGTGAACCATAGCAGGACAAGTTGTGTAGACCCATAAGTTTTCTGGGCCAGCAGTAATCCAGCAATGTCATTAGTAAAACCACAGTAGGCCGACTGTGTCTTGCTACGTGGGTTGTCACTCACTCAATACAGTAGTCTTCAATTTCAGAGTGTATTCCACTTCAGGCCTTCTTCCACTATGCACGTGACTTCACCTTAAGGACTTGCTCGTCTATTTGGGTTTTAAAAAATGTGCGCGTTTTTCCTAAGCTTTGGTCACCGTGTTGCCGAAAAGTTCTATTTGCAGGTAAGTGTCTTTAGGTGGATTTATGTCTTGGGTTTAATCGAGAACCTTTTCTAATATTTCTTGAAAGCGCTCACTATACCACTATTCGCTTGTGAAGTTGGAGCTGCAAGGTGAAGCGGTGAGTACCAACTACGTGAGAACTGGTAGACAGGGGTCTGACTCGCAAATGGTTTTGAGGTTAATTTTTGCGGTCTGGATGCTTGTCAATCGCCATGGCCACAATTTATTGATGACGGGAAGAAGGGAGGGGGAGTTCAATTTGATGGGTAACAGGGGACGGGTTAGATGCGAAATTTCTGAAGCGTGTTAGTTGAGAGTTTGGCTTTTTAGTTCGTGGCAGCAGTCTGTGGGTTTGGAATAGAAGGAACCCACCTACAGGCTAGTCACGGTAAAGCGAGTAATTTTTAAGGCCCTGCAGAATTTCTCCTTTCAGACACTTTCTATCTTTCCTACACTTTCTAATATAAAAACCGGCGTGAAACTAATAAATAAATACAGTTCATATATATTTCATCACTCTCAAAATGTAACATCTGAGGCTGTAAAAAATATATTTAATGCTAGTTAACGCTTTTGGAAGGGCCTTAATAATTACTCACTTTACCAGGAATAGTCTTCACTTGTACATTTGCTGCGGTTGATGCGTTGAACCAGGAAACGATAAAGGAAGAGAAATTTGTTCATGCGTTGAGTGCCCTATCCCCCTCCCCCCCTTCCATCGTAGCGTTAACAACTAAACTGGCTTGAATTTTTTTTCTCAATGCAGCGTGTAGTTATTGGAACTGTTTCCCATGTTTGAGTCCGAGATGCCCAGGAGCAATAAGGACGACAATGCCTCGTGCATCAAGTCCGCAATAGCCACTAAGCGCAACTGGCGTGCAGTGTTCTCGTCGCACCGCGCGTAACATACGGGACCAGCGGTGACCCTGTTATTTTACTGGCGGTAAAAGTCTGTTGGAAGGTTCAGTGCAGCACCCTTGAGTAGTTTTGTAAGCACCTGATGCGTGTATTTTTAGATACAACTCCTTGAAAAATCTTTTCTTAGCCTTTTTGGAATGCTAAAGAAAGGCATTTGTATTGTGCGTGACGTCTTGGAAGCACTCAACAGCCCTCGTCTGAATTGTGCGTTCTTTTCGTAGATCAGAACTTTGGACGCACGTTTAATAGTTTCGCAGACAAACGCGAATTTCTAACACTCCGTAACGCAGTTCAAGCGCGAGGTAGGCGGGGACCTTAAGAGTGGGCACGGCCATTATATTTAAAGATATAGCGACGAGAAAAATCCATTCTTAGCTATGTTTAAGGTCTTTAAATTAAAGGTCTAAATAATAATGCGCTCAGAGGTTCAAGTCATGTATTTGAGGTATGTTTTTTTTTATTATATATAAAGGAACGTTATGAATGTATTCAGAAGTTTCATGTGAAAATGACGGCCTTCCCAAACACGTGCCAGGCAGGCGGTTGTTTTGAAAACCTTCAATTAAAAAAATTTTGCTTCGATTCAGTCGATTTGTTTTTGGCTCTTTATTAGTAGGGCACAGATGGTATAGTCCATTCACGCTTTCGTCAGCCTTTTTCTGCAGCAAAAATCTTGCCTCTGCAAATAGTAACCCCTCTTCAAACAAAATAACAGTTTATTAATCTGGGCTACCAAATACAGACATGGCAAATAACAAAGCAGGCTTGCTAACCAACGCCATTAACGTCACGTAGTTCTGTAAACACACCAATCCCATAATAGCAGCATTTAAACGTACTCCAGAAAATTGTAGGCATCACACATTTCACCAGTTGGCGGGACGAAAAATAAATCGTTCACGCAGGACAGTCTTTGGCAGGACAGGAGTACTCACATAGGATTACTTGAGTTTGATGATTGACACGCGTGTCAGACTTGAAGCAGGGCTTCGCACAATTAAGTGAGCATTTTAGAAATGAACCTCAGAAAAAAATCACTGCCCTGCATGCTTATATTTTAACGGGCGCACTGAGTGATTTTCGTCCAGTAAAGATGGTAAAGATGGATGGAAAGTAGTTCCATATCTTAACGTCGAATAAGAAGTGGTAGGTAACTCTTTGTGATAATGTAAATACTTTTTCTTTCGCTTTCTCTATTTTAACGCAGCGAAGTGTAAAAATGAACAGGTTTGTACAGTATTAATTTTCTTAATTATTTCACAGTTTCAGTTCACCGACGGATGAATAAAGTGATGTGGTCCGTAGCAATGTTAATTTTACATAAGGCGAAGGAATACATAATGTGTATACAAGTAGATCTTTAGCAGAGATTTCAAAAGTACTCATTTTGTCGTGAACAGTTTATAAATGCAGTGCCTCAAGCATTCGGTAATTTGTAGGTTCTATCTCGGCCCATTTCACTGTACGATGGTTTCTTAAACATCCGCCCCCCCCCCCTTTTTTTACCACAACAACCCCTTCCAAGTGGATGCCGGTGCATTTATTTAGTTGATTTTGTTGTATAAACGGAAAGAAAGATCAATGTTAATGCTCAACGATACGTGTGTACACTAGTAGTGTTAATGTCAGCAGCCGGCATGTGTTGGAACTCTGTTACGTCGACTGTATGATGTTTCCACTACTGTGTAATTAGAGTGGCGGTGCCACTATCCTGTAAGCGGTAGAACCTCAGATATTAAAATCGGCTGTTAAGTTCTACGGTTTTATTCAGGAATTGCGGCATCAGTCCCAGGAGCAATTAACATTCGTCCCATTGTGGCACTGAACCACATTTGGTGTCCAATAGAACATTCGAAATTGCCCACGTTAATTGAGAAATAGGACGAGGATGGGAATTTAAAAAAAAAAGAGAGAATATCTCCAAAAAAAAATTCTAAACTACCACTCCAGAATAGCGGGAAAGTTTATAAAACAATAAATACGTATTCACAAATAATGTAGAAGCGCTATAAAATATATCTTAGGTTATGCGCTCAGAGGCTCCTCAGTATCTTAACCAAAGGGGTAGACATCCAAAATTCGCGTCATTTTTGGCATCAAGCTAAAACTCATAGCACTATGTAATATTCGAGCACGCGTTATTTCTCCATTTGTTGCCGCATAAAGGTTGAGTCAGGTCCTTTCCGAGTGAACTGCACGTGATTGGAGCACACAATTATAAAGTGTTTATTTATTGGCGCAGAGTTACCCGGGGCATGTCAAATGAAATGGTCCAATGACACACGTATTGCAAAGGAAAAGTGCTTTTAAGTTTAACATATCCTCAAATAATAACGCGAATTTTGCAGGTCTCTACAAATGGGCGAGGAATGGAAAAATGCATCGGCATTTTCGTGTAAAGATGGTGGAAAATCTCGCTGGCCAAACCATCCACGGTGCCGCCGGCCGGGTTTGAAACCACATCTTCACCTTACACATTTTTTATTATCAATTTACAATTATACTTGCGATATTACTAATTTTTAGCCTCTACCATTAAGAAATTTTGTGTTTAATTGCAAAATTGATGGTATGACTTTATATCTCACCACGAAATGCTTAACGATTCATTATACACGCAAGAATGTAATTAGTCAAACAGGTTCAGATCTCAAATGAGTAGTTTCTGATGTAACCTTTAGGTGTGATTGCAAAATTAGAATTTATCGGAGTTAATTTTAATTTAAGTTGCACAGGACCCGCTCGCGCAGTAAAGTGAGAGCGATCGCGGATAGCGTTCTTGGGCGCAGGAGGAAGCGAAGAAAGCAGGTGACGTAACAGCGACATAGTGCAAAGGCGAGCGAAAACGGGAGTACCTCGAGTATAGCCACTGGTCGATAGTACGTTGCCCAACAAGAGAAAATTCGACTACGCCGCAAAATCGATCCGGTTAACCTGGTTCGGGAGGCGGAGTCTAGTAGCCTTATCATTACACCATCGCGGTCTATTGAGACTTCACTTGTGCGAGCCGGACACGATGAACTACAAACACGCTCGATAAAAGTCGTAAATAAATACCAGAAACACAGTTACAATACGTATTAATTTGTTTGCCCGAATGGCTTATTACAATATATAGTTTTTTATTTTATTCACATACTTACTATATTGGCGGTTATATTAATCTTCCGCTGAGGAGGGACTTCGGTATGTATATATATATATATATATATATATATACACACACACACACATATATATATATATATATATATATATATATATATATATATATATATATATAGTTCAGCGGACGCACAAGAAATTAAACCACAACAATAGATTATATATTTTTTTGTACTCTCCTCTCTCATGTTCAGGCAGAATTTATACTATATTCTATTCGCGATTTCTTCACACATTTTGGATTAAACCTTTGAAAAATCACCCCATGTGTGGCGTGTTTAGCTATTTCCTAAATACGCCATGTATCACAACCGTTTTAGGCCTCTGTTAACATTAAAGTATCATATTTTTCGTTACTTTGAAGTTTTACGTATATTTTATTTATAAACTATAATATTAAAATTTATAATAAATACGAACAAAAACGGTGAGAAAACGTGTTTTGGTAGCGCCTAGTAAGAAACAGTTCTCATGCGAAATGTTATTACAACTGAGTGCGCACGAATTCGGTGCGACGTCCTTTGGTGAAATTTGCCAGACTTCTTAGTTTCCATGAGGCGGAGGAATTCCCCGGAAGTAGAACTTCAGCAGGACTTCAGAAAATCGTGAAGTAACCGTGAATGGATTGTAGTTCCGGCAGACTTGTAGGGCAAAGTTTGCACGTTCCAGCCTGTGTTGTGCTGGAGTATGTGAGGTACGCCGGTTAGAATCGAGATGTTTTTTTTTTTTTGGCTCCGAGCTAACTTTGACCTTGTTGTCTACTGCATCTGCGGTTGTAGATTTTTTGGTCTCGGTACTAGGGGAGTGGGGAGGATCTAATTGATTGTTTGGAAGTTCTTGGAGCCTGCAGCACTCTCTCATCCAGGTTATTAAATTGCATGTGTGGGTTTTCACTTTTATGGTCTATGTAATTTTTTTATTTATTTTTTTTTCGGTAATTGCTCTCAGGCTATTGTGTGACTCTTTGCAATTGACGCTTTTTTTTTATTGGACGGGGAGTAGGGATCCATATCTACTGAACATTCGCAATCTAACCCGCCTAAGGGCCTGTCTAAAATTGGGCTATCCCAACCTGTGTCTTAGGACAAGGACGCGCTGATTGGTGCACGTGGCTCTCTGTTGTCATGGCGCTGTCCCAAGCTGCCGTGTCTCAAGTCAACATGTGTCCCAAGCTGAAGCAATCGGAAAACTTAACTTTTGTCCGAAGTTGTGTCCTAAGCTCATAAAAAAAGAAGAAGACTTCAAATACTTTCGCGCGCATTCGTGAAATGTTTACGTTATTAATGTAAACAATGGATGTGAAAGGTGAGATTTCTCAAAACAAATATGATGGAATGGTAATAAATAATTAGGAATGTCTTCGTTCGGCGCGAAAAAATTTATTTGAAGGCTAAAAATTTTAAAACGTAAGTTTAAAAATTAAATTTGGATGTCAGTTGGAGAACTTATAAAAATAAAACCGTTAAGGCGTTTATTGAAAATAAATATTCAAATCAACCATTTCGTAAACTATAATAAACAAAAATACAGCAAATTTAAACATCGCTATGCAACAACAAATAATATGCCGAATTTAGTGCGATCTAATGTCGGATTCTGAAAGCTCACTTCGGACAACGTCCTCATTCGGACCGCGTCAATGTGACGTCACTTGACGCCGAGTTTCGGACACGTCCACGTCAGCAGGGACGGCCGAATTCAATCACGGCCTTACGATTACAGCAGATTTCTCACAGATCACTAATTTTAGTGACGTAAACCGATGTTCCTAAATCTCCAACGAGTACTGGTGGTCCTCAGAAGTCGGGCTCTCGAGCTGCTATAGGTAACACCCAGAACGAGGGTTGAGTTGAGCTGAGGGACTTGGGTGGCCCTTAACAACATCGAGGTCTTGGGAGCCGATTAAGGTCAAATGAGGTGAATATGGAGCAGCGCCAGAATGGAAGAGCGGGGAAACGGAACATCCCCGAGAGAACCGACCGACCAGCGGCATCTTCTGGCACGATTCCCACTTGCGATAATCCGGTAGTGACCCAGCCGGGGATTGAATCCGGTCCCCCCCCCCCAGAACGAGAGTTGGATCTTCTTCTTCTTTTTTTTTTTCGTAAGATCCACAGAGATTATTACAACATTTAGACTAAAATTTTCACGCATGACTGAATGGATATGGTCTAGCCTAACTTGGACAGAACACGAACTAAACAAGAAATATTTCACTGCGAGCAATAGCGATACAAGAGCGGAATTAAATTAAGAAAATAAAGACTCATTTTGATAACAACTAGAACAATACAAAAAACTACTTTTAAAAAATGTTAAATTTTTAATCAATTTTTAACATTTCTGACTCACCAAAGTTTTCTTGAACGTCAAATATTTATATATTCAATTGTCCTCAACGTTTCAAAATTATTTCTAACTTCTTAAAATCACTTGTTTGTTGTGAACGGTGATTCAACATTACAAAAAGTTTCGCTTAATTTAAGTTTATTTCTTTCAGTCCATTCTGTTATTTTGAATAAAATTCCATCTGGATTCTATACGGCAGTCAAGAATTGTCTCTCTCCAATCCTTGTTAAATCTGAATTGTATTTCCCTATTGTGAATTTTCAATCGGATTAGGCCTATTCGGTCTTCATGAATTTTATAATACAATCCCAGTCGAACCTACTGTGAATAAAAATACAAATATTTCTAAGCCAGTCCGGGTAGACATTTATCTTTAAACGGGGTATTAAGTATGTACTGTACGTTTATATCAAATAACTTGTGAAACTGTGTACACTCTAGCCTGGGAAAATGTGCAGCGCCAGAAATTAGATATTCAGCGAGTGACTAAAGTTATGATCTCCAGAATTTCAGAAGTACGGTCAGTGGACGAAAAAAATATATGAACATCGTCCATCGTCCTTGCAATGCAGGTATGCAAATTACCATGTAAGTATGCTATTTAAAATCCATTCGTGGCTAATCATAAATCAGAGATCCCAGCTGAGGCCGATAAAATATTTGTTTGTTTAGGACCAAAAATTTGTTTAGTAAACAAAACTTGAAAAAAAAAAAATAATGATTTGGTTTCTTTAACGAAATGCATGTTTGAATAAACAGAACCTATTGTTTGGGCCAAAATGAATTAGGCAGCCAACAAACTTATTTGTTGGATCAACTGTATACAGTGTATTTGTTTGGTCACTCATTTGATTGCCTTCGTTCGAAAATACAGTTCATTTGCATTTTATGCTGACAATTAGGAGAGTAACAGTGTTTGTTTGTACACTTATTGATGCTTAACAATGGTAAACACATGCTTATAAAACAAGTTCAACAGGCAATTTTAAAGTAAGGCTGTAAAACTTGAAATATTTACTTGCACGCTAAGTTAACAGTAGTTTAGCTGATGTGGTCCTCGGTAGTAAATGATTTAGGTTTTAATCTCGTTCGGCAATCTGCTTTTTCTTATGTAAAGAGAAACTGTTTTATGTGCGTACAGCAAAACAAATCTTTGATTCCACCAGCCAAGTGTTTGTTTGGGACAAACGAATAAGAGCAACAAAATAATTTAGTTACAACAACAAAATATTCCATCGTCTCTATATAAACAACTAATTTGGTTCCACCAAACAGACTTTCTTTGATTCACCAAAACCGTTCTCTCAGTGTATTCTGAAGCCCGGCTAATGTTCTACTTCCGTACTACTCACATACCTACGTATCCTTCCGCACATGCAAGAAAAAAGGTAAACTTGTTCGAAAAGATACGTCAAGAAGAAAACAAAGTGCCTTGTACGCTGGACACACAGCCAAAAATAAGTATTTTCTGTGCATAAAAACAAAGTGCCTTGTACGCTGGACACGCAGCCAAAAATAAGTATTTTCTGTGCATAAATACAGAGTGGCGCAAAAAGAACGCATGGTTTTCAAATGAGTAGTATGTGGGATATATCAGTACTAATATACACACAACGACAGTAACGTCAAAACAATGTATACCACAACGCCGTACACCATTAACTCATGGCAGACTATAGTGAGCTACAACAGTTCCGTTCTTCACTTAATTACGGGAAATGATATCAGACAGATGACGTCCGTCTTGTCGTACACACATCTGGGGTCGCTCTTCAGAGTTCTGGATTGCACTTAACAACATTCCCTGTGGCACAGCTGCGCTCTCTTCGCGAGTGGCGACTTTCAGCTCGTGTAGGGTTCGCGATTTTCGAATGTAGACCTCCGAATCCAGGTAACACCAAAGAAATAAATCGCAGAAAGACGAGTCAAATGAGCGCGTGAAAAAAAAGGGGGGGGGGGGGCGAGGAACATCGCCGAAACGTGAAATTAAGTGTTTGAGGGAAACATGTTCTGAACAACCGTCATCAAAGCCATTGGCGTGTGGGATGTGGTACCATCTTGTTGGAACCACGTTTCTTCCATGGTGACCTTGGAGTTCTGGCTGCAAAACCGTCTGAAGCATGTCGACACAGCGCGCCTACGTCACTGTTATTCCAACCTCGTCTTCTTCAAAGAAGTAAAGTCCATCAATCCTCAAGGTCGCACTAAACTGTAACCTTTGCACGATAGGGAGGTCTTTGGTGTAATTCGTGTGGGTTCTCTGCTACCCAAAATCAACAGTTCTGCTTATTGACATAACCATCCACATGTAAATGTGCTTTATCACTAGAAGACATGCAAAGTTCGCGTTATTATTTGGCATCATGCTGAACTTCACAGTGCTGTATATACCGGAGACGATATTTGTTTTTCCATTTGCTGCTGCATAGATGCGAATCCACGTCCTTTCTGACTGAAATGCACGTGATAGGGGCGCATAATTGTAAAGTGTTCATTTATTGCCGTACAGTAACCTGGGGCGTGTCAGATAAAGTACGATTCAATGACAAACGTATTGCAAAGGTACACGAGTTTAAAGTTTAACGTATCCCCAAATAATAACGCGAATTTTGCAGGTCTCTACAGTCATCACTCATCATGGACATTGCATTCGTTGTGATAATCGCAAGCATTCTCTTGTGTTGGACGTGGTCAACCGGAGACAGCTTCTGAACAATCATGATTTTGAATGGATGTAACCTCAACTCACAGTGATATGATACGCTGTAGCGAGCCACGAGACAGACCCAAGCATAGACTAAACATGAGGTAGACCGATCTCGTTGGCTGCGCACAATCAATCTACGCGTCACAAAATCGAACTGCTTTTCTGCCAACACGTCGAGCGAAAACGGTGTGGTTTGGATCTGAGGTTATAAAACTGATTCGTAAACATTGTTCTTTGAGATGTCTGTATACTTCCTATAACTAGGGACATGCAAAATTCGCGTTATTATTTGGCATCAGGCTGAACTTCACAGTACTGTAGGCACTATAGCAAGGGTCAATTCTCCATTGGCTGCTGCATAGATGTGAAGACACTCCCTCTCTGACTGACACACGTGATTGAGGCACACAACTGCGAAGTGTTCCTTTATTGGTGCAGAGTAACCCAGGATGTGACACATAAGTTATGATCCAATGATAAACTTATTGCAAAGGTACATGTGTTTCAAGTTTAACATATCCCCAAATAATAACCAATTTGTAGTGCAGTTTGGTTAAATTTAAATTAGCAAAAGTATTTTATTAATATAATAGTGTTCGTCATTAAAAAATTAAGATGTAGACAAACACGTTTATCACTGTTGACCATGTGACTTTGACAGTTGTGTATGATTGGGGTAGGTCAATGTTGGACACATGCGCAGAAGAGGAATACGCTGTCTACCTTATCTTTAGTCTATGGGCCCAAGGTTGGTGCACGAGGCCTCGCGGAGCGCTGCGGACCATGAATAACCGACCTTCTCACACCGTTGACATTTTCTGACTTCCGCTCCGTGCGGGGTCGGCCCCGTTGATTCCCCCCTTAAAAACCGACCATGATGTGTGAGTATTGTGTTACTATAGGCTGTTCATGATAAAGCGAGCACTTTTGAAGTCAACCTTGGAAAAAAGTCACTGCCCCTACCTGCATATATTTTAACGGGCGCACTGAGCGACATGCGCACAGGAAAATTGGCAACGATGGATGGAAAGTAGGTCCGTATCTTACCGTCGAATAAAAAGTGTTAGGTAACCATTTGTGACCAATGAAATTATTTCTTTCGCTTTCTGTATTTTTTTTTTTTTTTACTGCTTCGAAATGTAAAAATTACCTGTTTTGTAAAATAATTGTTTTTCTAACAATTTCAGAATTTCACTTGACCGACGTATAAATAAAGTGATGAAGCCCATTACAATGTTAATTTTACATAAAGCGGAATACAACGCAACGTGCATACAAGTAGATCTTAAGCAGGACTTTCAAAAGTGCTCACTTTATCGGGAACAGCCTTTACTAGGGATCGCCCCCATCACGCGCCACGTTGTCGACGGAAGAGACGTAGGACAACAGAAACGACTGTATCGTTATTTCGGAAGAATTGTTCGACGGCCAACACGCGATGCCCCACGTTCCACTGCGCCGTGGCTACTACGGCAGGATTTACAACAACCCGTCGCGTCCGTCCGTCCGTCATCCGTCCGTCAATCACGTGACCAACAGCCAATAAGAGGTGGCTACTAATTCTATCCGCCCGCCCGTCTAAATTTTGGCAAGCTTTAACTTTTGACTTTTGCCATGGTACCGCCGCACTCACAGAAGCCCATCGTCTACGCGGGGGGGGGGGGGGGATCGGATCCCGGGGAGAGAGCAGCCACGAGCTCAATGTTCACTCCACGACAGCTCGGCTCGTGATTGACTCCAGATATAGATTAGGTAGTTATTTACAAAAACCAGCATTGTCCATCAGCGTCCTTTTGAACACACAAAATGAGATTGAAGTAGTTCGCAGGTTTTAAGCAAACATTTGTACTTATATATGAATTCATAGGAAAATTAGTGTAAAATTGCAAATACTGTGCTCGTTTTAGCAAATTACACATAAAATTTTTAACTACTGAAAATTTGTATGTGTAAATATACGCTTACATATAGCCTACTCCAGAATGCGATGCAAGTTTACAAAAACACGGTAATTGCAAAATTACATTATTGAGGATGTACAACAATTTGACGTTGGGTGTTCATACAACGACCACCTAGCAGTAAAAATACACAACTTTTAGTGAGCGTACAACAACTATGTAGCAATAAAAATACATAACTTAAGTTTTTAGTATAGGCAGTGGGTGTATTTTTTTTTTTACATATACTTCAAAATGTGTAAATTGACACCAACATTATGTTTATTAAGCCATATTTACTGTACATTCATGTATTTTCACCAAAGACATGTCGTACTCTCTGTGTTATTAAGAGCATTTGTGTAGAATTACACGTACTGTAGTTGTTTTTTTTACAAATTACACATACAGAATGTAAAATTACACAAGAATTTGTGTGTGTAAATTTTACACGTATTTTTACAGTGTATGCAGTTAGTTTATAAATGTTGCTAACGAAGTGACAACCTCGTCGTTGCGGGAAGATTTAAGTAATAACCAACGTGAATGTTGCAAACAGGTTCACGGCTAAAACAGGATTTGAAATAGTGGAACCATATGTTCCGATGTCAACGATCCCGTTTCTGCCTACATTCTTCAGAGTCGCGGCATTCATGGTCCATTTCATTGATGGTATGATAAATTCTGATGCTGAGATTTTGAGATCGCGTTATACAAGAACATCAGTGAAATAGCTGAATGGTTGTATAGGAAAGCCTGTTTATGAATCTATTTTTATTACCACAAGAAGTAGATCTATCCTCTTGTTGATAGGCCCTACAAGTCGTTTGCGCGACACTTCTTCGTCTTGCTTGAAGAAATTGCATCTACTAACTTACGTAGAGTGCCATCTGGTCAGGGTTGGCAGGTAAAATTGTTTTGGTGACAGGATAAATAATTTAAATATCTGAAGATCATCACAATTTCTAGTCGTAATTTGTAAATATCACATTGAAATTAACTATAAGTGCTTGCTTGCTCTTGAAGCAAGGCGGTTATAGCTCCTGTTTAAGCTGGAATCAACTAGGAACTGTGTTAAATGCGAAACAGACGTGAATGTTGTAAAGCGAGCGAGATATAATTTTTTTTCTAGATGCTACTAACAGCTCGGTGGCGAAACTCCTAAGGGTTCGGGCGTGTAAGGACACATTTCACGGTCCCGTGCTCCAAGGATTTATGTCCTGCGCTTCCTTCTGCGACAACACGGCGGAACCATCTCCATTTCGTTTCCACTCTCCTTCCCTGCCTCCTCCATCGCCTCTTCTCACACCTCACCAACTTTTATTATTTATCTGCTGGCGTTTGGCTCCTTCCCTCACAAATTGTGGACTAGCGCAGCGGGAAGTAGAGAGTCGATGGCCACTTTCGCTTAGGAAGCTAAGCTATCATTTTCCAGCAATTGGAGAGATTTAGGAAAGCTCTTCGCGTTTAATCCCAGGATTTGCTGTAAGTGTTCGACATATATATATATATATATATATATATATATATATATATATATATATATATATATATATATATCAAAACTTTTTCTCCGTAACCGAATATAGCACTAAGGACGTTGTCAAAAATAAACTATACTATGCACAAAACATAACTTACTTATTTTGGTTATATACTGTCCATATGAAGTTATGTTCAATTCTCACGGGCAATTCATGTAGATATTTTTTTTACTACATTCGAAAATTTACTACCCTGATATATATATATGTGTGTGTGTGTATATATATATATATATATATAAAGTTCTGGAGCATCATCTCTCTCATTCTTATGTGATGGCCTCTCCCACTTACAACTCCTGTCAATCCCTTATCACCCACTCTCTACACCCACACTGTAAAAAATAAGTGTATATTTACAAATTCAAATTGTTGGTAATTTTACATTCTGTATGTGTAATTTAAAAAAAACAACTACATTATGTGTAATTTTACGCAAATGTTCTTAATACCTAATCCAAAGAGTACTACATGACTTGTGTGAACATGCATTAATGTATGGCTTAAAAAACACAATGTTGGTGTTAATTTACACATTTTGAAGTAAGTGTAAAAATGCACCCACTTACTGTATTAAAACCTTAAGTTATGATTCTTACTGCTACATAATCGTTGTATGATCACCCAATGTCAGTATAGTTTTCACATATTTAACTGTGTAATTTTACAACTACCATGTAAGTACAAACTTGCATTATATTTTGGAGTATCTGTGAGCTTATATTTACACACACAAATTCTCGCTAATTTTTCATTTTTATGTGTAATTTGCTCAAACGAGTACAGTATTAGAAATTTTACACTGATGTTCGTGTGAATTCAAATATAACTTCACCCATTTGTTTAAAACATGCTATTTAGCGGTAGGCAGTAGAACTACTTCGATCTCCTTTCGTGTGTTTAAAAGAAAATCTTAACTCCCGCTGATGGAATATGTTGGTACCTGAAGTAAATTACGTGTTATTACTCACAATTTGGAGATAACTTTTATAACTCTTTTAAACTACCAATTTACAAAACTGAGTAGAATAAAATGAAAATTATAAAAATACACACACACAGTATGTGAATTAACATGTCTCAGTTGTAAAATTGCTTAGCAAAACAGCGAAAAATTTACAGGAATTGTGTAATTACAATTACAGTGAATTTTGCGATTTTACTTTTTCGTTAGTGAGAAAATTCACATACACAGTGGTGATATTACAATTGCGGTGTCTATGTAAATTTACTTGCCACGGAGAGAAAATTCACGAATTTTGCAGTTTATTTTCTGCTATATAGTAATGATAATTTTACACAATTATATGTAAAGTAAGTTGTTTAAAGTTTATGTTATTTCACTAATTTTTAGAGACGTGGGGTAAAAAAACTTTGACGTATCAAGGTATAAAATTACACCGATATCAGTGGAGGCAGAGCTGCTATATACATTTAATGTAAAATTACAAATTTTTTTACAGTGCCCTTACAGCCCTGTAAGCTTCTTACTCTTAAACTCCACGAAGAAAAAAATTATTTATTTGTAAGTAATTTTGGGGAATCTAGTGAAATTTTTGTCAGAATCACCACGGAGGAAGAGTCAATAATTTTATAAAATATTTATTGTTAGAGAAAAACATGTTTACAATAATATGCGTGGCGACAAGCAGGAGATCGACTAAATTCCACTCCGAATACGAAAGCTTATACGAATGTACTCTCATCACTAATCCACATTTTCCTTGTTTCCTACATCCCCCCCCCCCCCCATGATTGCTGGATACCTATGTTCCCCTCTCCACTCCTCTTCTTGTTCCCCACACGTAATAACCCCGCCAAATTGCTTGTGTTAGGACCGGATGAAATTACCTTATTGGAACTCCCTCCCCATTTATCCTCAAAACCAGTGGGTTGCTACAGAACTTGTGTTGAACTGAATTACACTTTATTTTCTACATTCACGAATAAGTTTTTTTTTGTTCCCAAAGTTTTTAGAAGCGGAAATATATATTTCACAAGTTTTCTGCTATGGATATATCAGTAACTAACAATGCACATTTTCATTTATCTGTGCATTCATAATTTTGAGCAGATTTTTATATATAGCCACTCGAAAAAAGACATATCAGAGTTATACTCCAAAGGCATTATATATGAAATTTTTCATACTTTTTAGTTCTTGTGCTTTCATTTCCTGTTGTGTTGTCCTTGGATTCGATGCGTTGTAGCATTTAAAAATTTGGTTTGTTACGTAGACACGATCACTACGAGATCTTGTGTAAACTAGATTTATGTAACCTTTACATAAATCCGAAAAACACACACACATCTATATTTCATCCGAGATTATAACCCAAGAAACCTTGGATGATGGCTTATGCCCGGTTGCACCATCGAGGTTCGAAACTCGATCCGAGATCGGATCTAAGATCGACACAGAAAACTGTTGCACCATTCGAGTTCAGAGCTGGACTGAAGATCGAGATGAAGTTAATTTCGAACCGCCTAAATTGGCGGTTCGAAATCTCAGTCCTAGATCAGCAGCCATCGTCGACAAATGAAGTTTGAAAATACGCCAATAGATAGAACTACGCTCGATTGTTTTCTTGGGAGATTAAAACAACATTATACGCACTAGAATTATTCAGTAAAATTCGTACAACAATAATTCACTTAAAACAGATAAAAACGTCGCACATCTAGTTCTATCTATAATGAAAAATACGCCTACTTAAATTACGTCATATATTACGAACCAATAGCAAAATTTGTCTCGTACTTAATCTCGATCTATTACTTTGTAACCTAGATCGACGAATCGGAGATCCAGAATCATGAAATATCGTTGGTGCAACACCTTTACAATGAAACGAAGATCAAACTGGATCCTGGTTCGGAACTAGGATCATTCAATCTCGGATCGGGGAAGATGTTGGTGCAAGCGGGCATCAGTGATGTCTGCCATGAAACTCAACCTGGGTGAAAGTTAGTTTGTAAACGGTAGTCACATTGGATAGATTCATAGAATTGTAGTAAATACTCTTTGTATTTCCACTTTAAAAAAAGGCAATAATTAAGAGTACGTTTAGGGGAAAGGTGAAACTTCCTACAGATCACTGATATAGTCTTCTTGACTCGAGCACACGCAGATAAAAAATGAAATAACGTTTCAGTTAAGTTAGTATAAAAACTGCTTTGCACTTTGCAGACTACGCTTGAGTGTAGCTCGAGCAATGGTAATTTGAAAAAAAAATTGGCCGTTCAGATCAAAACTCGCATGGATGTTCGGTCTTTATTCGGCTTGTGTTCAACATGATCTCACTAGAACACAACAGCCCAGTAACAATTGAGTTGCTAACGAAAGATTTAATTTTTTTATAGCCACCCGAAGGGGCATGATTGATTGTAAATCGTATTCATACGACAAAGGACATTTGATTCGGTCAAAATCAGCACGGCCCTCCATCGGTTGATGACTGGCCAATAATGAACCGATAGTTTCTAATCTCATTATGATAATATGTAGTATTTGGTAATTGGAATCGATCCCCTGCGACTGTTTAAACTACCAGTAATGACAAACACTCCTAAGACATTACTGGAATCACTGCAAGTAAAGGCAGTTTGCAATAAAATGAGCACTTTTGAAATCAACCTTTAAAAAAATCACTGCCCCTGCCTGCTGCAATGTATGTAAATAGCCCGGCTAGCAGTTGATACAGCACGAGAGTCTTAATCTCGGGGTCGTAGGTTCGAGCCTCACGTTGGGCGCCAAAAATTATGTGATATATGTAGATTTGCTCGGATAGTCCACAGCACTAGCATGAACATGTTTTTTTTTTTTTTCCTGTTTTACCAATTACCAACACTACGCAGTATAGGGAAGTCAGCCGTATTACCGCCACAGGTTTTACACAGCCACTGAAAACAAACATCACATGCCCAGACACTTATATATATATATATATTATATATATATATATATATATATATATATATATATATATATATATATATATATATATATATATATATATATATATATATTCTATCTACTCCTACGTTACTAAGAAGTGAAAAACTTCGGGAGCTCTTTCGAATAAGGAATCTAATTGAAAAATACTTCTCTTGTGGAATAGTGATATGATTATTAATTTTGACTCTCAATATTGAATTAGTTTTAAGAACGAAAATTCCGTCCAACATTACTATTGCGTGCAAAATAGTGAGAAAAATTATTTTCAACTTCACAAGAAAATTAGCAAAGAGCTTACTCTTAGAATATTCTCAGGCTTGTTTTAAATTATTCCAGCAAAGAGTGGGACAACACTAGTCTTGACATTACAGCTCAATCTTGCTCCTTTACCATTAAAATTACTTTTACATCCAAAAATCTTCAGGGTCATATGTAGGTGACAAAATGTGCAAAAATTAAAAATTGTTATAATATTAAAACTGTTTAAAATTATTACCGTTCAAAGAAATCAGAATATATGACTTAAAAGTTACTCTCCATTTAGCAATAAGTAGGGATAGGAATATTTTGCGAATTTATTTCGGGTCAAGATAGACGTCAAACACATATATAGTGAAATCACCTTCGCAATTGGATTACAGTTTATTAGACCCGCCCTGTGCGCCTTTGAGCCAATAGCATACTTGTAAGGAAGCACCTTGCGAATCCCATAACTGCCAGGTGTGGGGCAATAGCCAATTTACATACAGCTGAGGCTCCAGAATTCAGAGGACTGAGGAGTCAAGCCTACAGGTCATTAAACTCACGAAATTTTCCTATCTCTAGCAATAAGGCGTAGAATGATTTAGCTGCGGTTTAGTAACATTAATGACGTGATGACGTAGGCTGGATGTTATTGTATTCCGTTACGACTAGAGACCTGCAGAATTCGCGTTATTATTTGAGGGCATGGTAAACTTAAAACACTTTTCCTTTGCAATACGTGTGTAATTGGATCAGTCTTTATTTGACACGCCCTGCGTAACTCTGCTCCAATAAATGAACACTTCACAAATGTGTGCCCCAATCACGTGCAGTTCACTCAAACCGGTGCGAGTTAACATTTATGTAGCAAACAATGAAGAAGCGACGCTGGCTTAAGTGTGTGTGTCTATATATATATATATATATAAACTATGAATTTTAGCTTGATGTCAAAAAATAAAGCGGATTTTGCAGGTCCCTAGTAATGACCAATAACGAAATAAATATATCCTAAGTCAATCTCAGTTCTTGCATGATCCTCTTCTGTCTTTGAAAACTTCCCTAAGCGTAAGAACACGGGCTTACATCAGTGCTGAATACCTTCCGTAGCACGTTGTTGCACAAGCGTTCCGCGGGAGACTGTTTAATGCTACATTAAACGCGGGGTCGTCCGACATTAGGCCTCTTCTTATTTCTGTAGCACGCGCGCGCCTTGAATCTTCATATCTCGCCTGGTATAACGCACTCGGACTCATTAAACGGAGAAATTCTAACTAATCAATTCCTAGTGGAACGGACAACTGTGACTCACCACCAATCCTAGCGCGACGCCATTCTTCTTTCTTCCAAAAAAAAGTATTGATACTAGAGCTAGTGATTTTTTGCGAAAAAATATGAGTACATGGTAGACTTCAATACTATAAGCACCGAACAGCTGTTTGTCTATTGCCATTGGTTGTTGTCTGCTTGAGAAGGCGTTTTCATATTTCACCGGGCCGCTTAGAATTCGGCAGCATCGGCAAGGCTCCTACATCAAGTTAGGTGAACGACTCTACAGTGTTTTGAAATATATCTTGTCTTGAAATCTTTTCGCGAAATTTCACTGCCCATAATTATTATCTTTAATAAAGACGTTCCTAATAAAGTAAAATTCCTTACAACAAAGACGGCTTTAAAAAATCTCTAAGCCGTAAGTAATTGGCAGGACCAGTATCGTCCCATAAAATAATCAACTAATTGCTCGGAAATTAAGAAGAAAAAATATTTTAAAATACAAATATTTAAAAGCAAAATGCATCTCTTAGTTCCCTCAAAAAATAATTAATTTGACAGTTTCACTGGCAAAGTAAAAGAAAAAATAATAAAAATAACATTCACATACACTATCCTGTTCTATGACACAAATTAACAAAAAACGTGTGTGCAGAAATAATAACATTAAGTGAAAATGTTGACCAGAAAGAAAAACAATTAATTTACATTAAAAGTGCTTGTGCAAGAAAAACAATAAACACTAACCACAATTCCAAATGTTACAATACATATATTTTAACGGGTGCACTGAGGGACATGCGCTTAGTAAAGTTGCCAACGATGGAGGGGCAGTAGTTCCATATCTTAACGTCGAATTAAAAGTGTCAGGTAAATATTTTTTGTGATAAGTTAAATTATTTATTATGCTTTCTGTTCTTTTAATGCACATACTTGTAAAAATAAACAGCTTTGTAAAATACGTACTCTTATAGTTTTACAGTCCACTTAACCGTCGCATGAATAAAGTGATAGGTAGGGAAACACGAATTTCGCAAAAAGATTTCACGACCAGTTGTATTTCATAACACTTTCGCTCAGATCCACTTTGGTGATTGGTAGGGACATGCAAAATTCGCTTTATTATTTGGCATCAGGCTGAACTTCACAGTACTGTAGGCACTAGAGCCAGCGTCGTTTCTCAATTGGCTGCTGCGTAGATGCGGAGACGACACTCCCTCTCTGACTGAATTACTCGTGATTGAGGCACACAATTGTGAAGTGTTCCTTTATTGGTGCAGAGTAACCCAGGGTGTGTCGCATAAGTTATGGCCCAGTGACAAACGTATTGCAAAGGTACATGTGTTTCAAGTTTAACATGTCCCCAAATAATAACGCGAATTTTGCAGGTCTCTAGTGATTGGGTGATCTAGATGTTAAGCGTCTCGAGTGTCTGCCTATGAATCAGAGTCGTACAGTGTTGGACTAACTTAATTCTGATTGGCCAGTCAACCAAGAAAATGTCTTCTCGCAGACACACGCCACCAATAAGCAAAAGGAAACTGCTGGTACGCTCATAGGGTATTGAATTCTAACATGTGTGGAAATATTTTCGCGAAATTCGGGTGTCCCTAGTGAAGAGTAGAGACCCGAAAATTTCGCGGGTTAGTTACTAGACACGTTGAAATTCACACACATGTACGTTCATGTTACGTGTGTAATTGGTCGACGTGTTGTTTGACACCTCCTGGAGATAAATGAGCCAATAACAAACATGCAATAAATCGTGTGTCCAACCACCGCCCTTTACTACTATAACGATCAACAAATAAACATTTGTTATCTGTATGAGAGTGTATATAACTGTGAAGTCTAGCCTACCGATCATTGAACTCGCGAATTTCTCTGTTCTCTAGTGATGAGGTCCATGGTAATGTTACTTTTACATAAGGCGGAAGAATATACAACGTACATATAAGTATATTTTAAGCAGGGCTTTCAAAAGTGCTCATTTTACCGTGAACGGCTTATAGAACGGCTTAATATTGCGAACCTCAAATTCCTCATAACAATACTAGAATGAGAAAAGAGAATCTTATACCTACTACACAAAGTTTTCACCATCTAAACTGACGAAAGAGACCAGCGCTTTAACAGTTAAGCTTACCATTATAACAATTCATCATCACGGCTTTTAAAGTTTAACAGAGAAGCAGAGCGGCTTGCAGTGTAACATTGCACTAAATTGTACAACGTTCAGAAAGCATTATGAAGTAATACACTGTAACATCTGGTAATTAGTAAATACCTTGGATACTTGTTTCGTTAATTTTAGATAGTATAAGTTAATAATTAATTTAATTTATTTATGTTTTCAAAGTTATTATAATTTGTTGTTGATGCAGGAACGTTTGCTTTCACCTCTATGAGCAAAAGCAAATGTACAGAGGTGACACTTCTTATGACAAACTTCTTTTGATTTTTTTTATGTTAGGAATATGATGGTTCGTCTTTCAGAAGGACAAATGAATGTTGAGGAGTCGGTCAAACTGATATTGAAAAAATTATTTTTTTTTGTTCTGCTGTCCAGCCTTGATTTATAGAAGTGATAGTTAAGATACGATTTACCGGCATAATAATTGGACAGTATGTGATTTAGTGAAGGACTGCGAAGAAAGAACTTCAGTCCAGGAACTGATGATGACCCGACGAACGAGGATCGTATGCCACTGCTAGGGATCGATCCATCGCTGCATCTGGAGTGTAACGGCCCACCAATACTTGGAGATACTACCATTGGTTCAGGGACCAGTGTTCGAGCAGAGAGCTTTAATAATCAATGGAAAACGAAGGAGAATCATCTTCATCCCTAGGCGGTATTTTCGTACAAGGTTCTGCATGGCCGTATATCTTATTAAATGTCAATCTAAAATTAATTGAATCATTTTTTGAAAAGGAATGGGTTTCCTTTCTTCTCACTATGTTAGGGAAATTATTAATTTTAATCTAATCTTCAAAAAGTAGTGTCGTCTCTTTCATTAATTTTCTTTGTGAAAAAGTTTCTTTAGAATGTGGCTCGGATTGTGAAAATATGTCACTTTATTTATAGGAAGATGCGAGAAAGAGAGCCTACTAATGTATTCTTTTGATAGTCATTAAAAACTTCTCATAATTTTACTGCACTATAATCCTAGTCGTTGGTAATGTTAAGAAGTGTTATTAATAGGGACCTGTAAAATTCGCGTTATTTTCTTTATATCAAGTTAAAATTCATACTACTATATATATATTCGAGCCGGCGTCATTTCTCCATTGGTTGCTGCATAAATGTTAAGTCACGCCCTTTCTGAGTGAACTGCACGTGATTGGGGTACACAATTGTGAAGTGTTCATTTATTGAAGCAGATTTACCCGGGGCGTGTCAAATAAAGAATGGTCCAATGATACACGTATTATAAAGGTAAAGTGTTTTAAGTTTATCATGTTCTCAAATAATAACGCAATCTCTAGTTATTAATTATGTCTTTATTTTTGTATGTTAGATGTATATTGGTATTTCTGTGTCCTATTGACTATCTCTATGTCTAGTTTATATGGTACAAGGTTACTTACACTTGATTGATTAATTGTTTTCTCACTATTGAAATGTTCCGAAGCTAGCCGTGGCAAAAATTACATAGTGAAATTAAATTTGTGACGTTTGGTAAGTGAAAGTTAAAACTTTCACCTTTCTTCGTTACATAGAAAAAGTGTCGCCGACCATACGTGGGACGTGCGACTTATTAATTAATTACCAATCTCTTCATCCTCTTTGGTACAAGGCTCTACAAAAATGGTTAGGAAAGTAAGATTTATATATCATATGGACGAAGGTGCATGTATTTTGTAACGCAGTATAATATAATGCTAGAATTTACTTATTTAGATAATAATATTTTTTATTTCATTACAGTACAATTTTAGCGTGTCTTCATGCTTGATGATTCAGAAAGCATATTTTGCTCAAGAAAAAATATGTTAAGCAAAACCGTTATAATAATTACTCTAATTTACTGTATGCAATAAAATTAGTAACAATTTTTAGAAATATTTTTAATAATTAATCAATTACAGCCATAAAAAATATTATTTTTAACTGAAATGGATGTGCATAACATCAACTATTAGAAATTTTTGTAAACTTTATTACTAATTTTTTTTCTATATATAACTAGAGTAATTATGATGACGGTATTTCTTAATGATTTTCTTGCTAAATGTGGTTTCTGAAACAACCAAAATTGAAATTTACTTAAATTTTGATTTAAAAAATTCTCTTGTTAAATAGTTTTTAAAAATAGTTAAAAAGTCGAATTGAAGGAAAATATTTTACAGTTTCACAAAATGTATGCATTCTTATTTCATATGCAACATAAATCGTATTTTTCTTACAGCTTTTGTAGTGCGTTTCTGACTTGTGAATGAGTTCTGCTTGCTATATAATCGAGTGCTGTTAGTCTTTTTCTGCTTTAATAAAACGCTTATAATCCTCTCTTAACAGGAATGGTGCATGAGAGCAGTACATTTACACGATTTTTTATATAAATCGTTTTCCAAAGGGTTTGTCAAAATTGTTGGCTCGACAAGACGCAAATAATAATTTTCAACACATTTTTACGTTGTTAGATATTCACTGCTGTCATTATTCTCGGAGCTCTGGTGGAAGGAAAGAAAGAATTTTTGTTTTGCTATCTTTAATCAGTGCTCCGAGAGTAACGAACACAGTGAACATTTGTAACAATGCAAAAAGGTGCTCAGAATTGTTATTTACATCTTTTCGAGACAAAAATGGTGAAAAATCCGCTGTAAAACCAGTTATGACAAAAATGATATAAATATACGGTTTGCGTGCACCATTCCCCTTAAAGGCTGTTCACGATGAAGGGAGCACTTTTGAAATAAACCTTAGAAAAAAGTCACTGCCCCTACCTGCACATATTTTAACGGGCGCACTGAGTGACATGCGCCCAGTAAAGTTGGTAACGATGTATGCAAAGTAGTTCCATATCTTGACGTCGAATTACAAGTGTTAGGAAACCCATTTGTGATAACTTACATTATTTCTTTCGCTTTCTGTTGTCTACTTTAATACGTCCAAAATTTAAAATGAGCAGACTTTTAAAATACTTAGTTTTTTAATAATTTCGCAGTTTCACTTCACCAACGCACGAATAAAGTGATGAGGCTCAGGACAATGTTAAGTTTACATAAGGCGGAAGAATGCACAACGTACATCTTAAGCAGGGTTTTATGAAGTGCTCATTTTACCGTGAACCGTCTATAAAAGTTATTAGCAGCTTCGTGACTTCAGAATAAAGTAAGAAAACTTACGCCAGTGTCCCAACTCGGCGATGACTACTGTACGTAATATGGGATTATCTTGTGTTTCCAGAAAGAGAACTAGACATTCACAGCTTGCAGCTAGGTTGTAGCAGAAATAAGCGTCACACGCGGCATTGCAAGAAGGAGTTACAACAGGGTGCAGAGGGGGGGTACTTAAAGCTACCGTCGTCGCGTCCGCCAGACGTTTGTAATGGTCCAAGGCCTCCCGAGCGCACAAATGAGACGGAACGAGGATTGCCGTTGGATGTCCGCCCCCCTTGTACACTTTCACGAACTCGTCTCGTTACACGACCGAGCGAGAAGGCGACGTAAACCTTGGCCGTTCCCCGTAGACGAGTCGTCACGTCAGCCGATACAAGAAAACCTCACAGACTGGATCTTTACAGCGGCACTGTTTTGCCAGAAAGTCCAGAGACGTGGAACCTCCCTGATATACTCCTAAACGACGGTTCACCGACTCGGATCTCTGACGTTTTGACGCAAATACTTCTTTAAAAATAAATCCGGCACATGGTGTGTGTTCACGGTAAAGTGAGCACTTTTGAAACCAACCTCTGAAAAATGTCACTGTCCCTACCTGCATACATGTTAAGGGCACACTGACTGGCTTCCGCCCTAGAAAAGTTGGCAACAAAGTAGGTAAAGCCGTGCCATGATGTCGTGGTTCGACATAGTATGTCCAAAGAGGTTATTTTTACTGTATGTTAATCAGAAACAGGCGCAATTTGGAAAGTAATGCATATTTATTTTACTTTTTTTTAACTGTATATAATTGTCACACACCTCAGATGAGTATTTGAAACATAGGTATAATCACGTAATTTTAATTTTTGTAAACTACCCATCCATTTGACTTTCACTATTCTATGATAATTTCACACCTTAATTCTGAGATTTAGCATGTTATTTTAATATCCAAATATAAAATTTATATGCTAATTTTTGTTAGAATTATTTATTTTGTGAATTTTGAAGCCTAATTGACTATTTTCTTTTATTATTCGAAAGGTGTTTAATGTTTTGATTTATTTTATTTTATGGTTATTACCGGAATTAGTTCGTCATTGGCTAGTTAGAGAGTGAGATGCCGGAAGACGAGGCTTATGAGTGGGGCCTTTCAAATGGACGGCTAGTTGATATTTAGCTGGGATTTCTATCTGGGAAATCTCCAGCATCGGCCTAAGGATAGATGTAGGCCTAGGTGCAAAGAGTTAGGTATAGGTTACTGGATCTAGCACGTAAAAAGAGGGTTGAGTTCAGTCTTTAGATAGTTTTTGGAGTGACTTAAAGTCTACGTAGAGGACGCCGATCTGCTAGGCACCAGGCGCCGTGTCCACGGAGGTAAAGTCACTGAAATACTCAGGTGACGCTATCGACTCAGTAAGTCAGGAGACTTACATCTGTGCCTACAGTATATAAATTTCTGATCCTCCGAGCTTCTACAACATTCAGAAAATGTTTGGTTAGGAATATTGCGGTTAATATAACTTTGACAAGGTATCTAACACCATAGTGGTCCAGCTCGCACTACTAAGCTAAGCAGAACTCAGATTAATTTTTGGACATAGAGTTAAAATTGTTTCCAAAGACAGTTGGATTCTATTAACATAACAAGAAGATTAAAGATTTTTAAAGTATGGTTGAATAGTGAGAATCGAATGGTAGCCATACGGTCTTGGAGCTTACGCAATTTTGCGAAGGTTCTAATAAGTGAGAACTACTTCTGGAACTGAATTATTTTATTTCGATTTTTATTACAATACAGTTTTTTTAAAGCAGCACTAAATTAATATTTTCTTTTAATTTTTCAATTTCTAATTTTCTTTAAGTGATTTAATACTACTTATTGTATGGATGGTGGTATTTCATGTTTTTTTAATTACACATAATACGTACGATTAAAGTAATTTCACATACACACTAATCTGAAATTCACTTAATATTTCACACTTTTTTTCCCTGGTATTACTGATATTTTGGTCTGTTTTTTTTTTTTACTTTTATCATGGTAATAAAATTATTTGAATTTTCGTATATGTTTCATTCCGCAAAGTGTTTATGGTATTATGCATGAGTGTTATATACATACATATTTCAGGGTTCGAGAAGTATTCAATAGATCATGGTAAGACAAGAGTTGCTACAAGGTGCAACAGTGTAACAATGATTATATTCGCACACACTCATACCTTTCTCACTCACTAACTAATCACCTATACATTTGGCTCTTATACACATACATAGTGAACAACACATTTTCACTACAACTTTAGATAATCCACCACAATGTCTTAGTTTCGAATTAAAAGCATTACTCAAACGTCGTTGAATACAGAAATTGTTTACTCTACTTCCTGTTTTTTTTAATGCATATAAACGTGGAAATTTATAAATTTGTAAAATATTTAATTTTCTAATAATTTTACCGTTTCACTTCACCGACGTGTGAATAAAGTGATCAGGCCCATGGCGGATTTAACACTTTGTGGACTACGCTCGACTGTAGCTCGAGCAAAGCCAATTTGGAAATTTCGTTGTCGTTCAGAACAAAACTCTCATGGATGTGCAATCTTTGCCCAGCTAGTGTTTAACATGACCTCACAAGAGCACCACAGCGCAGTAACTATGATATTGCTAACGATAGAATTTTTTTTCTATTTTACAGCCACTTAAAGGGACGTGATTGATTGTAAATAATATTTATAAGATAAAGGACTTTTGATTGAGTCAATATCAGCTCGGCTCTCCGTTTATTGATGATCAGCCTATATTCAACACTATGTACTGCCCGGTGTGATTTGGAGAAACAGGACGATGGGGAGTTCTAACGCAGACACCTACAGAACCGGTGTTCTTGCAGTAATGGATATGGGTGACTCACGTCTAATTTGTCTTAAGTGCCAGTAAATGTGTGCAGACCTCAATGAATTAATCTTACATAAGTTGGAAGAATACACAACGCGCATACAAGTCGATCTTAGGCAGAGCTTGTAAAAATTGCTCAGTTCACCGTGGTCAGATTATACCAGGATGGAAACGGTGGTGTGACGTTTGCAGGGTGAGCCATTCTGACACTATGGCTAGGCGTAGTGAAATCTCGCGAAAATATATCAAGACTAGTTATATTTCAAAACACTGTAGAGTGTTATCCTATCTTGATTGGCTGACTTTCTTTTTGAGATATGTTAACTGTTTACACACGAATAATGTAGGAGCCGCGCCGATGTGATCGAATTCTAAGTGCTGAATTCAAACTGCTGTAGGGTGCTTCTAGTATTGAAGTATACCGTGTACTCATATTTTTTCGCGATAAATCACTAGCCCTAACTATGACTTCGTGACTAACAACACGATTGAAATAAATGTCGTCTAGTTCGGTCGGGTGTACGCATAAAATGCGTGTATGACCTTGAGTTGGCGCCGCACATTCTCGAGGCGGGTGGTGCCCCGCAGCGACAGGCGACAATTTAAGGCGCGGACGAAAATTTCCAATATCTCGCGACTCGAATGAGCTAGCGCGTTGATTTTGATTCCAAACGAAAGATTCCTTTATTAGTGCATAATAACCCAGGATGTGTCACATAAGTTATGGTCCAGTGATAAACTTATTGCAAAGGTACATGCGTTTCAAGTTTAACATGTCCCCAAATAATAACACAACCGCGTCCCGATTTTATTTTTCAGAGACAGGCCATATCATACGGTACCAAATTCCTTACCAGATTGTGCAAGATCCTCTATGATAGCTGTTACACCACCATGCCATCTGTTGCCTTGTACAACCGAATTTCTAATCAGGTTTGGGAAAGAGGACCTGTCCTATTTACCGTTGGATGTTCCACGCCATATTTCATACCTGGACTATCACACCGCAAGTTCGGAGCGTATGGGCGCTCCCCTTGTCCACTATTTGAAACGATTTGATGGAGAAACAACATATGATACGTCTGCATTTATTATAACTGTCCGTGAGGTGATTACTGGAGGAAAGCGAACTAGATATAGAAATTAGATATACCCAATCTCCTCTCCTCCCCCACCCTAAAAAAAACATTCAATTATTATTATCACCATTAAAATACAGAACTATTCGTGTTTAAGGTTAAAAAATTAGGTGCACTTTTTATATAGCATCTATCAACATTTTTGAGGTCGTAGTTACTTTTTACTTTCAGTAATTTTCTATCCTTTAATCACCTTTTAAAACAAATATTGTGTAATAAACACAGTGTGTATATTCCTCCGCACCCGGAAGATAATGCCAAAGGGTGCAATAAAATATATTTACGCACTATTATTCCAAATGAGAGTGCTTACAAAAGTGCTCACTTTACCGTATATAGCCTATAATAAAGGTGCATTGCTAGTTCCGGTGATGGGTGTAGCAGCCAAAAGTGCTACACTGACAGAGACACGAAACGAAGTAAAAATGTAAGTATTAATAAATTTCAAACTGTGACTTGAGATAGTTAATAACGGATCATATAAATCTAGTCACTCTTAAAAAAACGAAGAATAGTTATGAGGTCAGCCTGAGTTTAACTGACGAAACGACATGAGTTACACAAAAATGTTCAAAATCATTTCTTAAGTATTACGTTGGAAAATTATTAAACTCTGTTATTTCAATTAAAGTGATCTAATGTAATATTGCATTGTATAATTGGAGTTCCGAGTTGACAGGTGTTATCCTGATATCTTGGTAGTGTTTTGATTCCAGGTAGATTTAGTCAAATCTCCTTTACACATATTTTTTACCCCTAACAGTAATATAGATCGCCCACAGGAAGTGAACGAGTACACAACTACAATTGATGTACGGTCGGACTTTCATTTTCTTTTTTAATTCCCGTCGACCTTCATCAGATTGCATTTGTATTACTTCCACGTGGCGTGGATCCTGCGCCGAAACTGAAATAAATAACTCGCGGCTGAAAGAGACAAGGGAAGAAATTCCCTCCGGTCGCAGACCGTGAACAACCTTTGCCAAATAAATGGCCTCGATATTTTTAACTTGATTTCTCCCGCGAGTAACAACCATCTCCCCCCCCCCCCCCAACAAAAAAAACCTAATATGTTTTATAACGGCCCTAAATAATCCCGACTCGTGTCGATAGTAACTGCGCTATTATTTATGTGCTCCGTTACGTTTAGAACAGCGGTGGTAACTTTCTTCAACCACGTTGTCACCAGCACGGTTGGTTTGGACCAGTGGTAATCGCCAGAGGTTACAACGTGTTAAATTGAATCGACTTTTTTTTTTTTAACAGGTATTCCAGGCTGTTACCTGATTTTAAAGCAGTGAGAACTTGGTATAGGGAAATACATGTTAACGAAATTCAGTTTTCGGGCATTCCTGTTAAAGATGTATATTTGTCACCAGTGACTTTTTTGAGCATAAAAATACGGTTTCTTTTTGCTGTCCAAGCCTTTTGTAACAGTAATGTATAGTCTGTTTCCTAGAAATATCAGAAAACTTAATTGTATTGTATTGTAAAGGGCTTTTTAACGTCCCCCGGTTTTATGCTTGAAAGCTTAGCAGGGGACGGCTTACCTGGGATTCAAACCTAGAGCCTCCCGCACCCCAGATCGGTGGCAGAACACTTAATAATTAAATAAAAAATTACTGAAAGCAAATTTTTATATTTGCGTCGATACAGAGCTGAGAGTATCGTTTCTCACACTTAGATTTTGGTTTATATCCTTTATATCCTCAACATTGGCTTGAAAAAAAAGAACCAATTTCATCAACATGTATTTCCGTGTACCAAATTCTCACTGCTTTCAAACCAGGCATTAAGAGCCAATCTCGCACATGGATACGAAGCTTCGTAATTTGCTATTCACAACTTAGACTAAAGATAGTTAAAATTCGCGAAGAATTTCCCGTGTGTATACAAAATTGATGTAGCCCCTGACTAGCCCAACGAATTTTTCTTCAATAACAAAATTTTGTTGTAGGTTCTTGTAATTACGAGTTGTATTCACAAACTGAAGACTAATTGTGTTACGGGCATTATTTCATCCACGCTGATCATTTTAGAAGAAAGTATTAAATTAAACTTAAAATAATTTATTGTATCATATGAAATGCTCAACGGTTTATCACCAAATTTATTTACATCTTGAACCATTTTAATTCTTGCCTTACAGTAAATATCAGGTGCCCGTCAAAATGTTTTCCTACAACTTCCGATATTTTGTTTAGGATTGACTAAAGTAAGGGTTTACTTCTCGTTCGTGAACACTCCAAACCCACACATGTAAACTATAATTACTAGCGAGCTAAAACTGATCTACTAAAAAAAATCCACAATCTCGCATACTTAATGCATGTCAAGTAAATTAAATGATTGTAAAGTGCTAAAAGGTTGAGCTGTTTTTAAAAGAGCTGTTTTAAGAAGTACGGGTAGGCACTAGATGGGATATAATGTTTGAGATTGTTGCTCTTTGAATATGAGGAAGTGGTTTCCGATTTTAAGATGTTTTAAAATTGCATTTTAAACGGGGCTTCGGTGTGTTTTAAGGTGTTGCTGTATAATCGTATTGTGCCCCGTAGTGGATAATGTAAACTTGGTAAGTTTGCTGCCAGGATCTTGGCCAATTAAGTTGACAATGAGGAAAGGTACTTGAAAAATTAATTGTAATGATCTTCTATACGAATAGTGAAAGGAAAATTGTACATTTTTACGTGTGTTCAGAGTTATTTTGAAAATGTCTAAATCTTTTATAATATTTTTTTTTTTTTCAAGGAAGGTTAAGGAAACATTATTTTTGGTGTGTAGTTCAAACAAGTGTTTAAGAGGCTACTATTTTTGGCAGCTCTTTAAAATTGTAACCCAAGGAGTGATATGTTAAATTGTGTGTACATAAACAAGTGTTGTAAGAGGAAGTTTTCCTCTCTAAGTGAGAGTGGGAAGTTTTATAAGAGGTTTTTTTTTTTTTAAAGAGTGTTTAGTAAAGAGAGAGACCAATGTTTCGTTCTGTGTAGCGTGTGGTACCACATTTTTTTCCCCCAACTGTGGACAGAAGTAATGGCAGTCTGTCTAAACAAAACCATGTCTGTGCTCTGCTGTTTCTGAAAGGTGTTCAATGCGTGACCCATCCTTTTCCTGATCACTTTAGGAGTGATAGGAGTGAAGGAGCGTTGAGTTGAGTTTTCCGTCGGTGCGAAGACACCGGCGACATCGCCTTATCTCGTTTGTAGGACAAGGTGGTCGGTTTTCACTTAATTTTTTAATTTTATCAACTTTTTCAGCTACAGTATTATATATATATTAGAGCATTAACTCTCTACCTATATATATATATATCATTAACTCTCTCCCTATATAAATATATATATATATATATATATATATATATATATATAATATATAACTCTCTCCATATATATATATATATATATATATATATGGAGAGAGTTAATGCTCTAAACTGTGCACAGTACAAAACAGTTCCCAATAGGTAGGGATATGAAAATTTCGCGAGTTAATTTCAGGACGAGATATACGTCAAACACGTGTACACTGAAGTTGACTTTGCAGTTGGCAGTTTATTAGACACGCCTTGGACGCGTCTGAGCCAATAGCAGATGTGCAAGGGAACAAGTGGCGAGTGCCACACTGCCAGGTGTGAAGTAACACTGGCTACTCCATGGGGTAGCACCCACCGAACAAGCATCTCAGGCTCGGGTATACGCATAACTGTGGAGTCTAGCCTACAGGTCATTGAACTCGCGCATTTTTCCTACCCCTGCCGATAGGGAAGGCGCGAGACCTCATTCATTGTTGGCACTATTTTCACTCTACAGTCTCTCGAACAACACCTGCCAATAACCTCCAACGCGAAACACATTTTTGTTGGAATTTGGAATTGGAAAGGGTTATTAACGTCTCCCGGTGTTATGCCTGAAGGATTATCAGAGGACGGCTTATAAATTAACTTATAACCTAACTTAAACTAACACCCATTCCTTACATAGGATTCGAACCCAGAACCTCCCGTACACCAGACCGGCGGCACATCAACCGACTGCGCCAGGGGAGTTCGGCCACATTTTTGTTGTGCCCGACGTATTATAGAGCTTCAATTACTTAAAAAAAAAAAGTCAGTAGTTTCAATACTTAAAATTATATTTTAATGCGTGACTGAAAAGGTTAAATATAATAAACGCTTATGACTGTTAGTTTTCTATAGGCTGGTCACGGCAAAGTGAGCACTTTTGTAGTCCTAGCTACTTTTTCCTTTCAGCCCTTTTTTATTATTTAACCACCTTTTTAATATTTCCGAGTCACGTGAGATTAAAACTACTTACAAAAAATAAATTAGAATATTAATCAATTCTAAGACTTTTTAGGACGTCAGTATTATGGTAGGTCCATACATTAAAAACATAGAAAATATATACGTATATTAAAGTACTTTACAATTCAAATGTTTCCGTTCATTGTAAAATATGGCAGTAATGGTATGAAACTACATTTTACTGAAACTAATTTTTTAACCTGTGTTCTTATTTGACTTTCATATTTCCCGAAAAAAAAAAAGTACAGCAATGAAACTGGCATAGTGATTACGTAATACCTACACGAGCGGAACAAATATATCCGCTAAAAATTATCTTGCCATCAACATAAGCGAACTGAATAGCAATGGAATTTATTTGATATCATAAACATTTAATTTACAAATACACTGGGTCCAACGCCATTACATCAGAAGTAATTCGCGAAATGCCATAATTGGAGGGTGAATTGGTCACAAAACAATAGGAAGGAACACTGTTTTGACGTCTATCCCCTCCAAAATCACTGAGCCTGTAGACATAGTTAAGAATTGTTCTATTCAAGTTACCATATTTAGAAAGGGCGAGACCAGGCACTAAACGGAAGCTTAATGTTTTTAATTTTGCAGCTAAAATTTTTGGTCACTAAGTAAGCGCATCGCATGTTTCTACGTCAAAGAAAAAAATTAAGCAAAATAATTGCAATAATCATAAATAGAGACCTGATAAATTCGCGTTATTATTTGAGGACATGTAAAACTTAAAACACTTCTCCTTTGCAATACGTGTGTCATTGGACCATTCTTTATTTGACACGTCCCGGGTAAATCAGCGTCAATAAATGAACACTTCACAATTGTGTGCCCCAATCACGTGCAATTCACTCACAAAGGGCGTGACTTAACATTTATGCAGCAAGCAATGGAGAAATGACGCCGGCTCAAGTATATATATATTACTATGAATTTTAGCTTGGTGTCAATAAATAACGCGAATTTTGCAGGTCTCTAATCATAAATAAAATCCTATAATCCTATAATATAATAGGACTATCTCTGTATGTCTGTCTGTCCCGCTTTAATACTTCTAAGTCCCTTGAAACTCAACAAAAGTTCTTCAGATTTTGCAGAGCGAATCCTCAGGTAAAGTTCGAATTTCAGCAAGATCAGATTACGCAATCATGACTCTTGACCCTAAAAACTCATGTTAATTACTTTTTCCTGTGAAAGTTTTGTATTAATGCATATAGATTATTGCATAGAGATACGAAGGTAATGGAATATCATGTTTGTTTACTTTAAATGTCTCGCTTCAATGCCGAGTTAATTAAGTGGGGCTACAGTGGCGCAGTGGGTAAATTTTTAACATTGAAAATATTCTAGACACGTGACCATACTGAAAACACGATCACGTGCTAAACCTCTAGTATAAAATAACTACGTAACTAAGTAAAAGCTTTCTCTTTTATTACTCACTTAGCTTAAAATTCTAATTAAAATTTGCCTTTTTTTAACACTGTGCTCTAGTGGTGGAAATGTTCCCTATCCCAAACTCTTCCAATAAAAAACTCGTTTCGTGCCTAACCTGAGTATAATTAACCTGTGAAGGGAGGACACGATCTCCGTTCATGACTCCGTACACTTGGTCGGGATTAGCACATTCGAAATTCAAATGCGAAGCTCATCTGCGGGTGTTCCGCTTCGTGGAGTGAACTGATGACGCGGCGCACTAATGAGCATAAGCCTCCAATACAAACAGTCCCCCCGTTGACGGCTGCAGAGTGCTTGCTAACAAGTGTACACACGTGGTGTAGTTTGCCTGGGCCACTAATCTCCTACTAAAAAAAATATCCCTGGACGCAACTGCATTTAAATTTAACGAAGACCATTACTGTATTTGTTACAGTACATCATACAGACTCGAAAGATGAGATGGAGTAAAGACGCTTTTGCATGTGCCTGGGTGTGGCTAGGTTCGTGAAGGACGGAGGTCTTAATCAAATAAAGTAAAAACCAATCAATTGAGTTTCCTGTATCCGAAATCCTATATCCGGTACTACAGAAATCTATGCGCCTGCCATTTATACGATGCTATATCACTCACCATACGACAGTCCTTACTACGAATGATAAAATATTAATCAGTATGTTATTTAATTGACCAAAGTTGTAACAAACTACTACAGTCCAAATTCAAGATCACTCAGATACAGTTGGTGCCATCTCTTGTGAACTCCCTCTACCCTCTTGCATTTAACACAGTTATATGCAACTCAATTCAGGTAGGTATATTTTACGTGTTTTACCTCACAATTTCACTGATCTTCATTGTGCTCCTCACTATAGTACTTCATAGAATGTTCTTAAAAATTGCGATGCCCCCATTGGAATTCATATTCAGCAGATTTGTAATATTGATACATACTATGTCCCAAGATTTTTTTTTCTTTCTGTTTTTAAAAACTTGCCTAAGTTTTTAACTATTTACTGAAGAATTTTTGTAGGAAAATATAAACATTAAAAAGCGCGTTTACGTGTTTGACAGAGCAATCACTGACAACACATTACACAAATATTTTTGAGGGAAGTAACCTGCCTGTAAAATATTACGGAAATTTCTATAAAATAAACATGGTTTTGCAAATGTAGCATGGAGTTTTGTGCTGTATCTGTGCGAGCGTGCTATTTGTGTGCTTAAGATGCTGTTACGAACTCGATCAATGTAAGGAATAACAAATAAATAAAATTGCCTACCCATAAGTAGATTAGGTAAACCTTAAATAAACATTTGCGATGACCTTACTTGAGTTGTGACACGGCCTTAAACCTAGGCTATTTACAATACAGTCATCCGGGGTACTTTGTGCCACTTTAGGGTAACTTTGTAACACCTATAGGCTACATTTTCATTTGTAACGTTTATTTTGATGTTTAATTACCTAATTAACAGCTTTATTGATAAATAACGCAGTAAATTGCATAAAAAACTTCGGGTGTGGTTCAAAGATGTCCATGTTGGTGTACAGGTACCCAAAATGACTGTGACAGGTTATGTTTGCCTGTGGTAAACATTTAGTATTTACTTCAAGCAGGTACGATGGAAACGCTGATATAACTCGGAGAATTCATGCTACGATTGTCTTCTGTAAAGTGGTCAGAAATTGCTATACTGTGTACAGTAGATTGCCAACTGTCTCGCCGAATTACTGCAATCCAAGATTCGATGTTTTCTTCATCTTTACGGAACCTGTAAAGAAAAGCAAGATAACCGCACATATAGAATGTATGTATACATACACAATGAACATACTGAAGCTAGTTACAAATATATCCAAATTAATTAAACAACATGCACTACTTACCAGTGAAAAGTCACACCTGTATTTCGATTTGTCAAACTTATTTGTACAACCACAGGTAGAACAACTGCTGGTCATTGTCAGTATCAAACACTGGAATTTTACAGCCCACCTCAAATGTTTGCTTAAATCACTCTAATCAAGTTATTGCCACAACTCTTCCCCTGACAACAATTCTCCACCACGTATTTCTTGCCCGACCCACTATAGCTACTAGCAGGCGACCAGAGCTTCGAGGGTGTGACGTCATGCCAGCTCCTCCCCTTCTTAACCCCATGCGTTTGTGGTTGAGGGAGAGCTGAAGAGAGATGGTGTAGTGTTAGGATAATAGTTTAAAAAATAAGCGATTGTTTAATTACAATCGATTCAACGATTAATTTCAAATATCTATATTAATCACAATTGTCACCTGTTTCTACTTAAACAAAACAAAACATTGAAGGTCTAATGTTTCAAATTTACTAAAAATATAAAATATAATCTTGAAACAACAAATTTTTAAATTTGCAAGTACGTAATGTAAGTACAATGTTTACTTTCTATAAACATTACCTGAATAACACGTTAACAGCTGAACAATTACGCTATTTTAATGACTGAACACAAGGTCTTTAAAACATACAAGATATGTCTTCGAAACAACGTCGTTGACCTATTTGATTTGTGAAACCCGTTACTCGTTTTTCAAAATAACGTCAATTATTAAAAATAAACATAACATTTTTTGGTGAGATTAGTTTTAAACAAATTTATAGAAATATACATCATTTGCCGTCAATTTTTATGCATGTATTATAAAAGACAATTGATAATTTTACCGATTACTAATTCGATTAAAAAATAATCGTTGTCGATTCATTCGAATTACAAAATTATATGATTATCCCATCACTAGATGATGCTGGTCCTTGCAGAGCCAGCGAACCTCGTGGCAGTACCAGCAACCTATCCCTCTGTCTCTCTCGGCGCGCGTGTAAATCCTGTAGCGGAGTAGAAATAATCAGCCTTCGCTCCTGCCCTAAACAAACACGAGCCGCCCGGCGAGAGTGTTGCGGATTCGCGCCGCGCGAGGCGCCTACATCGCGGCGCCGCCTGCGCGCAAGAGCGGGCCAACGACCTCCCTCCCCTCCCCCATTCAAAATGCGCGTAGCACGACAGCTCGCACAAGGTTGATGAAACACAGTAAACAGTAAGACTTTAACATTCGAAAAAAAATATAAAAAATTCTTGCTATATTCTATTTGCGGTTCCTTCACACGTTTTAAATCAAACACTCGGAAAATCACCCCGTGTATGATGGGTTTTGTTGTTTCCTATACATGCTACGTATCACAAACATTTGTTGGCATAAAACTACCGTATTACTTATTTTATTTTATTTCTATTTATATTCTATCTATAAACTATTATGTTTTATCTATCATTAATATGAATAAACCAATGATATAATAGGTGTGCTGGTATTGCACAGTAAGAAATAGTCCTTAACGCAAAATATTGTTAAAATGGGTGCGCACGAATGTGGTGCGCTATCTGTTTGTTTGGTGTAATTCTCTTGACTCTGTTAAACTTTGTTTGCGCGCGGCGTAGGAATATCGTGGAAGTAGAACTATAGCACGGCTTCAGAAAAGTTATAACTAACCGTGAATGGACTATGCACATAACTACATACGTACTTTATATCGTAAAGTCTAATTACAGCTGGTTCCACGATACTGTGGCTCGTAATGCGTCGACAGCTCATCGCAACGCACCGCTGTATTGTGGAACCAGTTTTAAGTTGATTTGAGCTGATAGATTTGGGAGGCTCTTACGAGTTATTGAGAGCTCATGAGGGTGAAATGAGGTGAGACGGAGCAGCGCAGGAATGAAAAAAAAGGGGGGGACGGAATATCCCCTAGAAAACCGACCAGCACGATCCCCACTTGCGAAAAGCCGGATAACCCGGCCGGTGATTGAACCCGGTTCGCCATGGTGGGAGGCGAGCAGGCTAACCGCTCAGCCTCGGAGGGCCCCTTCCAGCTTTAAGTACTTTCAATAATAACATTTGCAGTGAACTAGATAATTGTCGTCCAGTTTTTCCACGTTGAAGTTTAAAATATAACTGTAATTAAATATATTTATATTTGGTTTATTCGTATTTTTGTAAGAGTTTGTCGTAAAAATAACAAACGTAAGTAAGTCGATAGATAAACATCAGATTAGTTATACAATGGCGATTAACCTGCACCTGGCATCCTGGCAGTGTTCCGGGGTGTCACGGCAGCCATCTTGGATGTTGTCACACCGAAACTTCCTCCTATGTCATTCATAGCCAATGGCGGCCATCTTGGTTGTCCCTTTTCCCCTCAGAATTCCTCTATTTTCCTCATACGCTATTATTCCTTCCAATCTCTTCATGCTCTTGCATTCCTCTCCTTTTTTCTCATGCTCTGTCATTCCTGCCTCCCACCTTCTCACCCACGCCTGTTCTCTCTCGTCCGTTATATCACTTGCGTTTTCTTATATTCGTTCCAGGCTCCTTTATTTTCTCTCTTGTCTCCCACCCTTTCCTCCCTCTCTTGCTTTTCGCATCCGCCATCACCATCGACATTGTCTGCTGTAGGCAGCCATCCTTCATTCCCGCTGCCAGTCGTCTGCTGTAGGTGGCCATCTTTAATTTCCTCGCCCACCACCAGAGTGTGCTAAGTTCTTTCTTTTTACATCCTCCATCCTTAACTAATGCCACCAGTAAGCTGCTGAAGGCGGCCATATTTGATTCCCATGCTCACCACCAGAGTGTTGGAGGTTCGACCATTCGCAGCTAGGAGCGCTGGTACCGATGCGGCCATTTTAAGTGTTGGTTGGTGCAATCGTCGCCTGAAGGGGCGTGCTGGCATCGGGGAAGTGAGTTTAAGTGGTGGCTGCCAGGAGTGCTGGGAATTTCTTTAGTTCTTTGATAACTAAAAAAAATGCATGAAATATGAGGGATTTTTCCGACCATCGTTGGGGCTGCAGTCGAGAATCTTGGCCACAAGACCACTGCGACATCTACGAAATGAGGTTGTTTAATGTCGAATACATACATAATTATTACCATCCCGGACATTCGGACAGGCCCGGACTTCATATATAAAAATCGCCATTGTGTGGTTAGGAGAGGAAATAAAGTAATTACTCGCATCGGCTTACGCACTCCCCAAATAATAAACTTGCCATCGCAAAAAAAAAAAGAGGATGTTAAATGTCGAATGTAGACATAGGAAAAAAACTGCAGGCACCGCACGTGCCCGCATGCACATACACATGTTTTTATGTGTAAAACTTAATAGCACGAAAAAAATGTCATCACTCTAACATTCAGAAATTAAAATTTACTTACATAAAACATCTGGGCAGGTCGCATCTCTACATAAAAGTTATATGAACCCATACAGAGCCAAGTGCGCTGCTATGCACATGTGCCACGATCATGCTCAAGCGCTCACACTTCTGTATCTTCTATGGAAAAGTTGTAAAATATATATATATATATATATATATATATATATATATATATATATATATATATATATATATATACCGTTACCATAACAGTCAGAAAATAATTATATAAAAGTTATATGCGGGCCAATTCCGCAGAAACATACACACGTGTCTCGATCATGCATGAGCATCCGCACTTCTGTGTCTCCAGCTTGCCAGTGCATTCGAGCACGCACATTGCACAGTAAGGAGCGTAGTCGGCACGTTTCATGCGTGTGTGGAAAAATTTTCCTTTTTCTGTAACAACTAACCGAAAACAATCTCGACCCCTCCACCTCCCTCGGATTAAGCAAGTGCGGGGCCCGTAGCATATGACGAAGATGAAAGATGATGTAAATTTAAAAACACTCTTAAAATTTTAAAACAGTTATTAGCTTGTATGAAACATGAATCCAATTGTTTTCGTTTACCCTGCGTATAAAATACTGTATATTTATTTATAAGATTAAGCATTTTAGTAGTAGCATTTCTATTTTTACACAGTTGTCAGCTTCAAATTTCAAAATTAAAAAAATGTGATTTAAAATTTTCCTCTTCGAGCTTTAGCATGAGAAAGTTTGTTTTTGATGTCTGAAAGATTATCTGACGCAGAAGTTCATGTTCAATATTCATTAGAGTGAGATTGTTGGGTCTGTTGTGACTCATGATGGTTCTGAGTTCATTTTTAATCCGTTCAGTTTCGAAAATGAGCGTTCTCCAGTGCAGTTGGTCACCATGAGTGACAAATAGATGTGAAAGGCAGTTTCTACATTCGGAAAACAACACTCCAAAGAATTTTCCGTTATCAAACGATACAACTGCATTTCTACTTATTCTTGTTTGGATTTGGAATCATTAGAAATGAGAAGCTCAGTTTTTAATAGTTCAATAAAATGCTGCAGTTCTTCACCAAGACTCTCTACCAGATCGGCCGGATAAGATTTGACTAGATTGGGTGATTCACTCGAAACCTCTTCCGGCGTTAGCGACTGTAACAGATGAAGGAAGCCAAATAAACCATTCATCTTCTGGTAAGCTTTATGACGTTTTGACAGGGTAGAAAGCAAGTTATCAATAATGACAAAAAAGTTCGAGTTTTAAATTGTTGAGAGGGAGTTTGGGATTCAACAATTGGATCAATGCAACTGGAACCACTTAAATGATCATATGCTCGGTTTAGTTTATGTTCTCTTCGAATTTGACATTTATATTCTTCACATCCAGTTAGAGTTTTGCCCTTTTATTCTATGTCTTGGGACGTGGAACGCAGAGCTTGAATATATCCTTGCAATGATTCAAATAGTGCACAAGCTGTTCAAACCTTGCCCAGAAGATTGCAGAGAAGCACTTGTCATCTGAAAACGCTGAAATATCATTTTCACCTTTTTTTTTTTGTGCATTGACATCAAAACTACAGATTGCCTATGCGAGGAACTTTCTTCATGACATCGTAAAAGATTGCTAGCATTTTTTCAATCGTTAAACCCTTCTTCTATAAATTTTGATGGACATCCTGAATTCATAAGTTTACATGGGAAACAAAAAAGCCTTCCTTTGCTTTTTGAATAGCATAACCAATTTCTTGCATATTGTTAATTCGTAGGATTATGAAGTAATGTAAAATAAGATTTCTGACAATGGCGAGGTTTCTTTTCATTGTCGTACAATTACGTTGAGGCATAAAAGTCACTGTTAGCATGTTGAAAATCGGCATTGCCTTTGTTCAGCCAGTAATCACTATCACGATCATTTAGATTGTTTGGCCATTTACCGAGGCCATTAGAGTACGTGTTCATTTCAGTCGATAGTTTGTCTTTTGCCTCGCTAGTCGTTATTTCACTTTCACTGAATTCCGGTTGCTGTATCTTGTCTTTCGCGATACTGGTTGCTGCTTCACATTCACTAGATGCAGGTTGTTGTATCTCGCTCTCTGCATTGCTGGTCGTGGCTTCACATTCACTGAATTCTGATTGCTCTCTCTTGCCTTTATCGACACTGACCGTCATTTCACATCCACTAAATGCTGGTTGTTGTATCTTCCCTTTTGCCACACTAGTTGTAGGGGTCGTAGGTGTTTCAATATTTTCTTCAATTCTTACCATTCCTTTTGTATAACTAGTCGTAGATGTTTCAATGTTTTCAGCTTCAGTCTTTTTAGTATTGTAATTGTCCCCCGGAACATTAAGATATTCAGTCATTTTACGAGTTTTTGACATCACAATTTGATCTCTTCTTTCTTTTTCTTCCTTCACTTTCTGTTTTGCACTTCTAGAAGGATTATGACGTCCAGCATCTCTGCTTCTTTGACTCATTGCTGTCGCCTGTCCTCCCTACAATGGGAAACATTTCTTTGTCACGTACTCTTGACAACATGAAACTATGAAACTACACAAAATAACTCCAGGGGAAAATGTTTGAGGTAGAAAGAAAAATTCAAAATTACATCAATATTTTAAATAAATAACTCTAACAACTGGTTCAACAAAGACAAGCATCGAGACCGAACCATGATAGAGTTACAAGTACAATTGAGCATTTATTAATATGCCAAATCTCAATTCTAGTTCCTAGAACACTACATATAATTGATTTGCATATTTCAATTAATACAACAAATTCCCAAAACTAAAAAAAAAAAATTGAACTTCAGATCATAAATACATTAGTCCCACGTTTTATGGCCTTACATGATAAGTGCATAGCTTAACACATTTTTTTAAATTTCTATATTGTTGGTCTGCTGTTGATATAGCCATCATTGTAATCGTTAGCGTGTAGGAATTAGTAATTTTCTCCATTGAGTATTACTACGAAAATAGTGAAGGTAGCAAAGCTTTAGCAGTGCACTCATCGTGCACTGCTAAAGCTTTGCTACCTTCACTAAGAAGTTATTATTTATGGTTTGTCATGTTTTGACAGGAAATAGAGAGTTTCAAGATCGCAAGTGTCAGTCCCTCTTAACAACACAAGCTGTTACATTTACTACTTTGGTTTACATAGCTATTTCAAATCATTTTATGGTTGCCAGCAATGCAATAAATAAACACTAAAAGACTGTCTGTTTACGTTACATTTCTCCTTCCCTAACGATTTCCATTAAAACTGAAACATCTTCTGTCAAACATTTATCATCTATAATGCAAACATTCGACATTTAAACACAAACATGAACACATTTTAATGGAAAGCCTGTAGTTAGTTTCTCCAGAATATAACTGGAGATTGCGAGCATTCATTTTCTAAACGTAAAGCAGTACTCAAAATACAGCGATGCAGTGCCAGTGTTTTAAAACGGATATTTACAATTACAATCGAGCGACATAGTGGCAGTCGCCAATGAAGACTGTGCTGCTGTCTGGTGTAACTCCAAAGGAAAGAACTAATTTTTATAGTATACAAAAGACGCACGAAACTCACAAGTCTATTTGTTTGTTTGAAAATAGTTAATTTTATTTCGATTGAATCAACAAAAGCTAATGCCCACGTACAACTGACAGTTTTCAATAATTAAATACTTTACAAAATTTGCAATTTTTGCAATACAGTTTATTGATTACAATTACTCACTCACCTTAGCGTGCTTGGCTAAATTAAAATATGGCCACAACGCTCTGATTGGTGAAAGCTCGACGCCCCACGTCGCGCCGCTGTATTGCGGATACTGCTTTAAGTGTTTTCAAACCGATTTTACATCGCCATGTAAACGTAGTAACTATTATACGGGCTATGTTTTAATGTTGAAGTACTTGTACTTACGGTGTTATTAGAAAACAAAAGAGTAATTGTGCCACATTCGTGAGTTACAACGAGAACGTCCACTCAATCACATCCACAGTCGAGCACTGACGCGCACGCACGATGCACACACTCACAAATAAACCTGGTGGGGCTCGCTCAGGGCATGGAGCTTGGAATAATAAACAAGCGCTAAGAACGTAATAGCATAGAGGAAGTTAGCAGAGTCATACTTAGGTATTTAAATTCCTGCTCATCTTTCAAACATTTGAAATTGTAGTACAGTATATGCACAATTTTACATCCCATGGTGATAAGACAATTTAAACTATATCTATAGGCCTGAGACGTCATACATCACACCACAATTTTGCTTGACAATATTCAGCCTGACAAAAACCCAGCTAACTAATAACACAACAATTTTTTTCCCCCATAAATTGCGAGGCCGGGGCCCCTCTAAAACGCGGGGCCCGTAGCAAATGCTACTTTTGCTACTGTATTAATCCTGCTATGCTCCCTTTGCTGCTTGAAGATGACAATGAATAGTTTGGTGCTCTAAGAAACATTGACGGTGTGAGAAAAGAGCCGTCGCTGTTCGTGAAATCACCATCAACCAACCCGATACCATCGTCAGGCCACAATCTTGCATGTGTGTTGACAGAATCGGCATGAATATGAAGCAGCATCACGCATCGCATGATAATACTAGTCGGAAATAATGGCTGACGACCAACAACTGATAGCTCCAGAAATAATGTTCACGCAGGAATTGGGCGACAACCAACCCAGAGAAGTAATTAATAAAAAACTAATGCCATTGTTGGATAGCCATGACTGCCGGCTTTCTAGTCATCATGAATTTTAAGTAACACGCACCACTAACTGCTGTCTGGTACCCTCTCATGAATATGAACTAACGTGCCTATGAGAACATATGGTGCGCCCAGTCGGTCTTCAAAATCATTAACACTGAATGATAAACAATGTCTGTGAGAACAGTTGGTGCACCCAGCTGGTCTCCAAGAACATAGCACAGTATTACAAATCACAAATTCGGCCAGATTACAAATCCCCCGAGAGGTCATTAACAACTGTGGCCCATTGTGTGAATGGAGGAGAAGCATGCGGTTATTATCAACTCCGGCCATCAGACCTGCAGGAATATTAACAAGTAGCCATCCCCAAAACACATCTGCGAGAACATGCTACATGTCTAGCTGGAAATAATTACAGGTTTGAGGTGCGAGGCCATTAGTAACGTCCACCCCCAGTCTACTACATTACCAGCCTGGAAACAAATGAACACAGGTATGATCATATAACACACAGAGAGAGAGTGAGAGAGAGAGAGAGAGACTAGTTTTGACTGAGAGGCAATGAGAGAGAACACAGCACATAAATAAATTACTCCACACAAGTACATATATTTGTAAGAACGAATTTATTTATACTTAAAAAAATTAATTTGTCAGTGACACATACAGGTACAATCAAACATCTTGTAGTGCACCATTGAATTTCTCATCGGTAAGCACAAAGTGTGTATCCAGCTGTTGTGATGCAAATTGAAACCCAATCACTTTACAAAAAGGCGATTGCCCGACAGGCTAAGAACAGTTTCAAGCAAATAAATGTCCACGAATTTTGTAAGGTGTATCTCCTGATCATAAAATGAACCTTAGAGTTCAGTTTCATTCAAGTCTACGAGATAATAGGTCATTGATTCGTAATGGTGAATCTTGACACACTTGTATGCTCGAGTTCGGTGTGTGTAATTTTTTTTATGTCCCCTTCACTTGTTAAATCCTGTTTTAGTCTCAGGTGTGCGTGTGGACCAGGTTTGGACTATGGATCTGGTCAACATAGGCACTAAGCCATGGTCGGTCTGCATGGAGAGGGCGTAATCCCTCTTCCCCACCGATTGGGAGGTCGCCACAGCGTAATGGCTTACAGCTGGGCACGCGCAGCATAAATAATCAAAATAAAATTATTTGATTTTTGTAGTCGCCAACCTTCACCTTAGGCTTATGAGTGTCCAATTTCTTCTCAGCCTTCAACACAGTCTCCAGCAAAGAATTATCCCTAACATCCACTGGTCTTATGCATATAGTGCAGTATACTCCATGATTGTACGACACCAAGCAAGGCAGGAAGTCCAGCCACTTGTAACTTCCCTGAAATGAAAATTCTCACCACATTTTAGTCTTCAGAGTACGGTTAAACCATTCGACAATGGAAGCTTTCATCCCACCTTATGTGCTGTAGTGATTAATTTTATTCGCAGTCATTAACGAACAGGAGGTAAGATTGTAGAATTCTCTCCTAAGATCCATTTGCAAATATTTAGGCGAACCTTTGTCATAGAAAACAGTCTCCACAGCATTGCTCACATCGAGTCCACATTTCCTGCGAACCAGGATTGCCCACACATGTATGGTGTATTTGCCTACAACCACTAACATGTATCTGAAGCCTTTGATAACAGTTGCTAATGGGACCATTTCGACTAGGTGGGCCTTGTATAGATCTCTCAGCCCAAAGATGATTACTTTTCACCTGGGGTAATTATGTTATGCAGGCTAGTGGAGCTCGGTGGTGATTTGCACATGTAACTTTTTTTTAGTAAATGTGCCCACTTTCATGCAATTCTTCTAAAATATTTACAATCTTGTTCACGTGGGCATTATTTTCAGCCTTCTGAGATGCAATTAGCAGTCATAGACGTGATATGAGCTCATTGACATCGTCCAAAATTACATATTCAAGTCAGTTGCCCCATCTAGCTTCGGAGTCAGACCCGAGTGGGTCGCCAAGCCAATGTCTGGGATCATATCAGCGATAATGGCGAATTTCAGGTGTGTTTCGTCCTTATAAGCATTGCTGAAAGAGTCATAGTCGGCCAAATGTGCACTCATTAGGGCAAATAAGCGCTTGTACTGGCGAAGGACTTCATGTGAGTACCCACCAGGCTTGCGTTTAAACAGAAAATCATAGAGGTATGGAGACGTATGCATTGCTTTGTCACCAATCTGTATAAAATCATTTGGCAGAAAAATATTCTGTTTGTTCCCCGTTCCTCAAGAACCATTTCTTATTGTGCCTATAAGCGTCATACATTCCATAATTACCTCCTTGTGTGCTATGATAATTGTGAATGGTTGTACCGCACAAGTTAGGTCTGTCTTTTTTGCACTTCAATGCAGCTAATGGCAAAACATCTTCATCAGCTGCAGTATCTTCAGGAAGTATCTTGTGCTTCCTCCCTGTTGCAGGTTCGATGTCTGGTTCAGTCTTCATTTCAGCAGCAGGGGTAACTGTTTGCTGTAAATTATCTAGCGACTATGTTATTGGCCAGAACGCCTCTTCCAATGTAGCATCGTGCTCCATGTTTGCATGCTGTAATGTCTCCCCTTTCCAACTCTACTCTGACCACTGAATCAAGGTATTTAATTCAAGTATTTCCAATACAAGGGAAGGGGATAAGGTACATTTGATAAATTGGGCGTAGCTTATGAAATCATTAACCAACTGGGGTTCATAAAAACAACACTTTATTAACATAAATATATAACTGAAATTAGGACTGATACAATACATTACACTGATGACTAAATACGCAATATTCAATTAACACTTACGCACAAGCGGCTCAGTGCCATTAAATTGAAATACAGGAATAATCTCAAGTCCCTAGCCTTGCCAATATTAATTATTATTAAGGAGGGATTGACGGGGTCTTGAAGGATGACTTACGCCCTAACCACTAGCACGAGGTTTGCTCACCGATATCACAGAAAAGGACCTGGAAGCTCCTCCAAGCCTCGATGTCTTGATTATCCTGTTGCCAGCTCCAGCAACTAACATAGTATTACTTCTAGTGTCGGCGTGACTCTGGGGGTGGGGGGCAGCGTTCCTGGTCTTATATACGCTGCGCCCTCAGTAGGTCAACGTGATGTTTCGCAAGCAATCCAAATCTGTAGTACATCGTACCTTAACATGTACTTTCGTGTGTGGCTCTCTTCTGGCCGCTGAAACGATTAGCCAGTAAATACATGTTGCCCATGATTTCAATTATATGTTGTAAATCCTCGGTGGCAGCAGTCATTATACTAAATGTGAAAGCATAATGGTCATAGTATATATTTAAGAGGTGACTTGATACATCTGTATGATCAGCTTTGTGATGTTGTCTTCCGGCTTGGAGATTTGTCGGACGACCGCATATAATACATGTTGATAAAGTTTCAATTGTTCATTGTTTGAATGCAAGTTAAATAGGTCATGGACAGTCCCACAGCATGTAAGTTCTTCCACATCCGCGAGTGTCAGACCTAAACCTCGGGCTTGCGCATCTAGTTTAGCAAACACACTAATAAGAACCCGTTTGACTATTTGCTCACTGACAGCGCCGAGTTTCAATTACGTTTTGCCCACAGACTCTAGCTTCTTACTTAAAGTGGTCAGCTTGCTCACACCCGCAGTCGCCACATTAAGGTGTGTGTCTAGTTTAGCATACAGGGCAGTAAGAACCGTGTTGTCAACTCTCTCGCCTAAAGCATCGAGCTTCGCCTCCACAGCTGTGAGCTTGCCTCCTAAAGCAGATAGTTTGCACACGTAATCAGTCAATGTACGAATTTGAGCATCCATCTTAGCAGACATCGCACCGACAGCACCAATTTTCGATTCCATGTTGACCACAGCCTCTAGATTCTTACTTAAAGTGGTCAGCCTGCACACATCCTTGGTTGCTGCATTAAGGTGCTCTCTAGTTTATTAGTCAGGTCAGTAAGAACCCTGTTGACAACTACTTCTCCTAAAGTATCGAGCTTTGCCTCCACAGCTGTGAGCTTGCCTCCTAAAGCAGATAGTTCGTGCACATCATCAGCCAATGTACGAATCTGACCATCCATCTCATCAAACATCGCATTTGTGTTGCCGAATAGTCGGCCTTCTACTACAGCCTCGAGCGCATAGCCAGAAGCAAATGCAGATAGTTTGAACACTCGATTAATGTGCCAAACTGCACATCCATGTTAGTAATCAGTATATTCGTATCGAAGAGGCAATCTTCCATGGTGGTGAGAATCCCACCTGAAGTGGAAAATTTCCGCACATACTCAGTCAATGCATGCAATTCAGCAGTCACAGCCATATGAACGCTGCTTGATATTCGCTCGCCCACACCATCGAGTTTCGTCTCTAAAGCAGTGATTCGGGTCAAACTGGCTATCACTGCACTAAGAGGTGTCTCAGTGTTAGCAGATGTGGCCTGCAGTACTGCCAACAGTTGCAAAGCCTCTGAAGTGGAGCTGTGGGCAAAGGACACATTAGCAACATCGCTGTCATGTTTCGGCCCTCCGAGATCCTTGACCCATTTCCCTCCGAAACTGCAATTACCATAGTTATTAGATGTAATACAGTCATCTGATGCACACTCCAGGCCAGTACGAGCAAGGTTGGATACGACATAGCTCATAATTCACTGATGTGCGCTAATGAACTGATCGAATCTCATATAGTACCTGCCATTATGAAGCAGGACATTTTTCCCTATCACAAGGAAACCATGAGGTTCTCGCCAACAACACGAGAACATGCTTTTAACCACGTTAAATGACATATCTGTATTAACATGATCGGAGTAAAAATGTCGAAAATTCAGGTCATCCATATGGAGCACAAGGAAATTAGCAATGTAGTGCAAAAGTTGCATGGGCATATGTTAATAAGTTTGACACAGGTAAATCGAATACACCACTACATGGTGACCCTTGCTAAAATACTGCTGCATGGTCGACTGTTTCTCACATGCCACATAATCGAAAACAAAGATGGAGTTTGGCTAAGCATCACTTGGCAGTACTACTCCTTCACTGTCGCTAAATGGAAAATAATGTAAGTCATGTACAACTTGAAGTATTTGCACTAGTCATAGGAACTTTGGTTTTTGTAGCAATTTAGAGTACATGCAGACATTCTCGAACCGAATACCGCTGAGTTCCACCAAGCTCAGAAGCACACATGTTTTCCCATTGTTGCTTTGTCCCACTATGATACCTCGCATAGTGTTTGGCAGCAGCTTCCCATTATGTGATTCGTGGGAGATAGTTTTGTCATCAGTAGTGATGCGAACAGGAAGTTTGGTGGCCTGTAGTACAATCTCCATCCAACTGATACATGAACAGGTAAACCACCAGTACTTATGGCATCAGGACCATGTTCGAGACCTGATGAGGTAGCCACTCCACGTGCCTGAAGACAGGTGATGTCGATGGCCAAGTTCGAGGTCGGGTGATGTGGATGGCCATATGCCACGAAACAAACATAAATTAGATGTGGCGATAAATTTGTGTTAGTATGTCATAATGTGCTATGGGAGTAAGGCCAAGAGGGGATGTGGACTGGTGAATATGCTGACCAACAACTTTCCTTTCGAGGCACACATTCCAAGCTTGTCCAATATTATGAAAACTAAAGTCAAGAGGGGAATTGGTTTGCAGTTTGCAAGGAAGAAAAAACCGGGAAGATATGGAGGAAACCTCCTTGCATCTTCTCCCCGCAACTCGGCGTCCTCGGCAGTGTTATGGGAGGCGCATGGGGTATAATATGGGCGGTCAATATGGCCAAGGAAGAGAATAAGGAGTTGACCTAAGCAATTCGACACAATAGACACATGGAGTTGCTTGGTAGAGGTAAAGTGAGGAATCCGTAGCCAGTGCATTAAACATCTTCCTTGTGAGACATTTGTTTTGCTGAATTTTCTGTACCTCTCATCAGGGAATCGTTAATGCTGACATCAACTAACACGCAGTACCTTGTTTACTGTTTACGAGATGCATGCTGGGCATGAGTCGCCACTGCCACCGAACCCTCATACACCATCGGAATGGCCTTGGTTTTCTGTTGAGTTGTTCCTCCTCCCATATCGTTGTGGATTTTCCTTATGCTGTTGTGTGGGTTCTTGTTCCCTGTGGTTTGTTGGGGGGGGGGGCAGATTGTAAAACAAATGCACCCCGACACATACTCAAATCATTGGATAAAGAGGCGGGGCGTCGTGTAGCTGTTTTTGTTTTAAGGCCTTTTTATTTTGTGTTGCCTATTTAAATAAAAATTACGTGTTTATGTGTTCTGCGGATGAGTAACGCTTACTACCAGCCTCCCGGATGGAGTGAATGTCGGTGTCGTGATGTATATCTAACATGTAGGTTTGTTGTGTACAAGTGTGCTAATTAATCTCGCATGTAGTGTGTAGGTGAGTCCGTAGTCTCCCGGGCAGCCAACGGGGTAAGTTTCTTTGTGTGGTCGTGTAGTAGTGATATTGGATAAAAAGAATTTGTATACATTGAAGGTGCTTAGTCATTGATTTAGTAAGTTAATACAAAAAATTAATATAAGAATACTGGATATAAATACATACATTGATGCTGAAGGCACTTAAATTTGTTATCGGGAAGTTGTGTAGGTTGTTTTAACAGAATCAAAAGTATTGTGTTCTAAAATTAAATTAATTTCATTAGATTGCTTGGAAGTTGAATGTTTTAACATTTATATTCAGAATTTGATTCTTCTCGCTATGATTACGTTAAGTTGCAAAAAAAAAGAGGGGATGTAATTTATTTTGCCTAAGCTCTGATGTTGCGACCCTGTTGGAAGTATAGAAGACATGGTTAGTTTGCTAAGTGGGCCCCTTGGTACCATTCATAACCTTTGTGGTTATTTGTTGTTGATATTTGATTATTAGTGTTTATTTTATTTTAATATGTTGTATTTAGTTAGTGTTGTCCTAAATATTTATTTGTTTAATGAGTTAAAGTGGCGAGTGCTGTAAGAAGCAGCATCTGCTTCTCCTGTAGGGTTATCAGAGCTTCCGCTTATGTAATTATGGGCCTAAAGTGATCCATTAAGGTTGCGAAATGTGTTTCTCGCAGAAAGGCGACCAGTTCATTCATTTCTGAGAACATGGTCGTGTTTTTTTGTTGAGTTGTCCCTTCTCCCATGTCGTTGTGGCTTTTCCTTATGCTGCTGTGTGGGTGCTTGTTCTCTGTGGTTCAAGGGGTGAGGGGGGGATAATTCAGCATTTGACTGAATGCTTGCTCGAATGTTTACCCGAATTTCCTGCCTAATGTCTCGTGCTTGTTTGGTGGTCGTAGGTCCCGTCCTTAGTTTCCGTGTTTCAATCTGCTTCTGGATCACTTCGCACTGTTTCCATACAACCGAGTATCCTGCTTTCTTGCAAAGTGTATATTTACAATTTGTTTTGTCTTTTTTCTTTCAATGGTACAGTCTGCCTTCGTGTGCGGTCCCATGCACAGAACGCGTACTAACCAGTGTGTGCAGTATTTCTGAGTGTGGCCCAGCGACAAAATCTCGCATGCACTGCACCACATCTTCAGAGCGATATTTGTACAGTTCCATGGGAACTGACGTGTAGAAAAGCGTGTGTATTTTCAGAATGTCCAGCTTTTCGTGTTGGTGTAGTACAGCCCCGAAGACTGCAGGTGTGTCAGCCGGTGTTTTGAATTTCCAGACGTGTGTTGAACTGAAGCCGTATTCTTTGAGCTCTTTCGTTAGACGTTTCATGTCTGTGTTGTGTGTTAGCCCTTCGATAACAATTTTCATTGGCCTTATTGTTTTTCGAAGCGTTTGTGTAATATGGTATGTTGTTTTTTTGAAGGGAATTGCAGAATATGGAGAGCTTCTCCTTTGTTACAATTACTTTCAGATGTTGCCTGTTGGTGACTGTGATTTTCGCAAAGAATGTTTCGCCGAATTTACAAGCCAACCACTTAAGTGCTGAGTTGTCAGGGATGTACACCGAGTGAACAAGTGTTTTTGGACATGCATTTTCATGTGTTATAACCGTGTTGGTGGTGTCCTGGCTGTCATCTGTGTAGTTTTCTTCTCTCGGTAGTGAGATAGAGTTGCCTGTTGAAACAGCCGCACGAAGTTCCGTCTGATTCTCTACTGGTGCTGTGTGTTTTCTACTTGGTTTGTGCCAATCTGTGTTGTGTTGTTGTGTGTTGTTCTGTGTTGAGCACAAGGTAGCGGAGGAAGGAGAAACAGCAGTCCCCTCTTGTGTATACTCCTTACAATCCAACTTCCTGTCTCGGCTATCGCAGCCATCGTGTACTTGTGTGCCCTAGTGTTCCTGCAAACCCAAAGACCTCGGCAGCTGACCGAGCTACCTGAAGGGTAGCAAGGCCAGACCAGAAGGGAAGAGCGAGCCCTTCTCCAACCTCTGCCTAGTTGTGAGCTGGGCATGAGTACAGCGCACACCATAAATTTAAACGGTTGAAACACCTAAGATGGAAAGTGAATTCGGGACTGAATGGGTTAAGAAATAAGAGAGTTGCTATGGCGTCATAAATAACAACAAGATAACACGCCACTGTTATATAAATATTGATCACACACTTCGTAATTTTAAAATTTGATTTTCCTTCTCTTTTACATATTCTTGAATATCCCTATGTAATGCAATACAAATTGGCGTTATGCGTTTCGTATCATATACTTCCTTTACCCATAATAATGCAGGACATTGAACAACCATGAAATTGCGACCGGAAGCTGTAATATAATCAGTCGTAAGATGTAACTATATCATTGTGTACAGTAAAAGGGAAAACCAAAAATTTGTTTCGTTTCACTATAGCTGACAGGAAAGAAAAAAAAAAAGAAAAAACACGGATAAAGAGACTGAGCTTACACTACTTCCGTGACGTACAGTTATTACATCCAAAAGAGAACACCGAGAACATTCATAAAATAAAAAGAAAAATAAGAAGAGTTAGAACGGGCAAACCTTCAATCTGACTTTTAATACAGCTGTAATTTAACACCCTTATATGAGGCTGGATTCTCGCCAACTATCCTCGTTTTGGGAACAGTAATCGGAACACGCCATTTTCCCCTTTCGCCTTTTGCTCTTCCCGCAGATAACTCAAGCCAGATTGCCAGATGAAATCTTCGATTAAAGTTTCCGCTGCAACCCATTTAGTTCGTGGTTACAACATTAACAGGAAAAACAAAGGTGACTCCGCCCCAGCGCCCGCGCGTTTTGGTAACGCGCTCGATTTTGCGCGCGCTGAAGAAAGGTTTTACCAATATCTTGAGTAGTTAGAAACCAAGTTTGACGGACCGGTTTACCAATTTAAACACGATTATACAACACGGGCAACGGTCTATTAATGCTGCCTTAGTTTTAAAAACATCTACACCTACCTGCTCGGGGACGAGGTGGCTGAGCGGTTTGCCTGCTCGCCTCCCAACAAGGCGAACTGGATTCAGTTTCCGAATTTTCGTATGTAGGAATCGTGCCGGAAGATGCCGCTGGTCGGTGGGTTTTCTCGGCAGTCTTCCGTTTCCCCACCCTTTCATTCCGGCGCTGCTCCATATTCACCTCCTTTCGCCCTCATCGGCTCTCAAGACCTCGCTGTTAAGAGCCGCCGAAATCTCTTCACTCACTTACCTACTCAATTTGAGTCTTTAGTTTGGTAAACAAGGAGCATATAATGAAATATTTTTCTTTCAATAGATATCATTCGGCCGAATAAAACCGCTCAACTATAAAATATATTATTGAGCATGATGAACTCACAGGCACATACAGCATGGATAGTGTTATATAGTCAATTCAGGGTTACTTCCAACTTTTCTGAAGCCTTGCTGAAGTTCTACTTCCAGGATATTCCTCCGCCTCCTGCAAACTAAACTTAAGTAAACCTAGAAAGTTACACCAAAAGACATCGCACCGAATTCGTACGCACCTAGTTCTAATGGCATTTTGCATGAGAACTATTTCTTATTAGGCGCTGTCTTTATTGATATTTATTATAAATGATACATTAAAATTTATAAATAAAATATAGCTAATATTTAAAATTAAAGAAAAATATGAATTTTTTTGTGTTAGCAGAGGTATAAAACGGTTATCATACATGGTGAATTTAGGCAATAACCGAACACGTCTTACATGGGGTGATTTTTCAAAGGTTTCATTCAAAAAGTGTGAAGAAACTGCGAATGCACTGCACCTTCATATTCTGTAATTATTATGGGATATTAGTCTATATTTTCCTTTTCAAAGATCGACTTAAAAAAATGCTGAACCATGGACCATTTTTATTCACCTTAAGAACGTATTGCACAAAAGCGTACAAAACACATGTATTGTCTCGTAAACCTAATGCAAAGCAAAATTGTGGGAAAAACAATCAAAAGAGCAATACTACAAAACCTATTTTAAAGCCTTCGATAGCTGTAAATTAATAATGGTTATATCTAACGCCAGTTATAAATGAGACGGGAAGTTCAGTACATATCTATTCACAGTTTCTTCGTACTTTTTGAATCAAACCCTTGAAAAATCACCCATTGGCGTGTTTCGTTGATTCCTAATATTCCTAAATATGTAATGTATCAAAATAGTTTTATACTTATGTCAGCATAAAACTACCTTACTTTTGGTTCAATTGAACTTTTACTTATAATTTATTTTTATATCGGATTATTTCATTTATTATTAACATGAACATAAACAGTGAGAAAATAAGTGTGTTGGTAATGCCTAGTAAGACATAGTTCTTATGTAAAAGATTATTAAAATGAATGTGCAGGAATGCGGTGCGCTGTCCCTTTGGTGTAATTTTGTACTCTCGGATCAACTTTGTTGCGTGAGGCGGAGGAATATCCTGAAAGTTGAACTTTAGCGGGGCTTCGGAAAATTCGGAAGTGACCTTGAATTGACTATATGTACCATTGTATCTCGAATGCTCTAGCGGAATAATTACATCGCTGTTTGTGTTCGTGGCATGCTTACTGAAGGCGGTATATAATCGCCTCCGAAACTAAGTACTTCGCTAGTTGCTATATAGTTAACCCAGGAGCCACAATACACTGGCCGTTGCGAGATCGCAGACCAGATAGAGGCGTGTCGATAATTCTGATAGGGATGTATCGCCCCTGCAAAGTAGGGGATGCTTGTGTTGCTAATGATCCCTGTTCCGATACGATCCATCCCGGGGGTTAATTTGCGCCGCGCTCGAGTACCTGGGTTTTGATAGAGCCCACGACGAGGGAGTAATTTACAGTTCACCTCAAACTGTCTAGCAGAGATAACGGTATCCCCCCTCCCCCTAAGCTTGCTTGATGGAAGCAATTTGCGCTAGTGCTGAGACCCCACGAGTAAGACAGCTGATGGGGGATTTCATGATTTATAGATAGGGATAGGTAAATTTCACTAGTTCATTTCAGGGTAAGCTAAACGTCAAACATGTGTACACTGAAGTCAGGTTTGCAATTGGATCGCAATTAGTTAGACACGCCCTGGATAACCTTGAGCCAACAGCAGACTTGTAAGGACACAAGTAGCGGGTGATATATGTACTGCCAGGTGTATAGTAACACTGACTACTCTCTGGAGCAGCATCCAATGAACAAATATCTGAGGCTCGAGTGTACACAGGGTTGTGGAGTCTAGCCTACAGGTCATTGAACTCGCGAAATTTTCCTATACCTATTTATAGAGACCTACAAAATTCGCGTTATTATTTGAGGGCATTGTAAACTTAAAATACTTTTCCTTTTCAATACGTGTCATTGGACAATTATTTATTTGACACGCCCCGGGTAACTCTGCGCCAATAAACGAACACTTCACAATAGTGTGCCTCAATCACCCACAGTTCAGTCAGAAAGGGTGCGATTTAACATTTATGCAGCAACCAATGGGGAAACGACCCTGGCTTGAGTATACGCAGTACTATGAATTTTAGTTTGATGTCAGAAAATAACGCGAATTGTGCAGGTCCCTAGTAATTTAGTGTAGCGGATGACTAGATACGTACAAATTTCGAGTTGTTAACTACCGAACACGCTGTACTACACAGCCCGCATTAGATACTCGTACCCGTGTTGTTTATATATTAATAGGGGCACCCGAATTTCACGAAATATTTCACGACCAGTTGTATTTCATAACACTTCAGCTCAGATCCACTTTTGTGATTGGGTGATCTAGATGTTAAGCGTCTCAATGTCTGCCCATGAATCGGAGGCGTGCAGTATTGGAATAACTTAATTCTGATTGGCCAGTTAACTAATAAAATGTCTTCTCACAGACACACGCCGCCAATAAGCAAAAGGAAACTGCCGGTACGCTCGTAAGGTATTGAAATCTAACACGTGCAGAACTTTTTTTCGCGTAATTCGGGTGTCCCTATTTATTGGTTTCTCGTTACGTTAAGGACGCACTTTCTTTATCTCAACTGATTACACATAATTCGACAATCGCATCGTTAATTGTTTAAACTTACAGAGTTGAGAAATTTTGTGCCGCTCTTAACAACGAGGCCTTCAGAGCCGATGGGGGAGAAAAGAGGCTTCCCCTCGCCCTTGCATTCCGACGCTGTTCCATACTCACCTGACTTCACCCTCATCGGCTCTCAAGACCTCGATCTTAAGAGCCGCCCGAAACTATCCCCTACCACTGAACACTGCAGGAACACCAATTATTTCCTGCATGCTTCATGAATAATACTGTGCAAGAAAACCTATATCAAGTAGGATGATCATAATAATTCGTGTGATCGTATTTCAGAAAACATTTGTGATAATGTAAAAGTATATTTTAATGATACTTTTTATTACATTGATTCATGTTATAAAAATTATAACTTTCGTGGCTGAAATAGATGCATGAAATCAATTACTTAAATTATTTGTAAAACACAAATACTATTACAAAATTTATATTCGATACAACCAGTGTAAATTATACGATAGTCTTACTTGATGATGGTTTTTCTCTAGCCAAATGTGCTTTTCGAAGTATCTATAGTGAAAATACGCTTAAAATTTAGATAAAAAATATTTTTTTAAACAATTTAAATAAGTAAATTTTGCAAAATATTTTACAGTATTACAAAATACATGTAATAATTTTCATATGCAATATAAATCGTACTGTTTGGGGAATTTTTGGTAATATGTGAACTTCTCTTTTTTATAGGCTGTTCACTGGTAAAATGGGCACTTTTGAAAGCCCTGCTTGAGATCTACTTGTATGCCCGTTGTGTATTTTTCTGCCTTATGTAAAATTAACATTGCCATGGGCCTCATCACTATATTCATGCGTCGGTCAGGTGAAACTGTGATATTATTACAGGATAACATATTTTACAATTCTGGTTGGTCATTTTTATACTTCGATGCATTAAAAATAACAGAAAGCCAAAGAAATAATTTTAAGTTGTCACAAATGGGTTACCTAACAATTTTTATTCGACGTTAAGATATGGAACTACATTCTAATCAGTCGTTACCAACTTTACTGGGCGCATGCCACTCGGTGCGACCGTTAAAACATATGACGTTAGTAGCAGTAATTTTTTACTTAGGTTGATTTCAAAAGTGCTCACTTTATCGTGAACAGCCTTTAATGAGTTCTGTGTGTTGCACAGTCGGGTACAGAAAGTCTCTGGAGGCATTTCTCCTTCTACTTTATAAGGACATTTTTTTTTTTTCATCGCACCCGTACCTGTATCCACTGTTTGGTGTGTGTTTCTCCTCGGGACTGCTGCCCCGCGGCGCCCGTATTGAGGCTGGCCTTGTTCACTAGAAGCAGGAGACCTTTGCACTTCTTCAGTTTGTTTTGCTTGCACGTCCCTCGCCGCGCTGTCGAACGGGGCAACGTATCGCTTTTGCCGGGTGTTTGTGGAAAGGTGTGCGAATGACGTCACGTTTACTCCTCGCTGCAAGGTCGAGCGTTCCCATCACTTTGGCGGAGCGGAGGGCAACAGGAAACCACGGACGCACAGTGTTCGTCGCAGTGAGCCCGCGCTTATAGTCTGTTTGCGGTTTCTTCAGACTTTTTGAATCAAATCTTTGAAAAAATAAAAAAAATCACCACATGTTTGACGTGTGTTTGGTTGTTTACCAACTATTCCTTGTATCACAATTGCTTTATATTTGTGTGAACATACAAGTACCTTAACTTTTACTTATATTTTATTTATAAATAATAATATTTCTTATGTAATTAATATGAATAAACAGGGATAAAATAGGTGTATTGGTAATTCTTAGTAAAGGCTGTTCACGAAAAAGTGAGAACTTTTGAAATAATCCTTTGAAAAAAGTCACAGCCTCTACCTGCGAATATTTTAACGGGCGCACTGAATGACATGCGTCCAGAAAAGTTGGTAACAATGTATGGAAAGTAGTTCAATATCTTAACGTCGAATAAAAAGTGTTAGGTAATCATTTGCGATAGCTTAAATTATTTCTTTCAGTTTATTTTTATTTTAATGTATGGAAGTGTGAAAATGAGCATATTTGTAACATATTTACTTTTCTAATAATTTCACAGTTTCACTTGTCCGACGCATGAATAAAGTGATGAGATTCATGGCAATGTTAGTCTTACATAAGGCGGAAGAATACACACCGTGTATACAATTAGATCTTAAGCAGGACTTTCAAAAGTGTTCATTTGACAGTGAATAGCTTATAAAAATAGTTATTATGTACAATTGTATTATTACTTTGAGTGCACATGAATGCAGTGTGGTGTCCCTTTGTTGTTATTTTCTAAGCTCGGTTAAGCTTTTTTTTGCATGAGGCGGAGGAATATCGTGGAAGCAGAACCCCAGCATGGTTTCAGAAAAGTGAGAAATATCTGTGGCTGGACGTCTAAGACGGATTTTATGTCGAGCTATATTTCTATTACAACTCCATTATCTTTGAAAACCTGCCAGTATTGCTTCGCTAGTTTTTATAGGAACTTGGCACGAATAATTGAATCATCTATTTCCAAAACCTGTTAAGTCCGCCAAGTTTCAGGTTATTTCATTGTTCAGTAGTTGGCAGCATGCTACATACGTTAAGCAAAAATGAAGGACACAAAGTACGTCACGTCCCATTCAAGTTTATTAACAAAAATAGGATCTAGTTCAATAATCTGTTATATCCACTACTGGTGCAGTTTCAGAAAGCTTATGTTCGCATAAGAATGCGGGAACAACATATGTTACGTCCATCAGATAATAAATGCATTGTAGAGATCACAGTTGCAAAAATAGCAATGTCCACCGATGATATTTAGCTATATTTCCTCTGATTTAAAAAGGGCCTAATTTTTTTTAAAGGAGGTAATTATACATTTGTGTTGTGGTAGGAGGTAATTAATGATTTTGTTAGTTGGGGCTACTGTAAACTTGGTGTTTGTTGACAGCATCTACATTGTGAAGGAAACATTCCGGTTATATTTTATATATTTATATTAGTATGGCATAAGTTTGTATATAATGAATAATTTAACAGACAATAATATCACACCTGCACCTGCATTTAAGGCGAGAAAGAAACGGAGAAACCGTTATTTGGATGACTGGCTCTCCAGGAAGGTTTTGTACAATGCTCTTAATGGGCATCGAATTCGTGATGACAGTGCTCGAAACTCCTACAGCTACACTGGTTAGTCAAATAACGAATAACGAACTAATACGGTGGATTTCTTGTTCAAACGTTTTAATTATTTGGCAAAATATCTAGTACTTACTTAAACAGATTAAGAAAACTATCCCTACTCCGAATTGGCGTTTAAATGTGCTTTCAAAACAATTACTGTGAATTCTGAGCAGTAGCTCTGGTTAGGCTTTGGTGGACAGCAAAACTTAATAGTAACCCCGACGTGACGAAATGTGTTTAGAGCTACAAATGTTCTTAGACCGTGAACTATCTCAAAAACAAGGTGGTACAAATGCAAGATAAAATCGGTGGATATAATCAAAGCAACTACAAGAGTACAAAAATGATAAGTTAATAAAATTGCTCCTTAAGAATTTCAGTAGAAATTTTTAGTTGTAAATTTAGGAAGTCTTTACTCTTGCAATTTTTTTATATCTTCTACCACAGTATGTGTAATACAGTAATACTACCAGAGATTTAAATAGACTGAATATGTCACCTACTTTGTATAGGGAAGGTTATTTTATTTTAGCCTTTGATTATTTTTGGGCGGATCGCAGGATGGTTACAGGGCTTCATGTACTCTTTGTCATATTTTATAACTTTTTTTTTTTTCAAGGTTCCCTAATCCTTTACAGAAAGTTCGGAGCGTAAGAAAAAATACCCTTATGCGTTGTAAGATGTCTTGCGCTAGAGACGCCATCACAAAGTTTCCCTTTATCCGACACCAAAAGAGGATCCAACACTAGTGGAAGGAAATAAACAAAAAAAAAATAATAATAAAAACTTGGGGAGTGTTGAAACTGTAAACGTCTGAGGCAAGCCGGTAACATACTTTGATGTAGGTATGCCGCTATGGCGAGAGAGGGACGCTATCTGGGAACAGACACGGGCTAAGTAGAAAAAACCAAGGCTTTCCAGTATCTTGTAAGCTGGACTCTCTGGGCGGGAACTGATGAAAGGGTCCTTTCATGTCCAGCAGGATCTCTCTACTGGTGCCTGGACGAGGGGTTCTGTAGTCATCTGTTTCAAGTCTCATCGCAGATCGCGCGAAACCTAACTTTGTTGTCTTTTTGTGATGGTAAACTTTAAAGCAGTAATCATATTTGGAACTAATATACTACAGATGCATTAACTGAAGGAGTAATAAAAATTGGTTCCTTTCATATAAGGCTGCAAAGTGAGTGCCATTTTCATAACATACAGAGCTGCATATAATTCAAACATTTCAGTGAACAACACTTTTACGCATAACTAGAGCAACCTGTTTTTCGCGAAAAGAATTCCATGAAGGCTAGATTTAAATATCCTATTAGCAGACTTGCATCCTTCCTTTTGGCTGTTGGCCGCCTGTCTTTGTGTGCGGATTGACTGCTACATGAGCGAACCAATCAGAATTAAGTTTATCCTATACTGACCGTCCGTGATTCGCGGGCAGGCAGATAAGACGCAGTAAATTCAAATGATCCAATCACTAAAGTGGTCTTGAACTAAATTGCTTTGGAAGGCAACTCGTCCTGTAACCTTCTCGCGAAAAACAGGTGATCCTACACACAACTATTTTGTGGTGAATGATTATCATAATGCGCTACCTTCCTCCCCTTCTCTTGAGTTATGCTTGGAAGGTATTCAAATGAACAGTTTGTACGATAGCTGACACTTGAAGACTAGGACACCCAATTTTCGTGAGAAGATTTCGTGACTAGTTGTACTTCAAACGACTTTAATCTCAGATCCACTTTCGTGATTGGGTGGTTTGCGAGTACCGCGATTTGGGTGTCTGCCCGCGAATCACACTTTAAGAATTTTTCTGGTGAACTTCCTAAACTGCAATGGAAGTTTTTAACCTATGCACACTGCGCGCTAATAATACTACACATAAAGCTGCAAATATAGGAATGTCTAGGAACGCTACTATGCGAAGTTGTTAACTTCCCTATGCATTTGACTGTTTCCTGGGCAAATGTAGGAACGCTACAATTAATGTAAAGGGGAAATCATTACCATTCCTGCTTTCTCACTAAGCATATACACTGGTATGACAAATTTCCGAACAATTTCTTAGAGTGCATAGACGTTAATTTTCGGGGCCATCAAATTCTGATTGTTCAATCAAGCAAGAACTTTCATCTGACAAAGACACGCCACCAATGAGCAGAAGGGAACTGCTGATGTGTCCGTAAGGTATTGAAATCTAGCATGTGCGAAATTGCGTTCTCGAAAATCGGGTGTTCCGGTTTACCACATTAGCCATGTGTAGGGACATGCAAAATTCGCGTTATTATTTGGCATCAGGCTGAACTTCACAGTATTGTATGCACTAGAGCCAGGGTCATTTCTCCATTGGCTGCTGCATAGATGTGAAGACACCCCCTCTCTGACTGAGTTACACGTGATTGGGGCACACAATTGTGAAGTGTTCCTTTATTGGTGCAGAGTCACCCAGGGTGTGTCACATAAAGTATGGTCCAGTGACAAACGTATTGCAAAGGTAAATGTGTTTCAAGTTTAACATATCCCCAAATAATAACGCGAATTTTCCAGGTCTCTAGACATGTGTACTAGAGAGATTACCTACAATTTCGCATTATAAGTAGGGGCACCTGTTTTTCACGAAAAGAATTCAGGAAAAGTTGTGTTCCAAAGCATGTTAGTTCAGAACCATTTTAGAAATTGGATCATTTAAATTGTTACACGGCTTATCTGTCTATCGGCGAACTACGGACGGTCTTTATAGGACAAAATTTATTCTGATTGGCTCACTCATGTAACATACTGTCTTCATGCAAAGACATTTGGCCAGTAGTCAAATGAAGACTACAAGTATGCACATAGCATATTCAAGTCTAGCCTCGGCGTAAATCTTTTCGCGAAAAACAGGTGGCCCTAATTATAGGATATCGCAAGCTAGACTCCACATACGCATACTCGGGCAGAGATCGCTTGCTCATACATATGTTGCCGCATCAGGTAGCAATACCTCCTGTTGAACCGAGCGACACGCAGTGTAACTACAAATGTGCTGAAAATTTACCATTAGTTCTGAATCATGGAGGGCGTAATCAGTGGCGTGTAGTGAAGTGTTGCGAAGTGAGCGGGTGGTTGCTCACTGCTTTACACACTCGGCAAACGCAGCAGGAACCAGTAACCAGAGAAGGGCTGGGAGACACTACATGCATTGCGGCCACTTAAGATAGAGCTCCGAGGCGCCCATTACACCCGTGCTGTGACGTCAACAGCGATACTACGTTTAAGTGGTTTATGTGTAAACTCGCGAAGGATCAGGTATAGCACAGATAAAAACACAGCCCACCTTGAAACAGTTCCCCACACGCCGCTGGGCGTGACGGATGAGCGGAGTTCCAATGAGACGTCTGAAAGTAACATATACTTTTATACCTTGATACTGGAATGCAAAGCGAAATAGTAGGGTCTAACGTATACTCATGACTAGGGACCTGCAGAATTCGCGTTATTTTTTGACATCAAGTTAAAATTCATATATGTATATATATATATATATATATATATATATATATATATATATATATATATATATATATATATATACACACACACACACACTCTCTCTCTCTCTCTCTCTCTCTCTCTCTCTCTCTCGAGCCGGCCTGATTCCTCCATTGGTTGTTGCATAAATGTTAAGTCACGCCCTTTCTGAGTGAACTGCACGTGATTGCGGCACACAATTGTGAAGTGTTCATTTATTGGCGGAGAGTTCCCGGGGCGTGTCAAATAAAGAATGGTCCAATGACACATGTATTGCGAAGGAAAAAGTGTTTTAAGTTTAAGATGTCCTGGAATAATTACGCGAAATTTGCATGTCTCCACTCATGAATTTATACTTGGAAAATTATCTGATTCCTTCTGGGGCAAGATAGAAATCAGCAACTCATACTAACGTGTTACTTTTTCCAATTGGTCGACGCATTGACACGTCCTGCTTGGAGAACGCTAGTCTCTACGTACAGTAGCAGATAGATGATTACCACCCGCTCTTTTCATAGATGCAGTCGAATACCTAACACTTAATGTGCCCATGGGGGCCGCGGTGACTCAGCTGCTAGAGCGCTCGCCTTCCACAACGGCGAACCGTGTTCGATTCCTGGCATGGTCCTTCCAGGATTTTCGCACGTGGGGACCGCGCCGGACGATGCCGCTGGTTGGCGGGGTTTTCTCGGGGATCTCTCATTCCCCCGCCCTTGCATTCGGACGCTGCTCCATACCCACAATTTCACCCTCATCGGGCTCTCAAGAGCTCGTTGTTAAGAGTCGGCCAAACACTCCGCTCTCCACATGTGCCCAGCCGGATACTTCGGTCTTGGTCTGAGAGAATTTTCTCGAAATCGCTGACCTTCGTTTGCAAAACAGTGAAAACTTTCGTTGTGAATGCCGTTCCTGATTAAATTAGGGAACTTTTGAAATTAATCTTAGAAAAAAAGTCACTCCTTCTATTGGCTGTTCAAGGTTAAATGAGCACTTTTTAAAGGCCCTGATTAATCTTTCCTTTCAATTAATTTATACCTTTCCACCACTTTTTAATGTAAACAGTGCAATATGACTAATAAACACATTGTATACATTTCATCACACTCAATGGTTAACGTCTGAGACCGCAATAAAATATATTTATTAGGGGTTAGTGCCTTTGTGAGGGCCTTAAAAAGTGCTCACTTTACCGTGAACAACCTATATCTGCATATATTTTAATTGGCGCACTGAGGGTCATGCACCCAGTAAAGTTGGTAATGATATTTGGAAAAGTAATTCCATATCTTAACGTCGAACGAAAAGTGTTAGGTAACCATTTATAATAACTTAAATTATTCCTTTTGCCTTCTGTTTTTTTATGCCTAGTAGTGTTAAAATTGACCAGATTCGTAACATATTTACTTTTCTAATAATTCCACAGTTTCACTTGGCCGACGCACGAATAAAATGATGAGACACATGTTCAATGTTTATTTTATATGAGGCGGAAGAATACACAAAGTGTATACAAGTAGATCTTAGGCTTGCCTTTCAAACGTGCTCATTTTACTGTGAACAATGAAGTATCATAAGATCACTTCAGTAACACCACTTAACTGATTCGCCAATGGTTTAAAGAGCACTCTGTTCATTTGCATATTAGCTGTCATTAAATCATAAGTTTTCGCTCACTGGTTTATCACTGACCGAAATGAGTGACACAACTCAATGGTGGGGACATGCAAAATTCGCGTTATTATTTGGCATCAGCCTGAACTTCACAGAACTGTAGACACTAGAGCCGGTGTCGTTTCTCCATTGGCTGCTGCATAGATGTGAAGACACTCCTTTGACTGAACTAAACGTGATTGGGGCACACAATTGTGAAGTGTTCATTTATTGGGGCAGAGTCACCCAGGGTGTGTCACATAAATTATGGTCCAATGATAAACGTATTGCAAAGGTACATGTGTTTCGAGATTAACATGTCCTCAAATAATAACGCGAATTTTGCAGCCCTCTACTCCATTGTATGAAGCGTTCTCAAATTCAAATGGCGTCTTCATTTCCCCGCTTTCATTGTTCGCCCAAAAGTTTTCTATACTAACCTTACAGATGTCTTAACTAATTATATTAAGTATCCGGCTGGCCTGTGCGTATAAAATATAATAAGAATGATAACTATTATTTTTATTGTATGACCATTTGTCTGTCTAACTGGCTGTCAGCTACACTCCTTCTTCTTCCTTTTTCTTGCCATTACTGCCGTCTTCTGTGACTAATATTTTTTTCAATCGATCTCTATCGTCTTATCCTTGAGGAAGTAATTCCGCTAAATTATTGCCTCTTTTCGTTCTGTGTGACCATCCGGATCTCGTTTTACCTCGTATTCTCTTTCTTGTGATTGCCATTCCATTAGCCGCTTATTTTTTGCATGTATTTTTGTTTTTATTCTCTTAACGTGAGTGTTTCATATCATTTGTCATTTCATGTCTCTTGAATAATTATGACTTGGTTTACCCCCATTTCAACCATTTTCTTCTACATCATAATCTATTTATATATATATATTCACATGGCTCTTCTATTAAAACAATGTATAGCCACATAAATATATAATGTTTACACTAACTCGGACAGTAAGATAACTGGCTGAGAGTATGGTAAGATCGGAAATGATGGTTGTCTGAATCAGTATATTTCCCAAGATTCAATATCTGAACCTTGTATTCCCGAAGGAAGCGCGTTGGAAGCATCCACAAGATAACTAGCAGAAACTTGTACTACCGGTTACTCAGCAGAAAACAAAAGACGTGTGTGTGCTTGTTGAAGTAATAACGAGAGTATTTCGTCATGTGGTATCGCGACTGATTCACATTTGACAGCTCGTGGGTTCGACCATGTCTGACTATATTGGAGATGCCTTTCTTTATTTTAAGTAGGTGTCCCAACACAATACATAAAATAGAAGCGCGCAGTGCCTTAACATATTCAGACCCAGTGTACACATTTGTGTACATAACGGATGTGTAGGTTATTTTTTTGGTCTGTAATGCACATTTCGAAGTTCAGTGACCAATAATCTTACCTGAGGATGAATGATTCGCAAACCGTAGTACTGGTCTAGGTCATAATTGGTTCTTATAACTGTAGCCAAATATATAGCCTGCCGCTCATTGGCTGTGACAACGAAACAAGTGTTGTGTCGACTTAAATACAGCACGCACCATAAAATTTTCTGTTTTCAACACCTGAAACCGTAAATTAAAGTGGCTTTGAAATGGTTAACATATACCTATCTAATAACCCATCGAAATATAGTGTGATTTAGAGACATTGGCCAGCACAGTAAAACGTCAAAATAAATATAATAAAAATGGAACTACTACCAAATTAGGTATTACATAACATTATTGAATACAAATTTGAGAGTTACTTACTAAGAGAGTAGCATGTTGGCATAAACTGCATTAAGTCAGTCTATATAAACCTGGAACATCATTGGACGAAGATTTATTGGGACCGCGGTGGTGTAGTGGTTAGACTACTCGCCTCCCACGTAGGTGAACGGGGTTCGATTCCCGGCGGGGTCGCTCACGGATTTTCGCATGTGGGACCCACGCCGGACGATGCCGCTGGTCGGCGGGTTTTCTCGGGGATCTCCCGTTTCCCCTGCCCTTTTATTCCGGTGTTGCTCCATACTCACCTCGCTTAATCCTCATCAGCTATCAAGACCTCGATGTTAAGAGCCACCCAAATCTCTCCACTCGCCTAAACTCGCCCCAAATTATCTATTACGAGTGTCGCTTACCTGATTTTTGAACTGGGGTTCATGTTGGAAATATAAGTTTTAAGAAACGTACTAATCACGTAGAATGAGATGGCGATTTATCGCGGGAAAAGTTGACTGTTTGCTAGGATTCAACGTACTGAACACATGTACGACAGTTTTCTTTTCTTATTGGCTGTCATGCATGTATGAAGCTACTACCCCAGTTCACTGGGCCAATGAGGATTCCTATACTATAAGGCAGAATATTCGTGATTGGTATGCAAACAACTTTGTCGAGTCAAAACCTTGTTCATCCAGTCATAAAATAATAAACTAGCTACAGTGTTACTAAAGACATGTTAGCTCAAAAATATCTCGCGATTTTCCACCATCTCTAAACATAGATAATACAGCTACTTGTGTAAAACGAATACACTTCAAATTGCACTGTCAGATAACTTAAATTTTGCATATATAGTTTATGTCTTCCCACTAATAATCTCCCCTTTTTATACTCAAAAAATACATTTGAACCGGTTTACCTGATAACTAGGGACAAACAAAATTCGCGTTATTATTTGGCATCATGCTGAACTTCACAGTACTGTAGGCACTATAGCCAGCGTCATTTCTCCATTGGCTGCCGCATGGACATGAAGACACTCCTTCTCTGACAAAACTACATTGATTGGGTCACATAATTGTGAAGCGTTCCTTTATTGGTGCAGAGTTACCCAGGACATGTCACTTAAGTTAAATTTGGATTTAAAACATTGGCAGAAGGCTGCCTTCCACCAGTAAAATGGTATATCATTGTAAACATGCTATATTTTCACTGTTACACAATGCGAAAACGACAGAGGCGCCTTCCGTAGCTGTTCATTTAGCTTTCCCATTAGGCCGCTTACAAACATTTACAATGCTTGACGGGACACACTCACGTGTTGCAGAGTCGTGGCGTATTTATACAATCGATTAATTTACGTTAAGGTGTAACAAATGTTTACGACAAAGAGTGCACTTTCGAAAGCCCTGGTAAATTTCTATTCTCAGCCCGTTGCTTGCGTACGTTTCCGCGCACCTAACAAAATAAACACTGCGATGGGACTTTCAACTGGTGTTTACATCAGCTGGCTCATGTGTCCACTGCATACTCATTAAATAAACAAGAGGCAATATATATTGTAATCAGCACCATAAACACGTACCTACACGTTTATTTCAGTAAATAATGTTGGTTTGTGAATATTGATTGATGTTCACGATTATATTTCTGTATAGACGTAAATTAATATCTTAATATATGTTCATCACTTCCGAGGTCGTAAGAAAATGTGTTTGGTTTAGTTTGTTAATAGAATAGCAGAAGCGTTCAACATTATTATATACTTTTCCCTCTATAAAAAAAAGCCAAGACTATTCGATCGTGCACTTTTAAAAAGTGTTAATAAATAAAATGCTCTCTCGTTAAAGAACGGCACGCTTTTACATAATACGGAGAATTTACTCCTTCATTCAGAAGAATTGTATTTAGCGCAATCGATAAACTACATAAGAATTATGTTAAACAACATTTACGAGTGGAATTATATTGCATGAATACCTTCACAGTTCAGTATTATAATATATTTCTATGCAAAATTAAATGGCGGGCGTTGCTATTACATTACGAGTAACGAAAACAATTGTTATGAATCTCAACGGCTGAACAGAATTGATCCTAATTTTTACAACGTACTTCCACAGTAATATTTGTTACTCGATGCAACTTTCGTGAAAATCCGTGCAGCCACGCCATTTTCAAAGAACGCAAGACTAACGGTTGATACGACTTACTGCTTTGCTCACCACAAAAAAAAATCACTTTTCACTTTTAATTAGAGCCCCGAGTATTTCGCGGATTGAATTGGCAGCAAGCTAGGCTTGACAGCCCTCTATACACTCGATATATTATCGTTTGCTTATTGGTTGCAGTGACCAGGCGAGGTCTCTGTACAGGACTGTTAAAACACTTAGATCTACTCACACTACTGATTCCTCCTTATTACACAACAGTAGGAGAAAATAACATGCGTTTGGAGTCTAACTCGCCTCCGGATGAATTCGCAAAATACTCGTGGCTCTACTTACAATATTACAACGCGACGTCTGCATTCTGTGAAGACATTAACATCAGCCAGCCGGCAGCCCATCAAGTACGGAACCTTTCGCGACGTGCGATAGCCAATCAGATGTAAGGTCCATTCCCAGAGCCTCGTTTAGCCAATCATAACATGGGTAAGCTTTCACGATGTTGTTTCGTCTCTCTGCACTTGCCTACTCCATGACAGGACGGTGGTAAGTGGGAATAAAGAGACCGGGTGTTTATACAACGGTGGATATAGCATGTCTTGGATGTCTGTAAATCTATAACTAAAGGCTGTTAGAGATAGAGTGGGCATTTTTGAAATTAACCTTAGAAAAAAGTCACTGCCCCTACGGGCGCCCTGAATGACATGCGCCCAGTAAAGTTGGTAATAATGGATGGAAAGTAGTTCCATATCTTAGCTTCGAATAAAAAGTGCTAGGTAACCGTTTCGCTTTCTGTTTTTTTATGCTTCGAAGTGTGTAAAAATTACAAGTTTTGTAACATATTTACTTTTCTAATAATTCCGCTGTTTCACCTGGCGTACGCATTAATAAAGTAATGATGTACATGGCAATGTTAATATTTCGTAAAGCGAAAGAATACACAACGTGCATACAAGTAGATTTTAAGCAAGGCTTTCAAAAGTGCTCGTTTGACCGTGAATAGCCTGCACCTCGAAGTGTTAAGCTAGTTAGTGGACATTAGTTTATCGCGGGATGGCGTTTGGCGGGTGTTTATTTTTTCAAGTGCTGCACGTTCTTTTTTACACCTTCTATTTGTCGTCGCGTCGTATCGTGTCCGGCGAGTGAAAGTCACGGACGGGCGAGTCGCCAGCGGTTGCCACTCCAAATCTCACAACATGTCGGCTCCATCACGCCAGTTTATTCCCGGCTCTCATCATCCAACATCGTTAGCCTTCCACCAAGACGAACCGGGTTCGAATCCCAGCGGGGTCGCTACCGGATTCTCGCAAGTGGGAATCGTGTTGGAGGTTACCGCTGGTCGGTGGGTTTTCTCAAGGATCTCCTGTTTCCCCTCGCCCTTACATTCCGGAGCTGCTTCGTATTCCCATAGCTTCACCCTCATCGGCTCTCAAAACTCCAATTTTAAAAGCCACCAGCCCTCTCATCTCTCCAGGAAACATTAAATGCGAGCTTGGTTAAGACGCTATATTAATTTAAGGCCAGGCTTCACAATGCATGGGCGTATTGGTAATCAAAGGCTAAATTCGGACAATGACCTCTCAGTCATTTGTAAATAGTATTTTCAACTAAGGTTTTTTTGTTTAATATTGAACGCATCTGCATTTGTAAACCATTCAAATTTTAATTTCTAAATTTTAAATGTACTTTTTTATTATTTATAAAATGTCACTACTTTTGAAATATGGAAAACTTATAATTGAAATATTAAAAAAAACTAAAATTTGGAAGGTTTACAAATTTGGATGAGTTCAATCTCTAACAAAAATTTTTAGTTTGAAATACTACCACGAAAAACGACTGAGAGATCTTTGTCCGAATTTAGCCTTTGATTCCCTACACACCCATGCATGGTGAAGCCTGGCCTTGCGAATTATGCCACAGTCTGGCTCGAATAACGGTACAGTGAACGATTTATTTGACTCTGAGGATAAACCCACACGGTTATACTTCATATGCCTTAATAGTAGGGATAGGAAAAATTCGGGAATTCATTTCGGGACAAGGTCAAACACATATACAGTGGAGTCGCCTTTGCAATTGGATGACCGTTTATTAGATACACCCTGGATGCCTCTGGGCCAATAGCAGACTTGCAAGGAAACGCCTTGCGAATCCCATAACTGCCACATGTGGGGCAAAAGCCAATGAACACTCAGCTGAGGCTCCAGTATGCAGAGGACTCAGGAGTCTAACCTAAAGGTCATCGAGCTCGCGGAATTTTCCTATCCCTACTTAATAGTTTTTATGTTGATCTTACATGAGGACTATATCAAGGGTCATTTGTGATTTTTGTGAATAAAAGCACACTTTTGTTGGGTTACAGATTAATCGTAAGCCCATTAAAATATTTGGCAACCTCTTTGTGGAAGCTATTGAAAGAGACCTGAATGTTTCTTCGGAGCTGGGCATGGTTAAAGAAATAAATATACTTCCTTGTTAACGAAAGGTACGTGGAGGGTATTTCTCTCGTTCGGTCGTCATGCGGGAGTTTGATAAACACGTCAAGCACCATTTACGTCACGCCAGCATAACAATTCTTGCCCTGGCAAACTGAAGTGCTGCTGCTTTGTAACATAACGCTCGTAACACCTGGAGTGCTATCTGCGTCACATGGCATTCAACAAACCTTCATGGAATCGGCCGCATCGTTACAACGTCCACACTCGTTGAATCTGTAGCACCAGGAACGTGAAATATCACCTATAGTTTGAGACCTGCAAAATTCGCGTTATTATTTGAGGGCCTGTTAAGGGCCTGTTAAATTAAAAACACTTTTCCTTATGCAATACACGTGTCACTCTACCATTCTTTATTCGACACGCCCCGGGTAACACTGCGCCAATAAATGAACACTTCACAGTTGTGTACCCCAATCACGTGCAGTTCACTCAGAAAGGGCGTGACTTAACATTTATTCAGCAGCCAATAGAGAAATGACGCCATCTCGAGTAAATACAGTACTATGAATTCTAGCTTTCTGAAGCCTTGCTAAATTTATACTTCCATGATATTCCTCCGCCTCGTGCAAACTAAGCTTACATAAGTCTAAAAAATAACACCAAAAGACTACGCACCGAATTCGTGCGCACTCAGTTGTAATAATATTTGCATAAGAACTATTTCTGTCTAGGCACTGCCAACACACATATTTTCTCACTGTTCACTCATATTTATTATAAATTAAATATTATAAAATAATATATAAGTAAAACTTCAATTTAACTTAAGAAAGGGATACTTTTAAGTTAACAGATGTATAAAACGCTTGTGATACATGGCATGATTAGGAAATAACTAAGCACGTCATACATTGGGTGATTTTTCAAAGGTTTGATTCAAAAAGCAAGAAGAAACCGCGGATAGACTATACCATATGGTAAGAAGTGGTTCGTAAAGTATCAGCATGTTACTTTGTATCTGATATATCCGACATCACTTGTAACAGATACTGTAAACAAATACACTGGCCGAACTATCAGGTAACTTACAGTATTAGTTTCAAATTTGCTAGTTTTCTGCATTTCCTGTTCCGTATAACTGATACAAATTTAATTATATTTAAGGTGTGCACTCAGATTAAAATTAAACTTCTTGTTTTATATTTTACAAGCGCACAATTAAGTGTTTTACTTTTTTTTATCAGAAGATAAAGATTTGTAGTTTAGTTTTCATTTGGACGATTAACATACTGAATGTTAATTATTCTCCATGAAATATTTCAGTACAAGTGGAGTCTTTTTTTCTCACCCATACTTTATTTCACTCTAACATATACACAGTTTACCAACCCAGGTGAACTAGTAGGGAAGAGCAGGGTTAGGCGGCCACTCTGCGGTAAAATCACATTTAAATTCGTCTTCTGTAAGTATAACTAGAGACCTGAAGAATTCGCGGATTACTTTTGGGGCAAGCTAGAATTCAAAACACGTGTGTTCATATAACTTCAGCCATTGGACCACGCGGTGTTGGACACCTTCTAGAGAACGGCGACTCAATCGTTGCCTTCCAGTGTGATAGCAAAAAAACCTATGCACAGTTCATATTGGCATATTTGTACATAGGCTAGAGTCTAACCTGCAGATCATTGAACTCGCGAATTTTTTAGGTCTATATGTATAACATAAATATAATATAACCTCTCGTACAACATAGTTATTTAACAAACAACTAAACATATTATTTTTATAGTATTACAAATTATTATTTATTATTGAATTTAAAAAAAAAATTGTTTCCAAAACGACTGCTTTACCCTGCGAGCTTCGGTAAAGGGGCCACTAACTGGACACTTGGGTCCTCGCATTTAACAGTTTCTCCCCTTTGAAAAAGGGCAGCGGTGGATATAGCTCCAGTCTCCCACCACGGCGATCCGGGTTCGATTCCCGGCGGGTTCACTCCCGGATTTTGGCATGTGGGAATTGTGATGGACGATGCCGCTTGCTGGCGGGTTTTCTAGGCGTGCTCCCGCTTCCCCGCCCCTGCATTCCATCGCCGCTCCATCCTAGGGTCTCATTTCATGCCATGTCCGGGGATGACGGGAACCTACGGGTCCCAGCTGGAAAGCCCGTCACTCGGAGAGTGTTACCTCGCTCTGGGTTCACTCCCCATTCGAGTTAATCTAAATTCATCATTCATCACCTGGGGACAGAATTAAATACTAGGAAGTCATGCAAACCATTGCCGAACGTTATTTCAGTTGTATGCTATAAGCGACGGTGCAGTTCCTAGCGTTCAAGTGGCGAATATTTCAGTCTGTTACTTCAAACTAGGTAGCTGGCCACTTAGCTCTCTCGGATGCCACCGCATAAAAGCTTGTCCAGAGTGAAAAAATAACTAATCTAATACATTTTAAACATGTGCTGTAAAGGCCTACTTATACTGTAGTAAATAAATATAAACCTACTACACACTAAGATAAAATTAACTTTATTCATCACTTACCTACGCCTATATTAAACATGGGCAAAACCACGAGAACTTTAATGAAATAATTAAGTTGAAAGACAACCGGCTCAAGTGCTCTCAGAGCACTATGGTTTTCCTCTTTCCTGTTTCACATCTTCGCCACCAGACTGCAGCGGAGTTACAGCTGATGGACATATACCCTGCTCTCCCCTACTTCGTAACACACGTACATGTTAACATGTGTCTCTGAAATGCAGGGACAAGTTCGCGTTAAGAGACTGGCGAATAGCAGTGACGCATTCGGTAATTCCTGTATATATCGAAAGCTTCAGATTCCTCATGACAGATTCAGAAAAGGGATGTAATAAAGACCCATCTCTACTATAGAGTAAATAAATACAGATTTTCTTGAGTGTGCGGCGAGCTGTTTTACCTGTCCTCTTTCAACTACTGTGATATTTCGAAGTCAGGACTTGAAGCGCAAATTTCTCACACGAACACGGGAGACCGCCTATTATGTAACATAAGAAAGAACTTCTGTTCGGGACACTATGAACTCTACATTTTCCTTACATACGGCTAGTATTGGACGTTGTGAAGCGCCACAAGCGTGGCTTTTGTACTGTGGACCAATGTGTAGAGACATGCAAAATTCGCGTTATTATTTGGCATCATGCTGAACTTCACAGTACTGTATATACCGGAGCCGGCGTTGTTTTTCCATTTGCTGCTGCATAGATATGAAGCCACGCTCTTCCTGGCTGAACTGCGCGTGATTGGCATTGCAAAGTGTTCATTTACTGGTACAGAGTTACCCAGGCGTGTCAGGTAAAGTATGGTTTAATGACAAATGTACTGCAAAAGGTACGTGTGTTTAAAGTTTAACGTGCAGTTGTGTACGAATAAAACGTCGATGAGAGCATACAGAGACAAAGATATAAACTCTTTCAGACCCACTTTAATATACTGTTCAAGCTGTTTCAAACAAAACATTTTATGATGTGTTCTGTACTTAAATTGACGCAACACTTGTTTCGTTGTTAGAGCCAATGAGGTTTAGGCTGTATGTTCGGCTTCAGTTATATGAACCATTTATGTCCTAGACTAGTGAGACGGTTTGCGAATCATTGACTCACATGTATGACCATTGCTCATTGAGCTTCGCAGTGTGCATTATACACCAAAAATTACCCACACTTGCGTAATGCACACAACTGTGTACATTGGGTCTGAGTGGGTTTTAAAACACTTCGGCTTAGATAAGGCGTTATAAAACTTTGTGATTTCGAGGACCATTTGATATGATTTATGATATTGCCGGACCCCCAACCGTTTCTTTTTATACAAGCTATATGAAGATTTTTCGCCTATAAAGTCTATTTATTATTTACTATGCAAACTGTTAGAGTCTAGAGTTTTGTACGAAGCAAAATTTGTAAGTACCAGTTTCACGATTAATAAAAACGTTTCAACGTTACAGCATAATTACAACATTACTACGGAAAGTAAAATATATTAGTTTCACTTGCGGATTCTTGACTATAAGCTCAAGGGCTCCAAGGGGTGCGTGGACCTCAATTTAAGAAAAATGGGCTTAGATACACTCCCGCGATTGGTTGGTTTTCAACCATTAAGCATCAAAGTTGCCTGCTTGCTAATCACGGACTTTCAGTACCGGAGTAACCTAATTCTGATTGGTCCAGTCAAATATCCCGATGCCTCCTCACAAAGACCAGCGTCCAATGACCAAAGAAAAACTGCAGGCATGCGTGCAGGATTGTTGAAGTCTAATCTGCGAGGAACTGTTTTCGGAAACTCATATATGCCCGTACAATTCGTGGACACAGGGTATAGGCTGTTACATACACTTTAATTTTTCATGACAGGTATTTACATAAGAGTAAATTTGTGGCATTGAAAATTATCGTGGAAAATAAGCAAATCTGCGTGTGCTAAATTGCCCCACAGTTGGAAGCCACTGAAATAGGTAGCGAGACATAGGCGTAATCTCAGTGACTGATTTGAATACGCCCTTACGTTGAAATTGCAGATTATCGTGTAAGTAGCTATGCAAAATGTGTGTTTGGTGACATAGAGATGACCACTTTATATATATGTGTGTGTGCGTGTGTGTGTATAAGGTCTTGCCCTCGTAGACTAGAAGTTCTAGGTGCTGAATAAAGGGCAACTTCCCTTAAAACACATGAAAAAAGACACTGACACTGAATATAGGAGGATCTCCTTACTACCAGCAACCCTACAAGGAACAAGTGCCCATTGGTTGAAACATACGCTTAATAACCAACTATTTTTCTTTAAGCAGTGGTTTCAGATCAGAATTATATTCAAATAATATTAAATGCAGCAAACGTAATCCAATTTTACTTCTAGCAAAATACCAATCTTACTATCCCTTTCAGACCCACTTTAATTTACGTTTTTAGATGTTGCAAACAAAAATATTTATGACGAGTTCTGTACTTAAAGTCAACACAACACTTGTTTCGTTGTCACTGCCAACGAGCTGTAGACTATGTGTTCGTCTACAGTAATATGAACAAATTATGACCTAGACCAATAAGACGGTTTGGGAATCATTTACACTCACAAGTAAGATCATTAGTCACTGAGCTTCGCAGTGTGCAGTATAGACCAAAGATTACCTACACGTGGTTAATGTACACAATTGTATACACTGGGTCTTAATAGGTTAAGTAATTAGTAGGGGTACGAAAATTTCGCGATTCATTTCAGGACGAGATAGGCGTCCAACGCGTGTACATTGAAGTCTCCTTTGCAATTGGATCACAGTTCATTATACATGCCCTGGACAACTCTGAGCCAATGACAGACTGCCACTGAAACAAGTAGCGAGTGTCATGCTATCAGGCGTGAAGTAACACTGGCTATTCTCCGAGGCAGTAGCCATTGAACAAACATCTGGGGCTTGATTATACACAGGACTTTGGAGTCTAGCCTACAGGTCATTGAACTCGTGAAATTTTCCTATCCCTAGTAATTAGGAAGCTTGCAAATACATTTCCTAATGAGTGCAAAACTATAGTGTTCTGGTACAAAGTTCAATGCTAATTAAAATGCCACACAACGCTAGTTAAGATTCTTTCCTGCATAAACTCTAAATAATTGGGTAGATTCAAGAGAAACTTTTACTGAGGATTTCCGTGAGACTTTAAAAATGACGTCTGATTAAGTTATTAAAACAGCATTGCAGGTTTCAGCTTCACCCCAGGAGCATACGGCTAACGACTTAACAGTCTGACACATGTACCATATATCTTGCAGACTTAAAAACCATAAGTACTCGAAATCCCTCTTCTTTTGCGCTCCAGCGCACTCCAGCGGTCTTAAATCTTCGATTGAGTACCATTTCGTACGTCGATGCCGTCCATACACCACGTAATTGACACATTAATAACTATGGGCGAGCAGCCCTGGCTGCCCAGTACGACGGCGTGTCACATTCATTATGGAGACCAGGTCCATTCACATATTATATTTTCACTCCAAGTTCCAAATTCAGATTAACCTTACTGATATAGGGCTTATCTCTAAAACATATTCAGAAACCCTCTTCATTTGTAACTTCACGCACAGCAGCCAACTTACGTGAAAAATAAACAGTGCCAACAATAAAACTAAATTATACTGATTTTGAAAAATTACCAATGACACAAAATAGTTAATACAAGACCATATTTCAATTTAACATGTTATAATAATAATTACGGTAAAATTATATTCATGTTATCAAACCTTGCACTTAATTAATTATGTAAACATTGGCCCTTGCCAATATGGCTAGAGCTAGTGATTTTTCGCAAAAAAAAATATTAGTACACGGTAGACTTCAATACAACAAGAACCCAACAGCAGTTTGTGTATGGCCATTGGTTGCTGTCTGCTTGAGAAGGCGTTTTCATATTTGACCGGGCCACTCAGAATTCGGCAACATCAGCACGGCTTCTACATGATTCGTGTGCAGACAGTTGACACGTGTCAAGAAGTAATTCATCCAATCAACGTAGGTAAATGACCCTACATTGTTTTGAAATATAACTTGTCTTGAAGGTTTTTTCTCGAAATTTCACTACGCTAAATATGGCTGTAATTTAGATGCAAAATTATACGTCACATTGTGATAGGTACCTATAAACCGTTGGAAATGGTTCCGCTAGATCCATGACACATGAAGCGATCAATCACAAATTCGTTGGTATTTCAGCTACCACCAATAGCTAGGGATAGGAAAAATTCGCGAATTCATTTCGGGACAAGATAGACGTCAAACACATGTACAGTGAAGTCACCTTTGCAATTGGATCACCGTTTAATAGACACACCCTGGATGCCTCTGGGCCAATAGTAGACTTGCAAGGAAACGCCTTGCGAATCCCATAACTGCCAGGTGTGGGGCTACAGCCAATGAACACTCAGCTGAGGCTCCAGCATACAGAGGACTGAGGAGTCTAGCCTACAGGCCATTGGACTCGCGAAATTTTGCTATCCCAACCAATAGCACTAACTATGGAAAGACGCTGGTTTAATTCGTGCTAGCTTCTTACTTTGTACAGCACCGAACATGATTTTACCTATTCTGCAACATGTCAGATGTAACGAGTATACCCGGAATAATATGTTCAGTGGTTAAATGTTCTGTTCATCTTATTTGCATCCTTCCAGCAATAGTTGATATTAAAATTGCAGTGATACTAATAAACGCAGTGTATACATTTTATAGCTCTCAGAAGTTAACGTTTAAGGCCACCAAAACATATAGTTCCTTGGTTAATATGCCTGCGGTGAAGACCTTACAAATTGCTCACTTTACAGTGAATAGCCTATTTCTAGAGACACCCGATTTTCACGAAATAATTTCCGCACATGTTAGATTTCAATAACCTACGGGTATACGAGCAGTTATCTTTTGCTTGTTGGTTGCGTGTCTTTGAGAGGAAACATTTACTTACTTGAGGCCACGGTGTTTGCGGGGTTAGCCTGCTCGCCTCCTACCATGGCGATCCGGGTTCAATCCCCAGCCGGGCTACTTCCGGATTTTCGCGTTTGGGAATCGTGCCGGACGATGAGGTTGGTCGGCGGGTTTTCTCGGGGATGTCCCAGTTTCCCCACCCCTTCATTCCGGCGCTGCTCCGTACTCACCTCAATAACCCTCATCGGTTCTCGAGACCTCGATGTCAAGAGCAGTCCATATCTTTTCACTCACTAATTTTTTTATTTGAATGGCCAATCAAAATTAAGATACTCATAGTACGCGTTGTGATTCGTGAATAGACACCTAAAACACGTAACACGTGGGTAAATCTTCCAATCAAGAAAGTGGATCATAGCTAAAGTGTTACGAAATACAACTGTTCGTGAAATCGTTTTCGAAATTTGGGTGTCCCTATCTATATCAAATAATTTGTAACTAAATATGTGTCAAAATTAGTATTCGACTTGCATAATATATCCGTAGCTTCACACTTTTCGAAGCAAACCTTTGAAAAATCACCCCGTATATTCCGACGTGTTTGGTTGTTTCCTAAAATTGTGTACCACAAGCGTTCTGTATATTTCTGTTAATATAAAATTAATTGTTAAATTGAACTTATACTTATATCTAACGTATACGCACAGATGTTTTTGCGAAAATATTTCAACACCAGTTGTACTCCAAAACTTTTTTGTTCATATGCACTTTGGTGGTTGGATGATTTTTAATGCCACGTGCCTCAAGTGTCTGCCCGCGAATCATGGACGTTCAGTAACGGAGTACTTTATTACGATTGGTCCAGTCAAATAAGAGCATATCTTCTCACGTAGGAACGTGGCTAATTGTAATTACCGAATGAAGTTGTGAATGTGGGCGTAGGATATTGAAGTCTAGCATGGCCACAAATATTTTCGTGAAGTACACCCGTCCCTACTAATGTATTTATTACAATTTTTCATTTATAATTTACATTAATAAAACAGGGAGAATATAGGTTTGTTGGTAATGCCGGGTATGAAGTCGTTCTCATGTAAAATAGTACCAAAGTGAATGTGCACGAATGCGGCACGTTGTCGCTTGAAGCTTTTTTTTATACGAGACCAGTGGCGTCTCGTTAGGGCATGTAAGGAGACAGTTTCCTGACAGTGTTATATTTAAAATAAATATTAAATTCTAACTTATATTTACTTTAAGGTAACACATTCTACTCGGGAAACAATACTGTACATTATAAGAAAACAAACTCGTTGGCTAGCAAAACCAAGATGTTTGGAAAAACAATGTACGAAAAAAAATGTTTAAATGGCACCATTTTGCACCTTGAAATCCAAAATTTTCCCGCAGGGAGGACCCCCGGGCCCCCCTCCCTCTTTATTGGGGTGATCAACGTCACTATTGCCCGCTGCACACAGTAACTTGCCCGTGAAATTTTTGCACACATCGCCACTGCACGAGACGTAGGCAAAGCAGCAAAGGTGATCCTTAGCAAGCCTTCAGAAAAGTTAGAAGAAACCGTGAATGACCTATATAGAGGCGCTTATTTTTTGCGAAAAGATTTCAGGACAAGTTGTGTTCCAACACACTTTATTTGAGAACCACTTTCGCGATTGGATCATTTGAATTGTTACGCGTCTTATATGTCCGCCCACGAATCACGGAAGATCAGTATCGGAGAAACTTAACTGTGGCTGGCTCACTCATATAACAGACTGTCTTCACACTAATTCCCGGTTGCACCAACATCTTCCCCGATCCGAGATCGAATTATCCTACCTCCGAACCAGGATCCTGTGAGAGATCTAGATTAAGTATGAGACAAATTTTGCTATTGGTTCTTAATATATGACGTCATGGAAGGAGGCGAATTTTTCACTATAGATAGAAATAGATGCGCGATGTTTTATCTACTTTAAGTTAATTTTCGTTGTACGAATTTTACTGAATAATATTCAAATGCGTATAATGTTGTTTTAATTTCCCAAGAAAACAATCTAACGTAGTTCTATCTATTGGCGTATTTTCAAACTTCATTTGTCGACGATGGCTGCTGATCTCGGACTGAGATTTCGAACCGCCAATTTAGGCGGTTCGAAATGAACTTCATCTCGATCTCCAGTCCAGCTCTGAACTAGAATGGTGCAACAGTTTTATGTGCCGATCTTAGATCAGATCTCGGATCAAGTTTCGAACCATGATGGTGCGACCGGGCATCACACAAGCGGCCAGTAGTCAAATGAAGACTGCAAGTGTGCACATAGGGTATTGATGTTTGCCCTCCACGTAAATCTTTTCGCGTAGAACAGGTGGGCCTATCTAGAGACATCGATTGTAATGCAATTCCCAGAAAACTTCCTAAATCAACTCTTGGTTAACCACTTCGTTAAAAAAAAAGAAATTAAAAACCAGAGTTACCTATGCGTAAACCTGAACCAGCTCCATGGATTTTTTTTTTTTTTTTTTTTTTTTTTAGGCGCTTTCCTGTGTCGTCGCGCTGTTTAACTCTAACGCAACCATACAGTGACGCATGACTGACGGACGCATTCAACCTGCCGTTTTGTCTGGGCCGTGACTGACAACGGGACTGTCTTGGACCGCACCACTGACAAAGGGAAAGTGGTCCAAGGACCGGTTAGCGATTTAATTTGGCAAGAAACAAGTTTTGCAGCCAGCCCAGTATCCATTATTCTCCATTTTCTCTTTACTTCTACAATGGTGGTCTCGAGGGCACTGTGCCATTTGTGTGTCACGCGATCAATATGTACTTTTTTTTTTTTTTTTTTTTTTTTTTACAGTTGGACGTGTTATTTATGTTCAAATTATCGCGCGATTATTCTCGTGACTTTTTTTTTCTTTCCTCGACGTCTGTTTCTTACTACACTGAAATGCTGTCGAGGAATGTTGCTTGCGTTTCGTAACACTTTCAGACATAAAATTATGACTAGTAGTTTCAGGATTCATTAGCGAAAATAATTTCGATCGTTACTGTCCTTAAGCTTATTCTGAGCTTAGTAAATTACTATCAATGAACTTGACGCTTGGTGTTCAACGACAACTGCAAGAACCAGTTGGAGACTATAGCCCTGCCAAAGTTCTACTTCCTGGATATTTCTGCCACGAAAAATAGGACGTGTCCAATTACCAAGCCCCTGGTACGAAATTTGGCCGTACTAGGCAGGAAATGCCATGACGAGTGCCACACTAGCCCGTATACTGGCCGCTATGGCGGACCTTGCACAAGCTTTTACGGAATCTGGTGTAGTGTAATATCGCCTTTACGCTCACCTACCAACACCCACACCCTCCCCGACACCCCCCCCCCCCTTTTTTTCCACCCTTCCCAACATTCAAACCGCTCACCCTCTTCCCCCCTTATTAGAGGTCAGAGTTCACGCGGTTCGAAGCAGCGAGTCACCCTTGACGTCTTCGTGCTTCATGCAAATGGTAAAGTGAGTTTCGGCAGTATTCCCAACCACTTGTAGTGAGTGAGGGAAGAGATTTGGACGGCTCTTAACCTCGGGGTCTTGGTGAAGTGACAGTATGGAGTAGCGCTGTAATGAAAGGGCGGGGAAAAGCGGGAGATACCCGAGAAAATCTCCGAACGAGCCAACGGCATCGTCCGGCACGATTCCCAGCCACTTGTAGTTACCATTGGGAGCGAAATGCCTTTCGCAGCTTATAGTAGCCAATCAGAGGCCAGGCCCGTTCCAGAGCCTGGCGCAGCCGATGAGTAGGCGGCAGCTAGATTTCAATATCCTATGTGCACATTTTCAGTCTTCATTAGACTATTGGTCGCTTGTCTTTGTGTGAAGACAGTCTGTTAGGCGAGTGAGCGAATCAGAATTAAGTTACTCCGATATTGACCGTACGTGATTCGCGGGCAGGTAAATAAGACGCGGAACAATTCGAATGATCCAATCACGAAAGTGGTTCTAAATTAAAGTGCGTTAGAACATAACTTGCTCTGACATGTAAGTAATACGTATAGTGTGTATATTCAACTGCACTCAGAAGTTAACTTCTAAAGCTAAAATGAAATATATTTACTTACTATTATTCCAAATAAGGGGGTTTTTCAAAAGTGCTCACTTTACCGAGAAAAGCCTATAACTAGAGACCTGCAAGATTCGCGTTATATTCTAACATCAAGCTAAAATTCAGAGTACTATATATACCTGAGCCGGTGTCATTTCTTCATTGGTTGCTGCATTAATTTTAAGTCACGCCCTTTCTGAGTGAAATGCACGTGATTGGGGCACACAATTGTGAAGTGTTAATTAATTGGCGCAGAGTTACCCGGGGCGTGTTAAATAAAGAATGGCCCAATGGCACACGTATTGCAAAGGAAAAAGGGTTTTTAAGTTTAACATGTCCTCAAATAATAACGCAAATTTTGCAAGTGTCTACCCATGACACATTGTCCGTAGTCAGTGTTTGCTGCGCGTATATGCGTATATCAGAAAATACTTGTTAAATGAATACTTTTTTTTTTTTTTTCAAGAAAAGTATAAAATAATTATTCACAACTAATATATATCCGTTTTTATTTTATTAAATATATTCAGAGTAATGCGTAATGAAATTGGTTAAATCTAGCATTTTTAGACTTTTCTGCGTAGTTACCACAAGAAAAAAGCAAAAAAAAAAGTACAAATATGAATTTATAGTTAAATTCACTTACTTGCATCACGTGTAGTAATAATATCCTACGATTGCAGATGTAATTTTCAATAAATTCAGCTTCCCACGAACACACATTACACTGTAGCCATAGGAGGACCCGTCGTAATTGCTTCTTTATGGCTAGATGTGATCTTGAGGTATTTAACTTTTTTTTTTTTTTTTACAAGGGATTCCCCTTAAGTACTCCGTGAGACGACCCGTCTAGATCACAGCTCGTAAATCTTGCGCCGCGTGAAGGGAGCGGCCCGCTGATGTTGCGTGGCTGGCAAACACTAACCTAATTTCCATGGTGTTGCCGCGTCGACCGCTGGGGTCCCGCGCCAGGAACAGACTGTTGTGCAAACGTTGCTCCGCCTGGAGGCAGCGAGTGGACCACCAGTTAAAGGGGCTGTGGAGGTGATGGCATGGCGTGTTGGTGGGTTTTAAATTGGGGGGGGGGGGGGCGAAGGCGACAGCAGGCACTAAAGCGCTTCGCTGCACATGTATTCGCGGCCTGGGCGTTGGGGACAGAGAGAGAAGGAGAGAGAGTTTCCTCGCAGCGCTTGTCGGGCGAGTGTGCCTGTCCGACATCAAAGCGGCCGGTCTGATGTATTGCCCTGGCAGCTTCCCCCCGAAGTGGCTTTACAGGGTTTGCGGAAATTCCGGCAGAGAGGGAGGGGGGGTGCGCGCCTCAATGTAGGGTGGGCGTGGCCATTGCCTACACTGTGAACACGTCCGCCGAGGCAACTGAAATGTTAAAGAGTGTTATAGCCCCGCCCGCTGTGAGAAAGCGCGGTCGTTTTGTCATTGTTCTTTTTTCTTGCCGTCTCTGATTATATGCTTCGAATTTGACATATGGTTATGGCCACCTGATTTTCGTGAAAAGATTTCGGAACTGCTTGTATTCCATAACACTAGAGATCAGATCCACTTTCCCTGACTGGATGACTTTATAACTGTCGCACGTTTGTAAATGTCTGGCAGCGAATCACGGACACTCGCGGTTGGAGTTAGTTATTTCTGATTGGCCTAGTGAGGCAGGGAACTGTTTTCCGACAAAGACACGTGGCCAGTAACCAAAAGAAAACTGCATTCATGCTATAGGACATTGGAGTATAGCCTTCGCGTAAATCTTTTCGCGAAAAACAGGTGGCCCTATATATAGCCCATTCATGATTTCAAACTTTTGTGAAGCCCTATTTAAGTTCTACTTCTAGAATACTCCTCCGCCTCATACAATGGTTTACCATAGCCTAGGGAATTACACCAACGGGGCAACGCACTGAATTCGTGCGCACTCAATTTAATGATAATTTACCTAGGAACTATTTCTTTATGAGCAGTACCAACAAACCTATTTTCTCTCTGTTTTTATTTATGTTAATTATTATTTAAATATTATAATTTATAAATAAAATATAAATACAAATTAAATTGAACAAAAATAAGGTTTTTTTACGTTAACACAATTATGAAAGGCTTGTGAAAAAGGACATTTAGGAAACAACTTAACATGTCATACATCGGGTGATTGTTCAAAGATTTGATGTAAAAACAGTGAATAAACAACGGGTCGGCTAGAAACATGTCATGTATCACAAGCGTGCTATACATCTGTTAACATAAAAGTACCTTTTATATTAAATTGAACTTCTACTTCTGTTTTAATTATAATGCGTAATATTTCATTCATATTTAATGTGAATAATAACAAATGGAAAATAGATGCGTTGTCAATACCGAATAAGAAATAGTTCTTATGCAAAATGTTATTACACTGAGTGAGCGCGTATGCTGTGCGCTGTACCTCTGATGTAATTTTACAGATTTGGTTAAGCTGTGTTTTAATGCACGAGGCGGAGGAATATCCTGGAAGTAGAACTTAAGCAGGACTTCAGAAAAGTTGGAAGTAACAGTGAATGGACTATATTAACTCTAAACCGTTCATTCTGGGTGACCAACATATAGCAAGCTGCACAGTAAATTGCTTCGAAGATATCTCCATTTTATAGCTCGAATAGGATCCAGTACAGTGCTTTATGCTGATATTAGCACATTTCCCAACAAAAATCTGGTTTTTGTTGGGACGTCTAAAATTATAAATTTACGAATTATTTAAAGGGTTTAAGAAGACAATATGGCATTATCAATAACTTAACGGCGACAGTTCTTATACAGTAAAATTCAAGATGGCTTTTCATTTTTTAGTGATAAGATTTGCCGGAGGGGTTTTTTTTTTTCAGCATTGGCAAGGTTCCGCACATGTGGGCGTAATTAAAACCGCTAAGATTTCATTTGCAATAGTTTCTATTTATTCTAAATACTTAGTTGAACCTTGCGTTACGCAAGCCCAGAATTTGAATTTCTAATCGAATTCGTCAGTGTAAGAGGTTGGCATTATACAAAAATTTTGCCCGCTGCTACGTCGGCCCAGAACTTGGAATTGTCAGTGAATTTTGTCTTACCGTAGCAATACATTTCGAATCCGTAAAAAATTATGTAAATGTGATATGCGTATGATATTCCTACATTAATACGATGCAACGATGAAAAGAAAATATAATGGTCGGATTACTTTTTCTCGTATCATTTTTTTTTGTGTGTCTATAAACGTATGTTTTTAAAATCTAAAACTGAAATGTAACAACGACCTGGCAATGCAGAAAATATAAAAATACGTACAGGATAGAAAACGTTTCAAAAGAAAAATAATCTCTTAGTTATTTCTGCTCAGCTCTTTGTTCATATCGTTTTTTGTATATAAAAAAAAGTCTTCCAGTAGTTTTTGCGGGAGGGTAGAACAGGTGTTCAAATACAAAACTTTATTTTTATGTTTTGGGGGGGGGGGGGTTTCTAAGTACTTAAAATAATCAGTAAATGTCACATCTTCTTACATGCATAGACCTCGAGAGTAGGTCTATATATTTTTGTATAGATTAAATTATTTCACAACTATATATTCACCCTGATATATTCCCTTTAAGAAACGGATCTTCTTGATTGCCGCAACCTTTTGTCATAAGTTACTATGTCCCCCGAATTAGTACATTTTTTTTACAGTTCTGATGGCAACCCTGTTTATGTATGTTGCTATGGATACAACAGTATTTTCCCCTGCCACAGATGTCGTTTACGTAAACACACTCAACCGACTAACAACTTGGCCAGCACAACACATCGACAGTAGATATTTTCCCATGGAAATAACTGTACACAAGACGACTTTCAGAACTGTCAAAGAAGTGCACTCGTGCGTGAAACAGACTATACCCGTTGCTTTGTGTGTTGCCCACGCAACAGGTATTGTAAAAAAAATAATAGGTTTTCAAATATAGGCAGTAATATCCTAAAAAAAGTTGGGACTTGGGGTACACTAAAAAATACTGCTGTTGAGCGAGTCAAGGTAAGCAGAGAAATATGCAGTGTCTCTACAGCAGATAGGTGGTGCGTGTATGTTTGTGATAGTCGTTTGTTGTAATTTAATATTTACGTCGAGACTTTAAATATCTGGCTATCGTGTTCAACCAACATTGCAGAACATAGGTGCTTCTGCTTAGCGTATTATGTCAGACAATCATCAACTGCATGTCATGTCAGAGAGGTGGAGGTTTTTCGCGGCTAATTGAGCCCTGTTATAGTCATGCTTAAGATAATCTTTTCTGCCATGTTTGTATCGTTCAGCCATGTGCAGAATTAATATTCCATTGGTCCCTGTAACTGTATTCATCCGTCGATTAAGTGCAGCTATGAAATTATAAGAGACGCTAATATCAGTCTACTTTTACCATGATAATTTACTATTTTTAATAATACTTGATCAAAATCAATATATTCACATTATATGACATACGGCTGAAGCCTCTCTGAGCGTGTTATCTGTAGAAGGAAAAAAACAGGGCCAACGAGAGGAATAATAATTGCTTCTCAAAGTATGTACAGTGGAACCCCTGTATTACACTCCCCGATTTTAAACTTCCTACATTTTATACACACGTTTTTTGGTCCCAATGTCTGTTTTTACAGCATAAGTTTCCGCATCTTACACTTTCCTGCATTTTGCAACATTTTTTCCTCGGTCCTTTTTAAAGGTGTAAAAACGTCCTTATTTGCTATTTATTTGCACTTAAAGAAATTATTCGTGATATGATAAATGGTCGTAGTGACTGAGGGTTTTTTGACACGCACAATGAAAATTTTCATACCAACTTAACTCGAAAATTAAAATGCAATTACGAAACTGCGGTTTAAAAAATACCTATAATCGAAATTATGCATGTACTTGTAGTATTAACAAGCAATTTACATGATCGAACTGGTAAGTTTAAAAGATTTTTCGTAGGGATAGGAAAATTTCGTGAGTTCAATGTCCTGTAGGCTAGACTCCTCAGTCCTTTGAATTCTGTAGCCTCAGCGGTGTGTTCATTGGCTGTTGCCCCACACCTGGCAGTTATGGGATTCGCAAGGTGCTTCCTTGCAATTATGCTATTGGCTCAGAGGCCCACAGGGCGGGTCTAATAAACTGTAATCCAATTGCAAAGGTGACTTCACTATATATGTGTTTGACGTCTATCTTGCCCCGAAATGAATTCGCGAAATATTCCTATCCTTAATTATTCTCTAGATTCTCTATTTCTCCGTATTTTTGCTAGCTTTTCAATACTATTTACGAGGAAATTCTGGGTCTCTTGTGGCCAAGCTTGCTAAATCGATGCAGGCAGGTGATGTTCCATATACAGCTTGCAGAATTATTCCGTTCATGAGCACCGAGTCGATATTCAGGTGCCTCGGAGCCTGCTTCAATCTGAATATCTATCGCTAGAGCTAGTGATCTTTCGTGGAAAAAAATATGAGCACGCGGTAGACATCAATACTATAAGCAACCAATAGCAGTTCGTCTATAGTTAGGGACCCTTGTTTTTCGCGAAATCTTTCAGGCCAAGTTGTGTTATAACCCACCTAAGTTTAAACCCACTATCGTGATTGGATCATTTGAATTGTAAAGCGTCTTGTCTGTCTGCCCGCGAATCACATACCGTCAGTGTTGGAGGAACTTAATTCTGATTGGCTCACTTATGTAACATACCGTCTTCGCAAAAAAAAAAAAAAAAACAGGCGACCAGTAGTCTAATGAGGACACTACAAGCCTGCACATAGCATACTGAAGTCTAGCCTCCACGTAAATCTTCTCGCGAAAAACAGGTGGCCCTATCTATGCAATTGGTTGCTGTGTGCTTGAGAAAACGTGTTCATATTTTACCTGGCCACTCAGAATTCGGCAACATCGGCTCGGCTCCTACATGATTCATGTGCAGACAATCAACACTTGTAAAAGAGTAATCCAGCCACTTAAGATAGGTAAACGACCCTACTGTGTTTTTAAATATAACATGTCTTGCAATCTTTTCGCGAAATCTCACTACCCCTACCCATAGCTAATTTATGTGCATAGCCGTACACCATAGTAAAGGCTGTTTACGATAAAGTGAACACTTTTGAAATAAACCTTAGAAAAAGTTCGATGTCCCTGCCTGCATATATTTCAACGGGCGCACTGAATGACATACGTCCAGTAAAGTTGGTAATACGGGATGGAAAGTAGTTCCATATCTTAGCGTTGAATAAAGAGTGCAAGGTAACAATTTGTGATAACTTAAATTATTTATTTAGGTTTCTGTTGTTTTATAATGCATCGACGAGCAAAAATGACCAGATATATAGTATACATAGTTTTCTAATAATTTCACAGATTCACTTAACCGACGCATGAATAACGTGGTGAGGCAAATGTCATTGTTAAGTTTACATACGGCGTATGCACACACAACGTGCATTCAAGTAGATATTAAACTGGATTTTCAAAAGTGCTCATTTTACTGTGAACAGCCTATAACTATCAAGAACTGGGACTAGGTACCCCGTGCAGCTTGTTGGGGAGCGAAGCGCACGGAGGGTAGCTGTTGTTGATGCTTCCGGAGTAAACAATCCTTGATCCGGCTCTCTGCGTGGTCAAGGTTAGATCTGCGCTTCAATGAAATACAAAGCCGTTGGGTGGGACATTTCATCCAGTACCACGGTTAGCGTATAATTCGACCCGTGCTCATGAGCCTTGACTTTCTTGCAAAGTTGACGTCCTGACTAGACCGAGAAAACGAGTGTAGAACAAGAAATATCGCCGGGTATTTTTAACAACGTCTCAAGGATTCTTCACCAAGGCGACGCAGCTGCTCACAAAAAAAAACATATCTGCGAAGCTGCTGTTTTTAAAGGACAGGCACAGCTCTGTACTCAAGTATCCCGTATATTCGTGACGTATGTCACAGTGTGGCTACCACCTTTTCCACAAAGTGGAAACTGTATTGGAAAGAACATATCAGTGTGCGGAAGTGCGACGAGATTTGGGCGGCTCTTAACACCGAGGCATTCAGAGCCAATGAGGGTGCTCGAGATGAGTATGGAGCAGCGGCGGAATTAAGGGGGCCGGGAGAGAAGACCCGCAGACCAACGGCATCGTCCAGGCGCGATTCCCACATGCGAGAATCCGGAGTGACCCGGCCGGGTATTGAACCCGTATCGCCTTTGTGGGAGGCGAGCAGGCTAACCGCTCAGCCACCGTGCCCCCCCCCCCCCGCAAATCTGTGGAAAAGGCGAAAATTAAATCGGCATACCTGTTGAAGAGGGTTGAAGTTGATGACATGTATAGGCTGTTCGCGGTAAAATGAGCACTTTTGAAAGCCCTGCTTAAGGTCTACTTGTATGCACGTTGTGTATTCTTGCGCCTTATGTCAAACTAACATTGCGAAGGGCCCCATCACTTTATTCAGGCGTCGGTTAAGTGAAATTGTGAAATTATTAGAAGAGTAGGTAGATATTTTCAAATCCGCTTATTTTTACACTTCGATGCTTTAAAAAAACAGAGAGCGAAAGAAATGATTTAGGTTTATAATAAATGGTTTCCTAACACTTTTAACTCGACGTTAAGATATGGAACTACTTTCCCTCCATCGTCACTAACTTTACTGAGTGCATGCTAATCAGTGCGACCGTTAAAATATGTTCAGGCAGGAATAGTGAATTGGTTGATTTCAAAAGTGCTCACTTTATCGTGAACAACCTTTAGTGCTGCTTTGAACAGTGCTATATATGCAGTGGTGTATAGCTAAGAAAGCCAAAGTATGTTGAAGAAGATTTCTTTGTAATATTTAACAACCACAGCTTGCAGTCTCATGTTTGACGTCGGAACCATGATACATTGTCATCGCCTCGATGTCTGGAAGTTTGCTACGACAAGTATTACCTGATGTAATCCATTCACGGTTATTTAAAACTTTTCTGAATCCTTGCTAAAGTTCTACTTTCAGGATATTCCTCCGCCTCATATAAATAAAGCTCCACTAAATGTAGAAAATTGCACCAAAGGGTCAACGCACATCATTCGTGCGCCCTCGCTTTATTAATATTTTACATAAGAACTATTTTTTACTAGACATCGCCAACACACCTACATTATCCCGGTTTTATTCATATTATTTATAAGTTAATTAGTACAATTTATAGGTTAAACATATGTTAAATTCAGTTGGAACAAAAATAAGATATTTTCACTTCAACGGAATTATAAAACGTTTGTGACAATTGACATAATTAAGAAACGACCAAAAATGTCGTATATAACCGCGAATAGACTTTCCACGTGTCCAGTTAAAGGCGGTTCACGATCAAGTGAGCACTTTCAAAATCAACCTTAGAGAAAAGTCACTGCCCCTCCCTGCGTATATTTTAACGGGTGCACTGAGTGACTTGCGTCCAGTAGAGTTGGTAGCGATGGAGGGAAAGTAGGTCCATATCTAAACGTCGAATAAAAAGTGCCAGGTAACCATTTGTGATAACTTAAATTATTTCTTTCGCTTCTGTTTTTTTTAATGCATCTAAGTGTAAAAATGAGCATATTGGTAAAATATTTATTTCTCTAATAATTTCACAGTTTCACTTGTCCTACGCATGAACAAAGTGATGATGCCCATGTCAGTGTTAATTTTACATAAAGCGGAAGAATTCACAACGTGCATACACGTAGATCTTAAGCAGGGCTTTCGAAAGTGTTGATTTCACCGCGAACCGCATATAATTGAGATCTCGGCAGTTTGAGGGTGGCCCGGTAACGTGTCGCCACTTCCTTGACTTAGTGGTGCGAGCATGTCCTTTAGCCATCGATTGCCCCAGGACGAAGGTCTCCAATCCTCGTGGCCGTCCTGCCAATCTTAAATCGAAATGCCCGTGTCCGCTCACGATTGACTATAGACTATTCACGATGAAGTGAGCACTTTTTAAGGCCCTCCCAACAGGCACTAACTGCTAATAAATATATCTTATTGCAGCCTCGGGCATTAAATTTTGATGGTGGTGAAATGTGCACACAGTGTTTATTGGTCACATTACAATGTTTATATTAAAAAGCAGCAGGAGGATGGAAATTGGATGAAAAGAAAAATTTATAAGGGCCTTAAATATTGCTCACTTTACCGTGAAAAGCCTATACTCGCCGTGTCTCTTGTCGGTGCGAGCCTGTCCAAGGCCAGAGAATGCTTGATATAAAAAGGTACGCAATTGAGCACTTTTCAAATCAACTTTAGATAATTGCAACGAGCTCTAACCACACGTATTTTAACGTATACAATGACTGCCATACTCCCAGTAAAGCCAGCGGCGATTTTGGAAAAGTAGTTCCATGTCTAAACGTATTTTAAGAGTCGGATGGAGCTGCGCGTCCAAGGTCAATAAACAAGGGAGCGATACGGGCGACACTAACACGCACTTCTAGCACCTCATCGCTCCTATGCGCAAGGCGTGCAGTGTCTTCGCCGTAATGCTGTACTGCGCAAATTAGATCTGTAACACTTAATATGACAAAGTAAAAGAATAGCGGCATTGATAATTGTTTTTTTTTTTCTGACAAAAAGTCTTATTTGCAGAACATTTATTTACCGGCATACGCATATTCGTGCAAACAATTATTTCACAGAAAATGTTTCAGTCCATCCTACTCTTAAGATGCGTGACAATTAAAGTTGTAGACACTAAATTTATTTAGTTTCGTTTCTTTTCGTTTCGTACTCGTAAGAGCAAGAATTGACATTTCTGTAGTATTTTTACGCAGCTTGCAATTATCTTGATTAACGCATTAATACAGAGATAGAGCTCATGGGAATGTTTACTTTACATGTGGCAGAAGAATACAAAACTGGCAGCATGTAAATTTTAAGCGGGGCTATCGAAAGTATTCCATTAAATGTGAACATACTATCATTTTAATGTGAACATACTATTTAAAATGTTCGTGAATTTACGAAATATTTTACGGAAATGTAACGCTAATTTACGGAAATGCCTTCTGTAAGGTTCAAATCACGGAAATGTTCCGTAAACACGCCAAACTTACACATTTCTGTATGAAAAAAAAATCTATTTCTCATATTTTTGTGAGGGCCACGTTGGCTGATCGGTTACCTCGCTCGCCTCCCGCCAAGGCGATCTGGGTTCAATCCCCGGCCGGGTCACTCCGGATTCTCGCATGTGGGAATCGTCCCGGACGATGCCGTTGGTCGGCGGGCATTCTCGGGAATTTCCCGTTTCCCCTGCCCTTTCATTCCGGCGCTTCTCCATACTCATCTCAATCACCCTCAACGGCTCTCAAAAACTCGGTGTTAAGAGCCGTCCAAATCTCTTCACTCTTCATATTTTTTATGCCTGTAAGTGACATTCTCGCATTGTCTGAAATCCTCTTTATTATTATATATAGTACATATGTATATATAAATTTTGTTTTTTGTGTTATCTTACGTGCTGTTTTGGCGCCGACTCAGCTGCCCCGCGCCGTAATCGGAGACCCACCTCGCCCTCCCCTCTTCCAGGAACGATGCGCTCGCGGCCTCCTGATCCCTCATCCTGAGAATTCCGTGAATACCGACAGCGGCGAGACTTGCTGGCGTCACAGACCTCCGCTCACCTGCTAGAGTTTCCGATACGTTTAGCGACGATTAAAGACTGTTCTGGTGAGACTGGCTGGCGCCTCAGCCCTCCAGGACGCATATCACGCGAGTTTGGGAAGATTCTAAGTGGCGGCATAAGACACTATATATGCTGCCGCAACCCAGCGGCCGGCAGTCTTTGATGGAGGCCGCCTGGCCGAGTGTGCGCGATCTAAGTAATGTGTGGACGACGACTGGAGATTGCGGGACGACTGCAAGTGAGGTGTTCGTGGCTTGAATGGACAAGAGGGTGTGAAACCGACGAGTGAAGCCTACTGTGCGTGAGGGTGCTCGGAGGAGTATAGAACATTGCGACTGGCGGGACATGGACTGAACTGAGGTGGGACTGAGAAGAGTAATACGGATTTTATTGTAAATATTCGAACTATCCATTTGGACACATATTTTACAGACTATCTGAATAGGTTGATACACTGTTAATCGGGACTGATATTTAATTATTTAATTTAGCTGATTTCTTTGTGGTAATTATAAATTGTATTAAATTGAAATGATTATTTGCGAACGGTAAGAGATATCGATTTATTGTGAGATTTTCAGTTCAGAGAATTTTGCTGTAATAAAATAAGGAAATTATAATTAACAATTTTATTTCATTAAGACCTCCATCCCTTAACGAACTTAGTATAGCCCACTTAATTTCTAGAGAGATAAATAATTGTGTGTGTATGTATATATATATATATATATATATATATATATATATATATATATATATATATATATATATATATATATATATATATAAGGATTAAGCTAACAACCGGAAAATACATTTATTCACTCCAATGTATTGTGCCAAAAACTAAACTATTCATGTGACAGTAAAAGTTATATTGTCTTTCCATTTCCCTCCGTTTGCTACATTCATTCGGCAAAGAGACATCCTTTCTTACGCCTTGGGAGGTCGCCCGACGCTGGACCAGAAGTACATAAGGAAACTTTTCCTTGTTGTTCTCGGCGACCCCGAGGGACTCTCGCTGCCTTACAGGAGGTGTGGTTTTCTCCCTCCCCAAAGGCGTCGCTACATCCCCCGTCCAACCATGACCCACGCTTCCGAGGCGAGCAGGACTGCGGTTCGGGCTGCCAAAGACGCGACCTGCCCTCGGAAAGAAGAGTCGTACATTCACGGTGCGATCACCATAGACCTCAGCGTTCTGCATCTGGTCTTCCATTCAGAAATCCGTGCCTTCTGGTTTGCTGTTCAACGACGGTTTTTAATATCAACATTTTGAAAAAAAAAAATCTATAATTTCTGCCCACAATTTCATAAATTCAGCGTAAATACAAACTGGAATACTGGTGGCTAGTAGTTGAAAGTAATTCAGTGTCTTAACGCATTACTGAAATTTTATTTAAAACGTTGATTTCAAATGGTATCAATCGTGTTTCTGACATTTTTTTACGTTAACTCTTTAAGTCCTAATCATTAGATCACGCTAGCTATCAAGATGCTAACTCATTCGACTCAGTGTGCATAGTTGTGAACAAACTGCGCGGAAAGGTTATGTTTAACCTGCACTGTACACTGCTAGGCTAAGCGCCTATTTATCTGCCTTGTAACTTATTTGTAAATGGTGCTATTGTTCTCTGGTTCGTGTTAGGGCCGATGACGTGAGGAATCGGCTCCTTCAGCGGTCATGAGCACTCTAATACAAGATAAGTATGTCAAATACCCCCCCAGGTCTCTAGAAAAAAAAAACTAGTTTCTTTAAAAGATAAATTTTTAATATAGAATTTGCTGTTTTCAATTTTCCACACATTGGAGTACAATTTTATGTTAGGTATTTAAAATCACTTTAGGGCCTAGAAGAGGAAATTTTCAGCTCACTATCGTAGCGAAAGGGTTGTAGAATTTTATATGAAAGCTCATATTTGGCGGGGAAACATTTTGATGGTAGGTTATAGATCGTGACAATTATGATTGAATGTCCAAATAAAATAATGTTGTACAAAATTTTGTATTTATGCTCAATGCTCAATATAGAGCAGAGAGTTTGCATTTACAACATTTAATGTAAGTATTCTATGTGTTTTGTAATAATAGAAATATGTTAATATATGTAAGTAAACAAGAGAAATAGGGGTTTCATTCTTTTTCACAGGATGCGCAGTTGTCCTAGAGGGTAATATTAATGTTATGCCCGACATAACACCTTAAGTAGAAAATTGGCATCCAATCTTTTTGAATAGTACTTCTCTCAGTAAAGAAAACAAGATACTTAGCTCTGTTGGCGAAGGAGGTGAAAGGGCACGTTTTCTCGGGGCCACAAAATATATTTTGATTATTCCCTAGAGACGCTTGTTAAATGAATAACTACTTCTTGTAAACGACATTGCAGAGATATGTCGCGAAGGAAAACACAGAGGAAGACGTTAAAATCATATACGCAAGCGTATCTCCGAAATAATGTTTCATTGACCTACTTATTCCCTTTGCAGGTATCATTCAAAGCACATTATAGATGCCCCGTCATTGGGCGTAGTGTGCCACACTCATATGTACTATTTTCGCGTGTTCGCCGGACCTCCACTCATCAGACATGACCTGGAGAAGTCTGAACAAATACAGTGCATTCAGAATTCGGGTGGCTTTAATTCCGTGTTGGCATGTCAAACAGGAGAAGGAACTTGGACTTTGGTGGGAACCAATAGACAAGTACCATCTGCTCAATTAAATAGAATACTCTGAATTCTAGTCTAGTGACCTGCCAAACCCGCGTTATGATTTGATATCATTCTTAAATCCATATTATTCTATATACTTGAGAAGGAATCGTTTCTCCATTGGTCATTGCATATATGTTAAGTAGAGGCCTGAAAAATTCGCGAGTTCAGTGACCTGCAGGCTAGACTCTGTCTTATGTACAAATATACCGATATTACACCATTAAAAAAATCAAGAAAACATACCCACAAAAATTCCAAACTCAATACAAATATATTGAAGCCCATCTATACAGTCTCATCAAGAACAATAACTTCGCAACATAATTTGAAAATTATAAATAGCATCTGTAAATTTCTGTTGCTTGCTACCAATCGGTGAACATGGGGAAGGAGAGAACACACATGCACTGCAACAAACAGAAAAACAACAATGCTAATATATCCTGATAAATCACCCAACCTGAATAAACACTTGTAAAAACCCCATTAAAAAAGGTAAAATGACTCCCTGAGTAAAGCAAGCACCATTACAACTTTAAAAGTAAAGTACGCCTGGTGATTCACTAAAGGTACAACATGGAATACCAATTTCAAGAATGCCATTGGGAAGGAGCAGAAACCCTCATTACACTTAACCATGAGCATAAAGGCAGGGCATAAAATATCCACTAAACTCCTTGGCATTCAAATTTTTTTGGCAAATCGTAATCCAGGAGACCATTCCTACAGCATGCAAAAAAAGGAAGAATCCACCTCTTACAAACATTTCCATAAAATACCAAATCGAAAATTCACACAATCAAAACAGTGAAGGAACTCTTCCCTACAAAAATCCACACATATATATATATATAACTACTAAAAGGCAACTTTACCCCCGGCATAACAACAACTACGTTAATCGCAATACTTGACCTGCGTACTCATATTACGCGAAAACGCGTCTAGCATGCAGAAGTCCCGAAGTACGAAGTGGTATGGACATAATCTATTGTCGGTCAGCCCGCGCAATTCGAAGAGGAACACTGCACACTTGTTCGGGCTGGAGACGAACATTTATACTCAAAAACGTGGCACGGGAAGGTTAAGGAGACGGCGGGAATAGCGGAGAGGCGCATGTAAGGTGCCAGAGTGTGCGAGGCTGAACTCGTTGCCAGTAGTAGCCTACAGACAACGCTCGGCCGGGCCAGGAGCCCTGCACGCTTCTCTTCAGTATAGCTCAGAGCTTGGAAGCGTTCAGACGTGCTCCCCACGAGGCGGTGGGGGCGGAGAAAAACAAAGTACCTTCTTCTGCAGCAAAAATATTGCCTCTTCAAACAAAATAATAGTTTATTAATCTGGGCTGCCAAATACAGACGTGGCTAATAACCAAGCAGACTTGCTGACCAAGTTCGTTAAAGTCATGTAGTTCTGTAAACACACCAACCCCATAATAACAGCATTTAATCGTACTTGAGATAATTGTAGGCATCACACAATTCACCAGCTGGCGGGACGAAAAATAAATCGTTCAGGCAGGACATTCTTTGGCAGGACAGGAGTACTCTCATAAAATTGCTTGAGTGTTATAATTGATACCGTGTCAGACTTAAAGCAGGGCTTCAAGTTTCGAATTTGTTCTTTCAAAAAGAGTTTTTAAATATTAAGTTGGTACAGAATTAGAAACCGTATCATAATGTATGCGTTTCATTTTTCCCCAATAATATTATTTACGTTTACTCTTGTTTGCACGACTAGGGTTGATAAGTCAGTTAAAGTTCGTCAGGGACTCTTAAAAACATCCCATTTAGTAATAATATTTCAAATTTTTTGGATGGAATGTAGATTAGAATTTTTTGCGCATGAAATTACTGAGCACGACTTCACCAACGAACATGCAAAAATAACAAAGACGTAAGCGCACCGAAATTCAGTACTTTTTACTATTCCGAGAGTATATCCGCTATTCCCTATTTTCCCTAAGAAATAAATATCAAAGGGAACGTTTTGTCGTACTGAAGTGTGCTATCCAACATTTGAATTTCTCCAAGGGTATAATTTTTCCGCCGTCTCCCCTGAATGCATAAACGTCCCGCGAGACGATGGAAATTATTTGCGAATCCTCCAGAAGAATGAGTTCTCGACGAGAACGTATGGTAAGAAAGGAAGAACATGTTGCTATTTTTCAACTGTAGCAGCCGTGGATGTTGCAGACATCAACAACAAAAGCAAAAAAAAATTGACGGGTGCTTGTCATCACTCCCATGACACTCAGTGCACGAGTTCTTTGCAGATGAGTGCACTCGACAAATAAGTGTCAGAACATGTTCGCAATATACACCTTATCAAATGTACTGCAATTTCACAACTAAAAATCGTCCACAAAATACTGCACTATCTCCAGTATGGACGCCCATAGGTTATTCACGTTAGAGTGAGCACATTTGAAAGCCCTCTCCTTAAAAATAATAGTCAGTGTATATATTTTTTCCTTAGACGTAAACTTCAAGGGCGGTGGTATATACTTACTGTGCTTATTACTTACATAGCAACATTTATTTAAAAAAAGGTGGTTAATGTATAAAAAAATTGCTGAAAGGAAAATATAACTAGGGCCTGAAAAATGTTCACTTTACCGTGAAAAGCCTATATCAATGTTTGCAACTTAATATAATGCCTTTAAATGGAAATTTTTGTTATTTGGAGAAACTTATTTAAATTTTAAAAGTATTTATGGTTTAAACTCGATTACCAACAAGACCGATTTTTTTTAATCGGCGTAAAAGAATGGTAATTTATAGGTTTATTAGAAGTTAATAATTTATGGTGAAGTTTTGTAAAAACAAACAAGAAAATTAATTCTAAAAACTAGTACAAGTTATACATACACGTATAAAGCCTAGTCTTGATATATATATATATATATATATATATATATATATATATATCAATTTAAATTTTCCGCAAAGGCATGAAGGGATTTCTTTAAAGAAAAAATTTTTCTTTTTAATTACATGTTTGCAATAATATTATCCCGATTCGAATACACTCCACTTGTACTATTCGAAGTGCCGTGAAAGACAATTCCATTGAAGTAAACGTAAGTTTTCGTGATGGGAACGACACAAACTTGCAGTATTAGTAGAGATAGGAAAATTTCGCGAGTTCAATTACCTGTAGGCTAGACTCCACAGTCCTGTGTACACTCGATCCTCAGATTTTTGTTCATTGGCTGCTGCTCCAGAGAGTAGCCAGTGTTACTACACACCAGGCAGTATGTCACTCGCTACTTGTTCCCTTGCAAGTCTGCTATTAGCTCAAGCTCGTCCAGGGCGAGTCCAATTGCGAAACTGACTTCAGTGTACACATGTTGGACGTCTAGCTTGTCCTGAAATGAACTCGCGAAATTTTCCCCATCCCTAAGTATTAGTTTAAAGACCCGGTAATTGGTAGTCGAGCAGAAGTGGCCGAACGTTGCTTTAAGGCTAGTTGAAAGTTTTCGTTTTCGAAGGCCCCGTTTAGTTTCTCTGTTTCTGCCTCGTACGTACTTATCCTTCCTCTTCACGCGAAAATAAACGTTGACGTGGGCGTAATGACTTGATACAGTCTTTTCGCGGTGTCTCCACACTTTTTGAATGAAACCTTTGAGAAATGAACACATGTACGATGTGTTTAGTTGTTTCTTAAATATGCCATGTACTGCAAGCGTTTTATAATTCTGTATCATATTTTTGGTTAAATTACACTTTTACTTATATTTTGACAATAAAAATTAATATCTCACTTATAAATAACATTAATATAGGAAGACAAAATATGTACTTTGATACTGTCTCGTAAGAAATAGTTCTTATGCAAAATATCATTAAACTGATCACGCACGGATGCGGTGCGTTATCCCTTTGGTAGGGGTAGCGAAATTTCGCGAATAGATTTCAAGACAAGTTATATTTCAAAACACTGTTGGGTCGTTTACCTATTTTGATTGGCTGAATTACTTCATGACACTTGTTAACTGCCTGCACACGCACGCCAATGTTTCCGAATTCTAAGTGGCCTAGTCAAATGTATGAAAACGCCTTCTCAAGCAGACAGCAACCAATTGCAATAGACACATTGCTGCTCTGGCTGCTTATAGTATTGAGGTCTACCGTGTACAAATTCTCTCCCCCCCCCCCCCCCCGAAAAAAAATACTAGCTCAATAAAGTTAGAGGAAAAGTAGTTCCTGAGTTCGGTTTTCAAAAGTCCTCAATAAAACGTGAACAGCCTTTAGTAAAGACAACCTCTGTACTGCTTGAACCCGCGAAATTCCCTGGTTTCTATTTATGGGTAATTGCTGGAGACCCGGAAATTTCGCGGATTCATTTAGCAAACAACTACGCTCCACAATCTCGTTTTTACTCGAACCTCAGTTAGTTGCTCATTGGCTGTTGCTCCAGTTTAACCCCAGACCGGGTGGCATGAGATTCGGCCTTCGTCTCCTTCCAAAATAGTTACTGGTTCAAATTAGTACAGGGAGTGGCTTATTAACAGTGATCCAATTAGAAATTAAGTCAAATGTACAAGTGTTTGAAGTCTAGTTTGTCCTCAAATGAATCCGCGGAATTTTCGGGTCTCTAGTAATTGTGTTTCTGAAGTACTGTGTGAATTACCGTCCAACTAGACTACATGTACACTCTAAATCGGAATCAGTTATGTTTTACTGATTGTCAGTTGAAACTGCTCCATCCAGAATCTGTAGAAAATATATCACTAATTCATCAATTAAAATAAATCTACGAATTCAAGCAGTAGAAAACTAGTTATTTATAGTTGGTTAATAAATAAGCACAGAGCACTCCTATGTGATGTAAGTTAGGTACGATTTGTTTTCTTGCAGAATACAAATATTGCCTACACAAAAACGTTTTTGGAGGAGCAAAGCATGCTGAAGCTCTCATGGTCAGCCATATCCACTGCCCTACTTTAACCCCTGCCAAATGTGTGCTCGTATTATGGGTACTGAACCACAAATGTAATGTCAAATATTGCTGTAAGTTTCGTGATGTGAAAGTATTTCTTGTTGTCGAAATATATGGATATTCTGCGCACGTACATGGCTCTACAAAGTTCGAAAGTTAATCTTTCTTTAATTTAGTTCGGTTTCTGTGCTTTAAAAGATAAATATAGTGGTTTCAATGTACGAGGTTATCAATATCCACTAGCATACGCCATTTTACAATGCAACGAGGCACTTCAGATTTAAACTGTTATTTTTAGTGACAGACATAGCAGTGGTAACATTGCTGACTCGATAGTGCGGTGATTCAGTAAGAAAGGAGGATTTACTCCAACAAAAGTTTTGTGGTCTGCAAGTTAACAGATCAAATAATGAGGAAACGACAAATTTGATGAAATATTGCATTGTTTCTAACGTTCCACTGTCTAATTAGCACAGTTATTACTAGTCTATCTGTCTCTTCAAAATAACAGTTTCATTCTATAAAATCTCGTTGCATTGTAAAATGGCGGATACATAGAAAACACCGACAACACCGTTAAAATCACTAATTTCTCTTTTAAAGCACGCAATCTGAACTAAACTTAACTTAGAATGACTTTCGAGCCTTACAAAGACATGTACGTACGTACGCATAACATGTGTATATTTCGACCACATGAAGTACTTTTGCATTACGAAACTTACAGCCGTTCGCCATTGTAAGTTTATTTTACTACGCAAATGCGAGCCCGGGTATCTCAGTGACAAAGTAGGAGAGTTTGTAGAACGGCAGCTAAAAGAAACACGAGAAATGTGTTGCGGTTTGGGGTGGCGGTTTGGGGTGGCGGTTCGATACCAACCACTTCCAAAAATTTCCTTGTCCATATAATAATTATTTTTGCGACAAAATAATTGTACTTAATTTAGGCTATTTCAGACCGTAATGTATGGATTTTAATTCATGTTATTTTCTATTAATAGACTATAAATAACTGGTTTTCTAGTGTTTGTATTAGCCGATTTCATTTAACTGAAGAAATTAATAGTTTAATTTTTCTATTGATTCCGGATGGGGCAGTTTCAGCTGACAATCAGTAAAAAATTACTGATTCCGATTTGGAGTGTATACACTTCTCTCTTGTTCCCAGCGCCATTAAATACTCACCGACATAAAAAATGAACGGAGAGCTCGCTGGACGGATGACGCAGTGTCCCGCACAGCGCCGCAGCACGTCGTCGTGTGGGCTATGGCCCAATCGCGCGTCGAGAGGCGATATTCATGTGGGGGTTCCACGACGTCGACGGCCGGCGCCTCGCAGTGGGGTCTCTTGGCGCCGGGTCACTTCCTACCCCCCGGGGTGTTCTTGGGAGGAGGGAGCAGTGCGGAATTATTGCTCTGGTTCAGCTCGCAGGGTTCTGAAGCCTCGTTGTTTATAAGCTCTTCGCGATTCACTGAGCTCTTACGAAATCAACGTTTGGAAAATGTCCCTGCCTCTACCAGCATACATATTAATAGTGGGATGGTTTGTTTGTGACATAGTTGTTTGCGCGAATACGCGTATCTCGGTAAATAAATGTTCTGCAAATACGACTTTTTATCAGAAAAGAAAAAAAGATATGTTATGTATGCCCCTATTTTTTTTTTGTCATATTAAGTGTATTCTTGGAGAAAAAATCGTGGAAATAGTCACATCGCATTTTTAAAGCTATCCAATGTAGTTTCCTTAAGAGGAGTGTGAACCTGTGCGTCCAAGGTCAAGAAGCGAGGAAGCGATACGGACGACACGAACACGCACGCCTAGTGCCTTATCGCTCCTACGCGCAAGGCGTGCAGTGTTTCCGTCGTGGTCCTGTACTGTGCAAATCAGATCCGTAACAGTAGGATTTTATTAAATGCGATGAAAGCCCACAGATTAAAATACGTCCGTATGTTTGTACTTTTCTCTTGCCGCTTAAGGATACTGCATGGGCAAGCTTCAAAAATGCGATATTTGACCATTCTCACGATTTTTTTCTCTCTGAATGTACTTAATATGTTAAAAGTAAAAACATAGAGTCATAGATAATAGTATTTTACCTTTTCTAGCAAAAGGTCGTGTTCACAGAAGATGTATTTACCGAGATATGCGAATACGCGCAAACGATGATTTCACAAAAAATGTTTCACTTCACACTCCTCTTAAGCGGCAGGAGAAAAGTACAAAGATATGGGCGTAATTAAATCTGTGGTATTTCATCGCGTGTAATAAAACCCCCATGTTAAATATCTTATTTGCATAGTACAGAGTAACGACGGAAACACTGCACGCCTTGCGCGTAGGAGCGATGAGGCACTATGCGTGCGTGTAACTGTCGCCCGTATCGCTCCCTCATTTCTTGACCTTGGACGCGGGGTTCCCACGGAGGTCTATCCCACCCTTAAGGCCATGCACCATGCTGACTGGCATGCGCCTAGTAAAATTGATATCGACAGCGGGAAAGTAGTACCATTACTTAAATTTGAATTTAAAATGTTAGATATCCATTTGTCAATATTAAAATAATGTGTTATGCTTTCTGTTTTTTTTTTTTAATGCACGTAAATGTACGAACTAGCAAATTTTTATATATTTACTTTTATAAGAACTTCCAAGTTTCACTTGACCATCACATGAATAATGTGATCATGCCCATGTCAATGCTAATTTTACACGCGGTAAAGCGAGCACTTTTTATGCCTTAGTTAATTTTTTCTTTCAGCCATTTTTATCCTTTAACCGCATTTTAAAATAAATAATACCATGTAAGTAATATACACAGTGGGTATATTTAACCGCACTCGGAATTTAGTCTACAGCTAAAAAAAATATATATATTTATTGACTATTAATCCAAAGGAGAAGGCTTTGCCGTGAATAGCCTCTACACAGTATGCTAACAAATAAACATTGTGCAGGGCATTCAAACGTGCTTAGTTTACTGTGCACATCCTACTGTATATACGCCAAGAACGATTTGGACATAGTTATGGTAAAACGAACCAACTCCTATATGTTAACCATGCTAAGAAAATTAATGTTAAAGATTTTTCTACGTTCTAATTATTCTATTAATAAAAGAAAAAAATTTTTTAGTTTTTCTTTTAACTTTAATTTAAAAGCTCCGAATATATATTTTTTAGTGTAAACCAACCAACCGAATCTTCTTTGGAAAATTGTTTTAGCAGTCAAAATTTGATTGTGGGGTTGTTTTGTACACAAGTAATTATTAACCTTGAAAACTTGAAAGTGCCTTGGCTAAATATGCAACACAAACATAGCAAAGTTGAAGGTTGCGTTTTTTTGCACAATTACGTCAAATTGTGTTTTCTTGCTATACTGTCTTTATAGGGCAGTCCGTAAGTGTAATTTTTCTTCTACTTTTTGTACATTTCATTTTTGTAGTACACTTGTGGAAAATGGAAAATGAACACCTGGACGCGATGGTCCCACATTAATGGAGGTTTTATTGAATAATTATAGAGGTTGTAAACTGTATATGATAATGATCACAGGGTCGTGCACATACGGACAGAGGCGACTGAGTGTCTTGAACACCAATGTCAGTATCTTGTGTAGCCTCCTTTAGCGATGATTTAGTCCTGCAGTCGTGAGAAGAGATGATCATAGAGGTGTCGGATGTCATCGTGGGGAATAGTAATCATCGCTAATTCCTCTTGTTGTTGCAGTTGGTGGAGGTTTATTGCCGGTATTGCAGACCGCATCAAATACCGTCCCATCATGTCCCCCATATGTTCAATGGGGGACAGGTCGAGTGATCGTACTGGCCAGGGGAGTTGACGATCACCTTCGACAGCACGTTGGGTAACACGAGACGTGTGTGCACGGACTTTGTCCTACTGGAACAGGATTATCTCCTTGGCGTTGTACGGACAGCAACAAAATAGGCTGGATGATGTTCTGGATGTAGCGTTCACTGTCCAGTGTACCCTCAACAAACACCAGAGGCGTAAGGTCATTGTAGGCTATTGCCCCCTAGACCACGATGCCAGGAGTTGGCCCTGTATGTCGCTGCCGTATACACTCTGGTTGTTGTCGCTCTCCTGGTCGACACCGCACTCGTAAAAGACCGCCATTGGCGTCAAGGTAGAATCTGCTCTTATCACTAAACACGGCTTCGCGCCATTCATCCTTCCAGTTGCGTCGTTCACGATGCCGTCCGAAGCGGATGCGCGGCGATGAAGTGTGAGAGGAAGCTTGGCGAGCGGCAACCTTGATCGTTGCCCAGCGTCCAGCAAACGGTTGGTGATGGTCCTAGCTGACACCCTGGGTGCAACAGTGGGCCTAATATGTGCGGCGGTCGCCATGCGATCAGCAATGGCTGCTCGTCGGATGCGGTGGTCCAGGCGGAAATCCGTATCCCGTTGCTGTCCGAAACCAGGTTGACGAGCATGTGCACCATCGTTGGACCACCGGCACCACCAGAGATGCACAGCAGACACTTCACGTCCTACGCGTTGGGCAGTTCTTCGGAAGGACCACCCAGCCTCCCTCAGGCACACAATACGATCTCGTTCAAAGTTTGTTAATTGCACGAAGTGTGGTCGTCTATGGAGTCGTGGCATGTCTACAATGCTTGCTACATACAGACGGATGCTTGAAACAACAGACTACTTTTTCACCGAGTCAACTAGTTAGCGGTGATATACCTAGTACGCGGTTCCTACTCTGTCCACAGCACAGCGCTGTTTATCATTGCATGTACTGCCCTCTATCAATGCCCCATGAGGATATGGTGTTTCTACATCACCGCTTTAGCATTGGTCATTTTTCAATTTTCACCAGTGTAAAGTAGAAAATAATCGTATGAAAGTTTTAAAAGTGACGAAATAATGAGAAAACCAATCCGGGAAACTATTGGGATCTCATATGTATGGCATATGATTTGCCGTACAATCTTCAATATTGTGCATAGTCAACATGTTCAGTTCACAGGAACACTACAAAGATATTTCAGAAAATCCATCACGTGGTTTAAAAGTTCTAATTTTATTTTAAATTTTACTACAGAGTTTGAGTTTAAGATTTCCAGAAGCCAAGCAGCGATTGTAGGTGAAGAAATCGTCGGATTAAAAAACAAAAAATATCAGCTTTATCGAATTCCTGTGACTTCAAGGAACACTTAAGCTGAACGATTAATGACATGTTTAATAGTATGTTTAAGGTATTGTGTCATATTTGCACATGTATAAATAAGTTTGCTTGTATTGCAGTATAACGATAGGCGATACAGGTTCGATTTCCACATGTGGGAACTTGGAGGACGTTGTTGGCAGGCGAGTTTTCTCGGGGTACTCCCAATTTATTTCATCTCTTTCATTACTGCATCGGTTAATCTTCACGTCAGTCGAAGGAGGAGCAGACCCGGAGGGCCCCCGTCGTCCTTGATAAGTGTCGATCCAGTGAGCATCACACTCGTTCGGCTCTGGCCTGGACAGCCAGTGTCAAGAGCCCGTATAACCACTCATATTGAGCTTTTTATTTATTTCTTCCTAATTAAAATTTAGGACGATTTATTGAAAAGTGCGACAGTAGAAACTTAGCTAATTGCCTTACCCATCTTTACATACATCATATACAAGCTACTAGGGCATATCTATGCAAAAATTGACAAAATACAAAATTTTAGATATAATAACTCATTCGTACCTTTTAATTACAACCAGAGAACACCTATTAATAGAGACCTGCAAAAATCGCGTTATTATTTGGGGACAATATAAACTTGAAACACATGTATCTTTGCAATACGTTTGTCATTGGACTATAACTTATGTGACATACCCTGGGTTACTCTGCACCAATAAAGGAACACTTCACAATTGTGTGCCTCGATCTCACGTGTAATTCAGACATAGAGGGTGTGTCTTCACATCTACGCAGCAGCCAATGGAGAAACGATGCTGGCTCTAGTGCCTACAGTACTGTGAAGTTCAACCTGATGCCAAATAATAACGCGAATTTTGCATGTCCCTGCCTATTAACAATCAGGTTTAATATTTTGCACAGACCTACGAAATATAATGCTTATATAAAGAAACATTAAAAAAAATGAATAATTCCTGTATAAGGGTTGATGCAGCCTTTTATGATCGGTGTTCAGAGCGGATAAGTAGGGGTAGTGAAATTTCGCGAAAAGATTTCAAGACAAGTTATTTTTCAAAACACTGTAGAGTCGTTTCCTTATCTTGACTGGCTCACTTGCTTATTGACACTTGTTAACTGTCTGCACACGAATCATGTAGGAGCCGTGCCGATGTTGCCGAATTGTAAGCAGCCCGGTAAAATATGAAAACGCCTTCTCAAGAACACAGCAACCAATGGCAATAGACAAACTGATGTTCGGTGCTTATAGTATTGAAGTCTACCGTGTACTCATTTTTTTTTTTGCGAAAAATCAGTAGCTGTACCGATGAGGGGGAAGCGAGGTGGATATGTAACAGTGCTGGGATGCAAGGGCGGTGGAAAAGGGAGGTCCCCGAGAAAACCCCCCCGGAACAGCGGCGTCGTCCGGCACGATTCCGCGAGAATCCGGGATTGTGCCGGGGGTTGGAGGGGAAGTGCTCTAGCCACTGTACCACCGCGGCCACTGACAACCAGTAGCCAGTAGGGGCGGGGCGAAATTCCCAAGGATGTTCACCCCGGCCCACGGGTGCGTCTTGATTGCGAGGGGGATGTGGGAGGATATTGAAGGCATACGAAAGTTCAACGTAAGTACCCCGTGTGTAGCCAACTTTCGTGTTACTGAGAGATTACCCGCGGTGATCAGGCATAACTCGATACCCCGCCTGTTGGAGGCCGTCCCCATAAATAATGGCTAGAGATGAAGGAAAATAGCGAAAAATGTTTTGAGCCAACATACCTTCTTTAACGCTCTAACTAGTTTATCCTTTCATGATTGAATGAACACGGTTTTGATTCGGCTAAGTTGTTTGCAGGCCAATTACAAACGTTCTGCCATACAATATCAGAATCCTCATTGGTCCAGTGAAATGGGGCAGTAGCTTCAAACATGCATGACGGCCAATCCGGGGATGAAAACTGCCAGACATGTGTGCAGTATGTTGAATCCTTGCAAACCGACAACGTTCCCCCGCGGTAAACCATCATTTAGGGACATCCGAATTTCGCGGAAAGATTTCACGACCAGTTGTAATTCACAGAACTTTAGCTCAGACCCACTTTCGTGATTGGATGATTTCTGTGTTACACGTCTTAAGTGTGTGCGTGCGAATCACAGACCTACAGGATTGAAGTTACCTAATATTGATTGGCCAGCCTGGAAGGAAAATGTTTTCTCACAAAGACAAGCCTCCAATAAGGAAAATAAAACAGCTGGTACGACCGTAGAGTATTGAAATATAGCATGTGCGGAAATCTTTTCGCAAAATTTGGGTGACCCTAACCATTATTAGAGACCTGAGAAATTCGCGAGTTCAGTGACCTGTAGGCTAAACTTCAGTCTTATATACTCTCCTACAGATATCAACTGTTTATTGGTTGATTGTTGTGGTAGTAAAATGCGGTGGTTGGGCGCACAATTTATTGCATGTATGTTTTTGGCTAATTTATCTCCGGGAGGTCCCAAGCAACACGTCGACCAATTACAAAAGTAACATGACAGTACAAGTGTGTGAATTCTAACTTGTCTGGAAATGAACCCGCGAAATTCTCGGGTCTCTTAACTATCAATAATGGCATCATCGGGTCTTTCTTGGCCGACGTAAAACAACACATCGTTCATACAGTGTCTCTCCGCCACCGCTGGAACTGAATACCTCGCTGTGTTGGGCTTCCTAACACATAAATTCAAAATTTCGCAACGGCAAACGGATGGAAGCGAGTACATCGTCCGGGACCCAGGGCCCAGCCATTAAACTGGTTTACACGCAGCGAACCTAATCAAGACCGCCTGCTCGTTTGTCGGTTCTTCTCTGGCTCCTCTACCCGGCAACTTCGGCGTATCAACGCACGGCGCCATTACGAGCCGTGCAATAACATCGTAAAACCCCCGCCCCTCCTCCTTACGAGGCCAGCTTGGAAACTTCCTGTCCTGGTTTACATTCGCACGTTGCGTTAATTGTATCCAATCCGCTACTCCCTCCCCCCCCCCCACCAACAACCATCGACATATCAGCACTCTAAAGAAACATTCGTCACCCGGTTCTTTCCAGCTGCATGACGCACGCTCTTCCACGATCACAGACAAAGACGTATGCAAAGGGGGATCCTGAAGATGCTGCATCCCCTTCTACAGAAGGCAAAATATAAACACATCCTAACCCCACCCACTTTCGGTTACCACGTATTGAGGCCTGCACACATGTACTGGCAATTAAGACAAATTATAAGTGAGTCAGCTATATCCACTACTGCAAGAACACCGGTTCTGTTGGTGTCTGTGTGTTAGAACTCATCATCGTCCTATTGGTCCATACCACACCGGACGCTACACAGTGTTCATTATAGTCCGGTCATCAACTAATGGAGAGTCGAGATGATACTGACCCAATCAAATGTTCATATTCGTATAAAAGGATTTACAATGAATCATGTCCCTTTGTGTGGCTATAAAAAATTCTGCAGTTAGCGATATCATTGTTACTGCGCTGTCGTGTTCTTGTGAGGTCATGTTAAACACTAGCCGAACAAAGACTGCACATCCTTGCGAGTTTTGTTCTGAACAACAAAGATATTTTCAAATTAGCTTTGCTCGAGCTACACTCCAGCGTAGTCTACGAAATGTTAATCAGAAAAATTATTTTATTTTTTAAGTAGGAAAAATTTTAAAAACGAAAAAAAAAAAAAAATGTATTATGCGTGTAGGCAAATTATTTACAGCATACCAAGTAAGTTCAATACAAAACAGTAAGAAAATAAACATAGTTAAACTTAGAAATTCACTGTCTGTCTGGTTGCAAAAAAAAAAGTAGTAGCAGGCTGTGGAATAAAAATATAACGTATCGCGTTATTTTATTGTGTAATACTTTCTAGTTTAATTAATTCAATTTCAAATTATAATATTTAGGATAATCCGATCATCGGCAAATTCGAACTTTCTGTGGTCCCAAATATTTCGGGTTAACGTGGTTGTAGTGTGTAAATATAAGAGTTTTTTTTAGATAGTTAACTGGAAATATATTTATGAAATCTGAAATAAACAAATACAATAAGTTCCCCGTGAGTGTGGATTCGAAATAAAATATTCTTTACCATGGGAAAAGGCGTTTTACTTATTGTGCAAAGTACTCGATTAAGAACTAGGGATCCAACCCCTCCCAAAATGAAATCCTGCCTACGCGACTGCAGGTCTCGGAGTAAGTAGAAATACAGTGACGAAACAGTTGCTTTCCCGCGAGCTCCAGTCACACGTGCCAACAAACTGTACTCACTTGCCACCAACATGTCGGAACAACGTTCGTCAACCATCGCCTGGCAACTTGTAGTTTATTCGCGGTTTCTTCACATTTTTAAAATCAAACCTTTGAAAAATCCCCTCATGCATGACGTGTTTAATTATTTCCTAAATATCTCATGTTTCACAAGTGTTTTATAATCCTGATAACATAAAAGTATCTTATTTTTCGCTAAATTAAAGTTTTACCAATATTTCATTTACGATTTTTAATTTATAATAAATATCAGTAAAAACAGTGAGAAAACATGTGTTTTGGTAAGGCCTAGTAAGAAATATTTTCCATGCGAAATATTATTAAAGGCTGTTCACGATAAAGTGAACACTTCTGAAATCAACCTTAGAAAAAAGTCGCTGCCCCTACCTGAATATATTTTAACGGGCGCAATTGGTGACATGTGCCCAGTGAAGTTGGTAACGATGAAGGTAAAAATAGTTCCATTTATTAACGTCGAATAAAAAGGGTTAGGTAACCATTCCTGATAACTTAAATTATATATATATATATATATATATATATATATATATATATATATATATATATATACATCGAAAAGTACAACTGAGCAGATTTGTACAATATTTACTTGTCTAATAATTTTTCAATTTCACTTGACCGACGCATGAATAAAGTGATGAGGCCCATGATAATGTTAATTTTACATAAGGCGGAAGAACACACTAAGTGTATACAAGTAGATCTTAAGCAAGGCTTTCAAAAATGCTCATTTTACCGTGAACAGCCTATACCACAGAGCGCGCACTAATTCGGTGCGTTGTCCTTTGGTTGAAAGCGCTAATATTAGTTAAGCTTAGTTTGCACGAGGCGGAGGAATATCCTGGAAGTAGAACTTTGGCAGGGCTTCAGAAAGTTCTGAAGTAACCGCGAGTAGATTATAGAGGCAGGTACGAACTAGCCGTTCTTGCCAAGGCGGCTGACCACCCCTCCAAAAGCAGGGGGCTACTGATGCCGGCAGACGTCTGGGCATTCGCTAGACTGTGGTTCGGCACGGACCGGTTCGTAGCGGAGCGGCAAAGACATCGGCCCGGCAGTATACGCGCCGGCATAAAAACATTCGTACAAACCGGACACGGAGAAGTTATGACAGGCGACAACAGATAGCAATGCTCTTGCGACAGCGTGTGCTGGATGAGGTGTCGTTACCGTCTGCGTGCGCTGTTCGACAGAAGTCAATTGCGTTTATGTTATTGAGTGCAAATGTTATGTTAAATTATTCATCAGTATCGAATTAAATTCACGTTAGATAAAAGCAACAACGATGGAGGTGAAATATACTAGGTGGTTTGATGCTTCAGCAGATCACTAGTTTCGTTTCCACATTTGCATAACATGAAGACAAAATTAATGTATTTCAAATTCTTTCATCTTTAAAATGGTTGGGGGGGGGGGGGGGGGGATATAAATATTGGATGTGAAGATGTACGACGCGGCGTAAGAAATATTTCGACGAGAATGCATTAGGTACTCAGACAACATCTGCTCACATAATAATGCTTAATAAATTCGGGCTTGCTATTTGTGTCGTAAGAATTTCGTTTTGCCCGAGAGTCAGCTTTCGTTAGCGAGACTATGCGTTCGAACTCCGGGTAGGCATGGATATGCGCAATGTGTTACGGAGTTCCAACATGTCGCCGGCCAGTGACGCCATTGAGTTCGCTGTTTAAGCAGCTGCTTCGTCTCTGTATTGTCATGTACTCCCCGTGCCAGAGAGACATGGGGCGAAGTTGCCACAGTCCTTACGTTTCAGGACGCAGCACGCACGTCCGCGGGTGAAAGTTGCAAACGTTTCGAGGAAAGCCGACGTGACTGCGAGAGAACCAGCCAGATTCCCACAAAAAACCGCGATGCGAAAAAAAAAAAAAAAAAAAGCGGTTTGGTCGAGTTGCGAGATGGGAGCGCAGCGTTTCGTGTGGGGTCTGGCAGGTTGCAGCCTTCGTGGCAGTTTACAGTTAAACCTGGAAGACAGGGGTGTCAAGATTTCATCTACTCTACGTGTAAAAAGGCTGTTAACTATCAAGTGAGCACTTTAGAAATGAACCTTAGAAAAAAGTCACTGGCCTTGCCTGCATATATTTTTATGGGCGCACTGAGTGGCATTCGTCCAGAAAAGTTGGTAACGATGGATGGAAAGTAGTTCCATATCTTAACGTCGAACAAAAAGGTGTTAGGTAACCATTTGTGACAGAATTAAATTATTTCTTGATTTCCTTTTTTTTTTTTTTTTAATTCATCGTAGTGTAAAAATTAGCAGATTTTTAAAGTATTTTCTTTCGAAATAATTTCACAGTTTCATTTGACCGACTTATGAATAAAGTGATGAGGCCCATGCCAATGTTAGTTAATCTTACATAAGGTGGAAGAATACACAACGTGTATACAAGTAGATCCTAAAGAGGGCTTTCAAAAGTGCTTATTTTACCTTGAACAGCTTATAGCTGGGAAATCATGCGTTCCCCGCTGACCCGCCGCTTTCAGGCTAACCGTTATACTTTTTCGGGTGTTGTAAATACAATTTTTATGATGTGTGCTGTATTTAATGGTGCTGGTGACCAAAAAAAATAATCATTGTTTAATATTTGTGCGAAACGTTGTACCGCTTGTAGACTCACTTACGACAAATATTTCCTCGCATAAAAAAATTTACAGTGCACATTTTTTTACATACTGTCTTATCAAGATACCAGTTTTCGTATTTTAGGACTCAAAATAATGAACACTCACCGAAATGAGATAAGTCACAATGAGATAAGATTTTATGAGTTACTTCAAGGAATCGTTAAAATCACGCTACGAAATGTTTTCGCAATTTTTATAAATTGCTTAAAATAAGGACATGACGTCATCGTTTGATGAGCCAAGTAACAACACCAGCTGTTACTCCTTCTATTACACCTCCCCCCCTTTTTTTTCTGCCCCGGGCGAACGATAGTTTCTTCTCGTGTGTTTGACTGTGCCGGTCGATGCCACTGGTTGGCGGGTTTTCTCGGGGGTTTCCTCCATCCCCTTTGCATTCCAGCGCTGCTCCATACTCAGCTCCTTTCACCCACATCAGCTCAAATCTCTTCACTTCACCATTCTCCACTCATATGTTTGACTCTCCCGTAGGTTCGATTTACGATCAATTCCGTTCACATAAGAGACGTCAGCATAAAACGTGTACATAAAAAGCGTGTTTTTATAGAAAATGTACTCGTATAATATTCAACTAACCACACACAGCTATAGATCAACTAGATTTTTACAAAGTATAGATCTTTTATGCAAATAATATAGTTTAGACATATTTTTTAGATGTTTTAAAAATGGCAACGTAAAGGTAATTTTTTTATTTCCAATTTAAATCTTTAAATAATCAATGAGAATACGTCTTATTCTTTTCTCCTGTAATCCTACCGGCTGAAGGCTTTGCGTACACGACATTATATACAATGTCGCTATTTCGTACACATCTCTACGTCGAAGATGATGTCTACACGATATGTACACGATGGCCACCTCGCCGTCTGTGAAACCAAACTCGCTCATTACGTACACGTTTTTCATTGCCGGGGCCTAGAAAATGAAAGCTACTACAGAATAATTTTCTGCCTGGCCAGAATTCTAGCTCAAAATATGCTGAAATCTAAGCTCATGGCTTTGTTCCATACGTAGTCTTCTTTATATTGTTACGTACTCGCTTACCGTGACCTCTGGCAGAGAGTCGTGTCGTGATAACGGGCGGCAAGCCAATGGAATGTTTTGAATCACAGGCGAGCGATAAACCAAGAAGCGCGTATCTGTTACACAAAGCATCCCGCCACGCACACCTCTGCATGGCGCTGTGATAACCCTGAATTTTCTAGATCATTTACTGCCCTAGTTTCTCTCAGCGTGACTCGGGGAGCAGCGAACCTTCCAGGTCAAGACCAGCGGCTATAAAAGTGCGTCGGGCCTCCGAGACGGGAGTTGATGAGAGCCGGGAGTCTGGGCGATTGTGCGACAACGAGCTAAAAGAGTAACGAGTAGAGCTGGAAGTGACCAGAGGAAGGAGAATCTGCGACTGCGAACATCAGAGCAGTGAAGAGTGCGACTGGCAGACCGGACTATTGGACTGGTTGCGTGAGTGAAAGACATTACAATTGGTGGCAACAAATAGGCCGAGAGTGTGTTAATGATGAGTAAGAGTTAATTGACTACAATCAAACAGAGATATTAAGAAGTACGTTGATTAGAGTCGAAATAAGCATTTAATATTGCACTAATTGATAAATTATAAGAATAATAGTGAATATAGATAATTTAATGCTGTAAATAATAGCTGTGCAAATAAGTTAAACATCGAATTGCTAATTTTTATTTGTAAAAACCTCCATCCCTCACGTACTAACAGACAAGTTTTTTTAATTCATTAAACATTTAGTCGACTGAGAAGTCATTACACACGGCAGCGGCCAAATAATAGGATATGGACTACATCGTGCATTCTTCTAGTGCAGGGCTATTCAATTAGCGGCCCGTGCTAGACTTTTCAGACAAAATATAGTATCGACAGTTCTTTTTTGGGAAAAAATTATTTTGCATACTATTACATAATCTGTTAACTGTAGCTGTCACTATAATAAATCTTGTAACTAAATTATATATTCATTTATTTCTTACAGTTTCGCGTAAATAAACTGATTCTACAAGCACTATGGCTCGTCAAGCATTGTAATAAGAGAAAACTAATTGAATAGCCTTGTCTTGGAGTGACTTCGGAACATCATGTGAAACCGAACTCGGGAAGTCCGGACCGTGAATCGAAACCCGGACCCTCCCGATCGCAAGTCGGGTGTGTTATTATTACGCTTCCTCGCTCGTTTGCCACGCGGAATAGACAAGTACACAGAAGCAAAACCTAATGTTGATGCTTGTGACGTGAACGCATCCAGCTGCCGAACAGTTGCTTGTTGCTCTTGAACTCGCGGCGTGTCTGATTGGGTCTGCCATGCCGTGCACGGTTTCCCATTGGTTTCAGCTAGTTTGCGTCCGCCGGGATAGTTCTTCTACTGTTAGGAGAAAATTCCGTGAGATTACTCAAACGTACAGGTAGAAATTTTATCCAGAAATCTACGTGAAGTTATCGACGGAATTTTCCTTTTATTTCTGAGAGCTTCCCGTGAATCATGAAACGTCTCTGTAGATTTTTCGTTAGTTTTTCTGTACTTCCGATTTATAAATATATATTATAAATAAGAGTGCTTGATTTGCCTAATGCTGGTTTTTTTCTTCGTATAAAATAGAAATTAGAAAAGTGCAAGCGTTTTTCCTTTTGGGGGCGGATCGAATACGTATTTTATATCCTGTAACTCTAACTGTTGAGTTAAAGATAAGTAAAGGCTGCTCACGTTAAAGTGAGTACTTTTGAAAGCCCAAACGTTTTGAATAATAGTCAACAAATATGTTTTATTTTAGTCTTAGACTTTAACTTCCGAGTGAAGTGAAATATATACACTGTGTTTATTACTTACAATACAATTTTTATTTTAAAAGGTTATCACGGGATTAAAAATAGCTGAAAGGACTTCAAAAGTGCTCACTTTACGGTGAACAGACTATGCCTGTACGTGTTAACCTAACAACGTCGCCCAGGCGCTACTCCGAGGAAGCAAATGCTGTCTGGCGATTGGACGAAATGAAGCGCAGTTTGTAATGGGGAGTAACCGCACGGAATAAAAAAAAAAAAGCAAAAGAAGAGGTGACGACGGGTTTAAACTGCATCAGCCTTGTACGCGACCAAAAACCTGACAAGAGCGCACACGTAATCAAATAGGAGAAAATAGGTCGTGAGAGATTAGAACTAGGCTGACGGCAACCTAATACTCCCGTCAGGGCGTTTTATGACGCTAACGCAGGAAACGTGATGCCGATTAACAGAGCAGCAAAAATTTTATAAAGTTGGTATTTCCAGGACTGGATTCAAAGAAACATTTAATTGAAAGGAAATTGCATTATATACATTTATTTCAACAAAATAATGTCACTGACACCTGATTTCGGTTTTAAAAAAAACTGTTTATGTCTTTTACTCAGATATCCATTGATATTATAAAATTACATTCTGTGTAAAGACTGTTGACGATAAAGTGAGTACTTTTGAAATCAACCTTTGCAAAATGTCAATGCCCCTACCTGCATATACTTTAACGGGTGCCCTGAGTGATATGTGCCTAGTAAGGTTGGTAACGATGGATGGGAAGTAGTTCCGTATCTTAACGTCGTATAAAAAGTGTTAAGTAACCATTTCTGATAACTTAAATTATCTCTTTCTCCTTTTGGTTGTTTTAATGCACCGAAGTGTAAAAAGGAGCATATTTGTAAAATATGTACTTTTAAAATAATTTCACAGTTTTACTTGACCGACACATGAATAAAGTGATGTGGTCCGTGGCAATGCATACAAGTAGATCTTAGGCAGGGCTTTCAAAAGTGCTCGTTTTACCGTGAATAGCCTATAACATAACTACGTACCAACATGATACCAATGCAGTTTGATGTTTAGCAGATCGCATAAACCCTTGTTTTGAGTTTAGGATATAGGTAAAACTGTAAGCACTGTATGGTATACACAGCTCTTTCATTACTACTGGTACTGTGGCGTCATAGTTTCCGTGAGGACAATAGTTTTGAGTTTAGGATATAGGTAAAACTGTAAGCACTGTATGGTATACACAGCTCTTTCATTACTACTGGTACTGTGGCGTCATAGTTTCCGTGAGGATAATAGTTTGCTGTCACATAGTTAACGAACTAATGCTATTAATTCAGATTATAATGAACAGTTACAAACTAGTTGCTCGAATTGCTTTAATTTATCAATTCCCGTATTTCAATGGCCTATAATATTCGTGCGTTCCACGAGAGGAGTAAAAACTGCAAAGGAAAGTACTTTCCAGAGGAATATGAGTACGGTCTATTGGGTTTGTTTAAAATATGTTTCTGCAAACTGGAAAATCAAATAGACCGAAGGTGTTTCTCGAAACATAAAGATAAGTCACGTGCTGACTTGGCATATGTATTTAATGCAGTCACCGCTTTGAGACGAAAATAAAAAGCTCGTAAATGTCTTTCGAGGTGCTTTTATTCCCCAGCTGCGGACGTACACTGCTCTGAATAAAAATAGTGCACCCCCGTGCAAAAATTTGGCCAAATGGCAGTAATATTACTGAATATCAGGGGCGAGATTATAAGGTTGCACGGTTGGAGAAAAGATGATTACTGTGCTAAATACTGAGAAACAGTTCAACGTAGCTTCCCGAGAGACTGAACGGGTAATGTGAAAAAGTAAGATACACTTTTACGCTAGGAAAATTGTGAATTCGATAAAATCTTGGAATAATTTTCTTTTCCGGCAGTCCGAATGAGATTGAGGTTAATTCTTTTAAAGAGGGTGTTGAGTTACCGTTTCTATAATGTTAGATAAGCTTACTATCAAAATGGCTCGACTTTAATACGGTCAATGTAGAAAGTATCTGATTCATGGGACAGACCACTTTATTCGTACAGGTGCAACTGCAAACTGGCCTGCGAATTTTTTTCAGGATTTTACTTGCTGCATTATTTAACAAGCGAATCCTTGGTAGAATACTATTTCCACCCAATTCTTAAAATAGTTTTGTTTTTATTTATTTTTGTCCTGGCACATGATGCTGCAAGTAGAATTAATGCTCTGTGTTACACAATTAATTATGTTTTTATACAAAGAAGAAAAAATTAAAAACCTATTATTTGTCATCGTTTGCAGTGGCGTGCGGTGAAGTGTTGCAATGTAATATGGTGCTTGCTCAGTGCTGTAGACACTCGGCGCACGCAGCAAGAACCAGTAACAAGAGCGGAGCCGGGAGGAACGGAATGTACTTCGGCCACTCACGAGAGAGCGGCGAGGCGCCCATTACACACGTGCTGTGACGTCAAATGTACTACTACGTTTAAGTGGCCGATGTGAAAATTAGCAAACGATTAACCCAAAAAAATTTTATAAGCACATTGCAAACAACTGACTGACGTTCATTTTTCAGACTGATCATTTAATAACAAATGTATTCGATACCATAGGATATCAATATCATTAACATTTTTGTTAAAACTAAAGAACACTCTTGAGTTATGTTTTAAACCACTTTTAGCACTTCAAGATCAGATTCAAAATGATTTCCGATCGTAAGTTAATCGAGAACGGTTAAAACCTGTATGTTAATATTGGGCACTGTGGCAGACGTTCTCATATATAGTCCTGGACCATAATAGCAGAGTATTTAAGAATACAGGAATGGAACAGCCGCACATGGTAGCAAAATGGGGTCACTTGCCATAAACACGTCGGAATGCAGTTAGACAATCAGCGCCTGGTAACGTACACGCCAGCCGGCTGCCTAACCAATACGGGACCTTATATAGTTCGTAGAGCCAATCAGGCACAAGGCCAGTTTCCAGAGCCCTTCCGCAGCCAATCAGGGAATGGGTACGGCCAAATGAAATGAACACGTATGAAATTTCTGATTACCACTCTTTGCGGCAGAGAACATTTGACGCATTGGGTTGGTAATACCTTCAGTGTGATGTCACGCCGCTGCTGTGGATCGCATAATTTGAACACACCAGCGTCAGTAGACAGTTTTCATTTCAAATTGTTGTCAGCTTATATGAATTACGATTTGACTCCTTGGATGGTGTTTACGGATGGTGTCTGCACGTTTGACGAAATCGTAGTTATGGAGCACTGTATGTGTTCAGAGGAAGCTGACGTGAAATCCTCTGCAGCTGGTCGGCTAAACGAAGAAAGATGCTCAATTGACCAACATACTTAATGTTGATCGCCGACAGAAGGAATCAGGAAACTTGCCTGCTTATCGACGTCGGGAATTTACAAGAAGAAACATCCGGACTTCTGAATTTGAAATTTGGAGAAAAAAAAAAAACACTGTAATCTGTAGCCGCCAGGCGAGAAATAATATTGTTACAATTTCTCTATCTAGAAATTAAGTGGGATATACCAAGTTCGTTAAGGGATGGAGGTCTTAAAAAAATAAAATAATTAATTATAATTTTCTAATTTCATTAACAGTAACTACAGCAAAAATTCTCTCAACTCAACTTCTCACGATAAATTTAAATCACTTACTGTTCACAATTGATATCAAGTAATGAAATTTATAATTACGACAAAGAAATCAATTAAATTAAATAATTAAAGATCGGTCCCAATAGACAGTGTATCAACCTATTCAATTATTTTATCATTTATGCGCCCATATTTGACAGTTCGAATATTTACAATAAAATCAGTATTACACTTCCATTCAGTCCCACCTCAGTTCAGTCCATGTCCCGCCAGTCGCAATGATCTAGTCTTCCAAGCGCCCTCACGCACAGTAGGCTTCACTCGTCGGTTTCACACCCTCTCGTCCATTTAAGCCACGAACACCTCACTCGTCGTCGGCCCGCAATCTCCAGTCGTTGTCCACACTTCTTTTCGCTCGCGCACACTCGGCCAGGAGGCCTCCGTCAAAGACTTCCGGCCGCTGGGTTGCGGCAATATATATAGTGTCTTAGGCCGCCACCTAGAATCTTCCCCAACTCGCGTGATGCGTCGCGGAGGGCTGAGGCGCCAGCCAGTGTCACCAGAACATTCTTGCGTCGTCGCTAAACGTATCGGAAACTCTAGCAGGCGAGAGGAGGTCTGTGACGCCAGCAAGTCTCGCCGCTGTTGGCATGCATTCACGGGATTCCCAGAAGGAGGGATCAGGAGGCCGCTAGCGCATTGTTCCAGTCAGAGGGGAGGGCGATGTGGGTCTCCGATTACGGCGCGGGCAGCTGAGTCGGCACCAGCGGCAGCACGTAACAATAGGTACGTCGATAACATGGATGTTTGGCAGGTTCTATAGAACGTCCGACACTTATATTGCAGTGTGAATGGCGTGCACTGTTGCCAGATTACCCCAACTTTGCGACGTAACTGGCAGGCTGAGTACCAAATGGGTGGCGAAGGAAATGACCTGATTAAGAGAATTTTATCTGTTTACCTCCGTAACAACTTTTAAGAGAATCCAATCCTGCGAAGCAAAGCTAAGCAGCTCCTTTGAAACTAAAACATGTGAGAAACCCTGTCGTTGTGATTGCATGGCGGACGACATTTTTTTTTTGAGGCTGCAAAAAGATAACGTACCAGGCAACAGCGCACGCAGGAACAAAGACAGCGTTAACGACAGAAATCATGCATTGGAAGGAGAGAGCGAATGTCCATTACACCGCGCAACGCAATCTAAGAGTGAGACGCTCTATACATGTCCAGTACACTCACACTATTCACCAGGCGATGGAACAGCCAGCCTGACTTTGAACTATGACTGCGTGGTATGCCTGGTGATTCTAACACCCGCCTGCTGCAATGCTGAATTTTACAGAACTAGTAATGTTTGCCGACGAGCCGTATCTCACAACGGTAGCCGTTCTCAACTTCTGCCTCAGACACATGTCTACAGCTCGTACCGCACACTTCTTGTCAAAGAGGCTACAAAGAGAGCTTCTTCATAAATTTTTCGATCGATGTTGTCACATAAAACTTCGTTAGTCTACACATCTTACGTAATTTGACTGCGGCACTACACTGTAAAAATAATGGGATAAACACCTGACAAGTGTAAAGTAATATCCGCAAATCTGTGGGGGAAACATAGTTTTCCTTACAGGAAAGGTAAAATTACCGCACTCTGGAGTCAAATTCACGTACATGGTAGTGGAAAATCCTATATACATGGATGGGAAAATTACCTTACGACGAGTGCATCTCTTCAGCATTCTCAAGAACCAAGTGGTAGCACTGGCGGAAGAAGCAATCCTTTAACAAGTTAATATTCACTCTTACTATCACGCTGTCGTCGTGGTGTAATGGATAGCGCTTCGGCCTATCATGTTAGAGGACTATGCTTCGCGCCCACTCACAGCAAGAGTAGAGATCATAGTGTTGAGGTTTCTATTACTATTCGTCAGAGGATATAGGTGATAAAAAAATTAACAGTAATAATACTCCAGGATATTTTTAATATAATTTTATTTTACAATATAGTTAATTTTCCCTAACTTGTAGGGGATTTACACCCTCCCCCCACTTTTGCCAGGTACTTTTTCCGTACTATTAGGAAATAGTATTTTACTTGTTATGTAAATTTACTCTACATCTAAGAGATAATTTTACCTTACATGTAGAGGTAATTAGCTTCCCTTACATGTCAGAGAATTTTACCTCAGTTTTTTTTTGCAGTGTATGTAAACATTTTAGAGAATTCTATGTCCTTTCTGACAGAACTGCACGTTAATAGACTAAATAATAGTGAAGTGCTCATTTATTTGCGCAAAATTTTCCATGGTGGGTCAGATTAAGTATGGCCCAAAGACAAACTTATTGCAAAGGTACACGTGTTTACAGTTTAACGTGTCCCCAAATAACGCGAATTTTGCAGATCTCTACTGATACGTAATGGAAAGAGTTTACTATCAAGTGTTATCGCAGAGTAAATAAATATACAGACGAATTGGCGTGGCACTTCCTTTATGTGAGCGTAAAGGCTATTCACGGTAAAATGAGCACTTTTGAAAGCCCTGCTTAAGATCTACTTGTATGCACGTTGCGTGTTCTTCCGCCTTATATAAAATTAACATTGCCATGGACCTCATCACTTTATTCATGCTTCGGACAAGTGAAATTGTAAAATTATTAGAAAAGTAAACATTTTATAAATCTGTAAAATTTTACACACTGAGGTGTTAACAGAAAGCAAGAGAAATAATTTAAATGACCACAAATGGTTACCTAACACTTTTGGTTAGTTGTTAACATATGGAACTTCTTTCTACCTATCGTTACCAACTTTACCGGGCTCATGTCACTCAATGCGCCCGTTAAAATATATGCAGGCAGGGGCAGTGACATTTTTGAAAGGTTAAATTCAAAAGTTCTCACTTTATCGTGAACAGCCTGTACTGTACCCATGCCCTGGTTGGTTGTGCGAGTCTTTGGGAATGGGCTTTGTGGCTGATTGGCTAGCGTCCTGCGAAAGGTTCCCTATTGACATTATATACATATATATATATATATACATACATACATACACACACGCACACACGTATAAAGGGCGCATCTTTACTTCGTGTGTGTGTATATATATACACACATATCCACACACACGTATAAAGGTGCATCTTTACTTCGTGCAGAAAATGAAGCCACAGCATCGTGGACCTAAACAATCAGAAAACCCTCATAACATAATGACCGGAAAGGGTATCAGTGGTATAGGCTGTTGAGAATAAAGTGAGCATTTTTTAAAATTGACCTTACAAAAATGTCATTACTCCTACCTGCGTATATTTTACCGGGCGCACTGAGTGACATGCGCCCAGTAACGTTGGTAATAATGGAGGGAAAGTAGTTCCGTACCTTAACTTTGAATAAATAGTTTTAGGTAACCATTTGTGATAAATTTAAATATTTCTATCATTTTTCTGTTTTTTTTAAGGCGCCGAAGTGTAAAATTAGTAGTTTTTTTAAATAATTACTTTTCTATTAATTTTACATTTTCACTTGGCCGACACACGAAGAAAGCGACGAGGCCCGTGGCAATGATAATTTTACATAAGGCGGAAGAATACACAACGTGCATACAAATGGCTCACAAGCATTGCTTTCAAAAGTGCTCATATTACCTTAAACAGCCTATACACAGAAAGTGTAATCAACAGTAGTAGGGAATGAGCTCACAGAATTGTGAGGTATTTGTTACTCAACACGAAAATATCGAACTTTCACAAAATGACTCTTTTCGACTAAACGATTGATGTACGTACAGATATATTACGCCAGAAAATTTTTGTTCGTAGCTGTTAAGGTCGATTGATATCAGAGGTCGAAAATTTTAAAATTTTATTTTATTTATTTATTTTCTCGGCAACCTAAAGTAAGACACAAGATCCTCAAGGCACACGACATTGCGTAGTGCATTGATGAATTTCTCAGCACTTCCCTGTAAATATGACGGCAGTAGAACTGTAACTATTCGGTAAACTCCTGGAGGTTATTATTTATGCTTCTTCATGCAAAAATTATTATCAATTGTAAAATAAAAAGTTGTTTGGAAATTGTTTAAATTAATTTTTTCAAGGTTTGTTCGCCACTTCAAAGATGCGCGCGTGTACCCATTTCGTCTCTGTTCAAATGCAACAAGACGAAAATAAAAATAGTTCAGCTGGTCGTTCCCAGTTTCACACAGGGTCGTGGGTGAGTGAAGAGATTTGGGCGGCTCTTAACATCGAGGTTTTGAGAGCCGATGGGGTGATTGAGGCGAGTATGGAGTGGTGCCGGAATATAAAAAGACTGGGGAATCCGGAATTGACCCGGCCGGGGTTGAACCCGGTTCGCCTTTGTTAAAGGCGAGCAGGCTAACCGCTCAGCCACCGCGGCCCCATTCACATAGTACAGGGTCGTGATGTCCGGAATTTCAACTGCGCAGGACGATCTGAAATCTCCGCTGAGACGGTAATTTTCACTGATTTGCGTGGGTGATGATTAAATTTAACCTAATTTTCGGTTAGTGCACGTAATAAACGGATGGTTCGTAGCTTTCCAGCCAGGGAATTAAGTGAAGGATATATAAAGCCACAGGAATCTCTCCGTTCTTCTGGGCGCTACTATTTCAGTGGGATGGATAGTTAGTTTCCCATTTAAAGGTTCTCTATCCGCCAAGTCCAGGAATTAACAAAGTTTCACGAAGTCATTGTCCTTCTCTGTGTCTGTTTCTTAGCGGAATGCTTTTTTTGGAGGCCGGGGGGGGGGGGGTGTTAAGGGGGACCACGATAGTGAAATAGATATATCTGAGTCTGGGAGAAACCTATTTCCTTCTGGGTAATCTGAACTGTAACTCCCCCCCCACACCCCCCCCCCACCGGTTCTACCCCGACCTAATATAATCCCGTTTTCTCCGGCTTACGTCCGTGCTATTTGCATAAGGACTATTTACACTCCTACAAGTCACGTGATCCTGAAATATCGCCAGGCGATACCTTAATGGCCTGCCGACTCATCTGCGGTCTTTTTTTTTTTCTCGGAGGGCGACGGTAATTCGAGTACAGTTGACCAAAGTTACAATCCTCTCGCTCGTGAATTAACGGTGTTTCACTGCAGGTACAATTCAGGAAACCTACAAAATTTACTGCTCCGTTTGACAGTACATTTATATCAATCGTAGCATTGCTATAGCAATTGCATCTCTGGTGTAGTTCAACCAAAGGGGAAAAAATTGTGAGTAAAATTATTTCATAAAAATATAAGCTGTCAAATATTCTGTAGTACTAGTAAAAAATATTTCGTAGTCCTTACAAAATTGGTACTGACTACGGAAAAAGTTATCATCAACCATCTTCATGGAAAAAAAAAACTCTGTGATGGCCATTAAACGATTTGCCAAATTATTTTATGGCGAAGAAAAAAATTTCTAATTGTCGGCACTAAACATTTGTCCCACTAAAAATTAATTTTGTGGCGGCTACTAAAAATACCAACAAAATATTTTGTGGCTGCTACAAGGTTTTTTTTTTTTTTTTTCAGTGGAGTGGTTGATATATTAAATAAATATGTAAGGGCTAGTCACGATTCACTGATGTATAATATCAGTGTGTGTGGGTATGTGGGATGTGTGTATAAATACATATATTATTCGATAATAGTAATAAATATTTTTTGCTGTTTTTATCAGGTCAGCAGCAAGCTTCTCTTACTGTAGACTCTGGATGGTCATCTGAATATAGTCAACCGTGCAGAAGTTCCTATTATTCTGTAGAGCTGGCATTGCATTGTATTGAGTCCGGTGACTTGTAATTTTTGTTGCGCCATGTAGGAACGCCCACGTTCTGTTCCAAGAAAACTTTCGAACTTTTTCCTTGCGCTATAAATTTACCGAAATGTGACATTTTCTATGAGTTGTAAAAACTTTTGTTTCTTTCGAAATGGTGTGTTATACTTATATCCGACAAGAATCCGAACATGACTCCTTTTCTTACACGCTTTTATTTAACTTCACTTGTTTTTATGTACGGTAGGCGTCTGTGCGGTGTCTGTCCGGCGCCCACCGAGTCACTAGTAATCACGATGTATTAGGTGGACAAGTTGTCGTTTACTGGTGGCGTGTAGAGTTCCTGTGCCGAGGAAGTCCTCATTTACACAAGACTGTGTGGGTAAAAGACCATCCAAACTTTGATACACAAGAAGGAATTCAAATGATCGACCGCGCGTGTGTATGTGAACAACCATTTGAAGATTCCGATCTGCTTGAGCTCGTGTTGAAATGTCAAATACATCAGCATACACACACGTGTAAGATGAATAATAATGAATACTCAGCAAGTCGAATACTTACCGAGGAAAGAGTGGACTGAAACTCGCCTGATCGCAAGCGATACCTACAGATGACGGACGAATCTGTGAATGTATAAATAGTCTACCTATATAATCAAATAAATAAATAGGAGAGACTACAAAGTGAAAAATGAATTAACTGAAAAAACCTTTTAAAACAAATATTTTATTTATAAATCATCTAAAACGATAACAGTAATTATAGGAGTAGTTATAGAATTTGAAGAACTTTAAGACGTGGTCTAACAGCCGTAAAATTTTACTACAAAATTAATATTTTTATATCAATTTATATTTACTATATAGAAGTTTGGCGCGAATAAATAAGATATGTGCTTACTACGCTTACGCAGATGACGTATATATTCTATATTGCGAATAGTTAAGATACTTACGCAAGATATGTGCTTACTACGCTTACGAAAATTAGGTATACGTTCTATATTGCGCCAAGCTATTATATACTAAATATAAATTGACACAAAATTATTAATTTGTAGTAAAGTTTATTACGGCTGTTCGACCACGTCTTACAAGTACTAAAAATTCTGCAACTACTACTATAATAATTTTTATCTTTTTAGTTCAATTATAAATGAAAGCTTGGTTTTAAAAGTTTCTTTACAGTTAATTTATTTTACAGAGAGCGACGTTGTCGGCGGTAGGTTTAACGATTACATACATGCCAATAAAAATAAATCACTGACGGATGTTATATGGCTTTATACAAAAGTTTTCTATCTAACAAGCCGTATTTCCCTTATTCATGTAACACGTGCTCCTTGACCTTGATCGTCTGCGTAAATATTTTATATAAGCTGCTACTTGATGACTGTGTGTTGTCATTGGTTCCTAATAAACAGCGGATGAAGATCACGTTGTTTTAAAAGCTGCTATATCTTAAGCAATGTTTCCTGAGAACTCTAATTTGCCTTTAAATCAGAGTTTCTAGGGTTTTGGGATATATTTTGTCAATTTCTCATTTAACTACTCATGTTGGTTGCCCTATCCGGAATTTATTTTTGCGACTGCGATCCAATAAACATTCAAAGTTTAGCTGCTGAACACTGCGGCTTATGATTTAAGGTTGAAGTAAAGCAACTGCCTGTGAAGCAGACACCATAACAATTGTCACAAAAGGACGATTAATGTTGTATATGAAAGAAGAATGTATAGCTATATTTAGAATCATTATAAAATATTTTACTAAAATATACTTCTTAAATGTAAAAAATAATTGATTAAAATATTCTGTATTTGTGACAAAATTTAAGCATATTTCCATTGTGGCTGTCTCAGAAAGTATAATTTGCAAGAAAATCTTCGTCATGGAATATCGTCATAATTTTTACCATGATTGTATACCAGAAAATTGTAATAATGATGTAGGAAACAATTTTTATAGTTTACTTTATGTGCGTCCATTTGTCACAAACATTTATTGCTGAAACTGACGTAAATATAGTTAGTAAAAAATTGATATATATTATTACAATGATTTTATTATACTTAATCACAGTAAATATTTTGACAATCTTTCTTGAAGGAGATTTTCTTGTAACTTCTGCTTTCCGAAGCATCAAAAACGGAAATGCGCTTCAATTTTGTTAAAAATGTAAAATATTTTATAATATTGCAGATACAAAATAAATATCATTTTTCTGACAATTTTTATGGTGTGTCTAGTAATTATTTATGAGTTATTCACATCTTACAGCCAGGTGCAATGCTCCATAGGCAGTTGCTTTACTTCAACCTTAAATTTGAGCGGGAGCGTATTATTAGCAGAGGGATTCAAGTCCTTATCAAAGTATCTATATTGGTTACCGTCACTTACATTCGTACTCGTTATTTACTCATATTCACTATTTCTGTTGACATCATTCCAAACGTCTGTCACTCATGCATCTAGTTCAATACGTAGTACCGACCGCCAGTTCCATTCTCCACTGTACCGATGCTCGTAGTCCGCAGAATTCACTCTCCTTGGTCACTCTCGTAGCCACTCGTTGCTTTGATGGCTTGCCGCCCCGCTGTCTTCGCACAACTGGCGCTCAAGTTCGCTCAATCTTCCGAACTCTAAACTGTCAGGTGGGTGTCCCGTTCGCGGCTAAGGTAGTATCGCTGTGGTCCGATATAGAAGGTCCCCAGAACCCATGGTCCCTCTGAGAGAGGCTAGGGTGATAACCAGAACATTCTTTCAACGATAACTCCAGAAATTCAATCCGCTCAAGGTAGGTAGCGCGCGATTCCCGATACCCTTATCTCTGCGTCGGCGGCACGGCTTTGAAAATCTCCGCACGTTTATCGGATTATTGGTAATGCATTTGACACACTGATTTTCTCGCTCGAGAGGGGACGGGGAAGGAGAAGCGATGCAGAGCAGCAAGAGTATAAAAACATATAATAATAATAAAAAATTAACTACGAATATTAGCTGTCATATTTTATGGTAGTTTCAGACATGCTTAATTAAAATTTATTTGCGTGCAATTGGTTGAAGTTTGAGTGAGCAGTTTTGAATTCCCGTTTTGCTTATTCTTTCTATCACTTTCGTTTCCGCTCATGTTAAAATTATAATATTAGTTAGGGCCATATTACTTGTGCATCGTCACGATTCAGTGTGAAATGGTTAGGATTGAAAAAGTTCGGATCTACATAAAACACGGTGGAAGAATACACACAGTAAAATTTTTACTATTTAGCCAGCTATTACTCTGGTCTACATAAAACATAGCAGCAGAATACACACAGTTAACTTTTCCCCTGCTTGCTGCAATTCTAAACTAGTTGCCAAAGTTTCTCTTGTAGCTCTACATCGGAAATTTTGCACATATACAGCTTACTATTTATACAACATACAAAATCGTTAATGTAATTGGATATTTGTAATATACTTGAAGCCTACACCATTTGCTTGTTAAAATTTAACGTTAGTTTGACACATTCCACACCACAGCTTTGTGAAATTTACTCAAATTTATTTGTACTATTACATAAATATATTTGGCAACAATCAAATTAGAGTGCAATTACTATCAATGTGAAAATTACGATTTAAATTATAACATTACATTATAACATTGCATCACCGTTCCTATATTGCAGGAAAGTTGACTGGCCGCATGCCAGGAAATGTAAAGTTAAATTACGTGCATTTTCAGCTAGGAATTTATTTTTTCCCGATGGCAATAACTGTAATCCATTTTAATAACCGAAGAACATCTACATTCCTGTGTACAGTAATTTCAAGTAAGACGAAGATTTAAAAGGTTTTACGGGATTTGCTACAGAAGCCAATCTGCCGAAAGGTGAAAATGTTTTACGCTGTAACTTGAGCTTGCTCAAAAGTACCAACTACGAGTATCTTGCTGATAAGTCATTAATACGGTAACTCGTATCTGTCATTATGTGGTATTTTGCAAGACATATCGTCAGCGGTATCTCTGTGAATGTGTATACGTTCGCCGACGTTATCGTCTCTGTTATTTAATCCACAGTCTGCATGTTGTGCTGTATTTTCTCGTTTTATTTTGGAGAGTGCCTTCCTTCAGAACTTAATTTTGTTTAGGAAAATTATCAATCGTACATCGTATTATGTTTCTGGTAAAACTTCCTTCTGATAGTTTTCAAATTAAAATTTTCAGTCTCTGCAAAACTCGTTTGAAGAACGATTTATTTACTGTCGACTATCAAGTGACGACAACAATTAATTCTCATTCCATGGTCAAAATGTTGTAGTCCCTTCCCCGAAAAATAAGACGATACACGTTACTTTGGTTAGTGAAAAATGTTAAGGTCGTTAAATTTATATATTTCTTATGCGAATTCCGTTCATTATAACAATTTTTTTTTCTAATTACGACCCTCGGGGCGACATGTTGAGTTACGGAATGCCGTTACGCAGATAGTTAATGCAAACACTGTTTTGACTCGAAGACATAAAATACACGTAGAACACGCAGGGCTCCGAGTATGGTAACGAAAACTGCAGGGTGTACCAGTTGGCATCGCGTGATCCAAGCCTATTCTCTTATTTACATGTTATCTAGGGGAGAGGGGCGAGGAAACACCGCGAGTGTTCGAGAGGGGCCACCCCACGAACACCGGAACGGACGGAATGAACGGGACGGTGCGCGGGAGTGTGCGATGAGTGGTAGAAACGCAGACGTTTTCATCAAGCTTATCAGCGGCGAAGCGGCTGGGAAGTGATCCTTATCGTGAGAAAGACTTTCACCGCCAGAGTCGCTATCTGCACGCTGGTATCAGCACTTCCTCATCCTGCCACGTTTCAACTGCCGCCCTGTTCGCCTCTCAGCGTTGCCAATCGGCGAGTAATTTCACGAAACATGTGCAATTTCAACAGTCCCGTGTAAACTGCGAATAATTTAAGAGTCGAGATGGACCCCCGTGAATTTTTTTAAATAGTTGTTTGTGTAATGTTCTGAAAATACGACGTTTTGTCAGGAAAGATGAAAAATAATTATCTATGCCCCTATATATATTTTTTTGACTTCTGTCATAATAAGTGTATTCTTAGAGAAAAATATTCGTGAAAGTGGTCAAATATTGCAATTTTAAAGCTTGTCTGTGCACTTTCCTTGGGCAGTATGAAGAAAGTACAAAGATACGAACGTAGTTTAATCAGTGGTATTTCATCGCGTGTAATAAACCCCAGTGTTACAGATCTCATTTGCACAGCACAGCGTTACGACGGAAACACTACACGCCATGCGCGTAGGAGCGATGAGGCACTAGGCGTGCGTTTTAGTGTCGCCCGTATCGTTCCCTCGCTTCTTGACCTTGGACAGGGGTCCATTCCACTCTAATTCTTGTGTAATCTTACGTGAGATATATTTATATAATTATTATTTAAATATTATTTTCATAGCGAGATATTGCTTTTGTTTTCCATGCAGTCAATTACAAGAACAAATGTAAAGAATGTTAACTTATTTTCACTTCAAATAACATTCATGCCCAGATAGCTTCTAAATAAATTATCTTCATGACATGCTTAGTTTCCTGCAATTGCTCGTTATTTTAAAGTGTATTGACGTCCGTTCTTGTCGTGCACAGTTCTCATTGGCTGAGACCGTCAAACATAAAATAAAATTTACTTTTTTTTCTTTCTTTGTTAAATTGAAATTTGATTCATATTTTATCTATAAATTATAATGCTTCATTTATAAATAATTTGAATAAAAATGAAAAAATATGTGTGTTGGTAGCGCCGCCTAGTAAGAAATGGTTCATATACAAAATATTGTAACACTGAGAGCGCACGAATTCGGCGCTTTGTCCTCTGGTGTAATTTTCCAGACTTAGTTAAGCTTAGTTTGCACGAGGCGGAGGAATATAGTGGACGTATAACTTTAGCAGGGCTTCATAAAAGTCTGAATTAACCCTGGATTGATGATAGTCGAAGACGGAAAAGAATGTCTGCTCCCGAAAACGTCGCGACAAGCTAGTCTAAGAAAACCTACTGTGTTCTTCTGTGTCGTCGTCGTCCTGTCTTCCATTCTTGTACAAAATGTTGTCTTCAACTCGGTGTTTGTCTGGTCTTTCAGGCTGTTCACGGTAAAATGAGCACTTTTGAAAGCCCTGCTTAAGATCTACTTCTATACACGATGTGTATTCCTCCGCCTTATGTAAAATTAACATTGCTATGGGCCTCATCACTTTATTCATGCGTCGGTCACTTGAAACTGTGAAATTATTAAGAAAGTGTATACTTTACAAATTTGCTCATTTTTACACTTCGATGCATTAAAAAACAGAAAGAGAAAGAATTAATTTTAAGTTATCACAAATGGTTACCTAACACTTTTCATTCGACGTTAGGATATGGAACTCCTTTCCATTCATCATGACCAACATTACTGGACGAATGTCACTCAGTGCGCCCATTTAAATACATGCATTCAGGGACAGTGACTTTTTCTAAGGTTCGTTTTTAAAGTGCCCACTTTATTATGAACAGCCTTTAATTGTTTTTTTTTTTTTTTTTCTATTTTGTTATTTATCTGACAAAATTCCTTGTGGAAATTATTATAATTTTACTTATATATTTTGACTACCACGCTTTTTTTTTTTTTTTTTTTTTTTTTTTTTTTCATGTCTAAGACTTGATTTTCTGCGATGACATGGGGTATGTTCAAAATATTATACGTAATAATTCATCTCCCCTCCCCGCAATTTTAAGAATTTTCAAACAACTCGCTGATTCAAAATGCCGAGGAAACAGGAGAGAAGCGATTATTTAAATTATATTTTCAAATAATACCTTACGATCAGATGTGACCTTGAAGCGTTTAATATTTTTTTTTACGGAGGCTCCTTAAAGTGGTTTGGGCATCAAGAATTATTCTGCTGCTGCTGCTGCTGCTGTGTGTTTCGTATCCATTTTCCTTCTAGTCAGGAGTATCGCGAGTGAAGATAAAAACTTTATAACATAACAGTGTAAATTATAATGCACGGTATATAAAGTGTCATTACAAACATGTTTCTAATTTTTATCAATTGATTGCTTCTGTGGCCACTGTTCATGGAATATCATTTCATCATTGCATATTTGAACAGACAAATTTCTTCATCTTTAAATACATTATTTTATATTCGAGAAACCATTGGAACCTCACCTTAATTCCTACCTGGATAAATTTGATGACCACACAGTTTTTTAATTCTTTTTTTTTTGTTATGGCAGGTGTATTTTTGTGAAATTTAGCTGAAAACTTTCATTCGCTGGGCCCTATTTGTGGGGCGTGGAGCAGGAAGTGATTATGATGATCTGAACTATACACAGCAGAAATTATCATCCAATAATAAAAGTCCCTCGTGTGTGACAGATATAATTTGTTTTTTGAGACTGTATTCCGTACACCCATAAACAACTGTTAGCAATAACATCAAACATATATGTATTTTTACTAATCGCAACATGTGACCGAGCGTCATCAAATAGCAGTACAATTTTGAGCAAAATATTTCTTCACTGCAACGTCTAAAGCTATATGTTGATCAGTGACTTAAAAGGGTTTAATTGTACGTGTAATTCGAGAGGTCAGATGTGGCAACACTGGTGTTGAGTTGCGTGCGCCCTGCCGACACCAATCAGCCCGCTAGAGGCGAGCCTCGAACACGGTAGTTGGGGATAATCAATTAACAACCGCCTGCCTTCAAGTGTCTTGCGATAGCGGCTTGAAAAATTTGCCAGACGAATCATTAACCCGTAGCGTGCATGGACTGTACAATCCCGGTGTACTCACGATGGTCATTTTTCATTGGCTTTCTACTGGCTTTAAAAAGCGCCTCGGGTATAACGCAAGCGCAATAAAATAAAAGTACGCCATAGCACAATGATTTTGCAACATGAGGTAATTTATTAACAGCAATGTTCCTGGATTCAAACTTATATATTAGGCACATTACAGTGTACGATTTTAAGGATATTTTGACTTTGAATTTAATCTGGATTTTTGTTAACCTAGTCGCGAAACATTTTTTGTCAGTTTGTCAACATAAACCACTAGACGATTAAACATTTTTTTTTACGCATGTGACTTCTACCATTAAAGTTCAAAGATAGACATTAAATCGATCGGTTTCCCCTCTTAGAAGTACGTAAATTATATATCGATAATACAGAAAACCCTCGGTGTCACTCATTTCAAGGTACTCGATTGCCTGCATTGGTTTTCTTCTTTTATTTTTGGCCGAGAAGGGCGGAAACTATAAGTGCCACACTGGCACGCCCTACAAGAGAATCATCGCCACTACGAGCAGAGCTGTGAACTGGGGTGCAGTGTTCTCGTAGTGCTGCGCGTTCCTATGGGACTTTCAGCAGTAACACTATCATATTACTGATTAAATGTCTGCAGCAAAGTTCAATACAGGCTCCTATCGTAGTTTGACTCGTTTACGGCTAGTATTGTTACATGCTGCAGCTGGCGCCGACTCAGCTGCCCCGCGTCGTAATCGGAGACCTACCTCGCCCTCCCCTCTGGAACTTTGCGCTAGCGGCCTCCTGATCCCTCCTTCTGGGAATCCCGTGAATGCATGCCAACAGCGGCGAGACTTGCTGGCGTCACAGACCTCCTCTCGCCTGCTAGAGTTTCCGATACGTTTAGCGACGACGCAAGAATGTTCTGGTGAGACTGGCTGGCGCCTCAGCCCTCCGCGACGCATCACGCGAGTTGGGGAAGATTCTATGCGGCGGCCTAAGACACTATATATGTTGCCGGAACCCAGCGGCTGGCAGTCTTTGTTGGAGGCCGCCTGGCCGAGTGTGCGCGGGACGACGGCGAGTGAGGTGTTCGTGGCGCGAATGGACGAGATGGTGTGATACCGACAAGTGAAGCCTTCTGCACGTGAAGGCGCTTGGAGGACTCTAGAACATTGCGAATGGCGGGACATGGACTGAACTGAGGTGGGACTGAATGGAAGTGTAATACCGATTTTATTGTAAATAGTCGAACTGTCAAATATGGACGCATAAATGATAAAATAATTGAATAGGTTAATACATTGTCTATTAGGACTGATCTTTAATTATTTAATCTCATTGATATCCCTGTCGTAATTATAAATTTTATAAATTTGTATCAATTGTGAACAGTAAGCGATTTCAATTTATTGTGAGAGTTTGAATTCAGAGAATTTTGCTGTAGTTATTGTAAATAAAATAAGGAAATTATATTAATTATTGTATTCGATTAAGACCTCCCTTCCTTAACGAACTTGGTATAGCTCCTTAATTTCTAGAGAGAGAAATTTTAACAGTATCTTTCCGTTCGAGAACATACTGGGGGTGGGTTTAATAGTTTCGTAGGAATACGTGTATTTCAAACACATACTCGGCAACGCAGTTCAAACGCCTGGCAGGCGGGACTATTCAGAGCCATCACACTTCGGTAAGATTAATTTTGCCCATAAACGTTTGGTATCGTACATAATTAACATTATTACCTAGAAGTATCTTTCTATGCAGCAAATCTCCATGTTATCAACTAACCTATTCACATAATTATGAAAATCCCGTTACGAATTCTGGGCGTAGTTGGTTCGTAACAGAACGAAGGCCGGATTTCATAAGTTATTTAAATTACTGCTTGCATACACAAATAATACTATGAGCAATAATACACGATATTTTAATTCGTTGTATTAGCAACACACACAGTAAAACACATAATATACTTCATCCAACTGAACTCAAACAGTCTGGCTCCACTAATGTCTTTCCGCCTCCACGCTGTCCCACGGTATTCATTGGCAGTGGCGGGACAGCGTAGTGGTAATCGGGGTCCTTAAGATAAAATATTAAGTCAAAACAGCCACAAGTTGAACACTTCCCCTGGTGAACCAAGCGTCGAGTGTAAAAATCTGCAATACGCTACTCCCGCGACTTCAATAAATACATTAGCTGAATACCATATCCGTGTGAAAATAACTTTTGAAATTCGTACTGTAGTCCTGCAACTCGCCAAGCCTCAGAACATCATGTTTGATTCGAACAAACCGCTATAATTTACAAGGGGCCAGTTAGCTCAGGGAGAGTGATGAGGAATTTAGCGAGGGCGATACTATAATTAAAAGTCGCTACAGTTATTTGTAAGCGCCCACAAAGAATTACTACGAAGGCATCCTAATTTGATCCCGAGCGTTTTAATTGCTCCACGCAAACTCCTCACACTGGGCTCTCAGAATGTAAAAAGTTTCTTTGGCCTCCCGCGAGCGTTCGGCATTCACGTTTCCGAGTTTGATAAAACATGTACGTGCAGGTCTTTCTAAGGCCTTCACCCCCCCCCCCCAACTCCCGTTTATCTTATCTCTATAACTTTGTAACTTTGTCCTGGAGACCAAAGCTACCACCTCGCCATTCGGGTTGACCCGAGGACCCGTGTGTGCACTCGGAGCCAACCAGAGAGGCGGACTCTCTAAGCTCTCCCTGCACAATGTGATCCTTCCCGCGGGCAAACATTTATTTATAAATTAATATTACGCACTCTTCTCTGAGGAATGACTTTGAACAAGTAGGCCTAATTAACATTACCCAAAATACCATAACTTTATAAAATAATAATTATACAATTGTGACCTCGCCATCTACTCTTGTCACAGTATATTCACAGTTACTTCCAACTTTTCTGAAAGTCTACTAAAGTTTTACTTTCAGAATATTCTTCCGCCTCATACAGACAAATCTTTTAACCAAGTCTAGGGCATTGCACCAAAGGGACAACGCACCGCATTTGTGCGCACTGAGTTCAATAATATTTTGCATAAGAACTATTTCTTACTAGGCTTTACAAACACACATATTTTTCTCTTTGTTTTTATTGATATTAATTATAAATGAAATATTATTATTGATATATAAAACAAAAACGAAAGTTCGATTTAACCGAAAAGAAGATCATTTTATGTTAACACAAGTATAAAACGCTTGCGATCCATGTCATATTTAGAAAACAACCGAACTCATCATACATTGGATGTTATTTCAAATGTTTGATAAAAAATAGTATGAAGAAACCGCGAATATACTATATAAAGAATTTAAATTAAAACTCTGGTAGTTATAGAAAAATAAACGATAACGTTATTCTTTAAAAAAAATTTTATGTAAATTTTTTAATCGTGAATCTCGAGCCACGAACTATAAAATATGCTCCAAATATAGAAAATTAATGTTGGCTCTTGAACTGTGTTAAAGTGGGTGACTCTTTGATAACAGCAGACAGTCTAAACTCCCCAGAGATGACACTGCACTGCTGCCGTTATAGTCTATTTGTGCTTTATACACACATTTTGAATCAAACCTTTAAAAAATCACCCCATGTATGACGTGCTCGATTGTTTACTAAATATACCATATTTCACAAGCGTTTTATACTTGTGTTAACATACATGTACACACATTATTTTTGGTGAAATTTAACTTTCACTTATAATGTTTAGTTAATAAGTAAAATGAATAAAACAGGGAGAAAATAGGAGTGTCGGTAATACCTGGTAAATGCTGTTCACTATAAAGTGAGCTCTAATGAAATCAACCTTAGGAAAATGTCACTGCCCCTACCTGCAAATATTTTAACGGGCGCACTAAGGGACATGGGCCCAGTCAAGTTCGTAACGACAGAGGGGAAGTAGTTCCATATCTTAACGTCGAATAAAAAGTGTCAAATAACCATTTGTGATGACTTAAATTACTTCTCTCACTTTTTGTTTTTCTTTTAATGTGTCGAAGTGTAAAAAAGAGCATATTTGTAACATATTAATTTTTCTAATAATTTCGCAGTTTCACTTGACCGACGCTTGAAGAAAATCATGAGGCCCGTGGCAATGCTAATTTTACATAAGGCGGAAGAAAACACAACGTGCATACAACTAGATCTTAAGCAGGGCTTTCGAAAGTGCTCAGTTTACCGAGAACATCCTAAAATAAATAGATCTTATGCAAAACTTTGTAACACTGAGTGCGCACGAATTCGGTGCGCTGTCCTACTGGCGTAATTGTCTAGCATTGGTCAAGAATTGTTTGCATGAGGCGGAGGAATATCTTGCAAGTAGAACTTTGGCAGGGCTTCATAATAGCGTGGGGTAGCCGTACTGCGTCGCCGGGCTGCCCGACAGTGGTGTACGCCCCCCCCCCCCCAAGATAGCCTCTACTTCCGCCCTTCCGACGAGAGATAAGTATCGTCGGCGGAACGAAAAAAAAAAAAAAAAAAAAAAAAAGAGAGATGAAGAATGAGCCAGAACTACTCAGCGAACACGCTGCAGGACTATCGTTTGAATCAAACTCTTTCTGGCCTGGTTCCAGAGCAGAGGGATCATCATCACTAAGGGAATTTCAAAGACCCGTCGTGGTGCAGTGCTCTAGTTTCCACGTGTCCACAACAGTATTTCTTAATTTGTATTAATATACGATTGTGACGAGCCTGTTTTAATACCTTCCTAGGTTCGAATGTTCATGGCTTCTGTATTGTAGCCGCGTCACTGTTGTCTAGCAGCAACAGCAGTTCCTCCATGAAAAAAAAAAAATTGTAGTTTCACAAAGAACAGCTCCAAAGGACTCTCTGGCGGGTTATAACAATCAACGAACGGCCACGGGAAACACAATTTTGTTGTTTGATAACATGTATCTCAGTAATTTCATAGTGACGGGTGATACTATCCAACGACAAAATATTCAGAGCTATCACATCAAGCTAAATGCTGTTCAAAATAAAGTGATCGCTTCTGATATGATCCTTAGAAAAATATCCCTGCTCCTGCCTGACACATATTTTAACGGGCTCACTGAGTGGCATGCGTCCAGTAATGTTGGTAACGATGGAGGGAAAGTAGTTCCGTAACTTAACGTCGAATAAAAAGTGTCAAATAACCATTTGTGATTACTTAAATTATTCCTTTCTCTTTCTGGTTTTTTTTTTAATGCGTCGAAGTGTAAAAATATGCACATTTGTAAAATATTTATGAATAAAATGATGAGGCCCGCGGTAGTGTTAATTTTACATGGGGCAGAGGAATATACAACGTACATTCAAGTAGATCTTAAGCAGGGTTTTGAAAAGTGCTCATTTGACCGTGAACAGACTATACCACGCCACGCCACTACACACGTTTGGTCGTAGGTTGTATTTTTTTATACCTGATTTTCCGTTATCAGTCATATCCAAAAATTGGTATCTTGAGTTTAAGGTCATCCGGTAGAAAACTGTAGAACATTACAAATTAAATAATTGTGAATGGGGAGTCTGCCTCGAAGATTGGGCGGAACCACCTATCTAACAGCACTCTTCTGGTTGATAACAGACACTCGTGACAACATTTCGACAACTCCTTCGCCTTGTTCCATTAAAGGCCCTGCCATTGATGCCACAAACTGTATTGCTACGTTGAAAAAATCTTTTTCGTTCTTCCGTCAAGTCACATACAACTTGTTGGAGTCGATTGAATTTGAATGCGTTCAACCGATTTAATTCAGTATTTGTTGAAATCACCCTCTTCAATTTAGTTGCCACAGTTGGTTTTCCACGGTTTACTATTTATTACTCGGTGTGTAGACAATGTTAGTGAACACATAGCCGAAGCTGAATATTTCGCGGGTTCATTTATTGCTACACAGGTTATCGAACATATGCGCATATGTCTCTTTGTTCCTCTGGATCGAAATTCACTTGACACACCCCGCGGCTCTCAGCCTGTCAAAAAATGCTGAAATTAAAGTGACCGTGGAATATGTAATTCGCCCAGAAAAATGGGGTGTGACTGTGTTGGGGACACGGCCGTTGGTTTTGCGTGAATATACGTCTACGTTGACGCGCTCGGACGCCTTGATGTTTATTATACGTTCCCGGCACCGCTTCACTCAATCATATGGGGTTTTATAGGTATCACTGGATTGTTTTTGAGATGCTCTTTCCAACCGTATACGATTTCTGTGTTTCGTCTTGACTTTTTGACGAGTAAGTTTTCTTAATTTTTTTACACTAAATTCGTATAATTTTGCCATAACCACGCCACACAAATGTTTTTATACACGCAATCGACTGATCTTGACTAGAGTTGTCGAGTGAAACCCAAATGAATGCCGTAGATTCCCCTAGTCAAAAGTTATACTACGAGGAAGGTATGAGACTCGATGAAACAATGCAACCCCCCCTCCCCACCGTGTGATACTTCGCAGTCTTCACTCAACGTAATATATTCTTTGATATTTTCTTGGCAATCGAGTGGTGTAATTGCATTTTGAATGTAGACAATATATTTGGAGATGCAATGCTAAACTGTATCCCCCGATTTTGTTACTATAGGATTTTCCTGATCGCCTCCCACTATGGTAGCAAATTTAAAGACGCACTCACGTCAAAAATTATTAAAATCTTCTCTCATCTGCGTTAGCGAATGACGAAATGAAGACTGCCGGAGTGTATACAGTACATACCTAATGTACGGGGAATTAGCCTACTGATGAATTCAGTTCACGAATTTTTTTTCCCCTGTCCCTACGTATAACAAATAGGCCTAGGTTTGAAACTGGAGTTTTTTGCGTCCTTTTTGATCTCTCGCATCTACGTTTAATAAAACTCGTGAAATCACCGTCAACAAATCACGGCTGTAATTGAAATTAATAAACTCTAGCAAATATTGAAACGACTTTTTTCCATCCGTGTTTTTTCTTCGTTTGAGAAATTCGGGCTGCAGGATATGATGCCGGGAGCGGGGGAGCGTGTGTCAGAATATTCATTGCTGGAGGGGGCGGCAGCATAACCGGGGTAGACCGGGAATGTGTGATAATCTCCGATCCGCCATCCGGACCCCGGCGCTGTTTGTTTACCAATTAGGTGCGCCGGCCACTGGACCGGCAAATTATTCCCCCGGCCTCATTGCCAGCTGACCGCATGATGCGCCACCCCGCGACCGCGGAGCGGCCGACCACACGCCTTGCTTTCAGTAAGAGCACAGGCCCCGATGTATCGATATATCGAACACCAACCTTAGTAGAAAAATCGAAACACCAATAACGATAAGAGTTTAATAAACTGAAAGACAATATTTCTGTAAACAATCTGTACTCTAATAGCACGTGAGTGAAGAGATTTGGACGGCTCTTAGCATCGAGGTCTTGAGAGCCGATGAGGGTGATTGAGGTGAGTATCGAGCAGCGCTGGAATGAAATGGTGGGGGATCCCCGAAAACCCGCCGACCAACGGCATCGTCCAGCACGCGAAAATCCGGAGTGACCCGGCCGGGGTTTGAACCCGGATCGCCTTAGTGGGAGGCGAGCAGGCTAACCGGTCAGCCACCGTGGTTCCATACTGTAATAGTAATTTTTAACCTATACACAGCATGTGATATTTACAACACATCAGGCTATGTTTGCTTCTATTCAAAGTTAGGATCTTCACATGCTTAAAAAATACAGGTACGCTACCACGCATGTGTAGGATAATTTCTTAAAGTGTATGGTCTACACATCGATATATGCTACACTGTTGAAACTAAATCCATCAAATGATAATATTTGTTAATATTTGCCTAACTTTTTTTTTTTTTTTTTTCCTCCTGGCCGTTCGTTTTGTTCTTTGTAACGAATTTTCCATTAATGTGCAGAAATCCCTGCAAGTTCGCGCATTCTCTCCGTAAATTTCGTACTTCGTTTAGCCATACTTTCAGTTTGCAAAGACAAAGGTTACTAAGAAAAAATTACTTGCACCGAGGTTTATACCTACCGAGTTAACACAAACGGAACGAGTGTAAACAAAAATATTTTTTATGTTACAAACCCGAATTGAATGTTTTTTGGAACTTTGGAGAATTTGAAGTGTTGCCGCCTGTTAGAGTAATATGCAATACAATAAATTTTTTTTTTTTTTAGTTTGGGTTTAACACTTTTAACCACAGACAATACAGTACTTTAGCGTAACCATTTTCTTTATCGTCGCCATACTGGTATCAGTATAAAGCTGTGTCTGATATCGGAAGCAATAACAATGTGTTGGTGCTTCATACTTCTGGCAACACCTGAATGGGAGTCCATTCACAGTTACTTCACAATTGTTCTGAAGATCTGCTGAAGTTTTACTTCCAGGCTATTCCTCCGCCTCATGCAAACAAAGCTTAATTAACCAAGCATAGTAAATAACACCAAAGGGACAACGAACCGCATTCATGCGCCCTCAGTGTACGAATATTTTGCATGAGAACTACTTCTTACTAGGCATTACCAACACACACATTTTCTCACTGATTTATTCATATGGGTTATAGATTAAGTATTAGAATTTATAAATATAGTATAAGTAAAATCTAAATTTAACTGAAAATAAGAGACTTTCATAATAACAGAATTGTAAAACGCGTGTGATACATGACAAAATGAGGAAACATCCAAATAAGTGATACATGGGGTAATTTTTTAAAGGTTTGATTCAGAAAGTGTGAAGAAACTGTGAATAGACTATATGCACAGTGCACATGATTAACGCAACTTTCCGTGCTAGGTCCGAGATACTGGGCACTGGAGATGTTAAATGAGTGAAGAGAATTTGGGTTGCTCTTAACATTGACGTTTTGAGAGCCGATGAGGAGTATGTAGTAGCGCCGGAATGCAAGGGCGGGGGAAACAGGAGACCTCCGAGAAAACTCGTAGACCAGCAGCATCGTCCGGCACGATTCCCACATACGAAATTCCGGGGGCGCCCCCGCGGGAAAACGAACCGTTTCGCCTAAATGGGAGGCGAGTAGTTTAACCACTACACCACCGCGGCCCCAGTGAAATTAAGGAGCCGTGAGGTAAGAGAGTTGCAAAGAAGAGGAAAAAATTATTCGTAACAAATATTAGATTTGGTTAAATTATAGACTCTAATTTAATATATTCTTTGCAGAAGCCTATGGTAAACTTGAAAACTACTATTGAAGTTTAAATATGAACATTTCCTCAGGGTACATCCATCCCCTCAGATCTCCTAGTAGCTCCTTCATCCCATCCTTTTCTCCTTAAAATACTTACGGTAAAGGTATGGATCCCCCCCACCCCTGTTTTCAACGGAGGCCTCTAACCCTCCAATCAGCCCCCGGCTCCATATTTCTTCCGATCCGGTGCAAGCTGTAAATGCAGAAGTCAACAGTAAATTAAACGCTTTTTTACGTTATTACGTACATATTTTTTAAATTGGTAGTGTACGAATTTGACAAAACATGTATAATTATGATGTGTATTTTCCTCTTAGTTTATTCTGAATACCTGTTATTTATACAGAAAATTGTCAACTATGTCAAACACAGAAGCAGACGGCAGAGAAGCTAGAACGAGTAGTTTTCAGTGCATAAAAACTGTAGGGTTTCACGAAAATATTTGAGCACTAAATAGTGGGAGCGACAGTAGTATGGTATCGGGATAAATTAATTCTGAGTGTGAAATGATTTTTCGCACAGGACAGAAATTTGTTGCGTGGGTGTAGAATATTAGAAATCCCCTTGCACACGTATATTTCCTAGGGATTTACGGTTATGTGTAATGTCTCATTATACAGGATGCACTTTTTCGTTGGGAAATGAAGGAAAACCAATATACGACAGAATTATGCCTGGTATAACGTCCTCCCGTTTCGCACAGCTATTACCGTCGTTACACGTTCTCACCTTTCCTCCATAGTATTTCTTTTACGTCACTCGCGGTTTCATCCGAAGAAAAACAAGAGCAGGGGTTTAGTGGATGAGGGTAGGGAGTGTTATGGCCGGCGGGTGGCAGTAAGTCTTCATTTCCTCACCCTGCTGCTTCGCGATGGGCTGTGGGACTCGGCGAATGCGCCCTGACATACCTTCCCCCGAGTTCAGGAGGTGAGCGGAGGAAATGGGGTGGCAACCTGCATGCTTTAACGCGTGAGCGCGAAGGAGGGCTGCCCGGTTTATAGCTGCTTGCTTTGATCCGATTATAGGGACGGCGAGACACCAACCTACGGCCCTGTGCCAAACGTCGCTTCGGACTTTCTCCGCGTTGAAATCTCCCCGTTTACGTCCTTTCGTAATTTCGTTACGCCGACTGTCGCGTGAACCCTGACAGTATCTCAGGTCCCCGCGCTCGGTTCTCCCTATCGGGAATTCAGAGAAGTATGTGCAGGGAGGGGCGAGAATTATAATACAAATCGCCTCCTCCGTCGAGCAAATATATTTAAATTCTTTGGCTGCAAGTCGTTTATAGCATCTGCAGACGTGTAAAAGGGATACTAAATAAATTCCCAGTATTTTTGTGGCGTGGCGGAGTAAACTCAGGGAAAAGCCACGATGATAAATACCGCGTGGCAGCTATAAAATTGTGGTCCACTTCACGGTTCGAAAAGTTGATCTCCCAGGAGAAGCCAACTGGAGAAGTTTCAAGTGTCTGGAATTAAATTCTTAACACCGTCTTGGCGTAATATATGACCATAGATAAAAACATATATGAGGATGCAAGGGTTCGACTGAAAATTCCACAGAGAATAAAATTGCGGAACAATTAAAACAAACAATTGTTGTAAAATCTATAAGGAATTGAACTCTGAAAACTCGGGAACACAGCGGTGGAATATCAATAGCTCACAAAGACACAGTTCTCTGGAAATACCACAACAGTCCTGGAAACAACAATCCGAGGATTGAATTTACTATTAGACATAATCCTTTTGTTGATAAAATTCAGTATATAAAACCCAAGGCAACCTTCAAAAGTTCCATATATAAGATTATTGTGACTTTGTCATAATAACACTGCGAAAGGTGTTATTTCGTTCCACTAGTGTTACTAACCGTATTTCGAGTTTAAGGTCAGCTATATTTTTTGGCATAATTAATTTTAACATTTTGTTACTCCAAAAGGCCTCTCTTTAACATAATATAGCAACAAATATTTCCAAAATAGGCACTGCTGAGTAAAAATAACAACTATATATTTTCGAGCAGTTTATGTCGCGACTCCCAATGTGCTAGCGCGCTTTTTTGGTGCCGAAGGAAAGATCTCATGTAGACATGTCAATCTATGCCATAAAAGTCAAATATACATATCGTTACTTTAATTTAATCATATCGCAAATAAAATATTACTCGCTAACGTAGATGCATTCACGTAAAATCTATGGTTGTCTCCCCAACACAGCGATATCCCATTTTTTTTTTTCAGGGGAAGCGTTCAGAAATTCATAGCTTGATGTTTCGGTGGATACCCACCGGATTTACTGAATTTCCAGGCAGTCGAACTGACGGATCTATCGTTTTGACCGGACTTGACCGAAACAGTAATTACCGAACGTCCGTTGTAGATCGGTGGACGCACTGGTGAGTTTTCGAACACGCACAGGAAGCGCGAGGTGACTGGACGGTGAAGCACGCGTTGTTTCCATCGCGTGCTCGGGTGTCGGCCAGTGTTAGCTTGCTCCGGCAGAAACATGCTCTCATCTATCATGCGCTGCGCCCCTGGGATGCTGGGACGTTGCGACGCTCTGCTGTGTCTCTGGGGCACCGTCTGCTGGGTCAAAGTGACGACTAACTTCGTCCTAGGAGTGGAGTGGAGATATTTGGACGGCTCTTAACACATTGAGGTCTGCGCACATTTACTGGTAATTAAGACAAATTATAAGTGAGTCACCTATAGATATCCACTACTGCACGAATACCGGTTCTGCTGGGGTCTGGGTTAGAACTCATCATCACCCTATTGTTCCAAATCACACCGGGCACTACAAAGTGTTCATTATTCGCCGGTCATCATCCAATGGAGACCCGAGCTGATTTTGACCCAATAAAAGGCCCTTTATCCTATAAATATGATTTACAATAAATCATGTCTTTGAGTGTCCATAAAATATGAAATTATATCGTTAGCGATATCATTTTTACTGCACTGTTGCGTTCTTGTGAGATCATAAACACTAGCCGAACAACGACTGCACATCCATGCGAGATTTGTTCTAAACGAGAAAGAATTTTCAAATTAGCTCTGCCCGAGCTACACTCGAGCGTAGTGTACAAAGTGTTAATAGCGAAGTCTTGAGAGCCCAATGAGGGCGAAATGAGGCGACCATGGAGCAAGGGCGGGTGGAACGGGAGATCCCCGAGAAAACCCGTGGACCAGCGGCATCGTTACACACGATCCCCGCGAGCGAAAATCCAGGAGCCTTGATGAGAGGCGAGCAGTCTGACCGGAGGCCACGGTTGCTGAGCGGCTAGACTACTCGCCTCTCACCAAGGGGGAACCGGGTTCAATCCCAGACCGGGTCATTTACGCATTTTCGCACGTGGGAATCATGGCGGACGATAGCGCTGGTTGGCGGGTTTTCTCGGGGATCTCCCGTTTCCTCCGCCCTTTCTTTCTGGCACTGCTCCGTTCTCACCTCATTCCACCGTCATCGGCTGTCAAGACCTCGTTGTTAAGGGGACAATTTAGCTGCTCGTCCAAGGTCAGGAGGCGAGGGAGCGATACAGGCGACACTAACACGCACGCCTAGCGCCTCATCTCTCTTACGCACAAGGCGTGTAGTGTTTCCGTCGTAACGCTGTACTGTCCCAATTAGATATGTAACATAGGAGTTTTATTACACGCGATGGAAGCCCACATATTAAACTTTTCTCTTGCCGCTTAAGAAAACTGCATTGGCAAGTGTCAAAAATGCAATATTTGAATATTTTCACGGATCAAGTAAAAAATGAGGGCCATAGATAATAGTTTTTTAAAAATATATTTTCTGAAAAAAAGTCCCATTTCCAGAACTTTTATTTACTGAGATACGTATTTACGTGCAAACGATGATTTCACAGAAAACGTTTCAGTACATAGGACCCTTAAGAGCCGTCAAATCTCTCTCTCAACTCAGTAGTCTGACCACTGCCCCATCGCGACCCCGATTTAGTCCTTGGATCCGCCACAGAGTAGATAAATACACAGAGAGGAAATTGGTGTTGGCGGCTCTTCTGATGTAGACGTCCCCATTTCTCCGATTGGCTGTGCGAGGCGCTGGAAACGGGCCGTGTGTCTGACTGGCTGCTGCGTGCAGGGAAAGGTACACTATTGGCTGGGACTCCGGGTGTAGAGTAGTTTACCGGGCGCTGATTGGCGAACGACGCCCTTACACGTTGCTGCCCAGTGATGACCTTCCTCTGACGTGTGCGGCTGGAGTTCGTGGAATAACCCGCTGCTTCAACTCTGTATTCCTATACACTCTGACGCAAGCCATCCCGACGTATATTTACCATCCCTCTCGCGTCCGTTTGCCCCCGTCACACTGTCAAATTTTTCCGTAAAACTGCTTCCTATAAGTTTGGTCAAATAAAGTTGGGCAGTTATGGCGTCATCGAAATGTCACAAACTCCGGAATATTTGTCTGAAAAAGTTGGATGGCTTCAGTTTTAATTAAACATTTGAAGATTGGACCGGTTCTAAATTTTATTTGATGTTTGATGGTCTCAGCCAATCAGAATCGTGCGGGACAAAACTGGACGCCAAGTAACTTTACAATAACGAACAATTGCTGGAAAATAAGTAGGTTATGGAGATAATTAATGTATGCAGAAGCTGTCTGTCCATGAATTCTTTTCTAAGTGAATATTGCACATAATGAATTTGGTAAAGAAGCGAAAATAAATTACAACATTCCTTATGTTTCTTCCTGCATGGAAAAACAAAATCAGTATCTCACTATGAAAATAATTTTAAAATAATAATTCAAATTAGATTCTGCCAGTAGAATAAATTGACAGTGTGACTCATTTTCTAACAAATTCATCATTATTTGATAAAACTCATTGTAAGGAAAAGTTTAATGGCCGTAATGAATCTTCAAATTTTACTGTCAATAAAGTTGGAAGCAAAAATTTCACTGTGTGACATGGGCTTTAGACATCTCCCATATTTCTGTGCTTAATTACATTACATACTTAGTTATTTACACAAGCAGAGATGGAATCATAATTACCTAACTATGCGGGCAAATAACCATCGCATCTTCACACATTCAATGTTTACGAACGTTTTTCAATACATAGGCGAGAAAAAGTTTTGTATCATTGGCTCCCATTTATGCAAGTAATATACAGAGAAATCACTGAAGCTTTTTAAAACTATAATAATAAGATAAACTATCGGAAAAATGTTTTTTTTTTTCGTATAGTTTTAGTTATTGTTTAATTGTGGTCGTCACTCACTTTGTCGTTTAGCAATACGAAGAAAAGAAATTACTTCTTTCTGAAACAATTCTGGCATTATTTACAAAGCACTGAGCATGCGCATATGTAATACGGGACGGTTTCCGTCCAATTACATACCGAACTATCGTTGTCGTCCTGATTGTTACAGCCAGCTTCATAGAATGAAGATGAGTTAGGCCCCGAGTTTCGTTAACAGCACATGTCCATCACAGATAGAACTGACAAAATCATGTGACCAACAGTGTCCAACGTGCTTGCTTACACTTGAATTCCCAACGAACCCGGACCTTTTATATGACTGACATACTAGCTGTAGCTTGAGTGCAGCAGCGAGTGGTGAATTGTTGCAAGGAAAACTTGTGCTTGCTCACTGCTGTACATTCTCGGTGCACGCAGCAGGAGCCAGTAACCACCGTGCTGCCTAAAGAAAACTGAATGTATTCCGACCACTCACAAGCGAGCAGCCAGGGACCCATTACACGCGTCCTGTGTTAGCAGCTGCCGAGCTACGTTGGTTGTTCACGATAAACGCCTGCAGGTCATTGAACTCGTGAATTTTTCAGGTCTCTACCTTTAGGAAATGTACCCGACGTTAATTTCCTTATATCATGTCACTTCTGTTGTATTTATGTAGGGCCTACAATACTCGAAATGTTCAGCACAAAAGCTATAAAGTAATTCCTCCGGTGTAAAAATGTACAGTGAATATGCCGAAACGACGCTTGTAATGACGAGAACCGGAGTTGAACTCAGTAAACATGAAATGCGTTCAGTGTCGCATATTTCCTCTAGCTAAGACCACGTGTTTTCGCGAAAAGATTCCACTATTAGTTTTACTCCAAAACACGTTAGTTTAGAACCAATACCGCTGTTGGATTATTTTAACTCTCACACCACTTAACACATTGAGGCCTACACACATTTACTAATGGTTAAGACAAATTAGAAGTGAGTTACTTATATCCACTACTGCAAGAACACCGGTTCTGTTGGTGTCTGTGTGTTAGAACTCACCATCGTCCTACTGGTCCATACCACACCGGACACTACACAGCGTTCATTATTAGCCGGTCATCAACCAATGGAGAGCCAAGCTGATATTGACCCATTCAAATGTTCTTTATCGTGTAAAAGGATTTACAATAAATCATGTCCCTTTGAGTGGCTATAAAAATAAATTCTATCGTTAGTAAGCTCATTGTTACTGCGCTGTCGTGTTCTTGTGAGGTCATGTTAACCACTAGACGAACAAAATTCTGAACAACAAATATATTTTCAAATTAGCTTCGCTCGAGCTACACTTGAGCATAGTCTACAAAGTGTCTGCCAGGGAAAGAAAAGAAAAAAAAACGGACGTTCAGTGTCAAAAGTAACTTCATTCCGATTAGCCCAGTAGTGTAGAAAATGTATTCGCACACAGATACGCGGCCAATAGCACAAGGAAATTTGCAAGATTGCACTCAGAAATCTAGCTTGAGCATAAATATTTTCCCGAAAAACTAGTAAAAAAAAAATAATCGAAGTTTCTGTCGCTGTTAGGGCACGCATGCCACTTATACCAATTTCTTCAATGATCAGAAATTAGCATTATGTGCCTGTAACAGTTAACAGCCCTTAAAACATACAAACATTATTACAGACTGAAAGAGTTGCTTTTGCTGCTGTTAAAAAAAGATTCCAACGTTATACACTGCGTGATGAGAAGAAGATCGTAGGCGAGCGGTTAGAGTTGTAAACACTGAAATTTTATATTCGGGTTCAAATCTAGTTCCAGTATAAAATATTTTAACTTCTCTTCTTCTTCTTCCGTTATGATCTGCTAGGGACCACAAGCCAATTACAATGCTTCGTCCTTTGTTGTTGTTCCTTCTTCTTACTCCAGTACTCCTTCATCTTCTCACGGCGTATCTTTTTCCTCTTCTCGGACCATTTCGAGCCTGTTTTATTTTCCTTCCTGCCTTGGAATCCTTCCATTTTTAACACTTTTTCCTTAAAAATTCCCCTCTTTGTTGCTTCTTGTCCACTTATATTGTTTCTTTCCAAATCTTTCTTAACTTCTTGAAACCAGCTTGTTGTTGATTTCTTGTTCCAAAGATGTTTGAATATCAGTTTGGTTAATTTGTTCATTATATATAAAGGTACAAAAAATATGTATAGTAGAACACCCGCACCTCTTGTTTTAAAACTGGAGAGTCCTATTAAATTTACGGAATTTCCGTCTTTTTTTTTTAAATTAACATGTCCGCCATTCTACTGATACTTATGGGATATTTTTCACCACCACTTTTTCGTAAAATGAAGTAATCAGGAGGGTGCACGTCATGTAACAAAGATACAATTCCGAACAAATTTTGTGAAACTGTGCAAAACGCTGCAGTATCGACGTTCAATGAATAAATATCTGGCAATTAGCAGATATGTCCCTCAGAACATAGAAGCGCACTGGCGAAATGTTATGAGATTCACGACATTAAACAAAACTTCGCTGGACTTTGCCACTCACACGAAGCGTTTCCGTCCCTTAGCATAACGAGCAAATACTATCACTTGGAACCTCTGAAGCGGCACTCGAATTTAACATCGTTTTAGTTTGCAACATGTTTACGTAAACTTCAACGCATACGTATGTGAATATGTATGTATAGAGTTCGGTTCCTGAGTTTTATAATGGCGAACCTTTTCATTCGCAGTGCCCAGTATAATCTATTCCCTTTACCTTCACACTTTTTAAATAAACCTTTAATAAATCTCTCCATGTTTGACGTGGTTAATTGTTTCCTATACGTGCCATGTATCACAAGCGTTTATACTCCTGTCAGCCTAAAAGCATCTTATTTTTGATTAATCTGTGCTTTTAATTATATTTTGTCTAAAAATTATAATATTTAATTTGTAATCTGCGAATAAACTCAGGGAGAAAATAGGTATTTTGGTAATGCCTAGTACGAAATAGTTCTCATGCAAAATATTATTAGAAATAGTGCTTACGAAAGCGTTACGCTGTCCCTTTGGTGTAAATTTGTAGACTCGGTCAAGCCTTTGTTTGCACGAAGCGGAGGGATATCCTGAAAGTAGAACTTTAGCAGGGTTTCAGAAAAATTGGAAGCAACCGTGAATAAACTATAGTAACTTACTCGCCAGCCGACGGCCCACGCCGACAAGTGTTCTTTCCGCAGCATGCAGTAGCCAATCAGAAACCAAGACCCGTTCCCACGGCGTCGCGCAGCCAATCGGTGAATGTGTACGTACACATCAAAGGAACTGCTGCCCAATTTCGCCTCTGTCTACTTGTCTACTCTATACCAGAGGTGTGTTATCACTAGAGACCTGAGAAATTTGCGAGGTCAATGACCTGCAGGCAAGATTTCACAGTCTTATATACTTCCATTCACATATATAAACTGTTTATTCGTTGACGTTGTGGTAGTAAAAAAGGAGGTGGTTGGACACACAATTTATTGCATGACTAGGACCCGTAACAATTAAAATGATCCAATTACGAAAGTGGTTTTGAACTAAAGTGTTTTGGAACACAACTTGTCCTGAAATTTTTTCGCGAAGAACAGGTGCGCCTATTTATATCTATAGGTAGGGACATGAAAAATTCGCGTTATTTGTTTTACATGAACCGCTTACTGTTTAAATTAAGGGGGCCCGCTCTCCTCACAAATTCTCTCATTGTTTATTGCGGGTCGATGTGCTTAAGTAAAATTGACTTCTGCACTTACCTTGGCCAATTTATGAACCAGGGGGGGGGGGGGGGATACTTGTAATTGTTGATTAAAATGTTACAAGAAACACTGTTATAATAAGTAAGATATGTTTGTAACGTAAATAAGTTTTATTAGCTATTGCATTTGCAGTGTGATGTTAATTAGAGATTCAAAGATCACAGGACCGTTTTAGCAAACCGTCCTGTGATGTATCTGTAGTTCCATAAACAAATAAATGCATACATATGATAGGGAAGTATTTTGCAGACCAGTGAGCTCAATATTTATTTCAGTCTCTAGTCATGAACTTTTCTACATACATAACATATGTTATATGTTTACTCTATTACTGTCATGATAAAGATTTTTCTTTTTTTTTCCAGGTACGTTTCAGTATATCTGTGGATTTCTGGTTGAATTGGAACCACATTCAGGTTAGTGGAAGATCTGAATTGTTTTGCTCATGTCATTAACAAATAATGAGAGGTTTCATGAAGGGTACAGCGAGCGAATCTCTCGTAGAAAACCTGTGACGACGCTACAGTATAGTGTTAAAATTCCAGTTACTTGAGGAAGTAATTATTTATTCATTTGATGATATCTTTAAACTTCTGAAAAATATTTTATTTCAACTTTATTGAATTTTTCGACATACTTCTAGGTTATTTTATTGAACAGAATTTAATCTTTTTTAAAGAATCGTCCAGTAAGATGAAGTCCGAAGTATTTTTACACACGATAAAAATATTTATATATATGGAACATGGAGCCGTGCCAGAATGCAAGGGTGGGGGAGGCGGGGGATCCCCAGGAGGGCCCGCTGACCATCAGCATCGTACGGCGCGATTTCTACGTGCGAGATTCCGGGAGTGGCCCCGTCGGGAATCGAACCCGGTTCGCCTGGGTGGGAGGCGAGCAGTCTAACCACTGCACCACCGCGACCCCTTTTACATCTCCACATGAATAAAGTGATCAGGTTCATAGCAATGTTAATTTTACATAAGACGGAAGGATACAAGATGTGTATACAAGTAGATTTTAAGCAGGGCTTTACAAAGTGCTCAGTTTACCATGAACAGCCTACGTAGAGACCTGAAAAATTCCCGAGTTCAATGACCTGCAGGCTATACTCTACAGTCTTACGAACAAATATGCCAATATCACGTGTGCATTGGTTCTTTTGCTGTCACACTGGAAGGCGACGATTGGGCCACCGTTCTCCAGAAGATGTGAAACACCGTGTGGTCCAACGGCTAAAGTTATATGAACCCCCGTGTTTTGAATTCTAGCTTGCCCCAAAAGGAATCCGCGATTTCTTCAGGTATCTATAGGCTGATCACAGTAAAGTGAGCATTTCTAAGGCCCTTCTAAATTCTTCCAATTTCCACCTTACGGCTGCTTTTTAATATAAACATTACAATGTGATCAATAGAGACCTGCAAAATTCGCGTTATTATTTGAGGACATGTTAAACTTAAAACACTTTTCCTTTGCAATACGTGTGCCTTTGGGCCATTCTTTATTTGACACGCCCCGGGTAACTCTGCGCCAATCACGTGCAGTTCACTCAACATTTATGGAGCAACCAATGGAGAAATTACGCTTGCTCGAATATTATATAGTACTATGAATTTTACCTTGATGTCAAAAAATAACACGAATTTTGCATGTCTCTAGTGATCAATATACACAATGTATACATTTCACTACCTGAGGCTGCAATAAGATATATTTATTGGTGTATAATGCCTGTTTGGGAGACCCTTAAAAAGTGCTCACTTCACCGTGAACAACCTATACTATAAGCATTCTCTGCCGCGACCAGTATCAACAGCTGGGCCCGCGGTAGTTGAGCGGTTAGCTCACTCGCCTCCCACCGAGACGAACCGGGTTCAAACCACGAGAGCGCGCGTGCACACGGCGAGAGGCGATGGTCCAGGGGACGTTGTTTTCCAGTCTGATGCGCGCATTTCTCATTAGCCCCGGGTCAAGCGTCTGGTCAGTCCGTTGTGCCCGACGGGCGGCGGCGTCGAGTGGCGCCGGGATAGCGTCGCGCCGTCCCGCGTAATGAAGAGGGCAGTATCCAGGAGCTGGCTGGACCGCACCCTCCCCCCCCCCGGCCCGGTTCGTTATTACGACCATTGAAGCGGCGACCTTGCGAGTCGCCCGAGAGGGTCCTCCGGAACCGACAACGCAGTGGAATGGCTCGGCTAATTAACCTCATTAATGTTCGTCACTTTGTCGCCGGAGTCTCGTACCGCCGTAAACATCGCAGCGAGAGTTTGATCGTGGTTGTTGTTGTTGTGAAGGGAAGGGGAAGGGATCATCCACGACCAGTTGACCTTTGTGCGAGGTTAGCCGACTTGAAGGCTTATGCTTCGGACTACGAACCACCCCATTTCGGGATCAGCCGAGAACTTCTTAAGGCCCTGCTAGGGGTATACTTGTTATCCAATTCGTATCCTTCCGCCGCCTGACGTTCACGGACACTCCATCTTCGCCTCATTTCAAAACCTAGATTTTATAAACAGGTCAAAACATAAGAAAAAAAAGCTACTTACTCCTCAGCGCATACAAAATAACTTAGTGAATACCGTGTCTACAAATGTAAAAATAACGGAGAGAGTTTCAATATATAGAACTACTTTACCTAAGTTGCTGCCAACGTTCGCTGTGTGCATGTCATATCCGAAGGAAAGATAGGCTTATGCAATCACCTAGTTGTGTAGAATGTATGACCCTCCCCCCTAATGACTTTTAAACCCAACAACCGAATTGAACTAAACTAGTTCCATATGTTGTATTTAGCAAGGACATCAGACTTATAGTTTTCAATCACGTCAGGTACTTATTTCCAAAATTGCCGCAATTTCTTTAAATATCGGTCAATATGTTATATTTCGGGAACCTATTATCCGAGTTAAAACAAATTTGGAGCATGGGCAGTGCATTATATAAGCATTGCGTTTAGAAAGAGACAATGTCATTTATTCGCCATTTTGTAAGAGAGAGCAAATTAAGATAATAAGATTCTCCATTATATATCGGGAACCATTTAACCGATTTAAACTAAATTTGTTACGTTCACAATGAATGATGTAAGCATTGAATTTAGTAACCGATAATGCTGTAAGTCTGCCATTTTGGAAGATAGTGCAAATTGAAAATAAATTTTTTACATGAAATCTCGGGAACCATTTAACGAAATTAAACCAAATTTAGTACATTGGCAGTAAATGAAGTACGCAGTTAATTTAGAAAGTGACAGTTATTAATTCGCCATTTTGGAATAAAGTGCAACTTGAAAAAAATAGTTTTTACTTTATATCTTGGTAACTACACGAACAGATTCCAGCCATATTTGGCATATAAGAAATACCTTTTCAGGTCAATTTAATATAGACCTATGCAATTTGAGTTATAAGATACTTCTGCTCGAAATGATGGCAATATACATACTTTAGTTTTATTTGCAATATCTAGAATACCGTTTGACCAGTTTCGACCAAAATTATTACGCTGAAATAATTTTTTGCAAACATTAAATTTGTAAATCATAGCCACTTCTCCGACATTTCGTAAGAAAGCGTGGCTTGAAAACAAAAGTTTTCATCTCATATCTAGGGAAACAACCAACCGAATCCTCCCAAATTTGACACTTTATTAATAATACGGTTCGTCATTAAACTGACAGGTTTGATTGCGCCAGACAATTATTTTCAAAATGATAGTCACATAAACAATGCAAGTCCATGACACGTGGTTACACGTGCGCTGTGTTGTCACAACTGCACCGTCAACCACTACTTTGCTTGCAAACATACGGTCATCGGAAATTAGTTAATATTTATCAATCGCCAACTATGCTATATCTATGAAACCATATAACAAGTCCTAACTTAACTTTGTATGCTGTTAGTATCTATGATAGACTGAAATATGCTAATATATAAGCTCATTTGTCAGCCATTTTGGAAGACAGCGCTACATGAAAGATTAAGCTTGTGTCCTATATCGGGAAAAAGTTACCTGATACCCACAAAATTCAGGCTACAAATTATATTTTTGTAATCCTTCTAAAAGTTACGTGACCTAGGGAGGTAGACATATTTTCAAAATAACAACCATGTAAATATTTTAGGTTAAAAAGCCATATCTCCGAAACAATTTCAACCATATTTAATATAGAAAGTGCCAATACAATAATGAAAATAGCACCATAGTAGAAACTGGAGCTTTTATGTCATATTTCCGGGACCAGTCAACCAATTCCCAATGAACTTTGCACTTGCGTAGTGCTACAGTAGGCCATGTTTTAAGTGTTTCTGGCTTTGTTTACAATATGGCAGTCGTATAAATTGTCGAGATATTTTTGTCATTCTATTAAACAATTTAACCGTTTTCAATTAAACTTAGTATGCTGAGAGTAGTTATTATAAACATACAATACGTTGCACTGATAATTCAACGCGTTACATACAAATGACAACAACCTTTTATGAAAAATGCGATATATTTCAATATCAGGATCAGAAAACATTAAGAGTGTTTTAAAATCAATTAACAACATAGAAAAATAGAAACATGAATGCCACATAATTTCAGTCTATAATACTGATAAATGTTTTAATAATCACAAGCTTACAACTATTAATACAGAATGGTAAACGTGGTATAAAAATCATTACATAAAATATATATTGCCCCAACAACACGCCACATTTACTAGACGGCACGCAATGCCCATTATATCTCAATGGCTGATTAAATACAAGTTCCTTAATATTACCAGCCAGTGGACATAGAGGAAGATCCCTATAGCCAGTCTAGATTGCTTTAGGCAATTTTCAATAAATGTACCCTTATATCTCCGGAAGATTTCCCGGTCACTATTTATTCTGAATAGACTACTGTAATTTAATCAATCCGCCAATTCTATAGTTTAATAAGCACGAACTTACGTGCCTATAAATTGCATTTAACTGTTACAATGTACTCCTAGTTACCAACGAGTCACATTGACAGACTCATAAAGTCTCACCAGCTTGCCTTATCATTAAAATATTCTTCGAACCAATTCGTCGACAGTAGAAGACAAAAAATAATGAAACATTTAGGGTGACCACAATTCCTATTAGGTGCCAACACTCTTAATTATTCAACATTTCCTTAAGGCTTGATGCACACATTTTCGTGCATACCATGAACACGCACGTAAGATGCACAGTTTAGTAACGGAGCATACACAAGATTGTTTAATATTACTTGGCTCCAAATATAATTTATATTTAGAAACATGGCAAACATCGCAGCCAAAACGACCCATCAAAGGGAATTTACCATTACAGATGCACGTTAAAATTTATTACATTAAAAGATCTGACAGGCTTAATTTACACGACGGTACCCAATATGAGTTTACGGGCCTCCAAAGCGCCGCGAAGCCGAGTATTAAACATTATAAAAAAAGACAATTAAAAGATTTTTGCTTCAGACAAAGTATGGACAGTTCGCCGATGCAAACAACACTGAGCCAGACAAACGGGGCAGCGGCTAGCAAACAAGACTACACGTTTGCATTACAAAATGCTGAGATTCAAAATTATTCCCATACATGATTACAAATTAAAATTTATAACGTGCAAGCCATAAAATTATACAAACATGCTACTCTAGAAATTAAGGCCGCTCACCACCAAAATTAAGCGCACTCAAAAGTTACACGAAAATTACAAAACTTGATCCATTATCTTATCTTAAACTGTCCAGCCCTCACTGATACTGTTCGTTCCCGCCGAGGCAGACCATCTTGCACAGCTAAAATTAATGCCTTTGCAAACAAACGATGTCAAGCTGAAATTGACACTACAATTTCAATCACGTCGTGTCCATTCTGACTGTCGACGATGCCCTCTTCACAATATGCAGGTCGTCTCGATGTGGTGATCGGCAGCAGAATAAATTTGAGAGAGGTCAGCGCTCCTACCCTCCAGTGACCCCCTCCAATGAAATTTAGTCATGTTCCGGGAGGGGAAAGGGGAGTGGGGGAAGAGAAAGGAGAAGGGAGGGTGGACCAGCTGGCCATGGAGAACGTGCTCGCGCGCTGGCGGCGGTGGCGATGGCGCGAACTAATCAAAAGGGCGCAGCACCACTGCAACCCTCCACCCAAAACAACCCTTGCTGGTAAAAGTGGGGTTCAGTTCCACACTCTGGCAACCCTGACTCATTAAACACACATCCAAAAACAATAACAAGTTATAAGTTCCGAGTAGGTAGAAGAAGTCTTGAAGGTAAGTGAGAAAGGGAACAATCTCCCAAAACCGACGTACAGTACAGTTTAAAACATCACAGTACAGAAATAGCCTAAAAAACAATCCCTTCGTATCTTAAATTCGACAGCACGAAAAACATCCTTCTTCCCCGGGGAACGGCACACATAACAGCCGAAGGATTCTCCACGAGCACAGAGCCGGGCTTCTTCTCGAGTATAGTTGGTTGTGGGGGGATGAGCAGGCAACAAGGCAGCAAGATCTTCAGGCAGCACCGCCGCTCTTCTCCATCATGGCGGCAAGGGGTCTCCACGGTACAGCTCGCGGGGAAGACAGGTTCATACAAAAACAAATGTTGGAGTATTAGAATAGGGAAATAAACTAAACAAAATTTTCATGGATGGAAAAGGGAAAGGGTACTAACGGCACGCACTATCACAACACAATATTACAATTACAAACACTTAAAGAGGAGCTCACAACACAATATTACAATTACAAATAAACGCAATTAAAGAGGAGCATCAAAATAAATTAAATTCTGGACACAAATTTTTTTTTAGATGCGCAACATGCGCTTTATGGAAAAGCTTGCCTGACGACGGGTTAAAGAGCTCCACTGTGTTACGTCCGAGGAACTTCCCTATTTTAAAAGGGCCTTCTAATTTTGGTAACAGTTTTAACGTAATATCGCTAGCCAGATCTGCCTGTCGGAAGCTATTAACGAGAACGAGATCGCCGACAGCAAAAGGATCAGGGGAACGATTTACATTTAACCTATCATTAACAGCCTGATTGGCTGAAAGAAAACGCCGGCCGACCTCGCCCAACAACTCATCCCGGTCAGTTTCAGACAGAGATGAAGGAAACGACGGAATATTCCACAGGTTAAAAATTGGATGGGTAAGTGGCCGGCCAAGGAAGGGTAAAGATGGAGGAGCACCCGTGGAACCGTGCAATGCACTATCGAACCCAACATTAATAAACTCCAGATCCTCGTCCCAACGAGCGTGATCTTGGTTGTAAAAAATGGAAAGACAAGTCTTCATATTTTTATTAAACCGCTCCACTTGATTCCCTTTCGGGAAGAAAGGGCTTGATGTAAAGTGTTTAATTGCTCACCTAAAGCATATGTCGCCAAATGCGGTCGACGTGAAGTACCGGGCGTTATCGGTTAGGATTTCCGCCGGGCCACTAAACACTTTCCACACTTGTTCACTGAACGCCCCAACAATAGTCGAAGACTTCATGTTCTTGAGCGGCAACAGTATCACGAATTTCGAAAAAAGTGTCCAGCAAAATCAATATACAGACGTTCCCTTTGATAGAACGAATCAAGCGACCGAACACGTCCAAATGAACGGTTTTCCCGAGGTGCCTCCGGCAACTGGCAAACATTCTGTCTCACATTCATGTTCCTAGCCTGCTTACATTTTTGACAGGCCTCACAGGAACGCACAAACTCCACAACGCCAAACACTGAATCATGAAAGTAGGTACACGCAAAGAATGTGGAACAACAATTCTCCGTGCCCTCCCGCTTTTACCGGTGTAGTAGAGAACATCCTTATCCAGGACGTAGGGAAGAACTTCGCCCTTTTTAAAGTAATCAATAACTCGAGAACAGAAATCATCAACAGTCTGGGCATGGCGCAACTTGATAAAAAAAAAGCTCGAGGAATCTCTGTACATGACTTATTGAAGCGTCGGGAACCGTCCGCGTCAAACATTCTCGACAACGCACCGGCGACCTGATTTTCGGCCCCGCGGACGTGATGCACATTAAAGCGGAACCTAGAGAGTTGCAATACCCACCGTCCCAACTTCCCTAATTGCTGAGGATGTTTTTAAACCCAACTTAAAGCCTGGTTATCAGTAAATAAATCACATTATTCATGTTCAATATAAGACGCGAATTTTTCTAGACCGAATATGCAGGCGAGAGTCTCCTTCTCGCATATCCCTAAATTACGTTCCCCTTCTGTGAAGGTACGACTAGCGAAAGTTATTGGCACTAACCCTCGTTCAGTCCGCTGGCTCAGGACATCTCCCAAAGCCAGGGACGATTCATCAACCTGATTTACAAAATGTTTCGCAGAATCGGGGAGAAGGAGAACAGGTGGTGAAGACAAAATTTTCTTTAAATTTATGAATGAATTTTCTTACTCTCGACCCCAGGTAAATGAAACACCCTTATTTTTAAGATGGTTTAAGGGGGCTGCCAGCCCGGAGTAGTGGTCAAAAAGCCACGAGTAGTACCCCATTATTCCCAAGAACTTTTGAACGCCCTTAACGGTCTCTGGGCGAGGGAAATTCAAAATCGGGGCCACTCGGTCGGGATCGATAAGTAGGCGACCTTCACACGACAAGTAACCAAGAAACTTTACTTTATCCGAACCAAGGGTGACTTTCTTCGGGTTAACCGCGAGGCCTACTTCGCGCATCCTCGTAAAAATCTGCCTTAAGTTAACCAAATGAGACACTAGGTCATCACTATAAACAATAATGTAGTCTACGTAATTGAACATTAATTTATACTTGAAGTCAGACAGGACATGATCGAGAACACGGGACAGGACCTGGCTTCCAATGTTCGACATCATTGGGACCCCCGTAAACTCGTATTGGTTCCATGGTGTGCTGAAGGCGGTGTATTTTCTAACAAACGTTGGTGAAAATTATTATTTAGGCCGAGCACCGAAAACACTCGAGCCTTGCCAAGACGCTGAAGGGCACAGTAAGTAACGGAAATGGGTCCTTATGAAATTTTATTCACTAAAGAGTGATTTACAACCATGCGATATTTGCCACCGTCCTTTTTCAGTACTAGGAACCCCGGTGAACAATAATCCCATTTGGATGGTACAATCACCCCGGCCTCCAGTAATTTATCTACTATCTCGCGAAATGCCTGAAGTTTGGGGGCGCGGGCATTTAAAATGGCGATCGCGTACGGGAATACCGTCCGTCAACGAGAACCGATATGGCAAGACGTCACATTTGCCAATCCTTGATGTTATCACGTCAAGAAATTCCTCCCTGAGTTTTTATAAACTATCCTTGAAATCTACGACTCGCCCATCCTGCGAAACGAAGTTGGAAAGGATCGCTGTAGTATCACTCGCACGGAGGCCAATGCGTATATTCGGCGTGAAGCCACATGAAAGAAAATTTTCATCGAAATTTACCATCGCCCTTGTTTTCCCAAGATATTCCAGCCCTAAAATATGGTCTTGCGAAAGTTGTGAAAATACCCAATTTTAAAATGCATTTTGACAAGGATATCGGACCTGATAATATCGCCATTAGCGATACACAAAGACTTTTCCGGCATCACGCTAATACAAACCTTAGATAGAATTTTAATATCCAACAATTATTTCAAAAGGGCACTGCTCATAACGCAATGCGTCGTTTCCGTATCAATTAACGCCGGAGAGATCTATTCACCACAGGAGATATTACCCAAACATTTACGCAAATTACGTGGTTTTGAACTGAAATCCTGACTGGCACGTCCACGTACCAAACCAGCCACTGCCCGTTTCCCGCTTTTTTTTTTTTTTTTTTTTTTTACGTGACCGCACTCGCCGCAGCGGAAACAACCTGGCTCACTAAAACTACGTTTCGCCACATTACATTCTGCTGCCACGTGACCCGCAACAGTGCAATTCGCACAGCGCAAGGCCGGACCACGCCGTTCACTTTGCGCGGTGTTATGCATAGAAGAAGCTTTGCCAGAATAACCAGTAGTCGCGTAAACGCGAGAGCCGTTCGGAGGCGGGAAATTTTTCTGATAACGGTGCGTGGGTGCCACCCTGCCATCAACATCAATGGCCAGTTTAGGTAATTCAACCAGAATTCTTGGATGGTAAAGCATCATACAGTGCATTTTTACGTGCGGCGAAAAATTATCCACAATAATGTTCACTAATTAGTCCTCTTTTAAAGACAAGCACAGTGCCTCGTGGAAGGCGCAAATAGAATCAACAAACTGGCACAAAGTCTCGTCGAGATTTTGGCAACGATACATGTAAGCCGTTTCACATTCGCGTCTGTCGCAAGCGGGGAAAAGAGCGTGTATAACACGTAACTTAAAGCTTACAAAATTACCGCCCTGTGGTGACAACTCCTCGTGCAATAATTGCAAAACTAGGTCTTCAACCTTAATAGTCAATGCCTTCGACAAATGAACTTCAGGACACAACTGCAAACAGACAAGTTTCGATACCGCAATAAGGAAAGTGAGAATCGCTACCGGTTCCAGTGATACCAACGGATGTATACGGTTGAGGGAAAGCACTAACAACTTATTTGTTGAGACAGGAGACTGACTCACCGGGACGACTTGACTAGGTCGGGGCTGCTCGGCGGTAGACGAAACGGTAAAGGCAGAAATCTCCTCCCGGAGTCGTTGCACGGAAAGTTGGCGAAGCTGGCCTACCGTTTAGGTGTCTTCCACGGTGATCTCGTAATCTCACAGCATCGAGAGGAGGTCATCTTTTGACAGCGAATAAATAAAGTCTATTATCTGACTCATCTCGGCGAAATTAAGCATGAAAAAGAAAAAATACAAGAGCGGTCAGCACTCCTAACCTCCAGTAATCACGTGACCCCCTCCAATGAAATTTAGTTACGTGCCAGGAGGAGAAAGGGATGTGGGGGAAGAGCATGGAGAAGGGAGGGGTTACCAGCTGGCCATGGAGGCGGCGATGGCGCGAACTAATCAAAAGGGCGCAGCACCGCTGCAATGCTTATAAAGATCATCTTTCGCCGACTTTTTGTAAGATAATGCCCGGTGATAAAATGAAACATGTATGCCATATCTCGGGAACCAATAATATAATTCCCACAAATTTTTTGGGCGCAAGTAATACTACAATGTACGATGTATACTTACATTTTTCTTCTTTTCAAAATGATACAATATTAATTTTTTAATCATTTGACTATATTTTTTTAATAGTTTGACAACTTTCAACCAAGTTCTTAATATTCACATTATCTATTACACGCATCAGGAATGCATATACAGGTTGTGGTTTTAGGCCTTTTTCTACGGTAGTGCTAAATGAGACACTAAAGCTCTTATGCTACATCTCAACCAGTAAACATGCTTCCACCCAATTCTGTACACAAGTGTTGCTAGTGTAAGCCACGGAAACTTAGGTGATTTAAGTAATTCACAAACTTTTTTTCAAAATAATGCTTCTGTAGATATTTTAATTTTGCCAAAACCCAATCTACCAAAACTTCAGGCCAACTACTAGCGAAGTTGATGTTCCGAATCCTTCCTGTTGGCAGCTCACTAGATTACGGTTTGAGGCGTTCTGTGTGTTAGTCCCAGGTAAGGCACGTGTGTATTTGTAATTGTCCCACTAGTATTGCATTTGTTTGTGGTTGTATCTCTAATGATATCGCTGTCAGCGAGACGTCAAAACCCAATTACCATCTAACTTTTTTAAAAACTTCATCAGAATTATTTACATCCATGTAGAGGAAAGTAGTGTCATTAGTTATATCAATAACATCTTGTTGTTTGTGTATTCAAGTGCAGGAACATTTATTTCTTGAGAGGAATGGTGCACGAAAGCGCTATAGTTACCTAATTTTTGTCACAGATTGTTTTACAGAGGATTTTCAAAGTGTTTGGCACGACAAGACGTTCATAATAATTTGGTAAACCTTCTTACATTATTAGATACTCACTGCATTTATTATTCTCGGAGCACTGATGGAAGATAACAATGAATATCTTATTTCTTTTCTTCCAACAGTACTCTGAGAATAATGAAAACAGTGAATATCTAGCGAAGTAAGAAGGTGTTGAAAATAGTTATTTGTGTCTTGTCAAGCCGAAAATTTCGTTAAACCCTCTCCAAAACAACTTATAATAAAAATCGGGCCATTATGATGCTTTCGTGCACCATTTCCCATAAAGGTTGATTTAATAAGAAGAATCTATTGTGTATATTCAATTAAATGCGCCGCCTAGTTTGCGATTTAAAGGCCCTAGAAGCGTGGGAGCATCAAGGGCGAAACAAGACACCCGCTTTGCATCTTATTCGTCGCTACACACACCCTATGAACATGAATCGGCGGCATCAGTCAGAATAATATTAGCCACTGAATGTTAATTCATAAACTTCTGATTCTAACTGACTTGTAAGTACAACTAAATAGGTGGCAATGCATCTGATTAGGGCAATTTACTAGAATACAGCAAACATTTCAATTGGGTAAGTTAAATTCAGCAATCTGGCACTTATTTTTTCGGCGCAGCTGTTCGGTACTTTTCGGTGTTTTGGAGCACCTTAAATTGCTTCAAAATTCAGTTGCAATGCAAGGAACAGGCCTGCAACGTTCTCTGATTGTGACGCATTACTATGAAGTATATTGGCTGCGAAAAGGCAATTTTTCGTGTTGAGATAAATGTACTGAATGCACCTGTATGACATCGAAAATAATCGTGCAAACACCCTAAAGCCACTCTCGCCAAACAGTAGATAAAATTTAGAAGTCGGCTGAGAAAATCACTCTTGTATAAACTACTTTTGAATTTCTTGAATGCCGTTTTTAAGCATTTAACACCCACATACATTGAACGGTTTATAAATAATTCGTATTCTACTGAAGATCTGCATACCGCTTAGTAGCGTATGTGAAAGGCTTCATTTATCTGGTCGCCTTCTTGACTGTGATTAATTTTGTGTTATAATTTGTATTTAAGATTTATTTTTGATCACGTGTGTGTGATTGGGTTAGTATCGAGAAAAAAAAGAGAGCAATATACGCAAACGTTTAGAATAATATGTTATATTATTTGGTATATTCACAAAACAGACCTAAGGTACTCGGTTTCATATGGCATTGCATTTTTTCGACAATACCACAATATCCGGTGTGATATAACACCTATAGGCTGTACATGGTAAAGTGGACACTTTTGAAAGCCCTCTCGTTCGGAATAATAGTCAATAAAAATATTTTATTTTAGCCTTCGACGTTAACTTCCTAGTGCGGTGGAAAATACGCACCGTGTTTATTACTTGTATGGCAATATTTCTTTAAAAAGCTCGTTAAAGGATTTAAAAAAAAATGGCTAAAAGGAAAAAGCAACTGGAACCTCAAAAGTGCTCACTTTACCAGGAACAGCCTACAAAGAGGAAAAACATAACTGTACACCCTGACGCGAGTACAACTTGGGCACTGGCGCGCTCAGGGGGAAGAAAATGGTTACTGATACAAGATTATTCAAAAACTTTATGTTATATAACGTTTTCGCTTTTTTGTAATTGGGCGTGTTTAAAGTTACTTATTAATTAACTCATCCCTTCAACTCCAGATATTTCATTTGAATGTGATAAAATACAAAACCTGACCTTATCTTAGAACTGACCTCCACTATTTATAATATTTTAATTTTTGTTTCTATTTTCTCAGCCAGTTTTGAGTACGACGCTCTTGCAACGTTCATACTTATCATTTAAGCCAATTTTTATGTTCACCAGTGTTATTTCAAACTCGCGTAAATTTACAGTTGATAAATACATTTTCGACTGAACAAAATTCAATGTACATCGAGACTGGTTACATTATAACAGTCAAATGAACTGTCGAAGCGACTAAAAATTTTTGTCACAGTTCACGTCAAATCTAATTGGTTGATTCAAATCACTGACTTTATGGATATTTAGCTCCGGATACTGATTTTTATAACGTTAAATAAATGTTTGACGCACTGCGTATTGGTGTGAACATTAACATTAAAAATTAAAGCATAAGTCCATTAAAATGTATGAATTGCATTCAATAATGCTGCGTTTCTTTAGAATATTCGCACATTTAATAAAATTAAACTTAAGTAAAATTTAATTTCAAAATCTTTTACGTTGAAGACATGTTTAATCCCTTCATCCCCCTCTATTCCTCTAAATTATGTTCTTAAACATACCTGAAAAATCAATTTTACTTGCTTTTAAGGTCTATAAAGTCAGTGAGAAACAAGGTGGTCTATTGCTAGAGATAAAATATCGCGAATTCGTTTTAGGACAAGATAGATGTCCAACACGTGTACATATAGGTGAACATTACAATTGGATAACAGTTCATTATACATGCTATGGACAGCTCTGAGCCAATGGCAGACTGCCAAGGAAACAAGTAGCGCGTGTCATACTATCAGATGTGAAGTAACACTCGCTACTCTCTGAGGCAGCAGCCAATGAACAAACATCTAAGGCTTGAGTGTACACAGGACTGTGGAGTCTAGTCTACGGGTCATTGAACTAGCGAAATTTCCCTATCCATATTGCATGGGCCCTAAATAAAGTAGACATACCGCAAATAATGATTTTTTTCACTACAGTGAATATGAATATTTTATTCTGGGCAAAGCTCCAATCTTATTTAACCGCAGTGTAATTGTAAATATATTGTTTGGTATGAAACTTTGACTGGTTTCAAATTGTCAGTATACGACATTAATAAAAATGAGTCACAAATTGAATTTGGCAATTTTTTTGTTGTAACGAAAGCCAAAAATACACTTGAAAAAAACTCGTTTAGTGTCAGCTAAACTCCACGGTCTTGAAGAATTTCTCATGCAGTTTGGCTCACACTTTAGCGAACGTAAAATCAGGTTGTAAATTTGTCCAAAATTTCAAGAAAATGCATTATGTTAGGTGACTGCGTTTTCAATGTTCTCACTGCATTACAATGCATAAGGAACGTATATGTAACTTGTCTGTACACGTAATTACACATACCTGGATAATACGTTACGTGAAACAAATAAGGCTGCCTCTAAAGTTAATATGGTTCTTATGGAGATACAACATTGTGAGGCAGGTATTACAAGTATTAGAGCCACCTGCTTTCGTGAAAATACTAACACGAATGCTAGACTCCAGTGGCCTATGGCATACGCGCAGTTTCCCTTTGGGTATTGGCCACGTGTATTTATCGGGAGACAGTTCCTTACCGGACAAAGCCAATCAGAATTAGGTAATTCCGACATTGAGTGTCCGTGGCTCGTGGACAGATTCCTACACTGCGTGACAATTAAAATCATCTAATCACGAAAGTGTATCTGAGCTCTAGTGCTTTGGAGTACAAATAGTACTGAAATTTTTCGCGGAAAACCGGTGGCCCTACTAAGTACCAATGAGCAAGTCAATGAGGGATTCATTTTACCGACTTTAAGGACGTGGCTATTTTTAATTGGTTGTGAGCTGTAACATTTGTTGCAAAATAAATCAAATCGTTTGCTTGCGTAACAGAAAAACGAATAAACGCATTCTCTGTAGAGTAGTTATGTGTTTTCCGTTAATTCATTATTTGCTTGTCATTTCGCGGCTAGATCAGAGCAAATGTTGCCAGTACTGTACCGCAACACGCAGGAAAATATCAGCGGTACATTCATGGTTACTTCCGACTTCCCCGAAGCCCTACTAAAGTTCTACTTGCGAGCTTAGCAAAGTTTGTAGATCTACACTAAAGGGACAACGAGCCACATTCTTGCGCACTCAGCTCAATATCATTTTGCATGAGCACTATTTCTTACTATGTATTGCCAACACACCTATTTTGTCCCCGTATTTATTCTTATTAATGATAAAAAAAATTATAAATTTAGGTATAGATAAAATACACATAAAACTTCAATTGAACCGAAAATATGATACGCTTATGTTATCAAAAGTATAAAACGTTTGTGATATATGACATATTTAGGAAATAGCTAAACATGCCATACATGGGGGGTGATATTTCAAAGGTTTGATTAAAAATTTGTGAAGAAACCGGAAAAAGACTGAGGGGGACTCGCTACGTCCTGGAAACCAGAACGACTCGAGAAATACCACACAACCTTGATATCAGTTTAGGCACCCAGTGTTTCTAGAAAACAGAAATACACACACCGTACGAGTAAAGCTTTTGTATGTGAAAACTATCTCATTACAAACCATGCAAAAAGCACAAAATATGTACGAAAAACTACTTCCGCGAAATATACTGGTACAAAATTGAATTTGTTCATTAAAAAACCGAGTACATTTTGGCTACTCAATACGTTTATAAATAGAGAGTACACTTCCAAGCTAAACAAAGCAAGATTAAAACAGTCCTTAAAACATCACGACGCAACATGAAAATTCAAACTTTGCACAAGGCTGATAAATCACAACTTTTGGAGTATATTAAAAACAGTAACTTATTTTAAGTCTCTCATGACACAGCATGCTAAATTAACTTTTCCATTAATTCATGTGTATGGGTACTCCCCAAAAATATTTGTCAAAATTGTGTAAAATTCTAACAATTAGTCATTTATTACAGTTACATTTGTTTTCTTTCTCATTAGCGTTTGTTAAAATCGTGTAACAGATCATTCTCCTTGAAAGTGTAACGCTAAGTCTTCCTGGTAAATCCTATACTTACAAGGTTACTTCTTTTCAGGACAAAGCAAAACTAGAAAAGACTAAATTTTTTTAAAATAAATAGTCCAGCACATGATCTGGTTACCAACCTACACCAATGCTGAAAACGCATTTTCTTGACATAACTTTGGTTACAAAACTGAGGCTGAAGAAAAACAACTATTAAATTTAACAGCCTTTTGATACTAATTTTTGATAAATTGAATAGCCATCTCTAATCATTTCTCTGGGTCTACCAGGATAATTTCTATCAGCTACATGGACGGGCGAAAAGTCCGTTTTTCTACTTTTAACGGGTCCAAATATGGGCCCTACAACATGATAAGAAATACACAGCTTATAACGTTTCTGGAACCCAGCAGCCGACTTCTTCCCAGAGACTCGGCTGCTGGGTTAATTTATAGTAGAAACTGGAAGGGGAATCACCCCACTACATTAGGGGCAAATTGTCAGCTTTTAATTTCGACCAATGGTGAGTCTCTGCACCTTCCAGAAGTTCATTAATTTCGCAGAAGTGAGATCCTTGTGGCGTCATCTGTAACACGCGTTACACGTTGACACACACCCCTACCGCTACACTAGCGCTCAGGGTGGCAACTCAATGAACCATGTTTTCCTGGCCGCTCGGATTAACAGCTGTCTTACAGCATGGCGGTCTGCCGCGGCTCGCGCTCCGGTGACCAACACGAAAACTTATATCCCCCCCCCCCCACGTGTACATCTCAGTTACAGTCAAGGTGAAAGGTCTATTTTTATTACGCAGCGCGTATTACGTTGCGTATTTCCAATTCATGGAAATATAAACTTCGTTCGATATTGCGATAAGACTATATACGATTGTCTGCAGTGATCACGAAAGCGTTAAGAGAGCATGACCTATGATTTGAGACCTGCAAAAGTCGCATTATTATTTGAGGACATGTTAAACTTGAAACATTTTTCCTTTGCAGTACGCGTGTCATTGGACCATTCTTTATTTTACACGCTCCGGGTAACTCTGCGCCAATAAATGAACACTTCACAATCGTGTGCCCAAATCACGCGCAATTCACTCAAAAAAGGGCGTGAATTAACATTTATGCAGCAACCAATGGAGAAATGACGCCTGCTTGAGTATATATAGTACTATGAATTTCAGCTTGATGTCAAAGAAATAAAGCGAATTTTGCAGGACCCTGCCTATGATTTATTGCAACTGTAGTTGTTTCCGACTAACTGAACACCTTCTACACATAAAAAAATACGTACTAGTAAAAATTTTTTTTGGAAACTGGTTGCCAAGACTATTTGTGTAACACTACAAGTACAGTGGCGAAACATCTTTTCGAACTTAGGAAGGGAAACATCTTTACGTTCCTACTTTTGGGAGGGGGCGCGCCTTTAGGCGGCCGTCTTAAGGCATTTTTGTTACTCTTGTAAATGTCAACTGAATGCGATCCAAAACCTAAATTGCATGCTGCATAACAGATAGAGACAAATCTATAACCTAAGAGCGAAGATGTTATAAGCATTAGAAATGCGTAGGAGTAGTGAAATTTCGCGAAATGATTTCAAGACAAGTTATATTTCAAAACACTGTAGAGTCATTTACCTATAATGATTGGCTGACTTCCTTTTTGACGTGTGTTAACTGTCTACACACGAATCATATAGGAGCTGTGCCGATGTTACCGAATTGTAAGTGGCCCGGTAAAATATGAAAACGCCTTCTCAAGAAGACAGCAACCAATTGCGATAGACAAACTGCTGCTGGGCGCTTATAGTATTGAAGTCTACCGTTTACTCTTTTTTTTTTCTTGCGAAAAATCACTAGCTCTAGAAATGCGACATAAAAATTCACTAGAAATTGTATACAAAATACCAACGCAACTTGTTAAACGAAAATAGTCGGATTCTCATTCACTACCATTCTGGTGTCATTTACTAAATTTAGGGAGATTCACTGTAGACCCGGCCATCCTAATTGTACGCCACAGCTAAAACTAAATAAGAGCAAATTTTAATTGAAAATACTGAAAACGCGTAAACTAATGTTGAATTAAAAAAGGAATTACTGTACCAATTTCAAATTTATTATAATCACGGGTATATATAAGCAGTTTCTTATATTTCATAAAACAATGTGGAGTCTGAATCCAGTATTTACTTTTACAAGAAAAAATACCAACTAGTTTCCAAATAAATGTTTGCAAAACGTAAAAAAATATTCACTGTGTAAAAAAAAGTTGGGTTACTTCTGATTACATATTGCCTCCATTAGCAACGCGTAATTTTTTTGCCATGGCCATAATAAGAGAATTTCCTTGAGTAAATTAAATGATATGGTTATATAATTAGAAACATGCAATTTTAATGTTACGAAAATTATTGCTTTAATGGGTATAAAATTAATAAAAATCACCTTCAATGTTAAATACTTCAAAAATTATCTTTTCATAAGACTTTAAACGTAGTAATACCGTAATGTTCATAATTCTTGCTGATGTTACTATAATGTGTGCCTGTGTTTACATTAATTTTTTTTTTTAAATTATGAGCGGACCTTTTTAAAGGCTAATTTCAACCCTCTAGCACCAGGGCATTTTATAGAATACGATTATATACTGGACGTTACTACACAAATCATACGGAACTTGTGGCTGTACGATCGCCCAAAAAAAAGTCGAAAATATACACAACATTAGTCGAAAATAATTCTTAAAAAACTTAAATGTCTTAGAAGCTGGAACTGCACCCCAAGCAAGTTATACAATTTTCATTAATTAATTGATATGGAATGCTGTTTCTTCGAATAATATAAAACTGAACGAATATCTGCAATCACTATAATATATTTTGAAGTAATAAAATCATTTCTTAGAAACAATAGGATTTCCTCCTTTAGTTTGCATTAAATTTCATATGTCTTGGGCACATGAGTTTTCAAAGACTGATTAAGAACTGCAAAATTAACTAACAAAAATGGTCGCCTTGTTTTATTTCTATAAATGCTGTAGTATTAGAGGAATTTATGAATAAATTAGTCTAAGAATAACAAGAATTCAGGTGGGCAATTTGCTTTACACTCTAGGTGCTTAAAACCACGAGTCAGTATCGGTGAAATTTATTGTGCAGTTCATCTAGAAATCTATGCATTTCGTATAAAATTCGAAAGAAAAAAATAATTATTTTGTAGTCGTAACTAACACAGAAAGGGAAGGCGGGTCAGACAATACATGAGACAAGATGGTATTTGGTTTATCTGAAGTGAAATTTTGTGTGGAATTTGGCGCTACTCGTATAAGTGTATGTGTTTAGCCTGTTTAGAGCGCGTACGTATAGTTCTCACGATTTTGACTGACACCAATATAGGTGAGTAAACTATGTATACCTGGCAATGCTAATATAATAATTTGGGCATTTTTAACCCTTTAAGGACTGCATAAATTTACTGGTACTGAGGACAAGATTGAAGTGAGCTGCCTATATTTTCCTATTTAGCAATATCAATTGTGCTGGTCAGTGCATTTTCAAATACCATCGTCCTATTGGTCCTGGCTACACTGGGCATGCTTACGGTGCCCTGCGACGTTTATTATTGGCTGACCGCCGACCAATGAAGTCGCGCGTTGATTGTGTTACAATTAATGTGTCGTGACGGAGTTAACATGTTTTACAATCCATTGTGTTCATTAGAGAAATGATCAAAATTATGAGTTTAATATTACGAAATGAAATATTGACTAATTGTAATTTTTATACTTCGATTCCGATATAGTCCAGTGTGGGTTTTGTCTCGAAGAGCAAAGAAATTTCCACATAAACATACCCCGTATATATACGTGTTATACTATTCAAAGGGTTAAACATTATTTGCGTGAGTAGCATGTGTTATTTCAAGTTTTCACCATAACCATCATGCGTACTGCATGCTATAATAATCTTTCCTGACGCCACTTGTTGACAACAGCCATATAATTTACAGTTCTTCCAAAGACATAATATTTTCCCTGTTGCTATTACGGGGCCAGATAGTACTCTCATACTCTCGGTTGCGGGAAAGTTGATGCGTGTACCATCTTGCCCCATATCACGATACAAAATCTTATTTACCAATGTGGGTGGTTTTCAGTATGTTGTGCTTTCGTTAAATATATCTGCGTGTCTTTAAAACGTAAGAACTGCTTTCTTCCCATTAACTTGTTTGGAATTTGGTTAAAAATATAAACATACATTAGCTGAAATAAATTCGTAGAACGATGCCAACGATGGTCACTCGACCCGATGTTACTAGCCAGTGTTTTTATCAACCCATGTTAACATATTTGATGCGTCAACTTATGGTAATACAATTCGTAGAGTAGAACCTGCATCGTTAACCCATTAGGACAATAACGTATTCACTGAAGTTAATTTTGTTTCTTCCAGAGTTATAGACAGGGTTGTAAATGTTGATATCTCAACAGGACTCTCATGTGCTCTCGTTAGTGTAGCATCAGTAGATTTGACTTAACCCGGTTCTCCTAATTTCTCGAATGAACTTATTTCCTACGTTTAAATGCTTTCTGCAGAACAACTGAGACCTTCGACACCTGCAGAAGGGCAGGGAGTTTCTAAATCCACAACAGGAGCTATCTCCACAAGACAGTTCGAAAATTCTACAAGTACACTGGGTGCCATCTTTCCAGAACAGCTAAGACCTTTCCCCCCACTTCACTCGTGGAGTGATAAAGAAGGGACGTGGTCTGAGGTATAAACTACTCACAATCTCTGGGGAAAAAACGAATACAATAACTAGAAACAAAGTTGATCAAAGCAGGAAAACAAAACAAGAAGATTTCCCAGAATGCTCTGGGATGTATGAAGATCCACCATCTGAATATTTGTTGCAGTGTTACGTTTGCAAACTCTGGTTTCATGAGAGCTGTGCAAACTGTAGTGCAGGGAATGAATCATTATTAGGGACCTGCCAATTTTGCGTTATTTCTTGACATCAAGCTAAAATTCATAGTACTATATACATACTCGAACCGGGGTCATTTCTACATTGGTTGCTGCATAAATGTTAAGTCACGCCCTTTCTGGGTGAAGTGCAGGTGGCTGGGGCAAACGACTCTTAAGTGTTTATTTATTGGCGCAGAGTTACCCGGGGCGTATCAAATTTAGAATGGCCCAATGAAACAAGTATTGCAAAGGAGAAGTGTTTTAAGTTTAACATATCCTCAAATAACAACGCGTTTTTTGGCAGGTCTCTAATAATTATCTGTGATTTGTGATACTACATCGGACTTATAATAGTAGTTTCAAACGTGAATTAAAATTATCTTGCTCTGCATAGAGTTTCATCTTGCCCTCTCTATTCTGACCTTCTAAATGAAAACAGTTTGCATATATTGTAAAGGTATCCCTGCAAAACTTTAACGTATTAATGGCAATAAATATGTAAGTATACGATATTTATAAGATGGAAATATTATACACTCTGAATCTGAATCAGTAGAAAAATAAAAATTCAAACAGTAGAAAATCAGTTATTTATAGTCGATTATTAAATAAGCACCAGGAAAAAAACCGTCCATCACAATGTGAAATAAATTAAGTACAATTATTTTGTCGCAAAACCAAAGTATTACATGTACAAAAATATTTGTAGATGGGGTTAGGCTTGGATCTCCGTCCAAAATGAAACGGATCTCTCGGTCTCTGTAGTTTGTCATCTAACCAACTTCGTTTCATTGCCAACTTTACAAATCTCTTTGGTATACTATAACATAAACATACAATGGCAAACAGCAATTAGTTTTGTGTTGGGAAAATACTAAATGATATTAAAATATGTACATATTACGGGCATGTAAATGCCTTTAGAAAGTTAGAGAGCTGATCTAAGTTATATTTAGTTCTGAGTCCATGCTATTAAAGTAAAATATAGTGGTTTCAGTTAACGAGATTATCAATATTCTCTGGTATCCACCATTTTACACCTCAACGAGATTTTACATAATGAAACTGTTATTTAGAAGTGACAGATTAATTAGTAATAATTATGATAATTCGACAGTCAAATTGTAAGACCAATTCAGTATTTTATAGAATCGACCATTTTCTTATTTGCAGGAAGAAAAATTTTGTCTGTGAAAATCCGCGTAACTAATTTAATATATCCACTGTTAAATTAGTAAAATTATTAGTGATCGATGTCACTTAAAATAACGGTTGAACTCTGTTATGTCTCGTTGCATTTTAAAATGGAGGGTGTCAGTAAACGTGGATAACCTCGAAAATTTAACCTAATATATTTACCTTTCAAAGGACAGAATCTGAACTAAACATAATTCATATTGACTTCAGAACTTTGCATAGACATGTACGTTCGCAGAATGTATATAATTTAATAGTACGAATTACTTTCACTTAACCAAACTTATTGCAGTGTGCTTTTAGTATGAGCACCAATTTCCAGTGGTAAAGTAGGGCAGTTGGTAAACGGACTGAACAGAAGAGCTGAAGCATACTACACTTTTTGAGCGGAGGTTCGTTCCCAACCACATTCCAGAAAAAACATTTTTTTTTTTACTAAATTATTTATCATAGGAATGGTCTGTCTTTTCCATTCTCGAACCTATTAGTTTACCAACTATAAAAAACTAATCCTCTACTGGTTGAATTAGTGACTTTCTTTCTGCAGATTCATATTCGAACAGTTTTCATTAGCAATCAGTATGTATCTACTGATTCCTATTTAGAGTTTGGGTGTCGAAGAAGCATTTACTTAGTTAAGAGTGGGATGGACCCCTGCATTTTTGTGAAATAGTTGTTTGCGCGAATACGCGTACCTCGCTAAGTAAATGTTCTGCAAATACGAATATTTGTCAGAAAATATAAAAAATAATTATTTATGCCCCTATTTTGTTACTTTAGTGTATTCTCGGAGAAAATAATTCGTAGAAATGGTCAAATATCGCATTTTTAAAGCTTGCCTGTGCAGTTTCCTTAAGCGGCAAGAGAAAAATACAAAAATACGGGCGTAGATTAATCTGTGGGCTTTCATGGCGTGTAATAAAACCCTGATGTTACAGACCTAATTTGCACAGTACAGCGTTACGGCGGAAACTCTGCACGCCTTGCGCGTAGGAGCCATGAGGCGCTAGGCGTGTGTGTTAGTGTCGCCCGTATCGCTCCCTCGCTTCTTGACCTTGGACGCGGGGTTCTCACGGGCGTCCATCCCTCTCTTAATGTCATTATTTTGTGATAGTGGTATCTTTAAACACCATTCCCACGTGTAATAATTCGGGGGTGACCCCACCGGGAATTGATCTCGGGTCGCCTTGGCGGCAGGCGAGCGCACTAGCCACTGTGATACCAGGACTACGATTAAAATTAAATTTACTTCAGTTAAACTAGACACAGGGGATATCTACTTTAAGTCTCCCAGAAATAGAAACTGTCATGCCTACGGTTATATATTAAATATTTCCTGCTATAGCCTGTTCACGGTAAAAATGAGCACTTTTGAAAGCCCTGCTTAAGATTTACTTGTATACACATTGTGTATTCCTCCGCCTCATGTAAAATTAACATTTCCATGGGCCTTATCACTTTAGTCATGCGTCGGTCAAATGAAACTGTGAAATTACTACGTCAGTAAATACTTTATAAATCTGCTCATTTTCACACTTCGACGCATTAAAGAAGCAGAATGCGAAATAAATAATTTTAAGTTATCACAAATGGTTACCTAATACCTTTTATTCAACGTCAAGATATGGAACTACTTTCCCCTCCATCGTTACCAACTTTACTGAGCGAATCTCACTCGGTACGCCCATTAAAATATATGCATGTAAGTGCAGTGAGTTTTTTATAAGGTTCATTTCTAAAGTGCTCGCTTTATCGTGGACAGCCTTTAACAAACGAGCTTTTTCACATCACCAAAACAAGCTGGCTACATCTATTGCGCCTGAGTTTGGCTACCTTATTCCGATATTCTTAAGCTTGGTTTTGCAAAATTACTTCTAGGATACGGTAAGTTCTATAACATAAAAAAGCTCGTTTTGCAAAAAAAAAAAAGTTTACTTCTCCGAAAAATCCGCGTTTTATGCATTTATAAAGAACAATATTTGGGAAGAAAAGAACAGTAATAGAATGTACAGTAGTAACTGAAACTGTGCCTGCGGTATTGCAAATTTGTGTATGCATTTATAAAGATTTTATTGTTTGCGGGTAATACTAACTGCACTCTGCAAATGTGTTTTTAAAATGCGTACTAAAGAACCGCGTTGGTTTGTTGTTCTTGGGGAACCAGTGCACTTCAGTATAATTTCATTTACGATAACTATACGTGTACACGATTCACGCTTACACAAAACCGCGCTTTGCAGACTTCATGGCTGGCCGTATATACTGTTTGTATCTGACAGCAAGTCTCGTAGGGGTAGTGAAATTTCGCGAATAGATTTCAAGACCAGTTATATTTCAAAACACTGTAGAGTCGTTTACCTATATTGACTGGCTGACTAGCTTATTGACACGTGTTAACTGCCTGCATACGAATCATGTAGGAGCCTTGCCGATGTTGCCGAATTCTAAGTGACCCGGTAAAATATGAAAACGACTTCTTAAGTAGACAGTTACTAGAGACATGCAAAATTCGCGTTATTATTTGGCATTAGGCTGAACTTCACAGTACTGTAGGCATTAGAGCAAGCGTCATTTCTCCATTGGCTGCTGCATAGATGTAAAGACACTCCCTCTCTGACTGATCTGCCCGTGATTGGGGCACACAATTGTGAAGTGTTCCTTTATTGGTGCAGAGTAACTCAGGGTGATGTTACATAAGTTATGGTCCAATGATAAACTTATTGCAAAGGTGCATGGATTTCAAGTTTAACATGTCCCCAAATAATAACGCGAATTGTGCAGGTCTCTAACAGTTACCAATGGCAATAGACAAACTGCTTTTGGGTGCTCATAGTATTAAAGTCATCCTTTACCTACATCTACTACGGAGTATTTCGCTTGCTGCTAAGAGGTTTTTTGCCTGATGTCGCTTTGCAACGGGTAAGTTTTAGCTTGCATCGTCTCGCTTAGCGGACGTTTTGCCCAGAGAACTTTTGCAATCAACCTTAGAAAAATGTCACTGTCCAGGCCTGCATATATTTAAACGGGCGCACTGGATGACATGAGCCTAGTAAAGTTGGTGATGATGGGATGAAAAGTAATATCATATCTTAACGTCGAATAAAAAGTGATAGGTTATAATTTGTGCTTACTTAAATTATTTCTTTCGTTTACTGTTTTTTTTTAAAGTCACCAATTCTAAAAATGACCCGATTGGTAACATATTTCCTTTTTTTTTTTTTTTTCCCCCCAGGGTTTCTGCTGATCGACGCATGTATAAAGTGATGAGGCTGGTGGCGATGCCAATTTTACATTAGGCGGAGGAATACACAACGTGCATACAAGTAGATCTTAAGCAGGGTTTTTTTTTTATAAAAGTGTTCATTTTACCATGAACAGCCCATTATCTCTGCGCCACTTGACCTGTGGACTTATTACAGCTCTGGTTTCTGAATGGTTCATATTAATATCTCTCAAGTACCAAGCACAAAATTCGCTGATTGCGTTAATTGAGCAACTAGAAGCACAGTACGCGCCAAAGTATTACTGGATTGCAACACTTGAAACCATAAATTAATATGGGTGTGGAAGGGCTAGAATAAACGACAGGTAGGCAACCCGCAATTACTGTCCACGCAACTATGGCAGAACTCGAATCGGCTACTTTTCAGTTTATGGAAAATGAATATTCGTTACTTAGCGAAAAAGATCAATAAATTAATTCAAATCCCTATTTCATAATAGATTGCTCAGAAAATTACAGTTTTACAATTAATTTCCAGACACACTTATTACTTTATCATCACACTAACAAAAGCAGCAAAATGAATATCTCATCGAAACTAATCTACTAAAAACATTTTACTCTGTTATCTAATGAATCGCTAGCCATATATATCTATATATATATAAAACTTACGTAATCACTTCGAGGAAGCTGCAGCTATTAAAAATTGCTGACACACATGTTCAATGGTTTGCGCCAGCGCTGTTTCATTCCAATTTTTCTATTTACGACGGGGAATGGTATAAAAGGGAAGTCTGCTCGTGAACGCGTTAAATAAAAAAAAAGACACACAAAACTGGTGGAAGGGGGGGGGGGGGTGTAAAACAGACCAGTTTCCGACGAGGAAATCGCCGGGGATTGTGAAAAGCTGAACGAGTTCCGAACTCCATTTCTCACCCGCGACGCAAATTAAAAATTCCATTTCGGGTTCGCCTTTTTTGTTTCCTGGCTTTTGTGCTCGCGCGTCATGGGTTCATTCCTCCTCCACCTACGTCTACTATGTGTGCGCGTGTGTGCGTGTGTGCGTATGTATATATGTATATATATATATAATATTTCTGCCGGACCGAATATGTTGGATGGAGAGTGGAAATGGAGTCAACGGACGCATCCTGCGAACAGCCAAGCCACGCTCACGGGTTGTCAGCATGTAGTGAGGGGCCTTACGAGGACTATGTAGCTGCGCGTACAAGGTCAAGAAGCGAGGGAGCGATACGGGCGACACTAACACGCACGCCTAGCGCCTCATCGCTCGTACGCGCAGGGCGTGCAGTGTTTTCGTCCTAACGCTTTACTGTGTAAACTAGATCTGTAACTGTGTGGTTTTATTCCACGCGATTAAAGTACATACATCAAACTACATGCGTATAGTCGTACCGCTTAAAGAAACTTCATAGGCAAGCTTTAAAAATGCGATATTTGACCACGTTCATGATCCCCACCATTAATACACTTAATATGATAAAAGTAAAAATATAGCGTCATAGACAATGGTTTTTTTTTTTTTTAAATCTCTTCTGGCAATATTTCGTATTTCCAGAACATTTATTTACCGAGACACGCATTTACGCGCAAACGATTTCACATAAAACATTTCAGTACAGAGGACGCCGCCTACTTAGGCGCATTTATAGCGGGTTCGAGGTAGGGAAGCGCGGGAGCGATAAGGGCGATACTAACAAGCGTATCTTATGACCCACCATCCCTACGCGCAAGGCGCTGAACTGGCGCGCAGTGTTCTCGTGTTGAGTGTACCTATGGAACTTTAAGTGGCGACCCTATAATTTTATTGGTGAGAGGTCTGCAGGCAAAGTTCAATGCAGGTCTCTTTAATAGTTTCGCATGTTTTACGGCCAGTGTATTGTGAGATGCAGCAGTGTGAAGAAGCCGTTTTTAGCTGTGTTGGACGGCTCGGGAATAACATTTATTACGTGAATGATGTATTGAGAGTGTTATACATACCTCGTCTGAAATGTGTTTTATTTTAGTACATTGGTATAATGGGGACATGTTTATTGTTTCATAAAAAAAAATTAAACGCGGAGTTTCAAACACTCTGCAACGTAATTCAAGTGCCAAGGATGCGACGCCCTTAAGGGAGTTGGTCACGATAAAAATCGTAATTTTATATTTGTAAAGGCCGTTCACGATTAAGTGAGCACTTTTGAAACCACCCTTAGAAAAAGTCACCTCTCTTACTTGCATACGTTTTAACGGGCGCACTGAGTGACTTGCGCTCAGTAAATATCGTAACGATGGAAGGGAAGTAGTTCCATAAATATTAACGTCGAATATAAAGTGTAAGGTAACCATTTGTGATAACTTAAATAATTTCTTTCGCTTTCTGTTTTTTAATGCATCGAATTGTAAATTAATTACTTTTATAATAATTCCTCAGTCTCATTAGAATGGCCCATGGATAAAATTATGAGATCCATGGCAATTTCAATTTTACATAAGGCGGAAGAATACACGTCTTTACAAGTAGATCTTAAGCAGGGATTTCAAAAGTGCTCAGTTTATCGTGAACAACCTATACCATATACTGTTCAACCTGTCGACATTAGCTGTAACTACTTTTGTCTGTGATAAATTTTTTTAGATATCGTGGTTTTTGCAAAATTACATGCTGAAATCAAAATTTTACTGTTTTTGTAATGCAAACTATTTGCAGAAAATTTAACAAGGTCAACTGAAAGATATCTTACTTTAATTAAAATTAAGGTATGCTTAGCAAAAGTAATTTTACGAAAAATTCACGCACAGCCACACATAAAAAAATATGCAAAAATGTCCTTATTTTTTTTTTAGCAATTTTTGGAATTGAAAAGAAAAAATGTCTTGTATGATGTTATTGACGTCTTGAAATAGCTCTTGATATCTTCTTCCAGTGTGAATTATCTAACTGCTGTACGTTAGGTAGTTTGCATTATTTGTACATTTCTAAAACTGTAAAATTATGATTTTAACCTTCGTGGCCAACGCCTTCAATATCTGCACTGAAAGAAGATATTTGTTAATGGATACAAAAACTGCTTGGCTGATGCTTTCCAAAGCGAAATCTTGTGTCTGGTAAATAAAAAGATTGTGGTGCCCAATAACACTGAGATTGGCAATTCCCAACGCTATTTAGTGCTCACTAACATGTTTGTTTGTTAGCAAGAAATTTATTGGCTGCTACCAAAATATTTAGCCGGCAGAAATAGCGTTAATGTAATCCACGGTAGTAAAATTTTGCCGTGACTGCGAAACTACATCCATTATATTCTGGCTGGCATATTTGACGTGTCCACCTTCTGCATGGCCACGACGCCATATCTGTCCGTGTTCGTTTCTTTGCGTCAGTTTACGAACTAATTCGTGGTGGATATTCTTAAGAACATCGTTTATATCATTTCTTTGGTCCGAATAAATAAATGTTACACATAAACGATGCCGGAAAATTGACTTTCCATAAGGCGAAGAGCGCAACCCTTGTCGTGTGTGCTACGTGTTAGAATTACGTTACCTTCATGGTCCAGAGAGCACATCAACGTTGAGCAAGGTGGCGCAACGGTAACTCGTGGAGCTCGTATTTTAGAGGTCCAGGGTTCGAGTCCCACTTCTGGCGATGTTTATTTCAGTTTATAATTGTTGGTGACCACAAACGTAATTTTGTAATAATCCCCACAAAATAATGAAACGACAAACAACTCTTGTTGGAGATACAAAATATTTTGTGATGTCTACATTGACGAAAGAATATTGTGGCCACCAATAAAATTTTGTTGGTCATCACAAAACCGTCTTTTTTTTTTTTCAGTGTGAACTGTGCCGACCTCCGTGGCGCAGGTGGCTAGGGTCCGACTTGCGACGCGAGGGGTTCCGAGTTCGAGTCCCGGGTGAAGCATGAGTGTCGATTTAACTCACTGATACCCAGTTTACCCAGTTTGTTCACATAACGCACAGGAAGTTTAAGATTTGCAGACTGATCTCTCCGGAGGTTATACTGGTTCGTAAACATCGCTGATGTTCTTGGTTGTGAGTGGCTCGTATTACTGTAGTCTAACGCGCAGCCCACGGCTCATTTGTTGTGATAATAAGATACCCGGATATCTCGCGGATATATTCGGTACAGTCCTCTGTGTACTTGAGCCTCAGTTCGCCGTTCACTGGCTGTTGCTCCAGTTGATCCACTGACCGGGAATCGGTCCTTGTTTTCCCTACATGTTCCTTATTGGTCGAAAGTGGCCCGCGGCGTGTATAACAAATTTGTGGTCCAATAGAAGCGAAACTTCATGGTACATACCGATAACGTTTAACTTGTCCTTAAATGAATTGGCTAAATTCTTGGGGGGGGGGGGGGTGGTTCTAGTGATAACTGACCAAGTACTGTGTCAGCGTAGATTTTTTCTTATTTTAAATGAAATTGTGTCTGAGATGGTCAGGTTTGTCGTAAGAGTGCAGTCTGGAGAACGTTTACTGAGAGTCTGGAAGCGTTTCTCCTGTGGAGACGGGAAAATAATAACAGCTTAGGAGTAGGTTTCTAGAATCAATGATAAATGTTCAGATCTTCTGTAGGCCAATATCTAATTTTAAATAACAAAACTTTTTTAAAAACTCGCACGCATCTCGACACGGCTACGAATATTCGATTCCCGGCGGGGTCATCCCGAATTTTCGTATGTAGGAAACGCGGCGCATGCTGTGCATACAACCGGTGGACTTCCTTGGAAACTCTCATTATCCCTGCCTTTGCATTCCTTCGATTCTCCATTTCAAGCCCCAATTCCATATCGTACCTCGTATTTTTCAGTCATTATAGAGGTCTAACTCCAATCGCCACTGATCTGACCTCTACGACTAGTACGCCAAGTAGATCCTTAAATTAGTCCGTGATACTGGGTTCATTACATTCGCGTAAAACGTTTAGCTAGTATCTTTGGAAGAGCTTCAGGATTATGACATTGACGGCAAGACGTGAGACCTAGTCCCAGTTCCTCCAAATTCAAGGCACCAAATTGGCCAACCACAGCAACAACTTTTACGCGTACACTGCAGACTGTAATCCCTAGATATCCGTCGGCAATAGAACGTGGTCGAGCATGCCGAGAACACATAAACCAGTTGTGTCATTGTAAAAGTTTTGTAGAGGTCACGCATAATGTATTCGTTTAATATGTCAGTGCAATAAGAATGGATATTTGGAGACACTGCAAATTTATATTGACATCGGACATTGTATGTAAAATTTCATAGCTGAACACTTGTCAACTGGCAGATCAGGCAATAAAGAACCTTTCACAGGACTTAGTAGTCAATCAGTAGGACCACCTGTTTTTCGCGACAATGTTTACGCGGAGGCTAAACTTCAATAGCATATGTGCACACTTGCTGTCTTAATTTGACTATTGGCCGCTTCATTTGTGTGAAGACAGTCTGTTACATGAGTGAGCCAATCCGAGTTAAGTTTCTCTGAGACTGATCGTCCGTGATTCGCGGGCGGACAGATAAGACGCGTAACAATTAAAATCATCCAATCACGAAAATGGTTCTGAACTAATGTGCGTTAGAACACAACTTGTCCTGAGATCTTTTAGCGAAAAACAGGTTGCCCCTATCAATCAGACGCAAGTCCCGTTTACATAGCCTCGCGCAGCCAATCGGAGAACGGGTACTCCCACATCAAAAGAACTGTCATGCCATTTCGTCTCTACGTACTTATCTACTCTGTGTCAAAAGACGGTCTATTTGACGGACGTACTCAACATAGTGACGTGAGCGTGGCACAACACGGACCCCGGCACGTAGGCACGCCTTTTGTACTCTGAAAGGTCTTTGTGGACGTGTCCTTGATGACCGGGATACTTTAGGCGTTGCCCGTTGATTCAATTTGAAGGCGGGCAGTTCAACTTCTCGATAAAGAATACTTGAGTATACAGAAGTGGAATGGTAGCACTTGAAACGCGAATTCCAGCTGCACACGCCATGAAATTGGCGTCACTGGCCAGTGGCGTGTCTGGACCCCGTTCGTCGATCACTGCCTGCTACCTTCCTCGTTGGACTCCAGCCCAACCAATAGCACGCAGTGGTAAATCTTACACGAGGCCCATTACCAGATCCTCGCACAGCCTAAATTCGAAGCAGTGGGGAAACTACTTACTCGCAGTCAAATGCAACTACCCGAATCAGTGAAAATGGGTACTCTCACAATCGGTGGACAACCACGGGGTTTTCTAGTAAAAATAATTTTACTGATTGAACACGTGACACAGCAAACTGCGTGCGGGGAACAAAATATTGTTTTTATTTAATTTAGTCAAGTAATGACGACAACCAAATGTATTTCCGATAGTCACCGTCGATGATGTGCAATTTGACGTATTTTTCAGAAAGGGGTCGGCAACCATTACTTGCACCTCTCCCCCCGTGCCGCTATCAATACTCCCTATGCCTCTTCACCGTTTGGGTGTAATTCGCGCTATTGTTTAAGAAGATGTTAAACTTAAAACACTTTTCCTTTGCAATACGTGTGTCATTGGGACAGTCTAAATTTGACACGCCACGGGTAACTCTGCTCCAATAAAAGAAAACTTCCCAATTGTGTGACCCAATCACTCGCAGGTCACTCAGAAAGGGCGTGACTTAACATTTATGGAGCAACCAATGTATTAATGACGCCGGCTCGAGTGTGTGTGTGTATATATATATATATATATATATATATATATATATATATATATATATATATATATATATATATATATATATATATATATAGTACTATGAATTTTAGCTTGATATAAAAAAATAACGCGAATTTCGCAGGTCCCTATAAATGGATTGTTACTATCCCAATTCATACTCTAATGTGAATAAAGGAAAAAATATAAACCTGGCCATCTTGATCTGTGATACATTTTTAATATAACACTCGCCTCACGAAGTCTTAATTCATACATATTTTATTTTATTTGCACCAACATAGAAGGGAACCTACATGCAAGCATATGCAGTAGCATACATGCACTTAAAAGGCAGTGATTTTTTTTTCAAAGGTTGATGATTTGAAAAGTGCTTAATTTACAGCGAAGGGCGTATACCGACAGAGTAATATGAAGTCAGTAGATAAATTAAGGACATGAAATTAATTTACAACGGGTCGTTTCGACCGCCCGGGATACATAACGTTAAAAGAGAACGCTGACGAACCAATGCTTCGCGGTAGCAGTAGTATAAAATTTAAGTTTAAAAATCGGGTTTGTTCTTTGGATTTAAGGTTTAGTAGTCAGGACGTATTTTCTCTATGCTGTGACTTCGTGTCTGGTAACGAATTACTTCATGTAGGTTTGTTTTACATTTAGGACTGCTTGTAATTCCAAATAGAGAGGTGCGTGTGTGTATATTATATATATATATATATATATACACACACACACACACACACACACACCTGGGGAACATTAACTTTTAAGGTTTTTGGTGTGCCACGCCATGAAATACATCCACTCCATTTCACAACAGACAAATAGCATCCACGTAACATAATACGAGAAATTTAGTTGAAGGCCAGTTTTCTTGGGTTATTGTAATGATTCAGGTAGGGAGTTATCTTTGGGTGAAGTTGTTTTTTGGTTTAGTTACAAAATTTGTGTTAGTACTTGCTAATAATTCAGGTCCCGGTATATACTAAATTACTTCACGCCTGGTGGAGTAATGGATATCATGCTTGGTTGTCAATGCAAGGTGCGCGAGTTCGTGCCCACCACTTATCAAGTATGAGATTTTCACGCCGCATAATGTGTTTAATAGTGAATTAAATGAAAATAATCAGAAGCTTGAAACACTTACCACTGGCGACTACACGCGGAGGCTAAACTTCAATAGCCTATGTGCACACTTGCAGTCTTCATTTGACTACTGGCCTTTCTCTTTGTGTGAAAACAGTCTGCTACGCGAGTGAGCCAATCATGTTTAAGTTTTTCCAATACTAATCGTCCGTGATTCACGGGCGGACAGATAAGACGAGTAACAATTCAAATGGCCCAATTACGAAAGTGGTTCTCAATTAAAGTGCGCTGGAACACAACTTGTCCAAAAATTATATTTTCTTAAGATCATTACATCATGTTTATTTGTTGTATAAATTATCTGTAACATATGGTGGAAGCACTGCTAGCCATCTGTAGGTCATGTTGTGCTTGTGAAGCGGTACGTCGGTGGGCCATTGATATTGTGTAATCCACTCACTGTTACTTCACACTTTTCTGAAGCCCTGCTGAAGTTTTACTTCCAGTAAATTTCTCCGCCTCGTGAAAAGTGAGCTTAACCAAGTCTAGAAAATTACACCAAAAGGCAACGCACCGAATTCGTGCGTACTCAATTGTAATAATATTTGACATGAGAACTATTTCTTACCATGCGCTACCAATACAGACTTGTTCTCAATGTTTTTATTCATGTTTATTATAGATGAAATATTATAGTTTTCAAATAAAATGAAGGTAAATCTTCGAAAAGTAAATTACTTCTATGTAAACAGATGTATTAAACGCTTGCGATACATGGCATATTTACGAAATAACAAAATACGTTGTACATGGAGTGATTGTTTGAAGGTTTGATTCAAAAAGAGTGAAGAAACCGCAAATAGACTGCAAGCCTATGGGCCATGTTTGGACCATTTGTGTTCACCACACCTGAGCCACTTATGGACAGAGTTTGGTAAGTTAAGTGGTGCCACTTGAGAACCAGGAATGGTAGCGGTTGCATTCCAGTTGTTGGCTAACTTTTTGCCAGCTTGGCAACCGATTGTAAACCATAAATGGGTCATATTTGTTTTGCTACATGAGGTGCCCGCGCAGTTTCGTTTATAGAGGTAGGAGAAATGAAAATACCGAATAAGTTCTATTTACATCTGTGGCCTTTCATCGCGTGTAATTGTGCCATGCTATGGCATTCTCTTCCGAACTAATTTTTTTCTCTTAAATATCTTTTCTAGCAATATAACTTCATTTGCAAAGCCCCTTTCTAATCATCTTTCCTTGTTGCTTTTCGGGATACTACTTTTATTTTTAAAGGTATTCATTTGATTTTGTGTAAAAGAAAATTAAGATTTATATTGTATTAATTAAAAAGAAACTGCATGTGCATAATTGTCCTTTGGTAAATGCCGTAAACGGCGGTGAAATATTGAATTGTTAATTTATATTATCTACAACTTGTTAAACGAGTGTCATTTTTTTATAACTATCTACGATATATGGGTTGCGTGTTTGTCTCGTGCCACGATAGGTGGCAGCATGAGTTCAGTTATAACGATTTTCCTTTTAAAATTTTTTATTTTTTATATTGTGTAATATTGTGTACTGCACTTTTATAATTTTATTTTGACGTATTTAACTTTCTATTTTTGTTTTAACGATGTTTGAGATCTAATCTGCACATGAAAGTATGACGACGGAAGCACTACACGCCGATTCAGCTGCCAAAATTTTTGCTCTTAAAATATATTGCCTTAAACTTTACATTTTGCTACCTAAGTTAAGCTATTTAATTTGCAAATTTTTAAATATAATTCATTTTATATATACCAACTTTCAACAAACGGCAGTCATTATTTTTGGCAAGAAATTTCATTTACTTAATTATAACTCACGTCTTCTTAATACGGAATTCTTTCAATTTGCATAGAAAAGTATTTTTCCACGGTCAAATGATGCTTTTTTTTTTTTTTTTTTTGCTGGCTGTGAAAAACTTTTTATTGAAAAAAAAAAAAAAAAAAAGCGAAAGAAGTGTAATTTGATTTCATTAATGCGAATATACGCTTTCAGGTAGAACAGCGCCTTTATGTTTTATTTTTCATTACGAGGGACGCTTTGTAGCTGTGTAAATAAAATAAAATTGCGTTAACTTCTGTCAGAAAGATTCCACTTTAAGGATGTTTACTATGACTCTGGCAATTCTGCGAAAACTTTGTTATACTAGACTGTTACTTCTTCGCCGAAATAAACTTGCTGCCATGAACTGTTGATGATCTACCCAGCCATTACTTCTTCCTCACAGTGCGAAAAGTAAAGACTGCGCTTCTCATTTTAAACAACGACTGGGGTGAAAATCATCCTGGCATAATGTTAAACAATTTCTCTTCTAAAGAAACCCACCACAAATGTAGTTTTTATTAATTAGAATTCGTTCTTGTCTTCAGAAACTGTAAATATAAATATCCATTGCGTATTAGAGTAGTTACGACAAACGAACTGTAAAACAGTAACTTTCCTTAGTCACACAAGAGCATATCAAATCGAACTTCATTTGGCCCGCAACTGCGAGTATTTTTCAGATAAAATTTACTGCGCTCTCCTCAGAAATGTTTAAAGCAAATATTATGAAAAATAATTATTTGTCTAAAAGTCATATAAGTGTAATTTTTTAAGCTGATGGTGACTGAAAGAGATCCATGCTGCTTTCCTGCCCCTGTTTCTGTAAGCCACATTTCCCATCTCTAATGACTAGGGACACCTGGATTTCGCGAAAAGATCTCCGCACATGCTATATTTCAATACTCTACAGCCGTACCAGCTGTTTTATTTTCCTTATTGGAGGCTTGTCTTTGTGAGAAAACATTTTCCTTTCCGGCTGGCCAATCAATATTAGGTAACTTCAATACTGTAGGTCTGTGATTCGCGCGCACACACACACACATAAGACGTGTAACACGGAAACCATCCGATCACGAAAGTCAGTCTGAGATAAAGTTCTGTGAATCACAACTGGTCGTGAAATCTTTTCGCGAAATCCGGGTGTCCTTACTAATGACACAGCTGCATTTAAAAGTCATTAAGCTTTACCATACCATGCACTGCATCTTCTTAAGTCTGTCATCTCTAATGACTCAGCTGTGTATAAGTGATTTTAAGCAATAACTTGCCACACGCTATGTTTGCTCAAGTCAGGGCCATCTGTAATTACCTAGATCCCTATAAGACTTTAAACCATACCATGTCATACTTCACATTTTCTGAAGTCAGTACCATCTCTAACCATCCAGCTATCTTAAATACTTCAAGCTTTACGGTGCCGTACATTTTCTGACGTCAGTGATCGTATTGCATGACAGTTGAAATCATCCAATAACAAAAGCCGATCTGAGCTCTTGTGTTTTGGAGTACAGGTAGCCCTGAAATATTTTCTCAAGAAACATGTGGTCTCTAACTATAAGCATACAAGGACATATTTAGCAGGGCTTCGAAAAATGCTCAGTTCACCGGGAATATCCTATATTAAAAATAACTTCGCATTTTTTGCACGTGCAAAAATCAGGATCATACTCAAATGGCCTAGCTTTAATGAAGGTAGCCATTAAAACCCTTCGCTTTTATTTTGAAACTCGTTTGGTGAAACCACTCAGTAACGAATGTATTGCGAAACAGTTGTGACATAAGTAGAGATATGCAATATACGAGTTATTATTTGGAGTGTTAGTGAACTTCACAATACTGTATATAGCGGCGTTTTTTTTCCTCCCATTTTCTGCTGCATATTTGTGATCCACGCGTTTTCTTTGATCACAGCGCGTGATTGGGGCACACAATTGCGAAGTGTTCATTTATTGGCACAGGGTTACTCAGGGCGTGCCAGATAAAGTATGATTCAATCACAAACGTACTGGAAAGCTACACGTGTTTAAAGTTTAACGTGTCCCGAAATAATAACGCGAATTTTGCAGGTCTCTAGCCATAAGCTACTGCATCAGCAGACACACTCGACCTCATTTCAACACTTTCGGAAAGATTCCTCTTCGGGCTGAAAATATTTTCAAGAAATATAATTTTGTTTCGTCGAGCCTTATTTTAATATTTGCTCTCTTCACAGGTTCTGATAAATTTGAACCAAATTACAAGAAGACGTGGTTAAAATTTTTCAAGTTTTCAGGGGTTGTTTAACTTGATTGTAATAATTTTTACTTGCAATTTTTCTAGTAGTTCTGGATAATGTTCCTTCCTCCGTTAAGAACTGAAGGCATTTCCGAAAACAATATCGCCAACCGGGTGAACTCGACCGTCACAGCTTAAGTCATTACGTGCTGAAGCAAATGGCTTAATTTACGAGAACGGCTCTTGTTTTATGTGGGAAGTTGACGCGACCGTAATTAAACTTAATGGGCCATCTTGCATGTTGTTGGCTTTGGGACGTTCTCTGCCGGTACCCGAAGGTGAATTACGACGGGGAAATGCTCTCTCTTTTTATTTCATCCGCCAGATACATCATTATTTTCACTGCGGGGGCCAATGGCCTCCCATAAAGCATCGTGCATTTCAGGTAGTTAAATGTTATACTGCTGCATCGTTGCCATTATAATGTCTGGGAACACCTACAGTCTTACTGTAGCTTCTTTATGGATGATAACACCGCGACCTGGAGAAAGAGAAATTACAGTTTCTATGCCAGAAAACATTATTTTTTTAAAAACATTTATAATGGAAATTATTATTTTTGTCTATTAGGCAGGAATAGGAAAATTTCGCTAGTTCAGTGACCCGTAGTCTAGACTGCACAGTCCTGTGTATACTCGAGCCTCAGATGTTTGTTCATTGGCTGCTGCCCCAGAGAGAGGCCAGTGTTGCCCCACACCTTGCAGTCTGGGATTGGATACGCGTTTCCTTGCAAGTCTGCTATTGGCCCAGAGGATTCTAGGGCGTGTCTAATAAATTGTGATCCAATTGCAAAGATAACTTAAACTGTATATGTGTTTGATTTCTTTCTTGTCCTGAAATGAAGTCGCCAAATGTTCTTATCCCTACCTATAGGCTATTCATATTAAAGTGAGCACTTTTGAGTACCCTTTCATTTGGAAGAATAGTCAATTAATATATTTTATTTTAAACTTACACATTTACTTCCGAGTGCGGTGGAATCTACACACTGTGTTTATTACATACATGCCAGTATGTATTTAGAAAGGCAATTAGAGGGTAAAATGTGGCTGAAATGAAAAAGTAACTAGGGCCTCAAAACTGTTCACTTTACCGTGAACAATCTATAGTAATGAGAATATGAATAACCAAGGCTGCATTCTAAACGCATCCAGAAATTTTTGCAATAAAATGCCATATCGGTTAGTAAAATTATTTTTGAAGTCAATTCCTGAAAAGTTCTTCTACCTGTAACTACAACTATATTTATGTACCTGACTGCCATACCTACAGTAACTTTAGCAGTAAAACCGAATTTTCGCTGCATATTTTGGAAGTGTTCAAATCGGCCGAATATTGCTAGTTTTCTGTAAAATACTTTCGGAAAAGTGGGCACACAAGGAAATTATTACCCTGAAAGTGTTTCTATTTCTAAGATCTAATGCTGGGTCATGCCAGTTGTTACGAACAGAAAAGAAATTACTCTCGTAAATTAAATGTATAGCTGCAAACTTGATATATCCGCTTATGTTTAAATTTAAATAGTAATTTGTCTTCGTACCATTGCAGATAATGACTTAATAGAATTGTGGTTTAAAACTGCCCTTTTTTCAAACGTGCCATACCTGCAAAATTCGTGTTATTATTTGAGGACCTCTTAAAAATTAAAACACTTTTCCTTTGCAATACGCGTGTCATTGAGCCATTATTTATTTGAGAAGCCCCGGGTAACTCAACGCCAATAAACGAACACTTCACAATTGTGTGCCCCAATCACGTGCAGTTCTATCGGAAAGAGCGTGACTCAACATTTATGCAGCAACGAATGGAGATATGACGCCGGCTAGAGTGTATATATATATATAGCACTATGCATTTTAGTTTGATGTCAAAATATACGCGACTTTTGCAGGTCCCTACATATATCATAAATTCGGCTATCACTACCCAGCATGTAATCTTACGTCAAGTTTGCCTTTGGACACGATTTTGCATGTCGAGTACACTCTATGAAATTATTCGTAAGTCTACCACATCAGTGTGTGCGTCTAGTGTAAAGGCGTGAATAGTTAAGTGTTTACAATACTGCCGTAGTAACGTTATTTACGTACTAAGTAGGCCTGCGGCCTATAAGTTACAATCTTTCTATACAGTTAGGATGATCACCACTGTGATTGAAACTCGAGTGGGGCCAAATTTAAAACGATTTGCTACAATATCTTTGCAGGTGGCTTGAACTATGCTTGCAATAAAAAAAAACAAGCGTACAGCAGGTTAAAAAATATCACATTTGTAGTTGGCTCGTTTCGTGTGGGGACTAGCAAGCTGATTTAAGCTGGATTCCAATATGTATTGGCATACGCAGCAAACTTGCAGACTTTTCACGACAAGCTTAATTCTAGTTTGTACTTACATAGGATTTTCACCGTTTACTGAGCACGTTTGAAATCCCTGCTTGGAATCTACTTTTCTTCTCGTGTTGTAATCCTTCTGCCATGCTTGTGAAATAAACATTGCTTGGGATCGGTTCGCTTCGTTAATGTGTCAGTGGAATGAAATCGTAAAATCTTTAATGGAAAAAAATGTCGTAATAATATACAAATTCGTGATATTATGTATTAAAAATAAAATATACAGAATTCATCAGCCATTCATTTAAACGCCAGACTTTCAATGTAACTTATATACTTGGAACTATTTTTAGAAATTAGTTGCTAACTTAACCCTGGACTTTACATACCAGTATGCACTGTATAGTTCTGAATGAACGAAGAGATTTGGAAGGCTCTTAACATCGAGGTCTTGAGAGCCAATGAGGGTGATTGAGGTGAGTATGGAGCAGCGCCGGAATGAAAGAGTGGGGAAAACGGGAGATCCCCGATTCCCACATGCGAAAATTCGGAGTGACTCGGTCAGGGATTGATACCGGATCGCCTTAGTGGGAGGCGAGCAAGCTAACCGCTCAGACACCGTGGCCCCATTGTATAGTTCTGGGAAGTGACTTTTTGCAAAGGATGATTACAAAAATTGCTCATTTTTTTCTGTGGACAGTCTTAATTAAGGCGATTCTGTTGTCAGAGTGATTATCACTTCATTTCCTTTTATACATGTGTGTTACCCTAAATATGTGTATAATGGTCAACGGAGTGGAAAAAACAAACAAATGGAAAGATAATGAAAAACCATGCGGGCAACACGAATCCTAGCCGAGTCACGCAGAAGGAACATGACCTTCTAAATACGAGCCACGAATACTTTCGCATAACAAAAAAATTTTAATTATACAAATCACTTTGATTGGATTTACACTAGTGAACGAAACTTATCGGTGCAAGACGAAGCATCTCTTTGGGAATGAAATGCCTAAAAATGCTATCAACGTACACGTTTGTCTTTGAAGAAATCTTTACAAACTAAATTACTCGTAAGCGTAATTTCTAGGAAGAGTTTTTATTATTTGAGATATGAAAGGGAAGAGCAACTTGTATCTTTCCGCTTCGCGAGGACGCGCTATTTTTGAAACTGAAAAAAGCTTCAGGCTCATGATGAATCTCCCACCACGAGTTGTTTTGCACGACTGCTGAAAGAGCGAAAACATGTTGGATAATTTAGATTTTCGAAGCGCTTTACTTTTATATCTATAGAAAATATGTTTTATATTTTGATATGATAGTCAGCATTTTCTTTGTTTTAAAAAGCCAAAATCTACAAAAACTTAATAAATAATTATTCTCAAAATAAGCAACTAAAATGTTTTACACTGCGTATTTTGAAGAGAACAAGAGAAAAAAAATGGGCAGTGGGGGGGGGGGGGGGTCAATATGTGTATTAATATGTCACCTAGTAGGGAAAGTGAATGCACATTTATTAAATGCATATCATATTGTATATACGTTAAGTAATGAGATATATTAATTTATAGTGATATCTAACATATTTTTCTTCGGTTCATTTCCTTATTTAGTCAAGACCTTTGACTATTTAACGTCTGCGTCTTTACAGTTTGACTTACTGCTTGCTCACTAATCAAAATGTATAAAAACGATGAAACAATAAAGAAACGTGTATCTCTAATATATATATATATATAACATATGTTGTATATATAAGTACTCAAAAACACAAAATTCCATCGACCAACGGACATAACAAATTCCGTCTTTTTGTCCACGCAATGTATTCTTTACAGTAACATTGCCCCCTGACCTGTTAATATCTGTTCACGGTAAACTTAGCACTTTTGAAAGCCCTGCTTAAGATCTACTTGTATTCACATTTCGTATACTTCCGCCATATGTAAAATTAACATAGTCATGGACCTGACCACTTTATACATGCGTCGGTCAAGTGAAACTGTGAAATTATTAGACAGTGAATATTTAACCACATTGTTCATTCTGACTCTCACCTGCATTAAAAATACAGCAAGTAAAACAAATTATTTCAATATTCTCAACTGTTTGCATAAACACTTTCAGTCTAACGTGAAGACGTGGAAATACTTCCTCTCTGTCGTTACCAACTTTACAGGGTGAACGTCATTCAGTGTGACTGTTAAAATACATGCATGTAGCTGCAGTCATATTTTTCATAGGTTGATTTCAAAAAGTGGTCACTTTTTCATGAACAGCCTTTAATGAAAATCACTTCAGTTTAACCGTTCGGTCGCACATTAATTTCTGATTCCAAGTGTTGCAATCACGTAATTTTTCGGTCTGCACCGTACTTGTGTTCAGTACATTTCCTTAGAATCAGTGAATAACGAGCTGCGTGCTCGATGATTTTAGCATTAACCATTCATGTCGACGAGGTGTAAAAAAAAAAAATTCTAAAAATCCGGGTTAGTTACAAAGATGGCCTATGGCCGGATGACGACTTTTTACTGGACACCCGCGGCCACAGCAGATGAACTTTTGGACACGCATCGAAACAGCTTGGGCGGAGATAATCCAGATGCGCTCCGGAAGTCTCTTCCTACTCAGTGCCGCGTCGTGTAGCCGCGGCTATTGCTAGAGACAGGTGTTTTTCACGAGAAGAGTCCAGGAGCAATTGTACTCCAAAACACTTCAATTCATGTGCACTTTCTTGGTTGGACAATTTTAAATGTCACGTGCCTCAAGTGTCTGTCCGCGAATCATGGACGTGCAGTATCGGAGCACTTTTATTACGATTGGCCCAGTCAAAGAGGAACGTTTCTTCTCACGTCGACACCTGACCAATAACCAAAGGAAATTGTGATTGTGGACGTAGGGCATTGAAGTCTAGCATGACCATTAATATTTTCTCGAAAAACACTTGTCCCTAGCTATTGCCGATTGTGGTGTGGACGCTCAGTACCGATTAGCCCATGTTCTGTTCGTCGTATCGAGCTGCAGCAGTAACCATATGGCGTGTAAGGTGGGGATTCTGTCCAAGAAATATGGTTGTGACAGCTCATGTCCTTCTTGGAATCGTTATTTAAATAGCCAGCACTGTATTTTAATTAGCGGCAAATTAAATTGGTTTCTTTTTGTTTTACTTTTTCAGAACAATAATTTCCGTAATAGTGACATGTTTACGTTTACAACTACTTTATCGCAGATTAGATAATAACACAGAGCCGAAATGGCATGCCGGTTCGTTCCGCGCTGGTGTACCCGATTGGCTGCACGAGGAACTGGAAGCGGGCCTAGTGTCTTGATTGGTTACTGAATGCTGGGAAAGCTTCCCTTTTCAGAGTACTGGCGGCCGGCGAGTATGCTACCACGTGCTGATTGGCGAAAGGCGTTCCAACGTTTTGCAGGCTAGTGAAGCCATTTTGGTGGGGCGTGTACTGCTAGAGTTCGCGGGATAAGCATAAGTACTCCGAGATGTAACAGTGACATACCATCGCCACAAGGATCTTAGGCATCGTGTTATTTTTCGCAGTATAAACTCCAATGCCTTATACATAAGTGAGCAGAGTCTCTGGTATTGTTGGCAGTTAACCTTTCATTGGAGTCGCCTACCTGTTTGACTTCGCTAAAGAAGATTGGCCACTTCGTTACTGAAGTTAGGTCATTGGCTCAAGATTCCCGCGAAGGAGGCCAGACATACTGCCGGCCTATGAGAGGAGTCCGTCAAATGTACATTAACTTGGATTTCAGTCTGCCACTAAAAAATAATGCGAATTTCGCAGGTCTCTAGGCATCAGGCATCCAGCAGTGTTTGTTTATTGTGCGTTGCTGGAGCTTGGTTCACAGGAGCTGTTTCGTCTTTGTTAATATTTACGTTGTTAATACTTACGTTAATATTTTATGGTTGCTTCAACTATAGTCTATTTGCGGTTGCTTCATACTTTTCGAATTAAACCTTTTAGGAATAACCCCGCGTATGATGTATTTAGTTGTTTCCTACATATGCCACTCATCACAAGTGGTCTACACCCGCGTTGACATGAAACTACCGTATTTTTGGTAAATTGAAATTTTATTAATATTTACCTGTAAGTTATAATATTTCTTGTATAATTGATGTAGATACAAATAGTGTGGAAAATCTGTGTTTGTTATGCCTGGAAAGAAATAGTTCTTATGCAAAATATGAATAAAGTGAGTGGGCACGCATGCAGGGCGTTGTCCCTTCGGTGGTATTTTTTTAGAATCGGTTAATCTTTGTTTGCACGAGGCGGTTAAATATCCTGGAAGTAGAACTTTAGCAGGCCTTCAGGAAAGTTGGAAATAACCGCGAATGGACTGTATCACGGAATTTTGGAAAATTTACCAGTTCTCGTAAATGAATTCGGGAGTGAAATTTCAGATCTAGCGTAGATTGAACGACACTGAAGGTCATAGCGTATTCAAGACTACAGAGGTGAAGCAGCGCGAACGCCACCCGCACACGCCATAAAAATGACGTTACTGGCCAGAGATATGTCGGAAAGCCGTTCGCCAATTAGCGTCCGGAAACACTCGCCTACCTGCAATAGACAGTATGCCCTAACTCATCACTAGAGACCTGCAAAATTTACGTTATTATTTGATGTCATGTTGAACTTAAAACAATTTTACTTTGCAATACGTGTGTCATTGGACCATTCTTTATTTGACACGCCCGGGTAACTCTAAGCCAATAAATGAACACTTCACAATGTGTGTCCCAATCAAGTGTAGTTCACTCAGAAAGGGCGTGACTTAGAATTTATGCGGGAACCAATGGAGAAATGACGCTGGTTTGAGTATATATAATATTATGACTTTCAGCTTGATGTCAAAAAATAACGAGAATATTGCATATTCCTTCTGATCAGACACAATGTCTGCACCGGGTCCTCCCATACCTAATGAGTCAGCGATTGGCTGCAACCACATCAAAGGACCTGCCATGCCATTTAAACTTTTACCTGCATAGCTATTCTTTGACTCGGGGGTAGTCTTCAAAGTGGTGGGGCCGCAGAAGGTGTAGTGGTCAGACTGCTTGCCTCACACCTAGCAGAATCCGGGTGCGATTCCCGGCGAACGCGTTCCCGGGGTTTTAGCACGCGGGAATCGTGCCGGGCAATGCCGCTGGCCGGCGGGTTTCCTCGGAGGTCTTCTGTTTACTCCGCCCTTGCGTTTCGGCGCTGCCCCGTACACGCCTCGCTTAACCCTCGTCGGCTCTCGAGACCTCGATGTTAAGAGTCGCCCAAATCCCTCCACTCCACTGCAGTGCAAAGTGGTAAAGGCTGTTCACGATAAAGTGAGCACTTCAGAAATGTACGTACCTGATAAAAATGTCGCTGCCCCTGCCTGCATTTATTTTAATGGTTGCACTGAGTGACATTCGCCCAGTAAAGTTGGTAACGATGGATGGAAAGTAGTTCCATATATTAACGTCGAATAAGAAGTAGTGTTTGGTAACCATTTATGATAACTTAAAATTATTTGTTTAGCTTTTTGTTTTCATTATCCATCGAAGTGTAAAAAACAGCAGATTTGTAAAACATTCACTTTCTTAATAATTTCACAGTTTCATTCGACCGGCGCATGAATAAGGTGATTAGGCCCATGGCAATATTAATATTACATAAGGCGGAAGAATACACAACGTGCATTCAAGTAGATCTTAAGCAGGGCTTTCAAAAGTGCTCATTTGACCGTGAACAGTTTATAACATCATTAAAGACTGTTCACGGTAAAGTGAGCACGTTTGAGGCCTAGTTACTTTTCAATTTCAACCATATTTTATCGTTTAACCACCTTTTTAAATAAATATGGCCATTTAAGTAATAAACACAATGTGTAAATTCCACCGCACGCGCACGTTAAAGCCTAAGACTACATTAAAATATATTTATTGACTATTATTCCAAATGAGAGGGCTTCCAAAAAGTGCTCACTTTACCGTGAATAGTCTATACCAGACGAAAATCCGGCATAGAATTCACTTGCTTCAGCTCGTTTGCGCGTCGGTTTACTTTGAGCACGCACGAGCAATTTCCGAAAGCGAGAGGCACCAGTCCTGTCTTCTTAGTGTTGGTGTCGCGAGTTTAGATAGGAGTTGATGGTTGTGGGAGTGGGGAAGTAGTTCGCTGTGGGGGGGAAACTTGTCGCTTGTTCCGATGGGCAAGTTGGAGGGTTGCTACTTGACATCGACGTACTGCGTGCCATCTACCCCGTGGCTTCATAGTCGCTTGACAGCAGTGGTGAAGTCAAGGCGGTGACTAAGGTGGCTTGAGCTCCTGCGTCGGAGCTTGATGTTACATTGGATAAAGTATTTTTCTTGAAACAAGCACATTGTTAAATCTTTGTAGACTATGCTCGAGTGTAGCTCGAGCAAAGCTAATTTGGAAATTTCTTTGTCGTTCAGAACAAAACTCGTATGGATGTAGTTGCGTGAGCCTGGTCAGCTGTAACTCCAAGGCTGGCGACTACACCATGTCTGGCTGACATAAGGCCACCAACTAGTTCAACCTTAAACTCAAGAGAACAATACTTGCAATACTTATTAACTCTCACTTATCCTTAATACTCTCCAACTCTGCTCTTTTGCGGAATTCCAAATATCACTGGGTTTAATTACGGGTGTCCTAACAGTGCGACAATTGTGAATACAACGAATTCTGAAAAAGTCTATTTTATTTTCACAATAGATTGAATAAACAAACAAGAATTAAATTCTGATACATACTTCGTTGTCCTGCAATATTCGAATTAACCTTTAATTATATAATTTCTCCAACCGCGTAGCTTCCCTGTCAACTCAACCTTGCACCCTACTGGATATACAGTTATCGCTGACTCAGTAAGGAATGGACCGAAGCTCCTCCGGGTCCTCCTGATGTCGAGCGGTGGATATGTGGTGGTGCAAGTGCGTCTCCTGACGTGGGGAGACTGCGGCCTGGACTGGAACCTGGACCAGCGACGCCTCGCGTATGTGGCACCTCTGAATGCGTCTTCGTGATCGGCTTAAGACACGCCGACAAATGCCCGAAGCGTCTGAGATTGGGTCGTAGAGAGAGTGGGGGTGAGCGCGCGTCCAGCGGCTGTATTTATGCATCGTCCTCTCTCTGACGTAGGTCGGACTGTTGCCATGCCGATCCTCCACAACTCCCCTCTCCTGGAGTGTGGCTCGCACATGGTTGATATGGCGAGTGTGCACAATGCATTACTTGTTCTTTCTGCATACAACTTGTGGTCCCAACAATGTGCAGTCTTTGTTCGGCTAGTGTTTCATGACCTCTCAAGAACACGACGGCGCAGTAACAATGATATTACTAACGATAGAATTTCTTTTTTTTTAAACACATTCAAAGGGTCATGATTGGTTGTAAATCATATCCATACGAGAAAGGACATTTGATTGGGTCAAAATCAGCTCGGCCTTCCACTGGTTGACGGCCAGTCAATAATGAACGTTGTGTAGTACCCGCTGTGGTATGGACCAATGGGACGATGGTGAGTTCTAACATAGACACCAACAGAATGGGTGTTTTTCAGTAATGGCTATAGGCGACTCCCTTCTAATTTATCTCAAGTGCCAGTAAATGTGTGAAGACCTCAATGTGTTAACGGACACACTGAGTGTCATGCCCTCAATAAAGTTGGTAACGACGGAGGGAAAGAGTTTAATGTCTTAACGTTGAATTAAAGGTGTTAGGTAAAAATTTGTGAACAGTGAATCGATATGTTTTGCTTTCTGTTTTCTATATATATATATATATATATATATATATATATATATATATATATATATATATATATATATATATATATATATATATATATATATATATATCAGTGTAACAATTAATAAATTTTACAGTTTCTCTTGACTGACGCATGAATAAAGTGATCAGGCACATGAAAATGTTAATTGTACATACATATGGAGGTAGGATACACCACATAATATGTTTATATATAGGTATAAAATACTTTGTGCGTGACTAAACCGCATCATCACTGGCAAACCTCTAGACCAATTGAGACCATATTCACACCATATGTTATTGAGATGGCGAGTTAGGTTTTTAGTTATGTTTCATTTCAATAGGTGGCACTGGCGTCTAACTTCTATATTTATGGGTGTATTTTGCTCATACTTGCAGGAAATGTTTGTTGATCTAAAATATAAAAATGCCAGCGATACCATGGTCAAACATAGGTCGACGTACCAGATGTAATAGAGAGGACGCATTGAGAAGGCAAAATAGAACGTGAAAGAGGCGAAACAACGTTCGCCGGGATCAGCTAGTGTGCTTATAAGTAGAGACCTGCAAAATTCGCGTTATTATTTGGGGACATGTTAAACTTTAAATACATGAACCTTTGCAATAAGATTATCATTGGACCATAACTTATGACACGCCCTGGGTACCAATGAAGGAACACTTCACAATTGTGTGCCCCAATCACGTATAGTTCAGTCAGAGAGGGAGTATCTTCAAAACTGTGCAGCAGCCAATGGAGAAACAACGCTGGATTTAGTGCATACAGTACTGTGAAGTTCAGCCTGATGCGAAATAATAACGCGAATTTTGCATGGCCCTACTTATAAGTAAATCTTAAGCAGGGCTTTCAAAAGTGCTTTTTTATAGTGAACAGCTTTTAGCATTAAAACTCAATGCTTAGTGGTAAGCAAGTGGTTTGATTGTAAAGCAATGTCCCACCCCTTATGCTGGCATCCCCCCCTTTCCACTTAGTGAGTGTCTAGATCCGCCTCTGATGTGGCAAAATGGCCGCCATCAGTGATGGGTACAAGTAGAGGAGTCAGACCTCGAGATAACAAGCAGTTATACTTTTCTATATGGAAGTGATTTATAAACACTCTACGACTTTAATCTGCTTTAGTGATCTCCGTAGACGAGCTTGATAGAGTGGCGGATAGTTAACTTTTGCAAGGGGCGCGTATGTCTTCTCGAGTTATACTTTCTCAGTGCACGCAGCGGGAACAAATAATCACCAAACACTCTTAGGAAAAATATTTAATTTAAGTAACGGAAAAGTATTGGTATAAATGTATCCAGAAATTTTCGTAAAATGACGGACACTAGGATATCGCGTTTTCTTCAAAAATTGACATTTCCTTATTTTCTTAGAAACTTCTGGGAATTGACGGAACCTTTCCGTAAATTGCCTAAATAGTGTTCTGAATATATGATTTATATATAGGTACTACGGAAATAGAAAAGGAAACATTTAATTTTGAAATGAATGCTAGTTGTTTGTGGTATTGCCTCACTTTGTTGGAGCAACTGAAATAAATGTAACGTGTTGTGTTTCTGGTATGTATAGAGCGAGTGATTTTTCGTGAAAAAATATGAGTACACGGTAAACTCAATACTGTAAGAACCCAACAGCAGTTTGTCTATTGCCATTGGTTGCTGTCTTCTCGAGAAGGCGTTTTCATAATTGACCGGGCCACTCAGAATTCGGCAACATCGGCACTGCTCTTACATGATTCGTGTGTAGAAAGTTAACATGTGTCAGAATGTAAATCAGCCAATCATTATAGGTAAATAACTATACAGTGTTTGAAATATAACTTGTCTTGAAATATTTTCGCGAAATTTCACTACACCTAGGTATGTGCTGTGAATAGTTGTTAACGAACCAAGTTGTCGCATAGTTAACTTGTATATTGGAGTAAAAAATAATAATAATATAATAACTTGTAGTAGAATGAACACATTAACAAGAGATCAGTAATAATACACACTATAGTAATAATAGTATTAATACTAATAATCTACTGCTACTCAATAAATAACCAACCAATAAAACAGTTCTGTAATTGAGGAACGTTTAATTATTGCGATTGAAAGTTTTGTGAACAAACATAAGGAATCAATTTTCAGATATAAAAATACATGTAGCTCAAATTCAAATGCTCAAGTCAGAATATAAGTGTAATTACAGTTGACAATTGGCCGCTTACTGTAATCTTTTCACACTAAAGAAAAATTATTCAATGTACAATAATAAAAAGAAATATCTCACTTGGTTCCACTAATTTAATCTGTAAATAAGTTTTGCCACCTCGGCTTATCATATTTATTGAATATTTAGGTAGATGCATTATATCCCTACTTTTGAACGAAGTGTGAGCAAATTTTGGAAGGAAAGCTATAGAGAAAGAGATATGCAGAATTATTGAAGACTAAATTGGAGAAATCATGTTATATCGGCTACTGCCATCTGCAACTTTTTTCAGTCCTTACTTATCTGTAGTTGCAATTATTCTGGAGCAAGAAATTCTCGTGGTTCATGATAGCAATTTAATTGCTATCAGACAGGACATGCATCAACTCAGGTAACCCTTTTCTGCAAATTGACTAGCTGGGCATTCTTCTTTTGAGACACTAGCATACCGGCGGCATTAAATAATGTCCTGAATAAATCTTGCGTATAGGATACAGTTTAAATAACAATCCAATATGAAGACTTAAAAGTTCCAAGAACAGAGATAATCAGAAACAAAACCCGTTTCCAGAGCCTCTCGCAGCCAATCAGGGATGGGTTCGCCCACATTAAAGGAACCAACCGCCTTGTAATTTCGTCTCAGCAATCTGCAGTGATATCGAAATAAACTGTGGAGCATTTATATGGCAATTGAAACCACTGCTATTAGTGTAGTGTTTGGTATTCGTAAATAATCGAACATATATTGAGTTTACTAGGTTCCCAGTGTTTCACAATCAGAGTAAATCGATTTTTACCATGTTAGGTCTGCAGTCGTGCAGGTAGTTCTGCAACCGAGTCTTGCCGAAGAGCGCAAACAGAACAGGTTTTTGTCAGGGCACGTGGCCAAGAGCACGAGATACGCTGTAATCGCCCACGAAGGTGTGCGAGAGTGAATAGCACTTTCAGTTTCAGCCGATAAGATATTATCCACCGCTGCAGCAAGTGCCATCTGAAATCTTGTACTTATAGAAAGAAGTAAATTTAGTGAAAAAATTGCATTCGAAAAAATGTTAAGATATAAATGTTGTTTATAGTTGAAAATCCACTATAATAACAAAATGTGTTACACAAGACTCTCTGTAATAACGGGGGAAAAAAATAATTCAACAGGCAGATCGTTGATTTCAGGATACAGTCCGCTGTGTTGCCAAACGTACATATTCGCACAAAGATAACAATAAAGATACGGTTTACAGAATACCACTTAAAGATGATTACAAGTAAAGGCTGTTCACAATAAAGTGAGCACTTTTGAAATCAACCTTAGAAAAAATGTCACTGCCAGTACCTGCAGATATTATAACGGACGCCCTGAGTGACATGGGCCCAGTAAAGTTGGTAACGATTGATGGGAAGTAGTTCCGTATCTAAACGTCGAATAAAAAGTGCTAGGTAGTAATTTCTGATAATTTAAATGATTTCTTTCGCTTTCTTTTTCTTTTAATGCATCGAAGCGTAAAAATGAGCAGATTTGTAAAATATTTACTTTTCTAATAATTTTACAATCTCGTCTGACCGATGCATGAATAAAGTTAATCTTACATAAGGCGGAAGAACACACAAGGTGTGTACAAGTAGACTATAAGCAGGGCTTTCAAAAGTGCTCATTTTACCGTGAGCAGCCTATAATCATTATTATGGCCCTCTTTATCATAAAGACAATCACGTTGACTGACTTCAAGCAGAGGTCCTGATACGTTGCGTGCGAGAACTGTCCGGCCCGTTGGACCGCCGCGCCGCGTGATTAGGTGCATGCAAAATTTGCGTTATTATTTGGCATCAAGCTCAACTTCACAGTACTGTAGGCACTAGAGCAAACGTCGTTTCTCCATTGGCTGTTGTACTGATGTGAAGACACTCCTTCTCTAACTGAACTACACGTTATTGGGGCACACACTTGTGAAGTGTTCCTTTATTGATGCAGAGTCACCCAGGGTGTGTCACATTAAGTTATGGTCCAATAACAAACGAATTGCAAAAGTACACGTGCTTCAAGTTTAACATGTACCCAAACAATAACGCGAATTTTGCAGGACTCTACGCATGATACATGTAGCGCTGCTCACTGAGTGATGCGCGCCCCCGGCGCAGGGATGTGAGATCGTCAATGCTCTGTCATGGTACATGACATTCAAAATAATTGTAGATTTACACAAATTTATGGCAGGTTTATGCGCAAAACACCAATTTTATGTTTGTTTTACTTTCATCACACAATAGTTGTTTGAACGTTCAGCTTTCGACTTAAACCAAGAGTTACAAACTGATCATATTTTATTGTACTTTTAAAGTCGTTTGCTATATATTTTTAATGCAGTCAGATTATGGTACATTTGCGTATAAGCTGTTCACGGTAATATGAGCACTTTTCAAATCCCTGCTTAAGATCTACTTGTATGCACGTTGTGTATTCATCCACCTTATGTAAAACTAGCATTGCCATGGGCCTTATCGCTTTCTTCATGCGTCGGCCAAGTGAATGTGTGAAATTATTAGAAAAGTAAATATTTGAAATATCTGCTAACTTTTAGAATTCGACGCATTAAAAAAAAAAAAAACAGAAAAAGATAGAAATAATTTAAACTATCACAAATGGTTACCAAGCACTTTTTATTCGACGTTAAGATATGGAACTACTTTCCCCTCCATCGTTACCTACTTTACTGGGCGTATGTCACTCAGTGTGCCCGTTAAAATATATGCAGGTAGGAACAGTGACATTTTTCTGAGGTTGATCTCAAAAGTGCTCACTTTATCGCGAACAGCCTTTACCATGACGACCTCGTCATCGTACATGGTACACAAGGGCTGTGTTCAATTTCGTGTCAATATGCCTTTGATCACTTACCCTTGATCCCTTCCCGTTTCACGAGCCCTTCTTCCCTTCTATAGATATATTTTTTAGTGAATTCGGATGCTTGTGTTCGTTTCCACCACGAGTTTTACTCTGTCGCATTTTGCTGTATGCGAGTTTAATCTGTCTTTGTGACTTTGCAAGTGTTTCTTTTGCGGCCGTGCAGACCTGTGAGCACAAAAAAGTACACAAAAAATTAAATATTTCGAACAATTGTGAATCGAAAACTATCTAGGGCCCTTAGCTGGCGAATTCGAATACAGCCAAGGTCTAATTATTGTACAAATACCATGAAAATGGCACGTCTAACATCACGGCAGGCCACTTGTCGCACCCCCCCCCCCCCGTAATATTTTCCGTCCGAAGCAACGTTCCTGCTGTTTGAAATAGTTTTGGACACGGTTCTGAAGCAAACTGGGCGGGGCGAATATAAAGAGTGTATTCCTGCCTCTGTGAGCAAACAAGCATAGAGGGACTCGTAATGCTAGGTTCTTCTGAACTTTGATCCGCTGGGGAAGAAGCAAGGGGTTAGAGAAGGGGGAGGGGGGTAATTTTAACCTATAACTCTCATTTCACAAAGATAAGTTTTTAAAAATGTATTTCTTCTAACGGGGTTCCAATATTAATATTGTAATTGAACTTGGTAATACTCCATTTGGGTGAAACGTCAATTTTGAGGAGTTTTAGTTTTGTACAGTCTTCTATTTGTGACCATTGTGGTCGTCTGTTTTCGAAATTTTTTTGTTAAAGGTTTTTTCCGCAGCAATTTATATAAAATATGGTCGTAAGCTCCAAATATAGTGAAGAAAAATCCAAACTGAGTTAGAACCTACACCTTTCAGAGGGTAGTTTTCAATCCATCTTTGATTTTTCTTGCAAATCTTGATAATAAAAATTTATGATCAGACATGGATGATTATACGGTTTCAATTATACATGTGTTTTCCTATGTGGAATTGAAATTATGAAATAATTAGGTAATATTTGGTTAAGGTTACAGATGTGAAACCAATCATGTAGGAAAAATAAGTTGGATTTCGAAGTATCTGTTAAGATGTTCTCTATGCCTTGAGTAGCTTGGTTTCTAAATATTGACTCCGAAAATTAAGTCACGGAGAAAAAAATACGTAAATCCAAAATGGCGAGGATACTTTCCCCTTAACTTCTTTTTCCACCTGGCGGGGGAAAAAATTCGGGTGTCTGCGTTATGGAATTATTTCCACTGGAGGAAGAAGGGACGAAAGTTGGTGCCACGTGTGTTGGAATGCCACCGGCACAGAATATTGTAAGAGCACAGAAAGCATACCCTGTGCGATGTAAACCAATAAGACGGCGACGAGTGGGGTAACAGAAGCCACCAGAACGCGTGTTGGACATATACGATTAGATGATTCCTTTTCCAGCTTGTTTCGAATACCAGTCAAATGCGCGCAGACTTCCAATGTGTTATGGAAGTTACACATTTTCTTTTACAGCGTATAGGAGCGTCCCTCCTCTCGGCCATGTTGTTTGATGATCCTGCCTGTGGGCCGAGAATAACGTGCAGACTTACGTTTTCATCACTTCGCCGTGACCTTGGGGTTGGGGAGGAGGGAGGGACAGTGGGGAATATTCCTACAAGCTAATGCGAGCAAGCCGAGAGCCGATTTAGGTCCGCCGTGAAGCACACTCGTAACTTACACCTCCGCACTTGGCACCAGCAACTTCTGCGTCATTCCGATGATGAGGGAGAAGGGAGGGGGTTATAGTTTCCTGCCACATGTTACTTTGCTTCGGACGATGATGCCCCTTGCAGTTTTCCCGTAAATGTGAAATTCCGCGGCACACGCGCGACGGTAACACGATAAACGCTTTCAGTCTGTCTCAAGTGTGTGTGGGTCCTCGATGGACCATGATCACGGTGACGTCACAGACTAGATAAGTACATAGACTAAATATGAGGTAGACCGATCTCGCTGGCTGCGCACAGCCAATCTCCGTGTTCCAGCATTGAACTGCTTTTCAGCCAAAACATATTCCGAAAACGGCATGGTTTGGATGTCAGGTTAGAAAACTGATTTGTAAACAAGTGCTTACAGATGATTTTTTTACTTCACCTAACCAATTTGGAATGCAGTTTGTTAAAATTCAAGATCATGCAATAGTGCTTGTAATTTAAAAATTAATATGTAAACAAAAACTTTCATCACTGTTGACCATTTGACTTTGACAGTTGTGTTCCTTTGGGGTAGGTCAATGTTGGGTACATGCGCAGAAGACGAATAAGCGGTCTACCTTATCTATAGTCTATGAATAAGTAAGCAGAGGCTAACTGGCTTGGCGGTTCGTTTGAAGTAGGCTTACCCATTCTCTGATCTGCAGCGCGAGACTCTGGTAACTGGCCTAATCTCTTATTGGTAAAGATGATGGAAAATACCGAAAAATTTTTTTTAGCCAACGTATCTTCTACAACGCTATAACAAGTTTATTCGTCCATGATTGGATTAACATGGTCTTGACTCGGCTTTGTTGCTTGCAGACCAATCACGGACGTTCTGCCTCAGAGTATCAAAATCCTCATTTGTCCAGTGAAATGGTGCAATAGCTTCATACATGCATGACAGCCAATAAGGAAAGAAAACTGTCGGACACGTGTACAGTACGTTGAATCTTAGCAAAAAGTCCACTTTTCCCGCGATAAACCATCGTCCCTACCGATTGGCAACAGGCCATTTTCACACTTCTCTGAATCCCTGCTAAACTTCTATTTACAGTGAATTCCTCCGCCTCATGCAAACAGAGTCGAGAAAATTGCAGCAAAGGGACGGCGCACCGCATACGTGCGTTCTCAGTGTAATACCATTTTTGCATAAGAACTACTTCTTACTAGGCACCTGCAAAATTCGCGTTATTATTTGAGGACATGTTAAACTTAAAAAACACCTTTCCTTTGCAATACGTGTGTCATTGGATCCTTCTTTATTTGACACGCCCCGGGTAGCTGTGCGATAAAATAAAGGAAGACTTCACAATCGTGTGCCCCACTCACATGCAGGTCATCTCAGAAAGGGCGTAACTTAACATTAATGCAGCAACCAATGGAGAAATGACGCCGGCTCGAGTATATATAGTACTAAGGAATTTTAGCTTGATATAAAAAAAAATAGTCCGAATTTTGCAGGTCCCTAGGTATCACCAACTCGCCTATTTTCTCCCTGTTTTATTCGTATTAATTATTAATGAAATATTACACATTTATAGAAATAAGTTATAAGTAATAGTTCATATTATTCGAAAATAACATACTTCTATGTTAATAAAAGTATAACAAGCTTGTGATACTCGATGTACCTAGAAAACAACGAAACCCATTATACTTGGGGAGATTTTTCAAAGGTTTGATTCAGAAAGTGTGAAGAAACCGTGAACAGACTATACTGCACGATGCACAAATTTCCCTGCGGGATGGAAAATAGGTTACCACGCTGTGATTGGAGGATGGCGTTCCATAAAATGTTGCTGTCCAGTGATGCAATTTTGGTGTGTGTGGCTGGAACTGTCGGTACAAGCGGATGTCTCACCTCTGTATTCTTAACTATAGGCCATTCACGGTAAAGTGAGCACTTTTTAAGGCCCTGCTAAATTTTTCCTTTAAATGAATATCTACCTTTCCGCCGCTTTTTAATGTAAACATTGCAATATGACTTATAAACACAGTGTATATATTTCATCACTCTATATAGTTAACGTCTGAGACTGCAATAAATTATATTTATTAGGAGTTAATGACTTTTGGGAGGGCCTTAAAAATTGCTCACTTTACCGTGAACAGTCTATACTCTGTGGCGACGTGACTCTCACGAGGTAAGGTGGGGAGATGTAGAGAGAGAGTGCGGGGTAGAGTGTGCCTGCAAACTGCGCATCAACATTCTTTGTCTTCCGACGTTGAACCGTTTATATTTGGCCAAAAAAAAATGCTATTGGAAGGAAGTTGAAATAGATTCGAAGTTATAACTTTGTTTATATAAATCATTTGTTTTTAATATTTTAATGTCCTATTCTACCTCTCACTGAGTTCACTCTTTATATTATTTTAATAATTATAAAGATTTTTTTCATATTTTAAAACTTTTTTTAAAAATGTATGAACTATTATTTGGTCATCACTAGGGACATCAAAAATTCACGTTATTATTTGGCATCAGGCTGAGCTTCACAGTGCTGTAGGTACTAGGGCCAGCGTCGTTTCTCCATTGGCTGCCGCATAGATGTGAAGACACACTCTCTCTCTCTCTGACTGAACTACACGTGATTGGGGCATACAACTGTGAAGTGTTCCTTTATTTCTGCAGAGTAACCCAGAGTGTGTCACATAAGTTATGGTCCAATGACAAACGTATTGCAAAGGTACATGTGTTTCAAGTTTTACGTGTCCCCAAATAATAACGCGAATTTTGCATGTGTCTAGTGATTACACATATACTTCAAGCAGTAGCCCACGGCAATAGTTTATGTTGTAATTTTTTTCATCTGTACAACTTAGTCAGTATTTGTTATTTATGACTGCAACAAAACGAATTATTCAAAAATGTTGAGTATAATTTTTTTTTCGAGTAAAATGTTATCACATACAATGTGTACGAGTTGAAAAATATTTGGGATATAAAATAATGCATTTTTAAAATTCCGACACCGTTAAAGTTATGCCTTTAAGTTAGAATTCATCAGGACTACTTAGTATGTGATCCCTAGACACATTTATTTATTTATGCATTTTCCCATGGAATGGTGACTTGCATAGAAGTATATGTTTCTGACGGAATAACTGGTGTCCAGCTAATCCGTATCGTGGTTGCACCTTCACGATGATGTACGGAAGTTTTGTCTATCACGTAAAGAAGTTTTTTAACTTCTAACACCGGAAACCAGTTAAGCTATTAAGGGGCATGTCTTGAAATTGCACTCTGGCGCGGGAGCTATAAGGCCGACACTGCCATGCTCATTAAGTTCGCCATCGCCGCTAAGGGCAAGTCTCTCAAGTGGTGTGTAGTGCTTTAGTCGCAGTGCATGTAAAGTCTGTTCACGATAAAGTGAGCACTTTAGAAATGAACCTTAGAAAAAAGACACTGCCCCTGCATGCATATATTTTAATGGGCGCACTGAGTGACATTTGCCCAGTAAAGTCGGTAACGATGGGTGGAAAGTAGTTCCGTATCTTAGCAACGAAAAAAAGTGTTAGGTAACCATTTGTGATAACTTAAATTTTTTTATTTCGTTTTCTGCTTTTTTAATGCATCGAACTTTAAAAATGAGCAAATTTGTAAATAATTACTTTCTTAATAATTCCACAGTTCCATTTGATCGACGCATGAATAAAGTGATGCGGCCCCTGGCAATGTTAATTTTACTTAAGGCGGAAGAATATTCAACGTGTATACCAGTAGATCCTAAGCAGGGCTTTCAAAAGTGCTCATTTTATCGTGAACAACCTATCCCATGGAACTTTCAGCGGCGACCCTATTATTTTATTGGTGGAAATTTTGCAGGAAGGTTCAATGCAGAGATTTGAGTAGATCTGCACGTATTTGACGTGTATATTTAAATATGCAGTGATTTGATAAAGCTGTTTTAGCATTTTTGAATACTCTGAAATGGTGTTTGTAACGTGCGTGACATTTTGAAAGTACACATCAGCTCCTGTCTGAGGTGTGTGTTCTTTTCGTTGAACAGCACATTGAACCCACGTTTAGTAGTCCCGTGGGAAAACGTGTGTTTCAAACACACTGAATCGCAGTTGAAGCGCTAGGTAGGCGGGAAACTTAGGACCTTTATAGAATTGAAAACATTAACTTTTTTCTTTAAGACTTGACTTTAAGTTTGCTTTCCGAAAAGCGGTTTCTTATGGAACTTAACACAATGGGGCTCTCAAAGGTAAAGTCAAGCACTCTTTCCTGTAAAAATAATGTGGAAATGACCTCACAAGTGTAAGGTAATATTCGCAAACTTTGGGGGGGGGGGGGGAAGCATAGTTTTCCTTACGGGTAAGGTAAAATTTCCGCACTACGGAGTAAAATTCACGCACATGTTAGTGTAAAAGCCATAAATGGATGAGAAAATTAACTTACGACGCGTGCATCTCTTCAGCACTTAGTGGGGGGACGGGCGGAAGAAACAATCCTTAAACACGCTTATATTAACTAATAATGACACGCGTCGTCGTGGTGTAATGGATAGCGTATCGGTTTATCGTGATAGAGGACAATGTTCCGCGCCCACTCACCAGCAGGTGTTGAGGATTTTAGTGTTGAAGTTTCGGTTACTATTCATCGGAGGATATAGATAATAAACTAGTTATCAGTACTAATACTTCGGGTTTATTTTAAATATAATTTTATTATAGTCCTACATTGAAGTTAATTTTCCCTTACTCGTATGAGGTCCCTCCCCCCCCCCCCCTACTTTTGTCAGGTACTTTTCCCGTACTTATAGTACTTTACTTGTTATGTAAAGTTACTCTACATTTAACTGGTAATTTTACCTTACAGTTAGACGTAATTAGCTTCCCTTACATGTAAGAGAATTTTACCTCGCATTTTTTTTACAGTGTTGACCTTACGATTTCGAAAAGTTGAAATTTAAAGTCAAAGTCAAGTAGCCATTGCGCCGAGAATCTAATAGAAGTTATGCAGAATGAGTTTTATTTTATTGTAGTGCGATTTTCATCTCGGTATATTAAACCAAGCTCGTCTTAAGTTAAATAAATTTAAAATGAATATAATGCGGAGAGGAAATATACAAATTGGTATTTTTGAATAAATTAAACCAATCATTTTTTGTTTTATAATGATCTTTTAATATAATTTTTAAGCCTGTTCTTAAAAAAAATATACGTAAAATGCATTCCTGGATAATGTGATAAAGATTTACGTAACAAAATATACATTTTTCGAAGCTCGCAGAACAGATTTTCAATTGTCTGAACTCTGACTTTACAATTGTATTGTGTATTGGTGGTTTCGTCAAAGAAAAGAAAATAGAAAGGGAAATGCTAAAGTTTTCTATTGCGTAAGGACCTTTAAGTCTTTACTGTAATTTGCTCTGCTAATGTGTTCTTCTCCATTTGCGGTCTTTTAATGGGTTTCCGACCACGTTTATGGTTGCAGCATTCACAAAGTTCTCTGGCGGTTCGTAAAACATCCGGCTAGCTTTCGCGTGTTTCTGAAGATAAAATGAATTTATACCTTAATTTTACGCGTTCACGGCGCGCGCGGCAGTTTATCTAGCGTAGTTTATTGCCTCCAGCCACGCATTTGCATTTGTTCGGCTCGCGCGCAGTCATTTTAATGTGCGATTTAATAACTGGTTCGCGGAGCAATGGTTTTGTATGCTTGTGCCCTGTTGCCCAACGGTTTACGACGGAAGAATCTAGTATACATTCAGACGGAGTAGCCGCCAAATTTAATTATTTGAGCGCGGGCTTTAATCTCGTTAGCTTTTGATATAGATGACGTGTCACCTATTGAAACCAAGCATGAACTGGGATTCTTAATTTCTTTCCAGCCAGACATAATTTTGAGTGTTATTTAATCTTGGAAACAGAATTAAGAGTGTTCGCTAGTACAATATCATATGTAAAATCAATGTTTGCTCTTACGTGCGTAACTTTTTCTCCAAGAAAGGTTTAAAAATTGGGTTTGCTGGGTTGGGGACACGGCCGTTTGTTTTGCGTGAATACGTCTACGTTGACGCGCTCGTACGCCTTGGTGTTTACGTTACGTTCCTGGGCACGCTTCACTCGATCGTATGGGGTTTTATGGGTATCACTGGATTCCTTTTGAGATGCTCTTTCCAACCGTATACAATTTCTGTATTTCGAATTGCCCTTTCGACGAGTATAGGCCGAATTTGTGATAAGCTTTCTTAATTTTTTACATTAAACTCATACAATTTCCCCATAAAGACGCCACACAAATGTTTTTAGACATGTAATCGATAGATCTTGACGAGAGCTGTCGATTAAAACTTAAACTTAAACGACATCCGGCCGCTAATCAGTGTTGGGTGACCGGATTGGCAGAGCAGGAAGTTCTAGACATTTCCCCGTCGTTGGCCGCCTGCCTACCGTTTTGATAGTCAGTGCTAGAGAGCAAGACGTCCAAGATGGTGGGAGTGGTTGGTGTACTACCCGCCAATCTTTGCCAGTCAGTGGGTTAACAGAGCAGGCCACTGCGACTGGCATGGATGCCCGCCATCTTGCCAATCAGTGGCCGACCGGATTGAAGTTCTCTGGTCGATGCTGCTAGCCAGTGCTAAGATGGCCAGCACCATGTGCCGCCGCCAGCCAGTGACAAAATGGCTGACACAGCAGGCCTGGCCGCTGCGCAAGTTCTAGATGGACACCGCCAGGCAGTGAGCTGGCCGCCAGACAGTGCAACTTCCAAGATGGTCGCCCCCTGCTTACTGCTCTGCAACATGGCCGCCGGTGGTGACATACCCCATGGGTAAAATGCTACAACGTGGGACACACAACCACCATTTTGCCAGCCAGCATCACTATAGGGACACAGCCAGTGGGTGCGGCCGACATTATGGCGGACAGGAATTACAGAGCAAGAGGTTATTGTCACCATAGTGGTACGGATGGCGGCGACACAAGCTGACATAGGAACATGCTGGGTAGCGCCGTCATAGGGACCACTATCTTGCCAGCCAGTGCAGTGAGGAGCTTCGTCTTAGAGAGAGAGTTGCCATCTTGCCAGACAGCGTCGATAGGGAAAGCTTCCAGACCTGTTACCTGTCAGTCAGCGCCAAGATGGTGTCCAAATAGTGCGGCAGCATGCCGAGAGAACCCATGCGCTGGAATGTCAGAGCAGGAGATTCTGGTCCAAGATGGCGCCGGGAGTGATTGTACAATAATTGCACACATACTGTGCAAACTGTCAGCCATCTGTGCTAAGCATAGCCGCCATATTGCTAGCCAGCATCGCCACCTTCTTGCTAGCCAGTGGTAGGATTGCCGGGGAATGGTTTTCACAATTATTGTACATGGTTGCACATATTTGCACACCTTCAGCCACAATGCGCAAACTTGAGCCACATTGAGCAAAGACACTTTCGCGAGGGAAAAACGGGAAATTTCCAGGGAAATAAGGAAAATTTGTAGTCATTTTGACCGTTTTTGACCGTTTTCTGTGCGAAAAACGAAAAATTCCACGATGGCGGCCGTATGTCCTCGTGTCCTCCCTCAGCTCCCAGCCCCTGCACTAGGAAAAACCTTTTCCAACTACTTTACTGTTATCTCATTGATGTTTATTGCTTCCATATATAACACAGTTTATTTGTCGCACATCGGGGTTGTATGGTGATTTTGAAACTGGATTTATTGACCACCGGGTTTGTCTTCCTTCACTTGTTTCACAGATGTGCTCATCTTGCAATGATTCTTCCTTTGATCGAGTTTTGTATTTTTTAGCAATCCTCTCGAATTGACCCTTGTGAGTGTAGGCTTTATACCATACATTAGTTGCATAGTACTTAAAGATGCTATCTCGGCCCATTTGCTTAAGTCTGTCTAAAGTTTCGTCGTGACAGACATTTGTAATTTCACATACTCATTTTAGACCATTTTAGGTTGAAACTGGTTGTACTTCAACTCTTTTTTGCCATGTGACACAAAGTTCAACATCAACTGAACCTCTTCGTTGTGTTAATAATTTACCTGCTGGTTCCATATTACACATGTTATTTTGAGTTATCGAAGCGCTTCAAACCTGCAAAGAAAGAAACAAACATTAATCAAAACAGGCCAAATTATGCCATTTTCTTTCTAAAAACTTTTTTACATAATGTGGTAGGATCACTTAAATTGTTTCATGAAAATTTTTTTCCATATTTAAAGTCTTCAGCATCCTAAAAAAAAAACATACATAATTACCCTCCACATGGATGTAAAGTGTATTTCCAATAACCCCAATTTTTTTTTTAAATAATGGAAATAAAGATGGTGTCATTTTTCCAAAATAGCCACTCGCATAGATTATCACCCAACTGTTCCTGTATTACTGGACACTAGCAAGAATATCCTAAATAATGGTTATGTGGTAAATGAAAAATAAATAGAGCCACACTTTGCAAGTGGACTAACACGGAAGCATCCCAAGATCTGAATTACCAATCTTTCTCTTCTAGTGTTTCAAACATCCTTTATTAAAGATTGTGCTTACCCATCCTCTAAACTAGTAGAAATCTCTTTCACGTTATAATTGCATGCATTCTTAAGATTCCTTTCTGTCGAGGGATTTTTACTGTGTCTATGCCAGTTTTCCCACCTCCCCTTTTTTTAGTTCAGGTTGATTTGGCATGGGAGGTAACCACTGTCCCAATCGCGGCCATATATACCCGATCACTGTAAAGCTGCTAGCATGTGCCCGTGTAGTTTGAACCTTCCTTGCATACCCAGGCGTTTGGGTTCTGAGCCCCAGAATCTGTCTATGTCCCAACCCAGCATAGCAACTCAGACTCTCATCTTGAATTTAAGATAAGCTAGAGAAAATGGATATAAAACAGTAGGATGTTATTACACGCCGCATTGAAAGCCAAATTAAACTGCATACGCCAGTTTGTACATGCTTTCTTTCCCTCGTGCGGGAGTCGCGTAACCCCCGACGAACACAGCGCAACATGACAAAAAAACCGCAACCACGACGCAACGTTTGTGCTTTCATCGTAACTGCTCGAATTTACAGCCCGACAGTTTACTGAAGTGACACGAGGAGTCTAATTTCGGAACCATTTAGAAGGCGCTGATTAACTACACTCGTTTCAAAGGCAGTGGGAAAACGAGAAATTTGGAATATATAATGGTGACAGTTATCGCTAATGCATACAAAAATATTATTATTACTTTTAAGATGAAAAATTCTTAAATGGTACAAAGAAGTCAAGAATTAAATAATTTAATTCTTGAATTCTTTTTACCATTTAAACATTTTTTAAATTTTTCTTCTTATCAGCTGCGTGTTTGCCATTGTAGGGAAAGTTTTCCATACAATTCCATTTTGCAAGTTTGTACACGCTGTGCGTCGTGCCGCACGACACGACGAAAATATAAATAATTTCTAATCCAAAATTGCTGGTCGGACGACAGAATTGTCGGGCTTACGTCAGACCTATCTTGTATTTCATTGGCTGTCTAGTTTTAAGCGTCGTGTCGGGGCTGTCGTGTCATGCTTGTCGAGGCTACGTGATTCCGGTATTATGGCAACTGCGCAGGAAATACCTAAAAATGCTGTTCTTAACCGTTTTCGCGGTTTGTTTTCTCTTTGAACAGAATAAAATTAAAATGGGGTATCTGTAGGTAATGCTTTTTTTTTTTTTTTTCCTGGGAAAAAATCGTTTTTACAGACCATTTGCCTGCTGAGGTAAACGCAAAAACAGATTTTACAGACGATATCTTACTAGGTAGTATCCTTTAGGAAATGGTTCTTACGAGAACGGTATATAAAATGCTCGTAGGTATAGGCTGTTCACAGTAAACGGAGCACTTTTGAAAGCCCTGCTTAAAATTTGTTTGAATGTGAATGTGTATTATTCCGCCGCGTGTAGATTTAACACTTTCATGGGATTGATCCTTCAAGAAAAAATTAAAATTTTGTCAAGTTAAATATTGCACAAATTAGCTAATTACTACACCTAACTGCAGTCTATTGAAAGCCAAAAAATATATAATTACATTTTTACTGCTATTTTATTAAAACTTTTAATTTAACGTCGAATCTTGGAACTACTTTACATCCAACGTTACCAACTTTACTACAGTCTGTTCACGATAAAGTGAGCACTTTAGAAATGAAACTAAGAAAAAAGTCACTTCTCCTACCTGCATATATTCTAATGGGCGAACTGAGTGGCATTTACCCAGTAAAGTTGGTAACGATGGTTGGGAAGTAGTTCCATATCTTAAAGTCGAATAAAAAGTGCTAGTTAACTATTAGTGATAACTTTAAATTATTCCTTCCGCTTTCTGTTTTTTTTTAATGCATCGAAGTGTAAAATTGAGCATATTTGTAAAATATATACTTCCTTAATAATTTCACAGTTTCATTTGACCGACGCTCGAATAAGGTGATGAGGCCCACGGCAATGTTCATTTTACGTAAGGCGGAAGAATACACAACATGTATACAAGTCGATCTTAAGTAGGGTATTCAGAAGTGCTAATTTTGCCGTGAACAGCCTACAGGCGCATGCCAATCAGGGTGCCGGTTAACAGTACATGCATGTAGAGACAGTGACATTTTCCAAAAGGTTGATTTCAAAAATGCTAAATCCGCGAACAGCCTGTTCACGCGTACACACACGCACACACACACACACACACACACACACACACACACATAACAGTACCTTTGCGTTTATTGCAAGAAATCATTGTGTTGTACTTAGATGGTACGTACATGCCGGTTTTTGATAATTTTCGCCCTTATCGACATTTGGTATATGTGATTAACCTGGGAGAGGTCTCGCCCAGTATAGGAAAATTTTCTAGGTCGCCCTTATCGACATTGGCTGTCCATTTATTCATCATGGAAGAGGGTGACGATAAGGACGAAAGTGATCCAGAACAGGCACGTACCCTCTACTGTTGTAATAACGCAGCTCCGACTCGGTGGCAAGACACACCCAAAAAAAAAAAAAAATCTTTTCCAGGGTCCTCGCGAGAACGAGGACGACCTCCGAGATCCGGAAAGCGGGCGACTTCAGTTCACCAACCTTACCGCCACATAAAGTTTCCGAGCTGCTGGCGAAGTGTCAACATCGGGAGGCAAAATCCACCGAGGACAGTGAATTAATCACGCCTGGCTGACGGCGATCGATTACGTCACGGGTTCCGGCGCACATCTTCCGTAGACTATAAAGATAAGGTGGACCTATTATTCGTCTTCCGCGCGTGTACCCAACACTGACCTAGCCCAGACACACACAACTGTCAAAGTCACATGCCCAGTACTTAAGGGCAGGCGATTTTCGCGAAAACATTCATGCCCAGTTGTACTCGAAAACACTCTTAGTTCGCATGCACTTTCATGGTTGGATGATTTAAAATGTCACGTGCCTCAAGTGTCTGCCCACGAATCCTGGACGTTGACTATCAGAGTAATTTATTACGACTGGCCCAGTCAAATTAGATCATGTGTTCTCACGTAGACACGCGGCCAATATCCAAATGAAGTTGTGGTTGTGGCCGTAGGATATTAAAGTCTATCATGCCCATAAATATTTTTCGCGAAAAACACCTGTCCTTATCAATACTGATTAAAACATTTGTTCAAATCTCAATTTAAAAAAAAAAACACTTTTATATGGATAGATTACTTCCGCCAATTTTAATTTAATCAAACTGCATAGCAAATTGGTGAAAGAAAGAATACATGCATACCTAAGCATTTGTTTACAAATCAGTTTTTTCACCTGACATCCAAACCACGCTGTTTTTGCTACACGTGTTGGCAGAAAAGCAGTTCAATGTTGGGACACGGAGATTGGTTGCGCGTAGCCAGCGAGATCGGTGTAGTAGATTGTCTATGGTTCAGACATGGCACGATCATCTTCATTGGCTCTTAAGACCTCGCTGCTAAGAGCCGCCCAAATCTCTTCACTCACACAATTTCTCAGTTGCTCTGGACGAGGTTGATTTTAGTTTGGATAGGGCGGAGTAATATCCTGGAAGTAGAATTTAACCCATTCAGACCCAGTGTACACATTTGTGCACATTACGCACGTGTAGGTATACCTTTGGGTAAATGATGTGAAACACCTGCAGTACGTCTCTTTTTGTAACGGAAAAATTAGCAAACAAATTTACGGACAGCTTATGTGAATATACGGAAGTTCTGTGAAATTTACGGAAGTTCAGTTTTTTTTTTTTTTAAATCAACGTATCACTGATTTTACTGGGAGTTCTGGAGAATTTTCGCAAGCATTTTTCATAAAATGACAGAGAATTTTTAACATTGTGATGTTTTCCTGTACTACGAGTTCCTAAACAGTTTTCGAGTGCACTCTAAAATTTTTGTACATTTAAAAGAAAAAACTTTGGAAACCCAGTTGCCAAGAATATCCTTTGTAAAACTACAAACAGTTTTCTTGTAAAATCTGCAATACTTATTTTTGTAATATTACAAATGATAGCCTTGTATTACAACTTATATGATTAAGAAATCTACATAAAATTACTTTTTCTTCTAGATATCATTTGTGATGAAATAATAACAGAGAATAACTTTAAAAAAATATTTTAAAGTATAATGTTTAAGAAAAAAAATACTAAGCCAGCACGGTGACTAGAACCTACACGCTTTATACTATTAGCCTGCAACTTTAACAAAAAATACTAAGCCAGCACGGTGACTAGAACCTACACGCGTTATACTATTAGCCTGCAACTTTAACAAAAAATACTAAGCCAGCACGGTGACCAGAACCTACACGCGTTATACTATTAGCCTGCAACTTTAACAAAAAATACTAAGCCAGCACGGTGACCAGAACCTACACGCGTTATACTATTAGCATGCAACTTTAACAAAAAATACTAAGCCAGCACGGTGACTAGAACCTACACGCGTTATACTATTAGCCTGCAACTTTAACAAAATATACTAAGCCAGCACGGTGACTAGAACCTACACGCGTTATACTATTAGCCTGCAACTTTAACAAAAAATACTAAGCCAGCACGGTGACTAGAACCTACACGCGTTATACTATTAGCCTGCAACTTTAACAAAAAATACTAAGCCAGCACGGTGACTAGAACCTACACTCGTTATACTATTAGCCTGCAACTATAACAAAAAATACTAAGCCAGCACGGTGACCAGAACCTACACGCGTTATACTATTAGCCTGCAACTTTAACAAAAAATACTAAGCCAGCACGGTGACTAGAACCTACACGCGTTATACTATTAGCCTGCAACTTTAACAAAAAATACTAAGCCAGCACGGTGACTAGAACCTACACGCGTTATACTATTAGCCTGCAACTTTAACAAAAAATACTAAGCCAGCACGGTGACTAGAACCTACACGCTTTATACTATTAGCCTGCAACTTTAACAAAAAATACGAAGCCAGCACGGTGACTAGAACCTACACACGTTATACTATTAGCCTGCAACTTTAACAAAAATATCATCCTACTTTACGTTCTTAAGACTTACTTTTATAATAAATATATAACCAAGTACTTATACAATATTAACACGTTTTATTGAAGTTGTCGTTTTGTTATTATTATTGTTATTATTATTATAGTTGTTTTAAGTAACTTGAGTTATTTAAACTTTCAGTACATTTCTAATACATGCAAACATTAATTTTTGCACGAAACTATACTTTACATCACCCATAGTTTTTGCACAAACAGATATACCTACACGCTCTTACGCTGTAGAGTGTCCGGCATTTTGCTGAAGCTCGTGGACACGGGTCAGTAAAAATTTCTTCAGATCTATCACTAGGACCGCCTGTACAAACGAGTAGTTTTACAAGAGGACTCTTTGTACTGTTACAAGCATTTGTAAAACTAACAAAGAACTTCTCAGTAAAAATTAAAACATTTTTTTTTACAGTGTGCTGCTGACAGTTACGAGCACCTGGTGCTACTTTTTCGCGTCAGAAGAGAACAGTATAACTGGCGTGGATATCCTGACTACTGCAGATACGATAATTTTCTGGTTAAGTGACGAGAAAAGTTTCGTGTAAACTCGTGCACCGTTAGTTCTCTAAACCCGAAGCTATACGAAATACGGAGTTTTTCCGTATTTTTGTTATTTTCCATACGGAGCACAGCTCCGTATGGAAAATAACAAAAGTTATATTTCAAAACACTGTAGAGTCGTTTACCTATCTTGATTGGCTGACTTGCTTTTTGACATGTGTTAACTGCCTGCATACGAATCATGTAGGAGCCTTGCCGATGTTGCCGAATTCTATGTAGCCGGGTAAAATATGAAAACGCCTTCTCAAGAATACAGTAATCAATAGCAATCGACAAACTGATGTTGGGTGCTTATTGTATTGTTTTCCGCGAAAAATCACTGGCTCTATTTATTCCTTTTTGTTAATTAAAATAAAATATCCCTGTCGAGCGTCCCAAAACTTTCATCTTAAAGAATAGGAATCTTTTAACTGTTTGCTGTAGGCTGTCCCGTTACTACTGACGAGCACTGACAGATAATCAGTGGTTTCAATGCCTGTCAGATGAAACGGACCGCGACGCATAACTAGGGGCACCTGTTTTTCGCGAAAAGATTCCAGGACAAACTGTGTTCCTACGCACTTTAGTTCAGAACCACTTTCGTGATTGAATCAATTGAATTGTTACGCGTCTCATTTGTCCGCCCGCGAATCACGGACGATAAGTATCGGAGAAACTTAACTCTGATTGGCTCACTCATGTAATATACTGTTTTCACAGAAAGACAAGTGGCCAATAGTCAAATGAAGACTGTAAATGTGCACATAGGCTGTTGAAGTTAAGCTTCCGCGTAAATATTTCGCGGAAAACAGGATGCCTAGAGCTAGCGATTTTTAGCTAAAAAAAAAAAAAAAATGAGTACACGGTAGACTTCAATACAATAAGCTCCCAACAGCAGTTTGTCTATTGCCATTGTTTGCTGTCTTCTTGAGAAAGTGTTTTCATATTTTACCGGGTCACTTAGAATTCGGCAACATCGGCAAGGCTCCTACATGATTCGTATGCAGGCAGTTAACACGTGTCAATAAGCAAGTCAGCCAGTCAATATAGGTAAACGACTCTACAGTGTTTTGAAATATAACTTGTCTGGAAATATTTTCGCGAAAGTTCACTACCTCCTAAGGATGCCGTACGTATAACTCAAGTGTTGAGCTATACTTTCAACTGACACTAAAGCAATGTCAAGCAGTTTGTATCAAACGACAGCGGCGATGGGAATTTGGTCACTCAACTTTAGAAGAGGCGTACGTAACTCTTTGTAGGCTGTTCACGGCGGAGCGAGCAGTTTTGAAATATACCTTCGGAAGAATCACTGCGTGTTAACTGCATGCTGACCACCGTACCCACTGACATGGCGTACGAAATAATGTAACAACGGATAAGTCTCGACGTCCTATCGCTAATGCCGTGCTTAAATATGTGGCAGATCAAGCTTTTGTAGTTTTACGCACGCTGTAGCGAGAATTGGTATATTCGTTATCCATGTAGTTTCCTGGTGGGGGGGGGGGGGGTAAACAGGTCTTCCCTTGATTTAGCGTATGGATAAAGTCATTAGGTCCATGGCAATGTACATTTTACATACGTCGGAAGGATATAAAAGGAGGAAATGTGTATAATATGTTAAGAGAGGAATGGAGCTGCGCGTCCATGGTCAAGAAGCGAGGGAGCGATACGGGCGACACTAACACGCAGCACTCTAAATTCGACTCTGTGGCAAACTACTGATTCACAGTGAAATTCAACTACTCGAATCAGTGGAAAACCACTGATTCGCACTGAAATTCAACTACTCGAATCAGTGGGAAACCACTGATTCGCACTGACAATCAACTTCTCGAATCAGTGAAAACCACTGATTCGCAGTGAAATTCAACCACTCGAGTCAGTGGGAAACCACTGATAGTTTCAGTGGAAAACCACTGATAGTTTCAGTGAAAAAACTTCACTCATTCAATTAGTGACGTGAAATTATTTCACTGATTGAATAAGTGACAGCCGACTACAGTGGCGAATTAAATATTGTTTTTTTTTATGAATGTAGCCTAATAATTACGTGAAATAAACACATTTACAATAGTTTACTATTTATATTGCCCAATTTACCGTAATTTAAATAAAGTATAGAAACTTCAGAGAGAGAGAGCCGGGAATTGAACTCACAAACCTTTCGTTTCTAGGCCGTTACCTTACAATCTGCGCTATCACGCCAAGTTGAAACAATTAAAAAAAAATGTGTCTTACACTTGCGACGCGAAATCTTGAAAATTTAAATTGTATGCTCTTAATTTTAGTTTTTGGTTTAATTGCCGTTAGGATTGTTAAACCAAGAAGTTCCCCCTCTTCATCACATTACATGCAGTTTAAACCTTCAAACAGAGCGCTGTGGCGATTAGATGAAAAGGAATGAAAGATGTAAAAACGGAATGAAAGGCTGTGTGTTCCTATAACCTCATGAAATGGTGTTTAGAAAGACGAAACACTTTTTAAAAAGTATTCTATATTGGTTTTATTAGTTTATTGGTTGTTATTTCACTTGATACACGTTGTTTAACGGCAATTTTTAAACGTTGTTTGACTGTCATTTTTACACGCTGTTTAACTGATACATCAGTCAAAAATAAATCACTTAGTAAACAGTGAAAAAAAAAAGAGTGATGAATACTGATTCATCACTCTTTTTTTTTCACTGTTTACTGGTTCACTGGATCAATAAGTGAAGGGAATCTGCCATTTTTTCACCGATTCATCAGATTCACTAAAGTGACTGTTGACTCAGTCAGATTCGTTTCACTGATTGAAACAGTGAAATTCTGACTGATTCAGATTTAGAGTGCACTTCTAGCGCCTCATCGCTCCTACGCGCATGGAGTGCAGTGTTTCCGTCGTGACGCTGTACTGTGCAAATTAGATCTGTAACAGGGGGACTTTATAACAGGTGATGAATGCCCACAGATTAAACAACGCCTGTATGGTCGTACTTTTCTCAGGCTGGTTAAGAAAACTGCATACACAAACATTAAAAATGCAATATTTGACCATTTTCACGATTTTTTTTTCTCCGACAATACACTTAATATGGGAAAAGTAAAAAATAGGGGCATAGATAATTGTTTTTAAATTTTTCCCGACAAAAAGTCGTATTTGCAGAACATTTATTTACCGAGATACGCGTATTCGCGCAAACATTTATTTCACAGAAAATGTTTCAGTACATCCTCCTCTTAAGCAGTGCTTTAAAAAAACTGCTTATTTAACAACTAACAGTGCATAGGAACGTATAGTAGGCTACATGAAAACATAAAAGTTCATAAAATAAAATACCATCTTTTTTCCAAACGTGTGTCAACAAACTGCCTTAATACATTCCATTTGTGGTTACTTACAGTTTTTCTGAAGCCCTATTAAAGTTCTACTTCCAGGATATTCCTCCGCCTCGTGGAAGCAAAGCGTCTATGAAATTACACTAAAGGGACAACGCGCCTCATTCGTGCGCACTCTGTTTGGCAATATTTGGCATGAGAACTATTTCTTACTAAGCAATACCAACCTATCTATTCTCTCTCTGGTTTTATTCGTATAAATTATGATTGAAATATTATAATTTATAGGCAAAATATAAGTAAAATTCTAATTGAAACAAAAAAAATATGATACTTTTTATGTAAACAAAAGTATACAATTGTTGTGATACATTACCTATTTAAAAAAAATGCAAATGCTTCATACATGGAATGATTTTTTGGAAGGTTTCATTCGAAAAGTGCGAATACACCTCGGATAGAGAATAGTACTTTTGTTCACTTTTATACAGTACGCAATATGTTAAATAGACATCACGTATGCCACATGACTCGCCTTCTACCCTATAGTTTATAACTATACCATTCCCTCATATGCAGACGCGTTATGTAATGCGTTGGACATCACGCTTAAAGCCGAACGTAATAATAAATTGACGTAGAGAATCTGGGTCATCGTTAAACTGTCTTGCCGTTCTTAACCAAGAACACATTCCTCCTGGCCGCCGCTTTCTCGAAAGGGAGATCTGAATACGTCATGTGACATAGAATATTCTGGCACGTTATCATTCCGTCACCAATACACATTCCGACGCTGAAAAATATTAGATGGCTAGAATAAATGAATAATTTACCCTAGAGAAATTCAAAATTCAAATCACTCTTACTCCTGTGCTGCTGGCTACAGCATCTATTAAAAACCCAGATTTCCGTAGGTTACCAGTGTAATTACGGAGCTAAGGAGATAACTACTTATTTAATGGCGTTTGCTTTCTCACCTTCGAGAGGCCATCCGATACGCCGTATTATAGGCTGACAGGTTATTGAACAAAGTGACGGAAACTACGTTGGCAGCAGTCTTAACTTGTTAATCTGTTTACTGCAGTGCAATTATGTTGCTATAGGCTATTCACAGTAAAATGAACACTTTTGAAAGTCCTGTTTACGATCTACTTGTGTGCACGCTGTGTATTCTCCTGGGCCTCATTACTTTATTCATGCGTCGGTCAAGTGAAACTGTGAAATTACTGGAATAATTAATATTTTACTAATCTGCTTCTTTTTTAAACTTCAGTGCATTAAGAAAACCAGAAAGCGAAATAAATCATATAAGTTATCAGAGACCTGCAAAATTCGCGTTATAATTTGGGGACACGTTAAACAATAAACACGCGTGCCTTTGCATTACGTTTGTCATTGGACCATACTTAATATGACATGCCTGTATAACGCTGCGTCATTCATTGAACACTTCACAATTGTGTGCCCCAATCACGCATAGTTCAGTTAGAAAGGGCGTGGCTTGACATCTATAGAGCAGCCAATAGAAAAACGACGCCGGTTCTGGTACATACAGTACTGTGAAAATCAGCCTTAGACCAAATAATAACGCAAATTTTGCATGTCTCTAGTTATCAGAAATGGTTACGTAACACTTTTAATTATACGTTAAGATACGGAAATACTTCCCATCCATCGTTACCAACTTAACTAGGAGCATGTTATTCAGGGCGCCCTTTAAAATATATGCAATTAGGGGCAGTGGCTTTTTTCTAAGGTTTATTTAAAAGGAGCTCATTTTATAGTGAACAGACTATAGCTGTTTTATATGCGTGCACACACTGTTATCGCGGCTATTTTGTACGATATTACGCAGTGTATTATGAACTATAATTTAAATTCGCGAGCTCAATCAGTAAATTGACACACGCTAAATATTGAATCAATAATTGGTAGCTGATTGGAGAACCTTTAGTCAAGCCTACTCTTGCAATCAAGAGTCAACGGGAAAATGAACTACTTGAATTTTTTTAATGAATCGCCATTTTGAAAATAACTTAATCTATTGTAAAAACTAGTATGAGTTAGTGAATCTCATTACTTTATCCAGAGAATATATTAGAGCTGTACGTTATAACGGTACATCGGTAGCGATGTATATGTTATATATTGTTACGTGCTGCAGCTGGCGCCGACTCCGCTGCCCCGCGCCGTAATCGGAGACCCACCTCGCCCTCCCCTATTCCTGGAACGATGCGCTCGTGGCTGTCTGGGTCCCCTTTTGGGAATCCCGTGAATGCCGACAGCGGCGAGACTTGCTGGCGTCACAGACCTCCTCTCGCCTGCTAGAGTTTCCGATACGTTTAGCGACGACTCAAAAATGTTCTGGTGAGACTGGCTGGCACTTCAGCCCTCCGCAACGCGTCACGCGAGTAAGGGAAAATTCTAGGTGGCAGCCTAAAACACTATATATACTGCCGCAACTCAGCGGTCGGCAGTTTTTGATGGAGGCCGCTTGGCCGAGTGTGTGCTCGAGCGAAGAGATTTGTGGACTACGACAGGAGATTGCGGGACGACGGCGGGCGAGGTGTTGTTTGTGGCGTGAATGGACGAGAGGGTGTAACCGAAGAGTGAAGCCTACTGTGTCTGAGGGTGCTTTGATGACTCTAGAACATTGCGACTGGCGGGACATGGACTGAACTGAGATGGGACTGAATGGAAGTGTAATACGGATTTTATTGTAAATATTCGGACTGTCCATTTGGACACATATTTTACAGACTATCTGAATAGGTTGACACACTGTCTCAATTGGGACTGATATTTAATTTAATTGATTTCTTTGTGGTAATTATAAATTGTATTAAATTAGAATAATTAGTTGTGAACAGTAAGTGATATCAATTTATTGTGAAATTTTGAGTTCAGAGAATTTTGTTGTAATAAAATAAGGAAATTATAATTAATAATTTTATTTGATTAAGACCTCCATCCCTTAACGAACTTGGTATAGCCCACTTCATTTCTAGAGATATATTGTAACAATATATTGCAATTGCGATATGGTACAAAAATATAGAACAGCATACAAGATATCGTCGCGATATTTGTGGTAATGGTGGCCAAAGCGATATTGCGATACAGAGATATTTGCAATATTAACAAGTGCAGACGTTTGACATTTCGATATTTTTAATTTCTGGGCGTTACCGTTGTTTCTGCTTTTATAAACGAAATGTTGCTACAACTATATTTTAGATATTGATGCAAGTGATAGTTATGATATGTCCCCTTCGATTTTCAATACAATTAAAGGAAAATATATCCCACTGAAATAAATAGTGTTACCTACAACGTATCCAAATAATACTGGAAATTGGAACCCGCACTGCTCAAGATGCCGGATTCACATTCCTGGTAATGCACGAATCTGTGTGCAGTTTTTTGTTGTAATTTTAATTTAGTGTATAATTTGCCAGTGTGAATTATTCCTCGCATTTTGGAATTAGTATATATTTTTTTTTTGCTACGCACCTTTATTTCAAAAGTCGTGTTGAAGTTTTTAGTGCAACACAGTATACGCGGTGTCTTCCTGAAATAATTTAAAGTATTACACTTTTTTTTTTTTTTTGTTTTTGTTATTTTCCTAATAGCAATTGTCGAGAAGAAAGTGGCTTTGAATAGAGTACCACTCCCGACTATACTTACAACATTGAAAACTCGTTCTAAAAAGTTGTACACACATGATAGAAATTGCCTGAAAGTACCATTTATGTTGAATATGAAAAGAAGAATTCATAATTACATCTGGTGACTGAAAATATTTTGCTATTATTTATTTAATTGTTTTAGAAAATAAACTAAAAATAATTTTTAACAAAAATTGAATTGAATTTCTATTGCCGATTCCCCAAAAAAAAAAAAAAAAAAAAAATACATCTTGAAAAAAAAATTATCTAGTAAGTAAATTATAATAATTCTTTGAGTATTGAAAATTAGTACTAATGATAACAAATATTTTAAATAATTTATTTTATGCACATCTACTTCAGTCACGAATATAATAATTTTAACAACAAAAACAAATGCCTATTTATTCTAATATTAAAATAACTTTATTATTAATTCCAGCATTCTCTTACATACAACTATAATAATTATTAAGATTGTCATACTCGACGACGATTTTCTTAAAACATGTGGATTATGAAGGGTCTAGAATGACAATGGGCTCGAATTTTAATTTAAAATGTGATCTTATTATTAATAAAACATTTAAATAAATTATATTAAAATATTTTACAACGTTACAACGTTTCTTTCATATGCATCATAAAACGTACTTTTTGAGTTCTTCGGTTGCGTGTTTAGGCGTACTGTTTTTACTGGGTTGTGTGTGTTGTACAATATGGTGCAATCTTCCATTCTCCTATAAGCAACTTTCCTTCCGCCCTATTCATGTGCAGGAAGATACACGGATAATTACAGCAACAGTAATCAAGAAACTATTACTCCGCAAATGTAGTACAGAGCAGTGCCCTGTACTCTGTTGGCCAGTTAACTAAATCTCAAATCCGTACTGCCAGGTTGTGGGAAAAAAATTCAAAATTAAAAAACGGCTGCAATCCGTTATCTTAAAACGCGATTATTTAAATAAATTTTTCTTTATATAAACACAAGTGATTTTCTTGGAAATACCAATCGGGGAGCGTATAATAAACCAAGCAGTCTTAAAATGGCGATGTCTTACCCGGCATTTAAACCCAGAACTCTTCGCACTGTGGGCTCTAACTACGCTATAAGCGTGTTGTTATGAATGTATAGAAGAGCCCTAACTGGGAATCCACACACAGACCCGCCAGCACAACTTTCAGTATATCAGGACACCAGGAATTGCGACAATTTATTGCAGCAACCACCAGGCGAGGCCGCTTGCAAAAACCCTCTCCACCAGCAAGCGATTGGGTACATGGACGCCTAAACGACGCACCGATATAGGCCACTGTAAGGCAGGGCCCAACGCCTTACCAACTCCGGCCTGCTTCAGGGAAGGACAGAATAATGGGTCTGTCCGGTCGTCGCTAACCGATCTACAAGATGACAGCCTCCGGCATCAAGATTAAGGCAGGGACAGTCCATAGCAGATAATAAGTAGAATGTCTAATTTATCCATAATAATAATGTAGTTTACATAATACACCAGTTCTATTAGCTCCCCGTTACAGTTAATATTACAATGTTGTATTGTCTGTGTCACATAACATGATTAAAACCCCTCATTTACAACTAGCTCTACCATATATTAATCATTCATCTACAAGCTACGAGCCGTAAACCCATTAATACATGATTATGGCCGTAAGGCATAATTATAACAGTGTGATGAGCGAAAACTTACTGTTTATCATAGACAATGGTCTATTCAAGTTGTTTTCAAACCGGGCCAGTTACAAATAATTACTGTGCTTTCTAGCCTACACTCGCTTATTAAAAGGCAGCGACGTGTAGTGGACATTTTTTGTGGGTAAGCTGTAAAATAATCATTACGCGCCCGGATGTGGGCATGCACACGAACACGTACGTTGCAATGTTTTAATTAACAAAAACGAATTTTTTTATTTTTCAAATATAGGCTGTACTTATCACTGTGAACTATTGTAAACATCATAATAGGCTGCATTATATCAGTAAATATATGTTATACTATGCAACTAAAAACGTGTGATTTGTTTGAAACATACACTTGCAGAAACCAAAGGAAAAACACCACAAAACACTAGGATAGTAAAGATATTTGGGCGGCTCTTAACGGCGAGGTCTTGGGAGCCGATGAAGGTGATTGAACTGAATAAATAGCGGTGCCGGAATGAAGGAACGGGGGAAACGTGAGAACCCCAAGAAGACCCACCGACCAACGGCATCGTCCGGCACGATTCCCATTTGTGAAAATCCGGTGACCCGAACGGGTATTGAGCCCGGTTCGCCTTGGGGGGGGATGCAAGCATGCTAATCGCTCAGCCACCATGGCTCCCCAAAACACTACGATATATTATATACCTGAGAGTTAATTTGTAAATTTTTCAATATCGTATACTTAGGGATAGGAAAAATTCGCGAATTCATTTCGGGACACGATAGACGTCAAACACATATACAGTGAAGTCACCTTTGCAATTAAATCACCGTTTATTAGACACACCCTGGATGCCTCTGGGCCAATAGCATACTTGCAAGGAAACACCTTGCGAATCCCATAACTGCCAGGTGTGGGGCAACAGCCAATGAACACTCAGCTGAGGCTCCAGTATGCAGAGGACTGAGGAGTCTAGCTTACAGGTCATTGAACTCGCGAAATTTTCCTATCCCTATTAAAAACCAAAGTAACTTGTGGTTGTGGACATAGGATATATAAGTATAGCATGAGCATAAATCTTTTTTCATAAAATGCACGGCCCTACCGATGAGGCTGCAGAGAGATGGTAATGGAGCAGCGACGGAACGCAATCGCAGAAGGAACAACTCAGCCACCACTCCCCCGAAAGTTAAAGCAAACTGTTTGGAAATGAAACCCATAGCCATTAACCACTAACAAAAATGTTTTATTGCAGACTCAGACTTTAACTTATGAGATTGGTGAGATGTATACACTGCGTTTATTAGTCACATAGCCATGTTTATACTAAAAATTGGCTGAAAGGAAAAATTTAGCAAGGCCTTAAAAAGTGCTCACTGTACTGTGAACTGCCTATACCTAGCGTCCCTTGAAAACACGCCACTGCGCGCTGGGTTAGTGGTTAGACTACTCGCCTCCCATCTAGATGACCGTGTTCGATCTCCGGTGGGGTCGCTCCCGCATTTTCACACGGGGGAATCGTACCGGACGATGCCGCTGGTCGGCGCGTTTTCTCGGGGAACTCTTGTTTCCCCCCGCCCTCTCATTCCGGTGCTGCTCCATACTCACCGTACTTCACCTTCATCGGCTCTTAAGACCTCGTTGTTAAGAGATGCCCAAATCTATCCACTCCACTGCAGCCTCTCTCGCCAGCAAAATGGCGTCGCTGGCCACCAACTTGCCTTAACGCCGTTAGCCAATTAGCGTTTGGCAACCGGCAGCTCAGCCACGGACAACCTTTCGTAATACGCAACAATCAATCCGAAGGCTAATCGCCGTAGGGACACCCGAATTTCACGAAAAGATTTCACGGCCATTTGCATTTCATAACACTTTAGCTCAGATCCACTTTGGTGATGGGATGATCTAGATGGTAAGCGTCTCAAATGTCTGTCCACGAATCAGAGGCGTGCAGTATTCAACTAACTTAATTCTGATTGGCCATTCAACTAAGAAAATGTTTTCTCACAGACACACGCCGCCAATAAGAAAAAGGAAACTGTTGGTACGCTCGTAGGGTATTGAAATCTAGCACGTGCAGAAATCTTTTCGCGAAATTTGGGCGTTCCTACCAAACGGCGGAAGGCTACTCTCACAAGTAAGGAATCGTCATTTCTATACTGTTCTGTATACTTACCTGTTCTGTGGTTTTACGTTGTACGGTTGTGAACAGAAATTCTGACAACGTTGAGACATCGAGATGATAGTGGTTTCCGAACAACATGAAGTCCAGTCTCGGAGCTCGTGAACTGAATCATTTCAGGAATTAGGCACGAACAACCTACCCGGCATCGTCGTATGGCTGCAGAAGAAGTACGAAAATTAAAATTTATAAATTCGACAAATTGGATAAAATATTTATTGGATGTATTTGAAAGTATGCCGCAGGGCGAAATATTGTTACAGAAAACAACTAGTCTGAATTTTCATTAAAAAATTGATTTAAAGTGAGATAGGCTTCTGTTTCTGTGTACCCGTGCGTGTATTACAAGAAGAAACGTGACGAGTGTTGTGATTGATTTTCACTTCTTTACTAAATTGAAATTTTATTTACGAGATATTTGTTACACAATGAAATTTAACACCTCTGAGTTCTTAATATTATTGTGAATTAACAACTTCAGATAGCATTCATGCTCAAAGTGTTTCTATATAAATTAATTATCTCCATAAACTTATTTCGTTTCTTCACTATCGCTCCCCTTTTCAAAATTTCGTGATGTTGGAAAATACAATTTTTGTCAAGCATGCTTTAGATTAGCTGAGCTCACCAGAGATCAAAGAAATCTTTGAACCAGTCCAATTTTCTAAACGTTTGAGGGAAACTAGACACATCTAACTTTTTTTTTTTAAACAAACGTGGCTGCCATAATGACGTTTTGGTATTTGTCGATTCAGGGGGGCAACACCTCTCGTGGCTGAGGAGTGGAGGGGTGAACGTCCTCTCCTCCCCCCCCCCCTTCATCACCCCACGGCTACCACACCACCCTCCCGTAGTACCAGTCAGTACTCGGCGGCTATGCTAAGCAATGTTAGAACTTTTTCGTTGCGTGTTTAGCTGCGATGTTTTAGAAATGCCGTTGTAATGAGCGATATGTCGTAATATCGCACAGGAAATGCAGACCGGGCCTGGCAAAGGCCCGAACGTGTAGGACAGAATTATGGCGTCGGCGTGCTGTGGCCACCATAGCAACCAGGCTTCTCATTATTCCAACACGCACAAGCTTTTTGTACGTTGAGGAACCCTGGTTTCACTAGAAGCCACCTTCTCTTTCACGCCAGGACAGTAAAATAAAACGGAATTGGTTTTAATCTGTGTTAATTAACAACGCAAGATCCTTCCGGCGACGCGTCCGTTGCTACTTTCAAATAATTTATTTGTAAACTAATTAGATCAATTTCAATTAAAACTTCAGTATTATGAACGGATACCAGATAAACCCGTTATACTGCGCTGGAATGCGATATTTAAAACGAAAACATAGTAATATAGCTAAAATATTTCCGCTAACATGACAAATAACTACAAATTAGGCTAACATTATAAATAACTAAAAATGATTTTACTTTTCCCTGTATCATTTCAGAACAGTGTTGTTTTTCCATGAAATTGATTTTTTTTATATTTTCTACACACAATTTTTGCAACATTTTGAGGCGCTATGTTCCTATGATTCATAAACAAAACATGCGCAAAACGTTGGCCAGAGAATGCTGTCAAGCCCTACGGGTGCTGTCCGACATCATCAACAAATATCAACATCAATAACAACATCAACAAATACATTATCGTCTCTAAGCACACGGTGATGAGGCCTGTAATCTTTCCGTCGCTGATGCATCTTTACGGACTCTCAGCGGCAACTTCACCACTTCATGTCGTAATAATAACGATGTAAAGTGTGCTTCATTTCCTTGTGCCACTTAGGAGGAGACTGTACCTGAATTTTTTGTTCCTAAAAATAGTCTGGGAAACATTCGTTATACATTCTCAGTCTTGGAAAAATGCACATTAGAAAACGAAGTGGCGAAACAGAATTTTATACGGAAATGAAAATAAGTTTCTTTAGTATGCTCCTAGCATATACCTCCCAGAATTAGTTAGCAATTTTACCATTGAACATATTATCCCGAGTATACTCGATACATCTGACATGTTGTAGAATAGTTAAAATTGTGTTCGGTGCTTTAGAGCATAAGATGCTAGCACGAATTAAACTTGCGTCTTTCCATAGTTAGTGCCATTGGTTGCCGCTAACTTGCCAACTCATTTATTATTGGTTGCTTCATGTGTGATGGATCTACTAAAGCCCATTCCATTGGTTCCACAATGTCAGTTGTTATAAGATATTCGTATATACCTATCACACCATGAAGTTCCTCTTTTGTAACACCTGTCATAAAAATTAAAGTGTATGTAAAGGGGTTAAACAAAGCTGAAGGTCTGCACTCCGTTTGGTGGCATAGGCAGACATCCAAATGCTTTTACAATAAAAAAAAATGAAAATTACTTTAAGCAATTGTGGCATTGTATTGTATTCAACACTCGCGTATTTTTAACATTATCGGTGCTACATGTGCAGTTCATGAATAAATGGATATTCTTCTGAACCCCGAGCCTCTCAGTTTGTTACAAAACGGTTTTATTTACTTCGGAAGAATTACAGCGGGACTTAGCATGAATTAAACACTGCAATAAATCACGGGAAAAAATATTCACCAATTTATTGAATTAATAGTCAGTTGAGAATCCGATATTACCAAAAAGCTGTACAAAATTTTATATATATATATATATATATATATATATATATATATATATATATATATATATATATATATAGTTCACGACAAAATGAGAACTTTTGAAAGCCCTGCTTAAGATCTACTTGTATGCACGTAGTGTAGCATATAGCATATTCTTCCGCTTTAAGTAAAATTTCCGTTGCCATTTGTCCCATGCTTTATTCATGCGTCGGTCAGGTAAAACTGCGAAAGTATTAGAAAAGTAAATATTTTAGAAATCTGCTCATTTTTACACTTCAAAGTATTTAAAAAAAATAGAAAGCTGAACAAATAATTTCAGTTGTCACAAATGAATACCTAACACTTTTTATTCGATCTTAAGCTTTGAAACTATTTTCCATCCTTCGTTGCCAATTTAACTAGGCGCATACACTCAGGTATGCAGGTAGAAACAGTGACTATTTTATAGGGTTGACTTCAAAAGTGCTCACTTTATAGTGAACAGCCATTAGGTACCTTGGCAAGCATCCTTCAATTATGAAGACAAAATTTTTTTTTTTTTTGTATTTGATGAAATAAGCTTTATGTTTCTCATCCGTGTCATTATTTGTGCATATGTATAGCAGACAGTGTTGCTGTATTTTTGTATCTCGTTTAGTAGTTCGGAAATTACAAAATTATACATAAGAAACAAAGCCAGATTTGAGTTTCATTCTTGTAAAGTACATACATGGAAAAAGTTATTCGATTAGGTCTTATATTATTTGGTTCCCATTATAGTAAAAAAACATGTTGGCTGGTTGTAACATGATTAAAAACGAACACGAAATGCACGTAAATAAGTAACAAAGAAAACACCGATTAAGTGGCTGCATGAATAAGAGACGAACCATGTAGACCTATCACTAGGGCCACATATTTTTCGCGAAAAGATTTCTGGAAACTTGAACTCCAAAACACTAAAGCTCAGATCCACGTTTGTGATTGGACGATTTTAACTATCACACAATGCAGGTGACTCTCAGTGTCGGAGATACGTAATTTTTATTGGCACAGTCGGGTAAAGGCACGTGGCCAATAGCTAGGGGTAGTGAGATTTCGTGAAAAGATTTCCAGGCAAGTTATATTTCAAAACACTGTTGAGTCGTTCACCTATCTTGATTGGCTGACTTGCTCTTTGACACGTGTTAATTGTCTGTACAAGAATCATGTAGGAGCTATGCCGATGTTGCCGAATTCTAAGTGGCCCTGTAAAATATGAAAACACCTTCTCAATAAGACAGCAACAAATGGCAATAGACAAATTGCTATTGGGTGCTTATAGTATTAAAATCTACCGTGTATTCATATTTTTTTCGCGAAAAATCACTAGCTCTACCAATAATCGACAGAAAACTGCACTTATGCCGTAGGCAATTGGAGTCTAGACTTCACGTAGATCTTTTCGCGAGAAACGGGTGGGTCCTACCTATCACGCTCAATGGGCTGAGACCTGCAAAATTCCTGTTATTTTTTGGGGACATGTTAAACTTGAAATACATTTACCTTTGCAATACGTTTGTCATGGACCATAATTTATGTGACATCCTGGGTGACTCTGCGCCAATAAAGGAACACTTCAGAATTGTGTGTCCCAAATACGAGTAGTTCTGTCATCGCATCTATACAGCAGCCAATGGAGAAACGACGCTGGCTCTAGCGCCCACAGTACTGAGTTCAGCCTGATGCCAAATAATAACGCGAATTTTGCATGTCCCTGGTCTGAGAAATAAGGACCCACCCTAAAAGCTTACATACAAACGACAAATATTCGTACCCGTAAAGGAATGCATTGAACAGGGAGGGTAAAAAGGCACAATGTGAAACTAAAGGAGAAATTTAAGTATCAAGGTTTTATACCGAAAGACCGAAGACCTGGCCTCTATAGTCAAAGTGGACTCCTAACGACAAATTATTCGAATAGGCTTTCTAATTAGAAGGAATACGGCACAGTTAGAAAAAAATTCATAAAATGACTGAGAAGTATACTGTTAAAAATTTCAGTATATTTACAGAAATGTGCAGTAAATATACGGAAACGCAATCCGTAATGACAAAAAATGGAGTTAAGTCAGTAAATGCAAAATACCGAAAGTCTCCGTTTTTTATATAGCTTCGAGTTTCGGGGACGAACAATGCAGAATCTACACGAAACTTTCTTCTCCACTGCAATCAGAAAATTATTGTTCCCGCGATCCTTAAGGTTATCCACACCACTAAGACCTATCCTTTCTAACATACAAAATAGTAGCATCAGGCGCCTGTAACATTTAGCAACACTTTAAACTGCATTTACTTTAATAGAAACTGAAAAAGTTGTTTATGTGTCTAGTAGAAATACAAGAATTATACCACGGTTAGTATGCGAAAGGTTAGAGTCGTACACTTGTAATTAATTCACTGGGGGTTTACATCTTGCTCAAGTATAAAATATGTTACATTTTTTAAATATATTGTTAATACACGATAGAATACACACAACGAAAATTAAATACTTTTTAGCTATCTCTTTTTAATTTAAACTATAAGCACAGAAACTAACTAACTAATTCCGTGACATTTACGGACTTTCTGTAAATGTCACCTCTGGATACAATTTTACCAGCACTTTACGTAAAATGGTAATTTTTTAACAGCGTATTGCTAAAAAATTATGTTTGTAAAACTACAGATACTTTAGTTTTTAGAATAATTGGCTTCCCATAGTTTCTTTAGTAGGATTTATTTATAGTCCTGGCTTATATAAACAGATTACAAAAAAAATGGGTTGTTGTTATGCGGGTGTACAAAAACATGTTAACAATTAACAGTTTTTACTTTGGAGTGGGATTTCAACGAGACAAAAGTCCGTAGGCCACGACTCCAATACCTCTCTACTAGCATATTCCTGGGACAAAAATTTAGTGTTAGTATGTTATATAGAATGTCAGGTAATTCGCGGATACGAACAGCACCGCCCGAATCTGTAATCAAAACTAAGAAGAAAATGTTCTTTGATAAAAAAAAGCGCAAGAACATTAGTTTACAGAAACAGCGACATTAAAGTAGATAAAATGACTATCTGACTTTAAGCACAGCACACAGTATCAGCATACAAAACGTCGAAACATCATAAAATTCTTTCGAATGTTGCTCTGCCTACATCAATGTTATTTTCCGCACGTTGGATGCGTGCCGCATGCATGTAGCTTGGCAGCCGAATGAACTCATGACCATCGACATGTCCCAGTACTGACTGCATGTAAACCTTATGGTCTCTTTGGCAATACTGAGCTCAGTTCGTTCCCTTACCGTATGTCTTACGACCGACACAGTTGCAGTTTTACCACGTCACCCAAGGCGATCCGGGTTCAATCCCCGGCCGGGTCACCGGATTTCCGCAAGTGGAAATCGTGCCGGTCGATGCCGTTGGTTGGCTGGTTTTCTCGGGGGATCTCCCATTTCCCCCGCCCCTTCATTCCGGCGCCGCTCCGTATTCACTTCAATCACCCTCATCGGCTCTCAAAACCTCGCTGTTAAGAGCCGTCCAAATCTCTTCACTCACTCTTAAGTGGAATACCCCATGATTAGGGATAGGAAAATTTCGCGAGTTCAATGACCTGTAGGCTAGACTCCACAGTCATGTGTATATTCGAACCTCAGATGTTTGTTCATTGGCTGCTGCCCCATAGAGTAGCCAGTGTTACTACACACCTGGCAGTATGGGATTCGCTACTTGTTTCCTAGTAAGTGTGCTATTGGCTCTGAGTCGTCCAGGGTGTGTATAATAAACTGCGATCCAATTACAAAGTCAACTTCAGAGTACACGTGTTTGACGTCTATCTTGTCCTGAAATGAACTCGCGAAATGTTCCTATCCCTACCCATGATTGCTACAATGGTATTTGGCCCTTTCATGTAGTTTTTTACGTGAACTAAGAATATTACACATTTTTGCCAAAGAGTATTTTCTACTTAGTTTTGAACACAGATTCGTGTGGTGCAGTCCGTGTCCGTGAATTACCTGGCCACCTGTAGACTCCAAGTTACGTATGAAACTTTTTTTCTTTCCCCAGTTTCTGGTAATATTGGAGAGTTTTTGATGATGATAACTGTTGCAAGTAGCTCGTGCTATACTTTTTTTATGTTTGAGACAGTAGGACTAAGTGACGAGAATAGAAACGTAAATACGGAAAGGTTCCGTATTTTGTACACTGTTAGTTTCTAAACTGTAATGGAAGATTTTAACCTATACAGTGTATGGAAATAGTACTACATATCGGGTTGAAAGTATGGGAATGTTGAGCATCGCTACTATACTAATTTGGGAACTTCCCTACCCATTTGACGCTATCCTGAGTAACTGTAAGAACGTTATCTTTCATGTATGGGAAAATACTTAACCAATCGCGCTTTCTCCCTGTAAGACGTATACACTGAAATGGTGAATTTACAAATGATTTCTTCGAGTGTATGCAAGGAGCTCAGCTCTGTTTTTTGCTTTATTACTGAGAGCGTTTCTGTACAGTAACTGTATATTTCCGTAAATTTTTTCGTAAATATACGGATACGGTTAACAGTGCGAGTTGTTGGGCTCGGGCCAGTACCGATTTGGCCTCGTCATTGCATGAACACGACGCCTCAGCGATCACAGCAGTCGCGGCGAAATGGCTCGACTAGATCAAGAAGCAGCTTGCAAGTTATATTGAGATAAACTGTAACATTTCCCGTATATTTTCGGGAATTTTTACGGAAATTTACAGACAACGTATACGGAAACACAAACGTCGCTCAAGAGAAATATCCACCAGTTTTTTTAAAAGGGGGTTCGGGGGGGGGGGGTGGTACATAAGAGGTACTGAAATGCATGTCCATTCGTCACCTTCGCCTATCGGCAGCAACGAATCAACGAGGATTTGATAAATACTTGAGTGCATGATATACTACGAATTTTATTCTAAAGGCCACTGAGCTCGGAAATTGGTCTGGTTTCTAAATGTGATATATATGTATTTTTTAAGACTGAATAATCTCAAGATGTATATTTGGACTATCTGAATAGTTTCGGAGTATGAGATGTCGGAGATGTGAGATGTCTTGAAAATTGTATTTCGGATCTGCAATGAAGTGTGTTACTTAACAAAAAAGTACATATTGGGAGTACATTAAGCATTTTCTTTTATAATATGTATGTACGACACAATGGAGTACGTCATGCATTCGGAAAATGTCTACTTGGGATCGTCGGTGGACCGCAAATGGTCTATACAACACACCTCCCTCCTCCTTTATTATTCACTAACTCGACCAGAAAACATGCCGGTAGTAGGGGCGACCCACTTCTGGACCACGTCATTAGAATGACCACGGTCATAAAGACAGGTCTGGACACTTGCTGTCGTTTTGCATACGCTTAGTGAAGCTCTAGTAGAAATAGTAATAGTAGCAGCGTGACCGAAAACAATCCGGTTTCTTCCATAAGAATACATGTATAGTAAGTGTCATACGTGATCAATTTAACGAAATTTCGCGTTGTACATTTATTTATATTGTAAACATTTTAGCATGACAATTAGAAGAATATTAAATTTGTGTTAGGCAATGATTTTTGTGTTATAATATTCCGATTCAATGTAAATAATGGTGGTTATTCCGAATGTAAACATGCATAGGCTAGCAAGTACCAAACGTGTTGTAATTAACGCAATTTCATGTTTTGTAGGTCTTAAATGGTAATAATGGATGCGTGATAGTTAAAAGAAGATTAAATTTGTGTAATGCAATGATTTTTTTGCTATAGTATTCCGATTTAACGTAAACAATCGTGTTTATTCCGAATGAACGCATGCATAGGCTAGCAAGTGTCAAACGAGTTGTAAAAGTGGAATTTTTATTTTTAAAACTGTGATGTGTTCCTTTTATGTGACATTGAAACAAGAAAAACTTCCATAATGCAAGATGTTGTGTTGTAATATTCCGATTTAATGTAAATAAGAGCTACCTTCTAGAGATAACCTATAATTAATTAGTGTCTTCCTTTCCATATAACAAGTTTTCGTAGCAACTATAGTTAATATTTGATTTGTGTCCAAAGAATGTGCTTGGAATCGAGTCAAAATTTCTTACGCAATTATTAGTGTAATTAAAATTATATAAAAATTATCAAATTAGATATATGAGAAGTACAGAAATTGCTCAGTCATGCCCCAACATTTTATTTTTGAACTAAGCTTAACTTGTGACAAAAAATTATACATTGTGATGATAGTTGCAAAGATCTGGGAAATGATAAAGTAAAACTTTTAAAAATATAATGGAATCCTTTACCAAAAAAAAAGCCAAAACTACAATTTATTGCCATCCACACTAAACAGTCCCCCTTGTAAAAAGTCTGTTTACACTTAAGTAAATATATTCTATTTTCAAATTCTCATACCTACAAAGCTGTAGATCACAAAAAAGCATGAGTACTGTTAAAAAACTGTTGACCTTATTTTAGTGTTCATTCTCAAAGTAACATGTTTGTTTAAACTTACTTAATGTGTGTTCTAATTTACGAGCCAAGGGCCCTTGCCTTGCTGTGTCTCCCTGAAAATTGCATCACAGCTGTGACGTTGAATTGTCACTGCATGGATTTGTGGTAAGGGCATGAATGAACCTCGAATATCCCATTCGACTAGGGGTAAGCGTGATGTCCTCTACGCATGCCCTACGCTGTAAGTTTAATTGTTCAACAATTATGTAGCTTATTCCTGTCGTTTTCTGAATAATTGTTCGTACAAAATACCAAGATTCTTCAATCACTTATGCATTGGGACTTAAAAATTTTGAAATAAAGATGTGTGTTTGAAATTATCTCCATTTCCTCAAAAATGGATGAAGGGAATGCGTAGAACTGTGGGTGCTGAAGGGATCAAGGGTAAGTGACAGTGTTTTTTTTTTTTTGTTTTGTTTCATTGCATCCATAAGATCTTTTTTCAATACATAGTTGTACAAAAATATTGGACAAGTACACGCATCACATATTTTCCTCGTAATTTCTGAGTGAATTAGAATACAGCTCTAGAGTAGTGGAGGAACAAATGTTCCAACGTACGTACTGTAGAAATACGCCAAATTAAAAATGATTTTAAGTAAAATTTCTGTAGCATGATATTTACATATCTGGTAACTTGCAGTTAACTTTTAAAATGCATATTTGGGCCTAATTCCATGGTAGCACTTTTCCTAACTTAAAAGACCAGATGGTATGATATATCAGTAAAAACTATTATGCATTTAACAAGAAAATGGAACAGCACCACATAGGCTACTGCAATTTGAAACACAACAAAAAAATTTGAAAACAATTTACGATTTAATGAATTAAGGTTTTTTTCTTTAAATACAACAATCCGAAAGAGGCAAGTAAAAACATACGCCGAAGTGCCATAGTGACTACTTTTTTGTGGGATAAAAAGAATGTAATGAATGATTTTGGTTTTTAACATGTTACATGCCACAAAAGTGTTTTCAGTAAAGTAACTATAGGTTGTTCACGATAAAATGAGCACTTTTGAGAGTCCTGCTCAAGATCTACTTGTGTGCATGTTACATATTTTCCACGCTATGTAAAATTAACATTGCCATGTGCCTCATCCCATTATTTATGCGTCGGTCAAGTGGAACTGTGAAATTGTTAGAAAAGTAAATATTTAACAAATCTACTCGTTTTTACACTTCGATGCATTAAAAAAAACAGAAAGCGAAATAAATAATTTAAGTTATCACAAATAGTTACCTTAACACTTTTTATTTGACTTGAAGATATGGAACTACTTTCCAGCTATTGTTGCCATCTATAATGGGGGCATGTCACTCAGTGTTGACGATATAATATACACAGGCAGAGGTAATGACTTTTTTCTGAGATTTATTTCAATAGTGCTCACTTTATAGTGAACAGCCTTTGCACTAAAACTGTGTTTTTATTTACATGTCTGGTTGTACAAAATTGCACATATTTGACCCCATGATTACTCATGTTGTTTGTGATGTATGGTGACCTACTTGCACACATCTCCAAGGAAATACTATACACCATAGGATACAAGTTGATTGTTACACAAGTCAAATACATTGATTGTTAATGTGAATGGTTCTCCTGCTTTGCTGTTTACAGCAATGCCTCAATGCACTGCATTCTCTCAGCACTGACCTTGAGTTACGTTGATACACACCACAACTGGGAAGTTCTTCATTGTAACAAAATAATTTTCAGAAATTATAATACTCAAAATAACACAGGAAACTTAGGGAAAAAAGAAATTAATATATACATTTTTTGTGTATTTATTTGTCAACCTTGAATAATAATGGCAATTTAAAAATCTTCAGAGACCCAAATCAAAATTACTGATTCTACACAAAAAAAAAAAGAGTTATTTATTATAAAACCCAAGACACTCAACAGAAAATTTAGAACATAGGCTATATATTTGGTCTTTATCAGACAAGATTTCATGCACTGGAGTAGAGAGAGTTGGGAAGCTCTTAACATTGTGGTCTTGAGAGCCGATGAAAATGGAGCAGTTCCAGAATGCAAGGGTAGGGTAAATGGGAAATCCCAGAGAAAACCAGCTGGCCAGCACAGTTCCCATGTGAAAAAATTCTGGAGTGACTCCGCGGGGAATCGAATCCGGTTCATCTTAGGTGAAGTCCACCTACACCACTGTGGCCCCAGTTCCCGTACTGATTCACCACAGTTGTGGTGTTGGACAGGATATTTTGTTTTTTTAAATACATTAAGTAAATATCCGCATGTTACGTACATGTACATCACATCTGTACATGTATTTTTTGCATAACAGTTAAAACTATTTTTGTGGAAACGTTTCTTTTATTTGAGAAAGTAATTCGACTCCTTAGGAACACCATTTATTTATTCACTGCAAAATCCACCACAATTTGGCACTGTTCTATAATGCAAATCCTGAGATGTAAAACATACCTGCATATAAGACAAAATGCAACTTTTACATGTCGTGATTGGCCAGGCAAGTGTTTGTTCCACAGTGTCAATAGTTTTGATTATGTAAACATGGACAAAATTATAATACAATGAAATATTTCTACGTTTAAAAGCTCTATTTTATACTATCACTGAATCCAAATCAGGTAAGAAGTTACCAATTATGCAGTGGTTGTATGGTAGCATTAGTGAGAACATGCTTTGTGCCCCACACATCGCAGTTACATGACACTGGAGTCTGGAGGCTGGGACCTCTCATCAGCCATTTACGAAGTCCAAAATGTCATGGTAAAATATTGCAACCTTAAATATAAGTAGGGGTGGCAAGGGCTACTGCATCCTTGTACAGGTGACACAGTATTCACCAACCAGACACCATTCTTGTACTTTGGTGTTTGTTGTTATAGTCATAGGGTCTCCCTATCACAGTTCGCTCACTGTTTACAGTAAGATGAATTTGAGAGATTAGTGTATTTTGATATTGTGTCATTGAATCAACTTGTGGAGACTCATCTCACAGTAATCTTATATCTAGTGCTAGTATTCCCATGCCCTATATCCATGAATGCTTGACAAAAACGTTCATACATGAACAGGTCCTGTGACCCATTCACTAATTGAATGCACAAGTCAGTGCAATGTCTCCTCACATAGAGAAAACTCAGTCATTAAGGCAGAAGATGTGTTTTTTTTTAAATCACATATTTGAACCACGTGTTTGAACAGACTGCCTATTGTACAATGTGTTGAATAGGAATTAACAAGTGTTAACAGATGTAGTAGGCCAGTGCATTATGTGGGATTATTTTCAGTTTTGTTTTAACTGGATTGTTCCAGTCAAAGTGTGCAAGGATAAGCTATCCCAGAAGACCAGTTACTACTAAAGGCTAAATTAATGATCTTTTTCAAGCTGATTTGTGTGAAATGACATAGCTTTCCAAATACAATAAGGGATACAAATATATTTTAACAGTAATAGATGTTTATTCAAAGTATGGTTGGTGTATACCTTAGAAAAACAAAACAGGGAAACAGGTTACTAATGCAATGAAGATTGTTTTGAAAGAGAGAAGGCCAAATTCGCTCCAAACCGATAGAGAATCTGATTATTTTTGTACATTGTTCTGGAAACTAATGACCCAATATGTTATTAATTACTACACAATGTATTCGGAGCTAAAAGCCAGTGTTGTGGAACGATTTAATAAATCGATTAGCAACTAATATATAATCATTTCTCAATGAAAGGGTTGATGTTTTACCTGAAACACATAAATTTAATAATTTAAGATATCATAGAACTATTAATACGGCGCCCGAAAAAGTTACAGATAATAGTTTGATGAAAACTGTATAATAATGTTAAAGTAATCGACAAAAGAAAATCAAATTCCAAAGTTGGTGAATTTATATGTATCTCGAAGCAGAAAGGAATCTTTAAGAAAACATTTAGGGTGAATTGGTTGTACGAAATTTTTAAAACTATTACAGTTAGAAATTCATTTCCCAGAGTGTATTACCTTGAAACCTATGATGGTCGGCTCATAAGAGGTGCTTTTACAAACACGAATTGCAAAAAGTTAGTTGCCCAAATTAATTTTTATTGATAAAATCATTAAGAGGCAAAAATAAATGTCCTTGGTTCTATGGATAGGTTCCTCAAAAGCACACGACTCATGGGTGGAGAATCAAGTTCTTAAAAGATTGAATTAGAATGTTTTGTAAATTGTTTTTATATTAAATAAAAATACTAAAAGTAATATTTAATGTGTTATTCATTTATTAAACCAAACGATATTGATGGGGAATGGATGTACAATTTTTTTTTGCAAACATTCCTATTGGTTGGGTGGTAATCTATTACATTTAATTTAGAATGTAATTCTTTGTATTCGGTTAATATTTTCCTATTCACAAGGAGTGAAAATATTTGCGTTGTTAATTCTGGGATTTAATTTTCTTTTTCTTAGATTAATGGTTGTAAAATTGTTTTACACCTAACATGTAATCATTTCATTTCCTGTGTAAACCGATGCAAAATAATATTACCACATGTGACTTATAACATCAATTTTTGTGTGTTTTTTTTATAACTAGAATGTAGTATGCACAGGTTTCGGAAGTATTATTTCTTCCAAATTGCTTGCTTTGGAGTTATGATATATTTTCTAGGTGTGTTAGAGTGAGATCATGTTTTTTTGTAAACACGAGGCTTAACGTTGAGAGTTTGGTTCTCAGACCGTTAGTATACAGTGTTGGGAGTCTCCAAACTAGGCATAGTTTTCTCAGCAGCAGGATTGGTGAGGGAAAGTAACATTCGCTATTATCAATGTGATTTGGAAATGGTTTCTCTGCCCTGGTAGACAGGGCTGAAACAAGAGTACAGCATGGGAAAGGGAATGAGCGATTAGGGTTGGCGACTGTGTGGATAGGTGGATGACAGTTTGAGGAAGGGAAGTTTGTCGCCTTGGTGATTGGTTAAACTTTGTTTGCTGTATGAAGTAGTTAGTTGAATAGTATATGGCTTTCTTGACAGCGCGCGGGCTTGAATTTGTCCTTGCCGACAATGCGTTGGAGGAAGTGGGGGCAGATCAGAAAATATGTGTGGTCTCGAGCAGCCTGAGGCATTGGGGTGTTAGAAGAGACAAGCATCCGGCAGGCGACAGCGAACGCTGTATTGTCGACCGCGTGGCATGTCTTGATATGGCATCGAGTCCTTGAAGATGCAAGGGGTGGCCATATTTTTTCGGGGTGTGTTTAGCTCAGGTGAAGTCGTGCATGCAGGTAAAAGGAGGTGGGTTGGTGGAGGACAGCACAGTAGAAGTCTGCTGGGAAACTGCACCGGTCGTGCTGGGAATGGAGGGTGGCCAGCACGGATGCGAAAGACCGAGCTTTGGGAAGATGTTGTCTGGCATTCGAAGCAGAATAATATATTGCCTTCTTGCTGGCACGGAGTGAGGGTCTGAGTTTGTCCTTGCCGCTTGCATGTTGGAGAAGGTGGGGGTGAAACAGTAAAATGGGTGGTTTCGAGCAGTGTTAGAACTTGAGGTAATTTCTTTGACAGTGTCTTGCACGTGCAAGAGGAGACGAGGCAGGCGGAAAAATTGTATTCTCACGGGATCTGATAGTTATACCCGGCCTGTCTCATTGGGCAACACAATGTATTTAACATTTCTTAGCCAATACACATCTCAATTCATTTATTAAAGTCTTGTATGTTCAGATAATTATTAGGTTTTTGTAATACCTTTATAGATTTGTTAATGGTGACTCGGGTAATATTTAGTAAACATTTCTATGTTTTAAAAAATGAAATCCATTTTGATGTATTTGTTCTGTGGGGAACTAATATTTGTAACTATACTTCTTGGAGTGAAATTTTAGAATGTATGTTTTACAAATACAGGTTTGAATTGTGTAGTTTGGTTTGAAACATACATGATTCTGCATAGTTTTGAGTAAGGAAGACAGATTGTTTTTTTTTTTTTTGGATTATGTACACTTCACAAATTTTTTAAACTATATTTTAACAATATTTTTAACTTAATATTATAAGAATGTCAGTAAAGTTCGTAACTTTTTAATTAACAACTTATAGGTTACACTTCATTAAACAAGTTAACAGAGTGTTAAGACCCATTTTTTTTTTCAATTCCAGAAATAAAATATAAAATGATTGTGGTCTGAATTCTGTTATTGACATTGAATGTTTGGGGAAATATTGAAAAAATTAATTTCTTTTTTATTTAACTCGGGCTATTAGGTTTGAAAGTTTTTCGGCATGACGGCCTTATTTCGACAGGCGAGGAGCAAACTCGTCATATCGACTCCTCCAGCTCTCTTGAGATATGAAATATTGAATTGACTCCTTTGATACTGCCGACAGCACGGTTGGAGGGGTTACTCTCGCATTCTGTTTGGTCCTCAGAGAGTTTAGTTACAAGCGAATAGCCGAGCTGACTGCAAGCCCTGGAGTATTGAAACCGATTCATACACAACACACTACCTTTTCTCTCTCATGAATTCCGATAATGATTAGGTTTTAATTTAATTGAAACATTTTTATTATTATTAATTTACATTCGATGGGGCTTTCGCAATAGGCGAGTGTTGTGATGGTCGTATGAGCTAGCAAAAGATGTGTTTGTGAAATGATTATACTTTGGGTTTTTAAAAACAGATGATTGGGTAATCATTCATTTTTGTAAGGCGTTCCTTGATGCGTGTTTTGAGATTGAATGAGGGTGTATGTCAGTGTGACTTTGTGTGTGTGGCAGTGTGACTTGGGTGTGTGTCAGTGTGGGAGGGGATGTTTGTATGGGTATCTGGAGTAATGGTAAGTTGTATTTTTGATTGTAAACAGTTTGATTTTATTTATTTGTGAAGTTTGAATTTATTACACCTGGCTTCATTGGTGATAAGTGAGATGTAATTTTGAACACATGAAATTTGTTTGGTGTGATTAACTTTGTTTTTTGTGTCATTTATTCAGGTGTTTGATATATTGTTAAATGTTCTTCATATTTCGTTACGGCATTAATATGAACTTTGTATTCCATTCTGTTGTGTGAGGTGTATTCTACATAAGTTGTTTTGATGAATTTGTGATGTGTTTGGTAATCGAATGATTAAAGTAATCTTCAATATCTCGTGTTTATAATAATTCGATTTAATGTTGCGAGTGGTAATCGCATTGTTAAAGTGGGATGACTCAATCCATTATGCTATTCGAGGAGTGATTACACTCGATTCGTACATTTAAATTAAATTAGTAGATCATCGATATTATGTAGTGGTCTCATGATCTCGTTCCATCCACACCTCACTCGCCTAGGTGGTCCAGAAGTGGGTTGTGCGCTCTCGCTCTACCCACACCTCACTCGCTAAGTGGTCCAGAAGTGTGTTGTGCACTCTCACTCCGTCCACAAACAAGAAAAATTATAATGTCCATTATACCACTCTAACACCAACATTAACTCCTACATAAACCATTACAACACACACCCTCTGCTCACTCCATTGCAGCAAGGCACCGAGGACACATCGATGCTGCTCCACCAATATCAACCTTAACCCTTTCAACAACAATGAAATTCAAAAAAAATTTCGTATCAAACAATATTTTTTTTTAAATTAAAGAATTCTTTAATTAATTTGGTTAATTACACTAATTAATTTTATTTAATTAATCAGCTACTAATAAACTGGTCGATTAGCCACTAATCGAATATTCGATATATCAATTATCTGCTCAATCCTCATGCCATTATAATGAAGTGGTCCAGAAGTGGGTCACCCCTACTATTCTTACCCCATGAAGGACGGCAACAGGAGAGTGCAGAACCTATTTTCAGAAATATCGAACAATACCATGTAGAAATAACTCCGATGAAATAATATTACCCCTCGTATGAATATTATAAGTCTTACGTATCAACTTTCTTTGAGTCTTTATATGAAATATTATATTGTTTATTTGTTATCGCGAATAATTCGTGCATTAATTTTGTGCATGCCACCGCAGAATCAAGGGGAGGTAACTCTAAGCACAAATCATTTAATCAATGAGTGAAACATGAGTCACTGAGTGGAATTTAAGAAATTATTACTAAGAGGAGACTTGTGTCACTTAAACCAGTGACTTGAAGTAGAAGGAGTTTACATCACCAGGATATAAGTGAAAGTTAGCTATCTAAATGCCATTATGCTGCTGTTGATTTCCAAAGCAATCATTTTCACTGGTTTTCCATTGATTTTTTGCCGTTGTTAGAGACGATTGTTTATCGCGCTTAATGCTGGTTTTTTCAACTGTATTGAGAACGTAAAAAAAATATTTCTTATTATTAGTCGTCGTGTGTATATGTATTGTTTTCCCGTTTCCCTCTGGCAATGAGAACCCTGACACTTTAACCATTAGAAGATTATGCACACACACACACACACACACACACACACACACACACACACACACACACACACACACACACACACACACACACATATATATATATATATATATATATATATATATATATATATATATATATATATATATATATATATATATATATATATATATATATATATATATATATATATATATATATATATATATATAAACACCCTACGGGCTACGTTGATATAGAAGTATATTCTCTCTTGAAGACAAAACTGAGACCCATTATTGTAATACTGTTTCACGGAACGCTATCGAAATCTAAGTAGAAAAAAATTACAGGTAATCAACATTTCGTTTCTTAAGAAAATAACTGTTATTTGAAATAATTTCTGAAATGAACTTCATGTCGCGACAGTCAAAGCTCTACTCTACTGTGCGACGACAAGCCAATAACAAACTTTGCAGATTACAGTGGGCGTGTCCGATACAGCCAGTACCAATGGGATGATGGTAAGCGGAAATACAGAGACCAAAAGTACAGATATTGCTGTAGTAAAGAATATAGGCAGCTCACTTCGACCTTGTCCTTGTACCAGTAAATTTTTGTCGTCCTTAGGAATAGGAAAATTTCGCGAATTCATTTCGTGACAAGATAGACGTCCAACACTAACACGTGTATATTGAAGTCACCGTTGCAAATGGATCACAGTCCATTATACATGCCCTGGACAACTCTGAGTCAATGACAGACTGCCAATGAAACAATTGGCGAGTGTGTGAGCTATCAGGTGTGTAGAAACAATGGCTACTCTCTGCGGCAGCAGCCAATGAACAAACATCTGAGGCTTGATTATGCACAGGACTGTGGAGTCTGGCCTACAGACCACTTAACTCGCGACATGTTCCTATCCCTAATCGTCCTCTAAGCGTCAAGACTAAATCTCTATGATTGGTCAGCAATGTGCCAAACAGAGTAAAAAAAGCGTCTACTTAAGAATATATAGTCCAGTCCCCATTGGAAGCAACTTTCTCGGAGCCCTGCTAAATATCTACTTGCAGGCCCGTTTCGCATCCTTCCGCCAAATGTAAACAAACATTGCCACGTGACTGCCATGTAGCATCTGTCAAAATCAATGTTTACATGCCATTGTGTGTACATGTGTTCGTATACTTTTGCTACACCTAAAAATAAACATTGAAATGTGACTTCTACTTTTATACCTGTCAAATGTGTTGTTTAATGTGTACAGCTTTTCAAAGAATTCTGTCTTAGGTCTATTTCATATTTTAGGCCTATAACAATATTTAGGTCAGCTTTATGACGTTTTAAAAATGCCTGAATTATTGATAGTTATTACGGTTCCGTTACATTGACATTTTTGTTTTCCACGACGTAGCATATTACACGTAATGCACGTTAATATTTTGCCGCGACTGTGTTAGACACTGTTATAACTGCGGGGTAATAAACTGTAGTATTTAACTTTTTGTTATTGACATGTAGCGACATTAAAATCAAGCACGCAACTCATGTCGTTCATTTTTTGTTATAGAAACTTAAAATATAGCTGTGAACATGCACACAAATAAGCTTACCGTAACTTTTATTCCACTCATATTTATATGTATTGCTACTTACTGTGTATTATGTTTACTGAAAATTATTGGGGCTGGGCTTGGTGATTTTGTTGGGTTTGGTGGTGAATCACGTTACACGACTGTGTTTAAAGGTACAAAATTGTGATAAATAAACAGACGTTGATGTAAATAAATAACTTCGTCATAAAAACAGTTTACATCGCGTATTTGAAATCACGCACACATATAGACCCAGCAGTAACGATCACCACGCAACCACGCCACGCTATTTCACACGCAGCGGTTAACGAAACACACCGTAACAGTATATTTATTACTGCCGCGGAAACACAGATTTATCACAACATCGTAACATCGCTTAGGTATGTTTAAAAAAACACAACGTCTACAAACGTGATGTATTAATTTGTAGTATTTTTCGGAGTAAGTATAATTTACGCTTCGTTTGGTATAACAGCAACACGCCATGTCATGGCTCACCACGTCTGCCAACTTCACTTTGTTTATGCCCCGCCATCATATCTAAATCTATTAAAATAAGTATTCAAACATTAAAATCTCTTTTCAGTTGCAAATTACAAATTCAAAAATAATTATTTGCAGTAATAAGTATGAAATATGCTACAATTGAAAACATGTACAATTTACGTGTTCTAGCGAAGTGAAACTTCCTGAGTGTGAAAGAGACAAAGACAGAGAGAGAGAGAGAGAGAGAGAGAGAGAGAGAGAGAGAGAGAGAGAGAGAGGGCGACAAATCTCGCTCAACAGACAGTTGCTTCAGAATTGCTCTCTCTCGATAAAACAACACCAACAACACCGTACCATTACGGCCTACTCACGATATTTTCCGCTGTTATTTTAAACTGTAAAAATGAGATATGTTGCCATCGGGGCTACCTAAATATTTAAATATTTCAATAGGCACCGTTTAATTTACAAATAGTATACTAAAAACGAGGTTAAAATAATATTTTAACTGTGAACTATTTCTTACCGGCCGTTGCCAACACGTCGCTGCTCTCACTGTTGTTCATTCATAATTAAAAATAAATACATATTACAAGTTATAGAAGATATTAAGGTAAAGTTCCATTTATTAAATAATACAGTACCCTAAAGTTATCCACAGTGTTATATATTTGTGGAATACAGGTTATTGAAAAAACAGGTTGACATGTTTTGCCTAGAGTGTTTTCTCAAAGGTTGATTTTCATAAGTCGCTTCCAATCGGGAATGGACTATAAATACGAAACTACCGCTTAAACCACGACCTTCAGAAAAATGGCTTTATTGGCCAGCAAAATGTTGGAAGCCGTTCGCCAATCAGCTCATAGTAACTTACTTGCCAGCCGGCCACACAGCCAATGGAGAATATTTCGCAGCGTGTTGTAGCCAATGAGACACAAAGCCCGTCCCCAGAGGCTCGCGCAGAAAATCGAAGAATGGGTACGTCGACGCCAAAGAACCGCTTCACCATTTAGTTGAGTTGAGTTGAGAGATTTGAGTGGCTCTTAACAACGAGGTCTTGAGAGCCGATGGGGGTGAAATGAGGTGAGAATGGAGCAAGGCCGGAATGCAATGGCGTAGGAAACATGAGATCCCCGAGAAAACCCGCCGACCAGTGGCATCGTCCGGCAAGATCCCCACTTGCGAAAATCCTCTAGTGACGCGTCCGGGGATTGAACAGGGTTCCCCTTGGTGGGAGGCGAGCTGTCTAAACCTCGGACACCGTAGCCCCACGCCATTTAGTCTATGTGTATTATTTGTCTACTCCGTTATCCAATCATAACAGTATCGGGACGCTACAGTGTTGTGAAAAATACGTTGGCTCAAAACTTCTCGTGAATTTACAGTGTCTCTAAGCATTGTAGCAGTTTCAGTATTGGCCTATTCGGAATTGTGTGCATTACCCGCCTGTAGGTAATTTTTGGTCTGTGTTGCATACTGCGATGCTCAATGACCAATAATCTTACCTGTGGCCAGATGATTCGCAAACCGTCTTACTGGTCTAGGTCATAATTGGTTCATATAACAGTAGCCGAACTTATAGACTGCAGCTCATTGGCTGTGACAACTAAACAGGTGGTGTGTCGACTAAGTACAGCACGCATCACCTGAAACCGTAAATTAAATTGGGTTTGAAAGGGTTAGAACATTAGAGTGCTCAGTTTTAGCGGCAGTGATGAGTCATGTAAACGTGCGACCCAAGAGTAGGATGGAGTGAGTGCTCGAGTGTTTAACGAGGAGAACATGATTGGATAGCAAGTAGGGGAGGGAGGGGATGGGAGTGTATGTCTTGATTAATTCTTTGCTTTTGTTTGGGACACGCTGGCTCCTCTTGAGGGAAATGCTCCGCGGTAGGGGAGAAAACGGAATACGTGATTGCGTCCCCCGTCCTTTATGTACTACATTCGTAGGGAGAATATAGAGTATAAAACGCATAGAGTTTGAACAGAAACCAATTTCCCAGCCCCAGCATAGAAAAGTAATTTCTTTTGCAACTAAAAGTGTCAAAACCAGGCGACCGGGAAGTGTGGTTGGTAAATTGTTTACGTAATCACGTGCTTCTTAGCTTAAAACATTTCCTTATTCGAATATATCTAGAATATATTCAGATTTATAGAAAACAAATTCTTGCTTGTTTAGGAAAGTAAAGTTCCGTTGGAAAACCAAAGTAAGAAAAAAATCTATAACATTCGTGTAGCTGACGTAATTGTTTCAGTTCCGTCCACAACTCGTGAGCCAGAGTTGCCAACATGCGTAGAAGACGAAGCTCTGTCCATAAATTGTTCGACGACTAGTCGAGTACGATTTCTTTGTGCCCATCTCGTACACTTCCGCCAAGCGCAACATTTAACATCGTGTTATAACGATTTTTTACTACCCATACGTCTATAAACTCACACTGTGAAATTGATCAAAATATTCAAACACTACGATTACTGAAATTCATACCCTCCCGCGGACGAAAAAAAAAATATATTGCAGTTAACCAGAATTAATTTTTTTTTTAGTTTTAATAAAATGGCAAGACTTAACACTACGTTTTCTATATTGCTGCCAACATTACTCTAGATACGTCAGTCAACATTTGCGTATCTAGGAAACAACCAAGCACAGCATGGGGTGATTTTCCAAAAACCGTCGGCCCAGCTCATATATCTGTATATTAGGAGACGTGGACATTATGAGGGCTTACAGAACTGAATAGGCCTGGCGATTAAATTGCTATGAGCATACCCATTCGATAATTGGTTCTGCAAGGCTCTGAAAGGGCCGTTTGTGTAATTGGCTATTGCGTGTTGTGGACGATTAAGTATTGTCTGGACTTGAGGTGTTAAAATCCCCTCTTCCCAGTAACCTGTTTTCGGGCTATAATTATGTTAGTTACGTATTATTTTCTTGCGAGTGTATTTGTTTCTAAGCCACGGCATATGTTTCACTAAAGGCATTTTTTGCCAGTATATATTTTCGAAATTTCACGTAGCCTTATTCTCGAGGATACTGAAAATGTAGATATTTTTCGTAACTGTGTAATTTGGAACTGCTCTTATTTAAATCATATTATGATGTTTTAATGCAATGGTTTCGTGCAAACATTTCACGTATTCACGTATTCATCAGTAGACGGTAGGATTAATAATCAATTTGATCATCAAGTGTAACGGCGTTAAATCCATCGCTGGTCGGCACGGCAATCTTTGAAGATTTTCACGTTGTGTCACTGCTGTAATTAAACCACAGACTGATAACGTCGTGATTTGGAGCCAATAATGAACCCGCAAAAACTAAAGGAACGAGTTCAATGTAACCCAGTCAATATTAAAATAGACTTCTCGAACGGCCAATTGACAAGTGGCATTGGCACGAGTTTAAATAGCTCTGTGATTTCATGCAGCAGTTGTGAGTAAAGGATGTTTGCCTCTATACATTCAATAAATCATTGCAGCTGGCACTAGTTAAAACGCTGGCATTTCCCCGCTACGATTATCGTGATTTGGTTAATAACCATCTGGCAGTTGATCTTTCTATGAGGCTGTAAAGGTCAGGAACTTGCGTGTGCCCTTTGTTTACGATTTTAAGAACTAGCGAACATGTAACCTGTTAAAATAAAATTATTTCGTGTAATAGTTTAGACCGTAGGCGTAGTCTACACACACCAACTATCTCTACTTTAGGTTGCAAATTCAACTCCTGTATTGTATTAACTGAACTCGCTTTCGCTCAGTAGTTAAACTTGGTGAGTGAGTGACGAGATTTGGGTGGCTCTTAACAGCAAAGTCTTGAGAGCCGATGAGGGCGAGTGAAGTGAATATGGAACGGCGCCGTAATGAAGGAGTGTGGGAAACGGGAGACCCTAAAGAAAACCCGCCGACCTACGGCATCGTTCAGCACGATTCCCACTTGCGAAAATGCGGTGACCCGGTCGGGTATCGAGCCCGGTTCGCCTTGGTGGGAGGCGAGAGTGCTAATCGCTCAGCCACCGTGGACACAGTTAAACTTGGTATTCAAACGCACAGAACTAATTTCCGCTACAGCTAATTTATCGTTGATAGCTGTAGCCTTAAAACTGCTTCTAATAGCGTCTTATGCAAGTACTCACTCACACCTTCTGAAAATGATTCGTTAGTGTTTGTATCAGCTAGTTTATCAGTGATTATCCAGTAATAGTATCAAAATTCAGTGGCCTGGTTGAATAAGATTATGTTGGCGATATAAGCTTTCCTACAAACCAGGCGTTATTTTTTTATTGTTAGTAATAAACGTATTTTTAAAATTCAACTATACTTAATTAACAATTTTCTTCCAAATGTCCAATATATTTCGAGAAAAAAATTGGTCACAGGAAGCCAAGTTATGATTAGATAACATTTACAGTGGTAGTAGTGACTGTTTTGCGCCAATGTAATATGTTTTTAAGAAAAACATTTTTCAAAACTGTGTTCTGAGTCATAACGTAAGTGCCTGTTTATATGCTACCAGCATAATATTCCAGATCAGTTGTTCTATTAAATTATTATTACTGCATTATGTGTATGTGAAAACACGCAAAAAATATAATGCATCTACGATAAGCCATTAGTTGCAGTGCTTTTTTGATATTCATCATTTAAAGGGCTTCAACCACATCATTACAAGAAAGTCTTGGGGTCGGTTGTTGAAATTTACATTGGTAAAAATATCTCGACCTAGCCAACAATCCATCGTCTTTCCTGTGATTTTTAATGCAGTAGGTTTGCTTTACATAAAAAAAAAAAAAAAAAAACCGTGTACACACTAAATATGAAACAGTGAGAATTGAGCCAAATCAGTAAACATTAGTGAAAATTGAGCTACTGATAAGGATAGTCAGTGTCAGATAACTAATTAATATGTTGGCTGAATCTTACTGATTTATTTGCGATTCCCATTGAATGTCGAGAATTCCACTGTCGTAAGTCACTTTTTCCCAGTTCATGTGCTTGATTTTCTAGTCGGAAGTGGCTTATCAACAGATTGATATATCTGATTCTGGCTTAGAGTGTACAAAGCGTTTTATATTTGAGGAAATACCAATATTAGCATGTGCATTTTGTCAGATACATGAATTGTTTTCTTCTTAAAATATTATATTATTATACTTTCCCGGGTATTATTAATGCCATCCATAGTATACTGCCAAAGACCGTAAATAAACAGCCAAATATTTAAGTTCCCCCCTTTGCTAATCTTACTTTTTTTTCGTAGGCTTACTCAACTTTTTATGTTTAAGTTTTTCACTTTCCTCACATATTGTAAAGGAGTCGTACGAACTACAATGGTGTATTAAACAACGTAATGTGGGACAGTAACAAAATTAACTTGATCGCAGGCGGAAACGCGGTGAGTGTAACCGGAAATCGGCGGAATTAAACAGACAGGTTGAGATGGGAAACAAGTAAACAAATATCCCTGACCCAGCCCTCTGTTAAGAGGTGTATTAGTGGAGGCACAGAGTTAACAAACAGCCTGATTATAGAGACTGTACCTGTAAGAATTAAGTATCCCAAAAAATGCAAAAAAATCGCGTAACTACATAAACATGTTTGATTTCGGTTCGCAGTGTTAAACTGTACTTTACTGACCAACTACAGTTGGTGGTCCCTAATAAATATAAAGGCAGGAATAAATATATGTCTTATTTATTATCTACAGTCTAATTATATTCCGGAGGGATGAAACCATCTTTGAAAGTGTATACGAAGCAAATACTTACTAAGTATACAAGACTCAAATAAATGTCTCTGCGTTTCTAGATAATGCATTACTGGACGACTAAGTACAAACCGTAAAAAAACCGCTTGATGATATTAATATACTTTCGTAAAGAAGCTCTTTTGATATCAATCTTTGAAATATGTCACTGTACCTATTGGCTATTCACGATAAAATGAGCACATTTGAAAGCCCTGCTTACGATCTTTTTGTATGCACGCTGTGTATTCTTCCACCTTATGTAAGATTGACATTTTCATAGGCGTCGTTACTTTATTCATGTGCGTCGATCAAGTGAAACTGTATAATTATTAGAAAAGTAAATATTTTACAAATCTCCTCATTTTCACACTTCGATGCATTAAAAAGAAACAGAAAGCGAAAGAAATAATTTAAGTTAACAGAAGTTGTTACCTAACACCGTTTATTTGATGTCAAGATACGGAAGTACTTTCCCATCCATCGTTACCAACTTAACTGGGCGCATGTCACTTAGGGAGCACGTTAAAATATATGCACGTTGAAGCAGTGACTTTTTTTCTAAAGTTGATCTCGAAAGTGCTCACTTTATCGTGAACAGCCTTTGCCTACAATATGTTTTAACGGGCCCAGTGAATGCCATGCGTCCAGTCAAGTTCGCAACGACGTGATGGAGGGAAACGTTTAATCAAAAATGTTTGGTAAATACATGTAAATACAGAATTTACTTATTTTGCGTTCTGTTTTTTTTTTTTAATACCTACTTGGTAGTGTAAGAATGAGCAAATATGTGAAATATTTAACTTTCTAATAATTTCGCAATTTCACTTGCCTGACACATGAAGAAAATGAGCAGGCACATGGCGATGTTAATTTTACATATGGTGGAAGAGTACACGACGTGCATACAAGTAGATCTTAAGAAGGGCTTTCAAAAGTGCTCAGTCTACCGTAAACAGCCTACAATATACCGTGCGTCGTTAACAAAACGGTCCCCGGATATTTTTACCCTACATGCCACCGTTCCCGATAAATTAATTGATCATTTTCTAGCACTGTGTGTGTGTTGTCTTTATGCTAGACGTCGTCGGTATAATTCAGTTCCATCCTGTATATGGTTCTCGAATACAGCATATGTGGCCATCAATTGGACTCACAAAATAAGACGTTGACGTTGGAGATTTTCGCTTCGACTATCGTGAAGGCATCAAATGTGGTAAAATACGTATTTAAAAAAATATATATGACGTTTATTTCCATAAATGTAACAACTGCTGGTGGCAAAGAAACTACCGCCAAATCAGAAGCAGATAGAGAAAAAAAATCGGGCATCACAGGGTACATGACCTCAACTCCTTCCCCCCCGTTAAACTCGCGCGTTCGTATGAAACTGTCCTTTGAATGTTTTCAAACTGAAATGAAATAATGTCAGTATTTTGCAAAATACTGATTTTTATTGATTAGCTCCTTAACACACTATCCCGAGTATAATCGTTCACGCCTGATATGTTGCGGAATATGTGAAACCATGATCGATGCTGGACAAGTACAGAAGCTAACACCAAAATGGACATCGCCTTTCTGTGGGCAATGCTATTGGCTGCTGTTGACACCCAAATTACTATATAATTCGTTGTCTATTGTAACATGGATCTACTGAAACCCTTTCCATAGATAGGTTCCATACTCTCAGGTGCTATAGAAAAAATATTTGTACACTAAGGCGTTAACTCAATATTGTTTCCTGAAATGATGATGAGATATTGCCCATCTCCTTTGCAACGAATCTGAAGTCTAGAATTACATATGCATAATGACTAGCTGATAAATCTCTCTCCCCCCCCCCCCCCCGGGGCTCATCAAAAAGGAAAGTCTAGTCCCTGTACTGCGGCACATCTCTACATAAACCACGGAAATCATCAACACTTCGTCCAAAGGAGAACGTGGAAGAATATGTTCGTGATAGCATGCTGTATATTCGCGAATAAAAAAAAAATATCTTCCTCTTTTTAGTTCGCTGGAGAGTTGTTCGCGAATCCCGGCCCCCCATCAGGCGGCTTTGTATTGCCGAACTTCCAGCGCTCGCAAAGGATGCTTGATTTATGCCTTGAAGACGTCAGCCCGTAGCCCGTCCGAACCGCTTCTCCACAACCCCTATCCTCCCCCCCCCTTTTTTCCCGTGGCGGCCCGCTCGGGATTTGCGCCTATTGAAAATCGATGTTTTATGTTGTCGCGGCCTCCTCCTCTTGGCGCCTCTCCTCTTCGCGGTCGCAAACATTTGGAGCCATCCCACGACCGAAAAAATAAATAAAAGTAGGTTAGGGAGCGGGCGGACACTTCCACGAAGCGTTACACCTCCACCCCCCCCCCCCTCCTTCAACCTTCCGAATCAAAATGTGTAAGGAGATTTGTCAACCCCCCTTTTTTCCCCATCCACTATTGTTTAGCACTACGACCAGGGGGAACAGAAGAGAAAATTTTTTTTTCCCCTCAAGTCGTAAACCGAGGTAAAACGGTAGGTCTATATTTTTCGCATTATTATTATTTTTTTCCATTCCAAGCGAGGCGTGTGCTCAGCTTGCGAAAGGGAGAAAAATATATAGGTGTGTGTATATATATGTATATGTATATATATGTATATGTGTGTGTGTATATATATATATATATATATATATACACACACACACACACACATATATATATATATATATATATATATATATATATATATATATATATATATATATATATATATATATATATATATATATATATACATGTAAGCTTTCCAGACACCCCTGCTGGCTTTTGAGGGTTTATTACTCGCGTGCGAGGTGCACTTCCACCAACCCTACCAGGAGGTTAAAAGTTAGTGGGAAGGGGTTGTTTAGGGGAGGCGGAAACATTCCCATTCGGAGCGGAAAAGGAATTCCTTTGCGGAAACAAGGGGATTCCTATAGAAAAAAAAAAAAAAACCGGAACGCACAATTGCCGAGATTGCGCGCGGCTCTCGACGAGTGTGTTTACCTCTGAACGTCGCGAAGATGAGAATTGTGCGCCCCGCGGGTGGGTGCGCGGGGGGGGGCGGGGGGTAGGGGCAAGGCGGCAACCTGTAAATAGGCTCGTGAATAATGCAAGCCTTCTCGGACAGAAACACTTTTTTTTTTTATCTCGCATTCCCTGGTGACAACGGGGTGGATGCCGCAGCCGTTACTTTGACTCCGGCGACGGTTGATCCCCACAATTTGAAAAGTTGGCCTTAATTTCATCACCCATCCTTCCGCCCACATGGACTTAAGACTTGGCATCCACACGCCATGAAATGAAAATGCGAACTTGTTCGAAACAAAATATTTTAAAGTCGCTAGCTTTTGTCCCAAAGTGCATAAAACACACAGAAACAACCCTGTTGCTACAAATTCAAATACTAAACTTCCAATAACATGTTTATACATCAGAACTACTTTTCACAATTGTTTGCAAACATTTCCACAAACCGGATGTGGAGCATTTGTGTTCATTTATTCTGCTGACTACAAAAATATATTCACGTCTACATGAGTAAGAAGCGAATAGTTTCTGAGTTCTAAGTAATTTCCTGCATTACTCTACAAATTTTGTAACAGACTGCAGTTAGACTAAAGTGATCACTTTAGAAATCAACCATTGGAAGTATGTCACTGCCCGCGTATGTCTGTTTTCTGGCTGAATAGGCGTGGCATGTTTTCGTTCAGTGAATATTTGTTTTACCTTACTGAAGCGGAAGAGTTGGTCAGAGTGAGCTACCTACCCCCCCCTACCCCCTCATGAAAAAGTAGTACTTCTCCTCCCCCCTCGCGAAAAAAATTCGAAACTGTTTACTGTATCCACCACTTAAATTGAGGTCCTGCCATGTTCTAGCTGTTTCACAGAGGAGCGATTTGTTCAAATGGTTTCTGTTCCCTTCTACTTTCTGTCCAACAAACCCCTCATACATTAGATAGACATTTGTATTACTCGGTGACATAAACGAATTAAGTATATCACCATAACGTTTGTTGAAACAACAAAATGTCTGCTAAAAAGTTATATATATGTTTTTCTTAAGACTTACTGGCGTTGCTAGAACCGAAAATGTATTTGGTCTACAAACTAACATTTCACTACGTTTGAAGAGACTATAGCCACACTTTTCCATTAGTTCGCACTGTTGGTGGCTTTGGATATCGTGCTATGATCCATGATATGACCCAGTATACAGGCACACAGTAGACGAATAAACAGAGGTTGTGGTAGGTAATAATTTCTGTTAACTTAAATTATTAATTTTGCTTTCTGTTTTTTTTTAAATGCAGCGAACTGTGAAAATAGCAGATTTGTAAAATATTTGATTTTCTAATAATTTTACAATTTCACTCAGTGGCGTGTAGTGCGTTTATTTTTCAGGGTAAGCAATATAATAGCCCCACATAGTTGAGTGTTTTAGATAACATTTCTTAGTGCCGGGCTGTGATTGCATTTTCAATTTCTACTAACAAACGCAGCTTCCGACTTTGCTTATCAGCCACATGCATTTACCGTTTTATAATACCTAACCTTAGTTACAAAAACGGAAACGAAAGGAATGCAATAATAATTAATCTGAATATTATTTAGAGAGCATATTACAAATTATCAGAAAACTCCCGTTTTACCGAACACTTGCATCCACTTTCCTAGGGAAAGAGGACTGGAGGACGCAAACAGAACGACTGCTTACCCTGCCGAAGGAACGCGGAAGGGTAACTAGCTTGCGAGTTCGATTCATCGCTAGTCGCTCCCGTTTGTGGAAATAAGTACTAGATAGCAGCACTATGCGTTTACAGTACGGGAGTTACGGAAACTCTTGTCTCTCGAATCGGAAACTGGAAACTCAGATTTAAATGTGTTTAAATTTAAAGTTAAGGCTAAAACTATAAAGGATCAAACATTTCCAACATGTATAGGGTAAACATCGCTTACCTTGCGTCTGTGGAATAAACGCCACGACGCATGAATAAAGTGTTGACGCCCATGAAAATGTTAATCTTACATAAGGCGGAGGAATACATAACGCGCATACACGTAGATCTTAAGCAGGGCTTTCAAAAATGCTCTTTTTATCGTGAATAGCCTATATTCTGTGATGCAGTCGACGCAACGTGGCGAAACTAGTTCTCGCGAGAGCGCGCGCGAATAAAAGGAGGAGGTAATCAGACGAACAGACAAGGAAATGTGTTTTGCGGGAAAGAGGCGAGGTAGTCGTGTTCCCGGGAAGGCGTCTGCCACAAAGGCGGGCGCAACATGTGTCGCTTGGTTGAAGTGCCACCGACGCCGACAAACCCACACTCTTCAGCGTGTCTGACGCGGGAGCGGTATACCACGTACTGAAAACATCGGGCTCCGGCTCCCGTGGCGGACGATCGTGTGCGCCCGGAGCCTGGGTGGGTCAGTTGAAGATGGCTTCGCGCGTCTGCTGAGGGCAGCCCAACGATCAAGGCGGGGAGACTGGGGACAATCCAGAGGCGCTGAAACAAGGGAAGTTGGCGAACCACCTCACTGATGGATTCTGCGGGCTGTCAACTGTAGATGCGTGTGGAATGGAATGGAACAGCCTCGGAACTTGGAAGCAGTGGCATCAGCCTTCACTTGTGGACCAGCGGATTCGCCTCCACAACTGGTATCTCCTGGATGTCCCGCCGAGCGCTGCTCACATATGACGAAGGGAGATTTTGGAGGAGGGGGAGGGCGTGGCTACCCGATCCGTTATTCCCCACCTTCACCTGCGATGTAGAGTTCCTGATGTCGGCGCAGAAGAGCGAACATGGGGTAGGTGCCATAACTGAGCTGCTCGGATTTCTTGCGCCCTCGGCTGGAAGCTTAAGGACCCTGCCTGAAGTCGCTGCTGTCGATATTGCTGTGCGGGCAGTCAGGCGGCCCGCGCAGGAATATGGATGGCAGTCCCACCTTAAGGGCGCACGTGCCTCTAACATGCTGGACCATACGCCCCGTCACCTCTCTACTAGTTCTTCGTCACCTATTAAATCAGCATGGATTCCATACCTCCTATCCCCTCTAGCATTTCTTAATGCTTCCACAGGTTTTGAACTATTTCCTGTCGGGAGGGGTTTCACCGTGTCTATGCGGGTTTTACCCTCCCACTTCTTAACTATAGTGCAGCTACAGGTACACTTAAGGAGGTAGTGATGGCCGTAGACCGCTGGCCATGGCTACCCAATCCCTCACTGCCTCGATGCCCGCCTCCTTAGCATGAAATTCCCTTTCCTTTAGGCTTAAGAGGTTCCCCCTGAGACACAATTAGAAACCGACCCTACCTTCGGTCATACATTTAATACTAAGCAATAGGGTAGATTGGAAAACATCGCCTTTGGGATGAAACGAGCTATTGGCCATTGATTTTCACAGTTTGGAGAGGGGGGGTGGGTGCCTCCCAAGGGAGACGTGACAACATGCTGAGGGGGGCGCGGGTGCCGAGTTGTTCGCTTGTACAGTTAGTAAATAGAATTCAAACTTTTTTAATCGGACTGTAAGGAGGAATTTGAGGATGCTGTTTCTATGACAAAAAAATTCAAACCATTTGCAGCACCTGAGTGACAATATCAGTTGTTACTTTTCCAACTCGCGTGACAATAACATTTATAGATTAGCGACGGGTCCTTTCCATGTTGACATAGACTCGCTGCCAGGAACCCTTCAAGCGCAGGCGTTGGAAATAAAAAACGATTCTGCTGCGGAATACGAATTTGAGAAGACTGACAAAACATTGTTTTTGGTCAAGTACTTCAAAGTTTATCCCGACATAGCAGCGCAAGCACTGCGACTGTGTTCGCATTTTCCAATCGCCTATTTGTGTGGAAGGGCGTTTTCAGCAATAGTAGCAATAAAATAGAAGCATAGAAGCAAAATCGATATTGCCAGTCATTTACGTTGTGAAATTTCTTCTATTAAACCAAGAATTGGGAATCTTGTTAAATATATGCAAGATCAGCCATCTCATTGATTGACTTCTTCACCACAGTTCATGTTTAATAAGCATTAAAGCTTAATGATTAAATAAAACCTTTGAAACTTTTATTCTTTTTTGTTTTACCCTTATAATATCGAAGTTGCGACACGGCCAGGGTGGGGGGGGGCATAGTTACTTTTTTTTGCATAAGGGAGACGTGATAAACTAAAGTTTGGGAACCCCTGTTATAGGCTATTCGCGGTTACGTGAGCACTTTTTGAAGCCCTCTCATTTGGAATAATCTATGCTATAGGCTATTCACGACAAAATGAGCACATTTGAAAGTTATCATCACACTATTCATGTACCGGTCAAGTGAAAATGTGAAATTATTGTAAAAGTAAATATTTACAATTATTACACTTCGATGCATTAAAAAACCGAATAAGTAATTTAAGTTAACAGAAATGGTTACTCAACACTTCTTATTCTACGTTAAGATGCGAAACTACTTCCTATCCATTATTGCCAATTTTACTGGATGCACTTACTCAGGACGCCTGATAAAATGTATGCAAATAGGAGCAGTGAATTTTTCTAAGGTTGATTTCAAAAGTGCCCACTTTATCGTGGGCATCCTTTAATAAACAAAATTGAAGTGTATATATGTTATATCGAAATTAATACCAATAGCTAAGCGTTATATGATATTCAAAGTGTGTGGAAGTATAAATAACGGTTTTTAAAATATTTGTCTGTCTGGATGCTTGTCCAGAATAGGCTCCTAAACAGCTATATTGATTTTGATAAAACTTTCAAAGATCATAGAGTTTATTTCTATTTAAAATCTGCTCTTTATTTCATCTCAATATCTCAAATGGTTATTAAGTAAATACATTTTTTCGTGTAATTTTCTTTGTGTTTCATATCTTATTTCTTTGCAAAAGAATTATTATCAAAAAGCGCTTTTGAAACAACAATAGTTTTTATTTAAATAAGCATTAAAATAATACGTATCATATAAAAAGATACATTAGTTTTTGGAAGAAAATAATAAAATAACATATTATCAAACAACCAACACTAACGCGACGATAAAACTATTTCCGATAATAAAGAAGACTAATCTTTCAAACCAATTATATAGGTATGTATTTCAATAACTCCATAAAGCCTGGGCGAAACGATGGTTGGCTGTATTTTAATAACACTATAAAACCCAAGCGAAGAATTTTAAACACATATTAACAAATCCTTAAGTCCACCCGAACGAATTTGCAGGCACTGCATTGATTTCCATCTAATATTAAAAAGACATTTGTAAATTCTATTTGATTAGTATTTAAAATTTGAAAATTATTATTTTTTGATTACAGAAATTATTATGTATAAATTTCGATTGACACGATTCACGACTAATTTCAATTTTCTATTTCTATTTAAAAAATATCTAAACAAATCCTTATGTCCACGCGAACGAAATCACTGGAACAGTTGGTAGTCAGTAAATATATACTTTTTGTAGCCTTGGAAGTTACGTTTCGAGGCCAGTGGAATGTATACATGGTGTTAATTACTTACATGGCAATGTTTATTTTAAAAAAGTGGTAAAGGATAAAAAATGGCCGATAGGATAAAAAAATTAACTAGGGACCCGAAAGTGCTGACTTTACCGTGAACAGCCTATACTGCTGTTACAGATACGAAATAGCGTGGCGGTTACTTTTGACGTGGGTGTACCCATTCGCTGATTGGCCGGGAACGGGCATTCGCGAGTGAAGAGATTTGGGCGGCTCTTAATAGCGAGGTCTTGAGAGCCGACGTGGGGTGATTAAAGTGAGTATGGAGCGGCGTCGGAATGAAGGGTCGGGGGAAACGGGAGATCCCGGAGAAGGCCCGCCGACCAACGGCATCGTCCGGCGCGATTTCCACTTGCGGAAAGTCCGGCGACCCGGCCGGGGTTCGAGCCCGGTTAGCCTGGGTGGGAGGCGAGCAGGCTAACCGCCCAGCCACCGCGGCCCTTAACGGGCTTTTGTGTCTTTTTTCTGGTCGCTGCGTGCTGCGAAACGTCCCCAGTTGGTTGGGCAAGACGAATGGGTTACCAAGCGCTGGCCAGTGACGCCATTTCGCTGGCGTGTGCCGCTGGAGTTCGTGGTGTAAGTTACTGATTCACATATGTATATGTATCTACTCTCTTCATTCAAGATACTTTCAAGATTCAGCTGGTCGACTCTTGAACCGGGACCCACATGCACGAGAAGACACATACGATACGACTGTTAAAACCGTACAGGCAATGCGATACAGGACGTGTCAGACGGCAGCCGCACTGCTAGAAATTTCTGTAGATTTACGGAAGCGCGTATGGAGATGTAGAGTTAATTTACGGAAAGGCACTCCGTAATGACGAATAATGGAAATGAGCTACATATACCTAAAATACGGAAGCTCATGATATTCTTACGGCTTCGGTTTCGAGACACGAACAATGCAGATACCTGAAACGTATAACATCCCAAACTTCACAGTAGCTGCTACTTCGTTCGTGTAAAACAGTAGTAGGTGGGCGACGAATCACTCATGGAGTGGCAATTCGTTTATTCATGTTCAAATTCCATTACAGGACAACATTTCCTGTACCTATACGCAGTGAAACACGCACATAATGAAAATAATTTTTTTTTTAGTAACTTCGTTTTCTAAACCGCAAATATTACAAGCTCTCTAACCCGTCTAGAAGCTAAGACACTCTCATGTAAAATACATATTTACGAAAATCTTAGTGTAAATATGTGGTAGGTGAGTGATTGGAGTTATTGATTGTTGATCATTCGACTCGTGTTCAAATCCCACTGCAAACAAAATATTCAAACTTTTTTTTCATTTCTCTGTTATACACAGTGAAATATATTCCGAACATAACATAGATGTGCATTACTAAGATAAGAGGTGCATGCATCGTTCAATACAAATTATATATTTACAACAATACTTAGTAAAAGCGTGGTGGGTGAGTGGCTAAATTGTTGGACAGTTAAAACCTTTTTTCCAATTTGACCTCCCGCCGCCGGACGGCATTTTTTTTTAAATAATCATTTTTATACACAGTAAATCACCCACATAACGAAAGTAAAACTTTTTTTGTAACTCCTTTTTATGAAGAGTAGATAAAAAAATTAACTTCTAAGATTGTGGACACGTTCCGTGATTTCACGGAGATTTGTGTGAAATTTACGAAGAGAACGTTATTGAATAAAGGAAGAGACAGCGATTTACCTCAAATGACTGGATAATCTGTAACCGGTATTTTCCGTAATTTTACGGACATTTTTTTGTAACAGTGCACGAACGAAAACTGTCACGGGGGCGACAGAAGTGATGCATATTTTTGCCTTGTCGTGCAGCACGTCAAGCAGGGAGTGCCATTTTGTAAAACGAAATAGTTCCATTAGCTTCCCCTACAGTGGAAAATTTGCATCTCACAAAGGGGGAAAATTATTTGCCACTTACCGGATCAAACTGATAAATTTTACATTTATGCCTTGTGCTTACGTAATATCTACATTTTTTGTGGGCCTCGGGGCTACGGTATACCGCACCGTGTTGCAGCAGATAGAGCTCTCGCCTCTCACGCATGAGAACCGGGTTCGATACCCGACATACTCGCTACCAGATTTACATATGGCTGAGGGGGGGGGGGTGAGGTCCTTAGGAGGGCTGATACCCCTGTCCCTTAGTGCTTGATTTTATTCTGAATAAGTCGATATTTTTTTAATAAATTCTCTAAGCAATAAAAATATATAGGCCGTTCACGATCAAGTGGGCACTTTTGAAAGCCCTGCTAAAGTTATACTTTCTTGCCCATTATGTATCCTTCCGCCACATGTAAATAGACATTGCCATGTGACTGCCGTGTGATTGCCACATGTTAATAAACTCAATGTTTACATTTCAGGACTGCTAAATGTAACATGTATAATATATATAAAACATGTAACATATATAATGTATATAACACACGATACATATGTATATAAGTATACATATGTATATATGTATGCATACATATAATGCATATAATAAAATATGTAAAATATATAATCGTTTAGGTCATGTCAAAGCTCCGGTAAGCAAAAACTTTACACGATAAACAATTGAAATATGAACGCCCTAGTAATGAAGTCATGGAAACCGTGAAATAGCAAACATTAAACTTGGGCGGTGAAAAAGGACAAACACGACACGTTAAAAAAGGACACACATTAGTTAAGCCGAAAAATAATTTGGAAGGGCAGCCAAATCCAGATTTTGAAATAGACTAGCACTGCACACCCAAGGTACAACACCACTTGTCACACAAATTACCAAACATTTAAAAACTATACCGCAAACGTAACGTTGCCCAATACTCACTGTTTTCTAAATGCCCCATCGCTCTGTAGCGTGACAAGTAAAACGTCAGCTCGAAAACATGGTAGCTATGTTTGGCCTCAGCTGACCGAAGTGAAGTGCAACTAAGCCATCAGGAAAAAAACATACATCCTGCAGGCATAAGGTAGCAGCGTAACGTAGCAGACGTCTAAAGCGTATAAAGTATACAGAGCGAGGCCGTGCATGGTCTTAAATAAACAACCACGACAAAAAAATAACGACGCACGAAGGGGAAAGGAGAAGGCTGGGAGGCAGAAGAGCGCGGTAAGGCGAGGGAATCTGAGTCGAGCAAAGAGTACGCCACTGCACAGAAGCAGGTGGTGTTAATAAACATAACGTGACGGAGCTAACGTGGCAGTACATAAAAATATGTAATATATAAAAAATTAAAATGCATAAAATATGTGCATATATGTACATTTCAAGGATAGTTTTATATGTACCTTTATAAATGGAGATAAGTTAATTTCAACATAGGCCTATTATGTATATATATAATAAAAATAATTTACACTAAAAATATAAACAGATCAACAAATGCATTTGTGTATACATACATATTTTTTCGACACCATTACTCTGTGTTTGTACCATTCTGAGACCCTCCAAAAAATAACTGGACATTTATGCTGTGAATTGAAGTGGTAATAGAAGGGTATACCAGGCTTGTAACTGGCACCACCTTCATTTGTACAAAATAATTCTAAAAATAAAGTACATTATTTATAGCTAAGTGAAATGCTCATCTGATGATGGCCACATTTCCAGTGTCTCTTGTGGCCCAACTGGGTGCGACATTTTATTTTTGTCAAACACACACAGACCTCAAGAAACCAATTTTACAGGTAAAGTGCATGGACTCTCATAATTGTTGTTGTTCCTTCATTGCAATTACGGCAACAAAACTGAAAACTTAAATGAGAAAAGTATTTAAAGAAAATTTCTAAAATTCCAAAGAATGGTTCATGCGCGCACACACGAAGCTGAAAGAAATATGTCTTATTATTAATGTAAATCCAATAAATATCCACAAATTGCAGCAAAATGATAATGTAAAAGACAAATTATAAAAGTAATACTTACAGTTAGTGTTCGATTTTAACGCCTGTCCGCCTGCCCGAGACAGGTAGAAATCAGCACGGACAGGTGAATGTAATTCGCAAGCAAACAGGAGCTATGGGAGTCTGGGGTCTTGACTATACCGTGTAATTTGCATTACCAAATAAAACAATTGCACTTGCATCAAGAAAGAATGTCGGGAACAAGCACAGCTATAGGTATATAAATAAATAAAAAATTAATTAATTAATTAATTAAACCAGCTTCAAGATTTTATAGTTTATAGGACCTTGGAACACCTTTGGTGTAGCATCAAACTGTGACGTTTATGTTATGTTAACAATAGTAAAACTTAACACTGTAACTTGGGAAACAAGTTTGAGGTTAGACCTACATTACAAAATAACACAGTAAAGTAAAAAAGGTGTAAAATTAACGTATAATTATTGACGGCAAAATTTGCACTTGTCAAGGCAGATTTAAGAAATGTTACATGGATAGGCCTAAATAGATACGTACAGACGTGTTTGAGGTTAGGCCTACATTACAAAACAGCAGAGTGATATACAAACGTGTAAAATTAACGTATAATTACTGCCGGCAAAATTCACATTTGTTTAAAAGGCAGATTCAAGAAAGGTTACATGACTGGGCATAAATAAATACGTACAGACGTATTTGAGGTTAGGCCAACATTACAAATAGCACAGTAATATACAAACGTGTAAAATTAACGTATAATTACTGCCGGCAAAATTCGCACTTGTTTAAAAGGCAGGTTCAAGAAAGGTTACATGATCGGGCATAAATAGATACGTACACACATATTTGAGGTTAGGCCTACATTACAAAACAACAAAGTAATATACAAACGTGTAAAATTAATGTATAATTACTGCCGGGAAAATTCGCACTTGTTTTAAAGGCAGATTTAAGAAAGGTTACATGGCTGATGATAAGTAGATACGTACAGATGCATTTGAGGTCAGGCCTACATGATAAAACCATACAGTGATGAAAAAAAGTTTGAAATTAATGTATAATTATTGACGGCAAAATTTTGGCTTAGTATCAAGACAGATTTAAAAGAAAGGTTTAACAGATGGGCGTAGGTACATAGGTACACATAACTTTTTATATTATTTGTCGAACTTAGGCTATATCATGTACTTCGCAAACTGACATGAATATATTAATAACGCATATCTGCTGTCGTTCATTTACTTTCATTATTGCTATTCAACTTTCCGTTTATAATATCACGTTTCCAACTGTCGATTCCTACTTGTTCTTTTTCAACGATTTACTTCAATAACGTTCTGGGGATAAGCAGGGAAAATACATCGTAAAAACACATTTACTCTTACCTCCGGACAGCTGCAGATGAAACTTTCATCATTTCTGCAATTCGTTCGAAGACCTGGCACGGCTTCATCTCTCCTCTACGAATTAAAGAATAAATACTTTCGGCGAGATTTATAATGTCTTCCTGACGCTGACTATTCGTAAGCAGTTTGCTGGAACTCATAACTTTACACAAGATCACTACAACACAATTAAACGCTATACGACCTATAATAAAACAATGATGATTGCAGATATACTGAAAAATAAATGAAAAATATTAAAACACAATAACTTCCAGATTCCAAATTTGTAGCTTGCCTAGCAACCACTCCACACAAGCAAAGCCAAGCAACAAGCATAAAGGAACCACAACAACGGGCCGTTGGTTTTGACCGTTGAGCCGATCACGTGACACAATGTAATTATGAGTTACAGTATATACATTATCTTTATGCCAACAATTACTTTAAACTGTACAAAATAAACTTCAAACAACTTAAATAGTCATACATTTTAACATTACACTTTCAATATAGTGTTATTTCTTAGAACTCCTTTTCAAATTTCATTGCCAACTTAACTGAGTGTGTTCATCCCCAGCCTTTGTGGTAACACACATTGATATACATATGCAGTTGCGGGCAATGGTTTTTTTTTCAAAGATTGATTTCTAGAGTGCTCACTTTAACGTGAACGGTGTTTCCCATACATAATAAAATATAAAATAAATAAAAATACATACACTTAGCATAGTATCAGAAAATTTTTAAGTATTTATATCTATGGCGTAACAACAAATTACTTAAGGGCGTGGTTACTCTGATTAACTTCACAATATAAAGAATGCGTTGTATTTAAGGCAGTTACGTATACTCCTTACTATCATCACATTTAGAGGATTATTAGTAACTTTGTACTGGTTGATAACATTAAAAGCAATTTACATATGTTCTCTTCTGGATATGCCCCTGGTTTAGATGGGCTATCCACTAAGCACTGGCAGAAGATAATTATTACTATTTATCACGTGGTTCGAACGTAATGCACACTTCCACACTTCTCAAGTAAACCCCTTCTTAATGGCTTTCTAGATCTGCCTCTACTGTGACAGCACTTTCCATGTATTTGGTGCGTTTCACTCTTAGATTGTAGTAGGTGGTCACATGGCGCGCTCTGTTGTCCGATGACTACGGATTATCGGTAGTCAAGTTACGCTGCATTGAAAGAATAAGTACACACATACATAGAAAATAATACGTAAGGACTGCTCGCAGTAAAGTGAGTACTTTTGAAATCGCTACTTAGGATCTACTTATATGCGCATCAAGTAAAATTTAAAATTCTCAGAAAAGTAAATGTTTTGTAAACATGCTTTTTTTACGCTTATAAGCATTAATAAAAGAGATAATAAAAGAAATCGCTTTATTATCTACAAATGTTTATCTAACACGTCTTTTAATTCAACGTTAAGACATGGAACTACGTTATTACCAACTCTACAGAGTGCATATGCCGGCCAATGTGACCCTATGCAGGTATAGGCTGTTCACGGTAAAGTGAGCATTTTTTAAGGCCCAATTCAAAAGCTATTAACCACTAATAAATAGATTTTATTGCAGCTCCAGGTGTCAACTTTTGTTAGTTGTAAAATGTTTACACTGTGTTCATTAGTTTGATGACAATGTTTATATTAAAAAAGTGACCTGAAGATAGAAATCTAATGAAACGAAAAATTCAGCAGGGCCTTAAAAAAATGCTCACTTGACTGCGAATCGCCTATAGGGGCGGTGACATTTCTCATAGGTTGATTTCATAAGTGCTCAAGTGTCACATTGTACAGTGATGTATAATATAACATTATTTGATTAGCTACCGACTGCAATCTAAGAGCGAGACACACTATAGTGGCGGAGCTGCGTGGCAGGGAGAGGCGAGAGCTAGGAACCGCATCTGAACGGATCTGCCTGGAGTAATCATCCTGTGCGTGGGTGGAGGAGACAGTGGGTATGGTGTGTGTGTGTGTGTACGTGATAGTGAGTGGTCGTCGGGGGGCGGGTAGGGTGTTGGCTATCTCCCGAGGATGAGAGGGCGGCCTGGATTACCCAGGTGCAGGGAATTAGTGAGCGAGGCAAATCCTTTGAAATGCCACAGCCTATGTCCCCCCCCCCTCCTCCTCATAGCCACAGTGGTCGTTGGCGCCTGTCCTGAGTATACCCCTTCGGCTGCGTGGCACGGTCCTGCAATCAGCAGACGTTTACTTCATCCAGTCCAAGGTGGCAGCAAAAAAAAAAGCGAGTCACCAAGCCAAAGTCACTGGAGTGGAAAGGAGAGATCTGGGAGGCTCTTTCCCTTTTCAAACCCAATTTAATTTATGGTTTCAGGTGTTGCATAAAATAAATTTTATGATACGTGATGTTCTTAAGTCAACACGCCACCTGCTTCATTGTCACAGCCAATGGGCTGCAGGTTATAATAAGTTCGGCTACAGTTATACGAACCAAATATGATCTAGAGCAGCATAGGCTGTTCACGGTAAAATTGGCACTTTTGAAAGCCCTGCTTACGATCTACTTGTTTACACGTCGTGTGTTCTAAAATACAGAAAGCGAGGGAAATAATTTAATTTATCACAGATGGTTACCTATCACTTTTCATTCGACGTTTAAATATGGAACTACTTTTCCTCCATCGTTACCAACTTTACTGGGCGCATGTCACTCGTTTCGCTCGTTAAAACATCTGCAGGTAAGGGCAGTTACTTTTTTCTAAGTTTGATTTCAAAAGACCGCACTTTATCGTGAACAGCCTTTAAGACGGTTTGAGCTTCGCAGTGTGCAGTACAGACCAAAAATTACATACACGTGCGTAATGCACATAAATTGTGTACACTGGGTCCGAATGGGTTAAGGTGGTCGCCTGGGTAGGCCGCCTAACGGAGTGCAGAGCTCCAGCAGAAAACGATTTATTAAAAAATCGTCCAACGTATCTGAGTGAGGTCTAATTACGAATAGCATTTAAGACACGTTACGCGTCTGTATACGATATTCAGTTCCTCCATCTCTCTCTAAAGCATGTTTTTGAGATAGTGAAAAATGGCTCAAACGGGTGTTTTCACGGCCATTTTCGGGTATGAACATTCCGGTACGAAACATTAAAAAAAATGTACAGGGACGTGCATCAAACGTTAATTTATATTTTTACGTCATAAAATGGCATGGTCTCCGCTGAAAGTCTCATAGAGGCGCGTTATCGACGGCAACACTGCATGCCAGTTCAGTGCTTTGCGCGTAGAGGCGATGGGAGAGTTGATGCACATGTCTCGGTCGTCCCTAACGCTCCCCACGCTCTTAGGCCTTCCTTCGACCAGGCGGCCACGTCAACATCGGAGTCTTGAAAGACGATGAGGGTGAAACGAGGTGAGTATGGAGAAGCGACGGAATGTAATGGCGGGGAAAACGAAGGATCCCCGAGAAAACCAGCCGACCAGCAGCACCATCCAGCAGGATACCCCACATGCGGAAATCCGGGAGCTAACCAGCCGGGAATCGGACTCGGTTCGTCTAGGCGGGAGGCGAGTAGTCTACTCACTACACCACCGCGGCCCCATCAGCTGGCTGGTCGTTTCTCAGTGTGATCGCCGCAAGAAATACAAGTATCTAAATTAGCGGCACGTAATTATTTGCTGGCCTCAACATATAGGTTTTATACATTAAGAGTTACTTTATTTTAGCAAACTTGTGGGACTTGTATGTATTTAAACGTTTCTTTATTTATAATTTGTTGTTATGGTGTTTCTTTGGGGCAGGAAAATATTATTTCTAATTTATTGCGACTTTTAGAATTTTTTGGGGTAGGGAAATATCAGGTATGTATTTTCCAAGAAATAATGAAACTATTAATGCACGCCCATAGGTTATTCGGGGTTCCTTCGCCCTTTTTAAATCAAACCTTTGGAAAACCACACCATGTACGTCGTGTTTAGTTATTTCCTAAATATGACATGTAACACTAGCGTTTTATACTTGTGTTCATAAAATTATAACTTCATTTTTGGTTAATTATAATTAATATGATTATAAAATAGCGAGAAAACATGTGTGTTGGTAGCGCCTAATAAGAAATAGTGGTCATGCAAAACAGTATTAGAACTGAGAGGGCCGAAGTGCTTTCTTTGTCCTATGGTGTAATTTTCCAGACTTAGTTAAGCTTGTTTTTCACGAGGCGGAAGAATTCCCTGGAAGTAGAACTTTAGCAGGGCTTCAGAAAAGTGTACAGCAACTGTGAATGGAATATATAATTACAACACTCTTACTGCCTCGGGGTGTAATGCGTGTGTGGTCTAACTACATAATGCGTGTGTGGTCTAACTACATGCACGACACATAGTCCTCAGCACACTGTCGTGGGAATTCCTTAAAAACGCCAGAGTTTAGGGGGAAAGAAAGCAAGGTGACATTTTAAAATCGGTTTTTTACACATTGTATATTTGTTACAAATTTAGTGGCAGTTGATTGGCATTCCAATCATGCAACGAAGTGTGACATATTATACTCTTTAAGGGCACGTGTTTTTCGCGAAAAGCTTTCAAGACCAGTTGTAATCCAAAACACTTTGGTTCATATGCACTTTTCGTGGTTAGATTTTAAATGTCACGTGCTTCAAGCGTCTGTCCGCGAACCATGGACGCTCAGTATTGGAGCACTAAATTCTTACTGGCCCAGTCAAATATGAACATGTCTTCTCATGTAGACGTGCGGTCAATTACCTAAGGAATTTGGGGTTGTTGACATAGGATATAGAAGTATAGCATAAGCATAAATTTTTTGGCGAGAAATAGATGGCCCTATCTTTAGAGAATACTCCAACTTGATACTTTCCACATGTGCAGTTCTAAACTGGTCCATTGACTGCAAAGCTTGTATGGAGACAGCCTTAAACAAGCTAAATACCCTACAAAACTGAATTTAAAACTTAACGCATTTATTTCCCCAAGGTATTGCTTCCACATCTTGCTTGTTTTGATACGTCTACGGTTACATCACTTCTGCTGTGTTGCAATTTAGGTTATGATCTGTTGCTATGCAAAGGGCTTCTCAAGTATTTGAAAGATTTCATTCAGCGGGGTTTAAAATAATGTGTTTCACAGATACCCAAATTAAATAACGAGAAATGTCCGTGAATTAATTTGTCCTTGTCCTCGATCGAGAAACGGAATCATTCACGAATGCATCGTGCCCAAGTGTCTGAATTAACAGTTTATAAATACTTGTTTACTAAACCTGAATCAGTTGGTAAAACGCTTGTCACAGAATGCCAGTATGTAAGCTGCTACCTCACAGCGAATCTGTAGAGGGAATATTTTGTAGAGAGCGCATTAAACCTGCTCAGCAAGAAACTTAATATTTCTAACAGTACACTTTATTTTTGTCGTTGAGATTATCAAAATATTATGGTTAGAAACCTGCAAAATTCGCGTCATTATTTGAGGACAAAATAAACTTGATAGTATAGCTCAATCGCGTCCAACCAAGTCGAAAAGAAAATGGCACCTGATTTCACCGGGAGCCATTAAACAAATGACCCCACTCGAATATATATATAGGACGTTGAAATTCATTGCGCATGCCAGAAAATAATGCAAATTTCGCAGGTCTCTAATAACGGCTTCTTTTAAGGTAATCTAATCGTCTACAAAAATAAAAATATGTGTATTTCACGTACTGTATTATTAAAAAGTCCCTATTAACCTAGGATGTATTCATGTTACAGTGTATATATATAATAAAAACATGAGAGTGTTGAAAAACAAAAAATGTATAGAGAAATATCCTTGTCATTGCCTGAACACGTGATAATGGCAGTTCTATATATGAATCATGCCCAAGTGTTATCGATATGCTCAGAAGTTTTGGTCACCTATTGAGAGGCATGTTTGAGTGAGTGAGGCAAAAATCGATGAAGAGCTATATGGACGACGCAGAACGGTGTATGTAAAGTGGTATCGCCTCTACGCGCAACGCGCTCAACTGTCGTGTATTATTTCCTATCGGCGACTCCCCTGGACGTGACTTTTAAGCGGTGACCCTGTAACTAGGGCCACCTGTTATTCGCGAAAAGATGTTACGCGGAGGCCAGACTTCGATATCTTATGTGCATACCTACAGACTTGGCAGGGCCACGGTGGCTGAGCGGCTAGTCAGCTCGCCTCCCACCAAGGCAAACCGAGTTCAATCCCCGGCCGGGTCACCGGATTATCGCAAGTGGGAATCGTGCCGTTGGTCGGCGGGTTTTCTCGGGGATCTCCTGTTTCCCCCGCCCCTCAATTCCGGAGCTGCTCCATACTCACCTCAGTCACCCTCATCGGATCTCAAGATCTCGCTGTTAAAAGTCACCCAAATCGCTCACTCAATCACCTACAGACTTCCTTTGGCTATTGGTAATCTATCTGCCTTTGCGTGAAGAGAATCCGTTCCACGAGCTAGCCAATCATAACTAAGTTTCTGCGGTACTGATGTCCGTGATTCGTGAGCAGACAGAAAAGACGCGGAACATTCCAAATGATTCGATCATGAAAGTGGTTCTGAACCAAAGTGTTGGAACACAACTTGCCCTGAAATTTTTTCGCGGAAAAACACATGCCCCTACCTATAACGTCATTGGACGCGACTCTATGGCAAAGCTAAGTGCATGCCTCTATCGTAGTTTCGCAAGTATCCGCTTAATATATTTAGAGATATGCAGTCTGTTCACGGTACCTTCACACTTTTTGAATCAAACCTTTGAATAATTACCCCATGTGCGACGTGTTTAGTTGTATCTTAAATATGTCGTGTATCACAAGCGTTTTATACGCGTGTCTACACAAAAGTAACTTTTTTTTGTTAGATTCATTTTTACATAAATTTTTATGTATTATTTTATAATATTTCATTTATAATAAATATGAATAAAACAGGGATAAAATGGGTGTGTTTGTAATGCCTAGTAAGGCATAGTTCTTGAACGAAATTCTATTACACTTAGCTCGCACGAATGCGGTGCTTTGTCGCTTTGATGTAATTTTCTAGACTCGGTTAAGCTCTGTTTTACATGAGGTGGAGGAATATCCAGGAAATAGAACTTAAGCAGGATTTCAGAAAAAGTTGGAATTAAAAGCGAATGAACTGTAGGGATTTGAAAAAGCCATATTTAATTGTGTGGGAGGGCACGAAATTACTGTTTTACAATGTGTGGAAGGCGATCGCCTCAACACCGAGGCAACGTCCGCCATTTTTCCCACGTGCGAAAGAAAAATCCTGTAAGACCCCGCAAAGGAGTCTAACCCGATTCTCCTTGGCGGGAGGCGAGCTGTCTGGCTTCTGCAATAACAGCAATAATTACAGACATTCAAAATTCGCGTTATTATTTGAGGGCATGTTAAACTTAAAACATTTTTTCCTTTGCAATGTGTGTGTCATTGGACCATTCTTTATTTGACACGCCCTGGGTAACTCTGCGCCAATAAATGAACACGTCACAATTGTGTGCTCCAATCGCGTGCAGTTCACTCAGAAAGGGTGTGACTTAACATTTATGCAGCAACCAATGGAGAAATGACTCCCGCTCGAGTATATATAGTACTACGAATTTTAGCTTAATGTCTACAAATAACGCGAATTTTGCGGGTCACGAGAAATAAAATCCAGCGCCTTGGTTTAAAGCGGGATGCACTTCAATTCCGAGCAAATTACTATAAATCGGTGAATTTCAGCCACCGGAATAATCACGAGCTTGTCCGTATTTGCAGGGGAGCCATCGCCAATGGCTTCACGGATTCGGAGTAGCTCTGACTGTTTCAGGTTTAACAGCGTACTAACGTGGGATATTTGAATACCATGACTAACCGGCGCTGTAAAATGAATACTTTACGGTGAAAACTAAAATCCTCAACCCCGGCTTCCAGAACTTATTCCTGGCAAATGGAAAGAGGCCCGTCTGGAGGCAATATCCGTGATGCGCGGGCTACGGACATAGCTCGGCGGGGATCAGGGGGTCGCCGTAAAACTGTTTTATGAACGCGAGAAATACTTGCTTTCCCGCGGACCGGGGAATATATGACCGAAGGGTAGTTTTGAGTTCCTTCCCCTCTAAGGCAAATCGCATCCTGCATATGTTTAACCCGCATAAAGCTTCGACTGAATTTTTACTGTGTCCACCTTTCCGCAGGTTGTACCACACGGAGAACTGAGCATTCGCTTTATTTACCAGTGCGTCAAAAAGTAATTTTAATTATTAGAAAAATTACATTGGGTGAAATATATACAAACCAACCAAATTGCTGCTTCAATTTACTGGAAGATGAAAAGTAGGCGAAGATTTAATACAAATTAAAAAATTAAAGCTACAAATACAGGAGAACGATATGATAGTTGAACATAAACCACAATCTTATTTAATGAATTAAATGTCGTACAATACAATTTATCGTTTTATCAGGTTGGCAAAAAAAGCGACATTTTATTCCAGTCGTCATTACGTACTGTACACTGCTTAATAAACTACGTGAGTTAGATTACACATATTATCTGAATACATTTGGACAGAAGAAAGAAAAGTGTTACACCGGGAGATGATGCGACAATACTGGGCAAAGATCTAAGCCTAACAGTTGAACAGGCGTGGTCCTTAGTAGGTCCATTCGAAACAACAAGAAGAAGACGAACTAGAACTATTTTGCAATTTATATAAAACTCCCGAACGCATTGCAGTCCATTGTCTAATCTTACACATCCCCGGCCGGTTCATTCCCCGATTTTCGCATGTGGGAAACGTGCCGGACGACGCCGTTGTGTGACGGAGTTTTCCGTCCCAAATTGAAAAAGAGGAATGGTGTTGCATTGAAGTCTCAGATAAGTAAATGGACTTTGGGATTCTGGTATGGGTCGCTCCAATCGACAGTAGGATGTGGGTCTACGAAAATAAACCAGGTCGTCGGGGTTGGACTTAGACGAACGACTGGGAGAATTCGGTCATAGTGGAAGATATCAGGGTTCCTAGTATCGGGACTTAGAATTTCGTCGCCGTATTGTTTCTGGGACTATGTTCCACTACGAGTGGGAAAATATTTTATGGCAGATGGGACCCAAATGCCTCAGTGAATAATTATGGAGTTTTTTGGAACTTTGACTTTTCGGTGCATGGTGTTAGTGAACTTAGTCGTTTCCTGCCTCTGGAAGGAAATTTAATGTGTTTACGGATTTTTCTATACGGAGCTATGCCCGGGGAACTTATGCGCGAGAGACAACTTTATCTAAACCGGCAGTCTTTACGGCATTGGGCGAGGAAATGCGAGATGGAGTCTTGAAGCTTGGTCACGCGGTGTGGAGTGTTGGTGTTTGTGAACTCATCGTCGCGGTAGTCCCAGAATGCGCGTGAGGCTCTTGTAAAGGTTAAGTTCCCTACTAAGCCAACGACAGTGTTAAGGGAGGAGTTTCCTCAAGTGATAATCGTTGGGAATTCTGGAGACGTTCGAGTCAAGAAGTGATCCGGCAAGTTGAAGTTGGGGAGATTGCTACAAGGGAGCGAAAGAAGATCGAACCGGCGGAGACCTGAACATATTATTTATATGGGATGTTGTGAGAAAGGGAACCTTAAGGGTGGGTTTTGGATATGTGTGTGTGCGTGGTGTTGGTGTGTTTGGGTAAAGGAGAGGGAAGTACAGTCCGTTCGTGGGAAAGTGTGGGGGCAATATCATCAGCCCTACTCCTTTGCCAGTGGTGTGCGTGTGAGAGAGCGATTTAAAGTCAGCTGAGGGTAACCTCGGCTACCAATGAGGACAATATCCTCACCCTGAATTGGCAGAGTGGAATGAGAGTGTGGAGGTCCAGTTCCAGCCATAACCGGTGGGAAGAGTATTCCTGGATTCTGAACCTGAATGGTGACCTGTATGAAAGCTCAAATGTGGAGTACGGCTGTGAGGGTAGTTTTCTTTAATGGAATTTGTTCAGGCTTAGGAAGTGGGAAATGTTTAGTAAGAGTGAACCCCTGCTAAGATTCAAACCTCGGTGAGTTTCAGTGCGTGTTTTATAAGGGGAAAGTTGTTTAAAAGATTGTAAGTTTGTTGAAAAGACAGTTAAAAATCCCCCTTTGTGCTGTTTGTTCATTTTCATGGGGTTTTTATCCAGAAATGGAAGTTTTATGAGAAACCCTGGGCTAGTGTTGAACATAAGAGGAGAAACGTTAAATGGCCTTTGTTTTCAAAGTGAAGTTTATGCGAATTTTTAGGGCGACTTTTGGGGGCCACAGCAATTTGAAGTGGTCTATATAGGAACTCTATTTTACTTGGGTTGAAGTGAATCTTGAGATTCAAAGGGGGAAAGTTGGAGTTGTGCCCAGATATAGAGTGGATTGTATGTGGATCTAAAGTTTTTGTAAAGGAAAATTACACTTGTTGTAAAGTGTGAATTTTAGATCTTTAGTATATACCTGGACATTTTTTGAGATTTTGTTTTATTTTCTGCTGGAACCTAAGGTGATACCCATCCCCATCCTACCCTGTGATAAAATGAGGTTATGGCGGGAGAATTGGGGTAGTGGTTGACCCACCTGAGCTGAGGCAAAGGCGGGCTCAATTGGTCTGCGGGTTTCCTCGGGGCTCTACCGTTTCCCCCGCCCTTTCATTCCGGCGCTGCTCCGTACTCTTCTCAATCACCCTCATCGGCTCTCAAGACCTCGATATTAAAAGCCATACAAATCTCTTCAGTCACTCTAATCATACACCTCGCATAAAAATTTACTTATTGGTAGAATTGTGGCACTGTTAGAAACAGATATGTCACTATTACATCCAAATACGTGTGACACTTCACACAAAAAAAAAGTTTTTTTTAGCACGGAGTTTGCTAAAAAATTAACAGGTTATCATAATGTGAAAATTGCATTTTTTACCTGCCCGAATTTGGCGAAGAGGACGTGGTTTTTACCACATACCAGCTGTTTGTACCTGATAACGACGCAGCCCGGCATGGGCTGCCGCATTCGACATCGTCGTCACCGGCATGAACTTCAGCAGCAGTTCGGAGTATCAACTGTCAACTAGCTTTCTCCCAGCATGTTTGGCGGGCGCTGGTGAGCGCATGCTAGCGGCACTTCGAGGAACTACTGACTGTGTCGTCACGCTCATCTGGCCAATGGGCTGGGCATCTGGGTTTTCGCGTGCTTGTGACATCACGTCAGTCTGCTTGAATGCCGGGAGTTTTGTGACATGCGATCACGTGTGCGCCCCATATTTGGACATGTTGCGGCTTCAAACCACTCGATTGGACAGCAATAAAGTCACCCCTATAAGGGGTAATGCTTACCTTCAACGAAATTTTCCATAAATGGACACGTGTTTTTCTATTAGCTAGTGGTATTTGCATACCGCTCCCATGGGGAATTGCCTTGAGATTTATATTTAAGGTGGGTGTAATCTCCGCTCGGGGTCGGACTGCCACTGCCCCAGTAGGAGATCACACAGCCAGTTAAGTAATGTTAACAAATAAAAAACTTTCTGCACAGCCCTTATGGCACAAGAGGCAGGCACAGTTGGTGTCCTGAGTAGGAGACATGCGCCATGTTGGCAAAGAAATTTGTAATTTTGCAAAAATGTTGAGAATATTTAATGTGATGCAAATTATACTCGGCAGTAATTTAAAATTAATCTTTTAAAATTTTTGCTAGTCGTACGCCAAGTACAGTATGGTTTTAAATGGGAATTTTTGTGTTTCCCAGAAGTTTTACATGGCAGTTCAAATATAATCCAGCTATAAATTTTAAAAGACAGTCTTTTGCTGGAATTTGTAAATAATAAATATGGAGGCATTGTTGTTGGCCTCGTGGATAGCGCATTAAGCCGTGGTTGTATATTGAAAGATTGGAAAATAACAAAACAAATCAAAATCAACATAATTTGGTAGTTATTGTTGGCCAACCTAATGTTTGAAATTAAAGTCAAGCTCATTAAAATCTTGTTGTCAGTTTGAATCAAAAGAATAAACGTAGTATCATTTGTAATTTTGACCAGTATTCACTACGTCGGCCTGTAAGATTAATATTAATCTATATTTTGTTGTATATAATATCTGATCACTGGGGCTAGAGAGAGAATATATAAATATATAATTGATTTGATAGTAAAGAGTTAGCTTCCGCCTTTTCCATGTTTGGTGGAATTTTATGCTAGGACAGCAGTATAATCAAATATTCTCAAAAATAAGATAATGTCAATGCAATTTCGAACTGCAGTAGGTATGGAGAATCGCCTTACTCTAAATATTCTCCAATTAATTAGCATGGAGGCTTGTAGGCCCATATATGTCTATATATATTTAGGTACTAAAATATATTTATGCTTTAAATGAAATACTGCAAGCTGTATTATTGCAAAACAATATGGAAAACCAATAAAAGAAAACAGAATCAAATAAATACTCTTGAAACTACTCGTTGATATCAGTGGTTACAAGTTAACACTAATTTCTCAACATAATGCTTATTTAAGGTTTAAAATCTGTTCTGCTTCAACGAGGGATTTTTTTTGTTCCTTTTGGGAGTTTTTGATCTGCGGACGTTTGTCAACCTTGCCGCGCCTTGGGGGCAAGGGCGTTGCACATGTTATAAAATGCATTAAAAAGTTACTTATTTGGGAACGTCTTTAAATTTTTGCGCTTTTAGTAAGCCATCTAAATATTGTCAACATTACTGAAGGTACTTTTCTTTAGTTAGTGTTTAAATTTTGTGTGTGTATGGGAAACTTGGCGGACCTTGCCATAACCCTTTCAGACCCTCTTTAACTTTCAATTCCAGTTGTTGCAAACAAACAATTTTATGATTCGTGCTGTACTTACGTCGACACAACACTTGCTTCGTTATCACAGCCCATGAGCTGTAGATTGTATGTTGGGCTACAGTTGTATGAACCAATTATGATTAAGACCAGTAAGACGATTTGCGAATCATTTATCCTCAGGTAAGGAATTGGTTATTGTCATTGATAGAGACCTGAAGAATTCGCGGATTCATTTTGGGACAAGCTAGAATTCAAAACACGTGCGTTTATGTAACTTAATCCATTGGTCCACTCGGTGCAATGGCGGTGAACGACATTATGGAGATTTCTGGACTTTCGCCATTACGATACAGATGTCGGTCATGGAAAAACAAGACCGAGTACGAAAAATTACTTTAAAAAAGACAAGTAACCTATGAACGTGAAAATAAATAATTTTACAATAGTGGAAAACTCCAACAAGAAATAGAGTCAAAGAACGGGACAGCAAAGAGTTACTAAATATATATTTTAATATATGTAAATTAAATATATGTAAAATATATAAAACTTATTTAGTAGCTAGTTGCTGTCTAGTTCTTCGACTCTATTCCTCCTTGGAATTTTCCACTATAGTATACAGATTTACTATCTCGTCCATAGTTTACTTGTCATTTTTGATTATTTTTTCGTGCTCAGTATTGTTTTTTATGAGATACCTCTTCATCGCAATGTCGACTGTCCAAAAATCTCAATTTAGTCGGATTATGCTACTGTGAATATATACTTCCCCTTGAAAACAAACTAACACATATTCAGTTTAACTTTATACCTAGTGTTAAGCAAAGATTTATTAAATCATTACAGCTCACGCATTGTAAATTAAAAAAAAATAACAAAAAAATTTATTTTTATAATTTCTTAAATTTGCTATGCGGATAGTAAATTTGCTATCTGCTTAAGAGCATGCAGTCAGAAACACACTGAACTCGCTATTTTATTTGCTGACAACCAGCATAAGACTAATGTTGTGCAGTAAAGAATGCCCTGTGCAATTTGGACGTAGATAAGATAACACACATATATATATAGGTGACTCACATTTTTTTATCGTGGTGTTAACCCAGTACATTGAAACTTTAATAAAAATAACTGTCCACGCGCGAGCGCGCGCGCGCGCGCGCACACACACACACACATAGAACCGACGAAGGAACAAATAAGAATAAGAGTAGCTTTTGTTATTAGATTATGTTACCACATAATATTGAGGGCATAAGAAATATTGTCTAGAGTTTATTTTGCCTACTTAAAAAGCTTTGCTTAACAAAAAGACTACTTCGTTGTTTCCCGTGAGTGATTGTCACCCACGTCTTCTGTGGCGACCTCGCCACTGAGAGCAAATCTGTTTACCGAAGCGAAACGCTTACATATCTTCGTATCAGCAATTGATGTACCTGCTGATTGGATGCATGACTTTTTTTTGTGAACATGCCTTTCGTCCATTGGCTGCGAGACGCAGGGGAAGATTTACAGATACTGGCTCAGCAAGCACCTGGAATTTCGTCTCGTAGGCAATGCTTGCATAATTATATTCTTCCATGTTGCTGACAAGTTAGCACTTTGAGGTGTGCACATATTTACACATTATTTAAGACAAGCTAGAAGTGAATCAGCTATATACACCACAAGAGGAACACGAGTTCTATTGGTCTCTGTATTACCACTCACCACCGTCTTATTGGTCCCCATCATATCAGACATTAGACCCCAATGTGCAACGGTTATTATTGGCCTACCGTCAGCCAATGTAATGCTGACTTCACATTCTTCCAATCAAGCGTTCTTTCATGCTTTCATGATTTACATTGCAGCGTGTTCATTTGCATTGTCTTACAAAATGTTGTATTTTTCACAAGAAAATGTTTTGGTTGGTGAGTCGAAGTGTTCGAGTAATATAACGATAAAACTACGGAAGCAACGGAACGATATCCGTATGATTTTTGCTATTAAGTATCGAGATACATCGAGATTTGTTTCGCCCGAGCTGCACGGGCATAGTCTTCAATGTGTTAGTCTACTTTAGTGATGCATAGATTTATTTTTCTTTCACTACTCTACCTTGACCTATCCCGTCTTGTTTTCGTGAGTGGCGGCGCGTCTAAAAAGGAAATGTTCAGTGCCCAGGCGCTCCTTATTCGAATGTCAAACCGCCGAGTTTTTAAGACGCAAATTTATCTTCTCTTGGCTCATACACTGTTAAAATTTTTTGCTTTATTTCACGGAAAATACAGCGAAGAAATTATCTGGTTATCTTAAGGAACGTCCGTCATTTGAAGCGAAGGGAATTTTGAAATTCATGCCACCAATTCATTTGTTTTTAATTAATTAAAAAGTAACTTTTTTATGTAAGCTTTACTTAACTCATAAATAAGTAATCAGTAGAGACGTGAATAATTCGCTAGTTCAAAGATCTGCAGGCTAGATTCTACAGCCTTGTGTATGTACAAATTTGCCGATATCGACTGTGCATTGGTTCTCTGCTGTCACTGTGGAAGGCGACGATTGAGCTAGCATTCTCCAGGAGGTGTCAAACACCGCGTGGGCCAATGGCTAATGCTATATATATATATATATATATATATATATATATATATATATATATATATATATATATATATATATATATATATATATATATATATATATAAACACCCATGTTTTGAATTGTAACCTGTCGCAACATGAATCCGCGAGTTCTTCAGATATGTAGTAATAAGTATTTTCGTTCCCTACCAGAAGGGGGGGGGGGGGAAAGGTTAGCATAAGATCAACTCACGGACTACACCTTGTCGCATACTGAAATTGTTCATAAATTTACCGTGCCATGATTTACGCATAATGAGGAAGCACGAATCGTAAGTTTTTTTCTCCCATGCATCCATGGTACAGTAACTTGACTACATTTACTCACGGAAAATTCACGTGCGTTGTTAAGTTCGCAAATGTGTATAGTATAACATTTGCAGCCCGATATTATTAAACTATTTATATGATAAATACTTTCATTACAACTGAGGATGTTTACTAGAAAATATTTTACGGCGTACATATGTTTACACCGAAGTTAAGCCGCAGATTTTCCGTTTCCTATCACGTTAATAGTTTTGAAGTGGTACTGTGTCTAATTTGCACATTATGGTAACTTGAAATATTTCAGTGCTTAGGTTAACTATCTTATAATATCTTGATCTGGCAGAAGTCTTTATTTTTGTAATATATCGGCTAAATAAACTTTTGTCTTCCTTGAAGTGATCAACTTCGCTATGGATAGGCCTGGTATTTTGTTACTACCGAAAGCATTCCCATATAACACGTTCGATACGGTTGCCGTATGTCATACGGGAAGTGATTTATTAAAAAAATTTTCTTAAAACATGTCGTACATCCATCTATTAAAAATTTATTCATTAAATAAGTGCGAAATGAGCATACGATTATAAACCTGTCTTCCAAATATACCGTATTACCGAAAGAAACTATTACTAGAGACATAAAAAATTCGCGGTTTCATTTCGAACCAAGCTATAATTCAAGAACTCTTTCGTTTGTGTCACATCTGCTATTGGTCCACCTTCTGGCGATTCATGGGCCAATGAGAAACATACAACAAAATGCACGCCCTATCACCGTCCTCTACTGTGGCAGCGAGCAACCAATGGGGAATTGCTATCTGTATGATTGTACGTATGATCGCGGAGTCGAGCCTGCAGGTCATTGAACACGCGAATTTTACAGGTCCCTAACTATTACATTGTAAAAATGCGTGCCTAGGCATGATGAACCGATAAACACTATCCCCCAGAATCACTCCTGCTATTGGTGGATATGAAAATAGTCACGCACTCTAACATAGCGGGCTGCTAAAAGATATTTGTTGACATAACTGATGAAGTCCACATGGACAGTGAAGTAAATACGTGGATTGAGCGAACTGTGACCACGAATTAAATCTTCTTCACTCTCCATGTTCATATATAAGAGTTTCACATCAACTTTGTTTGAAGCAATGATCTCGCCACTGAATTTTGCCAAGTGTTGAAAGTATAAACTGCTTACGGACTACTGTAATTTGCTTGCGCAATGTCATGCTTTGAGGGGTGCGAAAAAAGTCTCACGAAGGCGTCCACTACTAAAGGCTGTTCCCAATAAAGTGAGCACTTTGAAATCAACCTTAGGAAAATGTCACTACCCCTACCTGCATATATTTTAACGCGCGCAACATGTACCCAGTAAAGTTGGTAACGATGGAGGGGAAAGTAGTTTCACATATTAACGTCGAATAAAAAATGTTAGGTAACCATTTGTGAAAACTTAAATCATCTATCTCGCTTTCTGTTTTTTTTTTTTAATGCATCGAAGTGTAAAAACAAGCAGATTTGTACAATATCTACTTTTCTAATAATATCACAGTTTCACTTGACCGACGGATGAATAAAGTGGTGAGGCCCATGGCAATGTTAATTTTACATAATGCGGAAGAATACACAACGTTTATACAAGTATAACTCAGGCAGGGCTTTCAAAAGTGCTCATTTTACCTTAAACAGACTAGAGGGTTATGTTAAGTCCTCATCCCCCTTTCCAGGGAATACCGACTCAATTCACAGAGCAGATAAATAAGTACAGAGGAGAAATGTCGTAGCGTTTTCTTTGATGTTGGCGTATCCATTTCCTGATTGGCTATGTAAGACGCTGAAAACGGATATTGGGTTTGAGTGGCTACAACGTGCTGCGAAAAGTTCCCTATTGGCTGGTCTGCCGTCTGGTACGTTTCGAGGCGTCGATTGGTGAACGGGCACCCAAACACATTGCTGGTCAGTGACGCCATTTTGCTGGTGTGTGCAGGCGGAATTCGCGGAACAAGCGAATCCTTCATCTCTGTATTCTTAAAAGCTCTGTGTCGTGAGCGTGGTTTCGGGAATTTCTCCTGCTGGAAAATTGAAATAGCTAGGGTTCGAATTATTGCCAACGAGTACAGAGTTTTGTAAGTGCAGTAAAATTACTAGCTGTGTGTAAGAGCCGTTATGCAACGCTCCGCCGAGCTGAGAGATTCTTGTAGAATTGGAAACTTCTGCAGATTAACAAGGTTACATTTCTTAAGCGTGCAGTATTTGTTCACGTACAGAATCGTCTGAGAGGACACGCTGAAGGTCTGCTGATTATATACCTCATGCTATGAAGGGGGAGAGGGGAGCGACAGAGAGAGAGATAAAGAAGGGGGGGGGGAGGACTGAAAAAGTCCTGTTATAAATATTTAAACGTACTGAACTTCAAACAAGAGTATGTTTTGTATTATTATTTTTTAAATAAACAAGAGTGTGATTGACTCAACGTGGGCGGCTTTGAACCGATAGGAAGCTGCTAAAGGTTGGTTGGTCCAATCACGCTCAGATCCTTATTGATCACCGACATGAAAAGGGCCTTATCTCTGTCACAATAGAAATTTCTAAACAATAATGGTATATATTGCTATCACAAACATAATGTTTGGAGACTTTGTGCCAATGTTAAATATGCACAGTACAAACTAAGCAGTTATACGCCTTCACAGTAAAGTGAGCGCTTTTGAAAGCCCCCTCATTTATAATAATAGACACTAAATATATTTTATTTTTGCCTTAGACATTAACTTCCGAGTGCGATAAAATATACACACTATGTTTATTACTTAGATGGCAAATATTTGTTTGAAAAGGTGGTTGAAGGATAAAAAAAGAGTTGAAAAAAAGTAACTAGGTTCTTAAAAGTGCTCGCTTTACCGTTAACAGCATATAACAGTTTTATCATTTCAGAATTTCTTAAAATTTATTTCTTTGTGTTAGGGTGGTATGTGCTGCTCATTGCAAGAGGAAAATATTTAATGGTATAGACTGTATAAAGCAAAAACGGTATCAATAAGGGAAAAATCCTTCTCGTGATCGGGGAGACATCTTTCGTCGTTTTAGACTACAACAACCACGAACTCATCGTTATTAATCCTAACATATCACAGCTATGCTAATGCAATTCCAAACAAAAGATTGGTACTTTGCAGCGCCTAAAATTGCATTTTCATGTGCCTCGAAGAGTTAACTCAATTTTAAGTAAATTAATAATTTTAAAAAAAATTCTGTGGTACGTTGTGAGAATTTTTTTTGGGTAACGTTTCCACAAGATTTGGTTTCGTTTGAAAAAAAATGATAATATTCACTCTGTGTGCCAACTGTGCATTTCGGTAATTTACGGGAATTTTCAACAGCGTGTCTATTTTCGGCGACCTGAAAAGGGCAGCAGTAATCTCGGGGCTAATCGCCTACCTTTCCCGGCGTAATGACAGCGTTGGTCGGAGCGGCGCCCCAGTCCGACTGTCTGAAGAGCGGACGGCACCAGACGGGTACCTTATACGGCGTCAGGCAGCTGTTTTGCCTTTCGTGACTCACTGCCTGCTTTATTGCCCGATTGCTGCAGCGCATGTCGTGTGGTTTTGTCTTTACCTGTATGTGAGTGTACTTTCCTCGTGGCCGCCTGACTGATATCGGAACACCGCTGGATATTGTCTATGCCATAGAATAAAGATGAGGTAGACTGATTTCGCTGGCTGCGCACAACCAATCTCGGTGTCCCAACATTGAACTGCTCACCTGCCAACACGTCTAGCCAAAACGGCGTGGTTTGGATATTTTAGGTTAAAAAACTAATTTGTAAACAAGTGCTTAGAGATGGTTTTATTCTTCCTCTAACCAGATTGAAACACTTTCTGATTAATTTCAAAATTGTATAGGTATTTTATTACTATAATAGTGCTTGTCATTTAAAAATTAAGATGTAAACAAACACGTTCATCAGTGTTGACAATTTGATTCGACAGTTGTGTAGGACTGGGGTAGGTCAATGTTGGGTACATAAACAGACGACGAATAAGCGATCTACCTCATCTTAAGTCTATGGTCCATTCGCGGATTACTTCACGCTTTCTGAATCAAGCCTTTGAAAAATCACCCCATCGATGGCGTCTTTGGTTGTTTCTTAAATATGCCATGAATAGGGACCTGCGAAATTCGCGTTATATTTGATATCGAGCTAAAATTCGCAGTACTATATATACTCGAGCCGGCGTCATTTCTCCATTGGTTGCTGCACAAATTTTAAGTCACGCAGTGTTTTAAATTTAACGTTTCCTCAAATAATAACGCGAATTTTGCAGGTATCTATTATTACATAAGAGTTTTATACTTGTGTTTACATAACAGTAGCTTATAATTTTGTTAAATCCAACTTTAGCCTTTATTCTTTATCTTTAAATAATAATATTTCAATTATGATAAGTATGAGTGAAAACAGAGAGAAAAGAGGTGTTTTGGTAATACTTAGGGGCATCAGTTCTCCGCGAAAATATTTGAGAGCAAGTTGTGTTCCAACGCACTTTAGTAGAGAAACATTTTCGTTATTGGGTCATTTGAATTGTTACTCGTCTTATCTGTCCGCCCACGAATCATGGACGGTCAGTAACGGAGAAACTTAACTTTGATTGGCTCACTCGGCTAACAGACTGTCTTCACACAAAGACAAGCAACCAGTAGCCAAATGAAAATTGCAAGTGTGCACATAGGATATTGAAATTTGGCCTCCGAGTGAATAATTTCGCGAAAAAAAAAGGCGACCCTAGTAATACCTACTTAGTAAGAAATAGTTCATATGCATTATATGATTGCACTGAGTGCGCACGAATGCGGTGCGTTGTATCATTCGTGTGTGATTTTCTAGGCTTGGTTAAGCTTCGTTAGCATGAGGCGGAGGATTCTTCCTGGAAGTAGAACTTCAGCAGGGCTTCGGAAAAGTCGGAATTAACCGTGAACGGAATATAGAACACGCGCTGTCAAACGACAACGCGTCGTTTGTACGACTCCTGGTACTGACATCACATCCTCAGATACCTATTATTTCGCGTTATGATTTAGTATATGCTGTTCACGGTGAACTGAGCACTTTTAAAAGCCCTGCTTAGACTCTGCTTATAGGTAGAGCTAGTGATTTTTCGCGAAAACATCTGAGTACAAGTTAGAATTCCATACTATATGCACCAAACAGCAGTTTGTCTATTGCCATTGGTTGCTGTCTGCTTGAGAAGGCGTTTTCATGTTTGACCGGACCACTCAGAATTCGGCAACATCGGCACAGCTCCAACGTGATTCGTGTGCAGACAGTTAACACGTGTCAGGAAGTAATTCAGCCAATCAAGACATGTAAACGACCCTACAGTGTTTTGCAATATAACTTGTCTTGAAATCTTTTCGCGAAATTTCACTACCCCTACGTATAGGTATGCACACTGTGTATTCCTCCACCATAAGTAAAATTAACATTACCATAGGCCTGATCACTCTATTCAAGCATCGATCAAGTGAAGCGGTGTAATTTTTAGAAAAGAAAATATTTTACAAATTTGCTTATTCTTGCACTTGTATTCATAAAAAATGTAAATCAAAATAAGTAATTCCAGTATTCACAAATATTAAATGAACACATTTAATTCAACCGTTAACAATAACACTATTATGCCTCTGTCGTTTCCAACTTCCGGGTGGATGGTAGTGGTATTTTTCAAAGTTTGGTTTCGTAAGTGCTGAATTAATCGTGAACAGCCTATATACCGCGGTAGACGGCATACAAGTACACACCTCACAAAGAAATTTTGCACCTCCGGGATCTCTGAGTTACGAGGTTTTTCACGGCGCAAGAGAAAGTACGTGATGAAATTGCACGCTCTCTGTACAGAACACCACGCCAGGGTGGGCGAATTTCTTTTTTGTAATGCGCCTTTGTGATATGCAACTTGTTGTACACGCAGGTACGTATAACTGCGACTAAAAAATAGTCGATGAATTTTCCCAACATTTTAATGCTAGGATTTATTGTGCATATTAGTCCGTAGTGTCATGGTTTGAATTTTGACATGTAGTTTAAAAACACCTTGTGTGTTTGTCTATGCACGTATACACTCTAGAGTCAAATAACCATTCAGATTTGTTGATTTAGCTTGTTAGAATATATGCACTTACAGAGAAGTTATTTTTTGTACATTTATTTATCAAATTTCTAAAACGCTCATTTAATTGTGAATTAAATATAATTAATTTAAACTGTTGCGACGCCCTTGTCTCAAGGACGTTGAAAAAGGGGCATAAACGCTGCCAAAAATTCAATCAGAAAAATATGAGTTAAAAAAAACTTTTTCAATCCGTGCTTCTGAGGAATGTTAAACTGTAAACCTTTCCCAACATATCTACCATTGCTGAATAGCAGAAAGAACACAAGACTTGGGTTAATGTTTCTTTACATACCAAAATGTTTCAAAACATAATTCACAATTCCTTCAGACAGGAATACTAAAAACATTCAAATATTTTGTTAGGTTAAAAATGTCCCACGTGGACAGATTTAAAGTTACCAGTTCAACTTTACTGGCAGCACAAAACGTGGCCACTTCTAAGTAAAAAATCGTCAAAACAAGATCAATATTATATATATATATATATATATATATATATATATATATATATATATATATATATATATATATATATATAGCAAAATTGCCTGGCATTAAAACAAGTAGGCGACATTAAAGTTAACATTTCTACTCAGAATGTGTACTCTAATTTCTGATAAAGTCCCGAATGGACAAAATGGATGTTGGTCAAGCGTGGACCATGACTAAAACAACTTTAAAAGAGATGCATTATTCAATTTTTCATGACAGTTAAACTCACACTTTAAGGCGCACTCTACATGAGCAAAATTAGTTTAGAAATGATTTACTTTTCAAGTACATTTTATGTTTGTTTTCTTTCTCCACAATTATTTTCGGCGCAACAAGAGTTAACATTTTTTTAATGCCTATAAATTACGTAGTGTAAAATTTCCATTTAAAATGCTCCGTGATTAAAGACTTGTATGACTATAGTTAGTATAAAGAGAGACATAAGCACTTCAGTAATAATTGAGATTGGTATGAAAATTACCCTTACTGGCGGGAATAATAACTAGGAGCACCTGTTTTTCACGAAAATATTTCAGGACAAGTTGTGATCCAAAACACTCTAGTTCATAAACACTTTCGTGGTTGGAGTATTTGAATTCTTACTCCTCTACTTGGTCTGCCCGCGATTCACGTACGGTGAGTGACAGAGAAAATTAATTGTGATTGGCTCACTCAGTAACAGACGCTCTTCACGCAAAGACAAGCAGCCAATAACCAAAGGAAGGCTTCAAGTGTACACATAGGAGATTGAATTCTAGCATCCGCGTAAATATTTTGCGAAAAACAGGTGGCCCTAATAATAAGTAGAGATCTGCAAAATCCTCGTTATCTTTCGGTGACAAGATAAACTCCACTGTCTTATATGTAACACAGCACAATCAGTGATTTTATTGATCGCTAACTGTTAAGTGAAGTCACCTTCCTGTTTAACTTCGTCAAAGAAGATTGGTCACTACGCCGCTGAAGTTACATTATTGGCTCAGGATTCCCGCGAGGCAGGTCAGATATGCTGCCCGGCCTATGCCAGAAGTCTGTCAAATGCATAGTAACTTGGGAGTTCAATCTGTCGCTAAATTATAACGCGAATTTTGCAGGTCTCCAATAATAAGTATTTATGTAATAGCTTTGTGTATTTTACAGTGTTGTAATGGAATTAAGAAATTAAAATAAGTATTTTTTTTTATCAAGACCTCCATGCATCACGAACCACGACACGTTATAGACATTTTATAGCAGTATATTTGGTTAGGATTTCCCACTCTCACGAAACGTGACTCATCCACACAGTTCGACGAGTGGTACAACAGACGGTGACACGGGGGAGAGTAAGGGGGGGGGGGGCAGAAATAAAATGAACGACAAATCAAAGAAGAGAATTAAGATAGCAGAGGGAAGGAAAAGAAGGGTGTTCTCGGCGCCACGGCTTACCTCGTTAACGGCATCACGGCGGCAGAAGGCGGCTAACTCGATTATCCGCGATTACACTGGCTGGGGCGAACACTCCCGCCAGATTACCTTTTTAATTCTCTGGCTCCTTCCTTCTTAAAAAGTCGCGGGAGAATGGTTGGAGAGGGGGAGGGGGGTCCCGCTCCTTCTACTCTCCGCCCGCAACACAAGAACATTCGCAGCAGAAATCTCATTTACCTGTCAAAGACGCGTTCACGCGCTAACCTTGCCGCCACCCTTCCGCGCGAATTCGCATTTAACGTTCATCCCGGGAGTGATTACTGACGTGAATGCTTTCTAAGTGTTCCCCAACCCTCTGGTGTTTCTCTCTGACTTGCCTCGAAGGAGAAGCCACGGTCTTCATACTACTTTTGTGGGTCGAGACGGGGCGAATTGTAATTAAACGGGGCGATGTGTACGTTCAGCTCAGCGTGGTTGTGTGCTCCGTAATCAGTCTTGTTCTGGTCTCTTGAAACTTTTCGTTTACCCCAGCAATTAGTTTGTTGCCCTTACGAAAATGTCGTGATAACTATACATAAATGCTAAATTTAAGCCTGCCTTTGTATTACAATAGGGCAGCAACTTGTTTGCTGGCAGCCGGGGATAGTTTTATTAAACAATTTCCAAATCAGCGACAGAAGACAAGAAGTGGAAATTTTTTTAACTTTACCGCTACCGGTGTCACGCTACGAACAGCACTACTGTTAATCTAACGTCAACTTTGTTTATATGCCTATGCTTGATTCATAAACTTGCATTTAAAACTATTTTTGTTGATTTGTATATATTTAACTATTCACATATTCATTTTTTCTTTACTGTCCTCTTCAAAATCACCTCTTTTTTTATAAGTTTCTGCTGAAAGGAGAAAAAGCGGGATTGAGCTGAGTACTGATATTATCTAAATTTACCTTTTGAAAAGGATTGGTCATTCAGTGGCTTTCCGGGAATCCGAACACACGGCCTTCAAGACTGGATATGATGGAGCTATACAGAGTGTTCGGAAACTTAGTGCCCAAAAACAGACATAGTTACTTTGGAAAAATTGTAATACAAAATCCCCATACAATTACATCCAGAAAAGTACGTCTACATAATATAATTGTGTTCGAAGTTGCCGCGTACAACGCCTACAGAACAAGGAAGTGCTATCAGGCCTGTAGGGCAAGTTGCATAGCAAGTAGGCGTGCCATGATGGCAATGAATAGTGCACACTCGCCAGTCCAGGCTGTGTACGAGCCACTCTCCAGGGGAGAGTAGTTGTGGATGTCCGGCTCAGCAACAGTCCACTTATCGGCAGCTTCGGGCAACGCGTTGACGATCAGAAGACGCATCGACGTGAGGCGCCACTTGTCCCTGGGTCGCAGGTCTGCTGGTCCTGATTCCTATCCAGGCCGATATCATCTACGTTAGAAGCCGTACTCGCACCACCACATATCCACTACACGGCATCAGGAGGACCCGGAGGAGCTTCGGTCGATCCGATCTGAGCCAGTGGTATGTGTGCTTCCAGTAGGGTGCAAGGTAGAGCGATAGGGAAGTTACGCGAATAAAAGAGAGAATTAAAGTAAAACATAAAGATAATTGTTTACAGGACAACGAAGTATAATTATCTGAATATTGTTTGTATTCCTGTACTGTGAAAAGATCAGTATCTCAATAAATCGTTGTTCGTACTGTTTGTTGGAATTAATAATTACAGTAATAAAAGAACTTCCATAATCAACCCCAGTGGAGTTACAGCTATACTAAAGAGATATTAACTAGGTGATCTTAGAGTTGTGATGGAGAGATAGAAGCAAGTACCTCTTGCAGCAGTGGAAGCTGGGACACGTTGGTCGCCTTGTGTCAGCCAGGCTTGGTGTAGTCACCAGTCTTAGAATTCAGTTACCCAGAGATCAAGTAGGAAAGTATATTGGCTGACTAGGCGAACGCAACAACATCATAATTTAGTGTCGCGCGCCCGCCTACTTATTATGCGTCCTGTCATACTTGATCGAACCTCCTTGTTCTGCAGGTGTTGTACGTCGCAATTTTTAACACAGTTATTGGATACAAAAACACGTTTTCGAATATACTGTAATTGTATAGAGTTTTTATGTTACTATTGGTCTAAAGAAACCATATCTGGAGTTTGGGCACAGAGTTTCCGAACATTCTGTATATATCCTGCCTGCAGGAGTGTTCCAATGCCTCGCGGCACAGTACGGTTATCACCTCTACGTAGGTGTGAAGCACTGAACTGGGGAGCTTATTCTAAGTTACTCGTTAATATTTCATTTTCGTTAAGTTTCGAAAGCTCTCTTAACGAATAAAATCTTCGAGAAAGGCAATTTGGTATTGTAAGTCATAACCTCCAGATGCCACCGAGACGTCGGCAATGTTCGGATTTTCGTTAACGAATGCAGGGAGGCAACACTATGCACATGGACTTTAACTGTTTTAATAGACTTTGTTTGTAAATGATGAATAATTAAGATTGAAAACACCGATAAACGAAAGAAGTAAAGCACTTGGAATATCTTGATTTGCTTTTGGCGCGTTTTAAATATTAGTATAAAATACATAATGCGTTATAGGGAAAAGGTATATTTCGTTCGTCAAGTGTATCAAATTTGCTGACGACATTGTAATATTTTGTAACTCGGCTGGACATGCGGTGCATTGACATAAATATGCTTCAATTTATTGCACTGAGTTGAAATAGACTCGTATGTACGCCGATAAGAGAGAGCAGACAGAACTTTGGTTGCCACATGCCTGAAGATTGATCTAAATGAGAATTTTGCTCTTTTTGCTGCAAGCTATTTACGAACAAGCATTTTCCTCTGTCAGTTCTAATACCAAGATTATAAAATAAACGATAGAGAACAAAATAGACGCTGTCGTACGTCTTGTGGATTGTATTAATATCAAAATACGAATTTTCACTAAATTATTTTAAAGAGAAAGTATTTTTGTTGTAAACCATCAAGAATAATTTACAGTTTAGCGCTACATATCTTGTGATGTAAGATGTACTGAAATGTCGGTAGTGGCATCCTCAAATGACTGTGAAACTTCTTCTGGATACTTTTTTTTAGATCTTGATAGAACTGGTGAAAATAACCATCACGAGGCCGGTCTTCATTCAAAGGGCTCACTCCACACCTCCTCCTCTTTCGCCGTGATTCAAACCATATTGCTGTCACTATCGTCAGATGATGTCGAGATCATTCTTCTATTTCACACAACAGACGCGAATGAACTGAAACAGCGGGTTCAACGGCGATTATCACAGCCACAAGCGAACAGCTAGTTACAAAAACAGTTAACGTAAGTATGGTTTTTCCCATATTATAACATGAACTGAACAACAGAACATACAATTTGAATTGAGTTTACCGTGAACAGCCTATACATGTAATGTCATCCTGACATTTTTATACTGACTTCAATAAAAACTATGTCGCATTTATGTTACTGACATGATGCAATTAAACACCATATTTATGAGTCACGTGGCAATGTTGATGTCAAAAAGAGGCGGAAAGATAAAAATTGGCCAAAAGGAAAAATTTGGAAGGGCCTTTGAAAGTGTTCACTTTACCGTGAATAGCCTATACAAAGTGGAGGGGAGGCGCAGCTTCTGCCACGGTAGTGACAATGCTAACGGCACTGACGTTGATCGCGTTTCCGGAAGAATGAATAACTTGGTGGGAGGCATTGCGCGAATTTTCCGGTCATCACCTCTCTCTGCGCCACTCGGGGCGCGAAGAACTTTCTAGGTTAGGTCCTGCCAGCTGGGTAAGCCGCAGCGCGCCTCTGTGTGGGGTGATCGGAGCGAGGGGGAATGGAACAGCGACCCGGCCGGGGGTTGAACCCGATTCGACATGGTGGGAGGCGAGCAGGCTAACCGCTCACCCAACGCGGCGCCTGCAGGCTCGACTCCACGGTATTACGTACGATGATACAGATATCAATTGCTCATTGGAAGGGATAGGAAAAATTCGCGAATTCATTTCGGGAGAAGATAGACGTCAAACACACACAGAGTGAAGTCACCTTCGCGATTGGATCACAGTTTATTAGACCTGTCCTGCACGCCTCTGAGCCAATAGCAGACTTGCAAGGAAACACCTTGCGAATATAATAACTGCCAGGTGTGGGGCAACAGCCAATGAACACACAGCTGAGGCTCCAGTATGCAGAGGACTGAGGAGTCTAGCCTATAGGTCATTGAACTCGCAAAATTTTCCTATCCCTGCCCATTGGTTGCTTGCTGCCACAGTGGAGGACGGTGATTGGTACTTTTTGTTATATGATTTTCACTGGCCCATGGTCCTCAATGAGGTGTCAACTAACACGTGGACCAATAGCAAATGAGTAGAGACCTGAACATTGGTCGTCTGCTATCACAGTGGAAGGCGACAATTTGACACGAGGTGTCAAACACCGCGTGGACCAATTGCTAAAATCATATAAACGCGCGTGTTTTGAATTCTAGTTTGTCTTAAAATGAATCTGGGTATTCTTCAGATCTTTACAAGTGTGACACAAACGAAAGTGTTTTCGAATTGTAGCTCTGCCCCGAAATGAAACGGCGTATTCTTCAGGTCTCTACACATAATTCGATTTCCGGACACGAACTGTCGCAGTAGCGAGTGTACCGCCAGCAGCGAGACGGCGTCCTGGGGCGTCTTCGGCGCCGAGTGTCGGCAAGTACCCGCTGACGTCGACGTCGCCCGACGGTCACGCGCCGCCGGCTGTCCTCCCCTTCACTGCTGCCGACATCCCTCGCCAATCCCTCCCTCTTCGCGACGACGAGACACTTTTATTAAACTTCGGGCCGGGCAGCGCTTGTGTTGCTAGACGCACGTGTGGCCGTCGATTCCGCTGCTCTTCGCCTCCTTCGGAGGGCACGCGAGGGCAGAAATTCATGACACCTTCTCTCCTCGCCCCCCTGCAAACACGAAGGCAAGAGGGAATGTGTTGCGGTTGTCCTTCCCGCGTTGTAAACGCCCCCCCCCCCCAACCCAGTTCAAGGCGTGAACCTGTGGACCAGTGGTGTGTGGCGAACTATTGCAAGGTGAGCTGTGTTTTGCTCTGTGCTACACGGAGAGAAAATTTAACAAAATATTTGTATGTATAGGGCCAAATATGCATTTAGTTGCCCTAACAAAATATATTGTTGAGCAAACAAAATTTGAAAAGCAACAAAATTACTTCTGTTCGTCTAGTAAAATTTATGTCTGAATAAACAAAATCTCTATGTTGGGCCTAAAAATAAACTAAATATTTCGTTGAATTAACTGTCTATATATATTTGGCTTTTCATTGGACTATTTACGTTCCAAAATACAGCTCGAGAGCTTGTTTGTATTTTTTGTGATAATTAGGATAGTAACCGTGTTTATTAGTGCATATATTGATGCTTAACAAACGTATAAACACATCAATAAAACAATGCAACAAGAAACTGACAAGTAATGCTGTAAAATTTGAGATATTTGTTTGCAGACATTGCCCAATATATGCAGTATATGCATTTAAAAGCATTCCGGCAATATCAGTTGTCACATTACCTGAGATTACTAAAGCGTAGCGTTCGGACGCAGGTGATCTAGGTGCGAAACTCGGCCGAATTTATAATTTTTTTTATTGGCCCAAACTGTTTAATGTGCGTGTAACCAAACAAATCTTTAGTTGCACCAACCAAATATTACCGTCTGGGGCTACCAAAAGAGAACGACAAAATAATTTGTTTTCAGCAACAAGATATTTCATTACCCCTATACAAACAAATAATTTGGTTGCACCAAAACAAATATTGTTTTATTCAACAAAACCTTTTTCTCAGTGTATACCTAGTCGTTTGCTGGTTTACACTGGAATGTAGTAGTGCATTTGACGTTACAGCACGTGTGTAATGGGTGCCTCGCTGCTCTCTCGTGAGTGGCCGCAGTAAATTAAGTTTGTCGTGGCTCCACTCTGGTTACTGGCTCCCGCTACGTGCGCGAAGTGTGTATAGTGCTAAGCAAGAACCAGCTTACCTTGCAACAATTCACCACACGCCACTGCTGTGGACTGCCAAGTCCCTGCGCATGCGAGGATACGTGAGAACAGAAACCGGTAAATCATTGTTAGATATAGCTATTTTTCGCGAAAGAATATGAGCACACGGGTAGACTTCAGTACTATAAGCACCCAACAGCAGTTTGTCTATTGCCATTGTTTGCTGTCTTCTTGAGAAAGTGTTTTCATATTTTACAGGGCCACCTAGAATTCGGCAATATCAGCACGGCTGCTACATGATTCGTATGCAGGCAGTTAACACGTGACAAAAAGCAAGCCAGCCAGTCAAGATAGGTAAACGACTCTACAGTGTTTTGAAATATAACTGGTCTGGAAATATTTTCGCGAAATTCCACTACTCCTAATCATTGTTTTCCTGCAGTTGTGGGTACAGTCGACTCACTTGTCTGCTGGGTTGTTCACAGTAAATTGAGCAATTTCTAGAGCCCTGCTTGAGATCTACTTGTATGCATATTGTGTGTTCTTCCGCGATATGTAATATTAATAGAGACCTGGAGAATTCGCGGATTCCTTTTGGGACAAGCTAGAATTCAAGACACGTGTGTTTATATAACTTTAGAAATTGGACCAAACGATGCTTGACACCTTCTGGACAAAGGTGGCCCATTCGTCGGCTTCCAATGTGACAGCAAAAAACCAATGCATAGTTGATATTGGCATATTTGTACGTAAGACTGTAGAGTCTAGCCTGCAGGTCATTGAACTCGTAATTTTTTCAGGTCTCGGAATATTAACATTGCCATGGGTCTGGTAACTTTATTAATGCGTCGGTCAAGGGAAACTGTGAAATTGCAAGGAAAGTAAATACTTCCGATATGTCTAATTAATACATCTTGATGCATAAAAAGAGAAAAGAAACCGAAATAAATGATTAGATTACAGTATTGAAAAATGTTCCTCGAAATGAATTATTCGTCAAGGCGTGGAGGTACTTCCTCGCCGTCGTTGCCAACACTACCAGGCGCATCCCAGCCAGTGTGCCAGTGTAAGATATGTGCAACATCGGCACGGCACCTACGTGATTCGTGTGCAGACAGTCAAAACGTGTCAAAAAGTAATTTAGCCAATCAAGATAGGTAAACGATTCTACAGTAGTTTGAAATATAAATTTTCTTGAAATATTTTCGCGAAATTTAACTACTCCTAATGACGAGACGTTCCCATGGGAAAGGTCGACGCAGTGAGCGGCGACACTGTCCTGGAGAGACATTAGAGGTCGGGTATAGTGCCTCGGCCGGACCAAGGAGCACCTCTGGGTGTGATGGTCCCAGATGGTTGTGGGAGGGGAGCGGACGGAGCATCACAGCATCAGTTCCGTGCTAGTCTACTGGGATGTTAGCTGAATGCGCCTTCGTGATGACCGAGTGCATCTCTATCCTTGTCCTTGGAAGAACTCGTCGGCGAGTTGCTGTTATACTTGGATACCTGCAAAATTCGCGTTATTATTTGAGGATATGTTAAACTTAATACGATTTTTCTTTGCAATACGTGTGTCATTGGGTCCCGGGTAATTCTGCGCCAATAAATGAACACTTATAATTGTGTGCCCAAATCACGTGCAGTTCACTCAGAAAGGGCGTGACTTAACATTTATACAGCAACCAACGGAGAAATGATGCCCGTTCGAGTATACATAGTACTATGAATTTTAGTTTGATATAAAAAAAATAACGCGAATTTTGCAGGTCCCTAGTTATACTCCATACGGAGGTCGGGTACAGACGCCTGGTCAGCAATATCCCAAAATGGACACCGAGAAGTGGCTTTGCCATAGTGTTGATAAAGTTGTCGACGAGACTTGTCATATACTTGAAAATATGATTCGTGCTTGGTTCGACTTGCGTATGGTAGGTTTAAGTGCTAAGCACTGATTTGCGGGAGACCTACCCACGTGATGTTCAGCACTGTGCTAGTTTGTTAGGATGTATGGTCGGAGATTGCGAAAAGCACAAGGTCCTGCTGAATAAGCACATAAGTGGTTTCTTCACTCTTTTTTAATTGAACCTTTGAAAATTTACCCCATGCATGTGTTTGGTTGTTTCATAAATATATGACGTATCGCGTGCGTTTATACGTATGTTAACATAAAATTATCTTATTTCTGGTTTCATTAACACTTTGTAGCTAATTAAAAAATATCTTTGTTGTTCAGAACAAAACTCGCATGGATGTGCAGTCTTTGTTCGGCTAGTGTTTAACATGACCTCACAAGAACACGACAGCGCAGTAACAATGATATTGCTAACTGCAGAATTTTTTATAGCCACACAAAGGGACATGATTCATTGTAAATCCTTTTATACGAATATGAATTTTTGATTGGGTCAGTATCATCTCGACTCTCCATTAGTTGATGACCGGACTATAATGAACACTGTGTAGCGTCCGGTGTGGTATGGACCAATAGGACGATGGTGAGTTCTAACACACAGACACCAACAGAACCGGCGTTCTTACATTAGTGGATATAGCTGACTCACTTATAATCTGTCTTAATTGCCAGTACATGTGTGCAGGCCTCAATACGTGTTAACTAACCACCACGCAGGGTATACAACCACCGCAGACGCCACAGTGTGTGTTTGGAGGTGGGGAGAAGACGAAGGCCCGAAGCGCTAAGGGGCCCACAAATTTCGGCTGATTATTGCGTGCTTCCTTTTAAATGTGTACGCAGTACAGAGCACGACCCGCCACGCAAACCAGCAATTTGCGTACCACATTACAGGCGTTGTGTTCTCATTCCTCACTCCCCTGTTCCGCTCACATTTACCGACGCCAGAATTAACTGACGGTCTTGAGATAATAAACTCAAACGGTCTAAAATATGACGCACTGTCTGAATAGATTAACCTAACTACGTGTTACGAAACATTTTTTCGTTAATATCAGATATTTCTTAAAGGCAGTAAATATTATTTTCGTTTTGTATATTATCGTAGTCGTTTATGAACAGTCGAATTTATTTCATTTATGGCATGCATTAGTTTAAATTTTACTCATTTAATTTAATAATTCCAGTTGCATTTAGTTATAGAAATACAATTCCAGTAAATTTTGGTTTATCAACATTCTAATTATAAATAACATACAATTGAATACAGGCAGTTACATTGCAAAACACTTCTATGTTTTTAAAAGGGGGTACAAAATGTATTTGGTGGGGTGAAGGGTGGGGACAACTTGAAAAATTTCGCCAGTGGAGCCACGCCATTACTGTTAATTGAGCACCTTTGAAAATAACCGTTCATAAATGTAGCTGCCTCTACGTGCATGTATTTCAACGCGCACACCGACTGCCATATGCACAGCACAGTTGGTGAAAGCTGTTCACGGTAAAGTGAGCACTTTTGAAATCAACCTAAGAAAAAAGTCACTGCTACTAACGTTATATATTTTAACGGGCACACTGAGTGACATGCGCCCTGTGAAGTTGGTAACGAGGAAATTAGTTCCATATCTTAACGTCAAATAAAAAGTGTTAGGTAACCATTTATGATAACTTAAATTATTTCTTTTGCCTTCAGTTTTTTTTTAATGCATCGAATATTTATGGATACTGAAATTATTTACTTTGCTTTCTATGTTACACGTGTAATTGTAATAATTATAAAACTCATCAAATATTTGCTTTTCTAATTATTTCATAGTTTGACTTGACCGACGCGTGAGTAAAATGATCAGGCATGTGACAATATTATTTTGACATGTGACGGAATAACACACTACGTGCATACATGTGGTACAGCTTTCAGAGTACTCTATTTACAATTAAGAGCATACAGTCTACTTACCTATTCAGTGGTATAGGCTGTTCAAGGTAAAGTGAGAACTTTTAAATCCCTAGTTACTTTTTTCGTATCAGCCATTTTTTTGTCCTTCCACCACTTATTAAAATAAATATTGCAATGAAAGTAATAAACACAATATACAGGATGAGGCATTTAAAACAGGCCACCTTAATAAATCGCCCACTTGTAAAGATAGAAGAAAATAGTTCAGACGAACGTTGTTTGGGGTGAAAGGGGCCAAAATGTGACGTTAAGAGTATGGTGTTACGTCGAGGGGTGAAGGAGTTATGAGGGTCAACGTCGGTATTGTAAATGGGACGACATACTTGATTACACACCTCTGAACAGCTCTTCGCAAGATGAATGCAAACATGTGTCACACGTACCTACTAGAAATGTGAACATTAAACCACATCGTCCCATTTAACACACCGCAGTTGACCCCCCTATTTCCGTCACCCCTCGGCGTACAACACACCTATTCATTAACGCAACATTATGGCCCCTTTCCTCCAAACAACGTTTGTCTGAAGCATTTTCCTCTATTGTTACAAGGTGGCCTGTTTTAAATGCCTCACTCGGTATATTTCACCGCAGAAGAAAATTAACGTTTAAGGCTACAATAGAATATATTTATTGATTATTGTTCCAAATGAGAGGGCTTCAAATAGTGCTCACTTTACCGTGAATAGACTATACCACAGTGTACAGCCGGTAAAATACCCGGCAGTGTGTTGCTTCCATCTGGCGTCAGGGTAGTGCACCCAGGTATCGCACGCGTGTATAATCCAAAAGATTCTTCCTTTGTTCTTCTTTTAAAAAGGACGAGTTTAATCCAGAGATTTATACATTACGTTTCATTATGGGGTATATTTTGCCCCTCCTCCACGAGAAGGGCTAATAGGACAGTTCGTTATTTTATAACTGCTGAATTCAAATTATGTGTTCATTGATGGCAGTGAAAATTGTCCTGTGTACTGTAGAAGGTTAAACATGTTTAATCTAAAAAGCTTTTCTGTTATGAATTGGACGGAACCGCTTAAAAAAAACTAGGTCAACTTTAAGGAACATAGAAATTTCTGTAATGAAAACATAAAAAATAAATTACAAAATAAAAGTGGCATTAAATAATATCAGATGTTTTTCAACTAATTTGCTAAACTGTAAATCAATTAACGACCAGAAGTGATGGATAATACATGTTAAACAAGTTTTTGTTCGTTTCCTTCTTTCGTGTTAAGTCAATGTTGAAAAAATGGTAGATAAAATCACTCATTAATTTTTTCGCGGTTATGGTGAATTCCTTTCCAGATATTTCTGACGTCAGTGTGGCGGAATAAATATTCTAAAGGTTTGGGTGAAAGCAAACCATTATTCAAAGAGCAGCGTATTTGTCGAGACTGTCTGTTGTTGAGATTTTGGTAGAATTTATACATTTGTTTTAGTTACCTTCAACGGATATCTAAATGTGTTCCATATTTTTAGCCTACTTCCGAAGTAAAGAAAGGATTATGAGATCACTTTCCTGTCTGTTTGTCTGTGTATATGTGTGTCTGTGTTCTTATGTGTGTGTGTGTGTGTGTGTGAGTGTCTGGGCGTGCGTAACCCTCCACCCTCCACAATTACATAAAAAACCATTTTTGAACGCGTTAACCGAATTTCATCAACTCAGTATGTATATACATATATATATATTATATATATATACATATATATGTGAAGTATATATATATGTCTATGTGTATACATATATATTAAGTAATACATTGTTTATGCTGTATATCGGGAAACAATCAACCGATATCTTTCAAATTTGGCGAAGAAATCGTACTGCAGTAGTTAATATTAATTTATATGTTTTAAGTGTGTAAGACATTATTTTATGAATGGAGCTATTACAAAGATTTTTGCTAAGTGTGCTATAGCTACGAAACTATGTAACAGATTTAAATTTTACTTTGTTTGTTGTATCTATGACTATCATCGAATGTGTTTATGCATAAACATTTTGCCCTCCATTTACGAAGAGTTTTATATTAACAATGGAGGATTTATGCCATATCTCGAGGACCAATCAACCGATCACACCAAATTTTCACGCAAGAATGGCTACAAAATGTGTATAAATTAATATGCGTTATGTGCGGTAGACATATTTTGATGAGGTTCATATATGTAATTAAGAATAAAGGCCGTTTACGGTAAAGTGAGCACTTTTTAAGGCCCTTCCAAATTTTTCTTTTAAGCCAGTTTTTATATTTAAGCCATTTTTTAATATCATCATTGTCCCGTGACTAATAAAATTGGTGTTTGCTTTCACCACTCTCAAAAGTTAATGTCTGAGGTGGCAATAAAACATATTTATTAGTGGTTAATGCCTGTTGGGAGGGCCTCAAAAAGTGCCCACTTTATCGTGAACAGCCTATAATTTGTTATATCTATGAAACGGTTCTACAAATTTCAACCAAGATTTGTACTCATAAGAGTGTCAATTAGAAGCATTATTTATCCATACAGAGATCCTCTCTTGCAGGATTTTTTTTTTTGCAAAATATTGTGATGTTAAGTACATTGAACATTTTTTCGTATTTCCGGAATAAATCAACTAATTTCCACAAAGTTTTGCACACCTACAAAAGGCCATGTAAAGTTACATGGTTTAAATTAAGTCAAAAAATGGTTTTCAAAATAGCGGCCATATTTGATACGTTTGGCATATCAATTTAACAATTTCAATCAAACTTTTTATGCAGGCAGTATCTATTAAAAACATCGTATACAGAGTCTCTTTTTACCCAATTATGCCATATCTCGGAGACCAATCGACCGATTTCTACTAAATGTTTCACACAATTAGCGTTATGGTAGGCTATGTGAATTTATGTGTTTTTATTGGCCGAGACACTTATTTTCAAAATAATGGCCAAGTTAATATTTCATTTTAGTGAATCCTATCATTGAAAACATTAGACTGATAAAATCTGAAGTTGATGCTCCGAGTCCTAACTCCGTGATGCCGTTAATTGTAAGCTAGCTTAATTTTACGATTTTTTCTGAATTTTAGTCCTGGGTGACTCACTCGTTTATTTTAATTGTCTTGGTACTGTTTCACATGTTTCTAGTTTCTTGTTTCATCTCTAATGATATTGCTGTCAGTGCCTACCTACCATGTAAGCCTTTAAGAACGTCACTAAAATTTATTTGCACCAATGTAGACGAAAGTAGGGACGTAAGTTATCAGTAAATTCTTTCTTTTTTGTTTTTAACAAAGCTAATTAAAGACAGCAATTCTTAGTATTTAGCTATTCACTCTAGAGACCAGTGTGGCGAAGCTGCTAGAACGCTTGCCTTGTCCTCCCATCCTATTAAGGCGAACCGGGTTCGATTCCTGGTGGGGTCGCTCCTGGCTTTTCGCACGTGGGTAACATGCCGGATGGTACCGCTGGTGGGATTCCGCCGCTCTTGCAATCCGGCGCTGCTCCACACTTACCTTACTTCCCCCTCATCGGCTCTCAAGACTTCGATGTTAAGAATAGCCCAAACCTTTTCGTTTCCACTATTCTCATTACTTTTAAGTAGAAACGTAAATCTGCAACTGCGAAAGAAATATAGATATGTGAAAAAAGTTCAGACATATCCTATCATGTTTGCAGTCAGGTAGGGGCTCATTTCTCATATCGTCAGTTCGGCAGCACGGAGAAGAAATCTAATGATTTGCTGCAGGAGGGAGGAAAGGGATATTCCATAGTATCAAATGATATGTAGAGATTCAGAAATTCACGAGTACAAATTTTATTAAAAAATCTCGTGGAAGCATTTCGAGCAAGAGCGTGCTACATACCTTAACTTTCACAATTAATAAAAAGACAACACTTTTCACAAGTGCCTGATATGAAATATTCCTTGGCAACCGTATTATTACACCGTTGCCTTACTTCACGTTAGTCTAATATTAGATGGTAAATTATTACAATAAATGAGCAACAGCTTATTGTGTTATCCAAGTCGTCAAAAGATGAACAATTACTGCACGTTTGACCAATCGTTCCATCGACTTTTTGTTAATTTGTCAAAAGCCGAACAATTTTGTTTGCAGTTTAAGTTGTCGTAGAGAGATAACTTACCTTACGCCTAGTTCTGTATTTCTGATTTTAAAAAGTACATACTTGAAAATAAAAATAACTGTTTGTGCCTGAGGCAGTTTCTTAAGCAGAATTACACGTCCATTAATATTTTTATTGATATTTTCATCAAAACGTATCATTTTGATGGAAAAAATACCTTAATCCAAAATTTTCAGTAGACTATGGTTTTAGGCACAATTTTTTCGGCACCGTGTAATGATTACGTAGATTTCCGCCCATCTGACACCATAATTATGTTTACCAATTATCAATGTTTTATGACTATGTATATATTTTCGTGTTTCACATGTTTTCCGAATTATATTCACTATCCAGCAAAATAATAATTTCCTTATATTAGATTCACATATTGCTGCATTTGTGATAATATCATTATTTTCACTCCACCAATCTGACGAATATCAGTTGACCTACGCAGCCTGTGTGGTTCTTTTGCTAGACAATATTTTTGATTACAAGTTAGTACGGAACACAAGAACAACATTTTCACAGTTTTCACAGTGTGTTAGCCAACAATGTGCGGCGCCGTGAGACTTCAGTCAGTAGTACGCTTATAAATGGCGTTACTATGATCCTAGTTACGACCGAAGCCAATCGAACGGAGTCGCAACAAGGAACTCATTTCACAGCAAATATGTATGCGCAGAAGAGCATTTATGCATTAAATTTTACCAAACGAGTCACAAACACGCCAAAATTATCCATGATTTTGTGGGGATCACAAATTTTCACCTAACTGTAAGATTTCGGTGAGAATGAAAAGGATCCACCATAAAATGCAAAAGGTGAGTCCGCCTTAAAGCAGAAAATTCGCCAGTCGTAGGCCCCGGTTTACAAGTTCACTGTAGATTGAAATCTGGCGTGCAGAAGTCCGGTCAGGAAATTGCCTCAAGGCAAGCGAAGATTTCCCATCCCGATACGGTTTTTAGAGGTTTTTTACGTTTGAGATCGTTCGAGGCTAGAAGCCTCAGTAAACTGGGCCGTCGAGATTTCAAGATTGATGGCTAGCCGCGTTCCACTTCACAAATTTCATGGACAATAGTTCTTCGGCAAGTTTAATGACTCATTTCTAGTTTTTTTTACATCCGTGGCCCAATTTCAAACTAGTTCTCGTCATGCATTAAGAAGTTCGCAAGTAACCAGTTGCACAATACTACAAAATACCTGCGAGTCCAGCTTTATAGAAACTTTTTGTTAGCCACTGAGCAAATCCCCCAAGACAAAACACTGCGTCGCTGATTGCAGTTACGCGTATTTTATTATTATTAATGCTTATTGTAAAGTGATGACATTTTCAGTTAATTGTCGTGTGAAAATTTTCTAATAAAATAATGAGGGTAAACATGTGATATTCTGTGCGTAACTCTCGAAATGTCATTCGTAAATCGTAACTGTTCAGTCGCATTATGTCATTGGTGGTAATTTCACAGCATCCAATCTTTAGTAAATAATCAATATAACTAAAATAATAATAATAATAATAATTGAGGCATATTCTCATAATAAAAACTTAAAAGTGACATGTAATGAAAAACCTTTTTTTTTTTTTTGTATGGTGTGAAAAGAGGGGGGGGGGGGAGGGGGAGGTCGCTGAAAGCTTCGTTTCTTATGCGGCCTGACCAAAAAACTGCTCGCCAGTTGATTGACTTGCCCATTTAGGCTAAGAGGTACTTTACGGTGATAATTCTACCCTTATTTTCCACTTTATTTTTTAATTGTTATTTACAAGTGAATATATGCTGATATATAGGTAGATGGGAGACGGTGCTGGCTAACGCCATCCTGGAGAGTCTTTTAAGTTGGAACTTCTACTGTAGCCGGCAGGATGTTTGTAGGACGGCACGTATGTTGCCGGGCCGTTCTGTTTTCGATCAGTTACAGACCGGTCCGTGACGGGCTACACACTACCGAGCATGAGGAAACTAGCGTGCACAGACGTCTGCCGGGCACTGTAGGTACCCGTCGCTCAGCTGACATGGAAAAGAAAATCTTAGAATAGAGCGTTGAATTTATGCAATGGCGGGAAAAAACTGGAATACACAGAGAAAATTCACCGGGCGATAATAACGTCAATCATGTTTCTCACAGGCGAAATTTCTGCACTTGACCCTTCCGGTAACCGAAGCCAAGAGGACACCACGACTCTGCGCTATTCTTCCTGGTTATATAAAACAACTACTGGTAGGTTGAAGTCTGAACGTTAGGTAGTTACGCTGTAATTAACGTTTCGTTGACAGTGAAGTCATTATATAAGGAGCAAACGTCTCAGGGAAGCTTAAACGGGGACGGAATCGGCCATGGCCTTCTACAAGCACCCATCCCAGCATTAACTTGGAGTGATTATGGAAAACTGAAATCAGGATGCCCGAATCGGGAATCAAACTCGTTTCCTCCCGAATGTGAGTTCATTGTTTTACTACTGCACCATCTCGCTCAGTTTTTGATAGTGTGAACATGTGACAAAGCAACGTATAATGTACAGTATCTCACCATACACGTTTAGAGCCCTAATAGTGGTTTTATAGGAGATAATTAAAACATTACAATCCTAATTATTGCATATGACCTTGAAATCTCAGTCCGATGTTATTTCCTTAGCTTACAAGGGTTCCATCACACATGATTCGCACATAAAACTTAGTCTATTGAACACTGCCTTACTATTTTTATGGTTGTTGATATAAATTTATGATTCCTTTTACCTACTTTAAATTATGACACCATCTTAGATATGGCTGTACGTGTTACTCTTTTACGTTATATTGGTATAAATTTGTTTTGAGATATTTATCAACGTAGTCATTCTATGGTCAAAAATTAAAACAAACATAAATAAATAATAATGTTACAGAATATTTCAGAACATTTCTAAGATAACCTAATTGTTTATTATGTTCTTCTCACTAACTTTCCCTTGCTTTCTGTGCAGTCTTCTATCTCGTGAAAGCATCTATCACGCGGATTTAATTAAAATGTGAACGCCCCATCGCCTGCGAGTGAGAGATTTCGTAGAAATTCTTGGAGAGCTTAGCTCAAGACGTGCAACGAGCCACTTCTTGGGGGATTCCTTTGATGTGTAGAACACATATTTGCGAGGCAGGAAAAAGGACGGTGGGGAAAGATAGACGGAGGTACATCCACTTGAGAGCAAAATTCGCTTTCCTGCCACGCATCTCCGTAAGAACTGGAAATATAAACATTTGACGATATTTTACTACGATCGTTTCTTTTGTTTCCCTTGTCATTGATTAGAGGCTGTTCACGGTAAACTGAGCACTTTTGAAAGCCCTGCTTAACCCTTCACGACCGGCTTTAATTTACGTTTTCAGATGTTGCAAACAGAAAATTGTATGATCTGTGCTGTACTGAAGTTGACACAACACTCGTTCCGCTATCACAGCCGATGAGCTGTAGCCTATATGTTCAGTTACAATCATATGAACATATTATGTCTTCGACCAGTAAGACGGTTTGCGAATAATTTAGGCCTACTCACAGGTATTATCGTTTGTGATTGAGCTTCGCAGAGTGCAGTAACACAAAAAATGACATTCACATGCGTAATGTATACAATTGTGTACACTGGGTCTGGATGGGTTAAGATCTACTGGAGTTCACGTTGTGTATTCGTCTGCGTTAAGTAAAATCAAAACTGCCACGGTCCTCATCAGTTTATTAATGCGTCGGTCAAGTAAAACTGTGAAATTATTAGAAAAGTAAATATTTCGCAAATCTACTCATTTTTACACTTTTAGATGCATAAAAAAACTCAAAGAAGACGATATAATATGAGTTATCACAAATGGCTACCTAACACTTTTAATTCGACGTTAAGACATGGAACTATTTTGCCTTCATCGTTACCAACTTAACTGGGAGCAAGTCACTAAGTGCGCCCGTTAAAATATATGCAGTTAGGAGCAGCGACTTTCTTCAAAGGTTGGTTTCCAAAGTGGCGAACAACCGTTACCTGTATTGCGTAGTTTTGTGAATGTATCTTATACCGTATTACCACTTCCCCACGTCATCAATTTATAATTTGTGGTGTTGTAACAGAAGACTTGCACTTCGTGTTAAAGTTGTTACAAATATGTAATACTAAATTAAACCAAACAGGCAATTGAGGTAAGTTTTGATTCCTCGATGGCGGCAGATATTTGTTAACTGTGGTGTACCTGTAACAGCTAGAAAAGCGTTCTTTTTGTGTTAGTATCTTACCTTGCATAGTAACGAACACGATTTAACTCATTTCAACTTAAGAATAATTATAATGAAAATAGAAAGAATTGATTATGTCCGAGGTGAAAGACCCAGGCAGGTGTGAGGACTGAATATTCGGCGGCCATCTTGCATTTGAGGGTCTCTGCTCTTAGGTGCGATCACAACACCTTCTTGAATTTCTGATGCGGTCTTCTTGGATTTGAGGGAGTGTTCCTGCTAGTGTGACGAGTGTGATCAAGTATTGGTCATGATCACACTCGTAATCACAGTCTCTCAAACGCAGTGTGGTCACCGTGCATAAATACTCACACATTACCCATATACTCGGACAAACTAAATCATACTACTAACGAATAAGTTAGAGATTTTGCATTAACGATTTAAGAGCAATTATAATACTACACAATTAACAGAAGCTTAAGGGAAACTTACGCGATATTACTTAGTCGGAACAGTGACCAGTTATTTACATACTAGGTGATTCAGCCCTTGACCTTTTCTTTTTGTATTCTGACGGGGCTAGAACAGTTACGATGTAAAAAAAATTTGGTTATCATACAAAGACTGAAAAAAATATTGCATAGATATATGTAGGTAATAGACTAATGAAATGATGTAAAATAAACTCAACATTGAAGCGGCTGCGGTCCCATTCAATATTTCTCAATCCACTTGGCCTCTGCGGCCCCACTTAACATAGTTCTATCCACTGAGCCACTAAGGCCCCACTTAACATAGTTCTATCCACTGAGCCACTAAGGCCCCACTTGGAATATCTCTATCCACTGAGCCACTAAGGTCCCACTTGGAATATCTCTATCCAATGAGCTACTAAGGCTCCAGTTGATATATATGTGGCTAAGTGGATATATATATATATATATATATCCACTTAGCCACAACTATATCAAGTGGTGCAAGTTTTACCCTGAATATTCGCTCTGCACAATTTGAAGAACTACTGTTAAGTTTCAAGGGACTTAGAGGTATTAAAGACGGACAAACAGACAGACAGACAGAGATCGTCTAGTAATCATATAGGTATTTCGAGATTACAGAAAATACACACTAAATTGAATAATTGCTGTGATCATGATTATGAGATGAATTTCAATGTAATGATTCGTTAAATGAACTATAAAAATAATTTGTGTAATATTACACATATGGTTGTGACAGCGTTCTCCGCCGATGCTGGCCTATTTCTACACATACGAAAGTTAATGTTATTTTACTCTCCATCCAAGTAGAAATATCCCCAAAATTAATGAACCATAACGTATACAACACAACGAATTGTAAAACAAGTTGTATCAAATTGCGGTCACTATGTAGCACCACGGCAAAAAATACATAGAAAATTATCAAATGAAAATCTAATTTCACCCGGTTGTTTACGCCTCCCTTCAGGAACACAAGGATTTAGTTAAGTCTTCATTAAGAGTGTAAATACAACACAATAAATTTTTCCGCTTCTGCATCATCTATCACATGCTGTGAAAATGTACTTTCAGAAGATCTGTCCGTTTTGTTTTACAACTAAGTGAAGCCAAACCACATGCGATAGGTTAATCTGTATATTACTAATTCTGGATTTTTCTTATCAAATATTCTACTTTGAACTTATTGGAATTTTTTTCTAAAATATGAAGTTCTTTTGAAAAGTCTGTCTTTTAAGTTACACGTACGTGTGTGTTATTTTACACCACAAAAATTTCGCTTTTGTCTTCATTCATCCTGCAATGTAAAAGTAAATGTGTAATATAGTCACCCGTCCTTTAAGTTTTGTAACTACTGTCTTCCGAGTGTTACACATATATTTATTTGTATGCAATCAGTAAAGAAATTACAGATGGCATTTCGGTTTCTGTTGGAACGAATAGAGTTCCTGTGGCTTACAATATTAGCAGATTCCTTGTTACTATAAAGTATATGTATATATAATGATAGGAGTGTTACAATTAATAATGTTATAGTACAAAAAATTCTTACCTAAAAACTTAACTATTTGAAGTATGTGTGTTTTCAAAAGCACTGTTTTTAAAAAGTGTAATTTAACATTAGCATAATTGTAAATATTATGCTTTTAAGACATGTGAGTGAAAATTCAAAATACTGTACTTGCTTTCGTAAAATGCGATATTGCTAAATAAATATGTTCTTTTATATCCACGCTTATTTCAACGAAAAAAAAAAGTGTCGAAAAATTTGTAAGCGTGGATATACGAGTACATATTTATATATTATATATTTAATATATTTTTATATTTGTAATATTGCATTTTACGAAAGTAAGTACAGTATTTCGAATTTTTGCTGTATTATATATATATACACATACATTAATGTTGGACAATGAAAATGGCGCACCACAAAGAAACAATGTGATAACAACGAATTTATGTAAATAATGAGAGCACGGGCTCAGTTGCACATGACCGCAACTTGTTGCGTTTGCTGAGTGAAGAAGGATGCTGCGGAAAACGCTCAAGAGCTCGCTCTAAGCAACCCGACGGACTTCGAAAGAGTACTCATAATAGGGCTGAAAACCGCAGGGTGGTCGTATAGCTGTATAGTCCACCATGTGGATCGTTCGGACAATACTTCCCGACGCTGTTGGAAGCAGTGGATACTTGAAGGCACCCGTACGCGGAGGACCGGCTCAGAACGGACAAGCTCTACTATAGACTGTTCACGGTAAAGTGAGCACTTTTGAACGCCCTGCTCAAGATATACTTGTATCAACATTGTGTAGTCTTCCACCATATGTAAAATTAATATGCCCATGGGCCTGGTCACTTTATTCATGCGTCGGTCAAGGGCAACTTTGAAACTATTTGAAAACCTAATATTTTACATTATTATTATTCTCATGCTTATAAAACTATAAAAAAACGGAAGGTAAAAGAAAATATTTTAGTAATTACAAATGTCTACTTAATACTTTTCACTTGACGTTAATATACGGAACTACTTCTCCCTCCATCGTTGCCAACTTTACTGGCGCATGATAGCCAGTGTGCCGATCAAAATATACACAGATTGGGGCAGTGACATTTTTCAAAGGTTGATTTCAAAAGTGTTCACTTTATCATGAACAGGTTCTACATGTCGAGAGGATCGATGGGAGTAGAGACAGCGGCGGGCTCCTGGACCACTTGAAGAATAAAATGTGGATGAGCAAATAATCGATTGTTCGATTAATCGATATATCGAATATTCGATTAGTTGATAATAGAATATTCGATTAGTTGATAATAGAATATTCGATTAATTTTTGGTCAATTAATCAAATTAATTAGTGTAATAATGAAATTAATTAAATAAATTATTTAATTAAAAACATTATTGTAGGATATGAAATTTATTTGATTTTCATTGTTGAAAGGGTTCATTGTCATAAGGGTGGTATTGGCGGCGCAGCATCGATGTGTCCTCTGTGACTTGCTGGAGTCGACTGAACAGAGTATTTAATTTTATAAAATTGATTGGCGAGCCCCCAAATCCTGCTATGCCAACGTGAGCACCTTCGCTGTTCTGTGTGACCTCCGGCATGCTTGTTAGTAGCTAAGACAGCTGGAGAATGGTATGTGTCTCAGGGCAAGACCTTTACACCTTAGGTCGAGTTTAATTTATAAAATTGACGCATGCATCGCGGCTATAGTAGGGTTGTCTGGTACCATGGCCGCAATTGTAACTATGGACACATCCCGAAGGAAGAAGGGCCTAGTAAGGGGTACAGAAAACCAGGCAAAGTGGAGAGGGTATGGAGAAAACTATGCGACAGACACGGAGGAAAAAATAATTCTTTTTATTGGCTTAGGGCCGGAGAAAGTAGGATGTTGGTTAGTTTGCATGGATAGACTTTGTGGGTTTGATGCATGGTGAAATGAAATGATTTTGGTGCAGTTTTGATAACCTGGGTCTCGCTGGGCGGCCCTGGTGGTGGGAGACCAGAACTGAGCCACCCACCCGATAGAAATCTGCTATCGCCCTGTAACATAGAAAAAAGTGCCAGAAAGTTACAGGCAAAGCATTGGAAAAGAGTGTTTTTAAGTAGGGGTAATATGTTCATCACCTTGCTCGTGACCTCGCTTGCAGCTGTGTGTAGTTTGTAATAAAGTGGGTGTTTGTGAGTTTTGGTGGGTGATGAGTGCTCACAGTGTAGGTGTGCCACTCCACAACACTCACCATCTGCTGTAGAGAGCATGCTATGTCACAAGCCTTCTCACTGCTAGCCAAGTAGAATGACATGTGGATGGAGAGGATAATCGATTGTTCGATTAATCGATATATCGATATATTGAATATTCTATTTGTTGCTATTTTGAATATTCGAGTAATTGCTGATTAATTAATCAAATTAATTTTGTGTAATTAATTAAATGAATCAAATAATTTGTAATTAATTTTTTTATTGTTGGATATATTTCTTTGATTTTCATTGTGATTGAAAGGGTTAGTTGTCATAAGGGTAATATTGGTGGAGCATCATCGATGTGCCCTCTGTAAACTTGCTGGAGTCGACTGAATGGAAGAGTGCATAGTAATTGTTTATATAGGAGTCGATGTGTAAGAGTAGTATAACGAACATTTTAACTGTGGATGGAGTGAGAGCCAGTGGTGGGTTCCTCGCCCACTAGACGAGTAAGGTATGGATGGAACGGGAGCATGCAGGTATATTCTAGCCCACTAAGATTTACGTTCAAATAGTCAAATGAAATAAGTATGAATCATTAAAAAAGTACTTTAATCACATAGTCTACACAACCAAACATGTATTCATTAAACCGACTTTAATCCTGCAATTTATATTAATATTAACAAATGCTAACTGATTTCATTAAACAAATGATACACCCAGCTTACACAATAAAACGAATTACAACTCGCCATTACTTCAGCTCCCCCTCACCTGACAAGATCCCCTTCCAACAAAAGTACACATACTTTACTTGCTTCGTACTCATCGGCTCTTAGAACATGCATCAAAATACAAGCAAGAAATTTCTTACACTAACAAATTAATTGTATCGTCAAGTCGCAAACAAAATTTAATGAATCAATAAAATTTAGAAGTGTTCAATATATTATGCTACCCAACAATGTAGTTCGACGTCGTGTATTCATGCTGCCGAGACAACTCAAAACCGGGCGATATATGAGGCAAGCGAGCCAAACTGTTACCTTTGTTTCACAGAACATATCTTCTCCTTCGTTGTTCCCTGCAGACTTCTATTGCATGCTTCTTTACTATCTCCTTACTCTGCTTCCCCCGCCCCAACCGGTTGTCTGCCTGTTCGCATGCGTGCTCTCCAAAGTGCGGACCACCCCTCTCCAACTCCCCTCCCCGAAGCGAGGTGTGTCACTTCGATCTCACTAAGCAACCAACAATACAGCGTTAGGTGCCAGCAGGCGAGATTTCCTTTTGCTTCCCTTCTCCGCTGTCCACCTTCTGGCTTCATTTACCTTTGCACTGCACCAGACAAAGCTTCGCCATTCATCTCATCCAACAGTGCTCCTCTGCCGGTGCGGCTCGGCTCCTGCATGCACAAAGAATCCACCGTATTTCTTTCGCCGAGGAAGGTGAGTATGGCACACCTGCATGACACACCTGACTCATGGGAAACAGCAAAAGTCACCCGCCAGCCTACGCCTGGCTCGACGAGGAAAATTTCTCATTACCAGCAAAACACATTTACTCCTTCAAAAGTTCAGGAAACTTTTACTGAAACAAGCTGATTTGAGATAATTCTAAGTATTAACACAAATATTATGTTGCTCAATGAACAAAACTAAATATGTGAAAATCAGTTTTCTAGTCTTAAAAAATTATTTTGCTATCAAATATTTTACTAGCTAACATTCTCAAACAACCTGTGTATATATTCTCTAACAGTTTTTAAAGCAAATCTTTGTATACATGAAAATTTAATATGATTTTAGAAAGGCACTCAACTAAGATTTTCAGTTATTACTCTGATTAATAAACAGAAAGAAAAAATATTGCATGGTTCTTGTGAAGTTGTCACTATTAAAATCATATGTACTATGAGAGTAATCAGTGAACACAAACTTGAGTCTTAAGAAAAATTTTAGTCGATCGCAATTTCAAGAAAAATTACTAAGGCGAGTTCACGCCTGAAGCAATAGCAGTTTAAAAAATGTCATACTATCCTTAATAAGAATGCTGAAATACTGTATATAAATTCTACAGACAAATATGAAACCAGCTTATACATAAAGACCTAACGAGATAATTTAAAACAATTTCTAGCATTTAAATTTTAAAGCTTCAGAGTGAACCCTCTGTTCACAAATTTTATTACAATATTATCGATTTTATGTAATGTTAAACAGAGAATCTCTCTCTCAACTCTATGTTTTCCTCTTCTCCACCCCTCCAGAATACCACTTTCTATCCCCTCCAAATGCGAGCTGCATAGGCATGGTGGAAAACAAGTGAAGATCTGCTCTTTCATTCCCTGTCTCTCAACTTGGCCTCTCCGCACCACATGAATATTTCAGAGTTACCCCACAACTGGGCGCAAGAGGCAAGAGCCTTGCTCCCCCAGTACCCCCAGCCCATCCCGCATGCGAAGTGCAAGCCAAGAGGTGTACACCCCTCTTCCCCTATGCCCTTCACCAAGCCAACTGCACCTCACTAAAGACAAATATATATTTTTTAATGCTACATCTCCAGTATTATATTACATTACAAAATACAAAATTAAGAAATACTTCCTAAAAATCCTTAACAAATTTTCAATATATTACACGATATTACCAAAATATTTGGAGGCAAGCACTGTAACCACTTGTGAAATAGTGTATTCAATTCAAGAACATTTAATGTGTGAACAACACAAGAGCAAGGCTGGGAAATAAGTATTTTATCCACTACCACCAAACTTCCAGTTACCCAACACGCAGAGAACGCCATTTCAAGCCGAGACTTGGGGAGTAAGAATTTTTTTGTGTCGCTGAAAGCAGTTTCCAAGCACAGCACTGTTCTCCCACTCCCCGACAAGGTCCCGCTGTGCAGAGGATAGTGTGAAACACCTTTGCAAAACTAAAAGCAAGAGTAACTTCTCACGATTCCTTTCCCCTTTCACATAGACCCAGCCTCCATTACAAACAGTTCTTCCACACGTAATATTTTTAATAAATAATTTTCCAACACAAGTACACAAAAATAGTTGTGTTACGTCGCCAACCCCCGTGGCGAAATCTGATTACACCACAATGCAGCTTCCAAGTTCAAATCCAGTGTAAGGCATGGCTCTTAATAGATAGATTCTGAGCTCGAATCCCATGTATGACATTACAAGTTAGTCTGTAGGATCGAATCCCGGATAACATAAGCTGGGTTCGATTCCCAGACAAAACAGGGGCAATATAAGCTGGGATCGATTCCCGGGTAAGACATGGGTTAGTTTCGCGAGTAATATACTTCAGAATCCTTACACAATTATAGACGGGGCACTAATGATCGCAATACGTGTTACATAGTTACATTTAATAGATATATCAAAAACAATACATGCTGCATTACAAAGACTATTACATTCTCGAATTGTATCGCATAATAAAATACATACGAAATCGGTAAATAATTATGTAATTAAAATAAAATGTAAACACTAACACCAAAGAAATATGCATATTTCACCTCACATTTCCAGTTCGACATAATTGTATAAGGTAAAATTCATAAAACATGTCACTTCATAAAAAATATTTTAATTTTGCTTAAAATAATCTAAGGAAATCATATTTCCTTTAGTAAGAAAATATGTTTTATTACCAAATACGTATTTTTCACTTACATTTCCAAATCTATATATTCATAGATGGCAAAATTCAGAAAACATGTTAAAATATTTTAATTTCTCTTAAAAACATTACATTTCCAGTTGAATTTATATTTTCTTCAGTGAAAATTTCTTTTATTATCAAATCTGACCAATTGTCTTAATCGTGTAGGATCCCCAAGGGGAGGGAGGAGAGGTGGGTGTCTGGTTATAAATTCACACATCGAAGAGGCGGCCGTCAGTTTTTGTCCAACCGCCGAGTGTTGCAAACCGCTGCTGCCCTGCCAGGAAGGGGCTAGCAGGAGAGGAGAGGGGAACTGCAGCACACTGAAGTTTACTGCTAGTGAGCAGTTATTTTTAGAACTGGTTGCTTTTGTCAGTGAAAGATAGTGTGGGTAGTTATTTTTAGAAATTCCACACAAATTGAATGTTGCTTCTCTTTAGTTTAGTTAAGTTTAAATACAAGAAAAATGTTTCTTTAGTACTAGGAGAACACAGAACGTCAGTCACCCCTACCTCCCTGGCCTTGTCACGGTACAGGAGAAAAGATATGAGAAAGGAGCTTGGACGGTGCATACCAACCAACAGAGTGAGGTATACTATAAACTTAGTGTTAGTTAATGACAATGCGAATCGGTGATTATGGCGATGTGGTCCAGCCCGTGACACACATTCTTGGCAATTTCCTAAATTTAAATGATACTTGCTCAAACTTCTATATGGTATGGTTAGAACTTTTAGCTTTTACTTAATATCGATTAATTTTTAGAATTCCAACTTAGTTATCATAATATCTTTTCCAAATTAATAAGTTTCACAGTTTTTTTGCAAATAGTTTAATGTTTTACTAACTTTTAATGCTTTTTTGTTATTACCTTAAATTTGTATAATTATTCCTCGAAATTATATTAAAAATTTCCTTAAAATCATTAACTTTTAGAATTTCTTTGCAAATTTCCTTAAATTTTATTCAGAGATATGTAAATGTTTATCAATTATTAATTCTATGTACTTTGAACTATTTTTATGTAGTTTTAACTATTTTTTCGTTGTTTAAGGGTGGGTTTTGGTTATGAGTGATATGCTAATTATGGAGTAAGAAAAAAATAAGAGGAAACTATGACAGGCTATGCACAGTGTGTCTGGAGGATGCCTCCATGTCATATTCTCTGCTCGGAATATGTTGTTTGGTGATGAATGATTGTGTGATGTATGGTTGGAGCTTGAGTAATTCTAACAAATGAAATGAGTTGATGTGTGATGGGGGATGGGGTGGCATGGATATACAATTTAATCCTAAGTATTATTAATAGATTTAAGAGTGGTTTTTGGTTATGAGTGATGTGTGAATTATGAAGCGAGAAAAAATAAGAGGGAACTGTGCCAGGCTATGCACAGCTTGTCTGGAGGACGCAACCCTCTATCCCATTCTCTGCTCAGAATGTGTTGCTTGAGTGAAGGATGTCTGTGTGATGGATGAATGAGCCTTAAGTAACTCTAACAAATGCAAAATTTTGATGTGTGATGGGGTGGCTTGGGCATATAATTTAATGTAAGTAGTTTTAAAATTTATTAAATAGTTGTACCACCAGTAGTAGCATCTTGCAATATATGGATTAGGGCTGTGTAAATATCATGCACCTACAGACTCTAATCACTGTTTAAATATTCACAAAATATGTGAAAAAACATCTGCAATGTACCACCGATTATTCTGAGAAATTTTGGATAGGTTGGTGTGAGTGTGGGGGAAAAGTTATGTAAATTTATTCCAGATGTAATTTTTTCATGTGGTTTTGAGTTTATTTAGCTGAGTTGAGAGGAGAGGTATACCACCAGTTGTAGTTGCTTGCACTATATGGAATATGGTCATGTTAAGAAACCTGCACCCACAGCCTTTTGTCAGTGTTTAAATATTTGCAAAAATATGTGAAAAACCATTTCTAAATTTCAGATGAATTTTTGGCGTATATTTGAGAGGATATTTAACAGAGTTTTGTAGTTACCAAATAACCACCATAGTAATGCACTATGGACCTAAGGCGAGACAATATCTCAACTCAGGCTTACTCTACACTGTTAAATACTCGTAAATATATTTTAATACCTTATGGAATTAAAATACAAAGTACACTGGCAAAAATTAGTTGGGTAAGTGTTGTAATTTTTTTAATATAGTTAGCTAGTTAGTTTTAAAAGTTTTAAGAATGGGCTGTTGTGTGTGTGAGGTATGAATTATGGAGCAAGAAAAAGAAAATGGGAAACCATGCCAGGCTATGCACAGCATGTCTGGAGGTAGCAAATCCCTGTCCTATTCTCTACTCAGAATGTTGTTGAATGATGAGGGATGATGAGTTATGGTTGCTTGAGCCTTGAGTACTCCTAACAAGTTAAATATTTTGATGTGTGATGGGGTGGGAAGTTTTAAGTATGTTATTTAGTTGTAAAAGAATAAATTTTCTACAAGATTTAAGTAATTTTTAACAATTTCAACAAGTGATTTAAATGTGTAATATTAAGTTAATTTCCCTTGTGAATACTTTCTACATGAAAATGGTTATTAAATTTAAAAAAATCGATGGTGTAAAGTATTTTATAGTGCAAATGATTTTTATGGTGTACCCTAGAACATATTTTTCGATAATGTAATATTCATAAACTTTTTATGGTGCAAAGTATTTTTGAGAGTGTATATTAGTTTTATTTTTTTTGTAGTGTCGAGATATTCACGTTATTTTAAAACATTAATATTTAAAGATTTGTCTTAAACAAATCATTTTGCTTGTCAAAATAAAAGTATTGAACGTGTTGAAAACACAGTCATATAGCTTATTATGAAGCACATAGACAGTGTGCGAAATGCGTGCTGTGATGTGAACTGTCGTGCGACAGTCGAGAGCAGTCATATCACCTGGTAAGTTGGGGAGTCGCCGCAGCGCAGAAGAAGTGTCGCCATAATTTTTGGTTCAATGCTTAGTGCAGGTATCTGCAGTCGCACGGAAGGGGGGTTGGTGGGAAACATGCATGCATAGACCGGAGGTCAGGTTGTGTTGTGGGACCATGGGGGGGGGGGAAGGTCGCTGCCTGAAAGAACAGGAGACAGTATCCGATACATGGCACTAGGCAGCGAAGCGCCCAAGCTCCCTCCTTCCTTCATCCCGTTGTTCGTCCTCAATAACATTTGTTTCACGTGGCTCTCTACACCCTCCCTCCTTTCGCGACCATGCTTCTCCAACACTCTCTGCAGCTGATGCTCAGAGGCTGTTTCTGTAAACCACTTCACTCTCCACAACTGTTCCTCCTCGCCGTGCACACCACAGCTCGCCACCATCTCTTTCACACACTGTCTGCCTCTCCCCTTCATACTCTCCTGTTTCACACAGGTCTGTCAGCCTTGCTTTGTCGTGCACGCCTCGGCACACCTCGCCCCGCCACTCTTTCTTACCGCCCGCAGTCCCAGTCTATTCGTAAACAAGAAACGCTCCGATGTGGTTCAGCGGGAATTGCGGGAAATAAATGGTCTGGTGCTGTGGATGATTCTTCATTTACACAAGTCTTTAGTGCATTAAATATGAATGATTTTGCTGGGAAATCCATTTGTGTGAATAGCATTGATAACAGTATTGATTTCTGATATGGTCGAACCAAATATTATGTCAGTCATTAGACTCGGTGAATTAAAATTACGTATTTTGATCAAGGAATACATACCAAGTAATTTTTTTTGTAAGGTTGATATACTTGTTTAATATAAATATGTAAAAAAAGGGTTACACATGCAATTAAATGCATTTCCCTCACAAAAATAATGTGTAAAGTTATGTCCATAGATTGCTAAAGTTATATATTTTATGTAAACAATGATTCACTCATTTCTTTAAATTATATAGTCTGTTTGGTGTTACATTAAACAAACTTTCAGTTAGAAATACTATTTATTATATTCCATTTATTCAAACAACCATGACATTTATTTACATATAGAAAAATAATCACATTTCTTCTTAGAATATTTATTCCCACATACAAGTAATTTTCTTTATTCATTTATGCAATATGCTTTGGCGCAGTGAAATTCATATATGGAGACAATGCTGGTATTAATATTTTAGTTAATGATGCAGGGATACAAACTCGCCAATCTCTCAAATATGTGAAATGATTTACTCTAGATGAATCGGTGATTTGCTGATTGTCAGATTAGATGACACACATTCTTGAGGAGGATGGAAGCTTGATTCGCTCATTGGAGGGAGGTGGCTGAGCTGAATTTGTTAAGATACAGATTGTAGTGTTGCAGAAGAAATATATTTTTATCTGTGCATTGCAGCAAGTGAAGAGAATTTGATGGCTTGAGAGGTCTTGAGAGCTGATGAGGGTGAAGAGAGTGATGGAACAGCATTGGATTACATATCTTCTTATAGACACTAAGTTGGATTACTTCCAAGCAGCGCTGAATGGTCGGTATTGTGAGATGTGTACATCCATTTTTGTTATTAGTGTTAAAGACCACCCACTTCCACAAGCACTAAGTTCTTCAAGACTGGATGTTAAATAAGGTACTGTGTTAGAGTTATAAAGGTCTTTAATATCTGTGGAATGTAGAATGAGGAGAGCTTAAGTTTGGAAGTAGAAAGTTTGTGTAGAGGATTCCTCCGCTGTGATGGATTTAAGATATTTACAGGATATATTTACACTAATAGATATTGGTCATGGCAATGTTGTAGTCAAATCTATCAGAGGCTTCCTACACGTTGAGAAAAATCTTTGGAAGTCTACATCAGATTCTACTTGATTGTTACTTATTATAACATCAGTCATTCTACCTGCAAAAGCTGTGTTTAGTTTTTCGTAATTGGGCTGGGGTGATGGAGCTATGGAGCGATGGAGCTATGGATCAATGGAGCAATGAAGCTATGGAGTGATGGAGTTATGGAGGTATGGAGCGATGGAGTTTTGGAGCTATGGAGTGATGGAGCCTATTGTAGTTGCAGACAACCAATTATATAAGTTTTAGAATGTCTTTAAAGCATTGCTCCATGTTAATTGCCTCTGACAGAATTTGCATTCAAAATTCACAGTCGAACTGTTCCTCTTGCAGGTTGTTCTTTCATGTCGACAAAGTTCCTCAGAGCTGTAAATTCTTTACTGCAGAAGAGACACAGCAAAGCCATTATTGCATCCATAATCTTCCAAGTATTGAATTGAACTGAAAGGTTCCAAGCCTTTATATTTTAATTCTAGGAATCAATTCGATTACATTATTCATTTGAAATGTCGGTTTAAGTATTATTGCTTTCAAACCTTTATTGTTAAATGCATGTAACATTTTGTTGTTAGAATTAGTTTATATGGGGATATTACAATGAATGTCTTTCTAAAGTCAGTAAAACACAAAAAAAGTAGTTTCAAATCATTTATTTTGCTACAAAGTACATATTGAAAATGCACATTTACATAATTTCTTCCCTTTGACAATATTTGTAGTGTTTCCATCAGTTTTATTGTCTTGCAGTAGTATTATACATACTGGTAAAAGTGTGAATACATTTCTTCCATGGTAAACAGAACATCTTGTCAGATCTGGACAAGTTATTAAATAATTACAATTTTCATCTTTACAAAAACAGAAAAACTGTTACTTTCCAAAACATCTTCTGAAAGGTTTAACCCGATGTGCAATTAGCTTGCTAATATTCAATTTACACTTTGATTTCTGTATGCATGAGCACGTGACCTCATTCTCATCTTGATCCATATTTACAAAGTATTGACTTGCACAAACAAAGTACTTTTATATACTAGATTCCACTCATCTCAGATAATGCCATATCACTCATATAATATCCACTGGTGACTCAGGGGGAGAATCATCATAGTCTGTTTCACCCCAGTTAATCGTCAATGACCACTTTAGCATTAATTTAGAGTTTTCCTCTGTAGAGAAGAATTTTGAATTAGATCTGTATGTTTTACCTAATTGTTTGAATGATGGGCAATTGTATTCTTTATGAATATCTGTTTCGTTCCCATTCTACACACTTTACAAAATGTGTGTTTGGTCGACTTCACTTACATATATTTCACAGTAATTTAAGTATTGCTTGCAAAGCTCTTCAATATTCTCATACGCCATAAACCACTTTTCCAGGTTAAACCACGGTGATGTCTAGTAACCCATCTATGTGTAGTTTGTTAGGTGGGGATCTTTGTCAGAAGGGTGGGGGTATCTGAAGTAATGGTGAGTTGTAATTGGTTTTATTGTGTTTGCTGGGCATTTCATTTGTTTGATGAATTCAGTTAACATTTATGGATATTAATATAAATCACATGATTAAAGTCGGTTTAGTGAATATGTGTTTGGTTGTGAAGATTACATGGTTAAAGTAACTTTTTTTAATGATTCGTACTTATATAATTTGACTATTTGAACATAAATCATAGTGGGCTAGAACATACCTGCATGCTCCCGCTCCTGCCACACCTCACTCACCTAGTGGTCCAGGAACCCGCCACTGGCTCTTGCTCCATCCACAAATAATATGTTACACCAACTCTGACACCAACATCAACTCCCATATAAACGTTTACAACCCACTCCTCTGTTCAGTCGACTTCAGAAAGTCACAGAGGACACATCGATGCTGCTCCACCAATATCACCCTGACAATGACAATTAACGCTTTCAACAACAATGGAAATCAAAGAAATTTCATATTCAAAAATAAAAATTGATCTAAAGAATTCTTTAATTAATTTGATTAATTACACAGAGTAATTTGATTAATTTATTAACGATTAATCTAATATTCGATTATAAAATAATCAAATATTCTATATATAGAATATTCGATATATAGAATATTCGCTATATCGATGTATCGATATATCAATTAATCGATCAATCTATTATCCGCTCCATCCACATGTCATTCTGCAAGTAGTCCAGGAGGCCGCCGCTGTCTCTACTGACGGGTCGTACGCAATGCGCGGAGGGATCCCACGGTGATATGGTCGACGATGATAAATGTTGGGACTCATGTATGTCCCACAAACCATTCACCGATGCCTTGCAGTGAAGAATCTGTGATCCCAGCGCCCATCATGTGTACTGCCAATATCCTGCAGCAACGGTGACTCTTTATTTCCCTTGGCCAGAGCCAGAGCGATGTGTAGTGCTTACTGACGAGTACCGCTTCGGTATGGGGATTGGTGATCATTTTGTCCGGGTGTGCGGACCCTCGGTGAACGCCACGATCCCAATATTGCTATCGATAGGCACACTTCCACTACGGCAGTTATTATGTTCTGGGGAGCCATAACCTACTCGCTTATTCTGAATCAGTGAGAATTGCACTGTTTTAATCAGTCAAACGTATCTGACTGATATATCAGTTGCTTCAGTGTATTAAACTGATGGACCAGTGAAAAAATGCCATATTTCCTTCACAGAATGATTCAGTGACATTCCCCACTGATTCGTCAGTCATTTTTTCCACTTTTTTCTCAGTGGTTAATATTTTGACTGAAGTATAAGTGAAACTGCGTGTAAAAATGGCAGTTAAACAACGTGTGTTAAGTAAAGTAACAACGAATAAACGAATAAAACTAATGCAAAATACTTTCAAAAATGTGTTTTGTCTCTCAAAACACCATTTTACGAGGTAATATGAACACACAACCTTTCATTCCGTTTTTACGGCTTTCATTTCGATTCCATATAATCGTCACAGCGCTCTGTTTGAAAGTTTAAACTGCATTTAATGTGGCGAAGAGAGTGCACTCATATATACAATTCGTTTTAACAATCCTAACGGTACCAATCAAACCAAACACGAAAAGAATGAGCATACAACTTCAAACTATATGATTTCCAACATAACTATAAAACATATATATTCCTCTCGTAAATTCGATTTGGCGTGGTAGCCCTTGTGGTAAGGCAACGACCTAGAGCAGAAGAATACGCGAGTTCAATTACGGTAAATTGCACAATATAAATAGTAAACTATTGTTTATATTATTATTCCTACATTCAATAAAACCAATATCTGTTTCGCCACTGCAGTCGGCCGTCACTTATTCAATCAGTGAAATCTTTTCACTGAAACCATTAGTGGTTTTCCGCTGATTCTAAGTGGAGCCATTTTCACTGCTTAGAGTAGTTGAATTTCGCTGAGAATCAGTGGTTTCATACTGATTCGAATTTATAGTGTACGGCAGCCGATCCGCTCATGCCGTGTTACGTGGAGCGTTGTGGTCCAGCGGTATGTGGAATAAACCCTACGTCCCCATCTGCTCCCGTTTCTGGCCGGCAATCCAGGTGCGATATTCCAGCAGGATATTGCCCGACCGCACGCGGCACTGGTCCCGCGGGACATTCTCTGCATCGTGCCCAAACACTACCGTGGCCTGCCCACTCCCCTGACGTGTCGCCCTGTCGAGCACGTGTGGGACCAGTCGAAACTCCAGCTGCCGCCGTGCCACAGTACCCGGTGTTTGGAACACACTGCGCCGTCCAACAATTGTGGGCCGGTCTGCTTCAGTACATCACCCCGCGTCTGGAGGATTCCTACTTGACCGTGCAGCATCATGCATCACAATGTGAGGGGTGCGACACACTATTGAAAACGACCGGACGGTGTGCCGCAGATCCATGTATAACTGTCCTGCAGCTCCTAATTTTATTTGTATTACTCACCTACCTCACTAAGTCTGCAAAGTTTCAATACCATCCGATGCTTCCTTTTGTGTGCGCATTTTTTTTTGTCCAACGGTGTAAGTTCGCACATGCGGTTTTTAAAGCCAAAATGCAATATAGGTTAACACATAGAAAAAAGTCACTTTAAAAAAAAAAGTCACTTCCCCTGCCTGCATATACGTTAATGGGCACACCGAGTGACATTCAAGCGACAAAGTTGGAAAAGACGGATAGTAAGTAGCGCCATGTCTTAACGTAAAATAAAAAGTGTTAGGTAACCATTTGTGATAATTTACATTATCTCTTCCGTTTTATACGGTTTTTGAAATACATAAGCGTGTAAAAATGAGCAGATTTGTAAAATATTTACTTTGATAATAATTTCACAGTTTCACTTGGCAGACTTATGAATAAAGTGATGAGGTCCATGACAATGTAAATTTTACATAAGGCGGAAGAATACACAACATGCATGCAAGTAGAGTTTAAGCAGGGCTTTCAAAAGTGCTAATTCTACTGGAAACATACTATACCTTGTTTTTTTTTTAAATATATATTACGCCTTGTACACTAAATTACTATTTATAAAACTCAACTACGTAGTATTAAAAGTACACATTTTAAGTGTTTCGTTCTTTGGAGTACGTACATTAAAGCATTTAAAAACCATATTTATAATATATTTTAAACATAAACTTATAGTTTTATTTGGAGTCCTAAAAACATTAATAAGACATTTCACTTACTGCACCTGTTTTCACGAACTACACATATAAATATACAGTTGCCAATTTTATGTGCAGATTTGTACATTGTGAATATTTGAATTCTGGCAATCGCAGGTGTTAATTGCAGTGCGTTATCAAGATGTTGCATTCTTCGAACTTGAATCAGAGCTTTGCGTCAGTGACGTAAAAAAATCAGTCCCTTCACTTCAGTGAACTCCACTAACAGTCGTTAACTTTTAACAGGGGAATTCTTTGTAAATCTATACAAAACACCGTCCTTGAAGTAATCAGTTGTTCATATTTTAACGATTAGGTTAAATTTTAACTTATCCATAATAATCTCACTCGTTCGCCTTAGTTGTTAATTTTTCGATTTAATTCCTACTAATTCGACATTATTTTCCCTCATTGGGTTAATTTCCTCTTATGGTTTGAACTGATTGTCACTTATTCGGCAAGAGTGTCACTTTTCTAGTTTAATTTTCATTTATTCGCATGAATTTTATTTTATTGGCTGCAATTTTCACTGACAGCGAATTTTAGTCTACAGGCAGCGAATATTATTTTCAGCATTATATATACTATGTTCTGTGTTTTGTTTTTAGCCGTAAATACAATACTCTATGATGTAATCACCAGGTTTTCCTATCTAGTGATAACACTTCATTTCTAATATATAGTGCAGACATGAATGTTTATGCTTAACATATTTTACCAGTTACCTCTGTCTTTAAACTTTCTCATTCATTCCTTTCAACTGAGAAGCTAATTAATTCTGGATATTTTGTATTGTTGCATACCACACCCTCTCATATTTTAGTTAGTCTGATTTTGCTGTATTTTTTTCTTTTTCAGCTCGTTATGCTACCCCTTACTTAGGAACGCAAATGTCCGTCTTGTATTCAGCATTCATCTATTGCACTACAATTCAAAACCTTCCAGCATTTATTTGCAGTGTCGACCTTCATACTATTTGGTATTCCCAAAAATGGTCATAAATCTTCTAGGTCTATGAAATTTTTTATAATTATTATAAAATGACCACTTTACAAACTATAGATTTATATATACTTGTTATTAACCTTACAATGTTAGCATTGGTAGTAAAAGAAGTCATAAACCTTTACTTTGCTTGAATTTTCCAATTGCATTACACGCAATATTATGTTATATGTTTTCTTTCAATTACATCCGTCATTGTTAGTACGCCAGGCATGAGTCCTGTAATAATTTCCGCTTTCTCGTACGGGCGTAAATCTAAGGCTCGCGTCTCTCTGCACCCCGTGCAATGTTATTCACTTCATAAACGGCTAGCTCGGAACACAAATAAACGAAATAAAAGCAGCGAAGAAATTTTATTCCACCATTCTGCCAGCGAGCTAAAAATTGTTCACTCCTGGTCCTCGCGCTAATTTATGCATAAAAAAAATTTAATCATATCTAACTGCGCGTTCAGTGTGCGATGGTAGTTCCCCTGTGAGAAATCTCGCGAGTTTTATTTTCCTGGGAGCTTCGTATTTTCGCTGTTTTTACGACGTTGCCTTGCAGCTTCGCCGTCAAGTGTCCGGTCGGGATACCTTCCTACCTCCCCGCTGCCCAGAATGCGGACAAGGGAGACAAAACGACCGTAAAAAAAACCCCTAACGAAATGAAGCTACGCGAAAGAAAATTGCAGAAATGAAGAAAAAAGTCGGTGGCGAAACGGGACGCTGTATTAAAGAGGCGATTATAAAAGCAGGAATAAACGCAAGAGCGAGTCCATAGACACAAAGGACTATAGACGGTTCACGGTAAGATGAGCACTTTTGAAAGCCCTGCTTAAGACCTGCTTGTGTGCACGTCGTGTATTCTTCCGCCCGTTGCCATGGGCCTTATCACTTTATTCATGCGTCGGTCAAGAGAAACTGTGAAATTATTAGAAAAGGAAATATTTTACAAAAGTGCTAATTTTTACACTTCGCTGCATTAAAAAAAAAAAAACAGAAAGAAAAATAATTTAAGTTGTCCCAAATGGTTAACTAACACTTTTTATTCTACGTTCAAATATGGAACTACTTTCCCTCCACCGTTGCCAACTTTACTGGGAGCATGTCACTCAGTGCGTCCGTTAAAATATATGCAGGTAGGAACAGTGATTTTTACCTTAAGTCGATTTCAGAACTGCTCACTTTATCGTGAACAGCCTTTAGACTCAATTGCTTTTGACATAATTTGGAAGGAATTTCTTTCTTGGAGGTACATATAACCATTTATAGCAATTTCACAGTTAACTAAACGTTTCTAAATCATTATCTGGCATATTTTGTGCCCGTAGGCTCATTTATAATTAAATTATTTACTTGCTGGTTATTCAAATTATCATTAGTATTTCAAATACGTTTCCGTAAAAACTGGCGTATTGTAGTTATATTTATGTCACCAGTGATTTTACAACGCCACTCCATCAGCGAACCCGGATTTTTGCGGGTGGGAATCGTGCCGGACGATGCCGTTGGTTGGCGGTTTTTCTCGGTGATCTCCCGATTCCCCCGTCCTTACATTCCGGCGCCGCTCCATACCTCAATGACCCTCATCGGCTCTCAAAATTTCAATGTTAAGAGCCACCAAAATCTTTTCACGCTCTCATTCCATCAACGCACGGACACTAGCCATTTGGCGCATGATATGTGGCGGAAGGATACGAAATAAAGTTCAAAGGATAAAGTAAGTATCCGTCTAATATGTGTTCAAAAAATTTTTAACGACTGTATAAAATGCATGCGTTTTGTCCTCTTTAATAGGTGCATGCAAACAAGTATTTAAGATATATCTTTATTGTGCACTAAAACTGTTCGGAGGAAAATGTCCGGTGCTTTGATCGACTTTTCGAGTTACTATAACAAAAATTGAAAATTTTTTTCTCCTCTCTTCTGAAACTGTGCCAACGGCCTCGCTCTCGGCTTTCGTATATATTTCCAGATGATTGAATACCAATAACTTGATGGACCAACTCCATTTTTTTAAGGCGTTTATTTAAATATAAATGTTGAAGCTAAAACGGGAATCGTAGTTTCTTGCGGAAAGCGGTTTACGGATTGATCCAGGGCATGAATAATGAATTAACTATATTGCCGGAAAGTCACTTTAGACTAAGTCGACAAATTGGTACCGTGTCATTAATTTTGTCGTGCCGCCAGTTAATATATTCGAATGTTAATCTGTATGGAATAATTTTAATGTGTTTGGCAATTAATCAAGCACTACAACACTGTTTTGTACGATTAACCACCGACTACATTACGAAAGAGTTAATTCCGGATGAAGTTAACACCGTGTGACGGTTTAGCAGGTAAAGGTTGTTCACAATAAAGTGAGCATTTAAGAAATGAACTTTAGAAAAATGTCACTGTCAATACCTGCACATATTTTAATGGGTTCACTGAGTGACATTCGCCCAGTAAAGTTAGTAATGATGAATGGAAAATAGTTCCTTATCTTAACGTTACATAAAAAATTTTTAGGTTCCCATTTAAGATAACTTAAAATTATTTATTTCGCTATTTGTTTTTCTTTTTAAATTCATCGAAGTGTAAAAATGAGCACATATGTAAAGTGTTTACTTTCCTAATAATTTCACATTTTCAGTTCATCGACGCATGAATAAAGTGATGGGACCCAAGGCAATGAAAATTTTACATAAGGCAGAGGAATACACAACGTGTATACAAATAGATCTTTAGCAGGGCTTTCAAAAGTGCTCATTTTACCGTGAACATCCTATAAATACAGAAAGCACAAACGAGATTTATATGTCCATTTTTAGTGTTTCCGTAAGTTGAACAAGGGACATCTTCATCAGTAACATAACAATATGAACCTTCAAGCGATGTGAAACTCAATGTTTTCCTTACATGCTTGCTAGCATGCTACCACCGCGTCATATTCCCACTAAATTGAAACACACCTAGAAAGAGCATTGTAAAAACAATGATAATTTTTATTGAAAACCTGTTTTGTAATTTACAAACGTTAGTAACAGGACAAAAATTTGTGTTATAAAATTTCAACAGCGGCGTTTGTAATATAGCTCAAGAAATGTTTGTATTATACCGCTCGTGACCCCGCGCTCAGACAAAATGGAGGGCACTCGATGACATAAAACCGTGTACAGCTGTGCAAAAACTAATGTGAAGCGTAGTAATGCAAGTGTAAATAAAGCAGAAGACTTTAAACAACACAAATAATCCTAATAAACTATGAAGACAACATTCGAAACAAGTGACTATTAATGTTTATATGCACACAGTACTCATAAACTGAAATAAATGAGTTCTTCGTAACCGAATAACTTCACTAATATTTTGTACGTATTCAATGCTAATAATTATTTTCCCGACGCGCGTTTGTAAAACCACAAATTTTGCTATTATAAAACTTCAACTGTGCAATTGTGCCGCCCGCCTGCACAAAGGTAATGGTATTACGAAACTCAGCAATTCTCTAATTCGTTAATCTCAGCCCTTCCCAAGACGAGAAATTACGTTTTTTTTTTGTCCCTATTCAGTATTTCAATATATGTGATGCGGAAATGAATGTGTACCTGGAGACCAACGATGTAAAAAAAAAAAAAAAAAACCTTAAATGATTTGTGCAAAGCAAAGAAACACATTTATTTGAGGCGGTTTTCTTTACGCTGACAAAATTTTGATTCAATTCAAAGAGAAGGTTAAAGAAATGTTGGTTGGTTTTAATTAATTTTTTCTTAGCCCATTTTTGTTTTATGAGAATATTAATTTTGCTTGTAGCAAAGAAAGAAGATTTCCTTGATTTTGATTCATTTACAGTAAAGAAATGTCGCTGTACACCTAAGGAAAGGGTTATGTTACATGTTACTTTCGTTCATTATAGATGTTAGTATCTAGGAAAACTTTCTAATTGATACGATACCAAGTAATAAATTCCTTAGATTATCACATAATGGTTTAATTTTTTATATATACAGTAACTGAATTTATCACAAAATAAACTGCTGACCTATTTTGACCACACTGCAAAGTTATATTTACCATTAATATAAAGATCAAAGAAATAGTTTTTTTTTTCGTAAACCTACTTTGCAGGCGTTCGTATTTAATGATCTTTTTTTTTTACGGCTACAAAACTTATTTTGCAACGAAGAAGGTATTTTTTAGAGTAAAGTTGGTCGTTTGGTTTAAGGTATTGTATAGTAGCGCAAGAGACGTCGACCCAAATCACCGTGCCGACAAAGCGCAGTTTTTTTCATGAATTATAATTCGAAAGTATTTTTCCCCTCTTCTCTCTTATTTATTCATCACGATTTTATAGAACAAAGAATAAAATTTTATTTCCACTTCTCAATAATGTTAATTGAAATACAAACCAATAATTTGTAATATTACAAACATATCTACACTCTATACAATTTTTTTTTGTACTTTTACAAGGAAAATTCATGGAAACCCAGTTGCCAAGAAAATCCTTTGTAAAACTGCAAAGAGTTTTCTTGTAAAATCTTCAAAACATTTCTTTGTCATATTACAAATGGCAGCCTTGTAATACAACTGACATTATTGAGAAGTGTAAATATAATTACTTTTTATTCCTGAAAAGCTAATGTAATGAATTAGCAACAGAGAGCAGCTAAAAAAAAATATTCAAAATATAATTTACAAATTTAATAACACCTCGCAGGCAAGGGGATTAGAACTCACGCTCATTATAGTACAACTGTGCTCCTTTATCCACATAAACAAAATGGCTTACAATACTAACACTTATTATAGTATTTAAGTCAAACGATTTAGAAGAATAGGTACTTTTTTTTTAAGAGTTCAGTTATTGAGGTAAGAGATTTGGACGCCTCTTAACAACGGGGTATTAAGAGTCAGTTTAATACTTACGTTTAGCTAGGAAACACTAATAAATAATTAATAATACGGTCACGTTTTATTGAACTTGTCGTTTTATTATGATTATTTGAGTTGTTTGTAAGTGTTTTACGTAATTCAAACTTGCAATACATTTCTTTTTGCACCCATGGTGTTTGCACAAAATGCGTTATACGACATACGGACATGTTGAGTGTCCGCCATTCTGCTGAAGCTCGTGGATACGGCTCAGTATAGTACAAACATGTCCTAAGGTCTGTTACAAACACGAACCTTGTAGTTTTGCAAACGAGTATATTTACAAGAAAAATGTTTGTACTGTTAACAAGCATTTGTAAAATTACAAAGAATTTCTCAGTAAAAATTATAAATTTATTTCGAGTGTATGTTTAGTAGATTTTACAAGAAATCGTTCTGTATAGTCTCTACAAAAGCATACAATTTGCCGACAATAATTTATCGGAAAATTATTACCTTAGGTTTGCAATCAAAATTTACGAAACAATATTGCCATTTGTTACTAACATTAGGATTTGTGTTAGAAGTTTGTATTTTAGAAATTTCGCTGATTACTTACAATTTAACATAATTGCACCACTTTTTGAGTACATATTTCATGGAAATTCCATATTTCTTGACAAGTAGTTTACGAGCTGTATTTTTAATGTACAAATATATTGTCAATACTTGAGGTACTGTAAAGAGACTGAGGGAAAGCGTTAGTTGGAATAAACGTGGACTCATCAAAAGCAGCTCACCGAGCAATTACTTCCCAAGGAGGCTTGAAAAATGAGATATTTCACTTCCTGCACTGAACTTTCCGCTCTTGTAAATGTTCAGATTGATGTAAAGCAACTGCCTATGGAGCACTGCACCCGATTCTGTACAATTTGAAGAACTCATAAAAAAATTTAGTACAAACACGATTTTCTTTTAATTATGATCATTTTTAATTACTTTATTAAGTTTAGAATATATTGTTTTATCATTATTGTGATTTATTTTTGTATATATTTATTAGTATATTTGATATATTTTTTATGATATTAATACTTACTTTATGGGTTTGTGAAGCTATTTTAGGTTATTATTTATTGGGTTGATTGATTCGTGGTTATGGTAATGATTGTTCTTTGTATTTTAATTTGCTTAAATGTTAAAATTCATATTATTTTCTTTATTTTTAATTCCTCTTTCTTATTATGGTTTTTGATGATTAGTACGTTTTGGTTTATTTATTTTAATATTTTTACTAAATTCTATTTTTAATATATCTTATTATTTTTGTAATTTAAGTTATTTTGTTGGATGTGACATTATTTCTTATTCATTAATTTTATTAAGATTTTTTATTTGTGGTTTAATAATAATAGCAAGTGAATCTATTTATTATTATGATCATTATTCTAATATCTTTATTTTCTTTATTCTTTTGTTATTTTTAATCTTATTTATATCTTTTTCTAGTAATAGATTAATTTTGTTTAAATTTTAATTTTTGGATGAGTATATCAACCTGGGCGTCTTCAAGCTGGAATGTATTTTTTGTTTTACACTTTATTTTCTTCTTTACCTATGTTGGTTTGTATTTTAAATTTCTATTCTTTTTATGGAAGTTTATATTTTTCTTTAATTTTTAATTTTGATTATTGTTATTTTATTTTTATTTATGTATATTTTGGTTCTTTTTTAGTTAAAATACCTATATTTTATGTTCATGTTTGATTACCTAAGGCTCATGTAAAGTGAGCACTTTTGAAAGCCCTGCTTAAGATCTACTTGTAAGCTCTTTGTGTATCCTTCCGTCATATGTAAAATCAACCTTTTCGTGGGCCTCATCACGTTTGTCATGAATCAGTAAAAGGGAATTTTGAAATTATTATAAAATTAAATATTGAAAAATTCTATAATCCACACCCTTATACTCATTTTTAAAAAATCAGAAAGAAAAATAAATAATTGTAATATTGACAAATGTTTACCGAGCATTTTCAATTCAACGTTGAGACATGGAACTACATTCCGCCCGTCGTTGCCAACTTTACTGGGTGCATGCCACTACGTTTGACAGTTAGAAATACATGCGGTTAGGGACAGTGACAATTTTCAAGGGTTGATTTCAAAAGTGCTCAGTTTACCGTGAAAAGCCTTTACGTAAGTCATATTCCTTACCTCGAAGATATTCACTTACAGTTGATAAAGTTAGTAAAATTGACCAAGGAAATATCTACATACTGCTGACGTGTTCAGATCCGAGTATTCCATTTGCTCCATTAAGCTGCCATCCCTTCGCGAAGGTGGGGGGAGCACTGTTTCGGTTGCCGTAATTAAACTTTAATAAAGTGAACTCAGTTGCCTAGGCGACAGTGTTTTCTCCCTGCTCCCAGGGAATGACGTCGTAACCGTAAACCGAATGAAAATGTTGGAACAGACAGCAACGTAATGGGGCGGCTGCTACTGTGGATGGCGTCGAGTAGGGGTTTTGATGAGATGTCACATGACTCAGCGGAAAAGAGATGCATGATTCTCGTGTAATGTAGTGTGTAACGTAACATCAACATTTTAATAGATGCTGTACCTGAGTGTTCTTTGCCCGACTTACGCTGCAGAACATACGAGAAGTACAAACCAGCAGATATGTGAGCACCAATAAAACTTACCAGATTTAATTTCTGTAGTACCACTAGGTATATACTTACCAAAACGTATCACCATTCGCAAGGCAACATGCTGAATAGATAAATAATACACCTGACAACAGACGAACTACGGTAAATGAGAACAGTGGCAACCCGGTTTCTTTAAAAATTTTAATAGGTTGTAAGAAGCAATGATTGAACATATTGTAGAAATGAAAATAGAACTGGGCATTAAAATTTATACTTTCAATTACCAAGGTGCTTGAATATGATAAAAACTACAAATTCACAATTCTCAAATTATAGATAGGCCTATTGGAGCCGATATTAGGTAGCCAATATTTATGTCTGAGCATGGAAAATATATTAAAGAGCATGTCTCTTTCGTACAGTGTCTTCGTGGCTAACAATCTGTGCAAACTGAATAAAAAATATATAATTTTGGTGCAGGAGAAAATGCTAATTAACAAGAGCTGCACGCTGTTTAAGCAGGTTCAGAATTATCTGGGAATTAAAATGTTGGTATTCGTAGACATAGCAGCTAGACGAAGTACTCACGTAAAAATTTCATTCTGTCTGTCTTTATATAAAGACAGGACAAGGTGTCTTCATGAACGGAAGAATCCAAAGAGAGAAGTAAATTTATTTCAGAAGTAATTTGTATTTGAAAATTCGCTATAATAACAAAATGTGTGACACAAGACATTCTGTAATAAGGGGGAAAAATATAATTCAAAAAGCTGATCTTTGATTTCAGAACGCAGCCCACTGCGTTGCCTAATGTACTGTACATCTTTGCCCAAAGACATCAATAAAAATATGGCTTTCAAAATATCACATAAAGACGCTTACGACAACCTTCATTATGACCCTTTCTATTATAAAAAAAAACAATTATGGCGACCGTCTTTAAGCAGGCTCAAGTTAGAGAATAGAGCCTCTGGACGATGTTTCATAGCACACGGTTCATCAAACACTGCTGCGGACAGGACTGCGGAGTCTGTAATACCCACTGGCATCCCCCCCCCCCGTGCTGATCGCAATTCATCGACATCAGATGAGGCAAGCACAAAATCACTGACACTGGACTGTGGATGGTTGGGAAATGGTAGCCTACTCCGATGAATCCCGATTCCTGGTCCATCACATCAACGGCCGAGCGCATGTATAGGCTGGTCACAGTAAACTGGGCACTTTCGAAAGCCCTGCTTAAAATAACTTGCAAGCACAATGCGTATTCTTCAACCATATGTAAAAATAACATTGCCATGGACCTCGTCACTTTATTCATGCGTCGGTCAAAACAAAACACTGGAATTATTAAAAAGTGAATGTTTTACAAATCTGGTCATTTTTACACTTCAATGAATTAAAATAAACAAAAATCGAAATAAATAATTTAAATTTTCACACGTGGTTATGAAATGCTCTTTATTCGACTTTAAGATATGGAACTACCTCCTCACTATCGTTACCAACTTTACTGAGCGCATGTCACTCAGCGCGTTTATTAAAATATATGCAAATAGGATCAGTGACTTTTTCCTAAGATTGATCTCAAAAGTGCTAACTTTATTTTGAACAGCCTTTACACCGGTTACTCTCAGAAGGTGTGGCACCAGGTTGCACTGTTGTGTAGAGACAGGCCAGAGGAGGAGGTGTGATTGTCTGGGCGATGCTTAATGGGTAACATTGAGGCCCATTATTCCGGTTCACCAATTATTGACAGCTGTCCAGTATTTGGATGTTATTGAGGACCAACTTCATATGTACATATCAACAGCGTTATCTGTTGCAACGGTCACTTCCAAACGGACAGTGCGTCATGCTACACTACCAGGATTGTGATGGATTGGTTCGCGGAACATGACAGTGAATTTGCATTGATGCATTAGGCCCCCAAAAAGCCCGAATGTGAACCCAATTGAACATTTGGGGTTCGACATAGAGAAGCGGGTATTCGTGCTACATTACCGCACTGTATGCCAACTGGAGGATCTGTTGTTGGGCTTGTCGTATCAGATACCACATAATACTTGCCGCCACCTCGTTGAAACGATGCCTAGCCGAAGGGCTGTGATTCCGCAGGCTAAAGGTGGTCCTGCACCTTTTTAGGTAAGTGGTCATGATGTAAATGCTCATAGGTGTAAATACATTCAAAACGGCTGAAGTTTCTCATATTCAATATCTATAATTGCAGCGATATTAGTTAACAGAAAATAATAAATGAAATAAACACAAATATTGATTCTTCTTTACTTGCTGCTTATATAACTTTGCTATAATCACGTTATACAATTATTTGTTTCTAATTAAGTTATTTAAGCTCACAAGTCACAAGTGTTTACTTGAAAAGGCTGCATGTAATCTGGAGATTACATAATTCGCTGCTTTTAAGTTGCATTACTCACACCACGCCAGTAACTTAATTATGAAATACGTCAATAATTTCGAGTGCAAAAACGGATCACACAGCCATTTTTACTCATGTTTTCAACGAAATGTAACGATTCGAACAGTTAAATGACTCTGCTCGAACGAAACGGTGCGCGCAGAAAATTATTGCTCCGCCATGACCCGCCTGAGAGAGCAGCACATCGCAGCCAGTGGCGTCTTGCCAAATACCGACGGCAGAGAGGATCGGTTTAATTCTCCCTTGCCCATTACTTACGTCGACTGCAACACCGGACAGAAAATAATCATGAGAAACAGAAGACAAAGGGTTGTTTCTGTTTTCATTGTTTTTCTGCACTTCACTTCGCAAGGTTACGTTTAAGGAGAAGGTATACCTTATTGTTATAGAAAGCTAAGAATTGCTATTTACTCGGTGCTTTTTGGCCGAGTTGGCCGAAAACAACCACCGATACTGCTTCCTCTGAACATGAGCGCGACGACCAGAGGCCACTAAATGGCTGCAGGTATAGTGTAATCCAAATGAGAAAATAATGCGCGCGCAGAAGTCCAAAACGTGTCAGGCGAGTTGGGAGATTCCATTGCTGCTGCACGAAGGGGTGAAGCAGTTCAGTTCAACAGCGACAGCTGACGAGTGCACAGTCGTCGTACACACATTAAAAATAACACACGATCTATAACAGTCAGATAACAGAATAAACAAACGAAAACGCGTTATTTTGAAATTCCACATATTTGAACAGTCATACAATAGAAACACACAACTAAGAACCGATATTTGTTAGAAACACAGACAACCTAATAGTCACGGCAGAGAAACGCAAGTGTTAGGACAATCATGCAAAAGAAACACGGGTGTTAGAACTATCGTATGGCAGAAACACACAATTTAGGACCACATATTGCAGAACCACATACGTTAGAAACGTCGTACAATCGAATTTCATACCTTAGAACGGTTATACAACAGAACTATAGATGTTAGAACGATCGTACAAAAGAAACACACAATTTATAAATACATATTTGCAGATCCCTATACGTTAGAAACGTCGTAAAAACAGAAATCCAGACTTCAGAACGATCACACAACATAACGAGAACGATCGTAGAAATAAATATACAATTTAGAACCACGAATTGCATAACCACACATGTTAAAAAGTCTGACAATCGAAATTCACACTTGAGAACGATCATACAACAGAACCACAGATGTTAGAACGATCGTAGAAAAGAAACACAATTTAGAACCACATATTGCAGAATTACATACGTTAGAAATGCCGTGCAACTGGAATTCACAACAGGAAACGATCATACAACAGAACCACAGATGGTAGAACAATCGTACTAAAGAAACACGCAATTTAGAACCACAGATTGCAGAACCACGTACGTTTGAAACGTCGTGCAATCGAAATTCACATTCTAGAACGATCATACAGCCGAAACACAGATGTTAATGGTCGTACAATAGAAACACACGCTTAATTAAGAACTAGCATACATTAGAAACACACCTAAGAGCTGTCGTTCATTAGAATCACATAACACAGAACTGTTTTTCGTTAGAATATACTGTCTTGTGTGGTTCTATGGTATATTATTTTATGTATTTGAAATACCACTAGTTTAATAGCAACATTTAATTTTATCTTTCAGTGTTAATTTTTTTTGTGGTTCCAATCATTACAGGGTTTTACATTACATCGTTACTCATTTATACATGTAGAAGAGCCTTAAATAAAAGCTAGAAGTTAGTGCGGTTAAGAAAAGAGACAAACAACATTTGTGAACTTTCTGTACAATATATTCACTATGCCGTTTGGCAAAAGTGGACACCTTTCAAACAGACACACTGTAGATAAAAACATGCTGCCATATGCCGTTAACGGCCTGGAAAGGTTAATTTTACATTTCCCCGTGCATTAGCAAATCCCAATTATACTGCCTCAGTACGAATGATTGTTATTAGCACGTTAGTTTATGTTTAGTATTTGGCTTTCTTAATTTCAGCCATTGCATCTGTCACCCTAAGTTCTCAGCCATTTTCATGTGCTTATATGCCTTTGGCCATGGGACTGCTTGCCGAGATCGTAATTTTTCCTCTTAAAAACTTTTTACATTCTTTTTTAAATTGCAGCAATAATTTTTAAACTATTGGGTTCTGGTAAAATTCTATCGCATTTTAAGCGGTTGAATTTTAAAAATTTGTTACCAGTGTTTTATTTTGAATAAAGCAATGTTCAACCTTTGATATTTTATGAAAAATTAAAATGAGCTGTAACATACACCTTTTCAGAAACCTGTGATTTCGTGGCCCGTTATTAGAATATATTATTTTTTAATTTATCGGAAAATTCATTATTTCTGGCAGATTTACTGGGCAAAATTTTAAATTGTGCTTGAAAGCGTTTCAAAATGTGCGTAAATTAAAATACGGGGTTTCTGAGGGCAGTTTTCATTAATCACATGACTACTAAGTTCTGGAACGGAGAAATAAACGTCTGTTGGCAATATGCGTAGGAAAAAGATTCATTTATTCAGTCCTAGGTAAGTTTTATATTTAAAAAAAAACACAAATTTAACTAGTATTATACGTTATTTTAGGTTATGTTAGGATAGTTATACCTGTAAAAACACACATTGACTCACCAACCTTGGTTAGGGCCGGGCTGCAATTGACATATAACTAACACATCCACAGTTATGCGATAAGCACATACAAAACACAACACAAGCACAGTGGCCTGGCTACAATTGGTATACCTAAAGATAATAATATTTGTTTGTTTATGTTACTACATTTAGTACCGAAAAAATTAAGTTCTTTATAGTTGGTAGGGGTTTTTTGTCAAAAATATATATATTCGATTGATCTGGAACGTTTTGAAAAAAAAAAAAAAAAATTTCATTTCAATTTTTAGGCCTGCTATTAAGGTTACCTTAAAACTTTACAAAACTTCCGTGGTTGCGATTACCCCGAAATAAACAAAATAAATTATGTGCCCTAGGAATGAAGTCAACATACACATTTTCTTGATTGGTAAATAAGTTTTTCATTTGACAACGTAGTACAAGTGTCGGAGCTTCTGAATGGCTGAATATTGACGCACAACGATAGTAACAAGGAAAGATAAACCAAGTTGAACTTTTCTTGTTACTATCACTGTGCTTAAGAAAGTGCTTATCGCTATACACGGTTGTAGCCAGTCGAACTGAAAACAAGCAGTTTAAATATTATGTATATTACTGTGCTGTGTTAGTGGCGTGGTTATAGTAATTGTGCCCGGGCCTTTAGAGCAGGACGTCACATTAGGGTGGAAAAACGATGGTTGCATTTGCACGCGCCCAATTACGATGGCCGCCCACAAACGCATGTGCTTTATCCATGGTTAATGTCAATTGTACTCAGGTTAGAAACAAAACGAGTTTTCTTATGTGAGAGTTTGTATAAGGAAAATCTTTGCCGCTAGGTGCGCAGTGATCCAAAGACGTTACCTAACGTTAAAATTTTAAGCTACGCGAATAATAAAAGAGAATGATTCTTTTTAGTTATGTAGTTATTTAATATTTTATTTATGACTAGTAGTCAGCCATCGCTTCGCTCAGGTTTTACGGAGTTATTGAAATACATAGATATATGCGACTATCCGAGACTACCTGCGAATACCCGTGACTTCCTGCGACTACCCGTGACTTCTTGTGACTACCTCGGAGTACCTGCGACTACCTGTGACTACCTGCGAATACCTACAACTACCTGCGACTTACTGCAACTACCTGCGACTTCCTGCAACCACCTGCAACTACCTGCGACTATCTGCGACTACCCGTGACTACATCCGACTACCTGCAACAACTTGTGACAACCTGCGACTACCCGCGACTACTTGCGACTACCTGGACAACTTTTGTTTTTTAACTTTGAAAAAAGATAAAATCCGGTACAAATGCGACACTAGCGCTTACCTAGTGGCGAAAAATTTTAGTAGCTAAACTGAGTAGCATAAACCTTAACCATGACCTCAAAGATTCGCAGACTCGTTACGCGCTATAACGAAGTCAGTGACTGCCACGTCTATCCGCAGGCCGAGGTGTAAGAGCAGACGTGACGTAGCGAAGGAACACGTCTTGCAGCAGCGAAATTGGCGAATCCCCCTCTCCCTCCCCCCCCCAACCGAGCAGTAAACGCGAAAACTGGCTGTCGCGCGCCCCACAGACAATATTATAACAGCAGGCAGCGGGAAATAAAGCGAAATTACCTCCCACGCCGCTGCTTCACTGCCGCTTGGGCGGGAGTGCAAAAGTGGCACACGTCCGTGAGACCTTGCTGCCGTCTTGGGTTGGATTTCTCGGGCTCCTGCCCCATTCGATTTTAATGAGAACTATGTAAACAAACATACCCAAAGTTCGTATTTAACTACAACACATTGTTAGATATCATCAAATAAATTTTCGTCATTTTTAAAGACACTGGAAAAACGCGAAACTTTTTTAGTGCCAACATATTTATGACTAGACGACCTTCTGACTCGGTTGTGTTTTTTTTTTGCAGACAATCACAAAGGTCCTGGGGGGCCTCGGCGGTTTAGTGGTTAGAGTACTCGCTTTCCACCTAGGCCAACGGGGTTCGATTTCGGGCGGGGATACACCCGGATTTCCGCACGCGGGAATCGCGCCGGACGATGCGGCGGGCTTTCTCGGGGAATATTCCGTTTTTCACGCCCTTGCGTTCCTGCGCAGCTCCATACTCACCTCGTTTTACCCTCATCGGCTCTCAGGACCTCGGTGTGAAGAGCCGCCCAAATATTTTCACTCTCTCGCAAACGTTCTGTTTTTAGAGTATTACAATCCTCATTGGCCCATTGGAAATGGATAGTAGCTTCGTGACGTAGACTAATGATGAGATGGATAGATGTTCGTCTTCTGCTCGTGTCTCTAACCTTGACACGAGCAGAAGACAACCTTCGCAATTCATCGACATCAGATGAGGCAGTTTATGACTAGACGACCTTCTGACTCGGTTGTGTTTTTTTTTTGCAGACAATCACAAAGGTCCTGGGGGGCCTCGGCGGTTTAGTGGTTAGAGTACTCGCTTTCCACCTAGGCCAACGGGGTTCGATTTCGGGCGGGGATACACCCGGATTTCCGCACGCGGGAATCGCGCCGGACGATGCGGCGGGCTTTCTCGGGGAATATTCCGTTTTTCACGCCCTTGCGTTCCTGCGCAGCTCCATACTCACCTCGTTTTACCCTCATCGGCTCTCAGGACCTCGGTGTGAAGAGCCGCCCAAATATTTATTTATTTTGTATTCTCTTATTTGTGTGGTGTATTGTTATAAAGTATGCCTTCTGGCCGTACTTGTAATTAAAGGCTAGGGGTGTTTATGGTTGAGATAAATGATGGGTCTGTAGCCAGAGGTGGAGCACTGAGTGGATAAATTAAGTAGTAAGACTACTGCGGAGTGACTCGGGTTATGTTGTAACGACTGGCATTACACAAGTACAAGCAAGTTACATTGAGAGAGTGGAGGGAGCAAGGCTGTATTAACTGCTAATTTACTGTTTACATACTACGTATCTGAGTCATCAGGCGACGATGTAATTGAAGGCGCGTTCACGCCAACATAACGGTATGCATGTTATTTATGCTCACGGTAAACTGAGCACCTTTGAAATCATAATTCAAAACTTCCCGGCCAATATATGCATGTGTTTTATTAGGTCACGTTGATGGCGTGCTTCCGGTGAAGTTGGCAGCCATGTAGCTAGAGGATTGGTTAGATGTTTTAACCTCGTACGAATACCAAACCATTAACATTTGCAAACACTCACTTTATTTCATTTCGTTTCGGTTTGTTTCATCCACATTATCTTTGAATGTTTGAATTAACATATTTGTGTTCTTAGAAATTAGATGCTTTCACTTGATTGAAATTATGAATAAAGTTATCAAACCCATATAATAATAATTTTTTTTTAATAACGGGAGGATTAAATAGTGGGATAAGAAGTTAATCCTATGAGGGGTTTTCAAAACCGTGGTATTTTATGTGCCAACTACCTCTATTTTATTGAATATGTTTGCCCATTCTAGGAAAACATCTGGACTTTTTATGGGTAAAATATTTGGTTTTCTAATTGCGATGCGTGTAAAAATGCATGTAGGTAACTGGTGGTACAAATATGCAATATTAAATAACATAGGATGAAAATGTAGGGGCAAATTAATCAGAATATTGCCACTCTAGTGAGCATTAAAGAAAGGTAAATGTGTTAATTGAAAATAATATTTAAATACTAGAAAAAAATTATTATCCTTGGAAACGAGTCCCGAATTGAGGTTGGAAAGGACTTATTAACGTACTCCGGTGTTATAACTGAGGTCTTATCACGGGGCGACTTACGAACTAACGTATGACTTAACCTAATCTAACGCCCATGCCTTGCCTGGGATTCGGGCCCAGAGCCTCCTGCACACCAGGCCGGCGCGGCGGCGCACCAGCCGACTGCGCCACGGGAAGTCGGCACGAGGCCCGACATTTATGCATAACTCCGGGTGCGTTTGAAAAATAGCCCAGGTCATTTATGGGTAGGGGCGACCATATTTCGCGGAAATGTTTCTAAACACGATAGAATTCGAATAATGATAACGTTGTTAATCTTCCTTGATTGGCTGGATCATGTTTTGTTCGGGGTTAACTGTCTGCGCACGAATGACGAAGGCCCAGTTCCGAAGTTACCGAATCTCCATTGCCACTTATAATTCGGCAACATCGGCACGGCTCCTACATAATTCGTGTTCAGGCAGTTAACTCGTGTCAAAAAGCAAGTCAGCCAATGGAAATAGGTAAACGACACTACAGTATTTCGAAATATAACTTCTCTTGAAATCATTTCGCGAAATTTCACTACCGCTACCTATTTATGACGCCTGAGAGTTGGCGATCGTAATATATATATACCATTTCATTCGAGGTAACAGTTACGCACGATACATGACGTAACGTTTAAAATGTGCTTGTGAGTGTGGCTAAGTCATCTTTTTTACTTTTCCACTACTCTATATTACAAGTAAAATTATCGGGGCTTTTTATGTGCCACGCCTCTATTGACATAATACATGAGATGTGGATGGAATTGGAGTGGGTAGGAGTCTGGGAATAGGCCCTTCAGCGTATCAAAGTCAGAGCGTTTTAAAATTGACAAGTAATCTGGAAAGTGTAAACATAAAATTGATGCTTAGTTGATCATTCAGAGCAACAACATTTTCCAGTTGCACGAGTTAGGATGGTCGCTTTGTGCTTGCTTTAGCTTGCCGTAGGGGTAAGTTAAGTGCAGGTCCCTCCCGTATAATGAGATCGGTTATTTTTAAATTAACTATGATTCACGTTATAACATCGTTTGCAAATGTGTACTAAAACTTCGCCATTAAAATCTAGCGATCCAGTTTGGCTGAAAACAGATTCAGCTAATTTTAACGTTACTGTTTTCCTTGCTCGGTAAATATAGCAGTTCCTTCCCCATCATGTTCCCTCGATGGAAATAATATTTGATGTCACTATGCAGCATGTTGTAAATATATTTTGCTGAATTGTTTTGTGGTGACTGCAAATTTTACTGTAAACAAAACGCGTTATTGGTAGCACACTTTTATGATCAGCACTAGGAATGTGGACTTTTGTGGATCCATTTGACAGTAAGATTTACTTTAAACACAAGTACACTTGAGTTATCATTTGTGAAACTGCCACATTTTATTATATACCACCTGAACGACAGCAATAAAACAATCACTTCATCACACGTTCTCTGGTCTGAGTCAAAACCAGCTACTCACTGGACCATATGCAGAGAATAATCTAGTCGCAACTAACACTAGAAATACGGGGAATGGCTATTTCGTATGCTCAGTTACATTTAGTATTAGTCATCCTTGTTTGTAAAGTGTCGAAAAGGCCTGTATGGATAGAAGTATCTAGTCGCCAATAGAACTAGATTACTCGTTGTGTGTATTCTCAGTTATTTTAAGTTGTAGTGACCCTTACTTTTTAAGTGGAGAAATCTAGTCGCCAAACGACCTCCATAAATTACCATCTAGTGGAGATTTTCTGCAAAATGGCGGTAACAAAACCAGTATTTGACTAAGATTTTAAGTTTTCAACATGTACGGGGCTGTATATTCACTCATTCTGGTTAAGAAAGTGTATTATGGAACTGGAACAACACATACACGATTATATTGTAATTTTTCATCCATATTCGTTTCGTAAAAATAACGTGTTAGTTTATATGTAACAATAAGAAACGCGTTACTGTCCCTAGATAGCGCTAAAGTTAGTAAATTTTATTTATTACAACAGGTTTTCAGCTGTTATTGTATGTAAGTGTAAATTATTTAAATATATACAATTCAATTCTAAAAAATGGGAATATTTACAGATTGTCTACACTTACAAAATAAACTATATTTCTATAACATAAATTATATTACGCCGGTATAATAACGATTATACAAAGTATATTTCGAAAATAGTACTTTTATATGGTTTTTAACTTTGTCGATTAGTTCAAATAGCAATAAAAAACTTATGTTTGGCGCTGGCGCCTGTGTGTTAAATATTGCCAATAATTAATTATTGCATTACCTCATATATCCCTTCAAAATTCTCGTAATAACATTATTTCATAAACTTTCTTTGACAACATCTTAGAAATATTAATTCCATTTATATTTATTAGTTGACTGGCAGTTCTATAATTCTACATGCATTTTCTGTTAATCCGAGCATATAAACGACATTTCTAAATAGTGTAAGCATAATATGCGTAATTCGAGGAACAAACCTCTCCATTTTATTTCTTACGAGGAGAATCAGACGTCATAGTTTCTGCGAATTCCTATCGGCTGAGATCTGCTGACGTCATTAATTTCGGGCAACCTCGTGTATCCTCGTATTTAGTGACCAGCCATATTAAACTTCATGAATACGCACTAGTACTAAAACTAAAATTGTCTTGGCATACGAAATCTAGTGACGCTTGTAATCTCCACTACGTGAAGTGGTAGCGATGCTTCATTTCTAGGCGAGTCTGTGCATATGGCCCACTTTGTCAGCAATAATGCCAGGGAGTAGATAACCACACAGAGAGTAGATGGCATGGCTGTTCCTTCAACGTGAACCTGGCCATTCTCTGATTGGCCTCACGAGGGTATGGAAACGGGCCTTCTATCAGATTGACTACTTCATCCTGCGAAAGATCCCTGTTGGCTGGGCTGTCTTCTGGCGATTAGAATACTCGGCGCTGATTGGCGAACGGCGTTTCACGTTGCTGACTGGTGTCGCCGTTTTGCTGGCGTGTACGGCTTGAGTTCGCGGCGTGAGTGAAGTGAAGAGATGTGGACAGCTCTTAACATCGAGGTCTTGAGAGCCGATGATGGTGATTGAGGTGAGTATGGAGCAGCGCCAGAATGAAAGGGTGGGAGGTCCCCGAGAAAACCCGCCTACCAACGGCATCGTCCGGCACGATTCCCACTTACGAAAATCCGGAGTGACCCGGCCGGTGACTGAACCCGGATCGCCTTGGTGGGAGGCGAGCAGGCTAACCGCTCAGTCGCCGTGGCCCCTTGCGGTGTAAGCGTATGTTTCACATCTGTACTCTTAATTATTCTGTGGTACTGCTGGCGGGAGACGTAATTTTGCTGGGCACGCAGCTTTTCTATTCTCAGATATTCTCTTTTTAAGGCATAGTTACAATACAAAATTTATCAGTCCGACTGCGCTTCAAAATAGTAGGTCAGATAAGATTGAATGGTTCCAGCGTCATCTAAATGTAATGTTCGTCTGGATAAGTTGGATGGCTCTAGTCCTTATAAAAGACTTTGACTACTGGGCCGGTTCTAATTTTTTTGTAAGTTCAATCAGAGTCGTGCATAACAAAAATAGCCGTTTCCAACACCACAAAAATTTAAAATGACGAGTATTTGTTCTAAACGAAAGGAGTTTATAAAGATAATTAATTGATATCGAAGCTCAATGAACATGCACGCTCTTAGAAATAATTATTGTACAATAATACTAAAAACGCAGAGGTAATAAACTTCATTGCGCAGGAAAAATTTCTGAAAAAACAAAATTTTAGTCTAGTAAAAAAAAAAGAAAGTAAATTATAACATTAGTTATATTTCTTCCTGCAATGGACTGCAGTATCTTACTTTGAAAATCATTTTTAAATAAAGAGTCAGATTAGAACATTTTTTTTTTTTTTCGGTGTGACAAATTTTCAAACATATTCAAGAGTATTTAATTAAATTCGTTGGTTGTAAAAAAATGCATAGTCGTATTTCTTCTCAAAATTTGGTCAAATATTGACTGTTTGGCAGAGGCTTTAAGTATGCTTGTTAGGTGACCGTGATAGCTTAATGACCACGAAGGAGGAAAGAGGGGGAAAGTATCTGAGTACGCTAACAACCTGCTGACGCCACAAAACAGGACCTGCTAGTTAGTTGTACGGGAGTTTATGAAGCAAACAGCGGCGTCACCACGTAAGTATATAATAACTTAACGAGTATGCCGCCATCAAGCATGAGATAAAAACTGACAAGGATCTGGGCCGAGAACAAAAACTATTTTCAGGGCGCCGGTGTCCTTGAGCAAGAACTGGTCGTGTCGCGAGGCGCTGGCGTAGCCGTCGACGAGTGGCGGAGGGGACGATGGCGAAGTACCCGGAGAAAACCCCGCACTACTTCCGTTTTACAGCCCTCCGCGAGTTTCCTTCGGTGGCGGACAGGAGTGCGAGCGATTTGGGCGGCTCTTAACATCGGGGTCTCGAGAGCCGATGAGGGTGAAGTGAGGTGAGTATGGAGCAGCGCCGGAAGGCAAGCGAGGGTTCGCCAGCGCTAGAGTTACTGTGCTGAGGATGACGAAGATATAGGGGGTGGGTTTGTTCTCTGGGCTTGTTGTGCTTGAGGTTCCGGACTTGGTCTCCGGTGAGGTCGATAACCCCGCTTTCACGTGCTATATACTTTAGGATGTGTTCCTGTTCCCACGGGCCTCTTACTTGTGGAATCTTCATTTCTGCTGGAATTTTGTCTATAGTCTATTCACGGTTTCTTCTTACTTTTTTAATCGAACCTTTGAAAAGTCACCTTAATGTGTGACATGTTTAGTTATTTCCTAAATACGCCATATATCACAAGCGTTTTATACATCTGTCAACATGAAAGTATCTTATTTTTCGTTAAATTGAAGTTTTATCTGATGATATTTCATTTATAATAAATGTGAATAAAAACGGCGAGAAAACATGTGTGTTCGTAGCGCCTAGTAATAAATAGTTCTCATGCAAAATATCATTATAGGCTATTCATGATAAAGTGAGCACTTTTGAAAACCCTCTCACTTAGAATAATAGTCAATAAGTATATCTTGTTTTAACTTTAGACGTTAACTTCCGAGTGCGGTGCAATATACATAGTGTCTATTACTTACATGGCAATATTTATTTTAAAAAGCGATTAAAAGATAACATATGGCTGAAAGTAAAAGTAACTAGGGCCTCAAAAGTGTTCACTTTATTGTGTACAGCCTATATAAGTGAGTGCGGACGAATTCGGTGCGTTGTACTTTAGTGCAATTTTCTATACTTAGTTTGCATATGAAAGCGGAGGAATATCCTGGAAGTAGAACTTTAGCAGGGTTTCAGAAAATTGCGAAGTAGCCGTGACTGAATTATATCGGTAACATTGTGCAGTTTAACACTGGTTTTTGTGCTTGTGTTCTGCAGGTCGTGTACGGGTTGTTCTCGTTTAACGTCTGAACCCATAGCATGCTTTGGTGGAATGGATTCAAGTTTTTCTAGCATTCCGGTCATCAGCGTTAATCCTGTTTGCCCGAGATCCCTGAGAAAACCCGTCGACCAGTGGCAATGTCCGTCACGATTCCCACTTGCGGATGTGCCGGAGCGATCCCTTGGGGAATCGAACCCGGTTCGCCTAGCTGGGAGGCGAGTATTCTAACCACTAAACCGCCGTGACCCCTCCCTTGGAGACGGTAAGAATTTTTTTTTCGCAGACAGAAGTGCATCTCGTTCCTTGAATCCTTCCACGCCGTATCTGTATCTGGTCAGGTGATGCGGTGTCTGGCATTTAACTTTTATTCTTTCCTGGTCTCCACATTATTTGCTTATCTCGAAGACGTTGTATACAAGGCTTCTCTGTAAAATTGCCCTCGTTACCAAGAATCGCACATCGTAGGTTCAGCCGAGACCTGGTGTGTAGAATTAAGAGTGGGATGGGCCTCAGCAGTTTTTGTAAACTTCGCGTCATTTCCTGGCACCACGCTGCACACGAAGACTCTATACGCCCACGTGACTACTCTTAACTGGCTAACAATTTGCGTGGTGCGACCCGACGGATTCTCGAGCCAGTAGTAAAGTTCAACCATGGAGTGACCAATCCCCTTTAAAAATATCACTTAATGAATGACTGCGTTCTGCCAATGAAATAACGGATTGATCGCAAGTAGGTATAAGAAAATGACGGCTAACCCGTCCCCAAAAAATCACGCCATATTTGCAGGTTCTTAGACATGAGATAGATATTCTGTATATGTGACCAGTGTGTGGCCGGGTGAATCTGGAAGGCTTGCCATAAAACAACTGGTGAGTTTTTTATTGGCAACGCTATGGGGACGAACACGTGTACAGGGCATATTAAAGGGAATCCCTCGTAAATAATATTAGATGCCTCAAGGCCTCATCCGGCCATAATGAAGCGTACTTGCGGCGATGGAAAATATAACAAGTTTCATATTTGTTCGGTTTCCTCAGAATTTTTACTTTTTACCTGTCACAATACATATCTGGTGTAATTTCATTGCAAATATGATATTTTCCCACTGCTTAATACCAAGTCTAAGTGTTTTTGTGATCTGCACATCTGATATGAAATCAGATGAGAAAAAATATATTTTATTAACTACCCTACGTTCCCGTTTGGGAACATTGGCATGCCACGGTAACAAAAAACTGCATTTATGAAAGAAAAAGAAATTGTTTAATGTTTATTAAATTTACATTTTACAATATACTTATTTAACTGTTTTCAACAAACAAAAATGCGAATACAGTTTTTAAGCATCATACTGTTCACAGGGTTTGGTAGTTAAAAACATGCATGGAAGAAAATGGGTGCATGTTCTTTTGAAACAGTATCACCCATTACAGTAGTACATTAAACAGGAGTAACAATGCATATGCAGCTTTACTCACATTCACGGCATGAAAACAAGGTTTTCCCACGCTTTTCACGGTTACCTTGATCACAATACAGTACAGCTGCTTTTATGAACTTTTTTTTACACACTAGAATTTTTTTCTTTTTACAGTATACATACTTGAATATGCTTACCTTATGAAAATGCAAGGCAAGTTTTATGCATTCAACTACTCACATCGTTTGGTAGCAAAGAAAGATTCATAATATACGATACTATAGACCCACCCCAGCTTCCCTAGGGTGCAATTTACAAATATTCCGTTGCCTAGGTTTACAGAATGTATATACACTAAATACTTAAGGTAACTAACATAGGATTAATACTTAGTTGTTCAAAAAGTCTTCGTAAGTGAAACTCTATTTTGAAAAAGACAAAAATTGTTTCTGTGGGTCATCCTTAAAAGATAAACATATGCTGTGGCGGACTTTTTGGTATGCCTTTTTGAGATATGCAATACTATAGTACATTAATTTGGTGTATATCTTATGGTTTAGTCTGCGTAAGTCATGTAAGCGCCTGAAAAGCGGCTTGTTCCGACTTTATTAGAAAACGACGAAATTTCTCTACTATCCTTGCATTAAAAACTAATGTTTTATATACCCAAACATTCCTCAAGAAATTCTCTAAATGACATTGGAAACCGTATCAAAATCTATCAGGTAGTTTAGAAGCCTTATACGAATACACAGACACACGCGGCAGGGTGACTTTGTTTTATACTATGTGTAGAAGATAGATTGTAAAAAATATTCTTGATGGTATGTTTAAAACAATGTCACACATTACTGGAGTCCATGATAAAATTGGAAAACTGTGAATATGCATCTTCTTTTCGTACTCTTGGCACTGGAAACGAGCAATTTTTCCACACTTTACACATCGAACTTGATCGCAAGAATCCAGAAAATGTGGGCCCCCCCAATGCCTTGACATTGGTAGCCCAACCACTACCCTGATTCTCCCTTTCTGCCCTAGCTTATAGTCAGGAAAAGGAGAAGGATGGGGTCTAATGAATTATATCAAAAGTACATCATCAGAAAAAGGTTAAGATATTTGTCGCTAGATTAGGCAGCTTGTGCTAGCCTCAAAAGTTGCGTGTAGTTTGGAAAAAGGGGCCACAAGCACTACCAGTATTCAGAACATCGCCACAACCGTTTAGTTCTCACAAATTATTTACTTTGGTATTCATAATATACGTACAAGATATTGTCACAATGATATCTAGTCTTAAAAATCATGAATACAATGTTCTTTCACAAACTTCTTTCCAAGCTACTATAAAAGTTTATTTTGACAACACTTAAATCAACTGACATTCGTTGGTAAAATCTCAGATCACACCCATAGCCCTAACTTCAATTAATTGCCAATGTGCACCAAACACTTACAATGAACTCAGCAAATACATAACTAAACGTATTTTAAAACACATTTTTAAAGAGTTTTAGAAAAGCCTCACGCAATACTAAAGCCACTCTCCCCGGGAGAAATACAATGAACTCCTTTAAAAAACGCAACAAAAATACCATTAATTAAAACTGGTTATTCTTCAAGTAACATCACAATAGTAGTATTCTCTACTTGACTGAATTTCACCTTTGTTGTCTTTTTTATCGTATTTATGTTAACTCTCTAAAACACCACAACCTGCCGAGGTGAAGTCTTACCATAACCTTTTATTTTTCCCAAAACAAGAATAAACTGGGCGCCATAGTCGAACCTTGGCCATACCTCATCATCCCACCGCAACACTCACACCAACAGCAATCTTTCAGACACCACCACTCAGGCCCAGGACCCACGGATACTCTCCCAAATACTCACCATTTCGGTGGTAGCCAGTCCTGGACCTCCAGTCTCCCAACACCACACAATCGACGGAGGGTGTGGATATTCTCCACGTCTGCCCACCTGTATGCCGACTTTTACCCTCAGCTGAAGCCACTCACTCACACGCACTACTGGTGAAGGAGAAAGCCAGGGATATTCTCCATTGCAAGTCTCGCGGACGAGCGACAATGCTCCTCATTCATCCACACGACAGGCATATCCAAAACCCACTCCTTTTAACTCTAGCCAGGTCCTGCATACTAGTTCCAAAATTAGATTGTAATTAAAATCTAAAACGCTCCACTTCGAAGGAAGTGTCGAGCTTGGAGCATTGGCCCCTCTTCCTAAGTTCACCTCGCGAATTAAGCAGGCGACCTTCAATCACTTTCACGAAAATCGCTGGGCACGAACTTTTCCCGAAGCCGCCGTACAGGATAGCAGAAAAACCTACTTCCTAAATTCCGTCGTCGGGTCACGTAATTCTCGGCAAACACCTCCTTTCATTAGGGGTAAAACTACCAATTTTGAGTTGAGCTCCACAATCAGACCGAGTTCTCCATTTACCCGCATAAACTCATTCACCAACGTTCAATGTCCGCTCACACGTTTCTTGGATTAAGCTTTAAAAAATTGTCCCTTTTTTAGGCCACGCCCAGCTTCCAATCCTCACTTGAATTTGCTTTGTCCATATGATCCTTTAAGAGCCCAAAACTTCATAGTATGATTCCTTCTACAAAATTTCGCAATAGTCCCTGGTCAAGCAAATTAATTTCAATTCCATGAAGGCACACTACAGTCTTTTCTAGAGTCCCACCGACTCATCTTCCCTAAGTTCTTTTCTGCAACTAAGCGGGATTACTAAGTGTCATCACACTACCAGGTGTAACTTTGATAAGTCCGCAATCATTGCTGGGCAGAATATTTATAAGTGCCGAAAATTTTATAAGTTCACTCACACTTAGCCCCGCAAATTCCTAAGTCCTCTACTGCCGCTAACACGCAAATTTCTAAGTCTCGACACACGAGTACTACTTGAAGCGAAACTTTACAAGTCCAAACACACTTGGCCCCGAAACTAACTAAGTTCTCTACTGCAACACACACGTAATTTTAAAAGTCTCAACACACGAGTTCTACTAGAACAAAAATTTTCTAAGTCTCACAACTACCATCTCCGAAGAAACCAATACTTAACTTCATCGCTGCAGTCAGCGTCTCTTCTGCTCTAGGGCGGATTCCACTCGCCAACTAAAGCCCCGCATTCGGCAGGCCGACGAAGACCTCGATCCTTTTATTTTCTCTAACTACCTTATTACTAAGTGTTAAGTGAAAGCCCGGTGGGTAGGGCGAGATTTTAATGCGTCTCAGGGCTAGACTCCTTACACCCACAAGGATAGGAAATCATGCAAGGAGACATGATTCACGGCAAAGAGAGATTGGGTAACCATGGCCTGCAATTGGGGCCATGACTACTTTCCTAAGTGTACTTATAGCTAAGCTATCACAAGAAGGGACTGAGAAAAACCGGCATAGGCAACGTAAAAACCAGTCAATAGAATATTATTCAAAATGATTCATGTATTAAATAGAAATGCTACGGGAGACAGTGTGTGTGTAGCATGTTCGGGTCAGTAAAGTTGGAAAATCTAGTAGATAGGGGGCCGGGACTGGCCCTCGATCCTAGCCAGTGTACCCGTATCCATACCGCTCCGCATCCCCTCCTCGACCCTACCCGTTCCCAGAGACCAGACCTCAGCGTCGCCTACACTGGCGATCGGTTTATCAAGCTGAACCTCTTGACGCAGGTAGTAACTGCCATATTTAGAGCATTTGAAAACAAATTCCACTACCACCACATTTTACTTCGAAGCCAAGGTCTGTAACTTCCCATGCCAAGGTTGCATTTTCTTATCAAGTTTAGTTCCAGTGTATTCAGTTTTTGTTTATCATAGTTCTTGAATATCGCTTTGCTGTTCCAAGTGGAAGAGGGTTTCTGTGATTGGAAGCAAGTGTGACTACAGCATTATCATGCCAACGGCACATGAATATTTTTCCAACAGAGCGAAAATCAAAATTTCCACGACTTTCCCTTTTAATTTCGTCGAGTCGGTAAGAGTACATTTCTGTGTACGTTTTTCCCGAATGGTTCCTGTGGTTTTCATATATTTTTCTCCAAATTCACACAAGAGATCATAAGAAGTAAAAAAAATCTGTCAAAGAAAACCTCAATTTCTAATGGATTTTCTGCAACAGAGAGTAAATTATTTAACGCTTGGATCCAAGTGGTTCATTGTGTGATGTACTTTTCCCTCCATATGTCTCCATATTATATGGATAGCCATTGTTGGAACACGACATCCACACTTTGTAACCAAAACGAATTGGTTTTCCACGAATGAATATTTTGCAGCTGTGTTTTCCATAACATGGCACCATGGATTCATCAATGCTAAGGTCTTTATGAAAAATGCCAAACAGCTGCAGATTTTTATTCAGTTCTTCAAACATTGGCTGAATTTTCCCTAGTTTATTGTCTGTTTGTAGTTCAGTGTTATCCATCAAGAGCAAATATTTCTTGATCTCTCTAAATTTCTTGGCATTAATTTGGGTACAAGGGGAATCTCTACATCTTCCGCTGTACTCCAGTGTATGACTTCTGTAGGAACAATACGATATCCACTTAGCAACAACAAACAAGAAACTGACCTATTTGTTTCCAATCCACATTAAATTCAAATCCTTTCTGATGAGCGTAGAGAGATGTCATTCTTGCTACATGCTCCAAATACTTTTGGGGAAACATTTTCTCAAATGGATCTATCAAAACCAGCTCTGGACATCTAACAGCTGAGGGAACAACACTTGAGGATGAAATTACCTTTTCAAATGTATCACATTTTTCCCATCGTGGAAGTGTCCTGTCTTTGCTCTGTGTTAAGAGCCGCCCAAATCTCTTCGCTCACTCACTCTCTCGCGTCTACTTCCACCTTAATTTCGTATATTGATGCGGCAGTCTGGCCCAGAAGGCGTCCAGCGGACACAGAGAAGAGATTATAGACGTGAGCGAGCGAGGACGCTATGGTGTCGTCCTTGGCGACAACAGCTGTTACGGCGGCAACGAAGATGGAGCGGCGCTTAAGGCGTCTCATTAGAGCTGGGAAGAGGCGGGACTCGACCGGCATTACGCCGCTATTTATCTCCGCTGTTTTCCCCGGTCTAAGGTCGGCGAGGGAGGTGAAACAGCTGCAGGCTACGGCCACTCTCCGTCTTCCGTGGCGAAAAGGGACAGATCTGCTCGCCGGAACTGAAGATTCTTGCCAGGGACGCAGTGGTGGGCGAAGCTTACAGGAAATGTGAAGTAAACAAACAAGTTACGCTGTAAGAGTTTGTTGCATTTGTGCAAGGAATTCTTTGGAAACTACACTGTAAAATATTTTGAAGTAAAATTCCCTTACATGTAAGGTGTTGGGACCACAGGTTGTAATGAAATTCAATGTTGGTGATCTGATTTATTTGTATAGAAAGTTAACAGGTACTACAGGTCATACGAAAATATTGGATTATGTTGAATTGGTTTATAATCCTTGAAGTATGTAGAGTAAATTTACATAACAAGTTAAGTACTATTCCCTAATCGTACGGGAAAAGTACCTGACAAAAGTGGGGGGAGGGGGAAATCACATATAAGTACCAGAAAATTAACTATATTGTATAATAAAATTATATTTAAAAACATCCCGGAGTATTAGCAAGTGTTGACATTTTTATTACAAGTATACGCTGACGAATAGTAACCGAAACATAAACATTAATACCGTCGACACATGCTGGCGTGTGGGCGCGAACGTCGACCATGGTCCTCTATCACGATAGTGCAATGCGGTATACATTACACCTCGACGACAGCGTAACAGTATTAGTGAATATGAGTGTGTTACAGTATTGTTTCTTCCGCCTCTCCTCCCACTTAGCTGTTGAGAATGCTGAAGTGATGAACTCGTCATAAGGTAATTTTCCCATCCATGTATGGGATTTCCCACTACCATGTACCTGAATTTTACTCCAGAGTGAGGAAATTTTACCTTACCTCTAAGGAAAACTATATTTCCCCACACGTATGCTAATATTACCTTACACTTGCCAGGTAATTTTTCCATTAATATTTACAGTATAGTTGCCAAATATATATTTTTTAACACTACAAATTATAGTCCATTCACAGTTACTTCCAACTTTTCTGAAGCCGTGCTAAAATTATACTTCCAGGATATTCCTCCGCCTCATGCAAACAAAGCTTACAGGCCAGCCAATTTATACACCCGACCTTGGAAAAGGTCAGGTAGTTCTACTAATATTTTTAAATGTTGTTAGGACCTATTCAAATAGTACGAAACCAATTTTGCAGCTTCGAAATAAGACCTGTGTTAGCTGCGCAATGCCCAAAAACAGCGAAATTCTTGCACTTTTTTTTTTTTTTTGTTTTCCAATCGTATACGATTTATGTATTTCGACTTGGCTTTTTGACGAATATAAGCCGAAATTGTGTTAAGTTTTCTTAATTTTTTACATTAAACTCATACAACTTCACCATACCCACGCCACACAAATGTTTTTATACATGCAGTCGATTGATATTGACAAGAGCTGTTGATTGACACTTGAACGAGTGTCGTAGCTTCTCCTAGTCAAAAATTATACTACGCGGAAGTTAAAAATGCGGCGAAACGAAATCAAAATTGCGCTCCCCCCCCCCCCCCCTTCAACCCTAAGCGCGTGATTCTTGTCAGTCCTCACTCAACGTAACACATTCTTTGATCCTTTGGCAAAAGAGTGGTGTAATTGAACTTGGAATGTAGACGCGATTTTGTTATCATCGGCTTTTCTGGATTGCCTCCCACTATGGTCGCAAATTTAAAGACATAATGACGTCAAAAAAGAGTACGTATCCTGAGGTTTTTGTTTTGCACTCGAGGCACAGCTATAGAGGCGACAATAACACGTGCGATCAGCGCCCTGTCGCTCCTACGCGCAAGGCGCTGAACCTGCGTGTTGTACTTCCGCTGTTCCGCTTTCCTGTGTGGATGAGATCTGTAACTGTGGGATTTTTTTTTTTTTTTACGCGCTATGAAAGCACGTAGATTAAACTATTTTTGTATTGTCTATTCGCGCTTTCTTCATACTTTTTCAAACCAATCTTTTGAAGAATCACTCCATGTATGACGTGTTTAGTTATTTCCTAAATATGACACGTATCACAAACGTTTTATACATCTGTTAATATGAAAGTATCTTATTTTTTCGTTTAATTAAAGTTTTATCTTTATTTTATTTATAAATGATAAAAATTCATTTGTAATAACTACGAGGAAAAAACAGAAAAGATGTGTGTTGGTGGCTCTAGTATACGCTCTTCACGGTAAAATGAGCACTTTTGAAAGCCCTGCATAAGATATACTTGTATTCACGTTGTGTATTCTTCCACCTTATGTAAAATTAACGTTTGCATTAGCCTCGTCACTTTATTCATGCGTCGGCCAAGTGAAAACGTAAAATTATTGCAAACGTAAATATTTTTCAAATATACTTCATTTAATACTTTGATGCATTAAAAAAAAAAAAAACAGAAAACGAAAAAAATAATTTAAGTTAACACAAATGGTTAGCTAACACTTTTTAATCGATGTTAATATATTGAACTACTTTCCATCCATCGCTACCAACTTTGCTGGGCGCATGTCACTCAGTGCGCCCGTTAAATATGCGCAGGCAGGGGCAGTAACTTTTTTCTCAGGTTGATTTCAAAAGTGCTCCCTTTATCGTGAACAGCCTTTAAGAAATAGTTTTTATTCAAAATATCATTGGAACTGAGTGAGTACGATTTCGGTGTTCGGTCATTGGATGTAATTTTCTTGACTTCGCTAAGCTTAGTTTGCACGAGGCGGAGGAATATCCTGGAATTAGAACTTTAGCAAGGCTACAGAAAAGTGTGGAGTAACCGTGAATGGGTTACACCATTTTATTTTTCTCCTACCTATTAAGGAAACTGCGCAGGCAAGGTCGAAAAATGCAGTTTCTGACCATTTTCACGAATGTTTTTTGTCTTTCAATAAACTTAATATTATAAAAACATAACCACGCGGGCCTAGATAATTTTTTTTTTTTGTATTTTCTGGCAAAAAGTCTTACTCCTATGACCTATATTTGCTGAGATGCGAGTAAACGCGCAAATGAAACGAATGAACAGAAAGTAAGTCCTGGCCACTTACTCTAACGGATTAAGACTCGCGAGGTTGTGAAAAGAGAGAGCTACAAAAAAATAATTTTCCGAATTTGGGACACCTCCGTTTAAAGAACGCCTGGTTCCTGCCTTAGTCGATACTACAATCTAAAATAAAAGTGTGCAACTCTAACGCGACTCTAAATTATTCTTCAGTTAAGCTGGCGATGGTCATGTCGTTAAGAACCAAAGATGTTGTCGCAGATGGAAATGTACGTCATATAAAAAAAAATCTAGAAATTTAAGTAACAAATAATGTCGATGCGTGTATTTTAAAACCAAAATAAAATCGCATACAGTTACGAGATTCGGAGGACGTTGAGGTGGAAAATGATTGCGGCAACGTCCAAACACAGAAATCCTTAAGGCCGTAAAAAGACCGGTACAGGCTGTTCACTGTAAAGTGAGCACTTTTGAAATCAACCTTTGAAAAATATCACTGCCCCTACCAGCGTGTATTTCAACATGCACTTTTAAGTGACATGCGCCCAGTAAAGTTGGTAGCGACGGATGGAATGTAGTTCCAAGTGTTAAACGTTGAATTAAAAGTTTTCGGTAAACTTTTGTCAATACTAAAATTATTTATTAATTTTTGTTTTTTATGCATGTAAGTATAAAAATTAGCAAAATTATAAGATATTTACTTTTCTGGTAATTTTATACTTTCCTTAGACTAACGCATAAATAAAGTGACGAGGCCCATGGCAGTGCTTACAAGTAGATCTTAAGCAGGGCTTTCAAAAGTGCTCATTTTACCGTGAACAACCTATAATAGTATGAAGGAGTTAATTGATGGAAGACACCAAAACTTGGCAGTTTTATCGCCTTTGACAGGAACGTGAGGCAAACTTATGATCTAGTATAAGGATGAAAGGTGGATACAGGACTATGAAACCGAAGTTTCTTAACAAATAGCTATACGCAATGTAATACGAACGAGGGAAGGACATAGGAACAACGCCTGATACGCTAAGTTTTCAGGATTTATATGAGAAGATCAAGTTTACTGGGGAGACTACAGCACAGAAGTATGGAATCAAAAACATATCTAGATAAGACAAAGTGGATGCGATGTCATGACGTTAATGATCATGTGCCCGACATGACACTATATTTTCTAAATGAACAGACGTATTATTTTTGTTCGATTGTCAGTATGTCAGTATGAAAAGTGAACTTGCAGCAAACAAATTATATTTTGTATTCCGCAGTCTAGTTTTTATATTTAAATTCATGAAGCAGGAAATTAAACAGAACGTAAGCAATTTATTTTATTCGTTCACTGTTTTTCTGTCGGTGGTATTTCCCATTATATATTTATAGGTGTATGTAGTTGGAATATTTGCAAACTTTTTCAATCCAGACTTTTTAGACTACAAACAGAAACAATTTGTTTTTATTTCAGTTGATGAAAGTCATACATATTTATCACAAAACCACGTTAACAGACAGAATAAATAGCATTTAAAATGCAAACCAATTAAAGTCGACGGTTATAAACGTTACAAAATAGGACAATTACTCTGTAAAAGAACTTTAATTAGAAATAATAGTCGAGTTACTCATTCAATAGTTAAAATTTAATCACTCGTACACCCAGCGCCCTGGTGCATTTTTAGCGCCATTTCCATATTAGATTTACGTAGTGAGTTGTTGCTGTGGGAAAACTAATAATTGATTTGAAGAAAGGAATATTAGAATAATATGAACTCACTTCAGCGTAGAATTTAGTTAATCATAAAAATCTCCTTAGATATAAAAATAATCAAATAAAAATTTAGGCCGAAAGCTTTTTTTTAACCAAAAGAAAGTTCTAATCTTCAAAACACGTAGATTGTAAATGGAGTTGGAATTTTAAAAAATGAAAGTGAATAACATAAGTGAAATGTGAACACACTGAGAAGCTGATCAAGACAACCAAATATTTATTGTAAGCCGTTCACGGTTAATTGATTACTTTAGAATGTTCGCCAAGGATATGCTTTTCTTCTGGTTTTGTATCCTTTCGCCATATTTAAAATCCACATTGTCGTGGACCTCGTCACTTTATTCGCGTACCATCCGAGTACAGCACTGGTATTGCTAGGAATGTATAGGCTATTCACGGTAAAATAATTAGTTTTGAAAGCCCTGCTTTAGATCTACTTGTATGCATGATGTGTATTCTTCCGTTTTATGTAAGAGTGACATTTCAATGTGCCTCATAACTTTATTCATGCGTCGGTCAAGTGAAATTGTGACATTATTAAAAAAGTAAATATTTAACAAAATTGCTCATTTTTATACGTCGAAGCATTAGTAATAATGAAAGAGATAATTTAAGTTATCAGAAATTATTACCTAACACTTTATATACAACGTTAAGATACGGAACTATTTCCCATCCATCGTTACCAACCTTACTGAGCCCATGTCACTCAGGGCGCTCGCTAAAATATATACAGGTATGGGCAGTGACTTTTTTCAAATGTTGATTTAAAAAGTGCTCAATTTATCTTGGACAGCCTATAAATGTGTTACTGATATACGAATTCTTACTGTAATATGTATGAAACAAGAAACACCAATTTCAGTGGTCGATTTCGAGCATTCAATCTTCACATTCTGTTTCTCGACATTGGGAATATGCAATAAAATATAGATTCACTATCACAAGATTTAGATGACTGTTTTTATGACGTAATTGTTTTCGAGGAGTATAAGAACGAATGCCATTGCGATATTTTTTATCAAACGTTTGTGTAAAGGCATGCCTGTGCAAATCCCAGTGAAAAATGGCCTGGGAAGGATAATTTCATGGAAAACCCCGATTGGTTTTATATCCAAAGACACGCCACCTAACAGAGATCGGTTTCTCAACCGAGCAACAGTAGTTGAGGCCACACGTTCCTATTTGGAATGCGAAAGGAGACCTGCTATTAAAGGGGGAGAAATTTGACGAACCAGAGGTGATTTCTATTTTATCTGATAGTTAGAATTCGTATATTTCCACATCAGAACTGTTTGAGTGAGCAACGTCATCAGAGGCCGCTGTGGCCAGGCAGTCTGGTATAAATAGATGGCTCTTAGCATCTCTTTCTGCCCAAGACAGACTTTATGATGTGTCCGAAAGGGCCTTGATATCGATAACGATAGTGATTTTGAAGAGAGGCCGTCTTTGGTTTTAGTAGTCGTACGAAAAGCTGAATAGCAGCGTGATACATTTTGGGGCGACTTATTAGGTTACACTCGCAATATAGTCTATTCGTGGTTTCTTCCAAGTTTTGAATAAAACCTTTGAAAATCACCCAATGTAGTTATGATGTGTTTAATTATTTCCTAAATATGCTATATATCACAAAGTGTTTTATACCTCTGTCAACATAAAAGTATCCTATTTTTCGTTAAATTAAATTTTACGTTTATTTCATTTATAAATTATAATATTTCATCTAAATTCAATATTAATAGAAACAGTGATAAAACACGTGTGTTGGTAGCGCATGGCGTGAAATAGTTATCTTGCAAAATATCATTTAAACTGAGTGCGCTCGAATTCGGTGCGTTGTCCTTTGGTGTAATTTTCTAGACTTGGTTAAGCTTAGTTTGCACGAGGCGGAGGGATATCCTGGAAGTAGAACATTAGCAGGGCTTCGGAAAAGCGCGAAGTAACCGTGAATGTATTATACACGAGATAAAAGGTCAAGTTTAAGATTGATTTCCATTCATGCGCCGCTCACTGAGCTGGAAGCCTGCATACCAGTGTATACTGTAGCTAGCACATAAGCGGTCATAGGCGGTGATTTCTTTTTTCCAAAGGTTTGTTTCAGAAGTGCTAATTTTACCGTGAAAATCATTTAACAAAAAAATTTTTACAAGATTTTTTATTGTCGTAGTGCCTGTATACAATAAGAAGCAAGATTCTTCGAATTTTTTTTTTACAGATCAACAACTCGTTGACAACGGAGTCATTATAACGTAACCATTCACTAAGAAAATCATAAACATAGAAAGAATCAGCGTTGGCCTGAGTAAAGTAACTATATTGGCACTGGCCTGCAGTGACTTAAAAAAATCCATTCAAAGTTTCCTGTACGGCCAAGAAAAACCATTTGTTTGAGGCTGATTTGTTTACTGTAACACTACTCGCTTTGATACAAAGAGAAAATTACAAACACGTGTTTCCTGTTCAGCAATATTTTATTCCTTCATAGACAAGAAATAAACATTATTTGAGCTGCTTTTGTTCGCAGTAAAGAAAAATTTATTAGTACCATAGATAATGGTTTAGAGATATTAAATGTTTTCCACCTTGCATTGTTGCCTCCAGTACGTAACTATTGTCCCGGCGAAAACATTCATGAACCGCTATATTCTGCATTTATGAAACAGCGACTGAGAAAATTTACAGTTCCCCTGAAGACACTTAATATCATTCTGAAGTGCAGTGATACTACAAATTACAAACCTCAATTATTTGGGGGGGGGGGGGGCTGCGGTGTGTAGTGATCAGATAACTCGCCTCCCACCAAGGCGAACCGGGTTCGATTCCCGGCGGTATCGCTACCAGGAATCTTGCACGTGGGAATCATGCTGAACTGTTTTTTTTTTCCTCGGAGATCTTCCATTTCGCCCGCCCTTACGTTCCGGCGCTGCTCCATACCTCGTTTCACAACCTTCGGCTCTCAAGACCAGATGCTAAGACCAGCCCACATCTTTTCACTCGTGCAATTCCTTTCGAAAGGTGGACATTCTGGAACATAACCTACCTTTTAAAATTAACCTGAACATATCAGGCATGTGATCCATTCACGGTTACTTCACACTTTTCTGAAGCCCTGCTAATGGTCTACTTTCAGGATATTCCTCCGCCTCGTGCAAACTAAGCTTAAGAAGTCTGAAATATTTCACCAGAGGGACAACGCACCACATTCATGCGCACTCAGTTCTAATGGTATTTTGTATAAGAACTGTTTCTCACTAGACGTTACCAACATACCTATTTTCTCCCTGTTTATTTATTGCAATTATTTATCAACGAAGCATTATAATTTATATAGAAGATATTAATAACATTCAAATTTAACAGGAAAAAGTAACAAGTTTAAAACGCTTGTGATACAGAGCGTATTTAGGAAATAACTAAACACGTCATACATGGGGAGATTTTTTAAAGTTTTGATTCAAAAAGGCCGAAGAAACTGTGAATGCACTATAGTGGTCGTATGGTCAAGGTCTTCAGATTAGTAAGACGAAAAGTGCGGGCTCGATTCTCGGAGCCGAGCTATTACACACACACACACACACACACATACACACACACACACACACACACACACACACACACACACACATATATATATATATATATATATATATATATATATATATATATATATATATATATATAGTTAATATAATATTGAAAGATTTGTTACTTCTCTCGTATTTACTAACCACGGCTGTTTTTCGGAGGACAAATTTTCTTTGCAGTGTAACTTACATTGCCATAAAGTCATATGCTGAACTATTTTTACGACTGTTAAATGTTATCGTAGGCTTTAAGGTTGAAGTAAAGCAACTGCCTATGGAGCATTGCATCCGACTATACAACGTGAATAACTCATAAAAAAAAGTAGTACAGATACCATGAAAATTGTCATAAAATGCGTTTTATGCTGTATACGAAAGAAGAATGCATATAGTTTGCAACATTATGGAATATTCTACTAAAATGTGCTTTTTAAAAGTTAACAATTAATCGATCGATAGAGTCCGGATTTTTACAAATTTAAGTGCGTTTGCGTTTTGGATGTATCGGAAAGCAGAATTTACAAGGAAATCTTCTTCAAGAAAGATCGTCATAATATTTACTGTGATCATGTGTAATAAAATCATAGTAATAATGTATCATATCAATCTTATAATTAACTTTATTTACATCAGTTTCAGCAATAAATGTTTATGACAAATGGACGTACATAAAAATTATTATAAAAATTATTTCTTACATTATTATTACAATTTTTTTACCCACTATCATAGTAAACATTATGACGATATTCCATGACGAAGATTTTTTACAAATTCAGCTTTTAGAAGCATCCAGAATGGAAATATGCTTAAATTTGGTTAAAAAATACATATTATTCTAATAGATTTTTACATTTAAGAAGTATATTTTAGTAAAATATGATATAAAGTTGCCAAATGTATACACTTTTCTTTCATATACAGCATAAATCGCACTTTTCTGACAAATTTTTTGGTATCTGTACTACTTTTTTAGTTCTTTCAGTTGTATAGTCGGGTACAGTGCTCCATATACAGTTGCTTTACTTCAACCTTAATATAGAGATCAAACAGAAATATTGCCTGTGGCAAGGCAAGTTTGCAGTTGTTCATATTTAAACAGAAAATAGAGCGTGTTTACAGCGATGTTAGCTGAATTACGTGATTTACCTGCGGTCCTTAGTGCAAGATATTATGTTCCCGACTTAGTTAAAATAGTAGCACATACTGCTTGAGATAGTCACTTGCTGTAGTCAATTCACGCTTACTTCCAACTCTTCTGAAGCCCTACTACAGTTCTATTTCCAGGATATTCTTCCGCCTCATGCAAACAAAGCTGAACTATGTCTAGAAAAGTACACCACAGGGACAATGGACTGTATTAATGCGGACTCAGTATAATAATGATTCGTATAAGAACTATTTCTTAGTAGTCGTTGCCAGCACGGCTATTTTCTCCCTATTTTTACTCATATTAATTATTAATTAAATATGATAATTTTTAGATACCCTACAAGCAAACGTTCAATTCATCGAAAATTATAATATTTCTATGTCCATTAATACAAGTACACAACGCTTGTGATATGTAGCATATTTAGAACAACCAAGCACTCCCTGCATGGGGAGGTGTTTCAAAAGTGATTCAAAAAGTACAAAGAAACCGCCAAATTATAATATTTCTATGTACATTAATACAAGTACACAACGCTTGTGATATATAACATATTTAGAACAACGAAGCACTCCCTGCAGGGGGAGGTGTTTCAAAGTGATTCAAAAAGTACAAAGAAACCGCAAATTATAATATTTCTATGTCCATTAATACAAGTACACAACGCTTGTGATATATAGCATATTTAGAACAACGAAGCACTCCCTGCATGGGGAGGTGTTTCAATGTGATTCAAAAAGTACAAAGAAACCGCAAATTATAATATTTCTATGTCCATTAATACACGTACACAACGCTTGTGATATATAACATATTTAGAACAACGAAGCACTCCCTGCAGGGGGAGGTGTTTCAAAGTGATTCAAAAAGTACAAAGAAACCGCAAATTATAATATTTCTATGTCCATTAATACAAGTACACAACGCTTGTGATATATAACATATTTAGAACAACCAAGCACTCCCTGCATGGGGAGGTGTTTCAAAGTGATTCAAAAAGTACAAAGAAACCGCAAATTATAATATTTCTATGTCCATTAATACAAGTACACAACGCTTGTGATATATAACATATTTAGAACAACCAAGCACTCCCTGCATGGGGAGGTGTTTCAAAGTGATTCAAAAAGTACAAAGAAACCGCAAATTATAATATTTCTATGTCCATTAATACACGTACACAACGCTTGTGATATATAGCATATTTAGAACAACCAAGCACTCCCTGCAGGGGGAGGTGTTTCAAAGTGATTCAAAAAGTACAAAGAAACCGCAAATCGAGTAAAAACCTCAGTCTTTTTTAATTAAAATAACGTCACTATACATCGAGATATTTATTATCTCATCGACAGCACACATGATTAAATTACATACTATTATGCCACCCGGATAAGGATCTGGCGCTCTTCGTTCCACCACAGACCGTGAAGATAGACGCATCAGGCGACATGCTGCAACGTCCGCAATGAACATACTATCGCTGAGGCAACTACTATCGTCGCCTGTGTTACCGAGTGCCATCTGGAGACGTTTAAAAGAAGGTAGACTACATTCACGGCTTCCTCTAGGCAAGTTGCCATTGGCACCAATCCATCTTCAAGCAAGTTGTCTGTGGTACAGAGAAAGTGACCTCTAGAGGCAGGTGAAGTATTGCATCGTCTTATCTGATGAGTAGGGACCTGCAAAATTCGCGTTATTTTCGTACAGCAGCTAAAATTCACCGTCTTATATATACACATTAGAGTCGGTGCCACTTGTTTATTGGTTTATGCAGCAGCGAGGAAACATTTTCCCTCCTGACTTGGTTGGACGTCATTGGACCGGCCTCTCGTTAGTGGTTTCCTATTGTTCCAAAGAAGTCCAGGGTGCGTCCGGACAAATCAAAGTCCAATGACAAACACAATGCAAAAGCACAAGTGTTTGAAATCTAGCCTGTCTTGAAATAATAACACGAATTTTGCATGTATCTACTGATGAGTAATGCTTGAAATCACAACAGCCCGACGAACACGACACGACAGACCGGCACGACGTAATAGCCCGAGAGAATTTCATACTCTTGTATATTATTCAGCCTTCACAATACCCGGACGAAATCTGCCCGACAAATGTGTTAGTTGCCCTTTGTAAAATCCTAAAATGGCAACTTGTCCTTATAATATCCAATATTTCCTTTTTAAATCTCACGGTAAAGTGAATAATGATTTTACTTTTGACAATATTTGAATTTATACGAGAAAAAAAGTATTTAAAAAAAAACCGGGTCGTTACTTTGGCGGCAAGTTAGTTTATTATTTGCTACAGTAGGTAAATACGTGCGCAATTTCGTTTTGCAATATTATATTTACATTTTTTTTTTGCGCCCTGGTGAGTTCGACATGACGGACAGTAGAAATAGAACCTACTTTTCCCGAGCTGTCGGTGTTGCGATTTTGTCGGTATGACATCAGAGTGACCTTGTTTTTATTGGCTGCTACTCAGATTTCGTCGTGTAGGGACTGTCGTGTCGAGTTCGTCGGGTATTGTGACTCCAGCATCACGCTTTACTTTGGCGTGCAGTGATGGGTACGGACGTAACTATCAGGTGCGTATTGTGGAATGACAGGAACTGTCCACATGTAGTTATGGTGCAGATGGCATGACGCGCCTGATGTACGTGGGGAGTTAAGTGAGAGCTCTTCGTTATATCCACGAGATACTCTAGCCCAAGTTTTTTTTTTTTTTTCATTACTCCAACGTATGCCGAATTAAGTTCTGCAGCCTAAAAACACTCTACCTTATACTGCAGACATTGTTCAACAGGCTTTAAAAGGCATTACTACCTTAGTTTGGCCTGCTAGGTCACCAGACTTTTCACAAATAGAGCACATTTTGGACCACCTTCTCCGGCGCCCGTGATCTGTGACGATCCTTGAGGTACTCCGTGTGAATTGAAAGAGTGAGTGAGTGAAGAGATTTGGACGGCTTTTAACATCGAGCTCTTGAGAGCCGATGAGGGCGATTGAGGCGAGTATGGAGCAGCGCCTGAATGAAAGGGCTGTATCTCGGGGATACGGGAGATCCCCGAGAAAATTCGCCCACAAACGGCATCATCCGGCACGATTTTCACGTGCGAAAATCTGGAGTGACCCGGTTGGGGATTGAACCCGGTTCGCCTTGTTGGGAGGCGAACAGGATAACTGCTCAGCCACCGTGATCTCTGCATTGAAGGAGGAATTGAATAATTTGTGGGAGGACCACGTATGGCACCTATGTGACGCCATGCATCATCGGGTTACCACCACCTTCACGAATATTTGATGGGGCTACACCACCTGTTGATCACTGTGGGAAATGCGATAATCCCATCATTTATACTGTTTACACCAAGTGCCGGTTCTTGATAGACAGATCCCCAGCAACTTTACACTGCGCTTTTCCTGCAGCAATGCGTTATATAATGTACCCGTATCTCACTCGAGTTGTTTTACTTTCCCTGTCTAGTACTGCACTATTGAATATTTTCGCACAGCTGATGATCTCTAGTGTTTTCCATATGCTATCAACTAACATTTATGAAGTGACGATGGACGATGACTGTGCGTGATTTCTCTGCCAACTAAATCGTTCATTAACGAAGTATACGCATATGTCTAGTGTTACGAATTAACTTTTAAGTCAGTTCATACCTGAACTTATGGGCGTAGCTACTTAACGAATCACCATTAGGTAGATCACAACAGTACAAGATGAGGTTTATTGGACATGAGAATTATAGAATAACTATTTTTGTGACTATTGATCGGGGGAGCTTAAAATGGAATACGAAGATGCAAATTAATTATAATAAATTTTATTTCCGCACGCCACTACTATTACGATCTAATTAGAAAGTCCCCACCTTGCTCATGTTGCTGGAGATTAATTCTAGGAGGCGGTTAACGACGGCCGGACATACCCATCTCCATTGGTCCGCTGCCCCGATGACAAAAGACATCGTTCCCAGTGTTACACTCTTAATTCGAATCAGTGGAAAATAATTGATTCTCATTGAAAATGGCTCCAATGATAATTAGTGGAAAATCATTGATTCTCATTGAAAATGGCTCCAATGAGAATTAGTGGGGAAAAAAAAAAAAAAACACTGAGAGTTTCAGTGGAAAAGTACACTGATTCAATTAGTGATGTGAACAATTTCGCTGATTCTAAGCGGAGTCGTTTTCACTGCGAATCAGTGGTTCTCCACTGATTATAATTTAGAGTGTACGTTGGCCTACATCGGGCGCGTTGTTGTTTAATATTTTCGGCCCCGTTTACTGGTCCGTGGAGGAATCTTCTGCAACTGACTTTCACAAGGTGTTGTTGCAATCACGCTCGTGCCCTGGTTCAGTGTTTGAAGATGTGATCAGGCAGGTCGTTCATCTAAGGCTTGATCACTTCATAACGCTAGACATGCTCTGAAATCTTGACGTAGAGAAATAAGGCGAACAGCAACAAGGCATAGTTACCACACTTTCGCGAGCACATGATTAATGCCATAAAATATGCTGAGAGCTGTGACAACGAACGTGACTGTTCAGCATTTTAGCTTGACCGACTCTCCAGCATCGTGAATCATCATATTGTTATTGTAACTGCGTTATTTTACGATAAAATAATCATGAACTGTATGCCCTATGCGAAGATCAAATTATCTCATGTGGCATTTGATAAATTCAAGCTACAGCTTATTCGAAACTGTAAGGTTTAACTTAAGTGGCACGATTGTAAGTTATACATTCAAAATACTCCTCATTGTGAATGCTCCAAAATGCATGGTATATCATTGCCGGATGCACGGTCTTTTCTAGCGTGGAAAACCTTGGGAATTAAATTCACTTGCGCTAACTCACATCAGTTGTTTAGTAACAGAGTCAATACCATTTTTTCACTGATTACGACGACCTGGACTTTTGAAAATTGCATTTTCGTGACTTACTTTTCATACTTAATTTTGTTTCATGTAAATTTTGTATGTACTTTGTATACACGTAGTACTGTGTGTAGTGCGTTTTATACTCATTTGCACATAGTTTTTGTTTGTGTTTTCTCCACCGCATTTAATTATTATTTTGAAAAAAAATTATTTTTGTCATAGCCGTGTCTTTTCCTTTTAAAGTTGAAGTATCGTGTTTTTATTTATTTCAGGCTCAATGATTGAGATATTTTACAGAAATTATTTAAAAGAGTTTTACATTATCTTTGCTTCGGCAAAAAAGTATACTACTAAGATGACTGAATTATTTGTTAGCGTACTCAGCTATCAGAGTCAAACTGTCTTCTTTAGGCTTGAGAGTCTGTGCCAGTTTTCTGTTTAGAAAATAATATATATCTCCATGTCAGCGAGTCGTGAGTGGGGTGTATATATATATATATATATATATATATATATATATATATATAGCGTGTGCGTACAAAGTTTGCATAAGTCAACATCATCCATTAATGTGAAGTGCATAGTAACTTTAAACTTTATAACACACTTTTTGGAACTACTTTCCATTAACTACGGTCTTGAAATTCGAAAAATTGTGTGGTATATCCTCAGTGTCGAAGCTGATTCCGAAAAAAAAAAAAATTAAGATTAACAAAAGTGCATATAAATGTGTATCAATTAAAGAACGAATTAAATATGCAATAATAAGAATGCATTGTTATATACAAGAAATTGGAGACAAATTTCCGACGATAATTATCAAGCATACGAAGTATGGAAAAATTAAAACGGCAATACTTACTCAAAAAAGGAAACGCATATTTCCACCAAAAATAATCATGCAAACAGACAACACAACAGCAAACGGCAAGAACTCTCAACAGCCAGCAAAATACACAACTTCCATCTGGATAAGAATAACTCGGTAGTCAGTTTATTCAGTGAAGTCGTGCAACTTTTAAAAATAAACGGAAAGATCGCGCCACGGAATACAAACAGTAAATCAAGAAGCAACATATGCACGGACCAAGAAAAAATATCCAATCGAATGCAAACGTGATATGAACAAAGAATACACTCAAATAAAATGACAACTGTAAAGAAGCAAACAAAAGAAAATCCGACCTATTTTGCAGCAGCTATCTTATTTTTCATATATGACGGGAATATAAATACCGCGTGTGATAATAACCTCTTATTGCATATATAATTTTCGCGAAATGTAGCTATAGGCGTTACACGGTAAAATGAGAACTTTTGAAAGCCTTGCTTAAGGTCTACACGTATACACGTCGTATATTCCTCCACCTTATGTAAAATTAACATTGTCATGGGCCGCATCACTTCATTCCAGCGTCGGTTAAGTGAAATTCTGAACTTATTAGAAAAGTAAATATATTACAAATCTGATCGTTTTTACACTTCGATGCATAAAAAAAAAAAAAACAGAAAACGAAATAAATAATTTTAAATAATCTCAAATGGCTACCTGACACTTGTTATTCGACGTTAAGAAATTGACCTATTTTCCTTCCATCGTTACCAACTTTACTGGGCGAATGTAGGTTCATTTCTAAAGTGGCCACTCTATCGTGAACAGCCTTTACCCGTAAATGCATGTTGCATGCATGTTGCAGGCTTGTACCAGAAGCAACCTTACGGTGTTCTAAATTTCGACTAGGGATTCTCCTTAAGGAAGTGGTTCCCCATGCGAACACGTGCTTTGTCTGTTCTGCATTACATCGGACAAGCCAGTAAACCTTCCAGCTCACCCTGTGCACGCGTGCTCTTTTTTAAATTTCCTGCGGGCGCCTCTATTTTGAAACATCGGCGGAGCGTATTTTTCATTCTCGACGCGGTACGGTCGTTACTAAAAGTATAACTATTTATACACTCCAGTTCTACGCCACTCATTTATTTCTGTCCCCTCGTTCTCCCGCTTCTTTTTTTTTTTTTTTCTAACGCTTCATAGTTCATGTCCTTCCCCAAGCCATATGCTTGTGTTTTGTTGGTCTCGGAGGATGTGGCAAGAAATAAAGCAGAGGAAAAAAAAAATACGTCGCTGGAAATGTTTTAAGTTCATTGACCCACTCTTCAGCCAGTTCGGAGTTTAGGTTCTACAATGAAACGCCACTATCATACGTTTGAATATCTATACATAGTATAAAACAAAGTCTGTGTATTCGGCTAAGGCTTCTAAACTACTCGATGGATTTCGATACAGTTTTCACCATCATTTAGAGAATTTCTTGAAGAAGGTTTTAAGTAATAAATTAATATTTAATTTAAGGACAGTAGAGAAATGTCGACTTTTATAATAAAGTCGGAAAAAGCCGCTTTTCGGGTTCTTACATGGCTTACGCTGACTAAACCATAAGAGATGCGCCAAATTAATGAACTGTAGAACTGTAGATCTCAAAGACGTCTACAAAAAAGTCCGCGGCCCCACATGTTTATCTTTTAAGAATGACACACATTAACCATTTTTTTTCTTTTAGGGGTTCATTTTCGAAGACTTTGTGAACAACACAGTATTAATCCTATGTTAGTTACATTAAGCATTTAGTGCATATACTTGCTGTAAACCTAAACAACGCTGTATTTGTAAATCGCACCCGAGCGAGGCTGGGGCGGGTCGCTAGTTATTCCAATAATATAGGATAGGTTATATTACGTTATGTTAATTAGATATACATATGGTCTATTTACGGTTTCTTCACACTTTTTGAATCAAACCTTTGAAAAATTTCCCCATGTATGACGTGTGGTTGTTTCTTAAATATACACAAACGTTTTATACTTGTGTTAACATAGAAGTACCTTATTTTTGGTCAAAGTGAAATTTTACGTACATTCTATCTATAAATTACAATATCTCGTTAAAAATTAATAAGAATAATAAAACCAGGGAGAAAATAGATGTGTTGGTAATGCCTACTGAGCAATAGTTCTTAAGCAAAATATTATTTCAATGAGTGCGCATGAATGTGGTGCACTCTCTTTTTGGTGTAAAATTTCTAGACTTGGTTATACTTTGTTTGCATGAGGCGGTGCAATATTCTGGAAGTAGAACTTGAGCAAGGTTTCAGTCAAAGTTTAAAGTTACCATGAGATACTATAGTTCATCTGCACAAATATAATGATTTTCAACACTTTTACTCAGTATATGGTCAGTTTTGGACATTAAAATTTTTCCCAAAATATTAATCTTATACGCTCAGTTTAAAATCCCATTTGAAACGAAAACTTGTGTAAACTATTCTACATATTAAAAAAAATAAAAAATAAATATTCCTTTGTTCCCGGAGAGCGGGCGACTTGAATGTTAGAATATTCGCTACAAGAGACCGGGTATTTCTAGGCCTGCGAACAATCCAGCAAACTGTTTGATTATAATAATTTTACTATTCGATTGTATTTTGTCCTATAGCCCATACATGGTTACTTTCTTGTTTTCTGGAGCCTTGCTTAAGTTCTTCTTTCAGGATATTCCTCCGCCAAAGCTTAACTAAGTCTGGAAAATTACACCAAAAGACAGCGCACTGCATTCTTGCCTACTGAGTGTAAAAATATTTTGTATGGGAACTATTTCCTGCTAGGCATTACCAACCTACCGATTTCCCCCCTGTTTTTATTCGTAATAAAAAATCTATACATACAATATAGGTAAAAGTTAAATTTCATAAAAAATAAAGTATTTTTATCTAAACAGGAGTATAAAACGTTTAACGTGAAACATTTACGAAACAAGCATAAACGTCATACGCAGTGTGATTTTTCAAAGGTTTGATCCTAAAAGTGTGAAGGAACCCTGGATAGATTATACATCGAAATTCGATGATGGAATTTCACACACTAGCAAATCAGTCACCCACGAAAAGTCCGTAGTAATACACCCCCTCCTATTTTTTTTCCCCATCACAACTAGTGGCGTAAGGGAGGTATTGAAGAGGCAGTCACTGTAAAAAAAAATGTGTAATTTTACACGAATGTACATGTGTACGTGTACTTTTACTGTGTCCTCCATGTATATTTACGAATACAATGGCAGTGTAATTTTACTATACTTGTTATTCTTATTACTAATAATTATGTTCAATCACTCGTACTCTGTATGTGTCTTTTTACATTTTTTTGCTACCAAAATCAAGGCACATAATGTAAATTTACTCAAACTTTGTTACTATGATTTTATCATACCTGTCAGTTTCTTTTACTAATCATCACATTAAATCACATGTACTCTGTACATGATATTTCACTTTGCTTGCTACTAATTTTCAACCACACATTGTAAACTAACACAATCATTGTTATGGTAACCTTACTACACCAGTCTGTTACTGTTTAATGTTCATCATAACCAATTACATGTAGACCTACACTGTAGGTGTGATTTTGCCATACCAGTTTGTAATTGTCACTTATGATGTTAAATAATATGCACTGCGTGCATGTATATTTTGACTAGGTAAATTATAGATTTACTGCCTCATACTGTAAATTTACACAAACAACGCCATTGTAATTCACCATTGTGTATGTGTATTTTATCACTAACAAAAAAAGTAAAACCGCAGATTGACTGCAATTACAATTACAAAATTTCTGTACATTAACCGAGTTATAAAAAGTTATCTCCGAAATGTGGATAACGATTTACTTCAGATATGCAACAGGTAGTTATATACAAAAAGGCAGCATATTCCATCAGTGGGAGTTAAGATTTCCTTTTCAACACACATAAGGAGTTCGAAGAAGTTCTATTCCCTACCGCTAAATCACATGTTTTAAGGAAATACTTGAAGTTATATTTAAATTCACAGGAACATTAGTGTAAAATTACAAATAATGTACTCGTTTTAGGAGATTACACATAAAAATGTAAATTTCCCATAGATTTTTTTGTGTAAATACGCTCATATCCTTTCGAATTTGTAATTTTACACCCTCGTTAATGTCAATATACCAGTACATTTGCGGTTTTTTTTTTTTGCAGTCAGGTTGTACTACCTTGTGAGTGAAATAGAAAAATATGTACTTTTACACTGAAGTACATGTTTTAATACAACATTGGAATCAGTGGCGTTTTTTCCATAGGCTCAAGGTAAGCAATGCTTACCCTATACACATTGGAAATGTTTGATCGTTTTATTTTTCACCTCAAACTTAAAATTAAACACATTTAATTCTGAGTTTCCCGCTTCCGATTCGATAAACAAAGTTCTCGTATCTCAAGTGCTGTACACGCATAGTGCTGCTATCTAGTACTTATTTACACAAACGGGAGTGACTAGCGTTGAATCGAACGCGCAAGCGTTCCTTCGGCAGGGTAAGCAGTCGTTCTGTTTGCGTCCTCCAGTCCTCATTTCCTTGGAAAGTGGATGAAAGTGTCCGGAAGAACGGGAGTTTTCTTATGATTTGTAATACGCTCTCTAAATAATATTCATTATAATTATTATTACATTCATCTCCTTTCCGTTTTATAACTAGTGTTAAGTATTATAAAACAGTAAATACATGCGGAGGTTAAGGAAAGTTGGAAGTTGCGTTTGTCAGTAGAAATTTAAAATGGAACCACAGCCCGTCACTAGCAAATGTTATCTAAAACACTCAAATATGTGAGGCAATTATATTACTTACCATTTAAAAAACTCACTTCACGCCACTGGTTGGTATGGTTGTAAAACACACAAACTTAAAGTTTTAGTGCTTTGCGTTAGTGTAATTTTACACAAACTTTTGGATGTGTAACTTTACACCCTTTTAAAAGTCAATGTACTAGTACATTAGTGCTTTTTAAAGTAATATTGTACTACCTAGTTAGCGAAATAGAGAAATAAAATGTACTTTTACAGTGATGTACATATTTCAATACAACATTGGCGTAGTTGTAAAAATATACTGATTAGGGCTTTAATACTTCATGTTCGTGGATTTCTACACATACTTTCAAATTTGTGAATTTACACCCCTCGTATTGTTAATATACCAATTTATTTGTTTTTTTTTTTTTATAATATCATTGTACTAAGTTCAAAATTAAGTTGTACATTGCTGTAAATTTACACGTGCAGTACAAGTTTTTACAAATTACACACAGAAAATATAAAATCACCAAAAGGTCGTACGTGTATTTTTACCCTTTTTTTGACAGTGCAGTTCACGAATCGTTAAGTAAGTAACGTTCGTTACGCAAAGTGTCGACCTTCGTGGTCAACCGTCCATGGTTTCTGGGTTCAATTCCCTGGTGAGGTGTAACGGGTGTACTGTTTTATAGACACAGACCGGCTAATGCAGAACTTGGTTTCTCCTTCTCCTTGGTTTTTGGTGTCTTGCAAAAAAAAAATTCAATAGTCTACGCTAATAATAATAAACTATCATAACCCGTAACTGTTCCATAAGAATCGAAATAAATTGTATCGGATGGGGTTGGGGAAGGGGAAGGGGGTACCAACGCTTTGAATAGTTTTGTGAGGGAGTACATGTGGTACTGCTGGATACATACGATACCGGGCGTAGGTATCCTGAGAGGTTGCCGATAGTTGATTAAATAGTTAACTAATGACATCACTTAAACTGAAACTCGTGCATTACCTAGGATTCGAACCCAGAACCCCTGCACCGCAGACGAGCGGCGTACTAGCCGACAGCGCCACGGTAGGTCGGAATACAGTTTTCCTGTCAACGTTTCGAAAAAGAAAGCAATGCTCAGCTGTAATTGTACGTTTTCAACGTAAACACTGACTGGCATATTTGAAGTGAATGTTGGCAGCGAGCTGAGGACAAGTTGGTTAAGATTCCCGTCCCCCATCTCGGATTTATCGATTTTCCGCCAGTTTCAGAAGGTGCATTGAAATTTCCCGCACGACATATCCTAAATAACAGCTTCCCAAACTTAATCGAACTACCACAGCTTCGCTACATTTTTTTTCTCAGCTGGTAACTGTCGAGAAGAAACGCGAGATTATTTCTTGCGAACGATTACAAAGGCAACGATATCAAAGGTAATCAAGAAATACTGACCTCAGACAATGCAACTGTAGTCCGTTCACGACTGGAGCAGACTTTCTCGGAATCTTTACTACTCCAATTTTTAAGTAATAGTTAAAAAAAATGCTTTAAAACATCCAAACTATATTCTCTCTCCATGCAGCCAAACTAACTGTACCCGCGCCAGTCACTGTTTGCACTAACGATGCATGCAGCTGACGACTAAGGTGTTGTTCAAAAGTCTGTTCCAGTCGTGAACCGACTTACGCAATGTTCTGCGATCTGGCGTTCCAAAAAACACGATACAAAACTGTATTTCCAAGGTATGGCCAAATTCCATAAATCCAAGATGGCGGATGGGAATCTGCCTTAATTTTTTTTTTTTTTTTTTTTTTTAACGAGGATACTAAGACTGGTGAGATTTTTTTTTTTGCACGAGTTAGAGAACGAAATGGCGACAGAAATAAGGAACTGGGCAGGGTTTAGAAAAATCGTGGGCCATCTATATCCACCAGCCCGCCACTTGCTAGGTCCTCCTTTCGATCACAGGCACGCGGAAAAGAGCAGGGAATTTTTCAGACATGGACCCTCGCACGGGTAAGTGTCGCAAACGACTCCCCTTCGTGCATTATTCAAACCAGTCTGAGCGATAGGTCTATCACTGGGGTAGGACAGTCGGTTCCACTTACACTGGCGCCTGTTCACCCCACATCTTTTATTACATTGATGGGAAGTTGACCCAACCGGTGGCTGGTCGATGTATCAGCCAGCCCAATATGCCACTTCCCTGAAGGACTGCAAGTAAAAAAGTAACCACTAGCTGCCTTTAAATAACACACTTCCCTTTAATTTCCGCAGTACACATTTAAATTATATCCGTGGTTTCTTCGTACTTTTGGAATCAAACCTTTGAAATATCACATTATTTATGATACGTTGGGTTGTTTCCTAATTATGATATGTAACACAAGCATTGTATACTTGCTTTATGTTAACATAGAAGTACCTAATTTTAAGTTACATTAAAATTTTATTTGTATATTTTTGTAAGTAATTATATTTCATGAATAGTTCACATGAACGAAAACAGTGAGGAAATAGCTGTGTTGGCCGCTGTAACATTTATATAGGTGTCTGTTAATTAAATAAATAAACAATATTAATTTTGTTTTAAGTATAAAAACTAGTCAGAAACTTAACTAAACAGGTGGGAGATATGTGAGTGAGTGAGTGAAGAGATTTAGGCGGCTCTTACCATTGAGCCATCCGCCGACCAGCGATATCGTCCGGCACGACACCCACATGCCAAAATCCGGAGTGACCCGTCCGGGGATTGAACCGGGATCGCCTTTGTGGGAGGGCGGGAGATATGGAAGGCAAGGAAATGAACCGGCATTTGACTGCTGTGGGGGTGAAAGCCATTTGGAAGAAAACTATCCCCACAGTATTGAGGACCAGGGTTAAAACTATGACTTCCCGAATCCGAGTCAGGTGCCCAACTTAATGCATAAACACCCCGCGCAGTTAACTTCATGCGAAAGTATAATATTTCTAGGTTTGGAAGGAATTTAGCTGTTCACAAAAGTGATGTTTCAACTGTGACTCTTTCATAATCTATGATCACGGTTCGTGAAAAAAAAAAAAAAAAAAAAAAAGGACTTCATTTCAGAAAATATTTTCCAAGAGCGAAGTATTTAAAAAAAAAATGACTGGAGAACTGGAAGCACCAGAAGCCAGCAGTTATATGAAGTTCTTTGTTGTGACGAATCAAGCGTGGCGAAAGGAAGAGAAAGAGCTACTCCAGAGAAGTTTCAAGGTATTTGGGATGGAGACAGAAAACAAACATTCCCCGGAATGTTGATTACATGCAAGCCCCGCGGCTCCCAGAAAGTGCACGCAGCATGTAGGAATGAGGTTCGAGATGAAAAAGAATGCATTGCTGTGAATAAAAAAACAGCAAAATGTTAAAGTGAGCTCATGAAGTGCCTGGCAAAATAAAGTGCTGAACGCTTTTGTGTAGACAGCGAAGCAGACGGACCGTAACGAGTTTAGTCACAAAGGCGTTCTTTTGACAGTGGAATGAAAACACAGAGGCAAATGAACTTCGCAAAGGATTTTACGAATTTCGAAAAGAAAAGTACAGTTAGATAGTAGCTTTAACGATTTTTGTGTAACTTGAAGAATTATGTTTTTCGATGCAAATGTTTCGCGGTATAGGCTGTTCACGGTAAAGTGAACACTTTTTAAGGCCCTGCTAAATTTTTACTTTCAATTAAGTTCTACCTTTCCGCCATTTTGTAATGTGAACATTGCAATACGACTAATAAACTTAGTGTACAGATTTCATCAGTCTCAAAAGTTAACATTTGATGTTGCAATAAAGTACATTTATTAGGGGATAATGCCTTTTGGAAAGGCCTTAAAAAGTGCCCACTTTACCGTGAACAGCCTATACAAATAGTGCATAACGCAAGAATACATACAAACCCGTATATGTAGCCTATTTAAAAGTTGCTGTTATTCAGTTCCTGGCCGGCTTCTATCAGAAAACGGGTACGCCAATAAACTATTTCAGAAACACGTACATATAGGGAAATAAGTTTGGTTTAGTCTGTTTTTAAGCAATCAAGGCAGGCTGGTGCGTAAAATAGGGTGAGTTTTTTTATTTTCGAATTTGTACCTTTTTGGTGAGGTAATTTGCATGAATCTATCAATTGTATTGACGTCATTCTAATTTAAATTATTTTTCTTTTTCGTTTCCGTAAACCGAATTTACTGGGATGTTTTTTGAACTGCAGGTATTGGAATATCTCAGTTGCACTCTTATCTTTTTGGGATAAAAATTTGAACTAACACGAAATAACTGCAGAGGACCGAACGGAAGACATGTCTGTTCATTTATAATTGTAGCTGGTGTTGTCTGTCGTTTGAAAACTAAGTTTTACGTAGGCCTACTTAGAAACGAAGAAACAATTTTATGATCTTACACTAGTGATGGCCTCTAGCTATGTCAGAGTTTTGTTCATGAGAACAAATTACTTAAATAAATGCCATCAGATCCGACATTAATATTTTATGTACCTGATTGCAAAATAGCAGAAGATTCAAGTATCTAGGCTAGTTTGGGTTGACTCATTTCCTGGCGAACACATATGTAGGATATGCTCTGGTCCTACGTCTACATTTGAAATATGCGATCTCCGTGGGCTAGGGTGTTGAAGCCACTTTGTTCTGTGCTCGAATCCTGAATAAGACACGAATGTCTTTACTTTAAAACCTACATTACTTAATATTGTAGGCCGTCCACCATTAGAGTTTTGGCATAAAACGGTCACGTTATGAGACCCAATTACAAATTAAATTGGAAGTAGTAACAGTTTACAGTATTCTGTGAAATCTGTCTGCAAACAAATCAAAACACTTTCACTAAAATCACTGAAGAATTACTGATTATTTCCATGAGTGGATCAGAGTCTCAGCTGATTATAACCCGCCGGACATTGGTTCCCAGTACATTTCACTGACTCCCCTGCCTATTAAAGTGAAGTGTCATTGAGTAACATTTATCTCATTTAAATCACTGATTCAGTTTAGATGCACTTTTTCAGGCACCCTTTATTAGTGCTGCTGTTGTGACTTCGAGAATGCAATACATTTAAGCAATACTTTGTTTGTCTCTTCGCAGACAGCTAAACAACTTCCACGTTTCTGATTTCTCAACGCTGCCCATCTGCAAAAACATTTTCTCTAAAGAATGTTGAGTTCTGTCTGAAGATCACAGTTTACATGCTGTAGAAAGTAGGCTCTCTGTGTTTCGTGTTTCTTTCTGGCAGTGCAGTGGTGGTGTCGGTGATGGCGTTTAAGAAAAAAGAGAACGTGGATATCCATTATCCCTAAGGTCATGTCTACACAGCCGCTGCTATTGACAGAATGATGATGTGCTAGTTCGTCAGCCTTTCGCAGTATAGAGATGGAAGAAAACAGAATCACAGAATAGATCAGCTGTACAGAAGGAACAACGCGAATGCGTGCTTTGACGTAACTACTCTCGGTTGCTGATTATCCTCGCGTTGCTCTTGAATGTGTGGTGTGGCTGATAGGTGCATGTCGTTGTGCACTGTTTGCTATTGGTTCATTAGGGTCCAGCAGGTAAGATGATTGACACTGATTGGCGGGTGTATAGTGTCCTTTTTTAAAGACATCGGACCACTTTGACGGTGTTCTGTGCTGGAGACAGCAACACGCACATATGTTTCACTTCCATGAATTTTGTTATTTTGTGACGTCAATCCGGGAAGTGCATTTTCTACACCTGAAATGTTCCCGACGCTAAATGCGAACGAACACGGAACCTTCAACGCGCCAGTTAAATATCAGGATCTCAGAAACGGAATATTTCCCCATGGTGAATCTAACAATTGCGTCTTTATTTATGCCTAATTGTAAGCTACTTGTATTCCAGTTGTTGATTTTCTTCAAAGATTATTTTTCGAGACATTAATTGCAGCAGGAAAGTTTATACTTAATCTATTACGGATTTTCCGTGTCTTCAATGTCGGGCTATTGTAAAATGTTCAAATCCTTAAACATATACTTTCCAATGTTCTGCTGTTTCTAATCCCACCCGTTCACTCATCAATTTATTTTCTTTAAAGGCAAGAAAAACAAAGCAATTTACACCTGCAAATTTTTCTTCGTTGTTTTTAACTCTACCAAAACGGACGAAGCAGGGATATTTGTCTTTATGATGTTCACAGTTCAGTAAGTACTATCACGTTCGTGTTTGGTTTTCCATATCATCTACTAACAACTGTAGGCTACATACTCTAACAAAACCGACGAAGCAGGGATATTTGTCTTTATGATGTTCACAGTTCAGTAAGTACTATCACGTTCGTGTTTGGTTTTCCATATCATCTACTAACAACTGTAGGCTACATACTCTAACAAAACGGACGAAGCAGGGATATTTGTCTTTATGATGTTCACAGTTCAGTAAGTACTATCACGTTCGTGTTTGGTTTTCCATATCATCTACTAACAACTGTAGGCTACATACTCTAACAAAACGGACGAAGCAGGGATATTTGTCTTTATGATGTTCACAGTTCAGTAAGTACTATCACGTTCGTGTTTGGTTTTCCATATCATCTACTAACAACTGTAGGCTACATACTCTAACAAAACGGACGAAGCAGGGATATTTGTCTTTATGATGTTCACAGTTCAGTAAGTACTATCACGTTCGTGTTTGGTTTTCCATATCATCTACTAACAACTGTAAGCTACATACTTTTACGCTAGCAGGTCGGCGTCGGCACATTCACTCCAGCTGCAATTTCTTCAAACCCAGTAATCATCTTGATAAATTTCTGGATGCATTTTAATGACGCGGCAACAAACTTTTTCGCCATTCATTTTTTTATCTTACAAAATTTTCTAACATCCTACAAGCCTGCGTTTCAACATTGACGGCGTCATAACTAATGAGATTATATATGTGTATACATATATATATATAATTTGGGTTTAACATCTCTGTTTCTGACCAATTTCAATATCTTCTCATGGTTGGAAATTTTAATTAATTTTTTAATTAATTGTAGGCTGGTTTGACTGATATCTCAAAACATTAGCTTCTAGTTAAGAAGTTCCGGGTTCAACTCGCATTCTATGCATATATCAGCTGTATTTAAACATAAGTGTAAGGTAGTTCTGTCTATAATTCCTCTAATTTTCCCAGCTCATCCTTTCGTAAAAAAAAAAAAACGTGGCAGTTAAAAAGTCCAGTCAAATAAAAATAAATTAATCATAAACGGGACATATGGCCATTTTAATTCGTAATTTTAATACGAATATTTCATCTTTGATCAGAATAGAAGAGGGTTGGGAATGGGTGGTAGAATGGGAACCTCGAGATTGAACAGATGCGTGCTGAAACCTACTGGCCAGGGCGAAAGAGCTGTCAAAATTTTCTGCACTTGCAGACGCGATGTTCGTGCACTTCAAAGCGTGCTGTGGCAGCGGCACTTCGCTTTTTTCTTTCGGTTGCTTCAAAAAATTCGCAAGGTACGAGTGGGACACTTTTTTCTTGTATAACATATGAAAATGAATTCAGTTCGTCCTTTACAAAATACCATAGGTAATACTTCCATATTCTTCTCCTGTTACCTTTACGATGTTCGCGAGGCTATGTTTTTTTTTTTTTTTTTAGTCAGATAAAAGAAATGGTGACTGGTGGTAACATGGAATTGAAAATGGTTCGTTCCTTTATTACAAACTGTATTTATTTTATTCCCAGATATTGTTTTCAGAATCCGCAAAGCTGCTTTGAAAGAAACTGGGACCAGTCACGACTGGGAAAGGAAAGAATTTATATCAAGATGAGAGCAGCGGTAAAGGCTGTTCACAATAAAGTGAGCTCCTTCGAAATCAACCTTAGAAAAAAGTCACTATCCCTACCTGCATATATTTTAACAGTCGCACTGAGTGACATGCGTCCTGTAAAGTTGGTAACGATTGAGGGGAAGTAGTTCCATGTCTTAACGTCGAATAAAAAGTGATAACAATTATTTTTGCTTTCTTTTTTTTATGCATCGAAGTGTAAAAATTAGCAGATTTGTAAAACATTTACTTTTCTAATAATTTCGCAGTTTCATTTGACGGACGCATGAATAAAGTGATGAGGTCCATGACGGTGACAATTTTACATAAGGCGGGAAAATACACAACGTGCATATAAGTAGATCCTAAGCAGGGCTTTCAAAAGTGATCTTTTACCGTAAACAGCCTTTACTCCCTTTGTTCTACGTACAGGCAGGAATATAGGAAAAAAAAAGAAGGAAAATATTGGTTTACTGATAGCGTTCCAAATAAAAATTTCAAGAGATTATTTTCTAGTATAGTATTTTGTATACAGGACGAGATAAGTTGAGAGATTTGTACTACTCGTAAAGACGAGGTCTTGAGAGCCGATAAGGGTGAAATGAGGTGGGAATGGAGCAGCGCCGAAATGAAGAGGAGGCGAAATCGGGAGATCCCCGAGAAAACCCGCCGGCCAGCGGCATCGTCCGGCACGATTCCCACTTACGAAGATCCAGGAGTGGCCCGGCCGGGGATTTAAACCCGGTTCGCCTTGGTGGGAGGTGAGCAGTCTAACCGCTCAACCACCGCGGCTCCTATTCGAGACGAATTCCTTGAAAAAACATATCCGTTTAATACCGATGGTAAAAAAAAATTAATTTCTTTTTGCGCAAACTGTAACCTGTTGGCCGCCCGCACAGTATTTGAACTTGTAATTGAATTTGGGTTTTCAAATTGAAATTAAAAATGAAATCTCTCTGCCCGCTGTTTACACCAATCAGGAATTTTAATTTGAAATTTATTTTTGTGTGCGACCGATTGAAATTTTATATAAAAGTTTTCCCACGGCTATTTCGAAGCCTACTACATTACGGTTGCAAGGAAATCAGATGTATCATTATTAATTCTAACTTGCATACAGTAATTCGATATTACGGTAATAATTTAAAAAATGCTATTTACTACTGCTTATGACATTAGTGAAATAGTATAATTATATACGCACATGCTGTCATAAAAAAATGTAATGTAACATCAGCATATAAATGTAAAGTAATACGACAATGATGCTGGCATGAAATCCACTTAGAAGATAAAAATATTTCGAATGGAAAGAATTGTTTAGTTTCTACTGTTCAGCTAACTGTTAATTTAATGTGACTATAGACCTTTATATGTATATGTCAGTGTTTCAAATTTATTTAAGGCATAACTTGCATTGAAAATTTATTTTTTAAAATGTCCAAGATTATCTCAAAGTTCCATAGAATCATATTTGTGGTGGCGAGACAAAAAATTTCCATTCTTGACGTTCGTTTCAATTTTTCTCTCTCGTGGCTTTAATATTCTCCTCCAGACTTCCAAGTTCATTATATTAAATAATATTTAAGTACCACGGAAACTTTCTGTTAAGTAAGGAGTCTCCTTAATGAAATATATCAATAAATAATTGAAAAATATTTTGGAAGTGCTATACTTTAAGTTTAGAATATTTTTCGTTAACATATGAAATTGACAAGAATAATTTCACAGAATTATTTACCTCTTCACAATGTTGATTTCAGTATATAATTTCATAATGCCCAGTAATAATAGAATCGTCATTGCATTAACAAAGACCTTAAACTCAGTGAATTAACGGATATACTGAAGATGTTTGAATTCGGTCTAAATAAATGCGTGCGACGCGACACATTCTGTAGGGAAAATACATTTTTAATCGAAAAGATGGTTTTACTGGTAATATTTGGAAGAAGTGGGTGGCTGTTCTTTCCTGACGGCAGGAACAAAGGTACTTTAATGTGTCACATTTTAAAGAAGTGTCGTGTTTTATGAGTATGTTAGGGTAAAATGTCCAAGCAGCAAAAGTGGCTGTATTAAGTGCCACCGAGAGAGCATCTCTTAAAACAATTGCGTGCTTCATGAGTACGGGAGGGACATCTGTCCCGTCTACGTTGATTTTCCTGCAGAAAAACATACGAACCAGTGAAAGTGACTCCACGCGGCATTATCGGAAAATGTCATCCTTCTGCCGCGATGCAGGTAATTTGGCCACTGACTAGTTCCTACATTTTTTTTTCGTGCTAATTAACCCATTCAGACCCAGTGTACACAATTGTGTGCATTACGCGCGCGTAAGTAATTTTTTGTCTGCACTGTACACTGCGATTGCTCAATGATCAGTGATCCTATCTGTGGGTGAATGATTCGCAAACCGTATTACTGGTCTAGGTCATAATTGGTTCATAGAACTGTAGCCAAACATTATAGCCCGCAGTTCATTGGCTGTGACAACGAAACAAGTGTTGTGTCGAGTTAAGTACAGTACGCTTAATAAAATTTCTTGTTTGCAATACCTGAAACCGTAGACTATAGCAAATTTTAAAGAGTTAAATCCATATCAGAATCTCCTATCCTTTTCTAGTTTTTATAGGCTCAGTACATACACAAAATATATCAATCGATTATAACTTTCCCGAAACAAACGTGTGACTATCGACAGGTTTCTTCTCTAATAACGTACAGGACGCAACTCTTGGATCGATCATTTATTGGACTATTGAAACACCATTGTAGTGAGAATATACGATTGTGGTTGTGCCAGAATGAAAGGACACTTGGGCCGTATGAAATTACAGTGATCTTGAGAAGTGCTTACTTGAGGAAGTGCCAAACTTGATTTAAAGTAATCGAAATTTTCCCTGGAAATTACAGTGTATTTCTTAAAATTTATTTTGACCCCTCAGTAGAAGTGGTCGAAAAATCAGTTCTTCAAGCAAGCAAAGACAAAAGTAAAAAAGCATAAACAACCAAACACCAGATATCTTGCAGAACTGGCAGTCGAAGTTCATGATGATGGTACAAAAAAAAAAAACTTTTTAAATTTATTATTTGTTTTTATTTTTTTTATTTCTTTGAAAGAAAAACTTCGTTACAAATATCTACAAAACAAAATAGGCTGCAAATAGCATAACAAATTATGAAGAATAAGAAAGTTGATTGTAATTGCAGAGGAATTTGACATGGTGTCTGCGTGTACAGAAAAGATGCCGATCGAGGTCCTAATTGCTGTCACGTCACCTGAAGAAGCTAATGATGTAGTTTTCTTTCCTGTGAAGCTTAGTTCTGTAAGAATGCAAACGGTGAAATTTGGGTTCATTGCGTCAGGGCCGATATTCAAGCTTAAGTTTGCGTTTTCTGTAAATAAATCACATAAATTGATTTTATTTTCTCTAGATTATACTTATGATGACTTATGAACGTCTTAAACATTTTGATGCACCACTTACACTTATTTTTGTAATTTGAAAAATAAATACAATATTATTATTTTTTATCTACCTGCATATTTTTTTCTGTTGTATATTATCGCACGACTCATATTACTATCACAACTTACTTTTTAAACAAAAAGCTATCACCACATGAAATAGTTTATGTTTTTACTTTGAAAATTGAAATGCCTCATTTTGATAACGTTAAGGTCGGAAAAATGAGTGGCCCTTATTGCTCTCCTTACGTCTAAACTATCATATAATACCTATAATGGCCAAACTATTTTTGTATATTTCTAAGCTTTGCAAGGTCATATTAAAGCCAGATATTTATTGAATAAATATTTCCTTTCGTTTTTCGCTAGAGAACCAGAAGTGACTTAAAAAATAAAACAAGTTTGTTTATTGACGGAGAGAGCTTTGCTTACTCGCTTACATCGGGATGCCGGTTCGATCCCGACCGAATGAAAAAATAGTGGTTTTATTTGATGATTAGTGTACAACGTGGTTTATTAATCCAGGATGCATACGGATACGCAAGGATAGGCCTAGCAAATAGACACTCCATAATTATATGCAAAGGGATATAATTATGGTTTCACAATGCCGGGTTGTCAAGACAGTTCTTCTTGTTGAAAACTTGATTACAGACAACAGTGGAGAATATAAGGAATTAAAACAGAAGAAAACGAAAATAACACATCGAACGAGACTACACAGAAATAACAGTGTAATTGAATATAACTTACAGTTGCCACTAATCAACCAGTTGTTAAAATAAGCATTACGGCCTTGCATGTATGCTAATGAATTTGAAAAATTTAATTCTATAGTTTTTGGGATACGCGGAAAAATGTTTAAACCCGATGGGCATTAATGTAGTACATATGCACCTATGTCCTTACATCAAATTTGATGTGATTTGAAAGTGACGAAGCAGTATTGTAGCCACAATGCTTATGTTGACTACTAAAAATTATTAAAAATCACCACTGCAGAAAAACAGAAATAAAGGTGGAAAAAATTATTACTACTGCATTGAGTTCTAACCCGAGGACAGCAAAATAGCGCGATTCCCGGAACATCTCGTGGCAGACTACTCGTTTACTCGCTTTCTTTTTCACAGTCTACCTCGGTCTTTGTTTAATTTAATTTGTCACTAAGTTGTCTTCTTTGTTTTATGGCAGGCACTGTGTTGTATCTCACCCAAGTCGGCTGCTATTTATTGTTCATTTGTATTTGTTGTTACGCGGTTTGTTGTCCGATAACACGAAGCAAACAATTTTTTTGTGCTGGTTTTTTTCACGTGTACATAGAAGATTTTGCAGTAATCTGATTACGTCTTTCATTTTTTGTTATAGTTGTAGTACTTATTTCCCTTCGTACTTCTCCAGCTATTTGGATACTCATGTCCAAATAGGCTTATTTATAGTTTGAAAATATACATTTTTTTAAATTATTTTATGAATTTGTTGTCATATGTGTGTTGGTAATTTTTTTTTTTTTTATACGTATTGTTTCTTCTTGTTGTTAGCTTTTTCGCGATGGCTCTCTTCATATTTTGTAGTCAGTTCATACGACAGTGAATCTTTAATTAAAAACTCCGGACAAACACCCTGTCACCAGGAATTAAGATCGAAGGCATAATTAAGAAAAAAAAAGTGCAATGAACTGCGTGGAAGAGGGTGTGAAGGGGGAACTGCGATAGTTGACAATGACAACAATTTACACATTGAATCGGAACATTTTATTTTGTGCCCTAATTGCTGTTAAGTCACCTGAAGAAGCTGATGATGTATTTCTTTTTCCGTAAATGTTAGTTCTGTAGGAATACAAACAGTAAAATTTGGGTTCGGTTCTTTGTGTACATAACGTACGCCCTTAACGAGTGTTCTAGGACTGAGCTAAGCCCGAATAAGTAACATGAATCAGTGAAATAACACTCACCGAAAGTCATTTGATAAACTACTGACGACTGGCAAATCAAGGCAATGAATTGATAACAAGTGACGTATGACAGTGGAATTCTCGACATTCAGTGGGAATCAGAAATAAATCAGTGAAATCCTGACATCATATTAATTATTAGTTATCATGTACTGATTATCAGTCACTCAATTTTTCACTATTTTCACTGATTTGGCTCAATTCTCACTGTTACACATTTAGATTGTATGATAGCTGAAATCCTGTTCCTACAATATACAAGCTAAAACAGGGTTGGATCAGCTGAAGTCTTGTGTATGTCCACAAATTGATTGCGTTTGACTGAATCTTTGTTTGTGCAGCAAGGTCGAACGATTCATCTAGGCAGAAATGTAGACTTCAAATCTTCAGCGAATGAGATATTTCAACTGGCGAATCAGTGGAATGATCTGAGGTTTTCACTGCCAGGTCAGTGCAGTTCACTAGCAATCAGCAGGAATTACTGTTCAATCAGGGACTGCCAGCAAGTGAGATGATCAGAAGAATGTTACTAATTCAAGAGGAGCAGTTTCAACAGATCTCCAGTCAAATTTGTTGATTTGGTGCGGTTTTAACTGTTTCGATTATAGAGCGTAATAATTTTTCATCTTCTTCTGAATATTTAAAGGAAAAAAAAATCACTTTCGTTGTTTACTGTGACTATTAACGTCATTGAAATTGCCGTTATAGCAATGTTAGACTTGTCACTGAAGGTCAGGAATGATTCATACTTGTTCCGTGTGTTCGAAGATCTCATGACCATTCTTTTGTTGATGCGTGCCTAACTAAACTACGGTAGGGACGCAAATTTCCTCCTTTTAAATAAGTTTCTCAATTACTTTCTTTTTGTACACGTATCTTTCCCGTAGATAATCCAGCAAGGTTTTTAAGCACAAGACCATTTCTTCATGCATGTAAGATGAAGCTGTCCCGTTGAATAACAAGAGTTCCCTCCCGCATGTCGTAGACTTACTTCTTTCTGAGAGCGGCCAAGCAAGACGGGCGAGATTACACGGAGTCTCCCTCGGAATGAAACGTTCTGGCATATTTTAGCCCCCAGAACGCGCGGAGTAAGTTTAGAAAGGGAAAAAAAATTTCCCTCCGTGTGCGTAATACTTTCCTCGCTTAAGCTTTTCTCATTTCTCTCGAACTTCTCTTCCACCTTCTTAGAGAAGTGGACTCGAAGATTTCTTCCTATTGACGGCTTACTCTTCAGGTCTTAGAGAGAGGGCACCTACTCCAGAGCTCCTGAATTAATTTCTGTTCCTCCAGTGAAATTATTTTATTATTTTTTGTTCCCTAATGGCATGCTCCTCGAAAACCCTCTGAGGAATAGCCGGGTGGGAGCTGAACTTGATCAAATTAATATCCGTCAACCACTAACCATAACTGCTTAGCGTATAATTACATTAGAATATTAACAAAACGAACCTTACTAAAATATTTGCAACTAAAGACGTTGGAAATAAAATATGAAATAATTAAGGTACTTTTTTTTAGCAAATAGGTAAGATGGCTTTTTCGCTCTTCCAAACACGCGTGGAAATAGTTTTATGCTAAAATAATCAGGCCAGGGTTTCCCAAAAAAAAGGTATTTGCATTGGCTGATAGTTGTTTGACCAAACAGTCGTTTTGTCGGACAGTCGTATGGCCAAAAATGTGACAATATTTTTTATGAACGAAGAAAGTGCATCTCAAACTACAGATATGCATCTATCGAACCGTCGTGTGATCGTGTAAGGAATTTGGCTGAAAAGTAGATTTGTCGTCCAGCCGTTTAACCGGAAAGAAGTTTGGGAGAATTTATAATCTCACAGTTTTTATCTTTCTAGTCTAATGGCAGGTGTGTCGATGTCGGCAATGGACACAGTCTAAACATACCAATGTAATTTTCACAGTTGTCTATATTTTCCTATTAAAATTAGTTTGCCTGATTATTTTAAGGGGGCTTCCTAGTGAAAATATTTTTTTACAAAACCAGTGTTCAAGTGTTTGTGTGTGTTTTAGAAAATACATTTTCTAGGACTGAGTTTTTCTCAGGGAAGATCGAAGTGTCTGATTGTCACCTTTATTCCTCTGCTCCATATACTTTGCGAGGATTCTGTTAACTTTAGTGCATGTCGAAGCCTTTGTAGATCGTTTCATCACTCTTACTAACGGCCTGTCAACTTTGTATTTATTTACTACTGGCAATTGAAGTTTTCATCCTGACATAGGACGCTGTCAAATATAGGGCTTTCTCTATAGTTCGATATTTAACTTAAATTTCAGAAATGGACAATTCATTCTCAAATTATGTTTTCACATTGCTCACAAAAAAAGTTTGCTTTATCTCAGTTATACGTCCGTTATTAATCAGTTTAATAGAAATGAATGTATAGTATCATCACTAGGGACCTGCAAAATTATATATATAAGCCGGTCTAATTTCTCCATTGGTTGCTGCAGCATAAATGTCAAGTCACGCCCTTTCAGAGTAGTGAACTGCACGTGATTGGGACACACAATTGTGAAGTGTTCATTTATTGGCGCAGTTACCCGGGGCGTGTCAGATAAAGGATGGTCCAATGATACACGTAATGCAAAGGATTTTTTTTTAAATTTCAGCGCGTCCTCAAGTAATAACGCGAATTTTGCGGGTCTATAATCATCACACATTTATCTGCTATTGTACTTCCGTTTTATTGACTGTACAGTAAGTATGTTCCATTTAATTTTCTTCGTTGTCTGGTCAACACGAGAATAATGTACACAATTCCCCGACCTGTCTATAAGTTGGAAAAAAAAGTCGCCAGCATTAATTTCTAAATTCTGCTCGTGCGGCCACATCTCCAGTCGGGACTCTCAGTATCGGCTCGTCCCTCCACCAGACACAACTGCCTGGGCGGAAGTTGACAAGAAGTAAAATATTTTGTGTTCCTTTTTCCATGGCAATTACTTATAGCCCTAAGCGGCTTCATTCGTCTTTCCAGATCCCTAATCGTGCACTTTACAGTCTGGTGTAGGCGCTAGGGACGAAACTGTTAACATTCCGACCGTTTTCCAATTGGCAATGTAGTAATATAGCGATTTCATATGGTTTAACTGGAGCTGTCTTGATACTCATTTGTCACGACGATTGCGCTATCTGTCGGGCAAAGTTGTAGTCTGCATTACCTAACACACAGTGTCTCGGATTTTCTGCGTGACCGTTATCATAAAGAAATAAATACAAATGAACTATTTAGGAGTTTGTGTGTGTGTATATATATAAAATAATAGTTGTATGAATGAATTTAATTCCAACAACACGTTGTGAAATGTCATGTATTGTTATTCAATTACTCTAATTCATAAAAAAAAAATTAAGTACGTATTCAGTGCGAAGTCATCGCCACAGTTTCCTTTGCTGAAACAGATCCAAAACAAGTATGGTGGCAATTCGGTATTTGGTAAATAAGTATTTATATAGTTTCGTTACAAAATATTGAGCTACAAAATACGTCATCGTTTTAGTGTACTATAAACCGGGTCGCGTGGCCACTTGGTTGACTACAACTGCCTTTCCGAACACGACCTCATTTTTGTGTCATAATTCTCCAGATAAAAATTCCAGACGTTCGACGGGAACCGCGATGGTGTAGAGACAAATTCGCCACGGCGAACAGCGTTTGACTCACGGATTCACTGCAAGGTCCAGTCCTTATTTCCGCACGTGAGACTGGAGTGGAGAGATTTGGGTGGCTCTTAAGAGTTATATGGTCCTGCAAGTTTTTTTGTTAGCGAGAATACGCGTATCTCGTTAAATAAATGTTCTGCAAATACGACTTTTTTTTTGTCAGAAAAGATAAAAAAAAAAACAATGTCCTTGTTATTTTACTTTTGTCATATTTAGTATATTCTTGGAGAAAAAAAATTCGTGAAGATGGTCAAATATCGCATATTTAAAGCTTGCCTGTGCAGTTTCCTTAAACGGCAAGAAAAAAGTAGAAAGATACGGTAGTTTAATCTGTCGGCTTTCATCGCGTGGAATAAAACCCCTATGTTACAGATCTGAATTGCACAGTACATCATCACGACGGAAACACTGCACGCCTTGCGCGTAGGAGCGATGAGACACTAGCCGTGAGTGTTAGTGTAGCCCGTATTGCTCTCTCACTTCTTGACCTTGGACGCGCAGCTCCAACTAACTCTTAAGAGTAACCATAATTTTCTTAATCGCTCTCTTTCTCTCTCTCTCTCTCTCTCTCTCTCTCTCTCTCTCTCTCTCTCTCTCTCCAGATGCTCGACATCATTGATAACCTATTAAACGTTTATATTACGGAGTGCGTGGGACATAAAGCCACTCTAAATACGTCAACTAAAGTTCATAGATTTTTGGAAGACAGCTTAGACGATCCAAAAAAAAAAAAAAAAACAGGCCAATAAAAGTGTTTTGCACAATATCTAACGCAACAATAACCTATAGAAATTTACGGCCTACTATATCGCTCGACAGAAACGCACCACTCTCGTAAAACATTTGCTCACGAAAATAGTAAAACCAGTAATGCAGAATTGCTGTTTCTCGATTTTTCTTTGCTGGTGTCACGTAACCTTGTGGAATACGGTTGACGCTTAAGGCGTTAATTTACATCCCATGCACTCTTAAATCTTTGGGGAGTCGCTGTCTGCTTGTCTCCCTGTCGGGTGGCCGGTTCGCTAGCGAACCTGACGTGCCCTGGAAACAGATAAAGTGTCAATGAAAACGAAGTAGTAGCACGGGTTGGCCTATGCCCTGCTTGAAGTCTTCTCTCGTTGACTAACATGGGGGGAGGTATAAACGGGAGATGAAAGGAGAGTCTCCTTGTAGACTGTTCGTGGAAAATTGAGTGATTTTGAAAGCCCTGCTTAAGATCTACTTGTGTGCACACTGTGTATCTTTCCATTTAATGGGAAATTGACATTGACATGGGCCTTACCACTTATATTCTTGCATCGGCCAAGTTGAACTGTGCCATTATTAGAAAAATAAATATAAATAAAACAGGAATAAAAATATATGTTGAATATTCGTGGGTGTTTACCAAACATTTTAAATTCAACATTAAGAGGAGGATGTACTGAAACATTTTCTGTGAAATAGTTGTTAGCGCGAATACGTGTATCTCGGTAAATAAATGTTCTGCAAATACGACTTTTTGTCAGAAAAAATAGAAAACAATTATCTATGTCACTATTTTTTTTTACCTTTGTCATATTAAGTGTATTCTTCGAGAAACAAATTCGTGAGAATGGTCAAATATTGCGTATTTAAAGCTTGTCTGTGCATTTTTCCTTAAGCGGCAAGAGAAAAGTGCAAAGATACGGGCGTAGTTTAATCCGTGCGCTTTGATCCTGTGTAATAAAACACCACTGTTACAGGTCTAATTTGAACAGTACAGCGTCACGCCGGAAACACTGCACACCTTGCGCGTAGGAGCGATGAGGCACTAGAAGTTCGTGTTAGTGTCGCCCATATCGGTCCCTCGCTTCTTGACCTTGAATGCGCAGCTCCATCCCACTCTTAAGACATGGAACTACTTTTCCTTCATCGTTTCCAACTATACTGGGCAGTTGCGAGTAACATTTTCGAAGCTTGAAAAGGGTAAAAAATTTTCTTGAACAGCCTATACCCGCGTGGGCTTATCATCGCTGCACTCTAAAGAAAGAGAGCGAAAAGAGAGCCAAATGAGTGAAAACCAGTGGAAATTGCTCCACTTGTAATCAGTGCCAGATGTTGATGATTATGATGACTGAATTTTCACAGATTTACATGCGAATGTCGATAATCGCACTACCACAAGCCACTTGTTCGCAGTTAATTTTCTTGATTCGCCATTCTATAGTATCTTGTCAGCTGGCTTTTTAAGTGAATGGTATTTCACTGCCTGATATCACCGATTCGGGTTTAGTGTGTGATCCTGCCCGAGTCAGAACGTCGAAGGACTCGTGATGATAGTGGTTGAAAACTCGCTACATTGGCGGATTTATTACCTGACACAGAAAACGGGGAAGAATAAGGAGAAAGATTGATTCAAACCGAGAAACCCCGGTCAAACTACGGCCGAGAGAGGTAAAAGTTATCATTATTTCATTGTCTGCTTATCTCCTGTTAGAGAATTCTGTGTGAATCGGGTGCATTTTACAATGCTCTTTTTTTGTTTTCCAGTACGTAAAATAACGTTGAATTAATATAGTATTTTGTGTTCATATTGGTCAACCGGTGTCTCAACTTGGATACACATATATTAAGTATAGGCTGTTCCCGGTAAAATGAGTACTTTTGAGGCCCTAGTGACTTTTTCCTTTCAGCCATTTTTTTTATTCTTTAAACACCTTCTTAAATAAATACTGCCATTTAAGTGATAAACAAAGTGTGTATATGTCACTTCACTCAGAAGTTAACGTCTAAGGCTAAAATAGAATATATTACTTATTGACTATTATTCCAAAAGTGTGGGCTTTCAAAACTGATCACTTTACCATGAAAGCCCTTTATGTGAATAGCGTAACTTGGTTGACGAAAGACTGAATGCCCCTTAAGAAATTATTCGCAAATATGCCACATCTGTGTGTACGTATGTCTATATATATATATATATATATATATATATATATATAATATAGAGAGAGAGAGAGGAGAGAGAGAGAGAGAGAGTGTGTGTGTGTGTGTGTGGTAAAGTGTTTTTCTATACGTCAATGTATAGCGTACCTACATATATTCATGAAACCGGTGGAGGTAAAGGGAAGTTCCCAGTTGTATATAGTGGCTTTTTTAGATTTCCAGCCTGCTGACGCATGGTAAATATCCCATACATTGTACGGTTTAAAAACTTCCATTGCAGTTAAGGGAGAATACTAGAAATTTTTTGCAGTGTGGAGTGTTGGCTGGTAACTAAGAAAATTTGTTATAGGCTGTTCACGGTAAAATAACACTTTGGAAAGCCCTGCTTAAGATCTGCTTGTATGCACATTGTGTAGTCTTACGTTTAGTATAAAATTAACATTGTTATGGGCCTCATCATTTTATTCATGCATCGGTCCAGTGAAATTGTGAAATTATTAGAAAATAAATATTTTTCAAATCTGCTCATTTTTACACTTTGATGCATTAAAAAAGCAGAGAGCAAAATAAATAATTTAAGTCGTCACAAATGGTTACCTAACACTTTTTATTCGACGTAGTTATACGGAACTACTCCCCCTTCATTGTGACCAGCTTTTTACTGGGCGCATGTCACTCAGTGCGCCCGTTTATTAAAGAAGTGCAAACTTTATCGTGCACAGCTTTTACATACCTTAACATCGTATAAGTGCTATTTTGTAAACTAGTAGCCCATTAAAGTAGCCTATGTTATTAGCATTTTAATACATTTAATTTTTAAAACAATTTTGGAATGTCACTTACCCGAAGCCTAAATGATGATCAAGTACATCGTGGGGCCGCGGTGGTAAAGTTTGTAGACTACTCGCCTCCCACCAAGGCGAACTGGGCTCGATTCTCGGTGGGGTCGCTCCCGAATTTTCGCGTGTGGGAATCGTGCCGGACGATGCCGTTGGTCGGCGGGTTTTCTCGGGGGTCTCCCGTTCCTCCCGCCCTTGCATTTTGGTGCTTCTCCACACTCACCTTTTTTCACCTTCATCGGCTCTCAAGATACTCTAATATAAGTAAAATAAGACACAGCATGTTTTTAATAAATTCGATGGCCACGAATGTAAAAGTTACGCTTAGAAAACGAGGCGAAATTATGTGACTGATTCGTGTGACAGACAGGGTGAACGTTAAATTACGTGCTGTCATTGGCAGCGATTTTTTTTTTTTAATAGTTTTATTTCAAAAGCGCTTAGTTCACCTTGAACCGTTTATATCGCGCGAGTCGTTTGTCCAGTCCCTTCGCTGCGAGTGCAGCGTGTCGAACAAAGTCGCGCTGAACGTCTTCGCACTTGGCAGTCGGGCAGCCTTGTTTCTCACTTGCCCCGCTTCTCCGCCTCTCTCTCTCTCTCTCTCTCTCTCTCTCTCTCTCTCTCTCTCTCTCTCTGTCCGAGCCCGCGCCTCTCCCGCTATTGATTCTCTCTGTGTCAGTACAGTGCCAGCGAATTATACTGGCCACGCTCTCGCCATACGACCAGTCGTGCGGCGCGTCTCATTAACACATTCGGACCCAGTGCACACAACTGTGTACATTACGCACGTGTAGGTAATTTTTGGCCTGTACTGCACACTGCGAAGCTCACTGACCAATGATCTTACGTGTTGGTAAATTATTTGCAAGCCGTCTTACTCGTTTAGGTCATAGTTGGTTCATATGACTGTAGCCGAACATATTGCCTACAGTTCATTGGCTGTGACGCAAAACAAGTGTTGTGTAGACTTACGTACACCATTCATCATAAAATTGTTTGTTTGTAACACCTGAAACCATTAATTAAAGTGAGTCTGATAGGGTTCAATTCTTCCGCTTACACATTTACTAGCGATCCGCCCCGGCCTCGCTCGTGTGCGATTTACAAATATAGCGCAGTTTAGGTTTAAAGCTAGTATATACACTAAATGCTTAAGGTAACTGACATATAAGCTGTTCACGATAATGTGAGCACTTTTTAAGGCTCCCCCCTCCAAATAGGCACTAACCGCTAATAAATATGTCTTTTTGCAGCCTAAAGCATTAAATTTTGGTAGTAATGAAATGTATATACTGTGTTTATTGGTCACATTGTAATTTTATATTGAAAATTAGCAGGAAGATGGAAATTGGATGAAAGGAAAAATTTATAAGGGCCTTAAAAAGTGCTCACTTTACCGTGAACAGCCTATAGGATTAATACTGGGTTGTGTTCGTAAGTGAACCCTATTTTTAATCAAATTTTAAAAGACAGAAATGGTTACTGTAGCTCATCCTTAAAAAAAGATCAAATGTGCTGTAACGCAATTTTTTAAAAACATTTTTGAGATCTACAATTCTGTAGTACATTCATTTGGCAAATCTCTCATGATTTAGTCACCGTAAGCCACGTAAGCGCCCGAAAAGCGGTTTTCCCGATTTGATTATAATAAGTCAACATTTCTCTATTATCCTTAGATTAAATATTAATGTGTTGTATTCCTAAACATTTCTCGAGAAATTCTCTACATAATGGGGAAAACCGCATCAAAATCCATTATGTAGTTTAGAAGTCTTAACCGAATACACAGACACACGCGGCCGGGCAACTTTATTTTATACTATGTATAGGTTTTCCCTTATTTTTCCTTTAAAAAAAAAACCGATTTTTAACCTGTTCGGTTACATCAATTTCTTAGCTCAAGTGTTGTTGGAACCACGTAATGGTTTGACATGCGCCGTGTACTTGTGTTCAGCGCTCACTGATATTGGTGGAGAATCATTCGCGTCAACCAGGCGTATAAAATTCCATTTATCAGTGACCAGCCTTCCGTTGTGGCTAATCTGATTCGTGGAATTGTAAACATCTCTCTCGCACGAATGGTCAATACCGATTTCCTATACCACGCAGCACGTTGTCGACTAGTTTGCAAGACGAGAGCTCAACACATGTGCACAGCATATAGTCTATTCGCCGTCTCTTCGCACTTTTCGAATCAAAACCTTTGAAGTATCACCCCACGTATGACGTGTTTAGTTATTTCCTAAATACGCCACGTAACACAAGCGTTTTATACCTCTGTTGAGAGAGAGTCTTTATTTTTCGTTTCATTTAAGTTGTACCTGTATTTTATTTATAAATTGTAATATTTCATTTATAATTAATATTAATAAAAACAGTTGGAAAACCTGTGTGTTGGTAGCGCTTCGTAAGACATAGTTCTCATGCAAAACATCATTATAGGCTATTCACGGTACAGTGAGCATTTTTGAAAGCCCTCTCATTTCAAATAGTAATCAATAAATATATTTTATTTTTAGCCTTAGACGTTAACTTTATTGTACGGTGGCATCTACACACAGTGTTTCTTACTTACATGAGAATATCTATTTAAAAAGCTTGTTAAAGAAAGTACGGCTGAAAAATAAAAAAGTAACCAGGGCCTCAAAAGTACTCACTTTACCGTGAACAGCCTATAATACTGAGTGCGCACGAATTCGGTGCGTTGTCCTTCAGTGTAATTTTATAGACTAGGTTTAGCTTAGTTTTCACGAGGCGGAGGAATATCGTGGAAGTAGAACGTTAGCAGGGCTTCAGAAAAGTGCGGCGTGACCGTGAATGGATTATACCGAAAAGTTACGTGGCTGCAAGACGTGTGACTGAACGGGTCAATACTTTAGTAGCTAGGTCTCTCTCGCAGAGGAAAATAGTTTGATGTAATATTTTCTTGGAATAAAAAATATTATACTTTGCACAGGATGTTTACAGATATTCTAATTGGTTTTACACAAGTCACTGGCTTCACAGTATCTCTTTATACTTGAGGTTTTAAGTGAATGTACACAGCCACAGTTGCTTTGCCCACTTGTATGGAATTTTGTAGCATTCGTGAGAACAAACCTATAAAGTATCTCTGCAATCAGTTTATAGTTACACGTGAATAGTAACATTAAGTTTTAATATGCTGCGATATGTTTAACGTGGTTAAAGTTTAAAAAACATCCAACTACACCTTCTCTGTATCTGAACTCCTATGCAACTTTCTTCTGGCACCTAACTTTTATGGTTCGACAAGCCATTATGGCAATCAGCTTTATAACTTTTAGTGAATTTTCTTATGTAAAGGCTGTTCAGGGTAAAGTGAGCACGAATTCACCGGGTTTAACATCTGTTTCATTCAGGAAACTGATATGTTCCTCTTCTTTCTTGGTATCATTTTACAATAAGGGCTATGTTAGCAAAGTTTACGATTACCTATTTTAAATATTACTCAAAGCTGTATATGTTAGGAAAATATGTTGTTATCATGTGAACTTCATAATTATTAGACTTTTCATATAACGAATGTTACAGTGTGTATAAAGTTTTAACATGAATTTGTTAGTGTTATATACATAATAGTATTAAAAAAGTTACCGGAATTATAACGCACAATTTCTTCTAGCTCAGAATATTAAACTTGGATCAGGCAATTATTTTATCGACATAGGGCGGTCAGATGACACAAGATATTGAGCAAAAATAACTAACGCCAGATGTTCTTTAAAAAAAAAATTGTACAAATAAAACAGCGAATTTCTATAACACCTGCATACTTTAAAATTAAACAATAATATAAGAAAATATTGAATAAAATCTTTGATTCATTTTCGCATGGAATGCAACTACGATTTTTCCCGTGCTATACGGACGATGTATAACACTATGCCAGTGGCCAAAAATGATTTCCTGTGCCAAATATTTTGAACAGCTTTCTGCATATAATTGATTTATTAACACCGATACTTTATTCCATTAAGCTTATAGGGGTGGGAAGGGGACGCTTACTACGCATTGATGTATACACTGTATATATATTATATATATATATAATTTTAACCAGTATAAAAATAAAATATATATATTATCTTAACTCCTGATATGGGTTGATCTAGGAGAGTCTGCACTGACAAAGAGGTTTGTTGAATAAAACAACGTTTGTTTTGTGCAACCAGTTTAATTGTTTTTGTAGGGGCAATGAAATATTTTGTTGTTGAAACCTAATTAATACGTGGTTCTTATCTGGTGCCCCAACATAAAGATTTGTTTGGTTAATGCACCATAAACAGTTCCGGTTATTGTAAAATAAATTAGAAACCTGCAAGATATTCTAACAGAGAACTCCTACGACCGAACTCTACGCTCTAGTAAACTCAAATAAAGTGACTACTGAGAAAGTACGAATGATTTTTAATACATACATTTCGAATACTGGACAACAAGCGCAAACAAATATTTCAAGTTTTACATATTCACTTTTTAGTTTCCTTTGGATCATGTATTATTAGGATGTTTATACCATTATTAAGCATCAACAAATTCCCTAATAAACACTGTTACTGTACTAATTGTCACAAAATATACAAACAATCACTTTAGTTGTATTTTCGAATGAAGGCAATCAAATTAGTGGCCAAACAAATATATACAATTGGTTCAAATATATATTTTGTTGACAGTCTACTTTATTTTCGCCCAACATATTGTTTTTTTTTTTTTTTAATACAAGCGTGTATTTTGTCAATTGAACAAAACTAATTTTGTTGCTTTCCAAGTTTTGTTTACTGAACAAAATATTTTGTTGGGGCAAACAAATATATTTGTGGCCCTATACAAACTAACATTCTGTTGCTGGGAACAAACGTTTCCCTCAGTGTAAAATTATGCAGAATCTTTTAAATACTGAAAAGTTTAAAATAAGTAAAAACTCGTGCATATTATGTAAGCATACCCTCAATTTGTTCCAAAAAAAACAACCATTTGATATTTACAGGTAATTATTCCCAACTCATCGCTAAAAAAAATATGCCCACTCTCTAAGAAAAGCGGAAAGAATAAAAAAAAAAAGTTTTAAAGTAATTTAAAATTACGATAATACAATTTTGGCCAATCTTAAATGGCTAGCTACGGAACACTAATCGCTAATAAATTTCTCCAAACGTTCTCTTATGTAACAATAATTTAAAATTCTTAATGTTTTAAAGTTATTTATATGTGAACATTTCTTGAAATAAATACATATAACATTCTTTTTAATTAAATTATCTTGTCTCGTTTGCGAAATTGAAATATTATTAAATATTTATTTAAGTTTCGTACATTGCGGCACATCAGTAATAAATATTTTCTCTGAGAGAAGTGGCACACAGTAGGTACTCATACAAATTCGTAAAAAAAAAAGTACTCATAATTCGTAAAAACATTCCTAGTGTTACACCTTTATCCATTTCTAAAGTAAGTGTTCTCACCGGTAATTCACGAGAAAAAAAAACGGAAAAAGTAACTGTGTTAATACTTTGTAGACTACGCTCGAGTGTAGCTCGAGCAAAGGTTTATTGAAAATATCTTTGTTGTTCAGAACAAAACTTGTATGCATGTGCAGTCTTTGTTCGGCTAGTGTTTAACGTAATCGCACAAGAACACGACAGCTCAGTAACAATGATATTGCTTACGATATTACTCTTTTTTTACAGCCACACAAATGTACATAATTTATTGTAGAACCTTTTATACGATAAAGGACATTTGATTGGGTCAATATCAACTCGGGTCTCCATTGGTTGACGACCGGCCAATAATGAACGCTGTGTAAGGCCACGGTGTTGTATGGAGCAATAGGACGATGGTGAGTTCTAACACAGACACCAACAGAACCGGTGTTCCTGCAGTAGAGGTTGTCTCACTGCTAATTTGTCTCGATTACCACTAAATGTGTGCAGTCCTCAATGTGTTAACTCAAACGCCAAACCAAGAAAATGATTTTCACCCAGTTTCCTGCGACTTTTAGGATACCAAAACACTAGAATTTTCAGAGTAGCCTACCATTGATTGAGAACCTCACAAGCACGCAGGCAACGATGCTGTTCAAATAAACGCAATTTCTTCAGGCGAAGAAACCGTTAAAGACTTATTAAACGCCTCGCCTTCGTAGCGCTTTGCCAGCCCGGTAGATTGTCTTAGACTTCGTTTTCTTTGAACTCTCGATCTCTTAACGAGTGCAATCTGATGGAAATTTAATCTCAGGAGTAATTAATGTCTTTTACGTAAGAACGTGGGCGTGCTAACGAGATGACATCCTACGCACGAACTCAGAACTCGACTCGCTCCATTAGCTCAATTTAAACATAGCTCTTTGGACGCGATTTAGGTTTTTTTTTTAATTTATTTTCAGCTGCTGTCAGGAAATTTAATTCGCTCCATAAGATTGAGCAAGTGTTCCAAGAAAAATGTATTTTTGGGTGCGGTCAACTTCAGTAGAGTCAAACTAAGATTTAAAATGTTTCAATGTACCCGATATGTAAGAGTTGATTGGGATAAATATTTTGTTTAATGCAAACTTCGTTAATAGAAAAAAAAAAATTTGTGACTAGAGATGTGTATTTTACTAGACGTTATATATTAAGTTGTTCTTTATATTTTCTTTGGTTAAACAATATTTGTTCTTGTCAACAAAATTATTTAATCACATTGTGCCAAATAAATGTTTTTGTTTGATATAAATAATTCTGTAGCTAAGAAAAAATTGTGTGTTGGCAAACATCCACCCTGCTATTTCATACAAACAAAGAAATTTTGTTGTGTAAAACAACTAATTTGTTCCAAAGAAAGCAATTCTTTTGTGGGAAAAATTATTCATAAGCCTCTATGTCAAATAGTAATCATTTTATTTACAGTAGCGTTATGTTCTCATAATATGTACTTAACTGTACAACGTGGGTTGGAAGCAGGAGCCCTGACCCGTAAGACTGACACATTATTCAGCAACCTACCTGTACCAACTTATTAGTATGTTGTTATTTTTATAATTAGTGGGAAACCCTCACACACACACACACACACACACACACACAAATATATAATCTTATATTTTTGTGTTCACTTGAAATTAATCGAAGAAGATATTGTTTATCGAAACTTAACACTTCACCATTCATGCTGGAAAGCGTAACCCATGTCCTAATTAACGCACAGATTGTGTACAAGCGCTAGAGATGTAGTTTCGAACAAATGCTCTGAAATTACCCGACCATAGTGTTGCCAAACAAATGTAAAAGGGACATGTAAACATTTGATTTTGCTGTGACAACAGATTTGGGTATTCACAATGACAGATTTTTCCATCGAACAAAGTGTGTCTTAAATTTTAAATAAAAAAAGCCATTTGAACCCACCGTTATCCACGTGGAAGTTTAAACACAACAATATGACTGGTTGATCACGTGCTCGTGAAATGGTTGGGGTTACTAAATACTCCCTGATGACGCCGAAACAACCAAACGTGTGTTTGGCCAAACACATTATTTTTAAATTCATAGTTTGGTTGAAGGGAAAGTGTGTGGGTGGATGGAGAAAATGCAGTTTATGCCAACAAAATATTATTTAACGTAAACAAATACGCTCCGAGTAAATTTATTTGGTGGCAGCAATTAAATAATTTTCTCAGTGTAGGCGTATATTGACTCGAACAATCCTGTTCTTCAGGATTGTTCGAGTCAATTAAATAATTTTCTCAGTGTAGGCGTATATTGACTCGAACAATCCTGTTCTTCAGGATTGTTCGAGTCAATTAAATAATTTAAAAAAAAAATAAAGTTAATTATAAAATCCATATGATACATTATTACTATGATTTTATTACAAATGATCACAGTAAATATTATGACGATATTTCGTGGCGAAGATTTTCTTGCAAATTCTGCTTTCGGAAGCACCCAGATTGGAAATGCGCTTGAATTTTGTTTGAAATATAGACTATTCTGATCGACTATTCTTTTACATTTAAAAAGTATATTTTAGTAAAATATTTTATAATTTTGCGAAATATATACGTTCTTATTTCATACAGAGCATAAATTGCACTTTTCTGATAATTCATATGATGTCTGTACTGTTCTTCAGGATTGTTTTTCATTTTCAATGCCATTTTATGACGCAGGAGGTGTTGAGTTCGGTCCTGAGTGTGGTATACTTGGATGTGTGCCCCGCAAGTGTAATTTTAAATTTGCTAACAAAATGGCGCAGTTGGTTGCATAAAGATAAAACATCCATGAGTGGTGTGTTACATGACTCAGCAGATACAACGATAAATACTTATCTGTTCACAAATAACGTCAAAACCTACTGTTAAGTGTCTTGAGATTTTATTACTCTCTTGGCTTGCATCGAAAGTAAATATTTAAGAACTTTAACAAAAACAATTAAGTTACTGCGTTTGCTTCGATTTTTGAGAGCAGATTTTCAGATGATTTCACCAAAGGAAATAATTTTTTAATTATTTTTATGTGCGTCGATTAATCACAAACATTTATGGCTGAAACTGACGTAAATAAAGTTAATTATAAAATCCATATGATACATTATTACTATGATTTTATTACAAATGATCACAGTAAATATTATGACGATATTTCGTGGCGAAGATTTTCTTGCAAATTCTGCTTTCGGAAGCACCCAGATTGGAAATGCGCTTGAATTTTGTTTGAAATATAGACTATTCTGATCGACTATTCTTTTACATTTAAAAAGTATATTTTAGTAAAATATTTTATAATTTTGCGAAATATATACGTTCTTATTTCATACAGAGCATAAATTGCACTTTTCTGATAATTCATATGATGTCTGTACTAGTTTTTGATGAGTTCTTCACACTGTATAGTCGGTTGTAGTGATCTATAGGCAGTTTGCTTTACTTCAACCTTAATCAGGGCTTTCAAAATTGCTCAGCTTACGATTGAAATCTTATATAAACTGTTCGTGGTAAAGTGACCACTTTCTGAAATCCTGCCACAGAGATAATAAATGAAGGGGAAATGGTGCGATGGTTCCTTTTATGCGGGCGTACTCATTCTCCTATTGGTTGTACGAAGGTCTGGGGACGGGCCTTGTGACTGACTGGCTGCCGAGTGCCGCGCAATCTTCCCTGTTGCTCGGGCTACGGCAAGGGTATACGATGAAAAATATGTCGACGAAAAATATCACGCGGCCATAAAAATAATCGACAGTAAAATAAGTACAAATAGAACAATTTCTTCAGTTCGATGTCCTGTAGGATAGACTCCTCAGTCCTCTGAATTCTGGAGCCTCAGCAGTGTGTTCATTGGCTGTTAACCCACATCTGGCAGTTATGGTATTAGCAAGATGTTTCCTTGCAAGTATGCTGTTGGTTCAGAGGCGTGCAGGGTGGGTCTAATAAACTGTAATCCAATTGCCAAGGTGACTTCACTATATGCGTGTTTGACGTCTATCTTGTCCCGAAATGAATTCGCGAAATATTCCTATCCCTAACAATAAGTGACCTACCGTGATCAGGTAAAAAAAAACCTTATCGGCTGGTATCGCTTGTGCTGTAGGAACGCGTGATGATTACGTCATGGAATATATCAAGCCATTAACCAACATTTGTCGGTGTAACTTGGCGACTTGTGTGTGCGCGCAAGTGAAACAAAGACACGGGGATGAAATGGCGAGACGGTACCCATTCTCTCATTGGCTGCACGATGCTCTAGAAACGAACCAACCTTGGGTCACATCATCTAATGCATGCTACGAAAGCTGTTCTATTGGCTGGCAAGGTTGGCGTTTCGACATGTTTCTAGCTAGTGACGCCATTTTGATGGCGTGTGCGTCTGGAGTTCGGGGAATAAACGGCTGTTTCACCTCTGTATTATTATTTACTCTGTGATCCTGCTTAGGTATTTAGCTTTAAGTATGTAACGAAACGTACTGAAATACTAAATCACCAAATTGCAACCACTTTTAAACAAGTGACTATCGACGGCGCGGCGTCCGAATTGAACGATATTAAATGCTAATATACTACATAGTCAATTCGAACACAGCCACAATTACAAAAAATTTAGTTTTTTGAAAAATAATTTCTTATGGTCTACTTTTCTCCTCGTTTTGTGCCCTTTAACCATGAGTAAAATTGACATTCTCTTGGGTCTGATGGCTTCATTCATGCGTCATTCAAGCAGAAAAGTGAAATTATTGGGATCCTAAGTATGTTACTATAATGCCAATTGATACAGTTAATGAGTAAACAGAACGTGAAGACACAGAACTATTTCTTTTTAATTCGCTACCAACCTGACTGAGACACTGCATTCAATTATGTACTGTACCATAAATGCAGTTATGAGGCAGTGGTTTTTTTTTCACAGGTTGATTTCAGAAGTGTTCACTTTACCTTGAACAGTTCATAATTAATAGCATACAGAAAATTCACGCTTACTTCTCACTTTTCTGAAACCCTGCTAAAGTTCTAATTCCAGTGTATTCCACCCTCTTTGTGCAAATTTAAGCTTAACTAAGTCTAGAAAATTACACCGAAGGACAACGCACAGAATTCTTGCGCACTCAATTGAAATGATATTTTGCATGGGGAACTATTTCTTACTAGGCGCTACCAACACACATGTTTTCTCACTGTTTCTATTCATATTTATTACTAATTATATATTATAATTTATAAAAAATATAGGCGAAACTTTAGTTTAACTAAAAATAAGATACTTTTTTTTTAAAAAAGAGGTACAAAACGGTTGTGATAAATGGCGTATTTAGGAAACAACCAAACACGTCATACATGGTTTTTTTCCCCAAAGGTTTGATTCAAAAAGTGTAAAGAAACCGCGAACAGACTATACTATTATTTTGGGGAATATAAATACCTACGTATAGGACAACCTGTCTTCCACGGAAAGATTTACACACGGGGTAGACTTAAATATCCCGTGTGCACACTTGCAGCTCTAGTTTTGTTATTGGCAACGCTGAGAAAGTGATTTGTTCCAGCCTGCGAAATGTTTGTGTGGGGCCAAAAATATATTCATCTGAGTAAACAAAATTTGAAAAGTAATTAACTTAATTTTGTTCTTCTAACAATATACTCGCTTAAGTAAACAACACTTCTGTGTTGGACCTTAAGAAGTTAAAATTTAAAAAAAAAATTGCTCAGTTGAATTAATTGTATAGGATATATATTTGTTTGGCTACTCATTTGATTGCCTTAGTTCTAAAATACATCTCGAGAGTTTATTTGCAATTTTTATGACGATTAGAATAGCGACGGTATTTGTTAATACATTTATTAATGCTTAGTAATGGTATAGCACAATAAAACAATTTGATCATGAAAAAATAAAGTAAAGCTACAAAACTTGTAATATTTAGCTGCGCATGTTGTCCATTATTTGATATATGTTTTTTTTTGTTTTTAATTTACCAATTGTTTTAGTATAGTCAATTTAGCTGAGGTTGTTAAAGAGCACCACTCAGCCGCCGATGATCTACACTGTTAAAAGAATTCTCCGTAAAATTACGGAAAATACCAGTTACAAATTATCCGGACATCTGCATGAAATTTCGGTCTTTACATTTTTTTTTAGTTATTTCCGTAAATTTTGCACAAATTTCAGTGAATTCACAGAACGTATCCACAAACCTGCAGGTTTATTGATTTTTAAATTTGCTGTTCATAAAAACGGGTAGCAAAACAAACGTTTTAATTTCGCTGTTTGAGTGATTCACTGTGCATAAAAATGACTATAAAGATCTAAAAAAAAATTTCCGGTGGCATGATTTGATCTTGGAAAGAAGTTTTCGTAGTCCATTGCATTATTCCTCGTCTACCACGCTTTACACGACGTTGTGTTGTAAACACAGAATTTATATGGTATTATGCATAGTCTAGTCATGTTAGTGTATGTGCGATTTTTTTTTTGTTTCAGGTTTACAAACAGAACTAAGAAAATAATGTTGACTATCGTAATGTATTTCACTGTGTATAATATAGAAATTAAAACAAGTTTTTAATAATTATTGTGGGGTTCGAACATCAATCGAATAATTAACAATCTGTAACTTGAAAGACTCACATACCACACATTTACACGAAGTATTTTGTAAATATGGATTTTACATGAAAGTGACCAACGCTCCTGTCATAGTTCCAAATCGTGTTAGAGCACTTACTATATTTGGTGTTTATGAAACGAGGTTGGGTAAATATTGTTTTATTCTCGTTATGTGCGTATTTGACTGTGTATACATAAGGTTTCGTCCTGTACCGGAATTTGAACAACAATCAACGAATTGGCACTCCGTAAGTGGTTCGCCACTCACATGCTACTATTTCGCAAGAAGTAATATTGTGAAGATGGGATGTTATACGCTTCAGGTATCATCTACATTGTTCGTGTCTCAAAATCGAAAACGTAGGAAGCTCTTCGCTTCCATATTTTACATTTGCAGAGATCATTTCCGTCACTCGTCACTACGAAGTGCCTTTCCGTAAATTATCTCTACATCTCCGTAAAAGTTTCCGTAAATCTGCAGAAATTCCTAACAGTTTGGGTTTGAATCACGGTCAGGTTTGTAATTTTTTATATAAACAGAAGCTTTTTATTGTACGTAGAGACATCCAAATCTTAAGTTGTACCAACAAAATATTTGTTCTGGGGTGACCAAACAAGAACAACAAAATAATTTGGTTTCAACAACAAAATATCTCGTTTTCCCTATAGAAACAATTCATTTGTTTACGCCAAATTGATTAAAAAAAAAAAAAAAAAAAAAAAAAAAAACTGTGTGAAACTGTCTTTGTGATAATATATATTCCTACACGACTGGGGCAGTCAAAATGAAGTTACTCCGATATTAAACGTTCGTGATTCTCGGACAGGCAGCTAAGACGCTTTGCAGTGAAAAATCATGCAATCACGAAAGTAAATATGAGATATAGGGTTTCGGAGCTCAACAAGTTGTCGAATCTTTACACAAAATACAGGTGCGCTATCTATTGTTCGTATACAAAAAGTTCTGTAATTTCCAACAATGTACAGTAAAATTATATTTTGTAATATATTACTTGTGTGCAAAGTTTTCACCGAATTTTATATGATTTGTCTGAGTACATTTTCTAAATTCCTCAAATTTAACGTACTAAACTGGTTTCGCCATCTTCGCCTTCGACGCTCTTTTTCGCCAGTCTCCTATCGCCCTCTTCTTCAAGCCATTCGTCCCGGATTTCTCTTCCGTGTTCTTGCCAGCAGCGTTCAGAATGATACACACAGCAAACTCGAATTTCGATGTCGGCGCAGAATTTTCACCCGGCGGTCGTAATTAAAGCCGGAGTGAGCGAGCCAATCAACGCACTCATTATGAACCCGACATTCCACGCTCACGCCTTGCTGATCAAATGTGATCGTGATTGCCTACGCACAATGAGGCAGTCAGAACTCCCGCTAGCTGCGAGCTATACTGACTACTACACTGTACAGTGTCTTAAAAATAACTGTAACTGTACGCTATTCACTTTAAATTAGCACTTTTGAAACCCCTGCTTAAGATCTACCTGTGTGCATTTTGTGTATTATTCCACCTTATGTGAAATTAACATTGCCATGGACCTCATCACTTTACTCATGCGTCGGTCGGCGAAATTATTAGGAAAGTAAATATTTTACAAATCTGATCATTTTTACAATTCGATGCATTTAAAAAAAATTAGAAAGCCATAGAACAAAATTAATTTATCACTAATAGTTAGCTAACACTTTTTCTTCGACTTTAATATGTGGAACTACTTTCCATCCATCGTTACCAACTTTACTGGGCGCGTGTCTCTCAGGGTGCCCGTTAAAATATATACAGGTTGGAGCAATGACATTTTTCTAACGTTGGTATAAATGCTCACTTTATAGTGAACATCCTTTATGGTGTTATTTGTAACTGATGTTTCATAATTCATTTCTTAAACGTCAAGAAAACGTGACGCTGAAGTATTATTTGTTTTTGCAATTTTATTCCATTTTAGTTCAAATGCATCGCTGGTTGTGAAAATGTTGTATGAAACGTTATATTTTAATGCAGAATCCCTCGGTATAAAGAAGAGGCTAATTATGTATGCATATTCTCTAGGTAAATGCTGTTTACGATAAAGTGAGCACATTTGAATTCAACTTTAGTCACTGCTCCTACCTGCATATATTTTAACGGGCGCAATGAGTGACATGTTCCCAGTAATGTTGATAACGATGGAGGGGAAAGCAGTTGCATATATTAACGTCGGTTAAAAAAGTATTGTTTAACCATTTGTGATAACTTAATTTATTTCTCTCGCTTTCTGTTTTTTTAATGTATCGAAATGTAGAAATCAATAGATTTGTACAATATTTTCTAATAATTACACGGTTTCACTTGACCGACGCATGAATAAGTTATGAGGCCCATGGAAATATTGATTTTACACAAGGCAGAAGAACACACAACGTGTATACCAGTAAATCATAAGCATGGTTTTCAAGAGTGCTCATTTTACCGTGAACACCCTTAATGCATATTTTATACGTAGCTTATGTTAGTTTCACTATAGGACATGTATATTTCAGATTTTCATAATAAAAGGCTGTATTTTAATGAGTGTAATTTAATAAAGTTTGTTCATGGTAAAGTGAGCAATTTCGAAAGCCCTGCTTAGGATCTACTTGTATGTACTACATTGTGTATACTTCAACCGAATGTAAAATTAACATTGCCGAGGGCTTGATCACTTTATTCATGCGTCGATCACATGAAACTGAAAACATATTTGAGAAATACGTATTTTAGAAATGTGGTGATTCTTATACTTATTTGCACTAAATAAATAGAAAGCGAAATAAATAATTTTAGTGTTCACAAATGTTTACCACTTTTATTCAACGTTAAAACATGCAACTACTTTGCCTTCGTTATAGGCTGTTCACGGTAAAATGAGCACTTTTGAAAGCCGTGCTTAAGATCTACTTGTGTGAATAATGTGTATTCTTCCGCTTTATGCAAAGTTAACATTGCCATGGGCCTCGTCACTTTTTTCATGCGTCGGTATAGTGCAAATGTGAAGTTATTACAAAAAAAAAAGTTTGCAAGTCTGCTCATATTTACACTTCGATTCATTAAAAAAACATAAAGTGCGTAAACACTTTAAATCATCAGAAATGATTACCTGACACTTTTTATTCGACAATAAGATATTGAACTACTTTCCATCCAATTTTACCAACTTTACTGAGCGAATGTCACTAAGTGCGACCATTAAAATAGATGCATGCAGGAGCAGTTACTTTTTTCTAACCTAAGTTTCTAAAGTGCTCACTTTATCGTGAACAGCAACAGCCTATACCAACTTTACTGGGTACACAGTTAGTGGTTGTGGCATTTTTCATACGTTGGTTTCAAAATTCTAAATTGACCGTGAACAGTACGTGACAGTACTTCTCGCCTGTATACTTCAAACAAGGAAATACACAGCGTCGCAAATCAAATAATAATATTGTAAGGAAAAAAAAAAATAAAAAAAATTTAATTAAAAATCATTTCGTCTCACTTTTCTGTGGAATTGAGAGAAAGTGCAAAGAGCGCTGTTACATACCACTCGTTGTTAAAAAATCTTTAGTAAAGTGTTGAAACTTGAACAAATATATACTGTTGTTTCAACAAAATATTTTATTGGTAGTTTTAATTTATTTTGGCCCAACACAGAGGTGCTGTTTTTCAAACATGTATTTTGTTATATGAACAAAATCTATTTTTTTTTTTTTTTTGCTTGTCAAGTTTTGTTCACACAGCGAAATATTTTGTTGGGGCAGCCAAATATATTTTGTCCCTACAAAATCAAACCTTTTTTTTTTTTTTTTTGGGCTTTCAGTGTAGGCGGGTCAGGAACCATACATCCCGCCCTGTCTCCCAGACACTCCCAGGAAGTCGCAGACATTCTCGGCAGAGGACAATGTGTGTGTGTGTCTGTGTGTGCCTGGAGGAAGTGACGTGGTTGGCAAACGCCCCGTGTTTTATTGGCGAGTAGCTTTGCTATGCAGGACGACTCCGCTCTCCAGAAATTTCCTTATCCCCGTCAAATCATCCCCCCATTTATTTGAAAATTTGGAGCGCTTGGCCTTTCTCCCATCAGGAAGAAAACAAAATTCTGTTTATATTTACTTTGTTAAACCCATGTCTTTATGTAGCCTATCCGATTTGCTTTCTCTAAATACAACCGAATGTTTGTACTTATTTAGATATAAACTTCTAGTTTTATTTTATATTGTTTCAGCTGTTTTCTTGTGAAGGTCAGACGAACATGTTTACAGACATAGGCTACATACAGGCATACATTTAAGTAATATAATTGGGACTTTGAAATGACGCAGGAGATATTGGAGCTGTTACTTTTCAGATCAGGGGACACATAAATGTATATATACTCTACATAGATATATATATAATACAAAAAAAGAAAATATTAACGAAAGATCATTAATTACGATTAATACAATTTATTACGGATTAAAATACAATTCCATATGACCCATAATATTCATATAGCCAGTAGTACCAACTGATTTACTTTGCAACCAAACCTGATTACCAAGTTCCATCTTCATCTTCTTACGCGAAAACATCGACGCATTACCAAATACACTAATTACAGCAATGCTATCAACCTTCCCCTCATGAACTGGAAAAGTCTTCCAACATATTATATCACGAACATCGATATCACCAATTTCCTTAGAAGCGTGTCACTCAGTGCGTCCGTTAAAATATACGCAAGTAGGAGCAGTAACTTTTTTCTGAAGTTGATTTCAAAAGTGTTCACTTTATTGTGAACAGCATTTACATTTTCTCACGGCAAGCAAACATTTTTGCTGGATGTCTTCCTGTCAAGGTTTCTGTTGGATTGTTTTGTGTTTGGAAATTGTACCTTAAGATGTACCAACACTAGTAGTGATTTTTATACTTGTAGGTAAAACAAAACGTACGTTGGTTCACGATTTTTCGCCATTAAAAAATAAATTGTAAAATAGCCTCTGTCGGCAACAGTAAATATTTTAAACTGAAAACTTGATAAAACCGAAGTGGTAGTGATAGTGAAAATTGACTTTTATTTACAAAAAGAGCAATATTTATATGGTAGGTAACTTAAATTGCTTTAATTTTATACGTTTCAGATAAATGTTTTATGTGATAGTAAACATTTTTATTTGTTGCTAATAGTTCTAGAGCATTGCTTGATGACTACATCTCTTGATAATTTGTAAGAAAGGGACGCCATAGATCGGTGTTTTGCACTCCCTTCGAACAGGTAGAAAAGTGACATACTTTGCGAACGACGTGTGATACATGACGCGATTCGTTTACCAGCCTCCACGTTGTTACCCTCTTCCGATTGCCAGCCGATGACGTTTTAATATAAAATACCTGTAAGACCCCCTGTTTTCCAGCCTACCGAGAACTTACTGTTGAAAGTCTTCTGTTCTCCTCAGTATTCTAAGCAGTCCCCTCGATATCCATTTATTTTTGTTTAGTACAGTTAGCAAAGCAGACATCTAAGTCTTCCTCAGGAATGTGTTGTTAAAACTATTTTGTAAATTAAATTACCGTCTCGGTTGCAAAATCAACATTTTCCTGGATAAGGAACGGGCAGATTTTATCAGTTACTATTTAGGATATGTCAATCGAAATATTTCTTAAACCTTTCTAAATTGAATACAAGGGAAACAAATACAGCACTTAAGTACGTTATTTCTTAATCGCTGCCAATAGAAAAACCTTTCATGGTATTTTAACAACAAGAAATGTCGAACAAATCACGTATTTCTGTCTATGAACGTGTTTTCGCTCGTACTCAGCTAATTTTAAAATGTACGGAATTTACAGCGTAACAAGAGCTTGAAAGAAATTAATTACTGTCACGAAACCTTTTGTTCACAAAATTGGCAAAATCTGCTTACTCTATTCGTTCTTCGTTTTTTTCTATATTGGCACGTTTTTGTGTGTCGACAATTTTAATGTTTATAAAGACTTTATTATTAATATCGTACTCTATCTTACGACAAGAAAATATTTATTATTACTCGCTGCCACCATTGTTGAGCTTATTCCAGGCAGTGTGTTTACATTAAGTAGCTATATTAAAATTATTAAAGTGATTTATTTTACACTTAAAACTTCAATAACAATGATAAAATAAGAGCTCTGTGAATATTCAAAGTGCGTCTACCCATTGACGAGGTTAAGGTTAAGAACAAAACTGCAATCGTATAGCGCGTTTAGTGAGTCACCTGAGGGAACGGACATAGACCTATTCTAAGCCCCCAAAAGTAGTGAAGTCTTGTTTCAATGTCTATATTGAGCTTTTGTTCTTATTGTGTCAGTCTATCATCCGAGACTGATTTTTATTTGTTTTTCAGTTCTGCAATATCTCGTTTCTCTGATTTTTTGTCGTTTTTTTTTTTTTAATCATAATTATTGACGAGGGAAATCTTTATCCACATTGTGTTCGTGTATTAGTGCTTGTTTTGTGGTTTCAATTTTTTTCGTCGCGTTGTGTCTTCTGATATATTTTTGTTTCACTGTTCATTGAAAGTCTGCGTTCCTCTTTGCTGTTTATATATATATATATATATTTATATATTTCTGATTATTTTTTATGTTCATTGACAAGGAAATAATATAATACTTTTTGTGTTCTTCGTGGCTCTTATCTGTGTATGCTATTTTACTATATAACTGACTTTCCTGTACGTGTAAGTTATTTTTAACCGATTTCTTAAACTTTGACCAGGAAGTAGCCTTTCCTTATTTGTGTTCGTTGTGGATATTGCCCATCAATTCTCTTGTCCAGTTTGTTATCTTTCGCACGCTGGTTCCTGTTATATTGACTGCTCGGTTCTTCTGTAGTTCTTAGGTTATTGTCGTTCATTTACTGGGATTTGTTTTGATTTTTCTGGTTTATTTGGTTTGCTCTTGGCCTTGTTTTCAGCAATGGATAGAGTCAGATTAAGTATTCGCGGAGTGATTTGTTTTCAATGTTGACTTCAGAAGTGTTCGCAGCCACCGTTAAACCAGTCTAGGTTTTGTTCGGCCCACACCACGCCCGGGTAGGGTAAACTACAAGTTGATCGAGTGAAGGGCCCAGCCAACTCGATAAAGGTTTCCAAACACGGGTTAACTCTGATGGATCTAGTTTCGGAATCGCGAGCTGGCAAGGGCTGGAACTCCGCTCTAACCGTGTTAGTGTGATCGTACAGACACTCGGCCAGTCGATTCAGCATCGCGCCAAGAAACGGAGCTTGGCACGCAAGTTCGCAGGAAATTAGGCCGTGTCTCAACTCAAAGAATACTCTCTCGAGAACGCTCTTTCGCACAACCTGGCGAGAGTATATTGCTTCGCGCTCTCCCGTGCTCTCGCCCTGGGAATTGAGACAACTAGTCTTTCGTTTCTCTCCGACGTCAGGCATACAGCTGATGCCAGAAGGCGGGAAATAATGTTAAGCTAAAATCGCGGTCATTGCTATTCTAAGTAATTTATGTGTGTTCAAAATAATTCACAAATAATTGTAGCACTACCAGAATAATCATTAGCGCATAAAATGCTCCTATTTTTGTCTTTTATTTTACCGTCATATTACAGCAAAGTGACAAAAAAAAAAGAGACTTAGTCAGAAATTTATATCTATATGTTTTTAAATACATGTTGTGTATGTCATTTCGCTGTTCAAAACAGTTGAAATTGTTCACTTACAGTTAAAATGCAACGTGGTTATGGCCCAAAAAGCTCTTTATTCAAACACGGGCCAGCAATAATGTATGTCTGGTATGGCGGGCTGGGGCCAATAAGACGGCGGTGAGTGGAAACACAGATACCAATAGAACTCGTGTTCCTGTCGTGGTGCACATAGGTGATTCACTTATAGCTTGTCTTAAATAATCTGCACATATGTGCAGACGTCAACGTGTTAACCCCAGACTAGGAAGCACGCGATTCGGCCATTCTTTTCCCTACATGTTGGTTATTGGTCGAAAGTCGCCCGGGGTGTTTCTACCAAACTGTGGTCGAATAGAAGAGAAACTTCACTTTACATGCGGATCAATTTAACTTGTCCTTAAATGAACCCGCGAAATTTTCGTATCTCCAGTTATTACCAACTACACGGTTCCTTTCGGGCCAAGTCCAAAAAATTTTTCGCGGGCTAAAAAAGAAAGAAAATTAACTTAATAACTATATTTTTCCTTATATGCCTGACATCACAATTTTGAAATTCGTGTGGGTAATATTTACTGTCTTTATTATTTTGAAATAGATGAAACATGCGATACTGTGAAATTTGTGCAAATAGGAACGTGTTCACAGATCCCTATTTTTTTCTGTTACTATTTCCAAGCAATAAACGACTTGAACATTTTTTTTTACTAAAGCAGAATAAAAGCACTCTCCTGATTCTCCTCGTAGCTCTGCTGCACCAAGGGACGAATAAAATTTGCTCGGAATTAACAGGAATTAATGTGATCCTACGCTTCGTATAATCATGGTATTTCTTCCATGGATAGGGCACCCATCACTTTTATTTGCGCGAAAGTTTCCAGATTACTGTACCATGGTAAATATTGAGTAGATGTAGCCCTCCCCCCCCCCCCCCCCACGCCCCAAAAAAAATCACACTTACCAATAATATATCGCTACATTTACGAAACCTCCAACTTGTGAGGTTCTCTAGACGAGTGTACCATTTTTCTTTTTTTAAGTTGAATCACTAAACTGCAATAAAATTATCTTCGGAATTTTACTATACTCTTTCCATTGCCACTGTTGAAAGGTGGATGAGGCTACAAAAGCCATAAAAATAGTAACCCCCTGTTTGTTGAGGATGTTTTTATTCCCTGGCAGAATTTATGGAACCTCTGATCGCATTTTCCTTATGGTTATGTTTATCGGCAACGTAATAATTTCACGCTAAAGTGTTTTTACTAATGATATCATTCTTTACTGTTATTATTCTTGCTTCTGTTAATGAAAACACATGGAAATTACATAGTTGGTAACAAAGAAATTTTTAAACCAGCACCGTACAAACTACACGGGGAGATATACTTATATGCTCCCAAGAGTAAAATTTGAGATATGAGATTTAGAGTGGTATGGCAAAAGTTACGTATTTAATTTTTTTAGGTTTTTCTGTTAGCAGTAACACCCATGACCAAATTTACGTTATGACAAAAGCTGATACCCTCTGAAATGATTTGTAAAATATTGGACTGGACCATGGTTCCATGTAATACACCACAGTAAATACAACGTATCAGGTAATGCCATACTTTTAGTAATATTATCCAGTTCTGCTTTTTTACATGCGCGATAGTAAGTGTGACATCGGGTTATGTCATACTGTTAGTAGCTATGATGTACAAATACTGAAAATTAACTTACGTAGAGAAATGCGATAATTAACAGTGAAGGTGTAAGACGTCTATAAAATTGTACCAGAAAATATTGAATAAATGGTTCGCTTGTACCATATAATTGAATTCCTCTCATAAAGGAAAATCATATGTATGATTCGACTGGTCTTCAACGCCGGGAGCCTGACACATCTCTCTCGGCTATTGTTAAGTACAATCACTTCGACGTACAGATACTCAAGATGTTAGTTGATCGTGCGATACCGGCTGGGGGTAGGATGTGTTCCACTACTAGTGTTGTGAGAAAGATGGTTGTACTCTGAATTTGACGGTTTCGTTTCAGTCAGTTCGTAAGGAAGTTGTTTGCTATTCGGTTGTATTGCCCCAGGACGGTCTGGGGTTATCTAGCATATTTTAATGCCACGTACAGCATCCGGCGCATGTGTAATATGTGTTTGCAATTCTTGGTGAGTGTTTATAACTTTTTTTTTTTAAATATTAGTTTGCTTCAGTGCGTAACAATGTTGTCATTGTTTTCACACTTAAAAATAGATTTTTTTAGACAACTATGTATCTTAAACGACACAGAAATTACAAGCACATGTGCTTATAAGTAGACATATGGTAAACTAGCACCTATGTCCTTTTCATAGGCATGAGCGATGCCTACGTTATAAATTCGACAACTATATCTTAAACAGTTCGGAAATTACAGACAACTATGCTTATTATATGAACTTAGCAACTGTATCTTTGACGATTCGGAAATTATAGACAACTATTCTTAGACGGTAAGTCTGAAGGTGATGCAGAAGTGAGAGAGCCCATGCTGGCTAAGTAAAATTTATCCTTCTACTAGCAAGTGCGTGAATCAAATTAATATATATACCATGATAATAGTTTTTTCCGTGATTACAAGTCTGTCTAGCGAGTGCACTTTATCTCATATATGACTTATTTAAACTCCTATCGGTCCACATGCGATGGTAGTCTTGTGACTAGCACGCCGGACAGGCGACTCAAGGGACGCCAGAACGAAATTACGCAACTCCAGCATTTTTTGAGTTCACTCTTAAAATAAATTACCAGCGTTCCTGGAGGGTGATGAGCGAACACAAGATGACCGCCAGTGCTCCTAGCTGCCACCAGTGGAACTTCACTCTCGTGACGAGTCCGAGAATCAAAGATGGCCGCAAGCACACACTCTAGTGGTTGATGTGGGAATAAAAGATGGACGGCGAACAAGATGGCCACCTCCAGCAGACGATGTCAGAACAATTTGCCCGCCGCCAGGAGATGTTGATAAAACAAGATGGCCGACACCAGCAGACGACAAACGACATGGAAGGAAAACCCCCTCCATGAAAGAGAATTTTTGTGATTCAACTTAAAAAAAATGAAAAAAATGGTACACTCGTTTAGAGAGCCTCACAAGTTAGAGATTTCGTAAATGCAAATACCTGCAATTTATAGTTTTAGAACTACAAGCACAAACGAAACAACATACATTTAAATCATTAGTCTTGCAAGAGATGCGTCACTGCTACATTAAAGCAGATATTTACACATACACACACTGGCATGCACAACGGTACTGCGTGAAGTAGCAGTGAGGAGTCAGCAGTGAGGGGTCAGCAGTCAGGAGTTAGCAGTGAGGAGTCGACAGTGAGGAGTCGGCAGTGAGTGTTTTTCCGATCTAAAAAAAAATGCTAAAAACACATTATCTAAGCATATGCCTTAGAACGAATCAAGACAATGCCTTTCAGTTGACCGTAATTTTTCTGCAAATAGTTTGGTTTATTTTATTCTTGCATTACAATACCAGTAATATTTCTTACATTAACATGTCATTTTGCAAAAACCATGTGATATAAAAAAATTTTATCCGAAGGAAACGTAGTTACACATAAATGTCGAAAAATTTGAACGGTAGGCACGTGGTGCAAATAAAAAAAAAAACAAAAATCAAGGGAAACAAATGTTTCCTTGATCAACGCCCTTAGTGGTTTAATTGTTATATCATCTATGATGCGCAGAACCTAAAATTTCATCAAATAAGTAAATGAAAGTTTCGTAACCTTACGCTCAGGCCATGTCCGAAATGGCAGATTATGTTGATAAAATGAGCACCTGACCCGATTTTGTATACAAAAATGGTGACGCTGCAATTTGGTATTACGTATTTTGCATGTAGCGGATGTTAGCAAACAAATAATTGTTCAAAAAATAAACTAGGCATGTTTTAAAAAGCAAATAAATGTGTTTGTTTATATACTTCGCTGCAATTTTTTTAAAGTCGTTATTGCATAATTTATTATTTTATTATTTATTAACGTATTCGCAGCATTCCAGTGATGATTGTAGAAATATTACGTCCGTTTTAAGCATTAAAATGAGATAAAAAAACGATTTCACTGTTAGTGTAAAAATGCGTTTCTGCGAGTGCTAAACAAGTGACTGTCGACAACGTCCGAATTGAAACTTACGAAATGACAGATTACGAAATAACGAGTGAGTGAGCGAAGAGATTTTGGCGGCTCTTAACAGTGAGGTCTTGAGAGCCGATGAGGGTGATTGAAGTGAATATGGAGCGGCGCCGGAATGAAGGGGCGACGGAAACAGGAGATATCCGAGAAAACCCGCTGACCAACGGCATCGTCTGGCACGATCCCCACTTGCGATAATCCGGTGACCCGGCCGGGTATTGAACCCGGTTCGCCTTGGTAATTCGCGTGCCGGGTTCTCGTTGTGTGAAGGACCGGACTGTACACGCGGCACGCGGCGCTAAAGATCGCGGACTGGAAAGGGGTGTTTGGCGAGGAGCAGGAGTAGGGGAGGGTCTCACCCCTACCTCCCCTGCCATAATCCGCCACTTCTTTTTTTTTTTTTTTTTTTTTTTTTCAAAGTGCTCGGTTGGGACGCTTGCACCCCGTTTGCTCCTATTAGCATAGCGCGATACGGCACGACAGCCTCAACATGTCCTTTCTGCTGCCTGCGTTGTAGGTGTAATGTTTTGATACGACTACTCTGCAAACAAGCTGTCACTAGGGACCTGCAAAATTCGCGTTATTTTCTGGCAGCACGCTAAAACACACCGTCCTATACTTATTAGAGTCAGTGCCACTTGTTCATTGGCTTCTTCAACAATGAGTAAACTGTTTACCTGTTGACTTGGCTGTACGTTAGTGGACCACCCTCTCGTTAGAGGTTTCCTATTGGTTCGAAGACTTACATGGGGTGTCCTGACAAACTATGATCCAATGACAAACGCAGTACAAAAGCACGAATGTTTGAAACCTACTTTGCCTTGAAATAATAATGCAAATTTTGCTCGTATATAGCTATCATGTGTTCGATGAACCTCATGGGGGCCCATATATCTCGTTCCTGTTTGACGAATTACGATTTAGGCATTGCACACTCTTTCACAGTTGTTTTATTTGCCACGTTAAAGATATTGTCATGTGGTAAATTCGTCATTATTTATTTAGTTTGAAACGGCAAACAAGTAGAAATTTGACTACAGCTGAAAATTATTTCAATGCCATAAAGATTTTTTTATTTTTTATTTTTTATTTTTTTTTTTTTTTGTAATTCATAATATTGTTTGCCTTTAAATCCATTTCATAAAAAAAAACGACCAGAAGTTAAGTTTCGATCAGACGCGAACCAAATGTCGTCTTTCAAAGAAATCACTTTGTGGCATTCTTATGCTTTTGACAAACACTTTAAAACCATGTCAAACTATTACATACTGTATTAATTTTCCGAAAAAATTTTGAGGCAATATATGTGGTTGAGATAGTTATAATTACGTAAAAAAAAGTGAAACAAAATATTTTCCATAGTTTTGGTATTTTAATCGAGTTTCTTTTTATTACCATGTTTTAATAAATTTAATAATTTCTTAACAGGCAGCAAAATCTTTGACACTTGATCACTTAAGTGTCCGACCCTTTCAAATAATCACACATGTATTATGTGATTGGATGTTTCCTAAATGCCAGGTATCATAGGAGTGTTATACACGTATTGACATAAAAGTACCATATTTTTGGCTGAAGTAATCTTTTACTTACATATATTTTACCTATAAATTATAATATTTTATTTATAATTAATATGAATAAAAACCTGGAGAAAATAGTCTGTGTTGGTAATGCCTAGTAAGGAATAATTCGTATGCTAAATATTGCACTGAGTAATCTTTTACTTACATATATTTTACCTATAAATTATAATATTTTATTTATAATTAATATGAATAAAAACCTGGAGAAAATAGTGTGTGTTGGTAATCCCCAGTAAGGAATAATTCGTATGCTAAATATTGCACTGAGTGCGCAAGAATGCGGTGTGCTGTCCCTTTGGTGTAATTTCCTAGACTCGGTTAAGCTTTGTTTGCGCAAGGCAGAGGAGTGTGATGAAAGTAGAACTTGATGAGGGCTTCAGAAAAGTTGCAGTGACCATGAATTTACTATATAGACACTGCACACAGCAGAAAACTGTGGCCAATAATCGGACTGCTTAACGTGTGAGGGATAACATTCGTTGATGAGAATATGTTACGAATAACTTCAGGCACACATACAATTCTACTGGTCGAGAAAAATTACAAAGTTGTGTACTGTTACCAGTATAATTCCGAACTAAAATTATATTCATTGCAACGCCTAAAATTATAAATTTATTTGTGACTTAAAGTGTTATTGTGCTCCAACGGCGAGGTACCTGATACGTCGCATTTGGAATACATGTTTGCGGGTTCGAATACCGAGGAACGCATGTATGTTTAGGTTAGTTTCTACACCGCCTTTCAGCTAAAGCAGGCCATTATTAGTAAGTGCAATAAAATAAAAAGTAAAAAACCACTTTTACTAGGGTGGAAAACTAAAAAAAAAATGTTCTGAGGTCAGCGAGCTACATGCCGCAATCCTTTGTATTTGTTTATCGGTCTAAATAATGTTGAGAAGTTGACTTTTTCCCCAACGATATGTTCTCCTTAATATTGTAATAGGCTTTCTTTTTGTTTTATAGGGCTTAAATACACTTTACGTTAATAAGCTAACGGGAATGGCGGCTTGCATACTAAAATAAGCCTAATGTTATTTCGAAGAATGGCACACGCATCAGAGTATTTTGCCGGGATTCAAGCCCCTAGCCCATATTATGTCTACCGACAAAAGGGCATTCCAGTCAACTACCATGGCATAAATATTGAAAACTCGATATAAGACGGGCTGAGACTGTAACTATGGTGACACATAACGAAGTCCTAAGAATATATTGATTATTTTGGTAATGGTGCGATAGTGTGGTAAAGGAAAATATTCCGATATTGGAGAGCAAGGGTAGCAAAGGCGGTTCTAATTCACTAGTTTTACGATGATTATGTTTCCAATATTACTGGTTTCGTAAAAGTGTTATATCAACGTCGCCAATATTAACGACGTATCGCCAAATATTTTCGATACCTAACATAATCGATCTGGTTAGCATGTATGGACACTATAGGCCCTATACCAAGGTGAAAATATAAAACATGAAATTTCAAAACGTCACTACATCAATGAATCCATTAAGAAGTGTTTCACTGTAAATCAGTAACAGCTTACTAATGTGATCGTTGGCTGATATTTTCAGATCAAGTGGAAATTTGCTCTGAATTTCAGTAAACTGCAATGATCCGATGCAATAGTTCTGGGTTCATACGGCTGATAGGACCCACACCATTCTGTAGCAGCGCTTTATAAAGGCCTTCCTAGTTAAAATATTTTGTGATATCGATTTTTTTTGCCGGTAAATGTATTTCAGTAAGTATACGTTCAATATCGATCAGTTTATTCACGAACGTTGAAAATCATAATATTTGGGTTAGCCAGTTTTCACTTTGGTCCTGTCACAAAAATTAAACCTGAAGTTACCATTAGCTAAAGAACCTTCTGTCCTCAAAACTGATGAAAATCATTTTGATGAAGTTCTTAAAAGCTGAGATGGGGCGTAGGCCTTGGCCTAACGTTGACAACGATATTATTTAAGATGAAACAAGAAACATATTGTTATGTTTTTAATTTTTTTTTACCAACGACTAGGGAGGATTTATGATATAACAAGGGAAAAACTGAAAATAATTTTGAAGGTAGAGCTGACATTTAATTGAACTATCATGATATACATGAAAAATATGTAGGTATAGGAACATTTTGCGACTTCATTTCAGGACAAGAAAGACGTCAAACACATATACAGTTAAGTTATCATTGCAATTGGATCACAATTTACTAGACACGCCCTATAATCCTCTGGGAAAATAGCAGACTTGCAAGGAATCACGTATCCAATCCCAGACTGCAAGGTGTGGAGCAATACTGGCCTCTCTCTGGGGCAGCAGTCAATGAACAAACATCTGAGGCTCCAGTATACACAAGACTGTGCGGTCTAGCCTACGGGTCACTGAACTCGCGAAATTTTCCTATCCCTAAATATAAGGTAGCAATTACAGTACATGACTTACCTGAATGATACAGTCACCGGAGGCTGAGTGTTGAGTCGGAAGGCGAGCAGAACGCCAAGCAGCATCTTGATGACGTCACCTTGTCGTCCCGTACAAAGTGTAATGTGTTTTGGATTCTTCGCCTGGCCTGGATATCAACGCGTCGCTGCAGTTCACTGGGCTTGCCCGCCTTTACTGAATCATAACAATGTGCAACACGTGCCTTACCCGGGACTCGAATACAGAAACCGTCGGGCCTCACACTGGCATGCAACCGACTGCATCACGGTGGTGGGTCTTGCATCGTCAGTATTAGTTATATAGGCTGTTCACGGTAAAATGAGCACTTTTGGAAGCCCTGCTTAAGATCTACTTGTGTGCACGTTATGTAATATTCTTTCGCCTTATGTAAAATTAACATTGCAATGGGCCTCATCAATTTATTCGAGCGTCGGTCAGGTAAAACTGTGAAATTATTAGAAAAGTAATATTTTACAAATCTCCAGTGCATTAAAAAAAAAAAAAAAAAAAAAAAGCGAAACAAATAATTTTAGTTACCACAAATGAACACCTAACACTTTTTATTCGACGTTAAGATGCGGAACTACTTTCCATCCATCGTTACCAACTTTACTGGGCACGTGTCACTCAGTGAGCCCGTTGAAATATATACAGGCAGGGGCAGTGACTTTTTTCTAAGGTTGATTTCAAATGTGCTCCCTTTATCGTGAACAGCCTTTAATCAGTCTGATGTTTTGATGGCTAGTATTTAGTGACGTAAAATATTTACTGTCTCATCATTTTGAAAACGAACGCGTACCTTCTAAATCCTGTAAGTTTATATGGCCCACTGTAGCACAGATTGTGTACAGAATTTAGTGGAAATCGGCGGTTGATTTGTTTCCCGAGATAGGGCATAAGATATTAATTTTTTAAATTAGTACTGTCGTATAAGATATATGTGATGTTTCTAGTAGGTAATATCAGCATACAAAGTTTTGTTGAGTTTGATTAAATTGTTAACTTTATATGACAAGCATACGTAAGTTATTTATATGCCGCCATTTTGATAAGAAGTGTCTGTCCACTAAATTTATGTCACTTTACAAAGTGGGATCTCTAAATCAGTTGCGGAGCCACGGTGGCTGAGCGATTAGCACGCTTGCCTCCCACCAAAGCGAACCGGGCTCAATACCCGGCCGGGTCACCGGATTTTCGCAAGTGGGAATCGTGCCGGACGATGCCGTTGTCTCGGCAGGTTTTCTCTGGGATCTCCCGTTTCCCTCGCCCCTTCATTCCGGCGCCGCTCCATATTCACTTCAATCGCCCTCATCGGCTCTCAAGACCTCGCTGTTAAGTGCCGCTCAATTCTCTCCACTCACTATACATCAGTCCGCGGGCTTCGGCGCCATGTAGTAATATTCCATTACTGATATGTTTAACTAACTATTCAACTATTACAAGAGCCACGAGTATTTCGCGAATTCATTCGGATGCGAGGTAGACTCCAAACACTTGTTCTTTTCTTCCACTGTTGTGAATGGACGACAGTTCTGTAGACACGCTAACTATGAGCCAGTAATAAGCAGGAAACAGTAGAGTGTGTGAGTGTTTAACAGTCCTGTACAGAGGCCTCACTAGATCACAGCAAACAATAAGGTATCGAGTGTACAGAAGGCTGTCCAACCTAGCTTGCTGCCAACTCAATCCGCGAAATACTCGGGGCTCTAACTATTACGTATGTCGGAGACTTTCAGAGGTCTTATCGTGTGATTTGCATTTTCTACTGAGATGTCGACTGATTTTCATTGTTTGATAAAGACTGTTCACGGTAAAGTGAGCAATTTTGAAACCAATCTCCGAAAAATGTCACTTGTCCTACTTGCGTGTATTTTAACTTGCGTGTATATTGACAGTGACTGAGGAGAAACAAGTTCCACGTCTTAGCGTTGAATTAAAAGTATAAGTTAAACATTTCTGATTAGTAAAATTATTACTTTAATTTCTTGTTTTTTATAATATGTATAAGAGTAAGAATTATAAAATTTGTGAAATATTAAATTTGCTAAGAATTTCACAGTTTCCCTTGGCTGACGCATGGATAAAGTGATCACGCCATTTTAATTATACATATGGTGGAAGAATACAAAACGTGCATGAAGTAAATCTTAACCCATTCTGACCGAGTGTACACAATTGTGTACAATACGCACGTGTAGGCAATTTTTGGTTTGTACTGGACAGTGCGAACCTCAATAACCAATTATCTTACCTGTAGTTAGAATATTCTACCTTCTTACTGGTCTAGGTCATAATTAGTTTATATAATTTCTGCTAAACGTGTAGGCTATTGCACATTAGTTGTGACAACGAAACAACTGCTGGGTTGACTTAAGTACAGCACGCTTTATGAAAAAAATTGTGTGCAACACCTCACGCCATGAATTAAAGCAGGTCTGAAAGGGTTAAAAAGGGCTTTCGAAAGTGCTCTCTTTACAGTGAACAGCCTTTATTACTGATTCAGGTTCAGCGTGTGTGTACAGCGACGATGAAGTCGAAACCTCGGCATTCGCTCGGAGAGAAGGGAAGTTGTTCATCACCTTCTGAAGTACTCGCCATCGCGAAAGATGATCTCGGAGGGCTGAGAAGCGGTGGGGAGCCGTGTAAAGGGGCACGAACTCCACGCTGACCGCCAGGCGGGGAGGGCGAGATAAGTTCGCGCCGGGGCGCCAACAAATCAATCCACAATCTCGCGGGCGTTAAAGGCGAGGATGTGGGGTGGCAGGCACTCAAGGGCTAATGGGAGCCTGTGACGAAGATTGGGGGGGGGGGTAACTGATGGGCGCTCTGTGATTGATGGGCCCGCGGATCAGTGTCGGTGTCGCGGAGGCGTCAGCAACCCCACTCAACGTCGGACTTCACCCCGACGACCCCCTACCACCCGACGCACACAGACGCGATCAAGGAACCATTCATCACCTGGTCGCAGAGTGGATGAGTATAATCAACTCGCGATTGCTTCACATTCTTTAAATCAAACCTCATGAAAAAAAAAACATGTATGACGTGTTTAGTCATTTCCTAAATATGCTACGTAAAGAGACTGGAAGAATTCGCGGATTCCTTTTGGTACAAGTTAGAGTTCAAAACATGTGTGTTCATATAACTTTAGCCATTGGTCCACACGGTGTTTGACACCTCCTGGAGAACGCTGGTCCAATCGTCGTCTTCCTCTGTGACAACAGACAACCAATGGACAGTTGACATCGGCACATGTGTACATAAGGCTGTAAAGTCTATCCTGCAAGTCATTGAACTCGCAATTTTTCAGGTCTCTAGCTATGTATCGTAAGCGTTATATACTTCTGTTAACATAAAAGTATCTTATTTTTGGTTAGATGGAAGTTTTGCCTACATTTTACTTATAAATTATAATATTTCATTTATAATATATATTAATACAAACAGGGACAAAACATTTGTGATGGTAACGCATAGTAAGAAATAGTTCTCATGCAAAATTTTATTATTGCTAGGTGCGCACGAATTCGGTGCGTTGTCCTATGATGTAATCTTCTATACTTAGTAGCATGAAGGCGTGGGAATATCCTGGAAGTAGAACTTCAGCAGGGCTACAGAGGAGTGTGAAAACATTGCGAACAGACTATACGCAGGGATGAAGTGGAGTGACGGTGTTTCCTGAGACGTGGTTGACTGCGCGAGCCTCTGGTAACAGCCTTTCGTACTGCTGGCTGCTGCGTTCCGCGATCGCTATTGCTAGAGCTCCGAGTATTTCGCGGATTGGGTAGGCTGCAAGGTAGGCCGGACAGCCCTCTATACGCTCGAGACATCGTTCGCTTATTGGTTGCTGTGATATAGTAAGGCCTCTGTACAGGACTGATAAAACACTCACTCTCACTGTACTGCGTCCTGCTTATCACTGGCTCGCAGTCAAACGGGGCGTGTTTAAAGAAGTTTAGCCCAATCACAACAGTAGGAGAAAATAACATGTGTTTGGAGTCTACCTCGCCTCCGAATGAATTCGCGAAATACTCGTGGCTCTGCCAGCTAGAGAGCTGGTGATCAGGCGTTGCTGGCCGGCGACGCCATTTTGCTGGCGTGTGCGGGTGGAGTTCGCCGCTTATGTAGCTGTTTCACCTCTGCATTCTTTACACATTGAGGACTATGTGGGAGTACAGCTCGAGCGAAACAAATCTCGATTTATCTCGATACTTAACAGCAGAAATCATACGGATATAGTTCCGTTACTTTCATGGTTTTTATCATGGTACTACACGAACACTTCGACTCACCAACCAACATTTCCTTGTACAAAATACAGCATTTTGTAAGACAACGCAAATGAACACGGTGTAATGTGAATCATGTTAAGCATGAAATAAGTTTGATTGGAAGACTGTGAACTCGGCATTATATTGGCTAACGGTACGCCAGTGATAAACCTTGTACAGCACGGTGTAATATCTGATATGGCGGGGCGGGGCCGATAAGACGGTGGTGAGTGGGAATACAGAGCAATAGAACTCGCATTCCTCTTTCGTTGAATATAGCTGATTCACTTCCAGCTTGTCTTAAATTATGTGCAAATATGTAGAGATCTCAACGTGTTAAGTATTCTGTGACGAAATGGCGTGTCGGAATGGCGTGGACACACCAATTCTCTCTCGGGAACGGGGTTTTTGTGCCTGATAGGCCACTGCGTGCTACGAAATATCCCGTATTTTCTGGGTTATTAAGTTATATTCTATAATATAACACAAAGTTACTGATATAACTAATGAGCCTACTTTCCTCAGCTTGAGTTGAATTAATTTTTAAATAATTTCTTAAAAGCTGGGTTGGTAGGAATTACTTGACTTGACTTTGAAAGCAATAACTTCAGAAATGAAACCAGAAACTTATGCAACAGTAGTGAGATAATTACAAATACACACATGCCTTGTCCGGGACTTGAATACAGAAAACATCGTACTATATGCTAGCGTGCAATCCACTGCATTGAGGAGGTCGGATTCGGAGCAAAGGTCAATTCTTTCCCATGGTATTACATACGAACTTCATTTTATTCACGTGGCACTATCTTACAAAATGCCAGACAAATTATTCTCCACGTAGATACAGTTGATAGTTACGTTATAATTGATGACATTGTTTGGACGACATAGCATTCTAAGCTAACATGGCTACATGGCTACCATTTAGAAAATAAGTGCGTGATATTCTTAAAACATATCACTTAATATTATCTGCATTAGTACTACTTGTTTGCCAAATTTGGTAGGAATATGTCAATTATTTACCGAGTTATGACATAACAACTTTATTTATTCGTATGTTGCTATCTTCCAAAATGGCCTACAAAATTGGTTATTTGTTGGTACATATGATGCTTGTAATATATACTTTTAGTATACAAAATTTTGTAGAAATTGGTTAACTGGTATGGCAGATATACCAAATAAACGTAAAAAAACCCTGTTTGGCCGCCATTTTGAAAATAAGTTTACTAATAAAACTCCGTCACTTACGTTTACATGGCTGTCATAGTTTTACTTACTAGCCAAATTGGGTGAGAATTGGTTGAATAGTTTTTGAGATATAATGTAAAATATTTATTTTGTTTAATTAGTGCTACTTTAAAAAATAGCGCACCAACAACAACATATATCTCAACATATAATGCTTACGGAATGGTCTGCCAGCATACAAAATCTGGTTTAAATCGGTTGAATGGTTCCCGAGATATGACATCACTCAAAATTGTTTCATGGCCGCCATTTGGAAAATAAGAGTTATAAGTGGTGGGAAAGCTATAAAAGTCTGGTGTACTTACTAATTATTATATGTGTGTCAAGTTTGGTGAAATTCTGTTGAAGCGTTAAAAAATTGAAAGGGACACACACGCAGACACACACACAGACACACAGACAAGAAAGTGATCTCATACGCATGATTTTCGTTCGGAAAGTAGGCTTACAGTATATATATATATATATATATATATATATATATATATATATATATATATATATATATATATATATATATATATAATTGAAGTCCCTTTGGTGATGGCAGGTCAATCGCACCACTCCATACTCTTGTAATAAATGAAAAAAAAAAACAGGAATCCATACGCCAATATAAAAATATAGAGGGATACCAATCACAGCAAATTATTGTTTATACCCCTGGATTACACAAAAACAAAAAGGGCACAGTTGTATAGGTGGAAAGTTACGCTACGTGGTTGAACCTATGGCTAGCCATGTAAAAAAGAAATGTTATATTATCTTTATTATAATTAATTTGTTTTCATTTTCGTACTACGTTAATTGTAACAAATCTGAACGTTATATATGAAGCTTCCATATCATATATCAGGTAATTATAGCTGAAAGACTGTACTTGCGTTTTCGAAAATATCCTACACAGAACAATAAATTAATTCGTTATGGCGTAGCTTGTGTATTACAAGCGACATTTTCTGTGAGCATATGTTTCTTCAGTGGACCTAGCAGGAAGTGCGAACCTGTTGACGCTATGGAGGCGGGGAAAAGTGACGAAAGCACACAAACAAGTTAGTCGTAAAAAAACAGTTTTCTCTGATGCCACAGCCACCGTCAAGAAGGCTCATACGGGTGTTATCTGGCTGTAGACATTTTAGGGAGCGCAAAGAGCGATATTGACGCGCGCTTCGAATGCGTCATCGTCTTTACGAACATGGCACTGATTTTTCCCATATACAGTTTCAGCGGCGATCCTTGAAATTTTATGGCGACTAAGATTAGCAATTACCTTTATAATCCAGTCACGGCTACTTCACACTTTTCTGAAGCCCTGCTTAAGTTCTACTTTCAGGATATTCCTCTACCCCGTGCAAGCTAAGGCCGTGTCCCAACTTAAAGAATGCTCTCTCGAGAAAGCACTCTTTCGCACAACCTGGCGTGAGTATTGCTTCGCACTCTCTCGTGATCTCGCTCTGGGTAATTGAGACAGCTACTCTCTCGTTTCTCTCCGACGTCAGGCAAACAGCTGATGCCAAAAGGCGGGAAATTATGTTAAGCTAAAATCGCGATCATGGCTATAGTCAGTAATTTATGTGTCTTCAAAATAATTCACAAATAATTATAGCACTGCCAGAACAATCATTAATTAGCGTATAAAATACTATCATTTTTGTTTTATATTTTTCCGTAATGTTGCAGCAAATTGACAAAAATAAAAACGAGATTTAGTCAGAAATCCTTATTTATATTTTCATAAATACGTGTTGCGTATGTTATTTTGCTTTTTAAAACAGTTTAAATCATACACTTACAGTTAAAATTCAACGTGGTTTTGGCCCAGAAGGTTACTTTAACCTTATTCAAACACGGAAATAATGTAAACAGATAGGGCGCCTGCGAGAGAGCGCCAGCGAGTATACAACTTCGTGCTCTCTCTGTGCTCTCGCTCTGTCGCGCTCTCTCCGGCGAATTGAGACGACCAGAGAGTGCTCTCTGCGACGTCATCCGCGAGAGAGAGAGAGAGCGAGAGAGAGAGAGAGAGAGAGAGATCACGAGAGAGCGCTCTCCGGGCCAACTGAGACACGGCCTGAGCTTAACTAAGTACACCAGTGGACAACGCAGCGAATTCGTGCGCACTCAGTTGTAATAATATTTTGCATGATAACTTATTTTTACTAGCCGCTACCAACACACGCGTTTTCGCATTTTTCCTTCATATTTACTGTAAATTAAACATTATAATTAATAAATAAAATGCAGATAAAACTTCAATTTAACGAAAAAATAAGGTAATTTTATGTTGACAGAAGTATAAAACGCCTGTGAAGCATGGCATATTTGGGAAATAACTAAAAACTTTATACATGGGGTAATTTTACAAACGGTTGATTAAAAATTTGTGAAGTAACAGAGAATATACTATAGCTACACAAAAACCTTTAAGCGTTGGTAAGATATGCCGTGATTTTTGTAATCATTTCAGTACCCAGCAAAACAGACACGGAATAAAAACATTTCCTTGACAATGAAACAAAAAAAAATATCCCTTTTAACGTTACTTAACGTGGAAAAAGAAAAATCTTGCGTATAAATCTCTGAAATGTTATGGTGATAAATGACTTGTGTAAAGGTGGTCCTCAACGACTACCGCTGTAATGATACAGAAGTTGCGAAAATTATTTCGTACAAATTATTCTCGACCCGATGTGGTATCGGAAATAAAATTATTGTAAAAACTTGGAGAGTCATTGAACAAACCCGACGCACACCTTTTACATAATTAATTCTTTAAATAAATTCGTGTGATCTGTTTTATGTCAACGTGTATGATTAATACGACTAATTTGCATAAATGAAAATGTTAATTATATCTCTTTGTGATATAATTTAAAATACAGGGCAATTGCATTTTACATACCAGTATTGTTCAATAAGGACACGCAAGATAGTTCAAAAAGTATTTTTTTTAGAAAAGGACATTGAAGTAAAAAATACGGTGGGATACCCAAAAAGTTCAGATTAAAATTTGCCTTAGACAAACGGGTATTGTTGGTGTGTGTGGTTGAAATATGGCGAATTTGGGGGGGGGGGGGGGGTTGGTTAACTTGTTGAAGGGACGAATTCCTCCAGCGTTGCAACGCTGGTGTGCATAAATAAACTTTGAGATGACAGCATGAAGTCCTCTGTGTACATTATATCCCTCTCAGCTTTATGTAGAACCACGAGGCGATCATAAGAGCGAAAGTGTGTTTGAAACACGCACGAATGGCGACCTCATCGCTCCATCTCACACTCGCAGAAGCAGGCTCGTACCTAAACTGACAGGCGCCGTTAAGACGAGAAATGGTTGATGCGGCGCGTGTAAATATTAATAATAACTTGACTCACCGCGGGATTTATCGCCGGGTATTACACTGTGCATTACACGGGCAGTTATATTTACTGTGGAGAGGGGACCCGCCGCTTGCGTCACGCACCTACGGGAAGTGATATATAGATATATCGGCAATGCAGATGGTCGCTTTTCAAAGGAGCGGAGCGTGTTGAATGCCGGATGGTGAAAGCGTGTTCAGCAGTCATGAGCTTTCCAGCGGCGCGGCGTCGCATTTACAAAACACATCTCAGGTTGTTCGGCGGCAAAGTAATTTCCCGTAATGGTAGCTGCGCGAGTGCAGGATTACCGGATGGTCGCAGCAACTGTACCGTGACAGTTCCTCAGATCGTGATGTTTAATAAAGGTGTGAAAATAATTACTTCGCTTCTTCAGAGAAACAGGATGTGATCCTCTGAAGTTCGTAAGGACGCTGTCATTTAGTGCGCGATGCTTAACGACGAACACGGTCCAATTTGTAGACGTTCCATGTAATGAAAACTCCAAAATATTAATGACAAATTTGTATATATACATACAAATTTGTCATTTATTTTTTGGAGTATATATATAAATTACAGATAAAAATTATGTTTAAAAAAAAAATAAAAAGAGTGAAACGGAAACGTATTGTATTAAATAATTTCTATTAGTTTGTTAGCTGTCTTATTTCTTTCGGTCCAACACAGAGGCATTCTTAATTCAATCGTGTATTTTGGTAGTGGAACTGAATTAATCTGTTATTCTTCAAGTTTTGTGTACTGAACAAAATATTTTGTTGGAGAAACTAAATACATTTTTGGCCATGTACAAACGAATTTTGATGGCTTTTCTCTCATTGCAGGTAGTTACGATACAAAAAAATTATTAAGCGTTTCTCAAACTTAATTAATAAATATTATTATTCCTTTTCTTCATGACTATAATTTATGTAGTTTGTTGTTGGTGTTGCGTGATGTGCGTGTATATATAAAATACATAATAAATAAACAAAATATTTAGGCCTACTCACATTATGGCATGGTAGCTAACGGTATATATGTATTTAAGTTCTCACTGTTGCAAATGTTTTTCAAAAGGCCCTACCTTAAAGCTAGTTACGTTCGTAAGCCAATCAGCTAACGTTTGGTTGCAAGGTGACCCAAAGTAACACTAGTGTAGTATGTGCGGTCATCTTAATATATATATATATATATATATATATATATATATATATATATATATATATATATATATATATATATATATATATATATAATTCTTCTGTGCGTGTGTATGTCACTGAACTCCTAAACGGCTGGACCGATTTTGATGAAATTTTTTGTGTGTGTTCAAGTGGATTCGAGAATGGTTTAGATTCACAATTCGGAAAAGAGAGGAGGAGTGATGGGGGGGGGGAGAGGGGGAGAGAGAGGGGTAGAGAGAGAGAGGGGAGAGAGAGGGGGAGAAATTTAAGACATATGTACAGGACAACGTCTGTCGGTTCCGCTAGTAATATTATAAATGCGAAAGTTAATATGTTTGTTTGTTACTCAATCACGTCATAACGGCTCGACGGATTTAGATAAAATTTGGTTCAGGGGTAGATTATATTCTGTATTAGCACATAGGGTACTTTTAATCCCGGAAAAACAAACAGTTTCTTAGGGAATATATAAAATATGCCACCAACCATTTGAGTAGGCGCTGGTTGGTGGTCTGTTTTATATATATTGCACGTGGCTGGAGCCACGGCTAACATATAGTTGTTCATAAATATATAAATAAAAAAATTAATTCGTCTAGTTAACCAAAGTAATGCTGAGTATATGGTTAAATAGATGCGTTCTCTCAAAACCTTAGCTTCTGCAATTTAACGGGTCCGGCTATAAAACACATTAAAATTCTACTTTGCCGTGAAGTAAGCAACAAGAATACATATTAATTAATGTGTTTATCTTGCTTTGTAAAAATTTCAAGTATATTATTTTCAGCAATTTTATGTTAATATGTGTGTTACAAAAATGCACCAGTTTCAATGGCCAGCAATTTAAGCATAACATTATGAAAAATATGTTAATAATTAATACTGTTATTTCTAGGTACATAATATTTGTATTATGTTTTAGTCATTTATTTTTATGTAATTTACTGTTAAGGTCAGCTGCTTCTTTCTTTAAAAAAATGGTTGATTGAAGATGAATTTTGTGAACATTAAATCTATGTTATTCTCAAGTATTCTACATATTGTCAGGCAATAACAAAAGCAGTAGCAATGTATCCTTTCATTAATTACTTTTTTCTTTTGTTTTCAGGTATGGCATAACAACGCAGAGGTGTTTTTCCAGAAGCGAGATGCTAAGTTCGAACGCCTTTCTAGGCCCCAAGTCAGTCTTGTAGTTTGCAATGCCACATATAGGCTGTGCACGGTAAAGTGAGCACTTTTGAGGCCCTAGTTAGTTTTTCCTTTCAACTATTTTCTATTCTTTTAACGCGTTTTAAAAATAAACGTGGTTATTTAAGTAATACATAAATAGAGTGTGTATATTCCATCGCACTAGGAAGTCAACGTCTAACGGTAAAATAAAATTTATTTATTGACTCTTATTCGAAATGAGAGGGCTTTCAAGAGTGCTCACTTTACCGTGGATAGCCTATGGTAAGCTTGTTGGTTTCTCTCGTACGTTGACCAGATCGCAGGAAAACAATCAAGGGTTGATTGGATGGAAACACGGGGCGTCCAGGAACACGTTCGGGCGCTGCGGTATTCGACTAAGTTTACGGTAACGCATGCGCGTCGCCGGATGTGGACACGGCGCGTCTGGGTTACTAGCGCTTCGCTGGAGCCTGGTCTTGCGTACAGACTTTGTAAACGGCGGCTCTGCGGAGTTTAACAACCAACCCCCCCCCCCCCTCCCAACGCACAATACGGCAAGAGTACTTACACCAACCCCTTCTTTCCGTCTCCGAGAGGTCGAGTGTTGTTATTTTTGTCAACCCCCCTCCCCCCTTCCAACCTTTCCGCTGCCACGACGCTAATGTCATCGTGCAATTAAGTATCCCGGAGTCGCGCAAGACACGGCCAGGTTCCTGCGAGCGGCGCTACTCCGTTTTCAGAGACCCATCTGCTCGTAACATCTTCTTCTCCCGCGAACACCTTTCATACTGCGTTCCTTCTTCGCCAGGCAGCTTGCGAAAACAAGCCAGTAACTCACGCAGTGCCTGCTCTCGTCTTCCGGGAACGTACTGTAGTCTGTAGTCATTATAGTCTATTCGCGGTTTCTTCACACATTCCAAAGTAAACATTTGAAAAAAAAAAAATTGCCCCGTATGTGACGTGTTTGGTTGTTTACCGTAAATGCAAGCATTTTATACTTATGTTAAAGGCTGTTCACAATAAAGCGAGCACTTTTGAAATGCACATTATAAAAAATTCACTGCTCCTACCGGCTAACATCTTTAAACGATCACAATGAGTGACATGCGCCCATTAAAGTTGGTAACGATGGAGGAAATGTAGTTCCATATCTTAACGTCGAATTAAAAATTGTGACAACTTAAACAATTTCTTTCGCTTTCTGCTTTTTAATGTATCTACGTATAAAAAGGGTCATATTTGTAAAATATTTCCCAGTTCCACTTGACCGACGCATGAATAAAGTAATGAGGCCCATGACAGCGTTAATTTTACATATCGTGGAAGGATACATAAAGTGCATACAAGTATATCTCAAGCAGGTCTTTCAAAAGTGCTCAGTTTACCATGAACAGCCTATAACATAAAAGTATATATTTTTTATTATAGTTGATTCACGGTATCTTCGGCCTTTCCTGAAGCCCTGCTAAAGTTCTACTTGCAGGATATTTCTCTGCCGCGTGCAAACGAAGCTTAACTACGAGCGGAAAATTACCTCTTTCCTGCGCACTCACTTCTAATAATATTTTGCATGAGAACTATATGTTACTACTGCGCTACCAACATATATTTTTCTCACTGCCTTTTTTTTTTTTTCATTTTTATTACAAAATATATATATCAATGTATAAATACAATATAGGTAAAACTTCAATTTAACGAAAAAATAAGATATGTATGTCTGTATTTACAGTGGTATAAAACACTTGATGCATAACATATTTAGGAAATAACTAAACAAATCATATATGGGGTAATTTTTCAAAGGTTTGATTTTAAAAAAAGTCCCAAGAAACCGTGAATGGACTATAAATCGATGTTTTACTTATTTATTATTTTATTTGTGATTTATATGAATTAGGACATGGGGAAAATACGTGTGCTGATAATGCCCAGTAGTAAAAAGCTTTAATTCGAAATATTACTATAGCGAGTACGCACTAATCTGGTGCGTTGTCCCCTTGGTGGAATTCTCTGTACTTGGTAGAGCTTTGCTTGCATGAGGCGGAGGAATATTTTGAAAGTAGAACTTAAGCATGGCCTCAGAAAAGTTGGAAGTAACCATGAATAATACTAGCAGTACATAACTATTCTTAGGTTTCTTTCATGATTTAGTTTTTAGAAACAAAATGTTTCATATGTATCCATCACTTGTCCTGCAGGAGTGGCATACAATTTAACTATCACCGCATGATAATCGCAATTAAATTTCAAATTTGTATTGTCAGAACGTTATTAATTTCATACTAGCAAACAGCACACAGTAAAATTTACGATGCAAATAAAAGTGGCACCTCGAATATTTGAGAAGTATGAAATTATAATTATGGCACGGTAACTAACAATTTCAGCGCATGAGGTGGGGCATGTCATTGAGCAAGAGTCCCGACACTTATCTCCTCGAATGCTGGCCTTTCTGAGAGCTTCACGGCTCGTATTGTAAAATTTGTAGAATTTTCAACAAAGAAGCAATTCCACAGGTGAACGTGGCTCCTTAGTTAATTATGTGTGTGCAATTTTTCTAACTTACGGACTACTTCACGACTGAGGACCGAGTTCGAATCATGTGTGAGATAACGATGAGTGTAGGTGTATATATGCATGTGTGTGTGTATTATTTTAAGGCTCCCGCCTATACCTGGAGCTTTCGTCGGCATTTGTAACCGAGAAGCGCGGGAGTAATAAGCGCGACATTGCCATACACATCAAGTGCGCCATCGCCACTAAGCGCAAGGCTTTCAACTGGCGTGCAGTTCTCGTCGCAATGCGTCTACTTATGTGACGTTAAGCGGTGACCTTTTTAAAGGCTGTTCACGATAGAGTGAGCACTTTTGGGATCAACCATAGAAAAAAGTCACTGCCACTGCCTGCATATATTGTAACGGGCGTACTGAGTGGCATTCGCTCAGTAAAGTTGGCAATGCATGGAAAGAAGTTCTAATTCTTAACGTCCAATAAAATGTGTCAGGTGTCCATTTGAGACAACTTAACTCATTTTTTTTGCTGTCTGTTTTTTTAATGAACCGGAGTGTAAAAATTACCATATTTGTAATATATTTACTTTTCTAATAATTCCACATTTTCATCTGACCGACGTATGAACGAAGTGATGAGGCCCATGGGGATGTTAATTTTACATAAGGTGGAAGAATGCACAACACGCATACAAGTAGATCTTTAGCAGGGCTTTCGAAAGTGCTCATTTTCCGTGAACAGCCTTTATTTCGACTTTAACAGTTTTTTTTTTTTAAAGAAAAATTAAAATTATTGGTGGACCGCACAGCAAATTTTCAACTAGTATTTCTCGCGATGTTCTCATAACACGAACAGTTATTTTGAGCTTTACCCTAGAGTGTTAATTTTGTTCCATTTCGAGATTCTTACGAAAAAACATATAATTTGAAAATTAATGTAGCTTGTTTAATTTTTAAAATAAATTTTTTCTCTGTGCTATATTTTTTTAACATACTTTTTCATATTACAAGGATAAAGAATATGAGTTAAAATCGTAGAAAATCATTTTAGTTTCCTGAACGCCGCCCTTAAGTCCTTATTTCACGATAGTATTTCATTATATTATCTGAAAGAAATTTGTATAAGGACAACATAAATATAAATGTTTGTCTTCAAATAACTAAAGTTTTCAAAACATAGTACTGAAGAGTCGAAAATTTCGGAATATGAAAGCCTAAGTTTCTACGCTCCTAATTAATTTTGATAACTAAACCACACGTCACGTGCTCTATATCATGTACACAAAATATTAATTAATTTACTATGAAGGATATTAAACAATCGGTACTCGGGTACTGGCATGATTAATCTATTTTAATATAGGTATTTACATTTTTGTCAAAATATTTATATACGTCCCTGAGAAAAAAAATCTTATATTTGTTTCCTTTGGACGAAAAAAAATGTGTTGGCTGAAACATCAATGACAATTTTAAAAGAGATTTATAATACCAGTACCCGAGTACCGATTGTTAAATATCTTTGATACATAAAAAATACGTTGTGTATATGATATAAATCACATGACACGTGGCTTAGTTGGCAAAGTTATTCACAAGCATAGAGACGTAGGGTCCCAAATACCGAAATTACTTAAGTTTCGGTGTTATATTTTGACAACTATAGTAATTTGACTATAAATATTTACATTTATGTGATCCTAATATGAATCTCTCACATGGTGAAATAAAAAACTACCGTAAAAATGTCTTTAACGTTATTATGTCTAGCGGGAACCCTAAGCGAAGAGCAGACTGTACTCGGGCTGAAAGTCCCGGACCCTACGTCACGTCCTCAGTACCTGACCCGCTCCGGATCAATTCCCCAGCGACCCAATCGCCCTGCTGTAATTGCATTGTCGCTAATGGACACCGTCGTCAGATCAGTCTGGCCACCCACCTCGTGGGGGCGCGAGTCACCGACCGGCAAACGTGTTCCCTCCTGTTGTAGACAGCGGAGGGCGACTGGGAACCACAGACTACTACAGCCAGGGAGGCGAATCTCCTCTTATAGGCTGTTCACGGTAAAATGAGCACTTTTTAAAGACCTACTTAAGATCTACTTGCATGCACTTTGTGTGTTCTTCCGCCTTATGAAAAATTAACATTTTCATAGGCCTCGTCACTTTATTCATGCGTCGGTCAAGTGTAAAATTGAAATTTTTAGAAAAGTATTAGACGTTAAGATATGGAACTACTTTCCACCCATCGTTACTAACGTTACCGGGTGCATGTTACTCAGTGCGTCCGTTAAAGTATGTGGAGGCATTGGCAGTGACTTTTTTCTAAGGTTGATTTCAAAAGTGCTCACTTTATCGTGAACAGCCTTTAACGACAGTGCTTCAAGCTTAACGCTTCCGCAGGGACTTAATAATTTTACCTTGCGCGCGTGGGACGTTTATTTTTTTCGGCCGCTTCGCTGCAGTTGTCAGCCCTGCTGAGTTTCTACTTTCTCCCCACCAGTTTGTATTATTCCACCAAGAACCTTATGGTTAGTATCTAAGCATTATCGAGGCACACGGTGAAATTGTATAGTCGCTAGAAACCGCGATGAACTAGTATTCAACCCAATCTTACTCTAATGAGAGTAAAATGAAAATAAATTGAGTCCATTTGTCACTTGTTTATAAAGTGCAGCTTTCAGTAAATACTAAAAAGTATAGAAATATATTCCCTAATTCACTGATAGCCTAACACAATTTTTTAAGTCCTCCAGTCAATTATCTTGTTAAAATATATGCAGTTGTGAACTGACATTAAACTTTCCAACTGTTGATTTTGAAAGCGTTTAATTCATCGGGATGTGGTTCTAGAGATCACTGGAGTATATTGAGTCTATGAAAACACAATACGTACTACACATTCGTGGGGCTGCGGTGGTTTAGTGGTTAGACTACTCGCCTCCCATTTAGGCGAACCGGGTTCGATACACTGCGGGGACGCCCGCGCGCGTGGGAGTCGTGGCGGACAATGCTGCAGGTCGCTGGGTTTTCTCGAGGATCTCCCTTTCTCCCCTCTCGTTCGTTCCGGTACTGCTGCGTACTCACCTCGCTTCATCCTCATCGGTTCTTAAGACCTCGAAGAAAGGGGAAACGGGGAAAGTAGAAATTAAATCAATTTATGAATTCGTGAAATCGTAGTCGTTTTAGGTTCGTCAACTACCTACGTTATCACTTAATAGCTTATTAAGAAATATTTGTCCGAAAATTCCGACTTGTGCGTGATCGACACTTATTGTTAGGGGCGGAAATTTACGTGCTAAAACGGCGATGATTCATTAAAACTTTTTAACGCCACACCAATTTTTCTTTGACGTCCTGATGAAAGTTTTTTTTTTCTTTGCGATGCAAACTTTCCCGCCGTGGGGAATACGTTTACCGATATTAATGGCTAAAACTTTTAATATTGCACAGGTTTAATATCAAAGTGGTTATTACCCCAACGCGACATAAAACCTGGTTGACTCTCCACCATATAATTATTATTCAAGAACGCTTCACTGTATTCCTAAATTTATTTCCCAAGTCATATTAATAGTTACTTCTCAAGCATTAAAGTTCGACCTGTGCATATTGACCAGTGGTAAATCTGTGTCATTCCACTTTTTGTCTTGGCCTAATCCTCTTTCACGTTCAAGTCAATAGCGGTTTTTTTTTTAAATCGTAAACGGTAAAAGACCCGTTTTTACCAGTCGTTTAAATGGGGGGAAAAACGTACAGAAGCAAATGTTTTCCAAGGCATAAAAATGTATTACTTCCAATATTATAAATTGTAGTGCTTTGATATCTTTGCTGATTAAGAATTGTTTGGTACGCGGGATCAGAAAACTTACAACAGTTTTCCTCACCGGAAATTTATTTCAATTTAGTTTTTTTTTTCCCGACATGCGTTATTATTTCTATCTGACTCGTCTTCCATCGGGGTGGGCTCACTGTCGAAATTTACCCAAAATTAACGGAAAAATGTCACGGGAATTCGCAGGCGAAAATCAAGATCTTCAAATTGTTACTGTTCAATACGAGTTGCGCCACGGTTGACCAACAATTTCGAAATGCGTATAATTCAGTCAATATCGTACGGGAGTTTATTTTGAAACCGTCTCGCTAACGAGCTGACTGCCGTCCAGCGCCATCTGTTACATTGCAAAGGGCCCTATTCCACCAAAAGTCTTTGCAACTTTGCCCTCACCTTTTACAAAATCAGCCAAATGCAAAGTGAATCTGTTCCACCATACACTCAACTTTTTTTTTTTTTTTGTACTGTTACGAGAAAGATCTTCGGAATCCCAGTTGCCAAGAAAATCCCATGTAAAACTACTAAGAGTGTTCTTGTAAAAATCTGCAAAATATTTATTTCTAATATTACAAATGATAACCTTGTATTACAATTGACATTATCGAGAAGCGTACATAAAATATTTTTTTCTTCTAGAAAACAAATGTGATAAATTAATAACAGAGAATAATCAGAAAAAGAAAATTCAGAATATAATTAAGGGGAAAAAAAAAAACATTCACGTCAGCACGGGGACTAGATACCACACCTCTTGTAGTATCAGCCGACAACCTTAACCACAAAACCAACGTGACTTACGAAGTGTTAGTACGTTTTTGTCGTACATGTAACTGCAAGTGCCTATAACATCATAATGAAGTCATTTGGTTAAGAAGAATATGTATATTTATTTAATTTTAAGAATTATGTTACCGAGTTAAGAGTTTTGAACGGCTCTTGACAGCGAGGTATTGAGAGCTGTTTTAAGAGTTCTGTGTAGCTATGAAACATGGACAGTTAATGAATAATACGGTCATGTTTCATTGTGATTATTTGGGTTGTTTTAAGTGTTTTACGTTATTCAAACTTGCAATACATTTCTTTTTACACACAGTCACACTTGACATCACCCATAGTTTTTTCATAAACAGCTATGTACGGTTTTACGATATTGAGTGTCCGCCATTTTGCTGAAGCTCGTGGAAACGGGTCAGTATAGTACAAACATTTCTTGAGTTATATTACAAACACGGCCCTTGTGGTTTTACAAACGAGTAGTTTAACAAGATAAATATTTTCATTGTTACAAGCATCTGTAAAATTACAAAGAATTTCTCAGTAAAAATTACAAAATGTTTACAGTGTAGTTTTGAGTGTGTCTGTATATAGTAAGCCAGTTTGCAAGGTCTTTGCATTTTTTATTTACACAGCTATTGCAGTTGGTGTTAAACGTGACCTAAGCAGTTATGTTTAAAACAAGGGAAATTGTACAGAAAAGTTAGTTATGTTGAGACGGATATATTTATTTTGGATTTTTCTCTAGTGAAATCACTTAAAAAGATAAAGTGAAAGAATGCAATGAAATGTTACTGATGGCACAGTCACCAACACATCCATTAGGCCGTACTACATAATTAAAACACGGGAAATTACATAGCCTACCTTTGTTAGAAAGATATAAGCGTATTTCATTCCTAGCCTTGAAAATAATTAATCAGCAAGTTCAAGCGCTCTTGATCTCCGATTGTTATTTCTTCGGCATCAGAAATGCTGTAGTTTTCAATAGATGCCTTATCATTATTTGCCTCGCTTTTATAGGTTATGCGTGCATGTACCTATATCCCATTCTTCCTTCACAGCAAAGTGAATTAAGGCCACGATCCTTCATTTCTTCAGCATTTGTGAGAATTAATTTCTTGTTCCCAAACGGGAGCCGATATTATAAAATCTTCTTACAATTTTTTTGCAAATTGGTTTTATAATGTAGTCTCATTTTTCCAACACAAAAAGTGTACACATTTATCCAATTAATTAACTATCGAAAATTTTGTTTATTTAATAATTATTTAAAATTATACAGTTTTTTGTGGTTCAAAGATTAGACTACATAATAAAAGAAATTTTTAACAAAATTATAAGATAATTTTACAATATCTGCTACCATCTGGGCACAAAAAATTAATTCTCACAAAAGCCGTAGAAATGAAGGATTGTGGCCTTAAATGAATTTCTTAAGTGCCAGTTGCCATTAAACAACATTACATAATCACAAATAAGGTATTAAATAACACTACATGAATAGTAATGACGCTGCAAAGCCTATATACCCTTTGCACAACTTCTGTAGTGTCTGCAAAATCTGATGAATTGATTTGGCAAAGTGAGATTATCGCGGAACAGAAATGTGATTTATAATGCTAAGTCTTTGCACTTTACACTTTGCACTTTGATAAGTTTATCTTAGCAAAGTAAAACATTGGTAGAACATAAATAGATCGAAAAGTGGGAAGTGCTAAGTGAAAATTTGCAAAGTATGTTGGTAGAAAGGCCCCAGGTCTGCGTTGCGTCAGAAGTTCCACATGAAATAAGTGCACGGTCAAAACTGTAATGTATGGTGGCCTGTTCAATCGTGTTTGCCCTAGTGATGGGATAATCTCTTAAGTCTCTAATTCGAATGAATCGATTACGATTTTTTTTAATCGAATAAATAATCGGTAAAAGTAATCGAATGTTTTGTTCTAATCCAGACATAAAAACTGACCGCGAATACTGTATATTTCTATACATTAGTTTACAACTATTGTTTCCAAAAAAATTTCCGTTTATTGTAAAAAATTTCTGCTGTTTCGAAAATTTTTTTTTTTTTTTTTCAAAATTATATCATATATATTTTTAAAATGTGAAACATCTAGGTATCTGGAATGTTTTGTTTTGTAGGCTATAAGTAGAAACAGTTGGCAATTGTGAATAATCGAATTGGTTTTAAATAATCAATTAATCTATTACAACTATATAATCGATTAATCGATTTTAATTAAATACTCAAATAATCGATTATTTTACAAGCGATTATCACAATTGTGTGCTATCGCCAGACGTCATGGATGTCATTCCGTGCAGGTTATTTCCAACATTCGCCCAACGCTTACGTCATTTACTTAATATCAGCACAAATACAATGATATGTGCTCACATCTCACTGTTGGTAAATTAATGTTTAGTAAAATAGTGACACATTGCCTCTACCTAGAGAGTTTCAAATGTAACTTCCGTAAAAAACTGGTCGAATTACGTACATTTCAAAATGGCGGTTGCCCTCCGGGAATTGAACCCAGATCGTTTGGGTAACTGGAACGTATGCTAAATGCCTGGCAACCGTCACCCCGACACCTAATCGTAATTTTCATACGCTTTTTTTTCTCTATCCAAATAGTGGGAGCTACGTGTAAACATACATTTTGTTCAGTGTTCAATTCCCGGTACAGAATTAATAGACATGTTAAATACAAACCATTCGCGTTTAACTAAGCACTTTTGAAAACAACCTCGGCTTTCACGAATGTTAGCGCACACAGTTATGTACCCAATAAAGTTAGCATGGAGATAGGAAAATAGTTCCATGTGTCGATATCGTATATATATATATATATATATATATATATATATATATATATATATATATATAGTGCTCTTCAGGCTACTTTTCGAAGGAAGGCTTACGAGATCACTTTTCTGTCTGTGTGTGTATGAATGTGTGAGTAGTTGTGTGTGTGTGGCTGTGTGCGTGCGCGCGTCTGAGCGTATGTGTGTCCCCAGTTTCAGTCTTTGATATTAATAATTTAGAGTAGTATGTATCTGTGTAACAATTCAGCAGAATTTTGTACGCTAACAGTATTCATTAGAAGTATCAGTTTTACATTATGAGATATTCTTTTGCCGGCATTTTTGCAAAATAGTGCCAGGAGAGAAAATTTAACATTTTGCCATATTTGCGGAACACTTCAACTATATTCCACTAAAATATGCATACTATTATTGCTATAGAAGGCCATGTAATGTTACATTATTTAAGTGAACTCAGAGATAGATTTTTAAAATTGTGGCCATATAAATATTTTAATAACCAAATCCAACCAGATTTGTTTGTACTGAGAGTATCTATTAAAAACATAGTATACAGAACATTTTTTAAAGTAATTTTGTAAGATAGCAGTGATTAAGATAATAAGATTTGGATGCCTTAACTTGGGAACCAATCAACCTATTTACACCAAATTCTATACCTAAGTTGCGCTATGGTTAAGTGCTTCGCACACTTATTTTCAAAATAATAGCCATGTAAATATTTCAGGTTAGTGAACCGTACCACTCAAAACATCAGACTGATTACATCCGAAGTTTATGCTCAGAATCCCACCCCTGTGATGCAGTTGAATACTCTTTAGTTATTTTGACCAGGTGCTCTGCGCTAGAGTCCCGGAAAGGCACGTGTGTACGTAACATTGTCTCCATATTGTTGCGTATGTTTCAGGTTGATAATATTGCTGTCAACAAGACATCAAAGTCTACCTACAAGCTATGCTTTTAAGAACTGCTTTAAAAATAATTTGCACTCGTGTAGAGGAAGGTAGGCTAATTAGTTACTATATGCTGTTCACTGTAAAATGAGTACTTTTGATAGCCCTGCTTAATATCTACTTGTATGCCCGTTAAGTATTCCTCCGCCTTACGTAAAATTAACATTGTCATAGACCTGATCACTAATTCATGCGCCGGTCAAGTGAAGCTGTGAAATTATTTCAAAAATAAACAATTTACAAATTTGCTCATTTGTACACTTCGCTACATAAAAAAAAAAAAACAGAAATTGAAAGAAATAATTTAAGCAATTACAAATGGTTACCTTACACTTTTTATTCGACGTTAAGATATTGAAATACTTTCCCTTCAACATTATCAACTTTAATGGGTGCATGTCACGCAGTGCGCCTGTTAAAATATACGCAGGTGGGAGCAGTGCATTTTTCTATTTACCTCCCTAACATTTTTACAGTTTCTAACAATCAATTCAAGAACAAAGGGATCTGGCCCATGGCAGTGTTAGTTTTACATATAACGGAAGGGTACAAAATTGTTAGGAAAGTAAATCTTAGGCAAAGCTTTCAAAATGGCTTACTTGCGTGCAAACAGCCCATGCCTATTAATGCACTACGCTAAGCTGAAACAAAGTAAACAACCAAACACTTCTAAAACTACGAAGAAATATAATTATATTGCATTCAATTTTCCGTGAAAGCCGGCGTAGGTGCCAGCGAATAATTTCTTGCCCGTTCCTGTCCGAAGTCGTACGGGAATTTCTTTTTAACGGTGTAGGAGTGCAAGGAATAGGGACGTAAAAGTTACAGCGGTCCCGGGGTTTGCGCCCGACGAAGATCCTGCCTTGCCGTTTGAAGCGCGTAACTTTTACGGGAGTCAGACATCCTCGTGTCGGAACTGTTCATTTTATTGGCGTCCGGACATTTAGAGGGAGGTCCAAGCTTCTGCAAGTCGGTGCAGAGATGTCCGCGCATCAACTTTTATCGTCGGATATGGTCGTGAAACTGAACTCGTAGAGATGACGCTGCTGCTCTTTGTACGTAAATTTTTTTTTGTGTGAGGGGTGCCGGAACGGAAAAAAGGGGAGGGGGGTTAATGGGGAGCATCATTCTGTGGAATTAGTTCCTGTGTGTACACCGGCATTAATGCACATCTGGACCGAATTAATCTATAATGTTGGAGGTTAGCATAGAACACCATTGTACATGCATTAGGAATATGATAGTTTGTTTCATAATCGCAAATATTCATAGATTATGTATAGTAACATTTTTAAAATATGGTTCTTTTATTGCGTAATGTTCGCTATAGAAATTCCCCGTACAAATGGAAAGGGGCGTAACAAATAATAATAAAAATCATGTTAAGATATTGTGCTGGATGCAGGTACCAAATTGACTCACTTAATGTGGTGGACATTTTTTAAAACTATTTTTAATGTTATGCTTACTTTCAATAATAGAGTAAATAAAATAGCGATAGGAAATATATATTTGAGAATTTTCTTCCTCACTAATGGGTGAATGTTGAAAAACAGCATTTAAACATCTAAACGTTAAAAATGCTTTCCTCAAAAACGACTACTTTTGACTTGTGGCCGTATTACTTTGAGGATGCGTTTTGTATTAGCTGCATAAATTGCGAGGGAAAAAATCCTTCAGCTTCATTTTCTTACAGTCTCGGACCTAAAGTTGGGGTCGCGGCAGTCAAGTGGTCAGATCACTCAGTTCGCACAACAGAATAAAAGGCTCGATTCCTGATCCGCTCGAAGCAGCGATTTTTTTGCACGTGGGGAACGTGGCGGATGATGACCTTGGCATGTGGGTTTTCTCGAGGCACTCCCGTTTCCATCGCCATTGCAGTCCGTTACTAAGATTCGCAGTCCTTAGTACACTCGAGCTACTGTACATTACTGTGAATCAGCTGCTAGAAGTACTTCGCTGCTAAAGGCTGTTCACGATAAAGTGAGCACTTTTGAAAAAGACCTTAGAAAAAACCTTCATATGTTTTAACGTGCGCACTGAGTGCCATGCGCCCAGTAAAGTAGATAACGATGGACGGTAAGTAGTTCCGTTTCATAACTTCGAATAAAAAGTGTTAGGCAACCATTTCTGATAACTTAAATTACTTTTTTTTTAATTCCATCAAAGTGTAAAATTGAGCAGATTGGTTAAATATTTACTTTTCTAATGCTGTCACAATTTCATTTGACCTACGCATGACTGAAGTGATGATGTCCATGACAATGTTAATCTTATATAAGGAGGAAGAATACACAACGTGCGTACAAGTACATCTTAAGCAGAGCTTTCAGAAGTGCTCATTTTACCGTGAACAGCCTATAATTGCAAACATTTGACACTAGTTCCCGGCAAAAATATATGCCTGCTCGTAACTCCTTGTTGTCTAGAAAACTGGCTCTCAGTTTGACAGTAATGTCGACTGCGTGGAATAAAAAGTAGCTCTCTACTGTATTTTTAGTTTCTTTGTAGTTTTTTTGTAATTAGTGACATTATGAGCTGGCTGCTCTATGATTTATATGCTTTAAAGTACGTATTTTCTTAATACGTAGTTAATACACTACGTGCTTCTAAAACATGGGGACAAATTTCGGATGGCAATTGCTTACGAAAATATAAGACGAAAATGTATGTACAAATTATCCCCTGAAGTGATTATTAAGAATGCTATTTGCCTCCAACATTTGAGCTTTAAATGTGTTTAGTTGCGATTAAGCAACAAATCGGCGAATGGGGTTTTGTACAAAGGAGATATTACAACTCCATAAACACTGTCGGTAGAATCATACCACTTTCTTTTGGAAATGCCTGTTGGCACCTTGTTTGCATTAAACTGTGTAAAACTACGTTCTAAGCAATTTTGGAGACACTCTGTGAATCAGCACGTCTAAATTAACAAAAATTGTCGTCTTATCGGAACACACACAGGTGAACCGTTTGTGAGATAATTCATGTTGAATATTCGAAACAGACTGTGTGTTGCACACCATGTAGGTAAACCACAATTCAGAGAAAGGAAATTTAAATGAGAATTTTTCAGGGACACACAGCTCCCTTAAGGTGATATTTATATTTTTTTTTAATTTGGTTATCTGAGAGAGGTTTCGAAAAGTGCCTCCTTTATGCAGCTGTTAGTTGTCAAATAATTTTATAGTTTTCAAAATATAACACTTAATGTACAATTGGTTTATAATCCTTGATTTGTATTCAATATGATATTATATATGTATGTGATCATATGAGATTTAATTTATAATAAAGGTTGGTACCATATACAGGACGTTTCATTAAAGATTCCGAAGCCCCGGCCTGCTTGCAGCGGCCCTAAAATTTACTATATTGATACATTAAAAAATACGTAATGCATACTTACTGTGACCATTGATAGTGAACAATTATCCCCTTCAGGTCAGACAGTTAAAAAGTCCAAGTAATCAAGAAATACATGCAAGATATTGCTGCTATCGCAACTTTGAGTAGTATCCCGTCAGCGACCCGTAGTTTTAGGGCCGCTGCATGCGGGCCGGAGCTTCGGAATTTTTTATGAAACTGCCTGTATATTGTACACATTATTATACATTAAATCTCATACGATCACATACATATATAATAACATATTGAATACATATCAAAGATGATAACTTTCTCAATTTACATTTGGATTCTGAATTGTAATCATTATAAATCGCCAGTTAAATTATATTTACTTTCATATTTTCTCGCAGACTTATTTCGCAATCATCAAAGTAATTTTAGTGCCAGAATATATATATTCAAACTCCAGATAAAGTAGCTGTCAAGATGCTAACCTTAGTTCCGACACACATCCCTGTTCCCTCCTTGTCGCACAAATATGACAGGGTTTCCTTGCACCATTTCGTTTTATGATCTTTGTTACTTATTATACAAGTTGTTTAGGAATAAAACGTCGACATTTAAACCACACCATCTATGGACTAATATAAACAAAAAATCCTTGTAACAAAATATTTGGAAAGGTCATTTTGATTTTTTTAATTTAAGTTAAAGCCAGGCAAAACAACACACGGAGTCCGCAGCTATATAAGCTGTTCGCGGTAAAATGAGCACTTTAGATTCCCTATTTACTTTTATCTTTCAGCCATTATTTATTATTTAACCACCTTTTTATAATAATATTGTCATGTAAGTAATTAACACAGCGTGTAGATTCCACCGCACTCGGAAGTTAACATCTTAGGCTAAGATAAAATATATTTATTGACTATTATTCCAAATGAGAGGACTTTCAAAATAGCTCACTTTACCGTGAATAGCGTATACGCACTTGCTAGAGCAACAAGTTACATACCACGTAGGCGAACGGAATTGGTGCGCCATACAGGAAATAAAATGCAGTCACTTCTGGCAGCCCTTACTACACAATTGCTAATTTGTAGGACCACCTGTTTTTCGCGAAAAAAATTACGCGGAGGCTAAACTTCAAAAGCCTATGCGCACACTTGCAGTCTTCATTTGACTATTGGCCACTTGTCTTTTTTTAAAGCAGGGATTCCCAAACTTTAGTTTTCACCCCTCCCTTCTGCAAAAAAAATATTACGAACTCCCCCCCCCCCCTGGCATAACCTCATTATTATAAGGGTAAAACAAAAACTAGTAAGTGTCTCAAAAGTCTTATTTAATAATTAAATTTTAATGCTTATTGAACACAAATGGCGGTGAACAAATCAATCTTTGAGACGGATGAGCTTGCATATTTTTAACACGATTCCTAATTCTTGGTTGAATAGAAGAAATTGCACAACGTAAATGACTGCAATATCGAGTTTGCTTCTATACTTCTATTTTATTGCTACTATTGCTGAAAACGCCCTTCCACACAAATATGTGCTTGAAAAATGTAAATACAATCGCAGCGCTTGCTCTGCTATGTCGGGATAAACTTTGCAATACTCGACACAAAACAATGTTTTGTCATTGTTCGCAAAATCGTATTTCGCAGCAGAATCATTTTTATTTCCAACGTCTGCTCTTTAAGAGTTTCTGGCAGCGAGTCTATGTCAACATGGAAAAAATCCATTACTAATCTATAAATGTTATCACTACAGTCAGATAAAAAAAGTTTTAATTCTATTTACTAACTGTAGAAGTTAACAGCTCGGAGCCCCCCCCCCCCAACCCCCTTAGCATGACGTCACGCCTCCCTTGGGAGGCGCGCCCCCCACTTTGAAAATCAATGGTGTAAAGGCAGTATGTTATGTGAGTGAGCGAATCCGAGTTTAGTTTCTCCGATACTGATCGTCCGTGAATCGCGGGCTAAAGTACGTTGGAACACAACTTGTCCTAAAATATTTTCGCGATAAAGAGGTACTAATCTCCCATTATTCATGTTGCTTGACACACATGTATACGCTGTTCACGATGAACTGAGCACTTTTGAAAGCCATGTTTATGATCTACTTGTAGGCACGCTGTGTATTCTTCCACCTTATGTAAAATTAACATTGCTATGGGCCTCATCACTTTGTTCATGCATCGGTCATGTGAAACTGTGAAATAAAGAGAAAAGTAAATATTTCACAAATTAGCTTATCATTATACTTATACGCATTAATAACAGGAAGCAAAAGATATCATTTCAGTATTCACAAATTGTTTAATTAATACTTTTACTTCAACGTTAAGACTTGGGACTACTTTCCTTTCGTAGTTACCAACCTCACTGACCACATACCACTCAGTGCACCCGTTAAAATGTATGCTAGTGACATTTTCCATAGGTTGAGTTCAAAAGAGCTCACTTTATCGTGAACGACCTTTACTAATAAGCAGCCACTAGCGGCGCCCACGTACCTAGAGGTCATTGAGTCCTATGTGCAGGCGCTTTCGCCTGCGTGGTATGCAACTTGCTGTGCACACAGGTACCTAGAGTTGCGGACTCCCGGAGCTGTTTTGCTAACTTCAATCTCAATTAAAACATACTAGATGAATTTCTCGAACTATTTGCTACTAGGATCTATTGCGTATATTAGCCTATAGATGCCGTGGTTTGAATTTAGACACATCTTGTATTCTGTTATAACTGCCTAACAAGTGGTTATTTGTGTCTATAGTCAATTTCGTTGGCAACATAGGAACAGTGCCACCCAGTTTATGTAGCTAACTTATTGTGTATACGACGCATGTAAAATAGTCTGCCACTACAGTATGCTTTTTTTTGCCTATTTTCCGAAGGAAAGAAAGGCTTATGAGATCACTTTCCTGTTTGTGTTTCTGTGTCTGTAGGTATTTGTATGTCTGTGCATGTGAAGGCACATGCACAGACTAATTTTTGTGAAGGCGTGAACCGAATTTCACCAAACTCGGTGCACATATAGTTCTAAGTAAGGACAAGTGCGTTTTATAGGTTTTTTACCACGCAGGCACTTACTTTCAAAAATGGCGGTCATTTGAAAATGTAGTGTGATATGTCATATCTCGGAAACTATTCTACCGATTAAAGCCAAATTTTGTATGATGACAGAACAAGATGTAAGGATTGAATTCAGCTACTAATGTTGATGTTGGTTTGCCATTTTGGGAGATAGCGCCCCATGGAATAATGAACTTTACCGTTATATCTAGAAAAAACAACCAATTTTCGCCAAATGTTGCACGTATATAATACTACGATAGGCCAGGTAAATCTAAGTCATTGAAATTTACTATACACTTATTTGGAAAATGGTGGCCATATAAATATTTGAGGTTTATTTGATATAACTACCGTACCATTTCACCAATTTCAACCAAATATTTTACGTTGACGGTGTTTACAGCAAGCATTACATAAGCCAAAAAACAACAGCTTTTGTCCACCATTTTGTAAGATAGCGCTTAATGAATTGAAAATATTTTGTATAATATATTGGGAAACAATTGACAGATTCATGTGAAATTTGGCAACCAAGTAGTACAGAGGTAGGTGATAACTGATTTGTTTTTGGTATTCCAACAAATTATTTTCAAAGCGGTGGCTATCTAGATATTTTATTTGTGTATGTTATTTCATTGAAACCATGTTATTAATTCAAATGAAACTTTGTATGCTGGTTTAATATAATACAACCATCAAATGTGTCTACACAAAATATGTTCTGTCCACCATTTTGAAAAATAGTGTAACAATTGCAAATTAAAATTATGCGAGATCTCCGGAAAAATAACCGAAAATTAGGCATTCAAGCAGCACTATGGCAGGCCAAGTAAACTTATGAACTTTGAGAGGACCAGACACGTATTTTTAAGATGGCGGCCATATAAACATTTTTCCCTCCGAATCTTTTATCTACGAAACTACAAAACAAATTTCAACTTAACTTTGTATGCTGACAGTATCAATTATATCTATCAAAACTGTATATGCAAACTCTCATTTCTCTTCCATTTTGTAAGATAGCCCCACATGAAATAATAAGGTTTTTACGCCGTATCTCGGGAAACAATCAACTGATTCCGTTCAAATTGGTCTAAGAAGTTTCACGAAAATTTATTTGCATCCATGTAGAGGGAAGTAGGCTCATTAGTTAGCAGTAAAATTTTTTTAAGGCTGTTCACGATAAAGTGAGCACTTTCAAAATCAACCTTAGAAAAGTGTCAATGCTCCTAAATTCATATATATTGGCATGCGCTCAGTAAAGTTGGTAACAATAGATAGAAAGAAGTTTCGTATATTAACGGCGAATAGAAAGTGTTAGATAACAATTTATGATAACTTAAATTATTCCTTTCGTTTTCTGTTTTCTTAATGCATGGAAGTATAAAAATTACCATATTTGTAAATATTTTCTTTTCCAATAACTTTACAGTTTTACCCGACCGATGCATCAATAAACTGATTAGACCCATGGCAACGTTAATTTTACATAAGGCGGGAGAATACATAACGTGCATACAAGTGGATCTTTATCAGGGCTTTCACAATTTCTCATTTTATCGTGAACAGCTTATGTAAATATTTATTGTCTCTGCAAATGTGACAAAATTTTACCTCAGATTAAAGTTGCACTAACTCCATTCAAAACGGAGTAACAAAGTCTTACCACTGAAGTATAGGGATATGAGTATGCGAACTGTTTAATCTACGAATCAAGTGTTCAAATTAAATCACACCAGCGAAATTCCATTTTAAATTAACCTACTCGGTTACACATTCACCAGCGGACTTGCTCTGTGAAAACAGTTTCTTTGCTCCAATACACGATTTGTTGCTGCAAAGAAAAAAGTTGTTTAGATATGAACCACTGCAAAGTATGCTTGTCACAAAATAATTTTGGTTTGATCTATTATTGCTAGGGCCACCTGTTTTTCGCGAAAGGACTTCAGGACAACATGTACTCCAAAACACTAGAGCTCAGATCCACTTTGTAATTGGCTGAATTTAACTGTCTGGCATTGTAGGTGCCTGCCAGTGAATCACGGACACTGTGTTGGAATTACCTAATTCTGATTGACCCAGTCAGGTAAGGAACTGTCTCCCGACAAAGACACGTCGCCAATAACCAAATGAAAACTGCACGTATGCCATAGGATATTGGAATCTAGCCTTCGCGTGAATCTTTTCGCGAAAAAACAGGTGGCCCTACTAATAATTACATTATCGTTACAATAGTTCAGCAGATGTCTTTGTAGTAATATCAGTTACACTGTAAAGATAATTTGTGGTCTGAAAATAACGTGATTACTGATTATTAAATAAAATAGAAGTAACAAATCTTTATAAATTATATTTATTAAAGAAATCACTACGACGGCTACGAGAGACAAACCCGTAGCAGCCCCCTTGTTACTAGTCTGACGCTTTTCACCGAACTACAACTTTCCTTTATTCTGTTTTGACTACTTTTGATAGATAAGTTTATAAGACATCAACATGGTGGGCTAGAATATAATGTCACCACTATGGAGGAATTGAGTTTAGTGATTTGTAGAATCACTGCACTTCAGAATGTCATTAAGCGTCTGGAGGAGACCTGTACATTTGCTCGGGTGCAGTCTCTTAACTGCAGAATATGTTGATTTATGAGTGTTTGCGTCAGGACAATAGTTACGAACTGAAAACTGCAACGGACAACAGCAAAACTTTGATATCACTACAACGTTACTTTTAGTACGAAGTGACATTTCTTTACTGTGAACCAAAGCAGTTCAAATATTACTTATTTCACTGCTATAAAGGAAGGTAATGTTACCATAAAACAAAAACGTATACAGAAAATTACTAACAACAAACTTGTTTTTTGTTACCTTCCCTTTGAATGAAAGCAATACTGTGTTATTGTAAACAAAAGAGCCTCGAATTATTTTCTTTGCCGCCCAGAAAACTTCGTAAAAATTATTTTTAGAGTGTGGTAAATATAAAACAGAATTTAATCACAGTTTATAGCTGTGCATAATCTTCGCGAGACTCTTGGTGTGTGTAGGCTGTTCATGGTAAAGTGAGCACTACTGAGGCCCGAGTTACTTTTTCCTTACAGCAATTTCTTATACTTTAAGCATCTATTTAAATAAATGTTGCCATGTAAGTAATAAACACTGTGTATACTCCACCACACTCGGACTTCAACGTCTAAGGATTATATATATATATATATATATATATATATATATATATATATATATATATATATTTTATATATATATATATATATATATATATATATTGATCATTAGTCCAAATGAGAGGGCTTTCAAAAGTACTCACTTTACCGTGGATAGCCTATACGAACTCATTAAAAATGTTTAAAACTCTCCCACAAATAAATATCGATACTTAGGCCTGTTGTGTAAAGAATGCATCCCATCCTTACTGACGAGAACGAAAATTAACGAATATGTCGCCCATCCCATTTGCATCGTATACGTGCTTGTGAGTGAAGCACACAGGTTTGAAAGAAGGTGTAGGATGTTCACAGTAAAATTAGCTTTTTTGAAAGCCCCGCTTAAGATCTACATGTATGTTGTGTATTCTTCCACCATATGTAAAATTTACATTGCCATGGGCCTGATCACTTTATTCATGCGTCGGTCAAGTTTAACTGTGAAATTACTATAAAAGCAAATATTTTACAAATCTGCTCATTTTTACACTTCGATGCATAAAAACCGAAACCGAAAGCAAAAGAAATATTTCAAGTTATCACAAATGGTTACCTAATACATTTATTCAACGTTAAGATATGGAACTACTTTCCCCTCCATTGATACCAACTTTACTGGGTGCATGCCACTCAGCGCTCCCGTTAAAATATATGCAGGTAGGAGCAGTGAATTTTTTCTAAGGTTGATTTCAAAAGTGCTCACTTTATCGTGAACAGCCTCAACTTTTAACAATTCGCTAGGCACGAGCCACATGTCTGGAGATGGGAGGGGATTGGATATTGGCCAGTAACTGTCAGTTCGGCGCTTTCGAACGTCGCAGCTGCCAAGAGGAATCTGTATTTGAATGGGGAGTAAGTGAAAGCGAACCAAACCGGAGCTGGCGCGACGAATTTCATCCTGAAGTGCGCTGTCGACTGCAGTTTTACTGAATTGCGTCCTACCGAGTGACAGCTGTATTGGCGCTGCCTTCAGCGATTCCACGACGATTGCGAGGAAATGTTTTTTTTTTTCTTTTATACCCGGCACGCGACTGATTCGAATTCGACAAATTTCATGCGAAAATTTCACATAAGTACTACTGCATGCTGTATATTTTTTCGCTTTCCAGGCGTGCCATTGGCACTGATTTCCTTCGGCTTCGGAATATTTAGTTAGTAAGTTCTGTCACATTTAAATTTTACAGTTCTCACAGAGTAGTAGAGATTAAACAACTTAGGCCCTCTAGTCCTCAAGGTATAATTTAATGTTTGTAGTAACGTTAATTTTTATGAGAAGAATGTTTTAGTACGGTATTCATAAACATGTCTTGAGCACTAGCTTTGCTAAAACAATCTTATTCGGTGTCTTAAGTTATTTATATTTCTCGACGAATGCTGAAGCTTGCCTCAAGCACATGCAAACAAGGCGATTTTCACGAAGGCCGTTTCTTATTTTCGTGCGCCTTAAGACTGAATATTTCTGTTTCATAGTCACTGGTCGAGATCGCAATTTCGAACCACGTTTCATAGTTGTCGAGACCTTACTTAAGACGGAAAATAAGCTCGCCTTCGCCAGTTCACTGTACAGGTGACTTGCGATTTTTTTTAACGACGAACGCTGATTGGATAACTTCATACGTCGAAATAGCGAAGATTTGTGCAAATTGGCGATTGCTAAGCTCGTGACAGATCGAGACTAATGATTTAATTCCGCACGTGGGTGAAAATCTACATAGTCCTGCCCTGAAATTTTTTTTACAGATCTTTAATTCTACATATGACATTTACTTTTTAACTTAATTCGTATAGTAGAACGGAAATACCAGCAATTACATTACAAAATCTACATATCGCTAAATGAAATGCTACTTAATTTAAAAAAAAACATGTTTGAGTTCTTTAAAAATGTAATTTTTATAGAAAAACCAAATATAGCAAATTATAATGTATGCTAAATCAAAGCTAAAAGGAAAAGTTTTGTACATATAAATAAGTGTAACACAGAGAACAAAAATTGTTAACACGAACGGTATAAAAATAGTCTTTTCCATGTATTCAGTTTTGATATTCGAGTTGTAAACAATCGTTCATAATTGTGTGCCGAGGTATTTATTGCTTGCTTGTGTAAATAAATGACATCACTCACACAATTTTCTTTGCAACATCTTATTACACTCGTCCGCGACATTTTCCTAAGGAAGAAAAGCAATTTTGTTACACTTCAACGAATTAGCGTCACTTTGTTTATAATCAAGTTTTTATGTTTTTGCAATACTTATGTAGCAAAAATCTACTTAGTCATCGAGTTTAATTTATTAAATTTATTTTCCGGGGGAGCAAAAAATGCTTGTGAATTCGGTTGAAATAATCACTTTTTTTTTTTTTTTTTGGACAGCAGAATTTAAGCGAATAATATTAAAAAAAAAAAAAAAAAAAAAAAAAAGGCAGACACTTGGAACAGACCTCGGAAAAAAAATATACAAGGGAATGTAAATTGTAACGGTAAGCGCTAGTTAGACGCACTACTCTGGAGTATAATTGTTTAAAGCAAATCGAGCACTTACGGAATTAATGCTTATTTCATTCTTTCAACCGCTTGTGTGTCATTCCGCTTCACGTGAAAATAAACAATTCCAAGAATTAAACAACTTCTGCATACATGCGCTGATACATTTGAAAGTCTGAAATTCTTATGAACACTAAAATTTTACTACACCGATTCTTAATGTTGGAAAATTATAAGATATCGACATCAGTAACAATCGACAATTCGGAAATTACACATAAAATAAGTCGTTTATGATTGGTACAGAATTTCGCCGTAGTACGGTACTAATATTACGTTTAGTACTCCATAGTTACTCTTTACTATGGAACATAAGCAGCTATAGCAGGTTCATCTTTCTGAAATTATCCTAAGTAGAGTTTAGGCGAATCTACAATGCCGGGGCCGCAGTGGCGCAGCGGCTAGAGCGATACACCTCCCGCCAAAGCGAACCGGGTTCGATTCCCGGTTTCCGCACGTTCCTGTGACCTCTCCTGGGGGGAGCAGGCCGCGTATTAACTAGGGGGATCAAAGGTAACGCAAAGGATTAGCACTCGGATACAAAATGTTACTTTTATTAAATACTAATTTATTGCAATCAAGTCTCAAGTAGGCTTCTCAGTCTCCAATAAGGTTCTTCAGCAACTCGATTACAAGAAGCAATTATATCTCAGCGATTACACTTCAGAGGGGCGTTGATGCCCTTAAGCGAGCTCAAGTAGCTTTACGTCAAGGAGGCTAAACAATGCTCGGAGGGAGCTTAAGCCGTCACGAGTTCCGCACCCTATGTTGACTTAAGTGGCCCTACCAAGGATTTAATATACCCTCTTTGCCGTCGAAATATCACAGCTCTCTCGACGGTGGGCTTTCGTTTGGCATCGAAGGCGGACCACGGGCTGCGGTCCTCTTGTGGCGACCTCGCGTAGAGCCTCCGGCAGCGGCAGGCAAGATGGCGCCCAGAGCCTCCCTTGCTCTGAGCTTATATAGTAACTTCTTGACCTCGTGCTCGATCTCCCGGTATGTGTTGTTTAAAACAAGGCTCAGCTGTCCGAGGTCGCTCTGTGCCTCGCCTCAGCGCGATGCAGGAGCTGGCCCCAGCAACGTGCGAGACGTGCTGGACGATTCCGCTGGTACACGGGTTTTCTCGGGGATCTCCCCCTTCCCCGCCCTTGCATTCCGACGCTGCCCCATGCTCATCTGGCTTCACCCTTATCTGCTCTCAAGACCGCGTTGTCAACCGCCCAAATTCTCCACTCCACTATAAGTTGTAACATCGCAGAATTTTGGGGTTATGTTTACCGTTATTCATAGACATTTTTATTATATATGATTAGTACTTATGTTGTCATTTTATTTTGATATATTTCCAAATTACCTTTTAATATATGAGTTAACAGTATAATCTTTTGTTTGTTATTTTCCATTTCTTCATAAAAGTTACAAAGCAATTAAATGTTTATTAAACAAAAGTACTAAATAAAATTATCCTGGTTGTCTCACGTCTCTCGATTGCTGATTAGCGGAGATATGTTTCATGGTCAGAAGACAGCTAATCAGAGGACAGAAGACAATATAAGTAACGCTGATGTAAAATAGACCACCTCCAGAGACGGACGTGTATTATACGGTAATGAATATTTTGAAGGATAATATATGACTGAGGTGAGTGTGTATATATTAATATTTATTCGAATTGCGGTACGATGTTTCATGATGATCATAAAATGGTGAAAGAATGATAAATATCATATGTTTGAGAATATGAAAAGGTTATTATATGAATAGTTGGTTGAATGTACTGAAGTGGAAGAATTTTAATAAAATGTTATGTTTAGAATCTGAGAGTTTAATTGAAAACGGCGTCCAACGTGTTATACAGCCTATTGCGATTTGCGTGAAATGTAACAAAGTTTCACTGTGTACTCGCCCAGACTCCATTCCCCAAGCCGTTTCCACCGCTGTTCTGGTGAATCATTCATGCCGTTAGAGGATTCCTGTCGCCACGACAGACGCAAGCACGCTCTCCACAGCCCCGTGTCTCACACGTGTAGTTCACTTTCTTTGATTTAAATGGGGAGAGCGTCGAAAACCGCTGCATATGCAGGGAAAGAATGGCTGGGATGTTCTCGACCATAAATCCGTGCGAAAAAAATGAAGCGGGTCTCTTTTTACAGCCACTCGCATTCACCAAAGTTACAACGGCTCCAAGTACGTTCAACAAAATGTCACCGTATTTTCTCTTTTCTGGCCTCGTATACATTTTCATACTACTGTAAGCGGCACTAAACAAAAAAAAAAAAAAGCAATAACGGTATGGCGAATCGTATATATATCGTGACTTTGACATATTCTCGGTTTGTTCCGGCTTTAAAAAAATACCTTCTTTATTGGTGGCGTGTGTTCAAAACATTTCTATCTACTGCAAAAATCATGCAAAAATACACATTACCGTCTCGTCGAATTGATGTAAAGGAACGTAATATAATCAATACATATTTGTTGCACATGAACTGCTTCGAGAACATAAAGAACATAAACGGACAGTGATGCGTAATGAAATTCTGATGTTTGCAAACAAAAGAAGTCTACAACTTGTTCATAGTAATTATTGCTGTGTGCTATGTAATAAAGAGTTTAACAAAATAATGACACGGTCATAAAGATCATTTTCGGTAAAGAAATAAATCTCGTATTACTCATAATGGGCGCAGCGCAAAGTTGTAAACGTCTATTGAGATACAGAACACAAATTGCTGTACCACAGGTCTAGATAATTGTTGATTGCTCATTCTTTACTACGGGTCTTTGTAATAATTTATTATTTGTTCAAATATAAACGTTTACCGTCTTACGTGATATTACTGTTTACGTATAGTGATAAATTATAGACATGCAAAATTCGCGTTATAATTTGAGGACATGTTAAACTTAAAACACTTTTACTTTGTAATATGATGGGCCATTGGACCATTCTTTACTTGCACGCCCCGAATAACTCTGCACCAATAAATGAACACTTCACAATTGTGTACCCCAATCACGTGCAGTTCACACAGAAAGCACGTAACTCAACATCTGTGCAGCAACCAATGGAGAAATTACGCCGGCTCGAATATATATAATACAGTGAATTTTAACTTGATATAAAAAATAACGCGAGTTTTACAGGTCCCTAGTGATAATGTTAATGATGGATTGATTGCGAATTCAACTAAAGACATACATATTAGCTTTCATTTCCAATGAAAAATTGGAGAATGGTCATGCGTAAGCTAACTCTGTGCCAGTTGAGTGCTCGACCTGTGGTTCGTCGTGGTTCATTGGTCGAGTAATGCATAAGAATAATAGGGTTACACTAAAGCTACAAAGAATAAACTCGATATTTAATAATTCGGCGTTTCTAAATCAGTGGATGTGTAGTGCATAGTGTTATAAATATGTCTTACGATCATATTCATAAATTAAAGGGTTAAGGGTCGTGGCTTATAGAATGAATGATAGAAGGTAGAGCATACTGTTAATGAGGGGTTTTAATCATGGCATGTGGCACAGACAATACAACACTATAATACTAACTGTAACGGGGAGCTAGTTTAAATGATATTAAGTTATTATTTCATTATAAATGTAATAAGCACCTCACGCCTGGTTTGTGTGATTCTATGTTGGACTGTCCCCACCTGAAACAAGATGCCGGAGGTTGTCTATAGTTGTACGGTTGACGGCGGGCGAACATACCCATGGCTGCGATCTACCCTGTAGTTTGGCGGGTCGTGGTAAGATGCCGCGCCTCGATTCGGTCTCTATCGGTGCGTTGTTTAACGTTTTGACACAGCTGGCCTCCTTCCCTGATTAGTGGAGGGTTTATTGTTGCTGACCCTTGTCTCAATGCTATGGCGTCCTGGTTTTACTCCCCGGGTTCAGAGTAAGATGTTACACTAAAGTCCATTCATAACAATAGACTGTAAACAAATTAAAATCTAACTCAGTCACACCCAGTGTTAACAACTGTTTACATTACGTACATGAAGGTTATTTTTTTTTTCGATAGTACTGTATACATCGCGGTTAAATGCCCAGCTACCTTTGCTGTGGGCAATTCACTTACATACTTTGCAACTACTCCAGGTTACAAGTGATTCATATTACTGTAGACAAACAAAATTTATACAGATCATCGGTTTTAATAACGGAAAACTGCTCCGTCAGTTAAAGTACAGCTCATGTACAACATCTTATTATTAACGACATCGGAATTGAAGTGGGTCCGAAATGGCTAATAGTGTTTCAGAATTAACATAACGAAAAGTACTTTTGAGAGTATTAAAACCATAGCATTCACACCCAAAGTACAGGAAGGTAATGTTCGGTCGGCAATGTACACAGGCGGGCTCAATGTCCATGATTTTACCCCTCGAAAAGTACTTTTGAGAGTATTAAAACCATAGCATTCACACCCAAGGTACAGGAAGGTAATGTTCGGTCGGCAATGTACACAGGCGGGCTTAATGTCCATGATTTTACCCCTCGAAAAGTACTTTTGAGAGTATTAAAACCATAGCATTCACACCCAAGGTACAGGAAGGTAATGTTCGGTCGGCAATGTACACAGGCGGGCTCAATGTCCATGATTTTACCCCTCGAAAACGCATTCAAAAATCGTGCAACTGTTCTCCTTCAAAAATGGTTCGCCTCACTATCTAGAGCACAAGGCCCGCTGTTCGGTGTTTTGTGACAAAGAAAATAGTATTGTGTCATGGCAAGTACAGCATGCGTCAAAACATTTATTTTTTGTAACATGTGAAGTCATAAATTGAAATGTGTCTGGAAAGGTTTTTGCTTAGTTTATTTTGTCATCCCGTTGTGAAGCATTCGCCAGCATGTAACAAAACTAACATTGATTTGAAGACTCTCGTCTATTCGCTCTCTCTTCACACTTTTTGAATCAAACCTTTAAAAAATCACCTCATCTATGACGTATTTAGTTATTTCCTTAATATGCCATGTATCATAAGCGTTTTATACCTCTGTTAACATAGAAGTTTATTATTTTCCGTCAAATCAATGTTTTACCTACATTTCATCTATAAATTATAATATTTCATTTATAATAAATATGAATACAAACTTGAGAAAACGTGTGTGTTGGTAGCGCCTAGTAAGAAATAGTTCTCATGAAAAATATTATTACATCTGAGTGCGCACGAATTCGGTACGTTGTCATTTATTGTAATTTTGTAGACATAGTTAAGCTTTTGTTGATCGAGGCGGAGGAATATCCTGGAAGTAAGACTTTAGCCGGGCTTCAGGAAGGTGCGAAGTAACCGTGAATGGATTATAGCGTGGCAATTTTAAGTTGTTAGAAACGCGGGTGTGTTACACCGGTGTCAACTAGGGGCCGCGGTAGTGTAGCGATTAGAACACTCGTCTTCCAACACAGCGGAACAGGCTTCAAACCCGCATCGTCACACGGGGGAAAAAAAAACACGGCGAACTTTGCCGTCAGGTCAGCTGCTGAGTTTTCTTGGGGTATTGGGGTATTCCAGTTTTCTCTCTCCATTGCATTCCACTGTTGCTCCAGCTTTACCTTCACGGGCGCTGAAGACAGCAGTGTCCATGCAACGCTCAAACAGCTGTATCTTTCGCTCTTTCGCCCACTCTTATAACATATTTTTGATACGTTTCTAAAGTGAACAGAATCTAAACTCCAGCAGCGACGAGTTAAGGCATGGCGCTTTTGAATTGGGTTCATACTTTTCATCTTGGATTTTTTTTTACAGCACTTACTAACTGAACTTCATGATTTTATATTTAAAATTTAAGATTCTTTAAGCAATACTGGACTACTACCACGACGTCCCGAAGTTTGTATTATTTCCCTTTTAACCACATTTTCTCATGCGAGAAGAAAGTAATTAACCTCGTTAATTCCCGGAAATTAATTTGAGAGTTCAAGTGATGCAATCGTTACAATTTTTGGCTAGCGTTGTACTTGTGTTTGGCGAGGTTTATTCAACGAGTGAAGAATGTACCGTTAATTCGTTGATGTCAGCATTAACCGTTCACATATGATGGGTGCAAAAATGTTACCAAACCAAATTTCTTACGAGGAAGAGATTCAAAACCCCAGCTACTGATTCCTCGTTGTGTAGAGTTCCAGCCATCAAACATGCAACATGTCCTCGATAAAGGACCGAACGGGATGAATAATGAGCGAACATTCGATAGTTGCCGTGGGTGTCACAATAGTAATGTGAGGAAAAAAAAATTGTTTTGAAAATGAAAGTAAGTCATATTGAAACAGGAAATTAAGCTATGAAGAAATAGGCTATATTTATATCCAAGATGACGTCACTTTAAACCGTTCATCCAAACTCCGTGTGCTTGATCGAGCACGTGTTGCACTTGAAGAATATTTATTGCCGGTGCTGTCCACAGCGAAGAATCATTCGCCGGTCTTCCTTGTATTTTCACTTACGAAATCTTCTACGACTCCCGTACGAATGGTTAATACTGACAAAACCAAGCACGTAGTACACTCGAAACAATGTACAGCACACACCAAAAATACTGCATGGCTGCAGCACCTGAGCTCCTAAATGAGTTCGCAACCGAACGGGTTAATAAGGCTTTTAATGCATCGGATCCCTTTCATTTTTCTGACATCATTGAGCACTTTTGAAATCCCTGCTGCAGCTCTACTTTGTCCTCTATTCGTACGCAAATTATTTTTGTCATTAGCTTGGCGACTTTACACGTGCGTCAGTCAAGTGAATACGTGAAACGTAAACGTGTTATATGCTGTTCACGGTAAACTGAGCATTTTTGAAAGCCCTGCTTAAAATATATTTGTATGTACGTCGTGTGTTCTACCGCCTTATGAAAAATTATCACTGCCATGAGCCTCATCACTTAATTCATGCGCCGATCAAGTGAAATTGTGAAATTATTAGAAACGTAAATATTTTACAAATCTGCTAATTTTTACACTTCGACGGATCAAAAACAGACAAAGCGAAAGAAATAATTTAAATTATAACAAAAGGTTGCATAACTCTTTATATTCGACGTTAAGATATGGAGCTACTTCCCATCCATCGTTTACTATCTTTACTGGGCGCATGTCACTCAGAGCACCCGTTAAAATATACGCAGGCAGGGGCAGTTGCTTTTTTCTAACGTTTATTGCAAAAAAGCAGACTCTGTCGCGAAGACCCTGTACTAATAAATCAATTCATGCTTTAATGATAACAAATTAATAAATGCCAAATTGATCAGCCATAAATTAAAATATTTAATTCGCAATATCGCATTAAGATTTAGAACTACTTTACTTCATTCGTTGCCAACTGAACTGGGAACTTGCACGCCATTGCACACGTCAGCATGTACGCAGTTAACGGACAGTGATTATTTTTCTCGACGGTTAATTTCAGAAGTTCCTACTATGTCGTGGACAGACTATACCACTGCGTCACATAGCAATTATTTTTTTTTTTTTGCGAGCGACGATAACAAGACGTAGTCGAAACCTTATTAAAATCACCTAGAACGGAAACTTAATAAAACATACAGTGAAAAAAAAAAACTCGAGCATTTCAAAGAAAAGATTCAAGACCATTCAAACTCTCTCGTAAGAAAACTGAACTCACCAGAATGAAACCGCTTGTTTTTGTCTACTGATCACCTACGCGAAGACTAGCAGGAAATACTTCAAAAAGAAGATCCAGATATTGCTGCGCGGCGTGCAGTGCTTCCGTTGCCATGCTTTCCACGTAGATGCAACTACGAGCTGTACCGTTTTAATTTTCTCCTACCTTTAAGGTTGAAGTAAAGCAACTGCCTATGATGCACTGCACCCGACTATACAATTCGTGAAGAACGCATCAAATAAGTAGTACAGATACCATAAAAGCTGTCAGATAAGTGCGATGTATGCTGCTTATGACAGAAGAATGAATACATATATTTTGCAGCATTATAAAATATTTCACTAAAATATAATTTTTAAATGTAAAAAATTAATCGATTGAAATAGTCTGTATTTTAAACAAAATTTAAGCATACTTCAATTCTGGATGCTTCAGAAAGAAGAATTTGCAAGAAAATCTTCTTCATGGAATATCGCCATAATGTTTAATATGACTGTATGTAATACAATTGTAACAACAATGTAGAAAATAATTTTTATAATTAATTTTATGTGCGTCCATTTGTCACAAACATTCATGCCTGAAACTGACGTAAATTATAATTATAAGATTGAAATGACGCCTTATTACTACAATTTTATTACAAATGATCACAGTAAACATTATAACGATCTTTCTTGAAGATTTTCTTGTAAATTCTGCTTTGCGAAGCACCCAAAACGAAAATGCGCTTAAATTTTGTTAAAAGTTGAACTCGAACGATCGATTTTTTTTTCCATTTAAAACGTGTATTTTAGTAAAATATTTTAATGCTGCAAAATATACACATTCTTCTTTCATATACAGAATAAATCGCGCTTTTCTGACAATTTTTTTATGGTGTCTGTACTACTTTTTATGAGTGATTCACGTTGTACAGTCAGGTACAGTGATCCATAGGCAGTTGCTTTACTTCAACCTTAAGGAAACTACGCAATAAAAGTTCTAAACGTATAATTTTTAAAACCTTTTTCAAAATTTTGTATTTCAATTTTTTTACCAAACTCTACGGGCTTAGATAATTAGTATTTAACTTTTTTTGCCAAAAGCCATATTCCTAGGATGCTTATTTTCTGAAATACGCGTAGATGCTCAAATAGCGAGTCTAATAACATAACATAACAGAAAATTATATATTGACTCCGTCCCCGGCGGTTAGACATTACGAAGTTAATGATATTCTTTTTGCGATTAATATCCATACTACGTCTGACTTTGATGAGGTTATGTCTTGCCAGGTAGTTTTCCTCCCTTATCGTCTCTCAGCAGTAATTTTCATTGTGATGTTATGCATCGATATGATCTTACGAATTGCGAAATTTTTTTGCCACGTACGCCTTTACTGCTGGGTGCGATCTCCAACACACTATGCCCGCACAAATCCAAACTCATGTGACCTGGTGTCGGTGAGAACCTCTGACTTGGCCATTCCAGCTCAGCCCATGCCCCTCCTCGGGGCCGCGGTGGCTGAGCGGTTAGCCAGCTTGCCTCCCACCAAGGCGAACCGGGTTAAAATCCCCGGCCGGATCACTCCCAGATTTTCTCACTTGGGAATCGTGCCGGCCTATGCCACTGGTATGCGGGTTCTTCGCGGGGAGCTCCCGTTTCCGTCGCCCTTACATTCCGTCGCTTCTTCATTCTCACCTCAATCACCCTCGTTGGCTATCAAGACCTCTCTGTTAAAAGCCGCCTTATTCTCTCCACTCACTCATGCTCCTTGTTTCTTTCCACGACACTTGTGGGGTTCCCGAATCTACACAGAAAATATGTTCAATTTATACTAACTATAAAAAAAACACTTGAGAACGCATGTTAGGGACACCCGAATTTAGCGAAAAGATTTCACGACCAGTTCTATTTCATAACCCTTTAGCTCAGATTCACTTTTGAGATTGGGTAATTTAGAAGCTACACATATTAAGCATCTGCCCACTAATCAGAGATGTACACTCTAAGAAATATTCGGGAATTTACCATACCAGTGCATAGGCCTACTCTTAGTGAGAAAGCAGTAATTGTAATGTTTTCCCATATACATACATTGTAGCGTTTCTACATTTGCTCAGGAAACAGTCAAATGCATAGGGAAGTTCAAAATTTTGTATAGCAGCAACGCTATACATTCCTATATCTGCAGCTTGATGTGTGGTATTATTGCCATACAGTGTATAGGTTAGAAATTTCCATTACAGTTTAGGAAGTTTACCAGACAATGATTTACAGTGTACAGCATTGGAGTAGTTTAATTATGAGGGACCAGTCAAGTAAGAAAATGTCTTCTCACAGACACACGCCTCCAATAAGCAAAAGGAAACATGGTATGTTCGTAGGGCATTGAATTCGTGCATGTGCGGAAATCTTTCGCACGAAATTCGCGCGTCCCTACGCATCGTTACGTTGCAACAGCTCGCCGGGGACTCGGGGGGGGGGGGGGGGGAAATACTGCTACGTCACTGAGCTTGGGTCGGCCTGCACGTATACGAGCGCGCGTGCGTGCGTGCGCGCGCCTACCAGCAGGTTGCAACGCACGGCGTCAGTGGCCGGGTTTTGGCGGCCGAGGTTCGTGACCAGAATCTGGAGCACCCGGGGGTAGCGTCCCGCACGATCTAGCTCCCCTCCTTCGGGAACTGTTCTTATCCTTCCCTCTTCCTCGTGGGAGCAAATTCCGCTCCGTCTACTCCCGCACAGCAGGGAAAGAGTTATATGGATGTGCATGTTTTCTGTGATATCGTTGTTTGCGCGTAAACGCTTATCTCGGGAAATTAAAGTTCTGGAAATATGACTTTTTGTCAGAAAAAAAAAAAAAAAAAAAAAAACCAATTATCTATGTCCCTATCATTTAACTTTGTCATATTCAGTATAATCTTGGAGAAAACATTTCGTGAAGATGGTCAAACATCGCATTTTTAAAGCTTACCTGTGCAGTTCTCTTAAACGCCAACAGAAAAGTACAAATATACTGACGTAGTTTAATCTGCGGACTTTCATCGGGTGCAATAAAACCCCTATGTTACAGATCTAATTTGCACAGTACAGCGTCACGGCGGAAACACTGCACGCCTTGCGCGTAGGAGCGATGAGGCGCTAGGCGTGCGTGTTAGTGTCACCCGTATCGCTCCCTCGCTTCTTGACCTTGGACGCGCAGCTCCATCCCACTCTTAAGGGAACTATGTATATGTAGCTGCATATACAAGGTCAAGAAATGAGGGAACGGTACGGGCGACAGTTACACACACTTCTAGCGCCTCATCGCCCCTTACGCGCAAGGCGTGCAGTGTTTCCGTCCTAACGCGGTACTGTGTAAATTATATCTGAACACAGGGGTTTTATTACACGCGATGGAAGACCACAGATTAAACTACTCCCGTATATTTGTACTTTTCTCTTGCCGCTTAAGGAAACTGCATAGGCAAGTTTGAAAAATGCGATATTTGACTATTTTCACGATTTTTTTTCTCCAAGAATACACTTAATATGACAAAAGTAATAAAATAGGGTCTTAGATAATGGTTTTTTAAATCTATTCTGGCAAAAAGTCATATTTCCAGAACTTTTATTTACCGAGAAACGCATTTACGCGCAAACACGATTTCACATAAAACGTTTCAGTACATAGGACTCTTAAACATATAGCACGTTCGCGGTTCCCCGTTTCTTCACGTTTTTTAAAATCAAACCTTCGAAAAGTCACCCCGTGTATAACGTGTTTGGTTGTTTCCTAAATATCCCATGTATGTACATACCACAAGCGTTTTATACTTGCGTTAACACAAGTCCCTTATTTATACATGATTTGAAATATAATTTACATTTTATTTATGTATTTAAATATCTTATTTATAATCAATAATATTTCAAGAGTGCTCAGATTAGCGTGAACAGTCTATAACAAAGAACCTGTGAAATTCGCGTTATTATTTGAGGACATGTTAAACTTAAACCACGTTTCCTTTGCAATACGTGTGTCACAGGACCATTCTTTATATGACACGCCCCGGGTAAATCTGCGTCAATAAATGAACGCTTCACTATTGTGTGCCCCAGTCACGTGCAGTTCACTCAGATGCAGCAACCAATTTGGAAATGACGCCGGCTCGAGTATATATATAGTACTATGAATTTTAACTTGATGTCAAAATGATGCGAGTTTTTCAGATCCCTATATATAACCATCTTTAACATAAGCTGGGTGGCACGAAATTGGGCGTGGTTTCCGTGCAGATGTGTCGCTGGCTCCTGATCGTGTCTGATAATTATGGCCAAATTGTAAACGTAGCATAAAGATATACATGTGTTTGAAGACTAGCAGAACCTAAAATTAATTCGCTAAATTTCCCATCCCTTATCTATGGCGAAAGTGTACTTAGCCTGTTTCGTTAAAAACATTTGTCGCTAGTTATTTGGTTCACATTGGTGTTAATTTGTACATATCAGCAGGACACATAGTATTGTGAAAAGAAAGTATGAGTTTGAAAGTATAAAATTTACAGCGAACATGTTATAGCAAGGGACACCCGATTTTCGCGTAAAGACTTAACGACCTGTTGAATTTCATAACACTTTAGTTCAGATGCACTTCTTGTGATTGGATGATCCTGGTGTTACACGTCTTAGGGAGTCTGCCCGCGAATCACAGACGCACAGTATTGGAGTAAGCTAATTATGATTGGCCAGTCAAGTAAGAAAATGGCTTCTTACAGAGACATGTCGCCAGCGAGCAAAAGGAAATGACTGGCACGCTCGTGGGGTACTGAAATCTAGCATGTGCGGAGATCTTTTCGCGAAATCCAGGTGTCCCTAATTACAGCCAGTTCTTTGCAAATATATACTTGCAGTACTTTTTTTTAAGGTTTATTTCGAGTGGTTTCTGATAAACTGGAAAAGGCGTTCTACATGTGTCGCAGCCCATATATGATTAAGGGATTTTGCTTGAATGTGCAGAAGACTGTTAATTATAGCTTGGTGCCGTCTTAAAATGCTAAAATGTAGGATTTATGTTTGTAATACGTAGGGGCAGTGATATATAGGGACAGGTGTTTTTCGCTAAAATATTATTTATCATGCTAGACTTCAATACCCTACGTCCACGACCATAATTTCCCTTGGTTATTGGCCAGATGTCTACGTGAAATGATATGTTCTTTTTTGACTGGGCCAATCGTAATAAAGTGCTCCGACATTGAACGCCCATGATTTGCGGGCAGACACTTGAGGCACGGGACATTAAAAATCGTCCAACATGAAAGTGCATTATGAACTAAAGTGTTTTGGAGTACAACTGGTCCTGAAATCTTTTCTTGAAAAACTCCCGTCTCTAGTGATATTTCGCGAAAAGATTTCGAGACAAGATACAATTCAAAGTACTGTGGGTTCGCCCAACTTTTTTGATTGGCTGAAGCATTTTTCGGCCGGTGTTGACTGTTTGCTCACGTATCAAGAAGGTAGAGGGTCGGTGTAACGGAATACTGAGCGGCTCGGTCAAATAAGAAAACGACATCAGCAGCCAGTGGAGGTATTACAACAGCCAAGGTATACATATAGTGTTGAAGTCTATTGTGTGCTCCGATTTATTCGCGGAAAATCAGTGGCCCTAGTAACAGGCAAAGAAGGAAAACTTAGAACGCTGTTGGTACATCGCTTCGTCGCAGCGCCCCTCAGATAAGCTCGTGAATTGAACCAAAAATAGGCACTGCTGTCAGAATATAAATGATGTGGTGGTTCTTTTCATGTAGATTTATATAATCGCTTATTGGTAGGTACCTGCAAAATTGGCGTTATTATTTGAAGACAGGCTAGACAATAACCACTTGTGATTTCGTATTGCCTTTGTAATTGGAGAACAGTTGGTCCAGTCACGTCCAGCCAAGTCGAAAGGGAAAATGTGTCCTCACTGCTGCAGAAGCCAATAAACAATTGGCACCGACTGAAACCTACATAGTTCCTACAAATTGGCTTCGCGGGATTCTGCGTCTGATTGGTTGCCGGGTACTGTGGACGTTTTCGCATTGGCTGGGCTTCCGTTTGGTTTGCGGGACCTGACCGCCCGAACACGACACTTCCGCCGTGTTGCTGGCAAGCCAGTTCGTTTCACCAGCTCCGTACGGCTGAGAGGCGCGATGCTCACTGCTGTCCGGCTTCTGTATTCTCAGTCATTCTGCGGCTGAATGCCAAGAGCATGTCCACAGCGCAAGCGAAGTTGTGCGATAAGGAAACAGCCGGCATTCGAAACGTTGGTGAATTTTTTTTCTGTAGTCTATTCACGGAAAAGTGATCACTTTTTAAGGCCTTTCCAACATACATTAACCATTAATAAATATTATTTATTGAAACTTTAGACGTTAACTTTTGAGAGTGGTGGAATGTGTACACTGTGTTGATTAGCCAAAAAATGGCGCAAAGCTAGAAACTGGTTTGGAAGAAAAAATTTAGCAGGGCCTTAAAAAGTGCTCACTTTAACGTGAACAGCCTATACACAACGGTACTCAGAGGCGCCTTGGTTGTATGTCGTATATTACGTAATAAATAAACGAACCTTTTGACTTGTAGCAGATATGCGCGTGTGTGTGAAATACTGCTGAGAATAGAGCGTGTTGCTATGAAACTACGAACGGCAAAAAAAAGGGGGGGGGGGGGGGATTTGGCCCACAATGTTTATTTCCTTGGCGCAGTGCACGAAATGTTAACAAGAATAAAATATTCTGGGTCTGTACACTATCAACAGTGATAATTCCCCATGAAATATATTAAACTAAAATGCATGCATGAGCTGCGATCTAAATTACGTGGTTTTAAATCTCGGGCACTGAAATACTACGCCATGCCTTTATTACGCATTATCACAGAATAGTAATGAACATTTTAAAGACAAAGTACTGCGGAACTACAGCTAACTATTTTTTCCATCAGCTTATTTTTTTTTCTTACAATGTCTGATATTATAATGGCATTACAAGTTTGTTTCGTCATAATTTTTTTGTTACCTGCTCTAGCTCTGATTGCAGTACTGCGAAATTGAAATAATAAAACCGTAAGATTTAGTGATACAGAAACAACAAAAATATACTGCTAATCAATTAATTTATTAAATTTTAACCTAGATGCAGATGAGTTAACTGCAAGGTTGCATTCTAACAGGACTTCAAAACGATCTTAAATAAAAATGACTTTAAAGTGAAATGATTAAATTATTTGAAATTGGTTACATAATAAGAAAAATTACCTGAATTGACTTCATATTACCGGAAATACTAATATCAAATTAATCGTCAATTAAGATCTCTTATCAGTACCAAGAACAAAATTTTCCGCCACAATTTGATACTTGTATTGTTAAATGAATTTCCGATCAGTACCTATCTATTGTACCAAAAAATATGGATGATATGCTTTGACATTTCTTGTGACGTATGCAGCAGTAAAAAGCGTGTAAATATCCATCCAGTGGTACTTGTTACACATCATCATATCATGTAAACAAGAAATCCGAATACCGTAGAAGTGAATAATAAAAACATTATAACTTAAATAAAAATGTTTTATTGATCATCGAATGCAATTTAATACCGGAACAAATCTCATTATGAGATCATCAAAACGGAACATTTTTTGTATTGAAAGAAAAAAGTTCGTGATATCTAAACGGTAACTTTACACAGGTATCCGTTATTTTCAGTGCGTATTGGGCTTTCACGTAACTATGACAAGTTTATGTGATATTCTGGAAAAGATCTTCAAGGAAACTGTCATGGAAAATTATGTTTTTTTTTTTTTTTTTTTTTAACTCACTTGCTAATAATCACACATGTATAGGAGATGTGTGTACATGTCTGTAAGTATATAGGATTACCTTATATATAAACACATTCTCCACATACAAACTACCTATTTTTAGGGACACTCGAATTTCGCAAAGAAATTTCACGACCAGTTGTATAACACATTAGCTGAGCTGCACTTTCCGTGGTTGGGTGGATTCCGTGTTATGTGTTTGCGCGCGAATCACAGACGCACAGTATTGCAGTAGTGTAATTCTGATTGGCCAGTCAGTTAGGATAATGTCTTCCCACAGAGACACGCCACCAATAAGTAAAAGAAAACTGCTGGTCCACTGTAGAGTATTGGAGTCTAGCATATGCGGAAATCTTTTCGTGAAATTCGGGTGTCCCTACCTATTTTATATTTGCCGTCTCCCCATCTCCCACCCATTCACCTAATAAATGTAATGTCTTTATTTGCAGAAAAATATCACACAATATCTTCATAACGGACACCATGTTTTCTGATAATTATTACAATGAAACCTTCTCAGCTGTGCGGTTAGCATGCTAGCCTGTCACCACGGCGGCTCATGTTCGATCCCCGCAGAGTTCCGTTCCGAATCAAACCTACTTGCAGTTGGGAAATGTGGCGAACATTTCCAGTGGCTGGTGGGGTTTCACGGTTAATAGTGTGATGGAGATGCGCGTCCAAGGTTCCAAGGTCAAGAAGCGAGGGAGCGATACGGGCGAAACTAACACGCACTTCTAGCGCCTCATCACTCCTACGCGCAAGGCGTGCAGTGTTTCCGTTGTGACGCTGTACTGTGTAAATCATATCTGTAACAGTAGTGTTTTATTACACGCCATGGAAACCCACAGATTAAACTACGCCCGTATGTTTATACTTTTCTCTTGCCGCTTAACTAAACTGCATAGGAAAGCTTTAAAGAATGCGATATTTGACCATTTTCACGAATTGCTTTCTCCAAGAGTACTTACACTTAATATGACAAAAGTAAAAAAATAGGGGCAGAGAATTTTTTTATTTTTTTATTTTTATCTTTTCTAAAAAGAGAAAAAAGTCGTATTTGCCGAAAATGAATTTACCGAGATACGCTTATTCACGCAACAACTATTTCACAAAAAATGCTTTATTACATCCTCATTGTAACGCTACCAATGCTTCCCATTACTGTCAGCCGGATTTCAGTGGCGACGAGCATACAGATGCTCACACCAATAGCTCATCTACAATAAAAGTGAGTAATTTGGTTTACGAATGTATCCAGTAAGAGATTTTATACATACCCATTTAGGTAGTAAAAATGCTAACCTTTGTGGCTGAAACGAATGCACATAAAAATAAATTATAAAAATATTTGTTAAAATTTTTACTTATATTTTATTGGCTGAACCCAGATAAATTATTATACAATTCTTTCTTGGTGCTTTTTTTTTTTTTTTTTGCAAAATGAGATTTTTACTATTTAATTAATTTATTTTTAAAACAATTAAATAAGCATATTATATCATAATATTTTGCAGTGGTAGAATAAAAAATACACTATTCATTCGTATGCAACGCAAATTGCACGTTTCTGACAATTCTGGTGTGTGTGCTTTTGTTTGTGAGTTCTGCATATTGTACTACCCTCACCCTAGGGTGCACAAGCAACACTGCATTTTATTTAATTTTACAGTTTTTCAGTATTCACGTTACGTCAGCGTTTTCAAAAGAAAATCCACAAACCATTGTGAAACTATTCCAAATACGCTTAAAAGCAAACGACGAGGGATCAATATATATATATATATATATATATATATATATATATATATATATATATATATATATATGTGTATATATATGTGTATATATATATATATATATATATATATATATATGTGTGTATATATATATGTGTGTGTGTGTATATTATATATATATATATATATGTTTTTTAATATTTGACGACGTTAAATTTTCTTATTTAATACAACAAATTTTGTGGAAGCTAATGTGTTCCCACAATTTCCTTTTGAAACGGGCGTATTCCGAAGACGAGACGATCATATTCCGGAAAAAAAACCTAATAATGACTTAAACGCCCACGGGACGAAATCTTATTCTCATGTACTCCTCTCGTATTCATTACAAATGTTCTTAGCATAAGCATCATATAGATGAAGCTAGACTCTATCAAGAAATAATTTGTTATTTATTCATCATTATGATTTATACATGAAACAATTATTATAATTTGATTATTATAATTAATAGAGTGCGTTTTATTGTCTTACCTGTGCGCGTCTCCAACTACCCCAAGAAAACTACAGTTGTGCATGTGTATATAGGCTGTTCACGGTAACATGAGCAATTTTGAAAGCCTAGTTGAATATCTACTTGTATACAAGTTGTGTCTTCTTCCGCTTCATGTAAATTTAACATTCCCATGGACCTCATCATTTTATTCATGCCTAAGTAAAGTGAAACTGAGAAACTATTATAAAAGAAAGTATTTTACAAATCTGCTCATTTTTACCATTCAGTACATAAAAAAAACGGAAAGTGAAATAAATAATTTAAGTTCTCATAAATGGTTACCTAACACTTTTTTTTTTTTGTTTCTGAGTTAATATCTGAAACTATTTTCCCCTCCATCGTTAGCAACTTTACTGGGCGCATGTCAGTTAGTGCGCCTGTTGAGATCTATGCAGGCAAGGGCAGTGACTCTTTTTCCTAGAGTTGGTTTCAAAACTGTTCCCTCTATCGTGAACAACCTTTAGCATTGCACATGTCCGAGTCGTTGAACACGCACCACTTGAAAAACTGTGCAAAAAGTTTTTCCAAAATTAATTATAATGAATCAGGTCCATGGGATGGATGTAAATTAGAACAACTTACCGTAATTTATTACTTAAGAAAAAATTGTAAGCTGAACATGTGTTAAACAAGCCCTACTGAATTCAAAAACCAAACAAAACAGCATCTAAATATAATAACTTCAACTTCAGATTACTTGTTACTGAGATTTATTTCTGAAATATTTCCCCTTTAATTCTAATATCGCATTCTTCAAAGTGAACAGCAACTATAAAAGGACAGGCAAATGTTTATTAGAGGGGCATCGTTAATTTTTGAGGACAGGTGCCCACGCTTTTAGTGCATATTTTTGTTCATAATTTCAGTAATATGAAAAGAAAGCGGCCGTTTTTATTAACAGTTTCACTAGTGTCTTATTATTATTTCATTTAAAATTCTCTTCTTGGAAAGACGTCTGATCTCAGAGGTCGGTTTCCTGGAAAACTGTGTAAGTAGGAACACAGGTACTGTCTGTTTTTTACCTCCTTTTTCTTAGAAAAAGTAACAAATAAAGGAACACTGAGAAGAAACAGACAAAAAGGTTACGTATTTCACAGCACAGCAGTCGTACACGCTCTATTTTATTACGAGCTTCGTTTACACGCGTTTACATTATTCTTGGCTGTTTTTTTTTTTTTTTTTTTTTTTCAAGTTGAAAGCTCAGGGTTCCCAACTGGTTGTTGGAAATTTTCTGTATTCAGATTGTAATATTTCCGTACCATCACGAAAATTTCCCTACATACATAAATAAAAGTACCAAAAATAAGAACAGGTATGCAAGCATTAATATTTTTATCTGTGCTTGTAGTTATGGAAAACTAATTGAAAAATAGTACCAAGTATGTATTATACTATGAATTAATCGAATTTACATAATAATATGTCACTGTAGCCATAAAGAAGAATTCCATACACATAAACCTAGTTTCAGTTTTATATGCAATACAGAAATGTTTTAAATATGTCTACTAATCAAATTTAAACGACATACGTTATTCCTGAATTAAAATATGTGTATCAGTATACGTTTTTTTTATAAAGTGTGGATATTTTTTTTCGAAATATCAAATATTTTTATGATCGACATGTTAACCTTAGCGTCATGAATCAACCAGAAAAAAAAAACATGCACATATGAAAATTCCCATACATTTATTGTATGGACTGTACGTTTATAAAATCTCCGTACATTTATTTTTAAACGAAGGATTGTTGTAAGCGTGTGAAAATTTGCGTACGGCTGGCAACGCTGTGAAGCCTCGCATTTTTTTTATAATGTCGTCCAAACAAAAGCAAAACTATAAAAAAAAAAAAAAACACAGACGAAAAGCCGAGTGGAAATGTCAGAGAACCCCAAACAGTCGTGGGCTGGCGTGGACAACAAAACAAAAACAATTGTGTGTCATTGACAGACGTATTCAGTTCGTGACTTCGTGGTGGTGGGGGGGGGGGGGGGGAGAATGTGAATGTGGGGTGAATTTCAGTTTCCCTTATGTAATACACCTCCAGCTTTTGCTGTGTTGTTGCATGTATGCGCTAGATGTTCTCACTCCGTTCCGATGATACGCTCGCTAGCAAATGCAATTTCCTTACATAATTTATCTTGCAGGTAATTTATCAGTGGAAAATATATCATCACAACTAGCGAAAAAAAAAAAAAATCCTGGTGTTTGAAAATGCATGCACCCTGAAAATACGTGTATGTGCATAAACGTATGGATAGGGGCGCCTGTTTTTTCGCGAAAAGATCTCAGGACGAGTTGCATTCCAAAGCAATTTGGTTCAAGACCACTTTCGTGATTCGATCATTTTAATTGTTCCGTGTCTAATCTGCCTGCCCGCGAATCACGGACAGTCATTATAGGATAAACTTGATTGTGATTGGCTCGCTCATGTAATAGTCAATCCTCACACAAAGACAAGCGGCCAATAGCCAAAGGAAGGTTGCGAGTGTGCTAAAAGGATATTGAAGTCTAGCCTCCATGTATATCTTTTCGCGAAAAACAGGTGGCCCTACGTATGGATTATCAAATGTATAGGCATAGACACAAGTATTACACTTACACGCATGTGTATATGTACACATCTGTGTTATGCACATAATATGGTATCTTCGTACAAACGTTTACCATTACGATTTCGTGACTAATTGTATTGCAAACCTTAGTAACGACGGAGGAAAATATAAATATATTTTGCCGCCACATGTTCATTCGTGGCTATAATTCACACCAGTTCTTGAACAAACATACACGTCCGAGTTGATTAGCATTTAACGTTATTAAGAGTTCAAAATAGAATATACAAAACAGCTATTTCTCTCGACACCCCAAAGACAAATCATTTTTTTTCGAGTGCACTTATATGCACAATCTACAGAGCTGGCGTTTAATGTCACGGCAACAAAGCTATCATACATTTTTTTTTTTTAGCGAAACATTCAGAAAATTAATTTTCATGCTGAAAACACAAACTCTGAAAATTAATTTTAACTGCGTACAAGTTTATAAGTAGTTTGTAGTATCTTATTGTTACTTGGAATTCTACGAAGACAAATATAGTCCGTTCACGACTGGAACAGTCTTACTTGGAATCTTTACTACTCCCATTTTTAACCAATAAATAAAAAATACGCTAAATCATTATTCTCGCTCCGTGCAGCCAAACTAACTGTACCCGCGCCAGTCACTGTTTGCCGTAACGATGCCTGCAGCTGACGACTAAGGTGTTGTTCAAAAGGCTGTTCCAGTCGTGAACCGACTATAGACTTGGTGTGGCCACGTGTTTTCATTAACCTTTCTAATATTCAGTAGAATGTGCAGTCGCATTTCGCCAGCACGACGGCTATCTGTTCGATTCCCGGTTCGGCCATCCTGATTTCGGTTTTCCATAATCACTCCAGGCGAATGCAGGAATGAGTCCATAGCAAAGCCCATGGCCGATTCCTTCCCCAATCCCTCTTCCCTGTGCAACTTGCACCGTCTATAATGACCTCGCTGTCGACGAGACGTTAAGCCCACTTAACTTAAGTTGCCTCACCTTTAGGAAACGGCTGCCCTTTCCCTTCCCCCGACACCTCGCACCTTCTGTAACTACCTTTCTTCGAAGGCGTGTTTCCCTACGCCTTTTTCACCGCTCAGCACAGCATATACGTTAGTCACAGTGTAGTTTATCATACGGAGGCAAATCTTACATGTTCTTACGGTGGTGTAGTGGTTAGACTACTCGCCCCTCCACCTAGGCGAACCAGGTTCGATTCCCGGCGGGGTCGCTCCCGGATTTACGCGCTTGGGAATCGTGCCGGACGAAGGCGCTGGTCGGCGGGTTTTCTAGGGTATATCCCATTTACCCAATCTCGCATTCCGGTTCTGCGCCATACTCACCTCACTTCGCCCTCATCGGCTCTGAAGACCTCGATGTTAAGATCCGCCTAAACCTCTTCACTTAGTTCTGTATACTTATCTATTCTGTAGTCTCGTCGAGTCAGGTTTCCTTGCGAAATAACTATCTTATCTAGATGCTTATTGTTTCATAGTGATACAATTTGCTTGTCCAGTAACTTTTAGGACGTACTTTACAGTCTTGGAATATTTAATGTTGCCTTGAATTCCTCTAGGGCGTGTAAGGTAAATTTCACCCCAACTGCAAAGGTAAAGGCTGTTCACTGTAAACTGAGCGCTTTAGAAAACCCTGCTTAAGATCTACTTGCATGCACATTGTGTATTCTTCCACTATACGTAAAATTAACATTGCATTGGCCTGTTTACTTTATTCATGCGTTGGTCAAGTGAAACTATGGGATTATTAGAAAAGTAAATATTTTAAATTTTTGCTAGTTCTTACACCTGTATGCGTTAAAAAACATAAAGAAATGAAACAACGCCAGTATTCACAAAAGTTTGCCGACCATTTTTAATTCAACGTTATGAAATGGAACTACTTTTAATCTGTGATTGCTAACTTTACTGAGCACGTACCAGTAGGCCTATATTTTCCCGTTAAGATGAGAATGTACCTGCGAGCCCAAGGTCAAGAAGCGAGTGAACGATACGGGCGACACTAACACGCGCTTCTAGCTCCTCATCGCTCCTACGCGCAGTGCGTGCAGTATTTCCGTCGTGACGCTGTACTCAGCAAATTAGATCTGTAACAGTGGGAATTTACTACACGCGATGAAAGACCACAAAGTAAACTACGCCCGTATCTTTGTATTTTGTCTTGCTGCGTAAGGAAACTGCATAGGCAGGCTAGAAAAACGCTATATTTGACCATTTTGTCGAATTTGTTTTCTCCACAAATACACTTAATATCACAAATGTAACCAAATAGGGGCATAGACAATTGTTTCCAATCTTTTCTAGCAAAACTTAGTATTAAAAAATACATATATTTACCTAGATGCGCGAATACGCGGGGTGATATTTTTCTTAGGTTTATATTTTGAAGGTGCTGAAGTAATCGTGAACAGTCTATAACGCAGGCGAAGTCATTGCCTGCTTCCGCACAAAGTCGCATATTCCCATGTTTTTTTTTGTAAAGGTGTCCCTCTATCAGGAAGGAGCAATGTGGATAAGATGAAGTTGTTGCTAATTGAAGCCGGCTGTGCTTACTGTAGGGATAGGCCTGTCGTCCCACCCTACCCAATTGATTGTAGCGAGAGATAAGATTGGGTCGAAGAGTGACGGAATGAAAACGGGGGGAGAAAATGGGAGTTTCCCTAGGAAACTCATCATATCACGGGAGTGTCTCACGGTATGTAGATACTCGGTAATCGTCTTCAGACTTTCTTATTAGACACTCGTGCATTTAAAAGCTGTAGGAAAGATGATGCACCCATTATACTGGACCCTGAAATTTTTACCTGCAGTCTCAATGCTCACAAATTTAAAAGAAATTCCATTGGGTGAGTACAATTCATTACTGGCCCGGTCTAGTACACTCTGGCCATAGTCGTTCGATATTTATTCCATCCTACCGCAAACGCAATTTTAGTGAGTCTATAGCTGGAGAAAATTTTTCAGATTTGTTATGATTCCATGTCACCTTGATTGTCAAAATCTCCGTTTCGTGTGGATATTTTCTGTAAATGGCATCGTTTGCGAATAACATTCAGACTCAAAATTGTAATTAATAATATATTACAGAAACATAGAACAAGATTTATTCATTTAGCAAATTTGATTTATTAGTTCCATAATTCTGATGCAATTACACACTCTGTCAAATTTTTTATACGATATACGTATGTATCAAAACAAAACTACTATTCGACAAGTAAGTTTTAATAGTAAATCGTGCAGAAGTGAAATAATACAACACATGGAGTCACACTTCCATGTAACCACAAAGTAAAAATGAATTACAGTATTTTTCGAATTTGCTCATATCCGCAACATCTACGCTAAAATTCCGGTCAGTAGTTGTGAACTTAAATTTAAAACATGTGTTTACTTTAACAGTATGTTACTTACGAGTAAAAGCTTCGTGTTATGTAGTTTCTGTAATTGTGGTCAGTGGCGTAAAAGACACATTTTTTTCCTTCAAATTTTGGAAAGAGCACAGCTCGACATTAAACAGAAACTAGAGAGAGAAAATACTGAAGAATTGTATACGCCGTGCAATAGGCCAAGGAAAATTAACTGCTCGACCATTCTACACACGTGTCAAGATTCTGTTGACTGCTGTAACATCAGCGAGATGTATTGCTAGTTTGTAGATAATGACCGCCGTGTTGAAAGTATTGTAGTTAAACATTGTTTTATTTTAAAGTATTTTTACAGCAAACTCTGGCAGAAATTTATTTCTGATCCATATTTACGTAATCACTCATAGAATAGAGTTATTGCTACACCAATGTGGAGTAGAGCGATTACACTGGCAGCGCATAGTTAGTCTTCGTGTTTAGACATTCGTCTGTTTTCCAGCCAATACGGATTTCATAAAACACGTGGATAGGAATCGAGGTTAGAATATTGCTTATGTATGTAATTTCTCTAACAAATTGTATTCAAATTACATTAAAATTAAACTAGTAAAAGTGTTTTATTCATATAAAAGAGTATGTCTTTTGAAAATTAAGCAATAAACAAACACGTTCATCACTGTTGACCATGGGAGTTTGGAAGTTGTTTCGGTTTGGGGTAGGTCAGTGTTGGGTACATGCGCACAAGGCGAATAATCGGTCTACCTTATATTTAGTCTGTATTCTCGACATGAAATCGAGCATTATTTTGATACAAATACAGATTAAAACAAACAATTTGTTGGTTGCAACGTGTAAATTTACATTTTTTGTCTGAAAGTGTTAACCACAAGTTTAGACATTTCATCGCGCAAAATAAATTCTGCAAGTTAAGTAGTATTGTCTAGAAGGTCACATCTTAAAGTCCGCCCGTCCCTAAATTGAGACTCTTGTTTCGCCGCTGGTTGTGGTAGACAAAAAAAAAATCTTTTCTCGGGTATTGGGGTGGGTGAAGAGATTTGGGCAGCTCTTAACATCCAGGTATTCAGAGCCGATGAGGGTGAAGCGAGGTGAGTATATGAGTAGCGCCGGATTGAAAGGGTGGGGGTAACGGAAGATCCCAGAGAAAACCTGCCGAACAGCGGCATCCGTCCGGCACGATTCCCACTTGCGAAAATCCGGTGTGAACTGGCCGGGGATTGAACCCGGTTCGCCTTGGTGGGAGGCGAGTAATCTGGCCGCTCACCCTCTCTGTTCCGCCCTCTGGTCAGCAGTTGGTTTACGACCACCTGACCGGGTATTCACACGAGCGAGGTAATATTGCCCGCGCCACCGTATCTGCGACCGAATGACGCGTCATGAATACGTTCTCCCTCGACCCGGCCGGAGAAATACCGCTCACCCGAGCGCGCTGATTGGCTGCGGCCAAATAGTCTCACCTCACTTCCTCTCCCTCCCCCCCTTATCTTCGTGACTTTTTCTTCCTCATCTCATCTGGGAGGAGAATTTCCGAACAAACATGCGTGCGCGCACCCTATATTTCATTTGCCTCTCCCGATGGGTTTATTTGTTACAAACGACATGGTAAGGTTCGCTGGCACTTGCAGACTTGTAAGTATCGTAACCTTTTGTTCTCCCGTGAGAAGAAATAAAGAAGGTTTTCACAGATAATTAGTGCATGAACGTTAGCCAATCCATAATAATTCTACGTAATAGTAAGGCTCCTTTCTTTGATGCCGCAAGTGGTAGGCATGATAACGTGTAACAGGAATAAATAAAATAATGTATAATATGGAAAAACCTGAGAATATCAGTAACAAAGAACCCCTAGAGATTTAAACGAAACACCTACAAGCTCTGCCTGCAGATTCGTCACGAATAAACTAGTTGAAAGAACTGTACGACTTAAGGACTTTAAATGATCGTTTAGTGTAATATACGTTTTTTGGGACGTGGTGTAACTCGAGTTAATTACAAATGTTGCAGACTGTTTTTAAGTTGGAAAATTAAGTGTATTAATCATTTTAAACGAAACAAGTACCTGGTACCACGGTGAAACACGCTGTCAGTAACAACATTGTTTTATTGAAAGTTTCGTTATTCCCTACCCCACCCAACCAATGTTGCACCAAAATCACGTGATGCGAGGCCGCATTACGTTTCCCAACAAGAGTTGTTAATCAGCATGTTCAACTTAATGATAATTTCCATCGTTTATTGTTACCCCAAGCCACAGAAATTTTCAAGTATATTACAAATTGCAAGACGTGTAACGCCTGGTAGGTAGGCGACTTTCTCCACACGTGAGTTGGTAGGATGGAACACCACAGGGCTACATTTCATTCTAGTCCTTAGCGTAATACGCGCGTGGAATGAGAGTATGTTTCAACCTGGATTTCTTTTACAAAATATATATATTTCCAAAAGGCAGCGCAAATTAGTATAGCCGTTCAGACAAGTTGCTCGATTGTCGTACCCCCATATTCGCCGTATACATAGCCACCGGTAGCTTGTGTGGTCGAACAATACGTGAAGTCAATTAATGGTTTTTAACTTACATTTGTGAAGAATCCCACGCATGTCAGATACATTACTCAGGCTGAATGGGGCTAATACTAACAAGGTCGTAATGGAGTAGCAGTTCCATTGTCGAGAAAGCAAGCATTATCGGTGAGGAAGATAAAACACGGAAATTACTTTCTCCACTGTTAACATGCGATAACGTTGGTAAGGAATATCAGGCCCGATGTGATATACAGTAATGACAATATTTTTACCACTTTCCCTCGTATACACCTATATACACACGCATAACTTTAAGAAGCCTAACGCAGTTTGCGAACGAACTGCATGGAAGTCACGGGATTGTGGCGAAACAGCAACAAACTGGTTGATAAGCTGAGTGAAGGGGAATAATTAGGGTATAGCAGGTCCATGGTTAACTGAGAGATATTTATAATCAGCTTAGCTTCCTCTCTCTGCCCATTGCGTACATTTCCCTAAGATGTGAAACTTAATCCTTTCCGTTAATATGTAAACTGTTTAAAAAATTTCCTTCATTTTATGGAAAAGTGCTGGTAAAAATTTATCCAGAAGTGTCCGTAAACTCTCTGTAAAATTACAGACACATTGATTTTCAGAAAATGACTTTCCGGAAATTTCACGGAACTTCTCCGTTAATTTCCAAGTTAGTTTTATGTACTTTCCGTTTAAAATAAAAAGAGATAGTGAAAATGTCTTTAAATTTCCTTATGTGGATGTCCTGCCGTGTATAAAAATGGCATTAAAAAAGTTAAAATATTTTGTAGGTTTAAACCCTAGTCAAAAAATTACCAGTCCATGACTCCAACCATTCACCTACAACTCTCACTTGAACGTCGTGGCATAACATTTATATTTATATTCGAAAGACAAGAGCAAAAATTCAGTTTATATTAAATTAAGTTAATTTTTAGTGTTGCCAAATGTTACAGACGCCTGATGCTATTTTTTAATATTTGAAATAATACGTCATAGTCGCGTGGATAACCTTAACTGCCGCAGAAAAACGATAATTTCCTTGTTGCAGTGGCGAAGAAAGCTTCGTAACTCGAAGTCAAAGGGAATACGTAGACTTTCCGTATTTTGTATTTACGAACCTAACTCCATTTTTCGTCATTACGGATTGTCTTTCCGCGTATACACTGTACATTTCCGTAAAACATGCCGCAAATATACGGAAATTTTTAACAGTGTACCTTGTTTAGTAACGTGCTCAAATGATTCATTCGTGTAATATATTGGCATGCACTGTACTTGCCGAGTGTGCTTCCGCAACCAGCAAACAACGCTCAAGGCTGTTCACGATAAATTGAGCACGTTAGAAATGGACCTCAGAAAAAAGTCAGCCCCCACCTGCATATTTCAACGGGCGCACTGAGTGACATGCGCCCAGTAAAATTGGTAACAATGGATGAGAAATAGCTCCGTATCCTAACGTAGAATAAAAAGTGTTGGGTAACCATTTCTGATAGCCTAAATTATTACTTTCGCTTTGTGTTTATTTTTTAATGCATCAAAGTTTAAAAATGAGCAGATTTGTTAGATATATACTTTTCAATAATTTCACAGTATCACTTGACCGACGCATGAATAAAGTGATGAGGCTCACGACAATGTTAATCTTAAATAAGGCGGAAGAATACACAACGTGCACACAAGTAGATTATAAGCAGGGCTTCAAAAAGTACTCATTTTACCGTGAACAGCCTATAGCAACGCTCTTATTGTAAAACTTCCTCAGACACACCTCACTGTCGGCTGATTGTTTAGGCGGACCAGGCTTTCGTCTGCGACGTATGTCGCTAGTGTACGTACGTTTGGGTAAGGTCGAGATTACGATGGCTTCGCGGTTCACGTAGCACGTAACGAGCAACACGTTCGCGTAGGTCGACTACACCTTGGCCAACGTGTTCTAAGAGAACCTACTACGATTATTACGTGACTGAAAAGCTTGTCAAGTGTCTAGCATCGTGTGATCTTGCTGGCCAATCACAATAGGGACGTTGCTGTGTAATCTTTGCTTTCCATGATTTTTTTTTTTTCCGCCATTTGTCTGCTCGCGTTTTTCAATTCATGTATCCCATATATAACTTTCTCTTGGGAATGAGGTCAAAAGTGTAATCGATGTTAGGCTAAAATTATTTATTTTTATTCGTATAAATTTAGGGAGTTTTTCATTGCTGTTAGTCATTGCAGTCTGTTAATTATGTTTCTCAGAGGTGTAAAAATCCATGCATGGAAAAAAAAAACATATCCATCGCTAAGTTTCAAAAATTTTAGTATGATCATTTGACTAAACAAAATTTTAATTTTCTCTGAAAATCAAAGTTTATTGCATAATATTTATTCCATGAACACTAAAAACGTGCCTACATATCCTAGAGACCTTTGGTTTTTTGAGGTGACGACGATGTCCTAGTTGTCTTCTGTATAAGTCACGAATGCCATACTTTCGTAATTTGTTCTTGTCACATCAGTATTAGAACACAAATACGCGTGTATAACAAACATTTTGAGCATTTTCAATCTGAAAAGCAACCAAATCTTATCCCCGACACTTTATTTCAGTGCACAAAGTTTGCTTACTTACGTGAAGCATAATACTATACTATAAGCTGTTCACGGTAAAATGAGCACTTTTGAAAGCCCTGCCTAAGGTATATTTGCAATCACATTATGTATTCTTCCGCCTTATGTAAGCTCAGCATTGTCACGGGCCTCATCACTTTATTCATACGTCGGTCAAATGAAACTGTGAAATTATTAGAAAAGTAAACATTTTACAAATCTGCTCTATTTTACACCTCGGCGCATAAGAAAAACAAAAAGAAACAGAAATAATTCAAGTTCTTACAAATTGTTAGGTAGCACTTTTTATTCTACGTTAAGATATGGAACTACTTTCCCTCCATCGTTACCAACTTCACTAGGCGCATGACACTCAGTGGGCCCGTTAAAATACATGCCACGCAGGAGCAGTGACATTTTCTAAAGTTCATTTCAAAAGTGCTCACTTTATCGTGAACAACCTTTACCTAAAAAGAACACGTCTTACGTACACGTGGAAGTGTGGCGTGATGCGTGTTAACGTGCAACGTGAAGGCATCGCAATACTGAGGTAAGTGTGTGGGTTAAGGGGGGGGGGGGGCGCAGATGTGTGCCCCGCTATTACAGAAACATCCGTTGTTCATCTCACCTAACCACTGTCTATACTCTATTCACGGTTTTTTCACAATTTTAAAATCAAACCTTTGAAAAATTACCCCATGTATGACGTGTTTGGTTATTTCCGTCGTTTATCAGAAGCGTTTTATACTTCTGTTAACATAAAAGTATATCATTTTTCGTTAATATTGTAGTTTAACTATATTTTATTTATCATTTGTAATATTACATTTATAATAAATATGAAAAAAAAAAAGTACTGGGAAAACACGTGTGTTGGTAGCGCCCAGTAAGAAATAGTTATCATGCAAAATATTATTACAACAGAGTGCGCACGAATTCAGTGCGTTGCATTTGGTGTAATTTTATAGACTTAGTTAAGCTTTGTGTGCACAAGGCGTAGGAAGAAGAACTAGAACTGGAAGTAGAACTTTAGGAGGGCTTCAGAAATTTGTGAAGTAACCGTGAAATAATTATATCTCCTGTCTGTGTAAAGGCTGTTCACGATAAAATGAACACTTTTAAAATCAACCTTAGAAAAAAATCACTGCCCCGGCCTGCATATACTATAAATGGCGCACTTGGTAACATACGCCCAGTAAAGTTGGGAACGACAATGGAAAATAGTTCCATATCTTAACGTCACATTAAAATAAGTTATGTAACCATTTGTAACAACTTAAATTATTTATTTCTCTTTGTACTTTATTTAATGTACCAAAGAATAAAAAAAAAGTACAGATTTGTGAAATATTTACTTTTTTTAATAAATTCAAAGTTACATTTGATCGACGCATGAATAAAGCGATGAGGCCCATGGCAGTCGATAACTTTACATAAGGCGGAAGAATACACAACGTGCGTATTCGTATATATTAAGCAGGGCTTTCAAAAGTGCTCATTTTACCTTGAACAGCCATTACGCACGCAGAACTATCTCTTGTTCCTTGTTGCTGCCGGCTATCTTCGGGCACGCGTCGTGTAAACGACTGCAGCTCTGAAGGAAACTGGCGGTATTTTTAGCGGCCGTTGCCAGAGGCACGTGGCCTCTGACCGCCCTTTGAAACAGGCCCATCCCCTCCTGACGTGCCCTTGAACCGTTGGTCCAGTGTTCTCTCAACTCTGTTGCGAGGACGAGGTTTTCTAGGAGCAGTCTCTGGGGGATGGTGTTGGGAGGGGCGGGGGGTGGCGCTTCTAGCTCTCCTTCATAAGAAGTCGCCTGAGCTCTCCACCGGCCTTGAGATGAAGCAGAATACACTGTAAAAAATATTCGTAATCCTTACTGAGAATTGGGGCCACGGTGGCTGAGCGGTTAGCTTGCTCGCCTCCCACCAAGGCGATCCGGGTTCAATGTCCGGTCGGGTCACACCGTATTTTCGCACGTGGGAATCGTGCCGGACGATGCCGTTTGTCGACGAGTTTTCTCGGGATCTTCCGTTTCCCCCGCCCTTTCATTCCGGCACTGCTGCATACTCACCTGAATCACCCTCATCGGCTCTGAAGACCTCGATGCTAAAGGCCACCCAAAATCTCTCCACTCCGCTTACTGAAAAATTGCTTGTAATTTTACAAACTTTTTATCAGTGCAAGTTACCAGTTTATGATAGTACAAGAGTCGTGTTTGTAACCGGACGAGGTGGCGCAGTGTTCCCTCACTGGACTCGCATTCGGGAGGACCCGGGTTCGATTCCCGGTCCGGCCATCCTGATTTCGGTCCCCTATCGTCGATCCCTTCCCCAATCCTTCTCCCATGAACAACCTACAACGTTTCTAATGTTCTCGCTGTCGACAAGACGTTAATCCCAGCTACCTACCTCAAGAAATGCTTCCACTACACGGACTCGTATTCACGAGCGCAAGCAAAATGACGGACACTTAATAGCGTAAAACTATATATTTCTATTTGTGCAAAAACTAAAGATTACGTAAAGTATAGTTGCGTGCAAAAACTATTACTAATTAACTTTAAATGTTTTATATATATAATGCACATCGAACTCTTAAAATTAAATAAATGCGTTCTTCTTAACTGGATAACTTTACCATTATTTTGTAAGCATTTACTGGTCTGTTATTCTGAAGGTCCGAAGTTAAGTTGAACTTGTAGTTAAGGGTGTGGGGCAATAACTCGAGGGATGCGCGTTGTCCCCCCCCCCCTTGTGCATTTAAGATGTCGCTTTTTTTTTTTGTGAATTCAATTTTGAAATATCCTACCCCCCCTACCTTCTCTATATTTTCTGATATTAATTCATTACATTTGTTTTCTAGAAAATAATAAATAATTTTATGTCCACTTCTGAATAATGTAGGCCTAAGTCGTAATACAACCCTTTCATTTGTAATATAAAATATATATGTTTTGCATATTTTACAAGAAAACTGCTCGTAGTTATACAAAGGGTTTTCTCGGCAACTGGGTTTTCAAGGATTGTTCTTGTAAAAATACAAAAAAAATATTTTTACAGTGTGGTTTGCGCTCGTAGCGTTTTCGCGATGTCTGCATAGGTTTTTAATCAAGCTTTTGGAAAACTACGCCATATATGACGCGTTTGGTGACGTCGCTGCCGTACAAAATGTAGATGCAACTGGCATCAGCTGTCGGTACTATGCAGTTTAGTATCCCAAGGCTTCTAGCATAAGCCGAATAAGCTCACTTCAATACAATTTATAGTCTATTCACGGTTTCCTTGCACTTTTTGAATCAAACCTTCGAAAAGTCACCACGTGTAAGACCTGTTAAGTTATTTCCTAAATATGCCATGTATCACAAGTGTTTTACATTTGTGATCGTAAAAGTATCCTTTTTTTTTTTGTTGAATTGAAATGATTTTATAGTTTTTCTATACATTATAATCCTTCGTTTATAAATGCACAGTATCAACAATAACAGTGAGAAAAAAAATGTGGGTTGGTAACGCCTAGTAAGAAATAGTACTTATGCAACACATTATTACAACCGAGTGCGCACGAATTCGGTGCGTTGTCCATTGGTGTGAATAGTTAAGCTTAGTTTACACGAGGCGGAGGAATATCCTGGAAGTAAAACTTAAGCAGGGCTTGAGGAACGTGTGAAATAACCGTGAATGGATTATAAACGGAGTAGTACCTGCGGAGTCCATGTCCAGAAATTCCTATTTAAGAGTTAGAACTTAATTATTAATAATATAAAATGAAAATATCTATAAGATGTTACACTCATGCCGCAATTCTATATTTAAAATTCTGTGTTTCCCGGTACAGACGCCTGTTTAGAAGTTCGTCCAAGAGTTAGCTTGTTTACTGAAACCGGCAGACGTTTCAAGAGAGCAGGTCGACGTAGCTGGCAGCCATCCACGTTTTACTACGTGTGTGTTTTGGCTGTCGCGAAGGGTTCATTCACATTCCCCCGCTCCGCTGAACATATTTCCCAACTGAAATGATTCAAGGGCATCGCCGATCGAAAGTTGGGAAGAGCCCAGTGTCGTACACGTAAATTACTCGTGGCATGACTTTTAAGGGAAAGTGTTTCAACATGGAAAAAAAAAAAACACATCGTCATAGCGCACCATTAGTCACATTGATTCAATGGTAGAACAATTATATAAAGGCTGGTTTAATACATATTATTTATTAAATTTTTGTACACGTATCCGGACCAAGACATTAAATTGTTTAAATTTCAATTTATGATTCCACAAAACATTATTGTGCGAATTAATTGCCCAAATTTATTTTCTCGCTGTGGCAATAGCCAATAAGTAGGGATGTGCCAAATTCACGTTATTTTGCAGCTGCAGACTAAACTCCAAGATATTCAGCAAAGCGGTCACACGAGTAAACGACGCCAAATAATCGCAATTAGTCAATGAAATCACGAATTACACTCAAGCAAGTAAGGAGCAGTAAAGTCTCTCATGTTAATAAATATATGTAGTGTATATAGTTTGTATCACGAACGAGTGTACTTTCTTAACAGCTCCGTCTTGTGTAGGTACAGGTCTTTCCATCGCAAAATGTTTTCTATTTGACATACTGCGCAAGTTTGCAGTCAGATGAGTGCATTAAAGGGCATCGTTTTTCTCCTTTTTTTTTTGGCCGAGAAGGGCGGGAGCTATAAAGATCAGATTGGCACGCGCTACAAGAGCGCCATCGCCACTACGCGCAGGGTTCTGAACTGGCAGGCAGTATTCTCGTAGTGCTCCGTGTACATATATAGGACTTTAAGTGGTCGCCCTATCGCTTTATTGATTAAAAGCCTGTAGCAAAGTTCAATACAGACCCTATCGTAGTTTAGCTTGTTTCCGGCTAGTATGTTTTAAGATACGGCAATCTTAAAAAAATCCGTTTTTAACTTAGATTGGAGGGCTAAAAAATATATAGGCTATATTTACAATATGCGTGATAACTTTAAATTACTATTCCTTCCTCGTCCGGGGTATGATATATTTTCGTAGGTAAACATACTAGTGGCACGTATAATAGTTTCATAAAACAAAAACACCCCTTTTGCAGAAATTATTCGTTTTCGTGTCACATTTTTGGATTCAGAGTAATTACTGACAATGTACGGCTATAGGAAACTTTCATTTTATGAGTAGCTTAATATTGCTGTGCTTAATTTTCATTGCGTGTTATCTGCTAGTTGTAAAAGTCAGGAACCTATTTATATTTTATCGTACATTTCTACCTTTTTGCAAGCAGGAAATAACTCACAGTGAAAATAAGATACAAAAGTATTAAACATCTAGTAAATTGTAAAATTTCCAATACTACCTCTGAAACTAGAATTGTGTATCGAAAACGAATAATTTCTGCCTAAGGTGAAGCGCAGCCTTAATGTAAACATCATCTGTGGCGGCGGAATGCATCACTGTATCCAAGGCAACGGCTGTAAACAGAACTTCAAAACTGTCAAAAAAAAACTGCACTGATTCGTGAGACAGATTATACTATTGACTCAATAGTATAGTCTGTCTCATTTAGTGAATGAGTTATTATGACTGTACAGATCAGAGTCTAGGACCCGTGTTAGGTTTCGTGGTTCGGTTCGCATCATATGCATTGCTGATGGGGGGGGGGGGGGGGTAGCGTATTCTAGTCTGCGTTTTCTGTAACGGATCCCGGTACCAACTCGGTGCTCACCCTTGTTTTCAAAGCCATTACGCGGCCGCGTGTAAACGGGAAGTGGGGCTGTCGGCGGGTGAAAAAAAAAAAAAAAATGTAAACAACGTGGTGTTAAACTGCACGCCCCGCGTTTCTCTTGTGACTCACAAACTTGTTTATGCGATGCTTACATGACTTCACCCCCACCCCCTTTCTCATTCTCCAAGCGAGTGCAGTCGTGGACTTCCTGTATTTTACGTCTAAACGGGGCGGCGTAGAAAGCGTCTTTCGATTCTCGTCGAGGAGATACTGGACTCATTGTTCGGACCAATGGCTAGTCGTTAAACGTCCGTCTTCTATTTTTGGATTAGTAGCGCCTTTCTCAGATCTACTTCATTTCCCTGTAGTCGCTATGTTGCTAATTCGTCATCGTCTCATTCTACTTCATGTTTTATTCTCTCCACTTAACACGTTCGACTCCACTGTAAACCAAATGTGTTATCACGCTATTTCGTAAAGTGATTTTGGGTTCGTCGTCCTTATTTTAAATTAACATTCTTGATTTGGAATCATAACTTCTTACGGGCGATTATTAATCGGCGTATCAAAATGAACAGAATAATTCATTGTTTTATTACTCTTAAAATTTCCAACGTATCCAGACAAATCTTTATTAAAATACCTGTTGTAAGATTCCATTGATAGTAGAGTACTTTCGACTAAGTTGCAAAGCAAATAATACATAACTTAGTTTACGCAAAATGCCGTAAAAAGATTGAAAACGCTGTTGTGTGCTTTTAACCCAAACCTCGCCGTTTTCGAGTAATTTGTGTAATCATTTGAGGGTTTCGAACTTATGTACGTAGTCCTCGACAATGGTGGAATTTAGGTTTACAACATCACAACATCAGACTACCTTATTTTTCGTTTATTTTAACTTGCTGGATTAATAATCTGTTATTGTAAAACAAAAACAAAGCTTCGGCATCGAGAAATATTATGTGACATGTGTCGGCACCCTTATTTTTTGTATGACGAAATTTGATGGCAGCGCTGGGTTTTGTAGCGAGTTATTGCAGATATTTGTTCAACTGCACGATATCCTGAATCTCGCTGTCCCATTTTAAATACTTTATGAAGTATAGTTACTATACCATTTTGTTTTAACTCCACCTTGGAAGGGTGAAATAAATCATTTTCGACCATAGCGCAAATACATGTTTTCAAAATATATTTAGCCTGCTTTCCTAAGGATTTTGCAAGATTGTGCCACACGATTAAAATAAGTTTTTATGTCATATCTCGGGAAACAATTCACTGATTCTTACTAATATGGCAAACAAGTAGTACTGCAGTAGGTAATCTTAACTTATATCTGTTACGTATGTCATACACTTATATCTGTTAGGTATGTCATACACTTATTTTCTAAATGGTGGCCATATAGCTATTTTAGTTTTGTATGTTATATCGTCGAAACCATGTAATTAATTCCAATGAAACTTTGTATGCTGGCTGTATATATTACAACCATGTAATGTGTCCATACAAAGTCTCTTTTTTTTCTACAATTTTGTAAAATAGTAATGCATGACAAATTAAAATTACGCGATTACTTCGGAAAAACAACCAATCTTTACCAAATTTGGCAAACTTAACTTTGTATCCTTACAGTATCAGTTATATCCATCAAAACTATATATGCAAAGCCTTATTTTTCCGCCATTATGTAAGATAATAGATAATATTACAGTTTTTATGCCTTATCTTGGAAAACAATCAACCGATTTCTTTAACATTTGGCGAAGACGTTATACTGTGGTAGGCCATATTAATTTGTGTGTTTAAGTGTGTAAGTACATATCTTATTCTCTGAATGTCACCTATACAAACATTTTAGCTTGGTGTGTGTGCTATATCTACGAAACTGCGTAAAATATTGGGAATTGGCTTTGTATATTTTATCTATGACAATCATCGAATGTGCTAATACATAAAATTGTTGTCCTACATTTAAAATTTCACGCAAGTATTGCTACAGGAACGTAAATTGACGTGTTATGTGCTGCAGGTATGTTTTAATGGGGTTTATAAAAATAATTTTGATTAACTTGTTATATCTCTGAAAATTTTAATTAAAATTCAACAAAATTGCGTCCATAAACAGTATTAATTAGAAGCATAATTTATGCATACAGATATCATCATTTGCCGGATTTTTTGCAAAGTAGTGTCAGGTGAGTAACTCGAATATTTTGCCATATTTCCGGAATAATTCAACTAATTCCCACAAAAATTTTACACTTACACTAGGCCATGTAAAGTTACATGATTTAAATGGGGTCAGACAATGATTTTCACAATGGTGGCCGTATAAATATTTATATATATTTGACATATATGTTAAACAATTTAACAAACCAAATCAAACTTTTTATGCTGACAGTATCTATTAGAAACATCGCCTACAGTGCCTCTTTTTAAGAAATTTTGTAAGAATGCCACGTTTAAGTAAATAAAGTATTTAGGCCATATCTTGGAGATCAATCAACAGATTTCCCCAAATTTTTCACGCAAGTAGCGTTATGATAGGCCATGTAAACTTATGTGTTTTTAGTTGCTCAGGCACTTATTTTCAAAATGATGGCCATGTAAATATTTCAGGTTAAATGAACCCCATCATTCAAAACATTAGACTGATTACATCCGAAGTTGATGCTTAGAATCCTACCTCCGTGATGCAGTTAATTGCAAGATAGCTTAATTTTACGTTTTTTTTTTTCTTTTCTGAATATCTAATCTCGGGTAAATCACTCGTGTATTTTAATTGTGTCGTGGTACTGTTTCACATGTTTCCGATTTCACCTCTGTTGATATTGCTGTCAATGAGACGTCAAGGCCTACCCACCATCTAAGCTTTTAAGAACTTAACTACAATTTATTTGCACCCATGTAGAGGAAAGTAGGCTCACTAGTAATAAGTAACTTCTGGTTTATTCGTAAGGAATATGCAGGCAGAATTTACCGTGTTATTTCGACTAACTCTGTTTGTACGAGTGTATGTGTGTATATATATATATATATATATATATATATATATATATATATATATATATATATATATATATATGTGTGTGTGTGTGTGTGTGTGTGTGTGTGTGTGTGTGTACAATCCACAGGATTATTCTCAATTAGACCGACGAAGTTCGGGAGGCGATTCTTCACGAAAAAGTAAAAGGAAAACATGTGTGACACTTTACACCTAAACTGAATAAAAAGGGAGGTATTAGCCCTAAAAAAAAAAAAAAACGAGATTTTAAGCCGTATTTGTGCAAAATATCGGCTCTTACGTTGGAGGTCCGACAACATACAATAATAATATTCCGAGAGTTGTCATTGTATTTTACTTCGTTATTGATATTTTGCACAAATACGGTTTGATAAAACCTCGTTTTTTAAGGGCTCATACCTCGCTTAATATTCGGTTTAGGTATAAAGTGTCACATATGTTTTCCTTTTACTTTTTCATGAAGAATTACCTCCCGAAGTTTTTTGGTATAATTGCGAATCGTCTTGTATATATAGACACACATACATGTGATTCTTGCTTTTCAATATAACGTAGACATTTTTTCCAACCAAACCGTTCGGACCTTCGGAATGATTTACTCTCAACTGCGACGACAGCTTGTTCCGATCCTAGCTAACAGCAGAAGCTCGAGATGGACCGAGCCGAGCCGAGCCGTTGTAGTGTGCCAGCTACCATACGAAAACATGCTTCTTTTTTTTTGCCGAAAGGTCCGTTACGAGTTGAGCCGACACGAGCCGAGCAAGTGCGCGCTCTCGTTTGAACTGAATCATAGAACTTGCCATCTCTCCCATCGCAGTTCTCTGCCCCTGTGTATGCGGTAACACTATTGCCACTACAGCGTTGAGAAGAAAAGAAGTGCCTATCGGAGCCTTGTCGTTGCAAACAACGAATATGGTTGCTGGCCTCGGTACAAAAAATTGCAAGGATAATTGCACAAGACGAGCTAGGGCAATATCAGCGGCGATCCAACAACCTACGTGTGTTCGGCGTCCCGGAGAGCGAGAAAGAAGATACCGACTCACTTGTCCTCGATGTGGTGCACAACAAGCTGCAGCTACCGCATGTCAACATCAGTGACGTAGATAGAAGTCACCGTGTGGGTGTTAAAAAAAAAAAGGTAAGCTTCGTCCAATAATTGTGAAATTCACACCTTACCGACGGCGTAATGAAGTGTTCCGCGAGCGAAACGCTTCCTTGCAAAAAGTGGTGTGACCATTCGTGAGGACCTTGCGATGGAACGCCCTGCACTGCTGAATGCCGCCATTGGGAAGTATGGCCTACACAACGCGTGGGCTGCAGATGGTAGGATTGTTGTTAAAAGTGGTTCACGCCATTTCCAAATCTCTAGGTCAGAAGAACTTAAGACGGCAGAGTGAAGTAGACTGATTGCTCGTTATCAGTATCTACATATTCTTAACATTTTACTTTTACTTTCTATTAATCTTTAAGCTACTAACAAGTAACTGAACCTATAAATTTCTATTTTTTTTTGTAGTTGCTTCGATACGTTGCTAATTTCCTATTTCCGTGTGCAACTTTATTTAGCCACTAATAGGTTTTTTTCTTTAAGCTACTAATAAGTAATTATTTAAATCACTAACGTCTAATATTATCCTGTGTTGGTTCATACTATGTGTGTTCATTATGTGCGTTTGTATAAATATGTCTTCTAGGGGATGGTTTGTGGAATCGTAGGCAACAAAGTAGGTGAGTTAGTCAGTTTGTCAATTTTCTGTAATGGGCAGCCCTCCTAACGGTGATGTAGTGTTGTCGAGTCCTGCCACCCGCGGTTTCCAACGTGTCCCTCCCCCACAGCTGACCCTCAGACGTGCATTAGCAACGCTCTTTCTCCCTATCCTGACTGTCTACAGGTTGGTTGCTCACATCAATTCCGAGTCTTTGATGCGGCACATTGATGAAGTGAGGAGAATTTTTACGCCATTCTCTATGCATGCGATTTTAATAAGTCAATCATGGTTAAAACCTAGCCTTTCACCTATGCTTGTTAGCCTATCTGGTTATAAAATTTTGCTTAATGACCGTATAAATAAGGGTGGTGGTGGTGGAGTGGTCATTTACGTTAGGGATAATATTAAACATAGAATTCTCTCATAGTCACCCTCCGAGTACGCAGGGAAGCCAGAATTTATCATCACTGAGTTAAAAATCCCACCGACTAAAGTTCTATTAGCAATAGTTTATCGGCCACCGAAGGCCACAGATCTGTCTGACTTTGAAGAAGCGTTGTCAAATTTGATTGCGGGTTACGAGCACTGCATTATTATGGGAGACTTCAGTATAAACTTCCTGTCTAACACAAATGAAGCCAATAAGCTACTAACTACCTTATCGTGTATGAATATTACAGTCTGCCCGTTTGGCGCCATTCACCACACAGCCTGGATTGACCTAATGTTTATGTCTAAACCCAAACTTATTCTGACGCACGGGCAGACCGCTGTTCCGGGTATTTCATTTCGTGATCTTATATTCCTATCATATAAACTGCGTGCTCCTAAATCTAAACCCAAAATAATTACTTAGAGAGATTTAAAAAATATCGATACTGACAAGTTGAACAGCGATGCGGCACTGATGCAATGGCATGAAATAAACGTAATTGATACTCTAGACGAGAAAATTTCCCGTTTCAGTCAGATGCACAGATTTGTACAACAGGACGGTGCCACTTAGAACTAGACGGCTAACAAAACCACCTGCTCCGTGGCTGACGAATGATATTGCTCAGCTGATGAGAAAGCGTGACAATGCTTACTCCCGATATAAACGGGACATATGAACCAATGTCCCTGCAGCTGACAGTTTCGAACAGTACAGGATGCTGCGCAACAAATGCATGCAGTTGGTACGGGCGTGCTAAAATGCTATACTCACCCGACTCATTTGGTTCATGCCGAACTTCTGGTGATTTTTGGAAAAGGCTACGTAACTTAGGGATCGGTAAAAAATGTAAAACTAATATCAGCTCGCCTTTATGCATTTCTCCAGAAGATTTCAACCGTTAATGTGTACAGTCTTCATGTTGTTAACAGGTTGTAGGGGATATTACGGACATTACTGATATAAATCATCATGAAATAGTGAATGAATCTCGACGCAACTTATTCTATTTTCGACGTGTATCTCTAAAGGAGACTTACAGAGGAATAATGCGCATAAAGTCTAAAGCAGAAAGATCGGACTGTGTTAGTATTCGTTTCATTCATAAAATAATGCACATTTTTATTACCTGTCATTACTGATATTTTCAACGACTCGCTGTCAGCTAGTTTCTTTCCCACTTCTTGGAAATATGCCATTGTGAAACAACTTGCTAAGCGCACCAGTGTGACTTTCTTAGACGATTTCCGGTCCATTAGTATTTTACCAGCATTGTCGAAAGCATTAGAATTCCTAGTACATCAACAAGTGTATAAATATGTGAACGACAGCAAATTATTCGACAGTTACCAATCCGGATTCCGTACAGGACATAGCACCTGAACTGCTTTTATAGATATAGCAGACTCTATCAGAATGGCAATAGATAGAAGTCATGTAACTATACTGGTTTTATTAGATTTCAGTAAAGCTTTTAATATGGTAAATCATGACATTATTCTGCAAAAAATAAACTGTATTTTCATTTCTCAGATAATGTAATACAGTGGATGACTTCGAATCTTCAAGGTCGTCATCAATGTGTAGTCATTGATGGTAAAATGTCGACATGGCAACCTATGCACTTAGGCGTTCCTCAGGGTAGTGTGCTTGGGCCACTTCTTGTTTCCTTATTTATTAATGACTTCATCGGTGCTAAAAAAAAGTCATCATTTATACGTGGATGATCTCTAGTTGTATTCATCTGCTTCTCCGAAACTAATTAGCTTTTAATTAAGGTCATAAATAATGACCTTGAATCGGTACACCTCTGGTGCAGTAGAAATAAGTTAAAATTGAATACTGCCAAGACCCTATTTTATTAATAGCTTCTCGAAGAATTTAAACGAATGTTATAGATTGACTTTCCCTGATATTGTGCTAGCCAGTGAGATTATTCCTCTGTTGAATGAGATGAAAACGTTAGTCGTTGTTTTCAATGAGACACATTCATGGTCGGGTTACATAAACACTGTTTGTCGGAGATCATAAGCTGTATTACATAACCTCTATAGGCTTAAGAATTTTCTACGACTTAAAGCAAAATTAGAATTTGTACAGTAGCTTATATTCCCTATTTTTGATTACTGTGAGATGGTTTATGGAGACATCACGCAAAATGTGGCAGCCAAACTTCAACGCATACAAAATTCTTGTGTAAGACTTTTGTTCAACCTAAAATCACGTGATCACTTGTCTCCTTACTTTGATAAACTAAACTGGACGAACGACGTCAGTTCCACAGTCTCACACTAGCGTACAGAATGCTATACTCGTATATTACAAAGCCAGAATACTTACGCACTCGGCTGAAAACCTTGAAGGTTGACCACACTATTAACACGCGTGCTAAAAATACATCTCTGTTAAATATTCCAGCTCACAAAACCCAGGTATATGCAAATTATTTCACCATCTCTGTCGCACGAGCATGGAATAATTTACCCGTAGAAGTGAGGAACTCTACAACACCAACAAATTTTAAGAGCAGTGCTGCCAAGTACATTATGAATATGCGTCAATGATTCCACACACCCGCATCATTATTCCATAGTACTTTTAATATTTTCCTTCTTAACTATTTGTATATTTTACCTACACCTTTTTATTTATATATTCACTTTGATCAATGTGTTAATTGTTGCTGTCCATTCGTCAATTTATTTTAATTTGTAGCTGCATTCAATTTTCACTATATGTAAGTATTTATTGTAGATATGTTTATTTATTTTTATGTGCTAAGATTAAATATGTTGTTTTCATCTCAGGTACTTTATAGGTTATGCACATTTATAATTATGGTTGGTAATGCGGATTATGAAACAAATTTGTTGTTATTGTAGATCAGTATCATTGTGCTATTTTAATTTTAGTTTCTTTAAACATTGCCTTGTCTCTAGTCCTGCTCAAGATATGTACATAATATGAAACCACTGATATTTTTCACATTTACTACTTTTTGAGCTATCATATTTCTGTTTCGCCTCTTATTAATGTAAGTATTTTTCTTGTTCTTTATGTTTACGTATGTGTACACTATGTTATGCCTGGTTAAGTGTAAGAGAAGGCATTGAATCCTTAACTTAGCCATTATAATTAAGGTCGAAATAAATTAATAAGTTTTTCTGGTTTAAAGGCTGTTCGCGATGAGGCCCATGACAATGTCAATTTTACACAAAGCGTAAGACTACACAACGTGCATACAAGTAGATCTTAAAGCACGGCTTTCAAAAGTGCTCATTTAATCGTGAACAGCCTATCCTCCCGGAATTTCGCCGTATATTTTCCTGCAGTGTAGTACAAAATCTTAAATACCTTTTCTTTTATCTACATTACAACTTATGTTTGTGTGCGCTCAATCGAAGTTTTGCGTGTTATCTTTTTTTAATTCAATCTTATCTAAAGCACTTATTTATTTACGGAATTAAGTAGATAATTATGGGAAGTGTGTAATCAAGAAAAAACAATACGTGAAATAATAAAAAATACGCGTCTTGTTACACGTTAATGTGTAAAAAAATTATAAAAGCAAACGATGGCAACATACCGTATGTGCATTGATGTTTTTTAGAGAGTGTCTACGAAATGTAATTCGTGTCTCCGTGAAGTTATGAATAGCGTGTGCATTCGTGTTTTGCGTAGCGAAGGACAGGGACAATCATCTCTTGGCTCCTGCTCTCTGCAGGATTGACGATCAGTACGCATCTCCTCGCGGTTTATGGCGGCGAGTTCATTGGACGGAATTTTATTACGTCATGTTGGTATCGGGACACAGTCAAATCTGTGATGAGTCCTCGACGACTGTTGAATCGAACATGTAGCGTGCTGCGGTGGCCAAATTACTTTCGCTCGACAAAACTAAAAGGGAGAAATTTCTACATCGAGCGCGAGCACAATGGAGTCGCTTTATTATACTCCATGCTGAAACCCCTGAGTCGAGAGGAGTAAAGATTGGTTTGTTATGCGTTGTAGAGAATTCTCTGTATGGAAATACGTCCCGTTTATTCATACGCGAAACGATACAGTCTTCAGAGTTGTGAAAGCCCAAAGAACAAGATCCAAATAAAAAAAAAACGAAAGCTAACACAATAATTCGAGTAAAACAGGATTGCTTACTAGCGTATTAATTTTTATTTACTGGCAGCACATTCGATGTCACAATTCAGAGGCAAAACAAGAGGAATTCACAGAGAACTGCAGATGACAAAGCCACAACAGCGGCATAGGAGGAAAGAGTTGCGAAATACATGTTACACTCAAAAGCAGAGTGACCACTGCAAAAATTAGCACTATGAAGGCAATCATTCTTGTCGAAAGCAAGAAAAATCAAAATACACTAATCGAAGTGACCTTGGCACACACTCGATGCACAACGAGTAGATCAGCATTTCTTGCTAACCATGACCTAAATACACTTAAAATTAATATGTTCATGATAAATAATAATACACATATAAAATCGACATTTATATTTAATATGAGTACGTATATATGTTTTGTACATTTGTGTAATCATACATAAGATTTAAAATGTATAATAAATATATATTACATAAAACTATATAAAATCTAATATAGTAAAAATTGCGTAAGTTATGTGATAAAATAACATCCCGAATTTATTCATTTAATTAAACGTAAAGTTAGGAATTGTGAAGGTTTATTGCAAGGAAATACTATAACACTCGCTTTGACGTGGAATACAGCCTTCTACGCTGTTGTTTAGAAAAGGTTACATGACCTGTTGACCACGAGTAATGTTTATTCTACTCAGGCTGGGAAGCTAAATGCAAATAGTTCGCCAAATAATATTCTTTGCCTCCAGGTATAGCACTAGTGTGGCATGTATACCGGATTTTCTCCGTCTTGGGAATAAACAGACGTGTGACTATTGCACTTATTATAAAATAAATATAATTTTACAAAGTGTTCCTATTTTTGACGTTTTATAACCTACGCATAGAAAAACTTTCTTCTTCGCACTAGAGTAGGTACAAATGTAACGAAATATGTTAACATATTATTTTTAATACGAGGTCGTAAAATAGTAATTGACAAAATGTTGACTTAAAAAATTTCTTTATTCAGATGCGAAAACAGAATCGAAAAATTCATTTCAGCGACAGTTATCTTTGAATCTCCTTAAAATTGCTATTTTTCTGAAAAAAAAATATCACTTTACTTAAGATTGGTGTCAATTGTATCTAACTATTTATGATTGCAAACACCCGCGAAGAGCGTGCAAAATAATTACAAAATAGAAGTCAATACCTAGTATTTTGGCAGTAGGAAGTATATTTACAATTAAAACCAAACACGACCTTTTACACACAACTAAACAGTATTTCCTTATTTATTGCCAACTTAGAAACCACCTTCTTGGAAATTGCTTCGGAAATTTTCATATATATATATATATATATATATATATATATATATATATATATATATATATATATATATATATATATATATGCTGTTCACGTTAAAATATGCACAAAACACGTTGTGTATTCTTCCACCACTATGTAAAATTAACATTTCCATGAGCCTCATCACTTTATTCACGCGTTGGTCAAGTGAAACTGTGAAATAATCACGAAATCAAATATTTTACAAATCTGCTCATTTGTACACTTCGGTGCATAAAAAAAAACATAAAGTGAAAGAAATAATTTATGTTATCACAAGTAGTTACCTTTCACTTTTTATTCAACGTTGAGATACGCAACTACTTTCCTTCCACCGTTACCACCTTTACTCGCCGAATGTCACTCAGTGTGCTCGTTAAAACATATGCAGGGAGCAGCAGAGACTTTTTTTGAAGGTTGATTTCAAAAGTGCTGACTTTATCGTGAACATCCTTTACCTAAATTGACGCATAAAGGAATCTTTTCATTTTCACAACCTGGGTAAAATAATCCATGAGTAAGGTACACTGTAAAAAATTATTCGCAAATTTACCATAGCACTGTATGTGTATACGTATAGTGAGAAAGAGCGAATGGTAAAGTTTTTTCCCATAGATAGGAACCTGCAAAATTCGCGTTATTTTTTGACATCAAGGTAAAATTCATAGTAGTATTTATACTCCAGCCGGCGTCATTTCTCCATTGGTTGCTGCATAAATGTTAAGTCACGCCCTTTCTGAGTGAAATTCACGTGATTGGGGCACACAATTGTGAAGTGTTAATCATTTGGCGTAGAGTTACCCAGGGCGCGTCAAATTAAGAATGGTCCAATGACAGAGTCATTGTATAGTAGGGAAGTTTCCAAACTTGTGTAGCAGCAATGCAACACATTCCTATATTTACAGCCTGCAATTTTGTACTATTACAATATAATTTATATGTTAAAAACTTCCACTACACTTTAGGAAGTTTATCAGGATTTCTTTTACAGTGATAAACTGTGAAATGACTAATCGATCTCAGCGTGTCTTTTGTGTGCGGGTGGTATGCGTATTCTTGCATGTGAGGAGGGAGTGATGGTGTGGGAGGGGTGGGGGGAGATACCGACCCAGCAGACGTGCTGGCTGCCGAGACAGGAAGGAAAGCGTGTCGCCTGAGGGAACAACACACTGTCTGCCAAGAATAGGCCCACTGCATGTATCTAGACAGACCGCTTCGCCGTACCGCATCTCGAGGTACTTCGACAACGTTGCAGCCTGCAGACTCGCAGCCTGCATATATAGGCTGTTCACGATAAAATGAGCACTTTTGAAATCAACCCTAGAAAAAAGTCACTGCTCCCACCTGCATATATTTGAATGGGCGCACTTAGTGAAATGCGCCCAACAAAGTTGGCAACAATGGAGGGAAAGTAGTTCAATGTCTTAACGTCGAACAAAAAGTGTTAGGTAACCATTTGTAATGATTTTAAATATTTATTTCGCTTTCTATTTTATTTTATTTTTGGAATTGTAAAAACGAGCAGAGTTGTAAAATATTTACTTTTATAATAATTTCATTTTCACTTTACCGACGCACGAATAAGGTGAAGAGGCCCATTGCAATGCCAGTTTTACATAAGGCGAAATAATACACAACGTGCAAGCAAGTAGATCTTAATCAGGGCTTTCAGAAGTACTCATTTTACCGTGAACAGCCTATACATACGCTCGCCCAACCCAACTCAATCATTAATAGGGAATGGGACACAAATTATATCCAAACACTTCGATTGAATTCTGCACATTTTTGGATGCTAAATTACAAAAACTGAAAGAGAAGCTATCTTAGATAACGTTATTTCCAAATTTGCTGATCAAATATTTCGCATATCATCTTGCGCCGCGATAAGATATGTTACACTTTAACGTGTCTTAAACAGCTTGGCAGAAATGCATCACTTTGGTGAAATATTTCCTCTCGTAGTCTTTCATAGTTTCCACCATTGGCTTCCTTAAAGTTGTAAATTATGAGGAAACTCTACAAACATATCCCATGAAAAACTCTACAAACATGTCCCATATCCCATGAAAAATGTATAATGGAATTGGACGTTTGCAAGAGCGTTTCATGCCAAGGAGCTAGGCATTCGAACCCCTACTATATTTTATCGCTCTTCGAGAACAACGAAACACTGACGCTCCGGCCAATTTTTGAAACAGCTATTACGAATAGACATACGTTCAGATGAAGGTTCACGAGACAGCGGTATAATCCATATTGAAGATAGAAACTTTCAAATTGCAGTGCTAGTATAGACTATTCACGGTAAACTGAGCACTTTTTAAAGTCCTCTCATTTGGAATAACAGTCAATAAAAAAAATTTTAATCGTAGCCTTAAACGTTAACTTCCGAGTGCCGTGGGATATACACTCTGTGTTTATTACTTACGTGGAAATATTTATTTTTAAAAGGTGGTTAAAGGATAAAATATTACTGAAATAAAAAAGTAACTAGGGCCTCAAGTGCTCACGTTACCGTAAACAGCCTGTATCAATCGGTAACGTGAAGTTTATTATCGTTTTAGTTGAAGGGAGTATTCTGCACGAGTTTCTGGTGGAATCAACTAGCTTCTCTGCTGTAAGAATGGATGCATTTATGTAAGAAGTATATTTAAAGATGGAAAACAATTTCAGACTCTACACATTGTTTCGGCACGCTTAACGGAAAACGATTTATTAACGCTGCCGTACTTGCAGAATTCCACACATCCAAGTTGTAATCATATTCTTTACTCTATCGAAGGGGCATACGATGAATAGAAAATGTGGGCTTCAAGATGTACTGCTCGGCCTTTGAGCGAACTTGAAGACGACGATGCACTCTTGAATAAAGCGCCCATTGATCAACTTATTTTCGGCATACTTGGTAACTTCTGTGTGTAAGAGTTATATTAAAGACCTGACGAAGGTAAAGTATAACAGCGTATGCAATGCTAAGCTCTTCAGACGCACGGTTTAAGTGTTTCGCATCTAGCCTGTCTGGAACTTGCGGCTTCACCAAATAACTGCGCCGAGTGCCGAAAGGGTTAACAAATATTTAGGACGGTACAACAACCACTATTATTGTTGCTCCTATATGAACAGTCTTAGAGGGTACTTAAGTGATAGGCCTGTACGAAACTCAGAGCTTCAGCAGTAAGCAGTACGATTTGGCAGTGAGCCTAACAATAATTAAGTATATAGGCTGTTCACGGTAAAGTAAGCACTTTTTAAGGCCCTCACAAAAGGCATTAACCCCCAATAAATATATTTTACTGCGGTCTCAGACGTTAACTATTGAGATTGATGAAATGTATTCACCGTGTTTATTAGTCATATTGCACTGTTTACATTAAAAAGAGGCGGAAATTGAAAGGAAAAAATTAGCAGGGCCTTTAAAGTGCTCACTTTACCGTGAACAGCCTATACAACAAAAATACATCTTTAAAATGCGCTGCTTGAAATTGAAATGGAAATGGACGTTTATTTAATCGCATTTCAGTCCTCGCTATAGTATTTACCAGCAGGCAAATACAAAAAATCGCTGTTGTGTATACTAATTTTCTGTGACTTTACAGCTCACTATCAAACCCTTCTGCTTACTGCTTAAGTTTTCCATTGTGTAAACCCTTAAGTGATATATGTTGTTCAGGGTTATTTGAGCACTTTTGAAATCAACCTTTGGAAAATGTCACTGCCTCTACCTGCGTATATTGTAACAGGAACACTGAAAGACGTGCGCGCAGTAAAGTTGGTATCGGTGGAAAGGAAGTAGTTCCATGTGTCAACGTTAAAATTAAGTCTTATGCAACCTTGTGCGATGACCGAAATTATTAATTTTGTTTTCTGCCTTTTTAATGTATATACATGTAAGAAATACAAAATTTGTAAAATAATGACTTTACAAATAATTTCATAGTTTCTCTTGACCGACGCATGAATTAAGTGATCAGGCCCGGAACAATGTTAGTTTTCCGTACTGTGAAAGAATACACAACGTGCAAACAAGTAGATCTTAAGCAGGGCTTTCAAAAGTGCTTAGTTTACCGTGAACAACCGATATACAAGATTTTCGCAAATTAAACGCTCAAACTACGGGAGGTTATTTATTTTTAAGAATAAAGTCGAAAATATACAAGGGCACCGTATATCTAAGAGAATATTAAAGAAGATATGAGCATGTGAAAATTGTGCTTTGAAAACGTATTTTCCGTGAGTGCCTCGTACTTTCTGCCAGCTGTAGTAATGATGGCGATTTACCCACAGTACGTCCCACAGGGTCGAATGGGACACGCCCATTTGGCGAGCTGTGGAGCGTGTACTAGTGGAGGGCATGTCGTTGATGTGCTGACGTATCACTTCCTAGAGCCGAACAGCGCACAGACCGCGTACGGCCAGCATTACGCATGTGTCTCTGCAACATGGGAAGCACAAGTCATCTTTCTGCTGCGGACTTTATAGGCGTTGTACATACAAGGCATTCGGCATAAATGCGTTTTCAAAACCCTACATTCATAGGCTCATATCTCCTTTAATATTCCGTTTAGGTATACGGTGTCCTGTATATTTTAGACTTTATTTTTCATAAGTAGAAACTAGAAAAATTCGCTAGTTCAATGACCTGTAGCCTATACTCTACAGCCTTATGTACAAATATGCTGCCAATATCAACTGCATATTGGTTGTCTGCTGCCACAGTGGAAGGCGACAATTGGGTCATTCTTCACCAGACAGTGTCGAACAGCGTGTGTACCAATGACTGAAGTTTTACTAACACAAGCATTTTGAATTCTAGCTTGTCCAATGAATCCGCGAATTTTTCAGGCCTCTATTCATAAGGAATCGCCTCCCGTAGTTTGGGCGTTTAATCAACGAACATTATGTGTAGTACATTCACGGTTACCTCAGCTTTTTATGAAGCCCTGCTAAAGTTCTACTTCCAGGATATTCCTCCGCCTCGTGCAATTTAAGCTTAACTCATCCTGGATAATTACACCGGGGGGACAACGCACCAAATTCGTGCTCACTAAATGTAACAGTATTTTATGTAAGGGCTATTTCTCACTAGGCATTACCAACATACCTATTTTCTCCCTGTTTTTAATTCAGATTATTTATAATTGAAGTATTATAATTTATAGATAAAATATGAACAACATTTCAATTTAACAGAAAAAAAAGTTACTTTTATGAACACAAGTAGATATAAAACGCTTGTGATACAGGTCGTATTTGGGAAATAACTAACCACGTCATACATGGGGAAATTTTTGAACGGCTTTATTCAAAAAGGCTGAAGAAAACGTGAATGGATTATATATTTATCTCAGCCAGTGTAAAAATGATCCATGTGCCAAGTGGTAGTGCTCGAGACTGCCGGAAGAGGTAGTGTGCGGAAGTCCGGGCGAAGAGGTGAAGGACGGTCGTGGAAGGGGCTGGTGGTCCAGATGGCTTGACGTGGAGAGGGCTTAGAGGGGAAGCTCGTGCAGTGTCGTGGCGCTAGTTAAAGTAAACAGCCTCCTCCGCCTTTCACGACGGTCTCATCTCCCGCCCGTAGCGCGTCATCGCTCTCCTCAAGGCCGTTTTGCCGCCTCTTCAAGCTGAGCTGCTCACACGTCTCTACAAGCTGTTCCCGGTTAATTAACTGACCACATTTGAAATAAAAATTTGGAAAAGTTCGCTGCACCTAAAGACTGTTCACAATAAAGTGAGCACTTATGGAATCGACCTTAGAAAAAGTCGTTGCCCCTACCTGCATATGTTTTTTAACAAGCGCAATGAGTTACACGCGTCCAGTAAAGTTGGTAAGACGGCTGTGAAGTAGTTCCGTATATTAACGTCGAATAAAAACGTGTTAGGCACCAATTTCTGATAAACATAAATTATTTCTTTCGTTTTATGTGTTTTTAATGCATCGAAGTGTACAAATGAGAATATTTGTTAAATATTAACTTTTTTAATAATTTCACATTTTCACTTGACCTAGGCATGAATAAAGTGAGGAGGCCCATGAAAATGTCAGTATTACATAAGGCGGAAGAATACAGAACGTGCATACAACTAGATATTAAGCAAGACTTTAAAAAGTGCTCATTTGACCGTGAATAGCCTATACCTGCGTTTTATATTAACTAACACAAAGACTGTCATGCACCCAGCCAAGTTGGCCATCACGGAGTGTAAGTAGTTCCAAGACCGATCGCTAAATTAAACATGCTATGCAAACACTTGTGTTACTAAAACCAACTTTAGTGATTTCTGTTTTATTTGAGTGATTATGAGTGTGAGAATTAGCAAATGTGTATAATATATTAATTTTCTAGTATAGTCTAGAAAATTATACCAAAACGACAAAGCACCTCATTCGTACCCATTTGGTGCAACAATATGTTGCATAAGAACTATTTGTTACTAGGTATTACCAACACACCCACTTTCTCCCTGTTTCATTCATATTAATTACCATTTAAATATTATAATTTATTAATAAAGTGGAAGTAAAAGTTCGATTTACCCAAAAATAAGACATCTTTATTTTGAGAGAAATATAAAACCCCTGTGATACATGCCATATTTAGGAAATAAGCAAATATGTCATACATGGGGTGATTTTTCAGAGGTTTGATTAAAAAGTGTAAAGAAACAGCGAACAGGCTATACCCACCGCTCCCTGCTATTTGTAGGTGCATGATGATGGTGTGAATGAATTCCCTCCCCCCGCCCCCCAAATCAAGTCCCATAAATGCTTGATGGGGTTCATATCGGGCGAACGAGATGCCCGTAGCAGTCTTTGAAAGAGTGGAGCGACCGACTATCACCTTTGCGTACTGCTATCTCATGAATATTGGCATGCAAGTGTGGCTCGTCCTTAGCGATCCCATGCTCCTAAGCCTCGGACACGCAGAACACTTCTAAAACGGCGACCTTCAAGTGCCAAGATAATGTTCAGCCTCTACTTAAACGCCGCCTCTTATGTCGTTCTCAAATTTCGTTATTTAGCCCTCTACTGTCCGTAATATAAAGGCTGTTCTCGATAAATTGAGCACTTTGGAAACCAACCTTAGCAAAATGTCACTGCTCCTGCCTGCATATATTTTAACGGGCGCACTTATTAATATGCGCCCAGTAAAGTTGGTAACGATGTATGGAAGGTAGTTCAATATCTTAACGTCGAACAAAAAGTGTTTGGTAAACCATTTGTGATAACTTATTGTTTCTTTCACTTTCTCTTTTTTTTATGTATCGAAGTGTAAAATGAGCAGATTTGTAAATTTTAATTTTTCTAATAATTTTTACAATTTCATTTTACCGACGCATGAATAAAGCGACGAGGCCCTTGGTAACGTTGATTTTACATAAGGCGAAAGAAGACACAACGTGCATACAATTCGATCTTAAGCAGGCATTTCAAAAGTTGCACATATTACCGTGAACAGCCTATAGTAGCCTATATATTTATATATTTTATGTAATATACATATATCACGCCATTTCGTTTAAGGTTGAATTACTGAACATAAATAACATGATATTTTATCAATTATATTTCATTTGGTTAGAAAACAATTACTTAACTCTGAAGTCTCACTGGGTAGTTAAGACCCGTGTGTGAAATCTGCTGAATAGTTTTATTTGCAAGGAAACATCGCAGGCCAGGTAGTATTATATATATATATATATATATATATATATATATATATATATATATATATAATTTCCATGCGACTATACGTGCAAAAATTAGGTTTTTGAGAACTTTAACAGGACGCACAAAACGAGGCATCAATAGAAGCACAGAGCGAAGAATTTTTCTGACCAGAGAAATTTTATTATAAATACAACCGCAGCAGCCAGCCCCAGTAAGTGGCGTCGGGCTCGGCGGCCGAAGAGGACGCGAGCCCAATCCTCAGTCTGCGAAGACTTTAGTCTGCTGAAGAGACTTCTCAGTCCGCAAGGGCTCATCCTCAGTCTGCAAGGACTTACCTTCCTCCAGTCAGAAAGGATTCTGCTGCTAAATACCCACTCCCCTACACCCAACTTGTAGAAGGCTCTCCTTCGGGTTCGACCCAGGGCTCCTCTATTTCCTACTGCCAACCCTCCCCTCGTGACACGCTACTAAACCTGCGTCAAGAATCTCTCTCTCTCTCTCTCTCTTTCTCTCTCTCCGAACCTGCACGTCGCCGAAGACCTGCACGTGAGAAGTTCAACAGCTACAGGTATACCCCGCCTTACCCCGGTAATCCCTATCTCAGTCAACTTCCCTTGACTCCGCGGTAGCGAGCCGTCGCGTTTCATGTCACCTACCTGATTAGCTTCCCCTTTAATTAATCTAGCCGCTGTAAATTGCGTTGCGATAGTTTTTCACTTGTAGCCACTGTAAAGTTGCAGAGCTATAGTTTACTTGCTTCAGGCTGTTTTACTCATGTGATTCTCGTAAACCTGTTTTCTTATCCAAATTGTTTGTGGAACAATTAAATTTAATTGTGCTTTTGTATTAGTGAGTTGCGTTTACTCCCCAGGGCCCCAAACCCCGCAATAAACAGCCACGTAACGTTGGATATTTGTGTACCGTTACTTGCAGATAGCGGACCTCTGCTCCCTATATATTTTTGGTATTGTGTGATTCCTTCTAATCAGATGTACGTACAATAAGGGAGGTGGTGCTCCAAGTAAGCAAATACGTGGGGAACATCGTGCCTTTGCTCGAGCTAACGCCCAATCCACGTTCTGAGGACAGCCGGCTAGCTGTTCAGATCAAACACCACGACCCATTTCTCCGTTTATTCAGTTGGACATTTCATCTCCACTAGACCACTTACTTGGTGGCAATTGCCCTGGGTACCCTACAACGGACTACGAGGTTCGGGAGAAATTATTAAGTCAAGAGAACGAGGTTACTCCCCCTGACAACCTTGCTAGCAAGCCCCAGAAAACCTTTAGTAATGTGAAATTACAATCAGGACGGCGTATCGGAGTGAAACATCCCGCAGGCCCAGTACCCCCAAAATATCGTGACAAGTTGGCAACGGGAAAGGTGGTCAGTTTTCGACTCCCTGCACAACCCGACTCCCGTCCCCGTGTGGTAAGCCCTTCCGTGGATTTTGTTCCAACACGCCAACCCACTCGACCAACTAGAGTCCCGTTTGCTAGTCCAAGCACTCCCGTCATTACTCTAGATTAAACACCTCACCATTACACCCCTTTGGGATCGCTGGCATGCTGCGTATATTGGCGACCCTAATTGCGAGAAGGATTACGCTCCCTGGCCGGGAAGCCAACTCTATCCGATTCACTCCGGGGTTTGATTACCCTCCTGGTAAACCTGCCCCCAAGCGATCGACTGCTGTATCAAGACTCCTAACGCCTCCTAAGGCTATTTGCAGATATGGTAATTGTCGTGGTAGTCTAAGCTGGACTTGGTTGGGCGATCAACGTTAACGTACTACCTACTAGGATAATCATCCCCCCCCCCCCTCATGGCAACACGCGTCAATATTTGGCGCCCAACGTAGGGTCAAAACTCCATTTAGCTAGGACTTGGGAGTTGAACCACGCCAGACAACCCCCCCCCCTTTTTTTTTTTCTACTCGTTGGTCACCCATGTTGGTCGTGTTTGAAACAACACGCGTCAAACTATAGACACTGTGGAGGGAAAAATAACGAAGCCCTAAAATCAGATGAAAAGACGTAATATCTATACAAGTAGGCGTTTAAGACGCCGAGATAAGTCTTATACGTAAATAAGAAAAAAAAAAAACAGTTAATTAAAGGTAAACTGAAAAGTTTTCGAATAAAGTTTTGAAAACAGTCGCTCTTCGTATCTGTAGGTATGGAGCTGTTAAAGAATGTCTCGGCAAGGTCTTTTTTAAATTGTAATTTTTTTAATCATTTGGCACAAAATTTGGTTTACTAATATTTTTTATATTTGTGTAATTTAAACATATTTTTATTTATTTTCTACATTTTTTATTGCTATTTTTTTATGCATTTGCTCTAGTAATTATGTCCATATATATTTTTTTTCACGTGGCGGATGAATATGCAATGGGCAGGAATGATAAACAAATCTAAGCTTTCAATTATTTGTTCAATTAGCGACTAAACGTCGGCGAAGATCGTGTTGCTAATCGCAGAAGAATGGGGGAGGGGGGGTGGTGCATGTTTTGAACTGTTTCGCTCGCAGAACGATGTCTTACTCGGTACTCGCCGGCCACTGTATTCAGTTCAGTGCAACACAAACAAGGGCTCGCTGAAAGACGGGAGTGTTTGTTCGTCCCACCCGAAGATACACACCTGACGCCATCTTCCAAGCTCGGTCTGCGTTTCCACTCTGCCCGAGTTCTGGCGAATAAATGCGGGATTCAGCCGGGGATATCCAGGATTTTCGAACGCCTGAGCTCCGACTGGAGTTGCTACGGTGCCTCGCTTTTGACCGTAATGGGACGCAGTTAGGGACAGTAAAATTCTTCAAAGGTTCATTTCAAAAATGCTCACTTTACCGAGAACAGACTTTAGCTGCGCTGCCTTTATTAATTTGTGACTGGCGATTGCCGGCAAGAAATTTTAACTTTTTTCTCGGGGGTGATTTACAGAAATGATACTAGCAACGGTGGTCTATAAATACAGGTTTTATAAAATGCGCAAAGCAATGCCCAGTGACCTAAGATATAATACAAAATCTGTAATGTATATTGTAGAGAAAATTCCGTAAACTCAAGATGACTCCCGCATACACCAGGTATTTTAACTGTATCGCAGAGTGTTTGAAATACACGATTTCCCATCAAACTATTAAACATGTGTTCAATGTGCTGATCTGTGAATAGAACACACACTTATGACGAGAGTTGTTGATGGCTTCCAAGATGCCACGCACAGTAGAAACGCCATTTTAGAGTTTTCCAAAATGGCTGAAAACAGATTTTTCAATGCACTGTATCTCAAAATGTACGCCCCAGATGCATAACAAATTTACTCTGTGGCCGGCATTGAAGCTTCTTATAGACTGTTCACGGTAAAATGAGCACTTTTGAAAGCCCTGCTTAAGGTCTCTTGTATGCACGTTATGTAGTCTTCCGTCTTCTGTAAAGTTAATATTGTCATGGGCTTCATCACTTTATTCATGCGTCTGTCAAATGAAATTCTGAAATTATTATAAAAATTATTATTTTACACATCTGGTCATTTTTATATTTCAAAGCAGCAAACAAACACAGAAAGCGAAAGAAATAATGTAAATCACCACAAATGGTTACCTAACACTTTTTATTCGACGTTAAGGTACGGAACTACTTTCCATCCATCGTTACCAATTTTAATGGGCGCATGTCACTCAGTGCGCCCGTTAAAATACATGCAGGCAGGGGCAGTGACTTCTTTTAAGGTTGATTTCAAGAGTGCTCACTTAATCGTGAACAGCCCTTACAATCTTTCCGTTATGTTAGTTTAGGTTAAGTTAGGTTAAATCACTTTGAAAACATAACCATAAACAGTGGATGTGGTCGTTGGCAACTTTCGGCACCGCTCACAAATGGAAACTAAATACTAAGAAAATAAATGTTACACAATTCAGTTTCATTATTCCATTATTATTTTCACAAAGGGAAACATGCACACAACATTGGAAAATCAAACGCACTCTCTTTTTGCCAAACTTATTAGTAACCTAACCTAACATTATTTTGAACAAATTGCTTGGATTTCAAGAGACACGAGTCTCAATTTGTGGATAGAGGTGTTTATCCTGGTTGCAAACTGTGTATTTTAAATAATTAAAGTTGCGTGAAACTAAAAAAACCGTCTTTTGTATATGTTATTTTATGTCTTGAAAGTCCCATTAGTAGAGACCCGAGAAATTCGCTAGTTCAATGACATGTAGGCTAGACTTCACAGTCTTATATATTCTCACGTAGATATCATCTGCTTATTGGTTGATTGCTGTAGTAGTAAAAGGCGGTGGTTGGACGCACAGTTTCTTGCATGTTTGTTATTGGCTTATTTATCTCCAGGAGGCGTCAAAAACTCGTCGAATAATTACAAACGTAACATGAACGTGCAACTGTGTGAATTTCCAACTTGCCTTGCACTTAGGGGCAATAGCGCACTTGTAGCGGGTGCCAGTGTCATCCTTATAGCTCCCTCGCTTCTTGGTCTCAATCGATGGAAAAAGCTGCAAGTAGACGGGGTCCTTAAGCTTTTTACACAATAGAAAACTTTAGCATTTGACTTTACGTTTCCTTTCCTCCGACGAAACCACCAATACACAATACAGTTGTAAAGTCAGAGTTCAGGCAATTGAACATCGGTTCTGCCAGCTTCGTAAAAATGTGTATCTTGTTATGGAAATAATTATAATATTATTCAGGAATGCATTTCACGTACCATTTTTAAATATAGGCTTAAAATTTATATTGAAAGTTAATTTCAAAACAAAAAAAAAACTAATTTGTTTACTTTATTAAAATATATAAATTCATATATTTCCTCTTCACATTATATTTGTTTGCCATTTATTTAATTTAAGACGAGCTTTGTTTAATACACCGAGATTTAAATCGCCCTACAGTAAAATAACGCACTTTCCACATAACCTCTGTTAGATTCTCGGCGAAGTGGCTGTTTGACTTTGACTTCAAATTTCAACTTTTCGAAATCGTAAAGTCAAGAGTGCTTGACTGTACCTTTGACAGTTCCACTGTGTCAAGCTCCATACGAAACATGTCGGAAGGCAAACGTAAAGTCTAATGATAAAGTCAAATGTTAAAGTTTGCAATTGCGTGTATTTTTTTACGGTCACGCATAGTGGTATGCGCCCAGTGAAGCTGGTAGCGATGGAGGGAAAGTAGTTAGATGTTTCAACATAGAATTAAAAGTGTTAGGTAGAAATTCGTCAATAATACAAAGATTTATTTTCCTTTCTGATTTTTTAATGTGTATTAAAACATGGATTATAAAATTTATAAAATATTTACTTTTATAATAATGCTACAGGTTCCCATTACTGACGCGTGAATAAAGTGATCGAGTCTACGGCAGTGTTGATCATACATATGGCGTAAGGATACACAATGTGCTCACAAGTAGATGTTAAGCACGGCTTTCAAAAGTGCTCATCTTACAGTGAACAGCACATATAATGACTTTTAATATACTTTAGACGCTATAAATTATGCTGTGTAGTCTCGAAAATCTGTTTATAAACTTTCTTAAATCTTGAACTTACTGCGAAAAACCGATAAATTCAATATGGCGCTGACAGATCCCCGTTTTAATTTTAGTTTTGTTTGACGCGGATGCAGAGCGCTTAAGGACCTCGCCTACCTGGCGCCCGAACTGCGTGGGTTGCAGTGTGTTCGAATTACAGGTTTTTTTTTTTTAACGAAACTATCAAACGTGCGTCCAACGTGCTAGTCTGCGAAAAGAACGCACACTTCAGACTATGCCTGTCTATTTCTTCCAAGATGTCACGCTCATTAGGAAAACATTATTTCGGAGCACTCCAACATACCTAAAAACGGCTTATTCAAAGCGCTGTATCTCAATATGCACGCGTTATATACTCAGAGAGGTTATGGAGGGGCATGAATTGAACCTTGCTACAAACTTTCCATTAGTAAAATTTTTGGTAGAGAAGTGCAAATTTCGTTTTATTTTTGAAGACAGATTAGACAACTAACACTTGTGATTTCGTATTGCCTTTGTAATTTGACAACAGTTTGTTCAGACATGCTCAGGATGGCTTTGGACCAATGGGAAACCACTATCTAGGGGTTGGCGTAATCACGTCCAACCAAGTCGAAAGGAAACATGTGCCCTCCTGCTGCAGAAGACAATAAACAAATAGCACCGACTGGAAACATGTATAGTACGGTGAATTTTAGGGTGCTGCCAAAAAATAACGTGAAGTTTGCAGGTCCGTAATATTATAGGATCCCATATGTACACGCAGCACGACTAATAGACTGCACGAATATTCAGAGCCCTGCGCGTAACGACGGTTCGGCACTTGTGGCGCGTGGCAGACTCGCCCCTATCACTCCTACGATTTTCAGCATTAAACACGGAAATGTAAACTCGCAGGCAGGCGGCCCCTTAATAACACAGCAGGTTGTACGACGAACTCCAGTCACACACATCAGTAGGGCCACCCGTTTTTTCGCGAAAAGATCAACGTACAGGCTAGATTCCAACGTGCATGAATGTCTTTGGGGGCTCCTTGGTCCATATTGATCAGCGTGCATCATGTGATTACACTTCGATGTAAGCTTAAGTTCATAAGTTGAATTTACAACCCCGTCAAATTCCGCCCACCTTCCTATTAGCCTTTCAGATAATTTTTTTAATGCGTGTGTGTGTGTGTGTGGGGGGGGGGGAGGTTCGTTAATTTATAGGCCTAGCAAAACAAATACATTTTAGAATCTTGTTTAATGTAAGGGATTTTAATTGCTCAAAAGTCCTCTTCGCATGTTAAACGAACATAATAGCATTAAAACACAAAATTGTGATTGAAACAAACCTGACGTAGCTGTGTTCACGTCACACACGTTAATGAAAAAAAGAAAATGATCTGGTATAAGTTTTATTTTCGAGGGTTATATTGTAGACTGTAGCTGAGCAGCACCCATGGTTAACGATTTACATGTTTTAGAAAGCTTTTCAGAAGCCCTTCCTGAGCTCTGTTCACTTACAATTTGATGACTTTATTCCCAGTATTTGCTATAGTCATATAACTCTGACGAGCACAACACTACACTACAAAAACGCCAACAACGACACAAAAAATAAGCGATATGAATACTTGAATTTATACTACAAGATTTTACACAACTTAAAGTTAGGAATTTTTCGGCTTTATTTACAAGGCACTTGCGAATTAAATTAGTTTAAAAAAACGGTTTCCAGAAAGTAAATTTGAAACATGTGATTGCTAAGGAAGAATTTAGGCCTAGATGTTACTTTAAAGCAGAACGTGTAAATTTTAATTTTATGAGTTTAATCCATTAGTTTTAATTATCGCGCCACGCTTGTCAGGGCTGTGTAATTCCTGCATGATGATTTGAGCAACAATGATGACGTGACAATAACAGACAACCAGTAATTCAGCAAATATGTGCTTTTCTGTCTCATGTGGTGCAGTATGAGGACGTTTGTGGGTATTATAAGTCGGCTGGGATGAGAATATTAAATAATATACACAATACTAAAATTACTTAGTTTCAATTAGATTTTTTGGTTTATTACATCTAGACTTGAAACTAAGTATTTGTTAATACAAATTAATTCCAATATTTAATTCTTAATTTTAAAATGTTAGTTTTATTCTGGCTATTATATTAATTTTAAGTAATTTATACACGTGAGTTTTTGTTACTAAATTGGATATTTTTAATTGCAATGTTTAGACTTGGATATTATTTTATTATTGCAAATGTTTGTGCCAGCTTACGCGGTTATGTAATTAACATTAATTAATATTATTGGTTGATAACATTTATTTAGTTTCTGCGTTTAATTAATGAATGTTAAATTTTATGTATTTAAATAATCTCGTTATAAGATCATTTGAAATGTAAAATATATACTCGAATTAGACACCCTAATATTTTATATGTTAATTTAAACCAGAGTAGTACTATGTATGTTCTTTAAACCTAAAGGATTTGGTGGTGTTTTAGTATATTCTGAGGAATTTGCCCCATAACCGATAGTCCTTGATTTAATATTTCTACTATATCGTTTATTGCTTAATTTTATAAAATTTACTCAATAGTCGAAGACGTTTTCAAATATTTATTGTTGATGCCTGCTTTCGAGAAAATTTTAAAGTGCTTCCATTATGTACAGTATATGGTATTACTCTACTGCTGTACAAATAGTTGCTTTGAATAATACTATAATTTGAACTGCTGCATTGTAACCTAACTTCGTACACCTAAGGGACTAGAGAAGTTCTGCACTAAATCCATTGATCGTGTTATTTTACCACGAAATATGTTATGTTTAATGCCCAGTGGTTAAACTATTAATTTATTTAGCAGTTTAAATAGACTGTGTCCCTTTAAATTATCAAAATAATAATACCATTCCATTCTCATTACACTTCAAGGATAATATTAAAAGTCCTCACAGGTCCTGATGAGCTAAAGTCGTCATCTTGGAAAAGTGTGGTGTACATTTAGTTTTTTTGGCTAGGTTCCTTGAAAATGAATTATTTTATATTGTCTCTCTTTTCAATACATGCATACATATAACGTTTCTTTGGCTTCTTTAATCAGAAGTTTTGTGTTAACATTATTATTATTTGCATTTCAAGGAAACTCTTTGTACTATAATTTCCATTTTTAGTTTAAGATAATATATTTTCTATAGTACTGTTGCATGATTAATTATTAATCTAACAATCATCATAACAAATCAATATTCGATCTAACTACTGTTCGTTCTGATTCACATTTTTGTCAATATGTCGCTTTGAAGTTCATCAGTCCGCCAATATTCTTTTTAGATTTCTTGAGCAGCTGTATAATTAAATGTGTTATGGGCGTGAGAAGCCTGCCCGGGTGAAATATTCCTCTGCCAAATAAATAGTCCAAGAAGTCGAAAGACAATTTTCTTTCGGCTAATAGAATTTCGGCCAAATACCACGTTTCCGCTTGTACTCCGTATAAATCAGCTAAATGGTCACTAAATCTACGTGTGTCGGAGATACATTACCAGTTTGGCAATAGTGCTACACAGAAACTGCAGTTCAGCAATCCAGTCCTCTTATTGTAGCACCAGCTAAAATTACCTCATTATTTTCACAGCTGCAGAGAACACCTTTTTGTTTGCTGCAGAAGAACGGTTCTCTTGAGCTCGCTAATTAGAAAGGACGAGTTCGTTTTATCCTCCTTACAAATTGCTGCTTATTACATAGTCCATTCCTTTTTTGTTTTAGGCGTTAATTCGTACCGCAAGAAGTATTATAATACTTTCTTTTTTTTTTCAGCAGCTAAGTGGTTTGCCACTTGTGTAAAATTGCTGACCCTACGTTTCCATTTTTTAAAAAACCGAGTGTAAGGTATTTATAGAGCCAGAGCTTCAAAGCCACGGGGAAGCTAAATTCGTCGGTGTCCCACATTTCAGAGTGTAACGTATTCTACTGCGTGAAAAATGGTTAGTTATGTAGTCAGTAAATATCCCGAAAGTTAGCGTTTTTATTTATAGTGACAATATATTTTCGTTCTGAAGTTAAAAAATCTGAGAAAAATAACTGATTAGCTGGCGGACACCTTTCCAAAATATAAATTAGTTGCAAGTTGTTTAATCTATATGATAATTACGATATTACGGCGTGATAAACCCGAGAAAAGAAAGTATATTTGGAACTTGTAAAATTAGAAATATTATAAGAGCGAACAACTCTGAAGAGAAACAATTAATATTTGTGAGTAGCAGTTATTCAGAATATTGGACTGTCGATATATTGACTACCAGGTTGAATGATGCACAAACTTAATTTTTCCTCAAGAGATGGCTTCTTCTTTCTTGCTGGATTTCCTTAACGTAATTCCTCTCCGGAGAAGTGCACAAAAAAAAAACATTTTAACGTCTGTCGTTACTCACTATGGGCTTTTCACGGTAAAGTAGGCACTTTCGAAAGCCCTGACTAACGGCTACTTGTATGCACAATGTGTATTCTTCCGCGATATGTAAAATTAACATTGCCACAAGATTAATCACATTGTCCATGTTTTGACTATACGAAACTGAAAAATTATTAGGAAAGTAAATAGTTAAAAATTGGAATATTCTTACACTTATACGCGTTAAAAAAAACGGAAACGAAAATAAACAATTTCAGTAATAACAAATGTTTGTAATTCAGCGTTAAACAGGTAACTACTTTCCCTCCATCGTTACCAACTTAACTGGACGAATGGCACTCAGTGTACCCGTTGAAAGACGTGCAGGTAGAGACAGTGACATTTTTCTAAGGTTGATTTCAAAAGTGTTCATTTAGCCCGTGAAAAATCTTCAATTAAATAGGCAGACTTGGTTGAAAACTCTTCTGCGCTCACAATAATCCATCGCACCCGCCAGTCGGTCGTCCGTCAGTTAGTCATCCGTAGATTTTTTTCGTCCGTCAATTGAAAGCAACTCACGACAATCTGTCGTCCGTCGATTCGTCTGGTCAGAGAAATTTCAGTGTAACAACCCAACAACACGAACTTTCTCGCGCAGAGAGAAGTGTTTTTTTTATGAATTCCATATATATATATATTCTTTTTCCCTAACATTACTTATCAGCATTCCCTCTGGAAATCTGCCAGTCATCTTCAGTTCAATTCAAAGGGAAAACGTAAAAATTAAACAACTTTACTGCCTTGTGTATTTACAAATAAAATTATTCCTATACAAAAAACACATGTGTCTGTTTTCCGACGGCCATATTCAAGGGACGATATTACAAGGCGGTGAATCATCCGTCGGTCCGTCAAAAGTTAAAAGTTTTAAATATATTTTATGGATTGACGGATAGAAGAAAAAAAAGTTGCCCTGCGATTGGTCGAAGATCACATGGCCGCCGGACGGACGGCCGACTGATGGATGAAACGGACGTGCCTGGAACCTCGCGACCGCTAAGGACGAGCGAAACACGCGTGCAATAAGCCTCATCGACTCTACGCGCAAGGAACTGAGCTGGCGTGCAGTCTTACCGTTCGCAACTCAGCTCGACAAGAATGCAAGCCGTGATCTCGGCATATCGTGACATAAAAATACAGGAAAAGTGTTGTGCATTTTCTTGTACTACTATAAAATTATCTTCTACTTAGGTTTTCTAACTTAATGATAATGGTATTATCCCCCTTTGTGATGAATTTCATAAAAACTCTCATACAAAAAATGCACATTAGAAGCAGAAACAAAAAACCTACACTTGCCGTTAAACGTAATAAGTTTCTAAAATTCTGTCCAGAAGCAGATATAACATTAAAATAAACAGGTTTTAATTGAATGTTTTTCCACGTTAGTTCTGCTCATTATTTGGTGACTTCAAGGACATTCAAGTGCGTTTATAATTTATTACTATTTTTTTAAAGGAAATTTGTGTTTTTTTTTAAACGATTTCGTAGCAGTAGTCATTTGATTTAAAAGTGATAAAGTGAAACACTACTTTCAACACATTAGTCAACATAATTGTGAGCACATAACTTTAAATACTAGGTTTTAAAAACAGAAAGAGTAATTTCAATCCAATTGTTTCTTGAAGTCTTGATGAACGCCGAAAAGCAGTTTCTTTGAGACCTGTCAGTGATTTAACTTTTAACTTCGTCATATTTTAAACTATTATTTTTTTTATTAAAATTTAAAAACAACGGACAAGCTACGAAAAGGATTTTTACAAAAAATGGTATGTTATTGTGTGCTGCGGTGGCTGAGCGGTTAGCCTGCTCGCCTCCCACCAATGCGAACCGGGTTCAATTCCCATCCGAGTCACCGGATTTTCGCAAGTTGGAATCGTGCCGGACGATGCCGTTGGTCGGCGGGTCTTCTCGGGGATCTCCCGTTTACCCCATCCTTTCATTCCGACGCCGCTCCATCTCACCTCAAACACCTTCATCTGCTCTCAAGACCTCACTGTTAAGAACCACCCAAATATCTTCACTTTACTTTAATAGTATTCTAGTGACGAACTACGTAAAATTTTATATAATTTGTGTTGCAAGCTGTATGAATTTAAATTTCCTATAGTTCCTTTACATAATTTTTTTGTAAATAAATTCGACTTTATTTTTTTCCCCGCATTAATTTTACTTCTATTTGATACCGTGCCTCGAAAAAATAAAATGTAATAGGAAATACATACGTGAAATAATGTAGGACACATTACTATAGGCTGTTCACGGTAAAGTGAGCACTTTATACTGTAAGGCCCTGCTAATTTTTTCCTTCCAGGCAATTTCTATCTTGCCACCACTTTTTAATATACATATTTATTACTGGCCAATGCCTGTTGGAAGGGCCTTAAAAAGTGCTCACTTTATCGTGAATAGCCTGTACTCACGTGTGTGTCGTCTATTTTCCTTCGCAAACAACTGACGCCTGACCCGAATTGTTTTACCCTGAGTAACAAGCGCTAATGTACGCCACAGACGGGAGATACGACAGGGAACGAACTTCACAGGGGAGCGCTGCATGTTCTGAGAGCAGCGCAATTAAGTTTGGAAGAGGTGAGAGTCGGAGGCTGGTTGAGAAAGGTTGGGGAGGGGGTGGAGAGGTAGAGTAGTAGAGAAGCTGTCCACGTACATCGGAGCCGCGCGCGTGAAGCTGGGCTCTCAACCGTCCGTCGAATCCGTCAGTTGCCCGTCCGTTCGGCGGTCACGTGATCTCCAACCAATAGCACGGCAACCCCTTTTCTTATACCTAGAAACCTGCAAAATTCGCGTTATTATTTGAGGACGTGTTAAACTTAAGACACTTTTCCTTTGCAATACGTGTGTCATCTGGACCATTCTTTATTTGATGTCAAAAAATAACGCGAATTTTGCAGGTCCCTACTTACACCCGTCAATCCGTCAAATATTTCTCAAACTTTTACCCTCTAGTGCATAATGTTTCACATGCGATACAACTAGAGAATTTGATTTTTATTCGTATGTATATTAATTAAATTGTAATAATTAAAAAAAAAACCTTTTAAAGTAGACATTATAACAATTTAATGTAACCAAAAACCAACCACGTTTTCACAACTGTCTGGTAGCGCAGTAGTTAGCGCTCTACACTCACGATCCAATGGTCGTGAGATCGACTCCCACCTGATACGAGTGACAAAGGGTTGAGTTTTGACGGTCCGACGGATGGGCCACCGCCTTCTGACGGCATTCCGTAGAAACGAGCACGCACTTTGAAATAAAATGCAAATCTTAAAATGTGTATTTTATCTTTGGTCGTAAATTCAGGCATTTTAAATTTAAAAAAAAAAAAAAATATTCGGTATAAATTCTTAACCCGTAAAAAATAATTTCCCCGAAATGTTTCTCTCTTAAAAATGTATTTCCAACAAGGATATACCTCCAAGTAAAGAAAGATCGCGATGTTATGTTGTAACACTGAAATTTTGTCGGACGGAAGGATTGACGGACGACGGATTGTTGTGAGTCGCTCTCAAAAACAGACGGATGACTGACTGGCGGACGGGCGACTGACCGGTGCGACGGATGTCTGTGAGTTCAGCTGCAATTAGTCGCTATTAACTGCCCGTGACAGTGGGTGCTCTAGAACCACTCAGAGGCGTGCGCGTGTATACGCGGCATATATTATGCATTATGCTCTCAGCAGCTTGTTAAACTGCTACAAGAAAGTTTGAGGCGTTAATTTGACCCACTTCGCTATTCAGACGTATTTTAAGTAGGCAGGGCGAGGTCGCTCCATGTTTAAACAGCCGCGGTGGCAGCAAGACTAACTTACTGGATTTTCAGAGGATTTTAAGCTTAGGTCTCGGAAGCTTAATGTGTATAAGCTGATAGCGGGTAATTAAGCACTTTTGAAATCAACTTTTCAAGAGAAAAGTACTCCCAGGTTGCATACATTTTAACAAGCACAACGAACTGTTTAGTTACGTAAGTTTAGCATTGATATAAGAAAAGTAGTTCCATCACTTAACATTGTTGTTAGGGCGAGACGTTGAAATCCGTGAACACTTGATATACTTAATTTAGTACATATTTAATTTATGCTACCAAATGCAACAATTATCATATCAGAAACGTATATACGTTCCCAATAATTTCACAGTCAGTCTTTATACGCGCATGAATAAAGTGATCGGGGTCATAGTAATATTAATTATACATATGGTGAAAGGTTACAAATTTGGAAGGAATGTATGTCCTAAGCAGGTCTTCAATAGTGCTTAGTTTACCGCAAAAGTCAATATATAGCATTAACCATGCTTGTTAATATCTTCAAAAACAGAACTATACCACAGTTAACACAACACTCTTGAAAATACCTCAGAATATAATCCCCGCTTGCAACTACTGTATGTATGTTTAATTTTGACACTAAGTGAGGTAATTAAAACAAGCAGCGTATTACGAGAAGTGTTTATAGGTAGCAAAGTTGTATTACAATTTAATTTTGCTGTAGGGATTGGTTTTGTTGTGTTTTGTACGCCTTACCTAACAATGGACGTAAGAGTAACACTTTTTTATTTCTAAAATAACTTTACTGCCTCACTTGCTTGACATGCGGATTCTCGTTGCAAGGTCAAGATCAGAATGTAGATTAAATTAAGGAAGGAAGAGCACTAAATTGGCAGAAAGGAGAAAGTAAAGTAAAAATATCCACGAAGAAAGTACAATTTTGTTCGCTGCATTATCAGCTAGAGGTACAAAAAATGGCATTAAAAATCCTCTCTCGTTTCATATGCCGTGATGTGTTTTTTTTAATGAGGTCTTAAAGTACATTTCCATTCGATACAAAAACAGACTGATTTTTTAAAATGTCTTTTTGAAATATTATCAGTAGTGATGAGACTGCTTCGAATTTAAACATTTGATACTAGTACTTGAACTTGAATATCCCTCCCAGTTTTCATTAGCACAGTTACCGTTGGTCATGTTTCTAATGATAGTCAATTATATTAACATCAACGTTCACCACATACATAAAATATAAGTATTATAAAATAATAAATCTTAAATGTACAGACTCACCTTTACTAATAACTAGGAACCTGCAAAATTCGTGTTGTTTTTTGACATCAAGCTAAAATTCCGATTACTATATATACTCGAGCCGGCAACATTCCTCCATTGGTTGCTGCATGAATGTTAAGTCACGCCCTTTCTGAGTGAACTACACGTGATTGGAGCACACAATTGTGAAGTGTTAATTTATTGGCGCATAGTTTCCCGTGGCGTGTCAAATGAAGAATAGTCCTATGACACACTCATTGCAAAGGACAAGTGGGTTGACTTTAACATGTCCTCAAATAATAACGGGAATTTCGCAGGTCTCTACCTATGGGTCATGGATTGACCCACGTTTACCTCTGGCATGAACACAATCTTTTGTCGTAAGATAAGGTGTATATAAGTTCTTAAAAGTGATCGTTCAGCTATACATACCCCTAGTGGATGATGCCTACGCAGATGAGGTGCTTACTTCCACCACAACATGGTGTAGGCTAGGCGGATTTTGGGACGAACAGAAGAATTTGAATTTATATTGCCGACTTTCCTCACTATATGAAATCAAAATACCTAAGTCTCACAATAACTGATAAATAACTATGTTTGTATATAGTATATTGTACAAAATCTATTGCGACGCAAATATATATTTTTTCAAATCACATCGCAACTGGTGTGAATAAATCGTTTCCAGACATCTTTCTCATATCGATGCCATTGCATAACCACTAGCTATTAGGAAGTAAGTCGTGAGAAACGAAACTCACCATGACATTTCATGTGGGTGATATGATGTCAACTTTGCTCTTCGCGGAGCCTGTGTCGGTAAGTAGAAGTCAATTGCGGATACAAGCGCAACCCAATATCCCGGCTTAAAATCAAGTAAATTTCCCACTTTCAAGCAACCTTTTTGAAAATCTTCTGGGGACATCACCTATATCTTAAATTTTATCCTCAAAATCAAAATAATTTGATCTAAATCTGCAATCCAAATCAAGCACACATTTTTTTTTCTAAACACCAATTGAGCAGGATCCTTTTCAGGTAAAAAATAGGCCAAATTGACATTATATCTGCAAGCGAAATAGATTATTCAAAGAAAAATATCACAATATTATATGAGATTTCTTAAGAGAACTTAAGACCATGGATAAATTTACAATTTTCATTGCTTTTAAGCCTCTATATGGCAAAAAAAAAACTTCTGATATATTAGTTTCAAAGCGTTTTTATATAATATCTTCATATAGGCAAGAAAGTAATCTCGCTTTGCTTTCTACTACCGACTTTCAACAACTTTTTTTAAATACAGAATTGTTACCATTTTTCTGCATTTTGAGCTAATTTTGTTCTCTTTTGTCGTAAATTGTTACTGTAATGTTCCAACTACTTTTCTGTAGTGTTTATTAAATTTTGTACTCTTAAATGAAGGGCGAAACTAAGATTTCTACCACTAATAAAAAGTATTTCGTTGCCGAAACACTCTGAAAAAAAAAAATTAAGCCGACCAACGAAAGATTTGAATTATGGTTCTAATACAAATCTCAAATAATAGTAATCTTGTGACAAACATCGGAGATATTATCTACACAGACGGAAAACAAAAACTAGAAGAATTTAAAGCAATAAGAGAACCTTTTTGCGATAAGATTATGATTGTTAAAATAACATGTTTTTTAGATTTCAGAGGAAAAACGAAAAATTAACAATTTATTATAATAAAAAAAAAAGTTTGTGGAAGTTTTAACAATTTTTTAAGATCTAGATTTTCTAAATTTCATTTGGTTAGACCAGAGTTAAAGCAAAAATTCCTCACTTATTAGATTCCGATGTACAAACAATTAAATGTGTTAAAAAAAAAATTATAGAAGGAGATATAGAAAATATTAGAGAAAATATATAAAGATCCAATTGCTATTCCTTATAAAATCGAGTTAGCAGATATAAAGTTAGAAACATTATTAACAGAGTTACCAGACATTTAAAAGAACTTAGAGAAGAACATTATTATTTATTAGATATGGATATAACACAAGATTTTGCAGGTATTTTTTAATGAAGAAGAGATGTGTCTCCCTACTTAATAAATAATTTTGATTTCCGCAGGGAAGGAGAATATAAAAACGAATGTAACATAATAGTAAATAATAATAATTTTGTTGGAAAAGATTGTTTAACATGGATAAATTCTAATTCTAGAGTTAAGATCTACAGTAAATTTATTTGCCAATTAACAAGCCCAGGAGTTAATAAACAACTTAGTAACCATTTTATAGAATTTCCAAATTTGTCCAGATAGAAGATTAAAAGAAACATTGGCTTCTATGTTATTTAAAGAAATTGGGATTACAAGATTTGAAGCAACAATCTAAAATTATATGAACACAGAGTTCTAAAAACAACAAGAATTCGACCCATTAAAAGACTCCTCAGAGTTAATAAAAAATAGTACAAATTATTATCAAAAAGCACCATTATATTCTGTATCATTTTCTAAAACGTGGGAAAAATTGTAATATTCTATACAGAATATTTGTTGTGTTGTTTTTAATAATCTTCTGCAATATGTCCATTGGGAAAATAAAAATAGAAAAAAAAAAAAAACTGGAATACAAATAAAGTTGCCAGAAAGAACAGAGAATAAAGAAAAAAGGGAAAAATTAATTAATTATCTTCTATTTGCATTTTGTTTTAATGTACTGCTGATTAACTACATAGAAATCACAGATGATATGGAGATTTCAAATATTGTATCTATTAACCATAAATGCTATATTAAAGCTGGAGAAACACATTTTTTCTCAATCCAATACATTGTTTTCTGTAATTCCTAAGGTTATTAATATCGAAAATACAGGGATGAAAAAAATAACTAAATCTTATGCCAATAGTTTTACGAAAAAGGACAAATATTACCAATAAACTACTTCCTTCTACTCTTACATAAATAAATATTCTTGACAGCCCTTATCTACTGTCTACTAAAAAAAGAGAAAAAGAATTAGAAGAAATTAGCATCCAAAATAGAAAATTAGAATATTTAGAGAAAACCAAAAGTATTCAAGAAGAGTGTAAAAGAGTGCTAGAAAAAGAGCAAAAGATAAAGAAACTGAACAAGAATTAATTAATTACTTTAGTAAACGATGGATAGATTTAGATATAAAAAATTTGTATAGACTTTATGCATTTGTGGTAAATAATATTGGAAAATACACTTATGTGGGAACACTTTGCGAAAATAATGGAGTTAAACATATTTATTACACGAAAGTTATATTTAAAAATTAGTTAATAGAAATTAGTAAAAATAAAGAGTTACTAATAAAAGAGGGTTTTGTTTTTATAGCATACAATGGTTTAGAAATAATTTATTATCCAACAGAATAAACTTTTATGGAAATAAAAACTAATGGAAAAAAATATTTTAATGGTCATGCATACACAAATATAGAAGTATATGGGGTTATAAATAGCTTAGGAAAACTACAATATAACGAAAAATAAAAGAAGAAATAGAAAATATAATAATGGGGGATATAATTGGAAAAATTAAAGTTGTAGAATGTAGAATATTGGTAACACCATTTTGGTGATCTCTAAAAAAGCACATCCAAACATAATATTTATTAACGAACCGGTTTATTGGAAAATATTTTATAAACAAATATATCGAAAGTTTATACGATATTAATAGAAGCTATCCAACAGATATGCTAAATTACTTCAAAGAAAATAATATAAGTGTACCAGAAAACTTCCAAGTTACAAATGTTAATGTATAAAAAATTAAGCAACAAATACTAATGTCTCTTTATTTTTATTTAACGTTGTTTTAATTTGATCAAACTTAACTTTTATTTCAATATTTTAATGTATTTTTAAATCTCGTATTTCTTTCTGCAATCAATGATAATAACAAAAACAATCTGCAAGATTTTCGAATTTACTGTAGATTTATTGGACATAACCAAATCCACTCCTTCTTCTAATGTTTCCAATTTTCTACATTCTATGACTTTTATTTTTCCAATTGTATCGCCAATAGATATATTGCAGAAAATTATTGTGATACAGAATATAATGGTGCTTTTTGATAATAATTTGTACTATTTTTTATTAACTCTGAGGAGTCTTTTAATGGGTCGAATTCTTGTTGTTTTTAGAACTCTGTGTTCATATAATTTTAGATTGTTGCTTCAAATCTTGTAATCCCAATTTCTTTAAATAACATAGAAGCCAATGTTTCTTTTAATCTTCTATCTGGACAAATTTGGAAATTCTATAAAATGGTTACTAAGTTGTTTATTAACTCCTGGGCTTGTTAATTGGCAAATAAATTTACTGTAGATCTTAACTCTAGAATTAGAATTTATCCATGTTAAACAATCTTTTCCAACAAAATTATTATTATTTACTATTATGTTACATTCGTTTTTATATTCTCCTTCCCTGCGGAAATCAAAATTATTTATTAAGTAGGGAGACACATCTCTTCTTCATTAAAAAATACCTGCAAAATCTTGTGTTATATCCATATCTAATAAATAATAATGTTCTTCTCTAAGTTCTTTTAAATGTCTGGTAACTCTGTTAATAATGTTTCTAACTTTATATCTGCTAACTCGATTTTATAAGGAATAGCAATTGGATCTTTATATATTTTCTCTAATATTTTCTATATCTCCTTCTATAATTTTTTTTTTAACACATTTAATTGTTTGTACATCGGAATCTAATAAGTGAGGAATTTTTGCTTTAACTCTGGTCTAACCAAATGAAATTTAGAAAATCTAGATCTTAAAAAATTGTTAAAACTTCCACAAACTTTTTTTTTTATTATAATAAATTGTTAATTTTTCGTTTTTCCTCTGAAATCTAAAAAACATGTTATTTTAACAATCATAATCTTATCGCAAAAAGGTTCTCTTATTGCTTTAAATTCTTCTAGTTTTTGTTTTCCGTCTGTGTAGATAATATCTCCGATGTTTGTCACAAGATTACTATTATTTGAGATTTGTATTAGAACCATAATTCAAATCTTTCGTTGGTCGGCTTAATTTTTTTTTTTTCAGAGTGTTTCGGCAACGAAATACTTTTTATTAGTGGTAGAAATCTTAGTTTCGCCCTTCATTTAAGAGTACAAAATTTAATAAACACTACAGAAAAGTAGTTGGAACATTACAGTAACAATTTACGACAAAAGAGAACAAAATTAGCTCAAAATGCAGAAAAATGGTAACAATTCTGTATTTAAAAAAAGTTGTTGAAAGTCGGTAGTAGAAAGAAAAGCGAGATTACTTTCTTACATATATGAAATTCTATTGTTAACTATACATTTTTTCACACCTTTTGCTTTTTGGTTTTCTTTATCGTCAATTCTATATGCATACATTTTTACTCTTAAATCAACAAGTCCCTTAATTATTTTACAATTATGTACATTTTTGATTTTGCCTAAAACTTTTTTTTAATTTATTGCATGTTATAGATATTGTCCTTTGGATAATCACTTGTATCAAATTTATCTAACATCGACGTCATGTCTTCGTAATGTTATAAAAATGAGAGTCGTGTCTTGAAAGCACAATTCAATTTTATCTCCAAATTTGGCTTTCATCACCTTCTAATGTAAATAATACATCAATTCTTTTGATATGTCAAAAAGTGACATGCCAACTTAAACAGCCTTATTAAATTTTACATTCGTCTCGTTCATGCGAATGGCTGCAAAATTCTCGTTAAATATGATGATTCTTTTGAAATTTGGTTTTGCTACTAATTTTTCGCAAATTTTTTCGCTTGAAACCAGTCTTATATTTTTCATAGTTTCATCAAACACAAAATTATTAATCAGTTTATAAAAATCTTTTTCAAAGTCATTTTTAGTTTTGATTCTCATCGTTGCATTTAAATATATATATTCTTTAACCAACAGACTGATTAAACTTCAATAGTCAATGTATTTTTGTAAGCTTTAATCCATTAATTAGGCACTGTTTTTTAAATTGCGATAGGGGAATACATACTTTCCTTTTTATGTAAAGTTGTTAATAGTTTAGATTCATTTGTTCCTGGAACTGTCTTATTTCCTGGACAAAATGGAAGGTCTTTATGTAAGTTAAGTAGTTATTGTGGATATTATAAATCAACTTCTAATACGTGTCCATGTTGTGAATTGTCCTTCAAATTTAATATATATTTTCGCAACAAATCTAAATTAAATTCTGTATAATCAATCCATTCGAAACCTCCGTATGGTAAATAATGCGATATTGCCCAACCATAAAGATTATTTGCATCGAGATAAGCTAAATATTTAGTCTCTTGGTTTGGAATAAAATCTTCTAAATACTTGTTATTGCCTTTAACATATCGCTTACAACATTGCGATATTCCACCACTAATTCATTTTTCTACCTTTAAAAACATATCATAATCATGTAATAAATCTAATGGCTGTTTAGTTATTTTTAACATTGCATCTCAAGATATACCTGGTGCAGTAAAATACCATGCAGGGTCTAGACCATATGCATTTATGCACGTTTCTCTAAAGTTTTCAAACATATCTGTCAACTATAGTAGATCACATTTTAAATATAAATCATGACATTCTCCTAGATTTTTTATATTAAATTGATTCCATATATTTTTTTGCATGCTTATATTCATCGCCAGTTATGTCACTATCGTTTTATATATTGTATAATACGTTCTTTGGTGGAATTTGAGTTCCTTCAAGCTTTTTGAAACTATCCATATAATTATATGGGTAAACATCTTTCTTAAAAACCAACTCTGCTTTATCAGGTGGAAAATGTTTTTTTTGTATGCTTAATTTATCCTTTAGTTAAATGAGACGATAATTTATCTAAACTACTTGCCATAAATTTATGTGTGTCAATAAACAGTATTTTAAATTTTCTGTTTTTCCCCCCTAAAAAAAAATTTTTTCTTCGTTGTTTGCAAGAAAATCTATCTTTTTTTCATCATATAACCTAGCTCTTTAATAAATAAGCATCATATCCGGCTAAATTATGAAATTAAATTGGAACAAAATTGGGTAATTTTAATTGTAGATTACAATTGTTGCATGTTGGGTTAATGAATTTTCCAGTTATGTGATCGTGGTGGCGTACTTTTTTATTATTGTCATTCGTATATTCGCAATCGCATATAGTACATTTTTTAAATTTACTATATAATATTTGTTCTTCCTTTGTTAGTGGATGCGCTTCAATTTGCGAATAAATTTGCCCAATCGCATTGACTTATTTTTTCATTGCTTCTATAAAATGCTGATGTGCAAATGCGCCTCCGTATACAACTGGAGGTTTATAATCACCATAGCTAGATACAAGATAATAACAAAAACCTGAAGCTTCGTGTAACTGATATTTCATTGTACATGATTCATCATTCATCTTTAAATCAATTGTTTTAATTGATGCATTTGTAAGTTTATATCTTTCTTTAAGTGCCCTCCTTATAAAAGCCATTATCGATATCATTTTCTGTTAAAACTGGATGTTTTGGATCAATTTGAATTATTTTATTTCCGTTGGATTTGGTTTAGTTAATGATATTTTCTTTAGAATTGATTCGAAATCTGCATATATTGCAAAAGGAACTTTCATAGAGCGTTTGTAGTTTTTAAATTTTATTTGTTCGCCTTTTGAAGGTAATTGAATTTTTACTGGTTTATTTTTAGAGTAGTCTTCTGTATGTTTATTTAATCTGTCTTGCGAATAAAAAAAATTGAAGACACATATCGCATATGTAAGTTTTGCTTTTGCGTTTATTGTTTGTGCTCAAAGCAATTTAGATAAATCTTTTATCCAACAGTAGTGCGAGTTTGTATTTAAAAAAATCATAAATTTTTCCTTTTTATTTTTTGTAAGCTTTAATGGATATACCGTACACTTGTCATCAAAAGAGTATACATTTATAGATGAATCAATTTGATTTTTTATTTTTGGTATGAAGTCAAACCTAATAGGATATTCATATTTATCTAATGCTTTGTCAATATTAAGATCCACATTTTTATATTAAATACTCTTTGTGGATCTTTTTCTGCTTTAAACAATGCAGACTTTATTGCCCAAAGAAAACTTTTTTGTTTTCCTTTTGTACACTGATGCATCGTTTTTTAAATTCTTAATTGCATCTGGTAGTTCAAAATAAGACACCCCATTCAATGAATTATACTTGTTTATAGCTAATTGCATCCCAGCTATGCTATGCAAAGCCCAAAATGAATTACTTTTTTCAATGTTTTCTATTCGTGCGAGTATTTTTTTTTGTTTGTTTGTAAATCTTTTTAATGTCTCCTTCGTTCAGTATTGTAAATGCGTGTGATTGAATATCGTCAAATAGTCGTTTTTCATCAGTTTTCCGGCTTCGGAAATGGATGATAAGTTTAATGTTAGATGTCACCGCTCTAAGTTTTATAAGTTGATCACGTATCATTTTTAATACTTGTTTTACTGAACTTAAAAAATTCCTGGGCAACATAAATTACAATTATCTTCAATGTTGTATGTTGATAGCCTACATTTAAAAGCTTTTTCGATTGCGTAAGTTTTATTGGTTTTCTGTTTCTTTTTTTTTTTAATATACATTAGTAGAAAAGGGGAAAATTTCTTTGAAATCCTTTTTTGCTTTTCTATATATTATTCCGCCTTTTAGAAAAGGTAAATTTACAAAATTATTCTTAGTTTATTCGCTTGTAATAGCTGTAATTAATTCATATTTAAGTAAATTGTATAGATTTTGTATTTTTAAACTTTTAATTCGTAATTCTGTAACTTCTAAATAATTTAAATTAACCGTCGATTTTTCTAAAATTAGTTTTTCTCCTGTTACAGTAACATTGCACTGTGTAATAGTAATTCTCATTAAATCAACTTATTTTAGTTTATAATATTTTTTATTTTTAAGCTTTTAGCTATATTCCTTAACTCCAAGAATCCCCTTTCAGTCAACACACTTATTGCATCGTTCGTCGTCATTTATATATAATAAAATATAATAAAATTTATGAAGTCGGCGAATGCTGAACTTCATTTGGAATATCTATTGCTGTATTGTGTATGTTACTATTTTTGTGCTTTTTTAGAGAATTATTATATACATATTTTCCGCATTCTCATTGTACTTTCTCTTTTTTAAAAACTCATTATGGAATTTGGCATATTCGGTATAACATTTTTTGCAGGTGTTAGAATGCTTATTTATTGTGTATTTCTGAGACGCAAAAGAATCGATGGGTTTATTCACATTGCATGCAGAGCATGTCTTAGTCGAATGATCGCCTAGTGAAATTTCATGTAATTTAGTATATTTATTCTTTTCAAGATTTCCCTTGCAAGCATATTTTCCACATTCGCATTGTACTTTCTCTTTGTTTAACTCATAACGACTTCTAGAATATTCATTAAAACATTTTTACAGGTGTTAATGTGCTTATCTTTTGTGTGTGTGATGGAAACTACTTATGTGTAATATTTCACCGCACTTTTTACAATGCTTGCATATACTACTATTCTCCATTTCGTTAGAGAGTGGAGATTCCATTTTTATTTATAAGGCAAGAATGTATTAGGATAAAGAAAAATAAAGAAAAGGCAATAACTGCTAAAAGTTGTATTTTTTTTTCATTATATGTTAGGGTCGGCGTTTTGCCGGCCCTACTAATGTAAACCAGATTCATTAACCAGTTTAGTAATAATTTTGTTATCCTCGGGTAGCACCATTTTGGTGCTACACAAGAAAATTGACACAAATAAATAAAATTATGTTTACATCCGAAGCTCTACTAACTTTTTAAGAACTTCTTCTATCTTCTCAAAGTCGTCACCTAGTACTGGAAGTAAATATTTGTCGTCAATGTTTTCGAAGAGCAACAATTGTAAACTTCGTAGATTTCGGTGAAATTTGTAAACTAATTCTCTTAATTCGTCAGATGCTTTAACTAATTTATAGGAAGGCGGTCGTGAACCATGACCATCTTTAAAAATGTTTGTCATACTGCACGGTAACACAGGCATTTTCAACTTTTATTTATAAAGAAACAAATTTATAAAAAAAAAATTACTAATGCTTAAAATTAATTTTTTATAAAACAAATAACTCAGTGGTCGGCACAAGCGACCAATGGAATTACAAAATGAATAAAAAATTTTAACTAATGCTTAAAATTCTTTTATATAAATAAATTCAGTAGACGTCTATTGCGGATACAAGCGCAACGCAACAGTTGGGCTGAAAATCAAATAAACGTTTCACTTTCAAGCAACCTTTTTCAAAATCTTCTGGGGAAATATCTCTTCAATTTTATGCTCAGAATCAAGCTAATTCGATCTAAATCTGAAATCTAAATCAAGGCCAAATTTACTTTATATATGCAAGCCAAATCAATTATTCAAAGAAAAATATCACAATATTATATGAGATTTCTTAAGAGAACTCTAGATCTTGGATAAATTTGCAATTTTTCATTTCTTTTAAGCCTCTATATGACGCAAAATCCTCCTTCTCATATATAAGTTTCAAGGCATTTTTATCTAATATCTTCACATAGCGCCATCTAGAATACAATTAATTTTTTTTACCTAAATTAGAGTCATAAATTTCAAAATCCGTAGCAGTAAACCATTAATTTTTTTCTAGATCTTGTAGTTTAGTGAATTCAAACGAATTGTTTAACTTGTTGAGCAGAGATTCCAGCTTTGATTTATAAAGGAAAACATTTATTAAGGAGAAGAAAAAATCTGGTGGTGAAATCTTATAAAAAATATAATGATTTAGCTTAAATTTGACGGAAAAAGACCCTGCTGAAAGAGTTGAAATTTATTTGATTTTGGCCTTAGATTTTCTCTATTTTGAGCTACAAATTTAAAGATTCTCCAGGAAATGAGAGATTGACTTGGTTTTAGCTTTAATTTGCTTGAATTTGATCTAATTTAGTGCGTTGCGCTTGTATCCTCAATAGACATCTACTTCGATGTAAGAAACAAATAATGTGTTGGTAATTAGAAAAACAAGTACCTGGTTGTCTTAAACTTTTCTGTTATCTCAGTAATTTGTAATGACGTCTGTGCTACGATTGACCGACATAGAGTCAACTGAGCCATCACAAAAAATTATCCATCTATTTTAATCTCGTTTCCCGGCCCCTACACAAGGTGTATAATATCCATCCGGAATTGCACTCTGTATCTTTCCGCCTGTCCGCACATTTGTAATGTTCTGATTGCGTTGTCGGCCATCGACAAATACGTCACGAGAAGTTAATTGAGATTCACGTCCTTTTTTCTTTGACATCACGTTTTGTTTGTTTTTGTTTTTACGACGCAGGAAATACTTTACACGTAGCTTCAAATGTATTGTCCATCGCTCTTTCCTCTCTCCTTTTTAAGTAATTGGTCGTTTTATTTTTTTTAGACACGTGGTGACACTACAGCCCGACCAACCGCGTCCGCCATATTGCCCAATACAAGCTACCATGTCGGCATTTTTAATAAAAAAAAAAATTGAAGCTGCAAGTATTTTTTTTTTCTGCAATTGTACTGTCAACTGACTAGCTATCCAATGGCTTTGTCTTTGTCGCGTGTCCCAGAATAGGCGTGGCATAAAAACGAACAAAGAAAATAAAGCTAACGGTACATGATGTGAACAGATGTGAAAATAAACGACCGGAGAATTCAGCAAAAGAAATTTAATCAGACATTACAAAGGAGACGAGATAAAAACACCAGTCTAACTGCTCATACGAGCGAAGGATAATGTAGTACAAGCAGAGAACTCGCAAAAACTCTTGTTTTCGTCTTCAAACACACACATATACCGAGTTTCGCCGGGTTCATCTGTGCCATCTTCGTCTTGCTATAGAGTATTCACGGTAAAGAGAGCACTTTTGAAAGCCTCATTTGGAATAATAGTCAACAAATATATTTTATTTTATCCCTAAACATTAACTTCCGAGTGCAGAGGAATATGCACACTATTTATTTTAAAATATGGTCAGAGGATAAAACATAGCTGAAAGGAAAAAGTGACTATGACCTCATAAGTGCTCACTCTACCGTGAACGGCCTGTAGTCACAATTTTTGCATGTTATCTGTATGCATTGTCCTGCCGCACGTTCCTTGTTCTGCAGTTTATTGTTGTTTATTTCCTTTGTGATCTAGGGATTGTTTTCACTCTTCTGTAATAATGTAGGTGGGTTATTTTCACATCACTTTAACAACAGCTTTACTTTGAGAATTTTATTTATGCCATTGTCTATTCATATTCTATATTATCTGCGTCATGTCACAAAACACTGCAATGGTGCCGTTACAGTACACTTTTGAGAACACCAGAACTAACTGACGCCGCGTAGACAATTTACGCAGTTAAAGAAGCTCTTATTGGACATTCTCAAATATTGCACACTCAGACGCTAGTAAAAAAAAAAAAAAAGAAAAAAAAAAGTATTCTAAAGTTTTCTATTCACACACAAAGTAGCGCTGTCAGGTAAACCTGTCTCTTACTTGTTATTTAGTCACAAGTGATCCATTTCTTTGCATGCGTTAAAATGCAAACCGTCCACGGGATAATTGACTGAGATTCCAAGTCGAGGACTGTAGCAGCTAATGACGAGAAACCAGACACGTCATTCAGCTTCAGGGTGGGTGACCTAATCAGCATTCTTTATTTGCGCCACTGATGAAGTTGCTTAATCACTCCGGGAATTCATCGGAGCTTATTACAGGCATTAGAATGAGTTGATCGAAAAATATATCATTTAATGATGCCGTAACAGCTTGGTTATAAATACGCGTTGTCAAAAATTTAATTAATTTGCCCATACATGTAGGTGAAAGGCGAATATAATGCCTCAGATATGTTGAAATTAGTGGTTCATTGCAGAGAACCGAATGTTTTTCCACGTCATGATTTATTAATTAGTTGAGAATAAAAATAGTTTTTACTTGTGCCACAGCCAAAGGATTTTTTTACCTGTGGAGTGAACTATCAGTTTATTATATAAGGTCTGTGTGTAATTTTGAAACGAGTTTTCTGCTTTCATTAGCTGTTTTCCTGCGACAAATAATTCACCAGAAATATTTAAGACGAAAATATATTAAACACTTTCCTCAAAGAAATTATTGAGGGAGTTGTAGGCACCTACAAATCTAGGGTTTATTAAAACGTATTTATCTATAAAGCAAAATTGGAATTACTTTTACACAAACGTATTTACAATAACAAAGCCGAATCAGAAACCCGTTAACAGAGTACGGTAGCAGCCATATCACACACCTTCCAACCAGCTCGGTGCTCAGATAAATCTATCACAAAGTATTCACTAGTGATTTTGATAAGGGGTACGATCGTGCTTTTACTATCATCACAACAAGCAATTTCAAACAGTAGAGTATCACAGTTTCGCGATTTATTCAGCTATACGATACACATTGTCCTAGAGAATTTCCAAGTCTTTGTTCTTGGTAATATAAACATACAGTTAGTTTTACGAAGGAATCCAGTCTCTGATAAAACGCGCAGTGTTTGAAATGTCGTTGTACAGAAAATGGCGCATGGCGTTGCTTCCTTTGATTTACGAAGACATTGTGACAGTTTCTTCAAAGAATAACGCAACAAAATATTTTAGCGGAAGTATTTAGACGGACTACCTGATTTAAAGTAGTTTGTCTAGTTAAGCAAGGTAATAACATTGCCATAAAACATAATTCAATAAAGTCCAGTCACCTTGACGTGAGCGAGAAGCACAACCCACAATTGCATAGCGTCCGTAAGTTTAGATATAAAAAAATTATGCTGACAGTTGGTCCTTGACTGTAGACTCAGAAGTCACTCGGATTTATTTGAGGGCAAGTTAGACTTAAAAGATGTGTACGTTGGTGTCACCTCATGTACTTAGCCAATAATAAATCCGAAACGAAAGAAATGTCCAATCACGAGCAACAATTGTTTGGAATGGAAGTAACTCCTCACTGCGGCAGAAGAAAATGAACAAAACAGCAGCAATTTTAGTACACTGCGAAATCCAGTCTACAATTCACTACACTCGTGAATTTTTCTAATCTCTTGACGTTACTGTAAATTTAGGCTATATCTTATTCACGATGTATTCACAATTTTTTGAATCAAAGATTTGAAAAAGTTCCCTATGGCGTGTTTGGTTATTTCCGAAATCTCTCATGTACCACAAGCGTTTCATAATTCTATTAACATTTTAAACATGTCTTTCATTTATAAATTATAATATTTAATAAATAATATGTATGAATAAAACAGATAGAAAAAGTTGTGTTTGCAATGCCTAGTAGTTGTGGGCTGCCAAATTCGCGTTATATTTTAACATCAAGCTATAATCCATAGTAATATATAATATTCGAACAGGCGTAATTTCTCCATTGGTTGCTGCATAAATGTTGATTCGCGCCCTTCCTGAGTGAACTGCGCGTGATTGGAGCACACAATTATAAAGTGTTTATTTATTGGCGCAGAGTTAACCGGGGCGTGTCAAATGAAATGGTCCAATGACACACGTATTGCAAAGGAAAAGTATTTCAAGTTTAACATGTCGTCAAATAATAACGCGAATTTTGCAGGTCTCTACTAATAGTTAATAGTTCTCATGCAAAAATATTACTAAACTTAGTGGACAAACATTCTGTCTGTTATCCCTTTGGCACAGTTTCGGTATACTATGCTAAGCTTTGTTTGCATGGGCGCAGAGGAATAGCCCGAAATTACAACTTTAGCAGGGCTTCAGAAAAAGTTTGAAGTGACTTTTACTGGACTATATTTTATCTGGTGCCAAACTAACGGCAAAGGCAAACGGGTGCCACACTTATGAAGCCTGTGCCACACATTTCCCAGTGAGCTCAAATGCCTATCAAACTTATCTCGTTTACTGTAGAACGAAGAGAGCACGTAAACGTCTTGAGTTTACTTGCCGTTATCTTTTCTTGCGCCTCGAAACTCCCATTTCACGGGCACGTAAGCTCCTGTACCCGGTCTTATAACGTGTTCGCCGTTCTTGCAGCCAGCTACGTGCCTCCGGTTATCACCGTGAAAAGAACGTCACGGTAATTGTCTTTCCCGGTGCCCATAAAAAAGATAATCGCAACAGGCTCGGTCTGCAATGGGAAAGGGAGATGGAGAAACAAACGACGCCATCGTTCCCTCTCTAAGGCCCGGCGATTCACAGTTCTGGGAATGGTTATATTCGAGTTTATCGCACTAGTTAAGATCAAGTATCAATGAAGATATTATTTGGCAAAACTGCGATCACGCATACACACTGTTATTTTTACCTGCAGGTTCCGTGTGTTAACATTAGAATTCAGTTCATAAAGTTGACTGTCAATGTTACACAGAAAACGTCAGGTGATATTCTAAATTATCTTTAAATTATAAAAAAAATATATATATATATCAGCGTGTTATCGAATAAATAATTTGTTCTGCTCGGTATTGTCGTATTTTACATACAGCGGTCAATAGTAATATTAAATGGCTGTCAATACAAGGCGACATTTATTCCGACCTACTGAACTTATGGAAGCACAGTACCTGCGAAATTAGATACTAAACTTGCCCAAATATGTTATGTTTTCCTTCACGCGACGTAATGTAATTTATACTCATGGGCAGGTGTATTAGAGATACCTGCCTATAGGCCGTTCGCGGTAAAATGAACGCTTTTGAAAGTCCTGCTTAATATCTACTCGTAAGCACGTCGTGTATTCTTCCGCCTTATGTAAGTTTAACGTTGTCATGTGCCTCATAACTTTATTCATGCGCCGGTCAAGTGAAACTCTGGAATTATTAGAAAATTAAATATTTTACAAATCTGCTCAGTTTGACACTTCGATGCACAGAAGAAAGCGGAAGAAATAATTTAAGTTATCACAAATTGTTACCTAACACTTTTTATACTACGTTAAAATTTTGGAGCTACTTTCCCATCCATCGTTACCGACTTCACTGGGCGCGTGTCACTCAGCGCGCCCGTTAAAATATATGCAGGTAGGAGCAGTTACTTTTTTCTAAGGTTTATTTCAAAAGTGCTCACTTTATCGTGAACAACCTTTAGTAGCGTGTACCACTCGCTTTCGCCTGATGACAGTGGTAATGCGGCGGGGCATGTTGGGCTCCACAAAGCTCCGGTATATGACGGAAGTCATACTGGTTGGTCCATGACCGTTATACAGTCTCCACAATGCACGGAGATCGGTCGGAGCAGGCTAGATTGCGCGTACATCCCCTCTATACAACATCCCAGGTGTGTTCGATGTAGGATCGAGGTCGGATGACCTCGGGGAGCCAGGTCCAAATGTTCACCCAAGTACTCTGTCACAATTCGGGAGCGATGGGGGCCGGTGCATTGTCTGACGTAGGTGCAGGTCCTCTGCAAGGTGCTGTTGGCGCAGAAATGGGTGCACCACATGATCTGTCAGCATGCCCCTGTAACATTCGCCGTCGAAGGGCGATGAGACATGCGCCCAGGAAAGTTTGTAACGATGGATGGAAAGTAGTTCCATCTCTTAACGTCGAATTAAAAACGTTAGGTAACCATTTGCGATAACTTAAAATTATTGCTATCGTTTTCTGGTTTTTAAGTGCAAAAAATTATCAGAAATGTAAAGTATTTACTTTCCTAATAATTTCACAGTTTCATTTGACCGACGCCTGAATAAAGTGATGAGGCACATATAAATGTAAATTTCACATAAGGCGGAGGAATACACAACGTGTATACAAGTAGATATTAGCAGGGCTTTCAAAACTGCTAATTTCATCGTGAACAGCCTTTTCCAACGTGTACGTCGGTTCATATGTCCAAGAAAATCTGGGTGGCTTCCGTATACCTGATAGAGAGGAGATGGTCCTGGATAATATGGCCGTTGACAAGGTGATTGTGGTCCAGCATTGAATTCTCTAGTGATATTCTGCACTGTGGCCTATCGGTTCTCTGTTGACAACAGAACTAGCTGACGGTGTCACTTGTCATCGATACATTGTAAGCCACGGCAATTAGTAAATAAGGTTAGATCTCAAAATGTTGAAATATAAATATATTTAAAATACATTTAAGAGGTAATTTAGTTTGCAGCTAATAACAGTTGGCTTATTAATTTATATATTTAAGTTCTTGCACCAGATGTAGACTTTCTTTGAAAAATAGTTACATATATACGAAAGAATTCATGGGAAAAGGAATTGGTAAATCTTTATTTCATATGTACAAATACAGGTTTTCAGATTATACGAATCACAATATATTTACTCATATTATGTCATCTAATGTTTTTTTCTAAACAATTTACAGAAAATTTTAGTATCAAAACAATACCTTTATTGAGTTACAATGCATCCAGTTAGTACACCCATAAAAGCCCGAAGTGAATCTGGTTTCAAAGTACGTTCAGTGAATGTTTGGCAAGCGCGAGGGCCATTACTAAACCTAAATGTGGGTGAATATGAAGTTATTAAAATTTGAAAAAAGAATACTATCGATGCCTGTGCACTAAAAATGCTATAAAAATGGGTTTTTTTTTCAATTGAATTTTTTTGGTGAACATCTCCAAAAACAAAGTTTAGGGGGCGATGAAATCAAATCAACGGGTGTAATTTTGTTTATCTGGCTTTACAGTAGGGCCTACGTACACTTTTAATAATCTTCCATCATTACTTTTGTTTTATTAGACTGCATGCGCTCAAAGAACGTAGTTAAGAAACTTTTCTGAATAATATTTTCACCCGTGTATAGCCAAGATGAATAAATTTCAGTGAGGTCTTTCTTCGAACTTTCTGAAGGAGTGTTGCAGTCAGCGTTTGTTTATGCGGGGCAGGGTGACCTCGCGTTCAGAAGGTTAAAACTCATCTAAAGTCACTCTCTCCAGGCCTATTGTTGGTGAAGGCAGAATTCTCACGCCGCGCCGCGCCGTCTCCCACTTCTATTCCTCTCCTTTAGTTCGCGCTTTAACTTGGAGGAAGTATAACTCCGATGAGAAGAGATTCCATCTTCATTGGCGCTCGCTTGTGGAGGAAGTTGGAAAGTTTTCATTTGCAGCGAGACAAAGCAGCAACTTGACTAAAAATGAGAAATTTTAACTCGCGAGCACCGGTCCATTACATTCTTTTCCCTTAAACTGTTAATGTAGTGGCGAGAACAAAGTTGAAATGCGTACGTTAAATCATTTTTGCTGGATGGTCTGGAGGGTCGTAAAACAACAGACTAGAGTAACTACAGTGTAAATAGGGGCAGTGAAATATCGCAAAAATATTTTAAGGCAAGTTATATTTCAAACCACTCTGGAGTTTCTTACTTGTCTTGATTGGCTGAATATTTTTTTTGAGACGTGTTAACTGTCTTCACACGAAGCACGTAGGTGCCGTGTCGATGTTGCCGATTCATGAGTAGCCCGGTCAAATATGAAGACGCCTTCTCAAGCACACAGCAACCAATGGCATTAGATAAACTGCAGTTGGATGCTTATAGTATTGAAGTTCACCCTGTGTTCATATTTTTTCGCGTCTAAGTATAAACAAGTTGACTATGTTCATGAATTGTACTCGCAAAAAAATTCAATGTAAAACTAGAATAAAATTAGTAATTATTAGCACTTGAATTTTTACTGTTTTAATACTCTGAGGACCACAGTCGACTCCAGCTTGGGCAACGATAGCATGGTGGATTGCTTATCTTTGAAGACGAAACTCGCAGGGATATGCTTTGTTGGTTCACTAGTTTTATGTATCATGAACACCGCATTAAATCAGTTGTAATTTTCGTCAACTGTCATACACAGAAACTGATAGGGTTGACTGGGTGGCAAGCCACTGTAATGAGGAATTCTTTGACCAGAAGCCAGTCAGTGACGAAACATTTTAGTATTGTAAGCATGTTTGGCAATATTTGGACCTACAGGACGCTGGCAAGTGGAAATGCACATATCAGTAGAACTGGAATTCCTGTTGGGGAATGAATATAGTCTATTCGCGGTTTCTTCGCTCTTTTTGAACCAAACCTTTGAAAGAGTGATACTAATGCGCCTGGCATCTTGGAAGCTCTTGCAATGTCATGAAAACCTCTCAAAAAATATAACTTTTTATAGCAAGGTATACATTATGTACAAGCATTGATATCATAATTTTTCGAAATTTTAAAAACTGCATATTTACACTACGTGAACTTTTAATAATCTGCCATCATTACATTTTTTTTTTTTTTAGCCTGTGCGCAATAGAAGAAGGTAGTTCTAAAAATTTTCAGAGCAATCTTTTCACCCTAAGATTAATATTTACAGTTAAGTCCTTCTATCCCCTAAGGTTACTTACAACGTCCTACATCTGGAATGCCGCACATGGAGTGGCTTTGATTATCTGCACTGTAAACAGAAGAATAACGCATCCGATGAGAGACTGGAGTGTAGTGCAAAAATTTGGGTGGCTCTTAGCATTGCGGTCTCTGTTAAAAGTATCTTAACACTTTTTGAACCAGACCTGTGAAAAATCACTCATTAGGTACCGCATTCGGTTGTTTCCTAAATACGCCATGTATCACAAGCGTTTTGTATGTGCGTTTTATATTTTTGGTTGGATTGAACATTTGCTTATATTTTATCTGAAAGTTAAAATACTTCATTTAAAATTTAAAATGAATGAAAACAAGGGCAAAATAGGTGTGTTGGTAATGCCTAGACATGCATAATTCGCGTAATTTTCTGGCAGCACGCTAAAATTCACCGCCCTATACATGTCCGAGCAGGTGCCACTTCTTTATTGGCTCCTGCAGCAGTGAGAACACATTTTTTCTTTCGTCTTGTTTGGACGTGATTGGGCCAGCTTCTCGTTAGTGGTGTCCTATTGGTCCAAAGCAGGTAATGGCCGCGTTGTCCTAACAAACTCTGGTCCAACAACAAAGGCAATACAGAACACACGTGTTTGAAGTCTCGTCTGTCTTCAAATAATAATGCGAATTTTGCATGTTTCTAGTAATACCTAGCAAGAAACTGTTCTCATGGAAACTAATTTTCGAAGTGAATTCCCCCGTTTGCGGTTCGTTGTCGACTTAGATAAGCTTAGTTTTCATGATCCTGATAATATAACTTAAGTTTGGCTTCAGAAAATTTGGGCGAAACCATGAATGGACTATAATGCCCAATAATTAGAGATATGCAAAATTCGTGTTATTATTTGGCATCAGGCTGAGCTTCACAGTGCTGTAGGTACTAGGGCCAGCGTCGTTTCTCCATTGGTTGCTGCATAGATGTGAAGACACTCTCTCTCTGACTGAACTACATGTGATTGGGGCATACAACTGCGAAGTGTTCCTTTATTGGCGCAGAGTAACCCAGGATGTGTCACATAAGTTATGATCCAATCATAAACTTATTACAAAGGTACATGTGTTTCAAGTTTAACATGTCCCCAAATAAGAACGCGAATTATGCACGTCCCTATCAATAATATATTTTTGACATTAATATCTCTTGTTCTAATTGTTGCTCTACAGGTTAATCCAAAGCAAGTTCACCCCATACTCGTAACATGTATGGTCATACCTTAGGCGTAATTTGATAACGGCCGGCAAGTACCGCAAATTGTGTGGAACTGTACGAGTCTCCGGCCATCTGGAGCGAGTGCCACTCGAGCTCTGGTGCCGTGCAGACTCACACATCAGTCGTAACAAACAACCTGACCTGACACTCGACAATCTCTGGAGTTCGGTCTCATTCTATGGAGGAACTCCAGACTGCAGGGCAGCTTGCCAGATGGCCTGCTGGCAGCTGGCTGAGCTCGGCAGCACGTCACGAGAAGTCTGCACCAGGCTCCCCGTCCTCCATCAAGTGACGAGCTAATTTGGAACTAGAGATACTTTCCGCCTTTTTTCGCACGTAGCTTATCCGTGAACCCGAGAAACAGTCTAATTTTTTATACGAAGTTTTTTTCCAGGTTTGTCCTTGCCAACTGAGTGATTAAAGAGATTCGGGTAGCTTTTAACGTTGAGGTCCTGAGAGCCGATGAGGGTGAAGCGTGGTGAATAGGGAGCAGAACCGGAATGAATGGATTGGGGAAACGGGATATTCCCGAGAAAACCCGCGACCAGCGGCACAGTCCGGCACGATTCTACGTGCGAAAATCTCTGGGAGCTACCCCGCCGGGGATCGAACCGATTCATCTAGGTGGGAGGCGAGTAGTCTAACTACTACACCACCGCGACCCCTCCCTTGCCCAGTGAATTGTGACAATATACATTTTTTTCCCCCGGTGAAACAAAACGATCGTCTTTTGCGGAATTCTTCGAACTGCTTGTATTGGCTAAACACCTCTAGATACCTCACCATATCGCGTTGTAAAACGGCCAAGCTAAACTCCGCAGTCCTCTACACACTCGAGCATGAAGTCTTTTTGTAAATTTGCTGCCGCCACATACAGGACACTATCTACTCACTCTAAGAAATAGTCGAGAATTTACAACACTAATGCATACTAGAGTACTCTGTAAGAAAAATTTTGTAATTTTTGCTTAGAAATTGCTTGTAATTTTACAAATGCTTGTAACAGTACCAGGATATTGCTTGTAAAATGACACGTTTCTAAAACTACACGGGCCGTGTTTGTAATAGACTTCAAGAAATGCTTACACTATAATGACCCGTGTCCACGAGCTTCAGGAAAATGGCGGACACTCAACAACGTAAAACCGTCTATAGCTGTTTGTGGAAAAACTAAGGGTGATGTAAAAATATAATTGCGTGTTAAAAGAAATGAATTGCAAGTTTGAATAACCTAAAACACTTAAAACAACTCAAATAATCATAATAAAGTGAATTTTTCAGTAAAACGTGACCGTGCTATTCATTAACTGTTTCCTAGCTACACAGAACACTTAAATCGACTCCCAAGACCTCGTTAAGGCCAATGGTACCTGGAAGCCGTGTGTTTACCTTAATTTTGGTCAAAAGTTGTTTTCCAAAGAATTTTTCAGAATTTTTGGCACGACATCATATAAAGAATAATTTCGAAGACCTTTTTACATTGATAGATATTCACTACCATTACTACTATCAGAGCACTGATGGAAAATAAGAAAGAATATCTCATTTCTCATATTCCATCAGTGCTTACAGAATAATAAAGTTAGTGAATATTTAACAAAGCCAGAAGTTGTTAAAATTTAATATTTACGTCTTATCGTGCCAACAATTTCTATAAACCCCCCTAAAAGACAAAATTATAACGAAAATCGGGTGAATAATACTGCTTTCATGCACCATAAGTCTTAAGAGCCGTCCAAAACTCTCAATTCAAGAAGATAACTCTTAAAATGAAACAAATATGTGTTTCTTAATCAATTAACTTCATATATTTTGTAGGTATCTGCAGCTATACTTACTATGAAAATATGTGGTAAATTTTTCAAGTCAAGTTGGTCTTGTGGTTAAGGGTGCGGGCGAATGACATAAGTGGTGAGGGTTCTGGTCACAAGGTTGTCATTTGTAACATTACAAATATACATTTTGCAGATTTTACAAGAAAGAAAACTGTTTGTAATCTTACAAAGAATTTTCGTGGAATATGGGTTTCCAAGAATAATTCTTGTAAAAGTACAAACAAATTTTAGTGCGTAAGTGCGCGAGTGGTAAAGTTGATTCTCATACATCCATGGTAGCATTTAGGCTTATACATTTGCTTAAGAAAAAAGTCAAGAACCATATAAAAGTTCCCAATTTTGAATAGTAGAGACACTAAACATCCCCATATTTGTAGTCTAAAACGTAGTATTATTTATGTACAAGGCATAGGTGAAAAACTTCCCTTACAGTTTAGAAAATTTACCAGAAGTTTTTTTACGGTGCTGTTTATACTTGGCCACACGGATTGAAGCCACCAGAGTGCTGAATGCTAGCTCTTGATTTGCATATTATTCAGGGCGTATCGGATGCGAGCGGAGATTCAATCACACTCGTGAAACTAACATTTATAATATATAGAAACCCGATAATTTCGCGGATACCTTCGGCAACAAGCTAGACTCCATAGTTCTACGGGAACTTGAGCCTCAGTTAGTTGTTCATTGGCTATGCTCCAGTTTAATCACTGACCAGGTAGCACGGAATTCGGTCCTTGTTTTCCTTTTCGTTATTGGTCGAAAGTCATCCGGGGCGTGTCTAGAAAACTGTGATCCAACAGAAGTGAAGTTGCGTGGTACATGCGGATACGGTTTAACATATTCTTCAATTAACTCGCGAAATTCTTGGGTCTCGAATACTAATATTCAATAATATGTATTTAATCTACCTTGGTATCGAATTTTAATGGGAAATGTTAAGAGTGTCTACTGATAATCAGCCTACAACACCGATATAAAAATCGTCCTTATTTTATTTAAGGACTATAAGATCATTTTCAGCAGAAGATACCAAGTTTCCTAACTCCTAAAAGTTATTTAGACGTATGGAGCGTGTTAATTCCAAATTAGAACTGAAACAAACTATATTAAACTGAAAAAAAAACTGTATTAATTGGGTCTTCTTTACATACTCTGGAATTAAATGCTAAGTAGTCAGATCATTTTATTAAAAATGTCCACAGTACTACCCTAACCCCACTCCTATTCTAATTTAAGTATAAAGGCTTTGTCTTTCACGGCCAGCCATAAAAAAAAAGCAGGATTCGTTGGCAGACAACTGGACTAAAACGAAATCAGACAGCCTTTGAAATCTTTCTTCATATAAAATTATAAATTATATGATCAAGTGAGATGGCGAAATCACTTATACCAGGAAATCTTAACAAACAAGGCTTCAAAAACTGCTCTGCCGATAAGCTGCATTGACTTGCTGGGAAAGCACATATTTTGACTCTAGAGGTGCCAGATGTTATGAATAAAATAATATCGATTGTCTCGAGTAGCTAGAATACGTCCTACACATAAAGGGTTAAACCAGATGCGGCAAAGCAGCGGGCGTCCTCTACAGAAAACCGTTCACTTAACACACGAAGTGTATTAACTTGTTTAATAAAACACTTTCAAAACAAAACTCATAAGTGAAGCTTTCAATACCATCTACTGATCCGGCCCGCCGAGGATTGAGACAAAGCCTGGCCCCAGATACGCACAGCGGGCTGAGCGCTCGCCTCCCACCAAGGCGAACCGGGTTCGATTCCCGCCGGCCTCGCGTCCGGATTATCGCACGTGGGAATCGTGTCAGGAGACGCAGATGGTCGGCAGGTTTTCCGGTACAGGCTGTTCACGGTAAAATTAGCACTTTTGAAAGTCCTGCTTAAGATCTACTTGTATAGATGTTGCGTATTCCTCCGCCTTATGTAGAAATAACATAGCCATGGGCCTCATCGTTTTATTCATGCGTTAGTCAAGTGAAACTGTGAACTTGTTAAGAAAGAAATGCTTTACCAATCTGCTCATTTTTACACTTCGATGCATTAAAAAAACAGAAAGTGAAAGAATTAATTTTAAGTTATCCCAAATGGTTACATAATTCCTTTTATTCGACGTTAAGCTATGGGACTATTTTCCATCCATCGTTACCAACTTTACTGGGCGCATATAACTCATTGCGTCCGTTATAATATATGCAGGTAGGGGCAGTAATTTTTTCGTAAGGTTGATTTCAAAAGTGTTCACTTTATTGTGAAGAGCCTATATCTTCGGGATCTCTAGTTTATCCCGCACTTGCATTCCGGCGCTGCTCCATGCTCACCTCGCTTCACCCTCATTGGCTCTCAGTACCCTGTTGTTAAGAGCCGCCTAGATCTCTCCAATCCACTTCAATGGCCCCCCCCCCCCGATAGGAAAGCTTATGAAAATGAGTGTTGGTTTGTAAGTCCAAGTTATGACAGAATAATTCTGTTGTGGTTTGACATTGCCTCCCGCAGCGTGCTGTCAACTAAGGCTGTTTCCGAATTCGCCTGAAGTACATACTTACGCGTACCTGTCCCCAGAAGTGACGTCGTAACTGCTGTCTGAATTGCAAGTCAAGTATGCAAGTATACAAGTAAACGAATATGTATACTTCTCGCTTACTTGCGGAATATGTGCCGCCATTTTGAGAAGCAATTTGTAGGTTACAATTGATTTCCTGTCATTATTATTTTATTTAAAGTTTAATAAGGTAACATTAATACTTCGTAGGCTCGAAATTTTGAACTGAGTTAATAATTATCGCAAGGTTCGCCTTTAAAAAATGTGTAAACAATCAATTCGTATTAGACCTATGTTCCTAACCTACAAAAGTTAAGATAAAACAAGCAATCAAGATTGCCAACTCACTTATAATGATGCAATATAATAAATGTTATGTCAATCAAACTGAAATATTATTTAATACCTAATTTAAAGACTAAAACTTTCTACAATTATCTAATTCTTAGTTGGAATACACGTATACTAAAAGTGGTTAACTGGCTAATAAATGTTACCGAAGCCAAAAAGACTGTCTGTATGAAGTACGCAAGGATGTAAGTACGCCAGTAAATACCTGAATTCGGACACGGCCTAACAATTGCCAAGAACACAGAAATGAAATGACAAGGAGTTATCTTTGGCGTAACTGTACTCCATCGTTCGCTGACCTCATGTCTTGCTTTACTGATGCGCGGTGTGAAATGTTTCCTATTGTCTGTGTCACTGCCTGTTACATTCCTCTCCAGGAACCGACTGTAAATTGACGAGCCGCCATTTTTCTGGAGTGCGTGGCTGGAGTTTGTGTTACTCGCGGCAGTTTCGGTTCTGTTTTATTATATATCCTGTCTTATCATGCAGTTGTGAAACTGCGGACGAAGTTTTCACACTTAAAATATTCCCAACCTGAGAATAGACCTTTTCACACTTGTAGTTTTACTTATATGTGGGACTTTTCTTATAGAATAAAAGTAATGAGTTAAATCTGTGACTTCGAATTTTTTTTCTCCCTGAAATACTTTGAAAAGTTGCTGCAAATATGACTATCATAATTTTGCTAACAGTAGATAAATTACCTAGGTATAAGCGAACAGGACTAGTTATTCCTAATACTTTTGGAGAAAGTGAACACATTTATATTAATGAACTTTTGATGACTGCAAATAAACAAGAACAGTGCGAAAAAAATGCAGAAATGAAAGTTACGTTAATAGAGATTGTTCAAAACTCAGAATAATTGGTATTGCATGATGTGAGAGAAACATCACGGGACTTGATGTGCAACGCAGAAAAGTCACATTAACGAATTAGTAGAATGACTTTTGAGGTTTAATGCACTAAACAACATAAGAGTAAACGAAGTCATGTAAGTCACAGACAATGTAAAGGGGAGTAGCTTTGATTGAAGAACCCATTTTCGACATTAAATACACTGGAAAGTTAAGACGGAAATACACATTTTGGGATACTGCTTCTTAGAATTGTGAACGTAAACTGTTGATTCCACAAGAAAAGAAATAATTCCTCTTAGGCGGATGTCGGGAAAATGTGCCCATACAGGATCTCACAATACTGCCCCGATAACATTTTCAACGATGACGGTGACTTCATTCTCGACACTCTGTCAATCGTAAGAGCTCATCTGTGATTCCTCCAGTTGTCATCTTAATATTACTCTCTTACTAACTGTGTTGCGCCTTGGGTCGGGTTTTGTTTGCATAAATAAGGAACCTGTGAATATTTAAAAAAAAAATCTTCTTAATTTCTAGTAAGTATGTTATTGAACTGTTTTCAGTAAGTGGGCTACATAACCCAGTTTTCCAGAGATATAATAAATGCATTATTACTAGTCATACAGTTACGTATGGTTTTGGTAATAAAACTGCAAAGAGCCTTAGGTTGCACTTTGTAGAGCACGACAACAGGTGATGGAGGACCACAAAGACGAACCGCACCCAGGGAAGTCTTAACGAGATTTAATTTGCGACATTCCGGATTCCAGTCCGAAAACTATATTTTTCTGTTCGGGTGGGCGGTCGGAGATAGGATACGAAGAAAGCAAAGTACATGCTGAAAGTAACTTGGGATGACATGCAGGAATACAGCTAACTATAGGCCATTCACGGTAGAGTGGCCACTTTTTAAGGCCTTTTCAGAATGCATTAACCCCTAATAAATATATTTTATTGTAGCCTCAGACGTTAACTTTTCCGAGTGGTGAAATATATACACTATGTTTATTAGTCACATTGCAGTGTTTATATTAAAAAGTGGCGGAAAGTTAGAAATTTGTTGAAAGGAAAATTTTAGCAGGGCCTTAAAGAGTTCTCACTTGACCGTGAACAGCCTATAACTAGAAAGCGCGTTTATAAATTGATGTCCTGAGGAGGGAAAATTATGAGAGGGGGAATTAATCAATTCAGATTATACTTGATGTGGCGTCAATACGTAGCAGACGTACACATCAATTCTTTATTATTTTGGTTTTGGATGCCACAACATGTCCACTTACTTTATGAAACTAAGAGACACACTTCCTCTTTCATATCCAGGTTATTAATTTCTTAACTAAAAGTATGTGCGAATCTAAAAAGTTGTAAATATTTAGTTGTGTAAAATTTCTCTGATAATTTTGTTTAATTAATTATAAATTAGGGAGATTGATATGTTTGGCATGAACCTTTGACAAATAACGTACTACGATAGATTTTCCTTACGATTCTAACTGTTTCCGGACCTTAATTTTTAATTGATATTTCTTTATCCGATACTACTTCAAGTTTAAAGACAGTTATTGAATATATTTTCGTAATGTTGGAGCTCAAAGTTCGATGTTGAGTTATTTTAATATTGCAGAGTATGAACATCTAGTGTCAAGAATTGGAGCTGCGGTGTCTCATCTTTTATATTCTTAAGACTTCCCACGAGAAAGAAAATCCAGCCAAGCAGTTGTTCAGTTCAGTCTTAACTCTGTTTACCTAGCATCTAACTTGTTAATTGGCTGGAGGACGAACGAGTGCAAAGTTCCTAACAATCCCGAAAACTACTTGTTTTTCTCGGTGAAGCGCGGCTCGGACAGAACAGTTTCGTCTACAGGCAGCTGACAATTATGTCGTCGTCCCTCGGAACTGCGAAAAGAAACGGTGGCAAGTCGCTGCGTTCCCTTTTCCAGTTCCCAACTTTTTTCAGTTGGCTCATTTCTCTTCTCCTCCTCGAGTCGTTCGCGCTCCGGGTCCTTCGGCAGGATGACGGAGGACTGGAGATCTCCTGGTGCAGCCTCCCGCGGAAAAAACGTCATTTATCCACCCCGTTGCCTCACCCGGATGCTAACCCCTGGCACGTGCTATTTGTTTTCAATTCGCTCCCGATCCGGCCTTGATCCGAGCTGTCTGCATCTCATGACCTGCGATTTTTCCCTGCGCTGAGACCACCCCCTCTCATCCAGTTCACCGCAGACACGATGCAGAAGAAATGCCCCCTTCCTCCACGTTGCCTCATCCCTTCTGACGGAAACACGTCGTAATTCAAAATGTCCATGTTAACAGATCGACCAGAGCGGCTCCGAGGAAAGAAAAATACATATTTTCTGATGAATCCTCGATGTTAACAAATTTTATTTACCGTGATCATCGTTTCCGCCGAGTTCGGAACTTTGTTTCGTTCCCCTCTGTCGGCTGCCCCCGCCCCCTGGATTGTTTACTTCGCACTGAGCAGAATTCACGCAAAAAGGTTTTTATTTTCCTTCTGGGCATTAACACAATGTTTCGTCCTCTCCGTCTTGTGTTCGTCTTCTATCCAGGCTTGTCAACTTTGTTCAAAGAAACGCTAGAGAACACCTAGGAAATCGCCCGTGTTTGCAGTCTTGTGGAATATATTACACGAAACGACATTAGGATAAAAACAACAATGTAAACAACATTTGGCATATATTTACTAAAATTGCATTACATTTTGTGTCATACAATCTTTAACCGTCTTGGAGGCAATGGAGTTGAAAGCTGTTAGAATTATCATAATTATAAAAATGTAAAAATGCTAGACAGTACGAATATGTAGAATCCCCCCCCCCTTTTACCCCCCTTTTCACAACTCGTTAAAAATTAATTTTACAGCATTTTATTCCGATAAATAATTCATCGTAGTTTATTTTTAAATACCATTTGCGCTTCTAAATTTCGATTGAAATCTGTCCTACAAAATTTCATTTTTATTTTCGGTAACCAGCCATATCCGTCGTTAATTGCAAATAATATAATTCTCACATAATCTGTCGTGCGCTTCACAGACTGTATAAAATATTATTTTTCATCTCCTACATAAAGTTGTAAACATTAGTTATGTTGTGAGATTCAGATACAAACACCTCGTCCGGGGAAACTTCACATTCCTAGCTACGGCGTATTAAAAAAAATAAAAAAAACTGCAAATGAAACGAGCGGGCACCGATGCCGACGCGTACGTAGTTTTTCACGAAAAGCTAAAGTCAGCACTTTTGCGATGTCGTTCACAGGTAAATTTAATTTCTGGCATGCAAACGTTGGAGTGGCGCAAGGAATTATCCAGAAAAACAAATAAATTTGTCCGTGTGAATTTACCGTGACGGTATCTCAATTTTCTTACAGATTACCGCGCAGCCGCCGAAAGTTTCCAAGGGCAAAACGGTGCTGTTGATGCAAACAAGATCCGAGGCGGCATTACGGTGAATAATGGTTTCGAGGTTCCCTCCCTCGATATGTTTTTATCTGCCGCTCCGGGTAAGTTTGGCCGCGAGGGGAACTTTGTTCTAAATCGTATTATCTCGCGGGAGCGTCGAAATATGTTAGAGCAAACGGGCGGAGGCGGGCGTAGAAGAATGGAGAAGAGGAATCGGTGATGGTTGGGGAGTTTACCGAGGGGCAGGTTAAGGTAGGTCCGCTCAAGGTTCGGCGGGCGTGGGCGAAGTCTGATTTAACACGATCGGCGGAAGCACCAAGACGCAGAACAGACGACTAGATATACGCTGTTCACGGTAAAATGAGCACTTTCGAAAGCCCTGCCCATGAAGTACTTGTATGCACGTTGTGTATTCCTACGCCTTATGTGAAATTAACATTGCCATGTGCCTCATCACTTTATTTATGTGTCGGTCAAGTGAAACTGTGTATTTATAAAGAAAGTGAATACCTCACAAATCTGCTTGTGTTTACACTTCGATGCATTAAGAAAAAGCAGAAAGCTGTAGAAATAATTTCAAGTTATCACAAATGGTTCCCTAACACTTATTATTCGACGTTAAAATATAGAATTTTTTTCCAGCCATCGTTACCAACTTTACTGGGCGAATGTCACTCAGTGCACCCGTTAAAATGTATGCAGGCAGGGACAGTCACTTTTTTCTAAGATTCATTTCTAAAGTGCTCACTTTATCGTGAACAGCATTTAGAAGCGAATATTTTTTTGGGATGTTTTGGAATTCAGTCTAAAGAAATTGCGATGTCTCTGCACTAATTCCAGTCGCTTTTCTTTGCAGAGGAGCAGCATCAGCCTCTTACTCAACTCCCTCGAGAAAAAAGATTTTGTTGAATAAACAAAAGAAAAAAAAATTGTTTCACGCACACCAAATTAGTTTTTTGCGCGAGGTCAATACATTTTTAGTTGATGAAACCAAATAATTTTGTTTTTCTTATTTGTTTGTATCAAACCGTAAGATATGCTTGGTGCAGCTAAACATTTGTTTGGCTCCGCGTACACGAAGCAGTGTTGGTTGTTATACATAGACTAAATAAGAGGTAGACCGATCTCGCTGGTTGCGCACAACCAAACTCCGTGTCCCAACATTGAACTGCTTTTCTGCCTACATGTCTAGCAAATTGGCGTGAATTGGGTTTTGAGGTTAGAACACTGTTAAGTAAACAAGTGCTTTTGAGATGTTTTTATACTTCCTCTGATCAGTTTGTAATGCTTTTTGATTACATTCAAACTGGTAGAAGTATTTTATTAGTATAATAGTGCATGTCATTTAAAAATTAAAATGTAAACAAATACTTTCATCACTGCTGACGATGTGACTTTCACAGTTGTGTAGGATTGGAGTAGGTCAGTGTTGAGTACATGCGCAGAAGACTAATAAGAGGTATACCTCATATTTAGTCTATGCTATTATAAATACAAGCGAAAATTTGTATGATACTTGACCCCAGATCGTCGGTTCGAGCGCTACCCTCCAGCAATCTTAGCTAAACTGATGAGTCATCAATCAAACTGTACTGTTTTTAAATATCTACTTTCAAATCCTTGCCAACGTACGTAAATAAATATTTCAAGCTTTGCGGCTTTACATTTTAGTTTCCTGTTTAGCTTGTTGTATTGGGGTTTTCATACTTTAGCAAACATCAATAAATGCTCTAAACAACACTGTTACCATCCTTATTGCCACAAACGTATGAACAAACTCTCGAGTTCTATTTATGAACGAATGCAATCAAAGGAGTGGCCAAGTGAATATACGGCTATTTCAGCTAAGTATCTTGCTGACAGTCAAAATATTTTTTGGTTTGTTTGCTTTCCAAGTTTTGTTTACTCGACACAATATTTTGTTGGGGCTAGTAAATATACATCTATATTTGGCCCTACACAAACAAGTTATTTGTTGGCCGGGACAAACTACAATATCTGCTCAAAAGCCGTCATTTTCTTCGGCTTCGACTCTGCTGAAATTTCGAAAGCTAATAATATTCAGATAATGGCGGTAAAAGCCTACGAGCCCTTCTGTACAGAAGTGATATCGCACCACGGTGCCTTTTCAGGACTCCCCTGCTGAGCCGATCGTACATAAACCATGCAACGTTGTATAATTAATTGTTCATATTTCTCCCTAATGTTTCCCAAATTTACTAGTGGAACGAAAAGGGGCGTCATTGGTTTTCGTAACTCTTCTATCCACTAAAAAATGTACATATATCATGTTATTTTTGGTTACACTGAATGAAAGCCAACGATCGCAAACGAAAGAAAGGGCTCTCGGCCAACCATTCCTTCAAGCTTTCAGAGCCACTTTTTATTATTATGATTATTAATATTATCGTCTATAAGTATAATAATAATAATTATTATTATTAAATATCCACTATTTCCTATGTTCCTGTCTAAATTTTTTACGTTCTATAAAGCATGCATTTTGGCAGTTATTTTCTGTCGGGGAGTGTTTACTCTCTTTGTCAGTTTATCTCTCCTCCTTCAATCGTTTAGTGTATGTAGTGTTTGTGAAAGGTGAATTAAACATAGTCACGACAGAAGCTACCTTCCCCCCCCCCCAACTACCCAAAAAACATTCCCGCCTATACTGTCCGACGTGATTGGCTAACCTGTGAATCCGGCATGAGCCTGGAAAGGGGTTTGCGGGGGTGTGGTGCTTTCTTTCCCTTCACCGACTTACACGGAGATAAACTTTTCTCGGCGTGATATAGATTGTGCCAAGGGGCTGGAGGAGGAGGAGGAGGAGGAGGAGGAGGAGGAGGAGACTAAGAAACGGAAGAAGGACGCGAGGTAAAGGAGTGCGCAGGAAGACGGAATGAGTGAGCAAGCGAAGCGTGAAGGAAAGGAAAAAGGTGACCGGGTCTATGGGAGGGGACGTGGGTGTAACACAGGACCGGAGGTAATAAGTTACCTGCAGTTGTCGGCCGAGAGAGTAACTTCTGAAGAGCCTCTTTCCTGCCCCACGCCCCCCCCCCCCCTGCTACTCCGACCAAATTCCTTCAACGACCATAACAATATTTCTATGGAAACTTTATTTCGACCTCTCGAACACACACACACACGCCACTAACCCCCCCCCCCCCACCTTCTTTTTTAAACCCCGCGTTGCCAGGATCACCGAAGAAAGAACACGTCATCGCCCAAGCAGGACCACAACTTTCTGGGCTTTGGCTCTTCCCTACCCCTCCCAAACCACCAACCACCCACCCAAGCAAGGAAGTCTATTATCTTTCTCGGACCATCACGTCTAGCGGCGGAGGAAAAAGGCAAGGTTTCAACAGTTCCAAACCTACCCCACACAGCTCGTCGGCAACCCTCCGTTCTCGTTTGGAACAGGCCACAACATGTAACACATGCCTGCTCGAGGGAAAAGTCTCCGGGCGATATCACAGGTGAAGACGCCAAAGGCAAAACCTCAAATGGTACGTAAAGACGTTTGATACTCGTTTGTTTTTCAACATGCTTGCATGCGTGATTACAGTTCACGGTTATTTGAACAGCCCAGGATAGATTCTTCCCCTTGCCCGCTCAGTATCCTTCCGTCATGACGAGAACTAAAATTCCCATTAACGAAACGGTTAAAGGAACTTTCAAAAATCTGCTTACGATCTTCCTTTTAGGCATCATTGTATCACTCTGTCATATGCAAAGTTAACGCTGCCATGGACCTTATCATTATTTGCGTACGTTTATGAACCAGGAGTCTGAAATGGTTAGGAACACTTTTATCTTACTATGGTTCATTCACGGTTACTTCCAACTTTTCTGAAACTCTTGCTGAAGTTGTACTTTCAGTCCGTTCCTCCGCTCAATGTAAACAAAGCTTAACTATGTCTAAAAAAAATTACACCAAAGGACAGCGCACCGCATTCGTGCGCACACAGTAAAATAATATTTTACATGAAAACTATTTCTTGCTAGGTTTTACCAACACAATTATTTTCTCTCTGTTATATTAGCATTAATTGTAAATTAAATATTGTAATTCATCGATGAAATGTAAATAATTATTAATTTAAACCAGAAAATAAGATAAAAGTGATGTTACAAGAAGTATAAAACGCTTGTGATACACGACATATTTAGGAAACATCTAAACACTTTATACACAGGATGATTTTTCAAAACTTGTATTTCAAAATTATGTATATACCACAAATATATTATATTACGTTAATTGCTATGATTATATTACATAGCGAGGTGACGTTGTGGTAACGCACTAGAGTCGCATACGCGAGGACCAGTGTTCGATTCCTGGTCCCGCCACCCTGTTTTTTTTTCTTTGCCCATTGTTTTTCGAAATCGCTCCAGGCTGGGATGGTCCCCTAATAGAGGTCGTTGTCGATTTATTCCCGTCCTTGCTTCCCCGAGCAGCTTGCTCTGCCTCTAATCATCTCGCTGTCGACGAGAAGCATATCTCTAAAGGCTGTTCACGGTAAAGTGAGCACTTTTGAAAGCCCTGCTTAAGATCTGCTTGTATGCACGTTGTGTATTCATCCGCCTTATGTAAGATTAACATTGCCATAGGCCTCATCACTTTATTCATGCGTCGGTCGATTAAAACTGTGAAATTATTAGAAACGTAAATATTTAAGAAATCTGCTCATTTTTACACTTCGATGCATTAAATAAACAGAAAGCGAAATAAATAATTTAAGTTATCAGAAATGGTTGCTTAACACTATTTATTCGACGTTAAGATACGGAACTACTTCTCATCCATCGTTACCAACTTTACTGGCCGCATGTCACTCAGTGTGCCCGTTAAAAACATATGCAGGTAGGGGCAGTGACTTTTTTCTAAGGTTGATTTCAAAAGTGCTCCCTTTATCGTGAATAGTCTGTAATAAAAAGTGGGGGAAATATAAAAACTGGTCTAAAAGAAAAATTCGGTGCAAAAAAAAAAAGTGGAATAATTTCAGTGTCTTGACATTTAAACATCATGCTGTTAATAGAAAATTTTAAGACACGGGGCTACTTTACCTGAGGAGACCGTGGTGGCACAGTGGCTAGAGCGCTCGCCTCCCACCAAGGCGAACCGTGTTCGATTCCCGGCGGTACCGCTCCCGGGCTTTACGCGCGCTGGAATCGTTCCGGACGATGCCGCTTGTCGGAGGGCTTTCCCAGGTGTCTCTCGTCTCCTCCCGCCCTTGCATTCCGACGCTGTTCAAGGCCCCGAAACCTCTCTACTCCACTACTGAATCTGATTCGCTGTCAACTTTACCATGGGTATTCCGGACAGTAATTGTGTTAAAATATATACATTTATGGCAGGGACTTGTTTCAAAGGCTGATTAGTGCTCAATCAAGTGCGTACAGCCCATTGTAATCATATATTGAATAAGTTAGACTGTGAAATCAGAACCTAAAAGAGACTAGAACTGCGCAATTTATTTTTGCTTAAAGTGTACAACATATTTAGTTTCCCGCCAATATAGTACACTTTTTATTGAGAGATTAATACCCTGAAATATTACTTCTCATTATCTAGCATTATTACTCTATATATGCCAGTTCTGTGTTTGTTAAGGGCGTTGGTTATGATATATATATATATATATATATATATATATATATATATATATATATATATATACAGCTGCAAATAAATATATGTAGTAAATTCCTTATTTTCAACAGTTGTAATTTTTTTTAATAAAAAAAAAAAACATTTCCTTGCATGAGTTTACTGACGTCTCTACGTATCTCTTGCCAAATTATTTCAGTGTTTATTATCACGTTTCTGTACGTAAGTTTGTTTTCATTCTTTGCACAGTTATAAAACAGTAGAATTGTGATATTGACACGTATTTATGCAAAAACTATTCGCTCAAAAAGTTCATTTGCGAGGAAAGAGTCATCGCTGATAAGAAATAAAAGCTGAACTGAATGTGATACAAATTATATATATATATAATTATATATATATATAATTATATTATATATAATTATATATATATATATATAATTTGTATCACATTCAGTTCAGCTTTTATTTCTTATCAGCGATGACTCTTTCCTCGCAAATGAACTTTTTGAGCGAATAGTTTTTGCATAAATACGTGTCAATATCACAATTCTACTGTTTTATAACTGTGCAAAGAATGAAAACAAACTTACGTACAGAAACGTGATAATAAACACTGAAATAATTTGGCAAGAGATACGTAGAGACGTCAGTAAACTCATGCAAGGAAATGTTTTTTTTTTTATTAAAAAAAATTACAACTGTTGAAAATAAGGAATTTACTACATATATTTATTTGCAGCTGTCCCTGAATTTTCGTAAAATAACTTTTGCTAAGCATAAATTAATGTTAATTATGACAAAACCTTTAAGTTGCATTAATTAAACTTTCTGCAAATAGGCTGATTTATTTTATTTGTACATTACAAAAACAGTAAAGGCTGTTCACTGTAAAGTGAGCACTATTAAAAAATGCCACTGTCCCTGCCTGTGTGTATTTTCAACAAACACACGTAGGGGCATGCACCCAGTAAAGTTGGTAACGGCGGAGGACAAATAATTCCATGTCTCAAACGTTGACTAAGAATGTTCGGTAAACATTTGTCAACACAAGAATTATTTATTTTTCTGTCTGATTGTTCTTAATCCATATAAGTGTAAAAATTATCAATTTCGTAAAACGGTTATTTTTTATAATTATTTTACAATTTTCCTATACTGACGCATGAGTAAAGTAGTAAGGTCCATGGCAATGTTGATTTTACATATGACGGAAAGATACATAACGTACTCACAAGTAGATCTTAAGCAGGGCTTTCAAAAGTGCTCATTTTACAGTGAAAAATCTATTAAAAAATTTAACTTTGACATGCCATTTTGCCAAAATCATGCAAAATTTTATCTGAAAGAAAAAAAATTGACACAGCTAATGTCTACATGTTGAACAGTATGTACTACCAACATAAAATAACAATTTCATTCGTGGCTAACGCTCTTAAAAGAGATTGGTACCTCTAATGTTGGTTTTGTAGATTTCTCACCAATACTTGGAGTACAAAAAAAAAAAAAAAAAAATGTTTCACTGAACATCAGGTTACAGTACTTACTGACATTTTTATTATAAAAAATGATACGAGGAACGGTCGAAATGGCTACTACCTAGGAATGAATGGCTATTTACGAAATCAGTCTAATTTCAAAGTTGGGATCGTTTAACTGGAACGACGAGCAAAATAATTGAAAAATACAAGTCAGAAAATTTCAAGGCAACAGCAATGACGTGAGTGTTTTTCAAGCAGGGCACATTCAGCCAAACTGACAAAGAATCACGTGTAGCTTGGTCCTGTTTAAAGTACACAGCTTTGATCTCGACGCCATAGGCTGTTCACGGCAAAGTGAGCACTTTTGAGGCCCTAGTTACTTTTTTTTTTTTAGCCATTTTTTAATTATGTAACCATCTTTCTAAAAAGTATTGCCATGCATTTAACAAACACAGGGTGTATATTCCATTGCATTCGGAAGCTAACGCCAGAAGAATAAATTAAAATATATTTATTGACTATTGTTCAAAATGAGAGGGCTTTCAAAATTGCTCACTTTACCGTGAACAGCCTATAATACCCGATACTCTGCGCCAGACTAGCTGTTATTACATTACAATTTATTCTGTTTGTACGTGCGTACCTCAGGCCTATAAGTAACACAGCGTTATAGTAAAAATCCATATAAATAATGTAAATAACTAAATATGTGAGACAATCATTTTCCCCGCGGAACATTGACGTTCTTATCCCCTCACACAGATCGACTTGAGGTCTACTTCCCTAGAATATTTTTGGTCGTTTCATGAGCGGTTTTGGACACCCACTCATGCTTTAACTGTGGATATATACTGTACGAAATCTTTGTTATGTCAGTAATATAATGCCTGCAAGGTTTTGCGTTACCTTAGTCTCTTTTTATCATTGTCAACGAATTCGTGTTCATGCCAAGTGATTCTGTAAATGCCTTCATCGTTTCTTTTATTCTCTTGGCTGTTCATCGGCTTCTTACCTTCCAGGAACACGGTAAGTTCTCTGGTAGACTTGGGGAAGTGTAGTTCCAAAACTGGACATTCCCAACTCAGCAGGATTCCCCGGCGTATGCTCGCCGTCCACGAAGCTACCGGCAGTGATCATTTTCACGAACAACTTCTTCTTAGACATCCGGAAGGACTCCCAGGGATCCACTTGCGATAAAAAAAAACCACTAGGTCCTCCTATATTGGCCCTCCGTTCAACTCTCGCCTCTGATAACAGAAGTCGGCGAAATCGACCTGCTGCCTTCCTTTCGCCGACCTTCGACCTTCGGCGTGTCGATTCTTCAGCAGAGTGCCCTTAGTGTGCACTTACCCGCGGATGGTATTACCAAGCACACACTCGCGACGTTTCAGTCACAAGCGGAGAAGAGCACTGGTTCTCTACTAAGAACTTTTTTTTTAGTGACAGGGAGTTTAAATACCTACGAATACTGGTGCGGAGGTTAATTATGGGATTATAAAGGATACCGTGATAGTTTTAAATGATTTATCTGCAACGTATTTATGCAATACAGAATCCAAACAGGACTTCAACTAGGTTCATTTCGTTGTCCTTTTGCAAGGATAACCTTGCTATACTATTGTAAACTATAATTTAAATATTTTTTATAGTAAACTATTTGTCGAAACTATTTACATATTATATTTCAAAACAGTTTTCGTTCGAATATACTGAATTGATATTGTATATGTTGCGATGAAGCAGAATTTACGAAATTTCGCCGATGGCAGTTAACAAAAATTATACCTCGGAATTTGTAACAGGGCACCACGTTCTTTCAGACTATTCTTGAAATTGGTTTTGGTTTTCTGCCACAGATCACAAGTGATGCCTCGTATAAGTGCAACAGTTAATTACTGTAGAATATTACCTCAAAGAAATTAATGTAATTAAATAATTAAAAATCAGTGTCAATAGACAGTGTATCAAAACCCATTCAATTATTTATATATTATTGTACAGCTATGTCAAAATTTGACAATCACAATATTTACAATAGAGTCCGTATCACATGTTTATACAGTCCCACCTTAGTTTAGTCCATGTCCCGCCAGTCCGCAATGTTTTAAAGCTCTCCTAGCGCCCTCACGCACAGTAGCATTCACTAGTCAGGTTTCATGCCCCTTAGTCCGTCGTCATCCGCCCCCTTCGCCGCTGTCTCTCGCTGCACCATGCGTCGCTTAATTACCGCACTCAGCCAATTAGCTTCCACACAAAGAATCCCGACCCTTGGACCGCTGCATATCTATAGCGTTGTAGGCCATCGCCCAGAAATCCCTCTAAATACCGCGTTGCGCCGTGCGGCCTAGTTCCCAGAATATTCTTGCGCAACCTTTAAACTCGTCGGATTCTCCAGCAGGGAGGAGGCGGGGCTGTGACGCCAGCCAGGTTGCCGATGCCAATCATTCCCCCGGTTGCTGGCAGAGAGGTGAGCGACGGGGCAGCGATCGGGTTTTGCCTGGGGACGGGGGGATCGATGTGTGTCATCCACCACAGAGCGTATAGTGCGAGCGTTAGCCCGTAACAATATTAATAATTCGGCGAAGAATTTTTTTATTGTATAGTATTTTTCATATTTCCACGTTTTGCTTTCTTGACTTGTTGTGTGTAATGCAATAGTGTCACTACATTTGCCTAGGACATGTTCAGCCTACCCAAGAATGTCACATTCCCAGAAGCAAACTGCGGTGCAGGAAATTTAGACTGTTTCGAGCAATTTTAAATATAATATTAACTTTAACTACTGAGTTGAACTGCGCACAAGTCACAGAATATTCATTTCAACCAACTGGAAAATTCAATCATTCATTCATTCTTTAATTATGCGTTACATCTATATTTCATAATTGGTTCTGGTTTCATTATCAGTCGCCAGTAATCAACAACCTAACCAATTAACACCACTGTCATTAAAAATTATTATTTTTTACTTAATCTTGAGCAAGCAATTCGCGAAATCTCGTCGTACATGACCATATGTCAATGGTACCAGCGTTGGAAAGATTCAGATTCCAGATTTAAGTGTTTGTTCCTCATTCAAGTTTTTTTTTTAATTTTATTTATTTTTGCGCACAAAAGTGTTACAGATGGAAAAATAAATTACGTAAAAATATGCAAGGAAAGGAAATAATTTACTTTAAAGATGGATTAGTTCTTTCCACCTGATTTATAAACAAGATAACGGCCGTGAATGACTCTCCAAAAAAAACTACCATACATGCACTATAAAATTGTTAAGGTGACCTTGGTTATCAGAAACGTGATAACTGAAAATATAACACATAGAAATTCACCTCCCTCTTCTTAAAGTCTTATAAAAATTACAATATTATAGAACTCACTTCAATTAAATAAAAAAATCAAAGTCTACTGCGTAATTAATTTGATAAGGCAGGATGTCATTAGGTTTAAGGATTCTACTGAAAGACTTTCGATAAAAAACTTCAGTGTATATTTTATTTTATAAAACATGGACGCGTTAGATAAAGAGATTATTATTGAAAAGGGTATATTATTCATTATTGAAACTGACGATTCTCTCGCCTTAGTTTTTCGTACACGTTACTTACAAAATATTTCCATCATCCATTGCAATTTCGCCTCCCCATAAACCTATTTCATCCAAGTAATGAGTAGAGGGAGAACGACTTCAACTCAAACTATTCTCAACCACACACGATCTTGGTTGCTAGATCGGCGCGGCATGTATGAGAATGAAGTTCGTACTCGCATCAAATGTGTTCTCACAGACGGCGTCTTGAACACGCCAAATCTAATTCCTTTCGCATGTATGCGATAACGTTCTCCAAACGCAGAGCGAATGATAGCCGGACAAATCCTATCTACACGGATCTGATACGTATTTGACGAAAAACTATCTGTAGTATTGTATAGGCTATTCACGGTGAAATTACCACTTTTGAAAGTCCTGCTTAAGATATACTTGTATGCACGTTGTGTATCATTCCGCCTTATGTAAAATTAACATTGCCACGCCTTCATAACTTTATCCGCACGTCGGTCAAGTGAAACTGAGGAATTTTATGAAAAGTAAATATTTTTAAAATCTGCTCATTTTTACACCGAAGCATTAATAAAAAGACATAAAGCGAAAGAAATAATATAAGTTATCACAACTGGTTACCTAAGACTTTTTATTCGACGTTAAGATATGGAACTACTTCCCATTCATTGTTACCAATTTTACTCGGCGCATATCACTCAGTGCACCCGTTAAAATATATGCAGGCAGGGACAGTGACATTTTTCTAAGGTTGACTTCAAAAGTGCTCACTTTATCGCGAACAGCCTTTACTTAGAACTGCGTACGTTCATAAACGTGCGCAAGGAGTGGTGCAGGGGGTGCAACTAACCCCCCCCCCCCTCCCCCTCAATTGCATCATGTCAGCAATAAAATAAATAATATTATTTATAATTTCGTATTTTTAATAGAAAGCCTGCATGTTTGGAACGACCACTAAATCAAAAATAGGTTTAGTGTAATGCAGACTATTTTATGTGTGATTACTATGTTTAATGTTTAAATTTATTTTTACTTAGAATTTTTAATGTCAAAAATTTGGTCTTCATTTTGCGGTTTGCATCCCCCCTCCCTAATTACCTAATCAAGGAATTATAAAGGAAAACCTTTATCTCACATACGATCATCATTGCAGAAATTAGGCACCAAAGTCTCAAGGCAATTTAGAATTAATAAATGGATGAACTGTTGAGGAAAGAAAGTCTTTTGTTCCGTACTATCGTATTTCTGTTTATAGTGCAGTCAACCATGTCTATTGTTCACCAAGCCAGCAGAAAATAAAAATGTTATTTTCATTTCGGAGCTGCAGCAGTAGCGGCAGCTCGTCCAATGATATTCTTTGTTAATTTAGGCTGTTCACGGCAAAAAGAGCACTTCTGCACGCCCTTCCAAGTTTCTCTCTCAGCCCGTTGGCTGCAAACGTATCCTCCTACATCTGAATATAAATATTACCACGTGGCTTATAGCTAATGTTGTTCAGGTGTCTATGCTCATTAATTAAATCAGAAAATTAACCATTATTGTAACTATTAGTATAAATACGCAGGCCTACACGTTAACTTCAATAAATAACAATAGTTTGTATATAGTGATTAATGCACACTATTATTTTTACCTTTAAGTGTAAACTTTGGTTATTGTTTTCTTAGAAAAAAATTACTTTTCAATTATAAATTAAAATTATAGCACTGATATGACCCTGATTTCACCAGGTTACCTACAATAAAATACCTAAATAATATCAATTTTTTTTAACACAACTACACCAGTACGTTTAATATAAACTCTAATTCTGTCCAAAATTACCTACGTTAGAGGTTAGCCGTGAACGCTAGCATATAGCCTATATCGATTCGTACAAACTGGACAGTTCAGCCAGAAAGATGTAAATATCGTACATGAGAGGGGCCGCGGTGGCTGAGCGATTAGCACGCTCGCCTCCCACCAAGTCGAACCGGGTTCAGTCCCCGGCCGGGTCACCGGATTTTCGCAAGTGGGAATCGTGCCGGACGATGCCGTTGGCCGGCGGATTTCCTCGGGGATCTCCCGTTTCCCCCGACCCCTCCGTATTCACTTCAATCACACTCATCGGCTCTCAAGACCTCGCTGTTAAGAGCCGCCCAAATCTCTTCAATCTACATTCACTCGTACATGAACAGGATTGTTCATACATACTATGTCACGTATAGGAAATGAAAACATTTGTTTTAGACGCTATGGGTATTATTGCTTGACATTTAACCAATAATGATCGTTGCATAGTTATAATTCATTCACTTTTACTTCACACTTTTCTGAAGCCCTGCTGAAGTTCTACTTCCAGGATATTCCTCGCCTCGTGCAAACTAAGTCTAGAAAATTACACCAAAGTATAACGCACCGCATTCGTGCGCACTCAGTTGTAATAATATTTTGTATGAGAACTATTTCTACCTAGGCGCAACCAACACACATGTTTTCTTGCTGTTTTAATAAATATTTATTATAAATGAGACATCTTAATTTGTATATAAAATATTGGGGGCACTTAAATTTGACGGGAAATAGGATACTTTTATGTTAACAGGGGTATAAAACGCTTGTGATGCATGGCATACATGGTGTGATTTTTCAAAGGTTCGATTCAAAAAGTGCGAATAAACCGCGAATAGACTACTATAGTAAGTGTGTGTATTGAACCGTGAGCCAGTGAGGCTGTAGATGCAGGGAATACAGGGACAAATATAACTACAGGATGTTCGTACATTTGTGGGCCGGCGACTCGCTTCTAGCTTGTCTTTGATATCATCTCTATATCCGTACTGATCTCGAAGACGCGGAAGAGTTAAGAGGAGTGTGAAGCGGAACATTTTTTGTGAAATCGTTGTTTGGGCGTATTAGTGTGTCTCGGTAAATATACGTTCTGTAAACACGACCTTTTGCTAGAAAAAAATAACTATGTCTTTACTTTTAACATATTAAGTACATTCACGGAGAAAAAAAATTCGTGAAAATGGTAAAATATCGCATTTTTAAAGCTTGTCTATGCAGTTTCCTTAAGCGGCAAGAGAAAAGTACAAACATACGGTTGCAGTTTAATCTGTGGGTTTTCTTTGGATGTAACAAAATCCCACTGTTACAGATCTGATTTGCACAGTACAGGACCCACGACGGAAACACTGCACGCCTTGCGCGTAGGAGCGATAAGGCACTAGGCGTGCGTGTTCGTATCGCCCGTATCGCTCCCTCGATTCTTTACCTTGAACGCGCATGTTCACACTCCTCTTAAGAATGCAGAAGCGAAACAGCAGCTTAGACCGCGAATTCTAGCCCGCACACGCGAGTAGAATGGCGTCGCTGGCCAACAACAAGCTGGAACGTGCCTTTCGCCAATCAACGCCTGTTAAAGACTGTTCGCGATATAGTGAGCACTTTTGAAATCTACCTTAGAAAATATGTCACTGCCCTTACTTGCGTATATTTGAAAGAGTGCACTGAGGGACATGCGCCCAGTAAATTTGGTAACAATGGTGGGAAAGTAGTTCCATATCTTAACGCAGAAAAAAAAGTTTTAGATAAACATTTGTTACAACTGAAATGATTTATTTTTCTTTCTGCTGTTTTCTTTAATGCATGTACATGTAAGAATGAGCTAATTTGTATAACATATGCTTTTCTAATGCCACAGTTTCATTTGTTCGACGCATTAATAAAGTGATGAGGCTTATGAAAATATTAATTTTTCACAAGGGGTAAGAATACACAACGGACATACAAGTATATCTTAAACAGGGTTTTCAAAAGTGCTAAGTTTACCTTGAACTGCGTATAACTTACTTGCCAGCGGGTAACCCAGCCAGCAGCGCGCAGTAACCAATCAGACACAAAGTCCGTTCCAGAGCCTCGAGCCGCTAATCGACGAGAGGGTACACCCCCCACCCCCTCACCACCCCCCACACACATATCAAAAGAACCTCCACGCCGGTGCTAAACTAGTGTAGTTAAGACTAGGGATTTAATTAATTCAATTGATCATTTTAACAGCGCTCAGTTAACAGCGAACTATCTATATTTCTTAGAAATTCTTTTTCACCATTGTTTTATAAGGCTAAACCTCTTATCACTACGGGATCCGATTACTCGATCAGCAGCAAAGGCCTCAGATTTCAGTGCAAGAACGTCACCCAGTTCGGCATCGTTTCACGAGTAGCAACTGCTAGTTGGATCTGAGCCAAGTTTCCTAAACAGGCCTAACGAGAATCGTGTCTTAATTCTTGTTCCTGACGGGGTTGTTCCATCGCAGGAGCCGCGATGAGGGGTGCGTCTCCATCCCGCCACCCCTATGGGCTTATCACTCGGGAAGCTGCTGCCCCTCCAGTCGCGTGACAAGCCGACGACAACCTCGATCCCCAACCCCCTTCCGGTTTCCGTCGGATAAGACGCCCACAACCCTTTCCAGCGCGACCGCAGACGACGCCGCAGTCGGATCCAGACCATTAGCAGATCCGCCGCAAATCCACCCCTCTATTCCCACCCCTCCATTTCCTCCTCCCTTCCCGGTGACCACCCTTCGAGTGCCCAACCAGGAGGGACGTTGGACATTAATGCCCGTCGAGAGGGGTGCACACCCTTGACAACCAAAGCGGCTGAAAGCCATTAATTTCTCTCGGGATATTACGCACCCTCTCCAACCCCAAACATTGCCATTGTTTGATATTTCTTCATTTAAAAAAAAGAACTTCCCCCTGCACGCAATTTTCCAACCCCTTTTTGTTATCGCAACGCTCACCCCTCGCGCCAAAACGGGACGTGCACTTCCCGTGCGATGGTTGTTTATGGTGCGTGGTCAGGGAAATAGGTGCTGGGTCTCTCTGGGGATGATTGTGGAGCCCGCAGGGGGTAGGCGGAGAAGAAAATGCGTATTTGTATCTGCGAAAAGAGGGAAGGAGAGGCAGTCGCGATGGCGATCTGACACGGCGTGTGTTAACGTATGCTGCGTCATGTCCGTGGAACAAATGTGTCCTGCTGCAGAAAATAACTAAATCAGTCTGGGTGTTTTCGCGTGTGCCAACAAAGTTTCGTTTATTTTACATTTATCTGTAAAATAGCAAGGAAAATAATCTTGATAAATACAGTTATTAAATTGTTAATAACGCTACGAAGAAACTCGTGCAAATTTTACACTACAAATTTATAACTCTCAATGATAACATAAACGCGCATTTATGTAGAGTGACCGCGGTCGCTAATAAAATGTGCACACGTGAATTTTGGTATATTACTGTACTTTCGAACAATTTAGAAATTAACATTACACTCTTACCCTTCGGATATGTGGCATTGTTAATGAGACTTAAAAGCTACCTTCATTCATGAGATCGTAGTCCTTAGACTTATAGGATGTTATCAAAGCTAATTAAATTATTATTTACAATATTTTTGTTTAGCGATATGACTGCTACTCTTGTAAATTTTATAACGCGATATTTACAAATGTAAATTTTCTACAAAAAAATCTGCTTGATTAAATTTTTTTTTTTTTGCTGTGAAATTGTAGATGCTTGGTTGAGCGGCGAGCTCAGGGTACGTTATATGTGTTTCCTGGTTTACGATTTTACTTGTGTGGTGTAATCTTACATTATGCACGTTGCAAATGACCTCCAGTATAAATATCGTAACCGCTAGCATTTCAACTCGGTATCGCCCAGGCTTTTTTTTTTTTTTTTTTTTTTTTTTTTTTTTTTTTTTTTTTTAAAGTCTTCATCAGCGGAAACTAGCTGGCATTTCTTATGCAACTTTAGCAGAATTATTTCCATATAATTTACATGTACGCGTGGGTGTGACAATTAAAATTATTGGTTTGAGTCTTTCTAACAAAACTTTATAACTATGTATACTTCCTCAAATAAATGTGTGTCTGTTGCCCCGAAGGCTTTAACACATTAAAACATTTGTGGACTCTTGAATACGTGATCGCTAGTGTTGTATACATTACATACTGTATACATTACGCTAGGAGCCTGGTACCTATTCAGCTACACAGATTTCTCACTAATTAAAAATACTAGCACTTAGTTTTTTAATAATGTGATTTTAATTTCAATTTATTCCCTTTTATAATATCAATACTGCACTTTAAAATTTTTTTTAATCTCCCAGGCAGCTTATAAACCCGCTTAAAACCACTTACTGCCCGGGAAAATTTGCGCAGAGAAATGTTTTGTCTAGCAATTTTGCCTATGAATAAATATTGGTAGATCTGTCCTAAATATAGCAATCAATTTAAAAAACAAATAATATATTTTTAAAATTAAAAAGTTTTGAAAGTTTATTACTTTGCGAAGTTTTATGATTGTAGACCTGGCCACGTTTATTTGGCAAACGATCATTTCACTAGCTAGTCGGCAAACGATATGCTATAATAGGGGAATATCCTTTATACAGTCGCTTCTGTCTACACATTTTTGAAGCATTGCACATCACTTCAATCGTAAAAAAATGAGGCCTGGATTTCTGTCACACGCTACATACTACCGTGGCTTATATTTATCAATTGTGTTGTGAAATATAATACGCCGGGAAGAACGTTCACGTTCTTTCCCTTAAGTTTATTTAAAAAAATCGAAAATGCTTTCCACGCAAAAATTAAGTTCGTAATTTATTTTTTCTTCGTTTGTTTCCTATGGAACTAGACACGGTTAAATTACGCGTCAAGTATGTATTTATCCTAGTAGACTTTTGGATAGGAACCGGGAATTATCGCAAATAAATGTTAGAACGAGCTATACTTCAAACACGTGTACATTTATGTCACGTTTGGTATTAGGCCACAGTCAATTACACACCCGCGAGGGAAAAAAGCAGCACGATTCCCGTGCTATACGTGTCCTGGGCTAGAATTGGCCTCTCTCTCTCACACACACTCACTCACTCTCTCTCTCACACTTGCAGCAGTCACTGAGCAAAGAGTTGATGCTTGAGTATGCATAGGACTTCGAAGTATAGCCTACAGTTATTGAACTTTACATCTTATTGGACCCCGCGAAATCTTCCTGTCACTGTTTGGAATTTCGATTATCAAACTTGTGAATTCAGATAATCACATCCAAAAGGACTTCTGGGAAACTAAGCAAAGGATAGTCTCGCGTAGAAAGTGAATAGTTCATTTCAGTCTTCATGCTCGAGGCGAGGCAACTCTATACATTTTCGTTCGAGATTGCATTTGATTCGGACGACAAAATTTTGTGTTGATGCAAGATAAAATTATTTAATTCGGTTGGCTGGGGAAAAAGTAAACTGAGATGCTGCACACAAAAACACGTAAAAATACAGGAACTCTTCTCTATCGAGTAACATCGAGTACGACAGCCGTCTACAAGCTCGGTTCTCGTACATCTCTCACGACAAAAATCTTCGTGCTTAAATAAAATAGCCTCACGTTTTGCTCAAATAAAGGAGACGTATGTAAAGGCTGTTCACAATGAAGTGAGCACTTTTGAAATCAACCTTAGAAAAAAGTCACTGCCCCTACCTGCATATGTTTTGATGGGCGCACTGAGTGGCATGTGTCCAGTAAAGTAGGTCAGGGTGGAGGGGAAAGTAGATCCATAAACTAACGTCGAACAAAAAGTTTCAGGTGGCCATTTGTGATAACTTAAAATGATTTCTCTGGCTTTCTGTATTTTGTAACGCATCGAAGTGTAAAATTGAGTGGATTTATACTATATTAATTTTTCTAATAATTTCACTGTTTCATTTGACCGACGCATGGATAAAGTGATGAGGCACATGGCAATGTTAATTTTGCATAAGACGGAAGAATACACAACGTGCATACAAGCAGACTTTAAGCAAGGCTTTCAAAAATGCTCATTTTACCGTTAACAGCCTATAGCAGTGTTGTGTTATGTGTGGACGTACGTATGCTTTATCAATTGTATACATCTATGTAAACTTTTGCCGGCGACTTTGTCCGCATGGAATTCGTGTTTTCTTACAGTATTTTTTTAATAGTAAGTCTATCTTTCAAACAGAATACATATTATAAAATAGAAAGTGGAATTAGACTCAAGTCCAAAAAGAAGAGAATTGCGGTTGTTAAATTTGAAGTTTGTCATTAGTAATCGTCCGTGTCAACATGTAAGTTTCTAGTTAATAGAACAGTTTTACTATTGTTTTTTTTAGTGTTAGCGATGTGTTTAATTATTTGTTTTTTGTAGTAGTTTCACGATATATAGAGTTAATAGGATCGTCCAATATTTTTTTTTCCATACAAACTTCGAATCCCCATTTCACCCCTTATGGGGCTGAATTTTGAAAATTCCCCCCACAGTGTCTGTCTACATAACGTAATGAAAGTCTCCTCCAAATGTCATGTTTCTAGGACCAATGGTTAAGGCTGGGTGTTTATATGTCAGTCAGTAAGTCTTTCCTTTTTTATATAGATCACATATATCAGCAATATTTCTGTATTTCCAGCATAGCTTATAATTTTCTCGAATGGAGGGAAAGTTTGTGCTTAATGTGGTAGCTATCCGGAACGGTGTTTTTCTGTCACTTTCCAAGATCATGATTGTGTCTCATCTTCCCCTCTCCCAAACATTAAGGTCGTAAACCTGAAGTCAGGCACTGGCAATATGTTGTATAACGCACTGACAAACCAGGACCGTTTTAATTACGGTGGCGGTAACAAAGCCGCATGTGACGGGCATAAAGTTGAGCCCTTAAACTTACCTTATGTAGAACTACACACTGTTAAAAAAAAATTTCCTTCATTTTACGGATAAGAGCCAGTAAAAATTTATCCATAGGTGGGTGTTCTACTGTTTATAAAAACATATTTAAACAAGGTAAAAATTTTTGTACTTAAGCAAGATTTGAACCAGAGTCAAAAAGATGCATGTTCATAACCATAACCACTTAACCGCAATGCTAACATTGTGAACCTGGTATAACTTTTCAATTTTTTTATTATCACATAAGCAACTTTTTTAGTTTCTGTTAAAAGTTAGTGTATTGTAAGTGTTGCTAAGTGTTACATATGCCTGTTGCTACTTTTTAATGTTTGAAACAACAGGTCTTAGTGACATGGATAACCTTAACTGCCGCAGAAACGATAATTTTCTGGTTACAGTGGTGAAGAAAGCTTCGTGTAGACTCGACATTGTTCGTGCCCGAAACCCAAAGTTATAGAAAATACGGAGATTTTCCATATTTTGTATTGACGCACATAACTCCGTTTTTCGTCCTTACGGATTGCGTTTCCCTATATTTACTGTGCATTTTCGTAAAAATGTCTGTAAATACACGGAAAATTTTAACAGTGCACAAATTTAAATTTTACACGTGGTCCGCGCATACAGGAAGGTTCAGTGTAAATGACAAGGAGCCAGCGCTGTCTGGTGCAACTAAGGGCGACCATGGTATGCGTATCAAATGCCCGGGCGCCTTTACGCGCAAGGCACAGAACTGATGTGCACTCTCACTCGTCAACTCGTCCAATAAAACTTTGAGTGTTGACGCTATAATTTGATGGTATGAGAATAAAGGTTAAAATAGCGCTTATCCCTATGCTATGTTAAATAATCTGTACTGAAAATTCCATTTAATGTATTCGCAGTTACTCCTCATTTTTTGAATAAACGTTTGAAAAATCATCCCATGTATTAACTACATGTTTTGTTGTTTCCTAAATATGGCATGTAATACAAGCGTTTTATACTTGTGTTAACATAAAAGTATTATTTTTGGTTATAATGAACTTTAACTTCTAATTTATCTATAAGTTATATTATTTCATTTATGATCAATATGAACAACACTAGGGAGGAAATAGGCGTGTTGTTAATGCTTAGTAAGAAATAGTTCTTATGCAAGATATTATTAGACTGAGTACGCACGAATGTGGTGCGTTGTCCTTTCGATGCCATTTTATCGACCTCATTAAGCTTTATTTGTATGGGGCCAAGGATTATCTTGGAAGTAGAACTTCAGCAGGGCTTCAGAAAAGTTGGAAGTAACCGTGAATGGACTGTATCTAAATTATTATGTGAAACACTTGTATTATATATTTTTCACTTATAAGAAATACGCCTTAGAGACGGGAATAGAAAACGGAAGCTACCATTCGGATGTGGAAAATTTAGCAAATGCTTTTTGTTAGCAGACACCCCTCAAAAACATTTAACAATTTCTAAATGGCAATTAGGTCCTATACGACTGCACTGTGTTGGGGACGAAGGCGGACTGTACGAAGTCTTGAGAGCCAGTAAGCGTGGAGTGTGGTAGAACTGGAGCAGCGGCGGAATGCAAGGGTGGGGGGAACGGGAGAATCCCGAGGAAAACACACCGGCCAACGGCAGCGTCCGCCACGTTTGCCATATGCGAACGTGAGGACGGATGAGGCGAGATGAGACGTGGGGTGGAGTAGTGGTGGAATACGCACCGTAAAGTATACAGGAAAACCCCGAAATAATACCCACAACATGGAAGTGTGTCTACACTTCCCATATGAGAACCCAGTTCGAAGATTTCTCTCCCCCAGGGTATATGAGGAAACGGGGACTCCAGCCGTGGAAAGCTAATGTGTAAATGAAATAACAATAACAGCGACAACGGAAGAATATTATTGTTGTAACCAAATTATTTGCCATCCTGTATTTTATTTCTCTCGGTGCAACCATTCTGATTATATTTATGTTGCCTCCGTGACCGAGTTAACTAAGGTGTTTACGTATTACGAGGTTACGGGTTCGAATCCAGGGTGGGCAATGTGCTTGTGTATTTTTTCAGTTGCAAGTTTACAGCGTGAATATAAATGTAGTTATAGCAAACCAAAATTTCGTTAATATAGAAACAGCTGCCTATGATGATTTGTTAGTGTTATCCAAAATATATTTGATCGAAGCTAGCAATGCCGATATAACTGACAATATTCCTGTTCGTGATTATTTCTCTATTAAAAATACATTTGCTATACCAGTTCACTCTGTTGCTTATGCACAGAAGACTATCCTTCAGTAGAACAATTTTAGCAGTTCGGTGTCGATTGGGACCGTAATCGACTAAGAGAATATTATTATGCTAGTACCGCAGTTTGGTTCAGTATGCTACCAAAAAAATCCGATAGTTTCTTTGCTAATTTTTCTCGGTGTTGTTTAGTTTAATATACTATATGCCCACCTTTAGCTTCTCGCATATGCAGAAAGGTTAAAAAAAAAGTATAACTAAAAAATAGGCATAAATATTTTCGACGCCACGTTGGTAGACACCGCTGCGTTTGTTCAAGGTTTATTCTACTCAGGCAGTGAAGCTCAATGCTGATACTTTGACAAATTAAAATTCTAGTCGCTAAAGTATAACTGGTGTTGCATGCGTACTAGATTTTCCCCGTTTTGTACGTAAACAAATGGTATACTTTTAAATTTCATAAAATAAATGCAATTGTGTAAAATATTCCGATATGAATTTTGTTATAATCTACATAAAGAATAAGCTGTTCTCCTCTAGAGTAATAAGTCAATGGCTCGCACTGTTACGTTATTTAGATGTGATAACTGAATCAAAAATTTAATTTCGATGACAGCTATAATTATTTCACTCATACATTCGTGATTTTTTTTTCTCACTGAAATGTGTTTCTTTATGAATGCACCATGCCAAACACATTTTTTTAAAAACTGATTACTCTTGTAAACACCATTATAGGACGTGAAAAATAGTTACAAAATAAAGTTAATACTTAATATTTTGGCAAGGGCAAGTATATATAATTCGTGTCAAACACAACCTTTTACAGACTGAATGCTTTTGTTCCATTTACCACCAGGTTAAAGCTAACTTTTACAGCACCAGGGCATTTTGCAGCGTAAATTTTCCTTCTGTCAATCTCTCCCATACGGAATCTCGTTTTGTTCCCAACCTGGGTAAAATAAACCGTAAGGCTAATTCATATTCAAGTTAATTTGGAGCTTGTTGCATTAACTTCGCATTATCGTTATGTTAAGGTGTAATATGTGAATCGGTGTATTTACACTGAATCACGAGAAAGGCAGAGTAAATGTTTCCATTTGGGAAGTTGATTAAACTTCAACATGAATCAAAGGTTTACGTAGTTGCAGCCAGTCAAAGTCTAGAAAACTTTTTTTTTTGCCCGTTTTCATTTTTATTCCTACTTACTTCCACACTAATAGAATATTGTGCTGTGACAGATGGTTACAGTAGAATTTGAAAATATTCAATTCCTTTTGTGCAAGCGAGAATTATAACAAATTAACAATTTATTGCTATCTAAATTAAAGTAATATATACGAAGTTGCCAATCGGCGCCAAGTAAATGAGAGGTGAGATTATTATTGGCACTTACATGCAAATGTTTTAAATATTATAAGAACCGTTCTTATGTACACATATAATCCTGAACATATACGCACCAGGTAGCTCATTCCAGATACCAGAAACACCACATTTGGTACGAATGCTTTATGTTGTATCAAAGACGAATTATTCTTTATTTCAGTGTGAATATAGTTAAGACTTTATTTTTAGTTTATTCATGCGCCGGTCAAAAGAAAATGTAAAATTATTATAAAAGTAAATATTTTAGAAATATGCTTAATTTTACATCTCGATACATAAAAAAAAAACAGAAAGCGAAAAAAATTGAAGTTAACACAATGGTTACCAACACTTATTATTCAACGTTAAGATATAGAACTACTTTCCTTCCATCGTTACCAACTTTGATGGGCGAATGTCACTCGGTGCGTCCGTTAACATATGTGCAGGTAGGGCCGGTGTAATTTTTCTGAGGTTGATCTCAAAAGTGCTCACTTTAACGTGAACAGCCTGTAACACGATGAGCTCCATATTAATTTCAAATACGAATCAGCCTTCAGTGAGCGCAGGGAAACCGACAGACAGGTTGGCAACAGTGATCGTGCCACGTGCCGGCGCACCTTCGCAGGTATCCCTCGCCGCTGTTACAACCCTCGTTATGGATTGGGAGTAGAGGTGTTTGGGGGGGGGGGGGAGGGTGTCGTCTTTCCCGCGCGCCGTACATCAGCCGCCCTGGTCACGAATTGTCCCTCGCCCCGCGGTCTTCACACTTCCGGGGAATTGAAAGCGAGCATCCCCTCGACGCGCATTGATCCACCTCTCCCAGCCTCCAGCGGCGAGGTGTAACCAACCCTCCACCCATTTCCACTATAAAAAAAAGCGCGTGGAGATTGTTGTAACTTGTCAACACTTACATGTTATCACAGGGGCCGTAGGGGACACCGGGTTCAAAAGTAACACTTTTCGCATTTTCGTGATTTGTTACTACATAGTATCTGATACAAGAGATGTTAATACAAAATAAGAAAGTTTGGACATTCTATTACCTAAAAACCATGTTAACAGGTTCCATTCCTTATATGAAAAAAATCTGTAACACTAAATATGTAAATAAACGTGTTGTTACTTTTAACCCCAGTATAGGGTCAATTGTAACATGGGTTGGGTCAATTGTAATACTGTCACATTTAACATTATGAACACTCTAATGATACTGAATTAGGCAATAATTACAGATTTCTCAAATAAATCCTTAATAAAACTAAAATATTAAAATTATGGAGAAAATAATACATTTAAAAACACATCAGACTCAATCGGCACAGTCATCACACATGTAAAATGGTGAGTTGTGATCAATGCATGCCCCGTGTGCCCACAGGTGACTGCTTGTACATTGAATCCATTCTTCCTAAGGACGACTGTTGCTGAACTCCTCCATACACACCAAGCAGAGACAATCATCTTCATCATTTCGATGACAGCTCAGAGTATGCCTAGGACTTTCATCTTCACATTTATTATTCTTGGATCTGATATAGTTTCCTGATTTGTCTTTGTTGGCTCCTCTTCTACGAAATACAGGCACATTGCTCTTCTTTCTTTTGGCTCTCTCCTCAAGTTCTTTCTTTCCTGATGTATCAGTAAGAACAGCACTTCTACCTCTCTTTCACCCGTCGGATAATGAACACGTCGGTCTACGTTCTGCCTTTGGATAGGGACGGAAACTCTCTGGAGAAAATTTGGCCGCTCCCAAGCCGGATGATCCTGGCTTGGGGGGGGGGGGAGGATTCCCATTCAGGAGTGGTTGATTGTGGTTGGTCCAAAGAGGAGTCTGGAGTTCCATTTTCTTTTTCAAAGACATTTGTGATAGACCCTTCTTCAGGTAAATTTTGGCCTGTAACAGATGCTGGGAAAAAGTCTGAGTCTTGAAAATTACTTCTGTTGAAGGGCCAGGTTCCAGATATATGAAAGCCACTTATAATATTCCTAGAAGATGTAGCTTCAGGAATGTCATATATTGTAATTCTTTTCCCAGGATGAGAATTCAGCCTAGAGTCCATGGCTCGAGATAAATAATTCTTCAGTGGCACATATACACTACGGTCTAATGGTTGTAGCTTGTGGGAGTAGTGGGGAGGAAATGAGAGTAGAACAATCCCAATACCTCTGCATAAATCTGTCACTGGAAGAGACAAATGTAACTCATAATTATCTAATAACATTAGCACTTTTCTTTCGATTGTAGGGCGAACATGATTAGCAAAATATTTCATGAATAATAGAAAATCACTTCTTTGCATCCATCCTGATTTATTGGCTGTTCCTATGCACATGACAAAATGTTCATGATAATTTACACGAGGAAATATGAACACTGGTGGAACCGAATGTCCCGTAGCATTTACAGAAAAACACACTGTAACAAGACTACCCCGTCCTGCAGAAGTTATTGCGCCGATTTGTTTCTTTCCCTTAGCAACAATTTTGTTTGGAGCTTGTACGGTGGTGATTCCAGTTTCGTCAATATTGTATACATGCTGAGCTTCAAACTTGTTTCTCTGAAGAACGCTTTCATATTTATCCATAAATGACTTCACATTGTCTTTATTAAAATTCATAGCTCTTGCTAGGGTAGTTGCCTCTGGTTTGCGAATAGCCAAATATTTGTTACGCATGAGGTAACTAGTGAACCAATCCACCCCAGCTAACCCTGTTTCCGTCCAACTAGACGGAACTTTCAATTCATACAAAACGGCATATTCGTATGCTAACTTCCTAACTTCTCTTGGAGTAAGTCCAAAATATAGATTAGTACAATTACTTGTATAACTGTTGAGTCTTTGTTCTTGCTCATCCGTGAATACCTTATCGTGTGGTTTATATCCAGTTGTCGGCCTAGGCAATTATTTCTCCGAATTTGTACGCACTTTTTTTTTACAAATCTGTACAGACTTACATGATAGATGTCAAACTGCTTTGCTATTGACATGACTGATTTTCCATTTTCGATTACTTCAGGAGAGTCTGCGTCCATCACCACCTGAGGAATGCCTCGGTTAGTTGTCCTGGCACGAACCCCCCGGCATTCTGTAACATCATAATAATATAAGCCGTTACTTTATTGTTTGTCATAGCGAAATAATTTGTCATAAACATTTATATCGATGACGTAGCCATAGGAGCAATTTCAAGGCACAACATTCGAAAAACAATTAAAAGCAATAAAATAATTTGTAGTTTAAATAAACTATGTAAAATTTCCAGTAGGATAATAGCTCAGACTATTGAAAATACCTTCAAGTATATCAATAACTTCGTAGGTGATCTATCAAGGCAAGCATACTTTAATATTACACTTTGTTCGAGACGATGGGGACGATTGTAACATGTTACAATGGTCCTCGAAGTAGGGTACGTTTTAAAAACTGTCCCCAAATCACTTAAAAACAAAACAACGATTACAATTCATATGAATTATGTTTAACTCCTATACTGTTATAATCACAATAAACAGCTTTAAATCCTGTTAAAAATGAAATACACACGAACAATTTATACTTTGTCCTCATAATTATATAAAAAAAATAAATCTATGACAAAAATATACTTACATGGTCAACAAAACTTCCGCGACGAATAGAAAACACACCAAAGACGCTAGATCTTAGAGTTCGTGTGACACTTTAGTGTTCTTGAAGGGGCACCCACTGCCATCTAGCGGAATTTACTGAACTAGCTCCGCGATGGATACTAAGGCTGTTAAAATCGACCCCCGTTACATTCGACCCCGGTCTCCTACATAATTCCGTAATATGTTATTCGTTATTAGGTCCAATAGTTTTTCGAGAAAAGATTCCGCGACAAGAAAGTTTTCTACTCCATAAACCGCGAGATTTCTGGAAGTGGAGTGGATAGATTTGGGCGGCTCTTAACATCGAGGTCTTTGGAGCCAATGAGGGTGAAATGAGGTGAGTGTGGAGCAGCGTCAGAATGCAAGGGCGGGGGAAACAGGAGATCCCCGAGGAAACCCGCCAACCAGCGGCATCGTCCGGCACGATTCCCACATGCAAAAATCCAGGAGCGGTCCTACTGGGATGCGAACCCGGTTCTCTTTGGTGGGAGACGAGTAGTCTAACCACTAACCCACCGCGGCCCCGCGAGAATTCGGGATTTCGAACATACGTTCATCACGTTTGTTTTAAGAGATAGGTTTTGTTATCACATACATTAATTTTTTTTCGATAACAGAGCGACCGGGCAGTTGGAACACATAAGCCTGATATTTGTGCCGTTATGAAAATTACAACCAAACACGAACAAATACCTGTAATTAAACTACTAAAAATCTATTTGTTTTCCTGTTATCGTTATTATGACCCTCAGAGTCTCCAATTTGGTGTATATTTGCAAGGCCTGCCATTAAAAATGAGCTCTGACTTCTTAAATTTACGTAAACTCACCTATGCCACACCTTAGCTACGAGCGAATTCGACGGAGCCTTTAACATTATGGTTGGGAGGCATTGTCTTCCTTTGCAGATAGTAACTGTGTGCACACTACGTAAGTTCTCCATTACAATGGTTGAAAGCTGAACTGCTCTATCAGATAGGCAAATGTCTTCATCATGGCCTCACCACCAATTAACAAGAAGGAAAGTGGAGGTGCCTCTACAGAGCATTGAACAGCGTCCTATAATGAGATTATTTTGAGAAATATCACTTGATCTGTAATTATAGTTTAAGGACTCCCGGCGCTGTTTTGCTAACTTCAATTTTAATTTAAAAAATTACTAGATGAATGCTTTTGAACATTTTGCTACTAGGATTTATTGTTTGTATTAGACCATATATGGCGTGGATTGAGTTTCGATATGTAATTTAAAAACGCCTTGTAAAAATACACCAAAGTTAATTTGAAAAATTGAATAACATTCAATTCTCAAAATTAATTAAAGCAACGTTGTCTGCTGTTCACGACGTGCAATGCACACCATTTTTTTTTTTTTCAGTATCGCCACATACCGTGAAAGTTAAGCAGTTTTTAACACTGAAGTCGCCGATGATGGATTAGCATGCAGGGACCTACGCGTACAATCCATAGTGCAATATTTATTTTAAAAAGTGGTTAAAGGAATAAAAATGGCTGGAAGGAAAAAGCAATTAAAGGCCCCGCAAGTGCTCATTTCACCGTGAACAGCATATAGTCAGTTTCATCCTGATATCTGCGACCATCCCCGATGAAAATGCGCGCGGTACGCGACGAGGCAAAACGCGAACAAAAGGGAACCAATCAGGCGTGAATGCTCCACCCGATGTATATTTGTTGTGTTTTGTCCTCCATTCCGGGGGCTGGTGGTGTTGTCGGGCGGATCACGTGAGCCTTCGACACAAGTGCGCCTGTGTACTCGATTTGCACGAGCCAGGAATACACTTGTCCCGGCATGGAGTGGCATCGGTGGTGTATTAATCACCCCTTTGTTGTAGTCCGGGGGAAGCCAGGAAATTGCGTTACTCGCTTGTCATAGCTGGGCCGGGGCTTCCATTATTTCCGAGAACACACCGCTACCGGGTATGAATATCAATCCGGGTGATACGAATACGAAGTTTTTCATTTCCATTCGTAATTTGTAGTTTCTTTTTTTTTGGCGGGAAACCTAATCGAGGGATGGGAAACGTCGAGGTCCACGCTCGAAAACGAACTTAGTGTCCGTTTTAAAACGTCATGCATTACACGGGATTCGCAGCCATTGCGTCGCCGGCCGGGAGCAGGGGGGGGGGGGGGGGGTTCGCCTTGCTAAAGGCTGTTCGCTATAAACGTCCTCCGGTTTTACGCTGGGAATCTCAGCAGGGGACGGCTTACAGACTAACGTGAAACCTAACTTGAATTAACACCCATGCCTTACCTGGGATTCGAACCTAGAGCCTCCCGCACCCCAGATCGGTAGTGCACCAACCGACTGCGCCACGGGAGGTCGGCTGTTCAGGATAAAACGAGCTCGTTTGAAATCGACCTTAGAAAAAAGTCACTGCCACTGCGCGCATATATTTCAACGGGTGCAATGAGTGACATGTGTTCAGCAAAGTTGGTAACGATGGAGGGGAAAGCAGTTCCATATATTAAAGCCGAACAAAAAGTGTTAGGTAACCATCTGTGATAACTGAAATTATTTCTCCCTCTCTTTCTGTATTTTTAAATGCATCGAAGTGACAATACGATTCGGAAAGATTACTGGAGAAGTTTGGCGAAAGTCGGTGTACCTCCGTTTTAGTCTATGGTTAATTCAGCTGGTAGGTCTATTTCAGGGTTAGCACAACATTTTAATAAGCATTAAAATATATATAAGTTATATAAAGGTTGTTCACTATAAAGTGAGCACATCATGAAGTCAACCTTAGAAAATAGTCACTGCCCCTGCCTGCATATACTATTACAACGGGTGAACTGTCACATGTGTCCAGTAAAGTTGGTAACGATGGATGGAATGTAGTTTCATATCTTAACGTCGAATAAAAAGAGTTAGGTGTTTATTTGTTATAAGTTAACTCATTTTTTTTCCACTTTCTGTTTTTTTAATGCGCCAGAGTGTAAAAATGATCAAATTGGTAAAATATTTACTTTTCTGATAATTTCACAGTTTCGCCTGACCGACCCATGAATAAAGTGTCGAGGCCCATAATAATGTTAATTTTACGTAAGGCGTATGAGTACATAACGTGCATACAAGTTGATCTTAAGCAGGGCTTCCAATAGGGCTCATTTTACCGTAACAGAATATAACTGCGTATATTTCACATTAAGTTTCGACTGGACATTAAAATTAATGCTGTCAGTGCATGATAAGAAGTCTCTTCGACAGTGTATTGTTCCAACTAGTAGTCAAATTAATTTGTTTATTTCTCTTTTTTTATTTTCTGCTTCTTTTAAATTAATAACGTAACAGATTCATATTTATGATTCTTACGACGTGGTCACAGAGTATGTAATAACACAATGGTGAGAGAGCCACTTACTCTGTGAAGTCCAGCCGCACATGCCAGCAAAATGGCGTCACTGGCCAACAAATTGTAGGTGCACCGTTGGCAAATTAGCGCTTGGCAACCTTCTCGCTAAACCAAAGCCCGCAGCCAATAGAGGACCTTTCGCAGCAAGCAGCGACCGATTACATATAAGACCCGTTTCCAGAACCTCGCGCAGCTAATCAGGGAACGTGTACGTACACATCAAAGGAGCCGCCACGCCATTTTACCTACCTCGAACATGACTAATTTTATCTACCTCTGACAAGACTATAATTTAATCTATCCCTGACAGGACTGTAATTTTATCTACCTTTGACATGACTAATTTTAGCTACCTCGGACATGACTGTAATTTTATCTACCCCTGACATGACTGTAATATTATCTTCCTCTGACATGATTGTAATTATATTGCTTAATCAATACTAGTTTTCATGTCCTCACCAGTGCAAATTTTTCCTGCGGCTGAAAAGGACATAACAGTAAGAAAGAAGAAATTAACCAAGACATTCAAATACGCTAATTTAACTGTGATCTGAACCAGCGACTAATTCGCCATTTGTTTGAACCATACCTTAACGCTCCATTACAACGCGACGAATGCCGTATTTGACACCGGCCTGATGACGCCGGTACCCCGGTAAGCAGGGAAAAATTTTTGGAACGAATAATTTTCTCGAAAACTCGGCCGTGGATAACGACTGTGTAAGGAAGTTAGACGAGACGCCACTATACGTGTGCCATGAAATTATTTCCCTCTCCTTCCCATTTTCAGCCTCCTTGAAGTCTCACGGCGTATTGTCTCCTGAGCTCTACGTGAACTAGGATTCGGTGCTTCAAGACAATGGTAGGTAATGGCCTTTAAGACAAAGACACATCTTGTCCAGCCTCCTCAGATGTACAAAGCCGCTATCGGGGCGAAACTCTCTGTAAGGCCAGTTCCCATATAGATAGAAGCGTTTCTCAAGCATTTTTCTTTTTTTTTTTGTACGATAAGATCATTTCCGATCTTTCACGCTTCACCCTCATTTACGGCGTGACTTTGCTACGTCCATCCTCCGAAAGGTTCTTTTATTTATAAGTTGTTGTACTAGTGTATCTGGTTTGTGAGCAAATGTATGGCGTAAGGTGGAATATTTATCGACGGAAACGAAATTCTATAGTGTACTTACTGTTCGGATGTCTTTCTGAAAGCCAGGAAGTGTATTTGCAGATTTCTCATAATCCGAACGTAAAACAGCTTCAAATCATGGTTGCAAATGAGTGAATTTTGATTGGTTTGCACAATTTATACGAGAATGAATTTAAACTACTGAGTCCCATTGTGCTAACGTCACGAGTGAAAATAATATCGACGTGTAAATAGTACACATTTTTTTAAAATCTGATTTATATTTTGATGGGATTCAAGTTCGTTTGACACGTTCTCTCTCTCTCTCTCTCTCTCTCTCTCTCTCTTATATATATATATATATATATATATATATATATATATATATATATATATATATATATATATATATATATACTAACAATAGCTGAAAATGTAACACTTCGCTGTCTTTTTTGTAGCCCTTTGATTTTTTTTAAACATCGCATTTACTTCATTTGAAAATTATGTTTTCTTGCACAAAGTAATTCGTTTTAAATTGTAATTCTAAAATTAGTTTTAAAACAAATTTCCTGATGTGTAACGAAAACGAGATCCATTCACTGAACATAATACATAACTAGAGATCTGCAAAACCCGCGTTATTATTTGGGGACTCGGTAAACACGTGTCACTTTGCAATACTTTTGTCATTGGGCCATACTTTATCTAACACGCCCTAGGTTAAGGCAGCTCAGCGCCAATAAGTGTTCATTACTAATGCAACTAAATATTCGACCTTTTGTTCTACAAACGCAAATGTTTATGCAAAGAAGATTTTTTTTTCCGGTTAAGTACTTAAGTTGTTATGCATTAAGCGTGAGTGGGCGTGGATATTTAATTCCTAAAACCCATTTTGAAGGATTGTTTGAAAATTCGAATAACGTTTTGTGTCACCGAAATCCCCTCTCTATCCTGCAATGCAAAAGTATATGGCTGAGTACAGGGCTATATAATAAGTGCTGAATGTCTTATTACGGACGATATTTCACAATACACCTTCTGTAGTCCTTGCAGTAATAAAATGTTTTTAGAATTATTTCTCGTCCGAAATCTTAACGCAACTGAGATCATAATTCGGAGTAAATCATCAATATATACTATAAACGCGACTTTTATGACTTTTATAGCAAATTTCTAAGGAGCGCCGACTTTCAAATGAACGGAGATCAGGATTAGAATCCCGGGTAAGTAAAGAATACGTATGAGGCTTTAGACGTAAATCTAAGTTTAGGTAAGTTATAAGGCCCTCTTCACTTTAGCACTTTAAATCTTTTTGCATAAAGTGGAGACGTCCGTAAATAACAATTAAAATAATCAATCTTGGGAAACTAAAATATAGTTGATAATAGAGTTAAAAATTATTCATGCTTCCCAAAGTTTAGTAGCAAACAACAAATATTGCCAGCATAATGGCTTGTATTTTCTAGTTTCACGAACGTAGTCACTACACTCTAAAAAGTAGTTTGTAAATTTACAAGAAAAATCTTTGGAAATCCAGTTGCCAAGAAAATCCTTTGTAAAACTACAAAGAGTTTTCTTGCAAAATCTGCAAAACATTCGTTTGTAATATTACAAATGATAACCTTGCATTACAAGTGAGGCTATTGAGAAGCGTACATAAAATTATTTTTTCCTTCTAGAAAAAAAAATGTGATAAAATAATAACAGAGAGTAAATTTAAAAAAAATTCAGAATATAATTTTTAAAAAAATTGACACTTTGCCAGCCCGGGTACCCACAACTCCTTGCATTATCAACCGGCAACTTTAACCACAAGACCACCTTAACTTATGAAATTAAAGGAAATATTTCAGTAAATTTAATTTCAACTACCTACAACATATTAAACAAATTATTTATTTGAGAAGAAAAGGTACATTTATTTATTTTTAAAAGTTCTTTTCAGTTCAGAGATCTGGACGGCTCTAAACAATGAAGTATTGAGAGCCGATTTAAGAGTTCTGTGTAGCTAGGAAACATTAACAGTTAATGAATAATACGGTCACGTTTCACTATGATTATTTGAGTTGTTTTAAGTGTTTTACGTTATTCAAACTTGCAGTACATTTCTTTTTGGATGCAGCTACACTTTACATCACCTATATTTTGCGCAAATAGTTATGTATGGTTTTACGTTTTTCAGTGTCTGCCATTTTGGTGAAGCTTGTGGAAACGAGTCAGTATAGTACAAACATTTCTTGAGGTAGGGCCTATATTACAAACACGGCCCTTGTAGTTTTACAAGATGAATATTTGTACTGTGACAAGTATTTGTAAAGTTACAAAGAATTTCTTAGTAAAGATTACATCTTTAACAATGTATGAACGGAATTCGGAATTCGTCTCTAGAAATTTTCGGAAATCCATGGAAAGCTGAAATCAGGATGGCCAAACCGGGAATCAAACCTTGGTCATTCTGAGCCCAGTGTAGGCCTATAACCACTGCGCCAACTTACTCGATCCCAGCGTTGTTTACTATAGTACATTCACGATTACTCCCTACTTTTCCGAAGCCCTGCCAAAGTTCAACTTTCGTTAAATTCCTCCGCCTCACACAAGAAAATTGCACCAAAGGGACAGCGCACCGTATTCGTGCGCACCCAGTGTAATAATGTATTGCATAAGAACTATTTATTTCTGGGCATTACCAACATACCCATTTTCTTCCTGTTTTTATTCGCATCAATAATAAATTAAAAATTAAAATTTATCGATACAACATACTGTGAGTAAAAATTTAATTTAACCAAAAATGAGATACTTTAATTTTAACGCAAGTATAAAACGCTTGTTCAGCGACACATTTAGGAAACACTCAAACATGTCGTACACTGGTTAATTTTTTAAAGGTTTGATTTAAGAAAGTGCGAAGAAACCACGAATACGATATATCAAGCAAAGCAAAGCGAGGCTATCCAGTTTACGCAACAGATAACACATAATAGAACCACAGAATATTTAGTAACACATGAGTAAAATAGCCGCGTATAACGAGAACTCCAACCGCACACGTCAGCAAAATGGCGTCACTGGCCTGCAAAATGTTGGAACGCCGTTCGTTAATCAGCGCCTGGTAAAGACTGTTCACGATAAAGTGAGCACTTTTGAAGTCAAACATAAAAAAAAGTCTGCCGCTGCATGCATATATTTTAACGGGCGCACTGAATGACATGCGTCCAGCAAAGTTGGTAATGATTGATGGAAAGTAGTTCAATATCCTAACGTTGAATAAAAAGTGTGAGGTAACCATTTGTGATAACTTAAATTATTTCTTTTTCTTTCTGTTTTTTTTTAATGCATCGAATTCAAAAATTGACCAGATTTGTGACGTAAGTACTTTTCCAATAATTTCACAGTTGCACCTGACCGCCGCATGAATAAAGTGATGAGGCTCTTAACAATGTTAATTTTACATAAGGCGGAAAATACACAAAGTTCGTACAAGTAGATTTTAAGCAGGGCTTTCAAAAGTGCTCATTTTACGGCAAACAGCCTATAACAGCCGGCAGCCCTGACGACAGGGAACCTTTCACAGCATCGGTGGCGTGTGGTGAATTGTCGCAAGGTAAGCATGTGCTTGCTCACTACTGTACATTCTCTGCGCAAGCAGCAGGAGCCAGTAACAAACGTGCGGCTCAGGGAAATTGAATGTATTCCGACCACTCACAAGCGAGCAGAAAGAGACGAGTCCTGTGACGTCAGCTGCCGAGCTACGTTTCAGTGGTGTAAGTGTGAACTAGCTAGCAACAGGGTACAGCACAGAGCTAACGCCAGCTGTCTTTGCAACAGTTCACCACACGCCACTGCACATCATGTGGTATAGTTAAAAACAAGTCTTCAGTGAAGTGTACGAGTATAATCATAATGCTGTTTAACACACTTTACATATAGGGGAGTTATAGGGGAAAAATCTAACTTAAGTAGGTATCTTATTACTAAATTTCATGCATTCCAGTTTAGTGCTGTAGAAACTACATCGCTCTGACACCCCAGGATGGAGTGAAGAGATTTGGGCGGCTCTTAACAGCGAGATCTTCAGGGCATATGAGGGCGATTGAGGTGAGTATGGAATGGTGTCGGAGCGGGGGGGGGGGAAACGGGAGATCCCCGAGAAGACCCGCCGACCAGCGGCATCGTCCGGCGCGACTCCCGCATGCGAGGGTCCGGTGACCCGGTCGGGTATTGAGCACGGATCGCCTTAGTAATTTTATACTAACTATCTAGAATACAATTAATTTTTTTTACCGAATTTAGATTCATAAATTTGAAATTCTGTAGCAACAAACTGTTTATTAATTTCGAGCTCTGGTAGTTTAGTCAGTTCATATGAATTGTTCAACTTGTTGATAAGTGATTCCATTTTGTTTTTTTCTATAAGGAAAGATATTTACTAAGATAAAGAAAAATTATTTTTTAAAGGCATTTTTTTCCTTATAAATAAAACGGAATCTATGCTCTCTTATGAAATGGAAAACAATACCATACGCAAGCAATGCAACAAGTGTGGTAAAGTATTCAATATAGAAAGTTTTCTATCACATAATCACACAAAATATAAGCATATTATCACCTGTAAAAATGTTATAGAGAATATGCTAGAAATCATTATAAGTTAAGTAAAGAGAATGTACTATGTGAATGTGGAAAATATGTTTCTAAACTATATCTCAAAATTGTAAAAATACTAAATTACATAATACAAATTAAATTCGCCATGATGATTATTCAACTAAGACATGTGTAGTATGTAATGAGAATAAATCTGTCTATTCGTTTTATCCTCATAAAGCTACTTGGCACAAACATACAAAAAAATGTAAAAAATATTTTAATGAGAAAATATTGTGTGAATGTGGAAAATATGTTTGTATTGCATATCTTAAAGAGCATGAAAAAACTGAATTGCACAATACATTAGTAGATATTCTAAATTAAATTCACTATGATGATTACCCAACAAAAACATGTAAAGTATGTAATGAGAATAATTATATAAATTTATTTTCTCCTAATTATAATACTAAGGACAAACATACAACATTATGTAAAAAATGTGTTAATGACAAATATCGTCATAACAAGAAGTTAAATAGATAAACGATATCATTATTATAATTAATTTAAACAATTTTTGATTTTATTCCATTATAACATATTTTTATAATTAATGATTTCTTTATAAATTTTTTTTTTTTTTACAAATAAACAATAAAAATCGTCGACGGGTAATTTCATAAGTGAATTGAGTGAAAAGAGAGCAGGAAAGTTAAGATTTACAGCTAAAAGTTTAAAAATAAAAAGTATATACAGTTTAAGGAAAGATGATATAATTAGAAGTATTAATACACAACATCTTCGAGTATGAGAATATCGATCAAAAAAATCTACGGAGAAGCTAAATGATTTAAATGTTGCAGGATTAAGATCTAAAGCTAGAAGTTTCAAAATAAGAAATATAGAGAGGCAACGTAAAAGTGATTTAATTAGAACTATTATACCATTTATTTTGAATGAAGAAACATAGAACAACTTTACAAATTTGCCATATTCATATGCCAATGTCAAAGAACAATATTCAAAAAAATGGAAATGAATTAAAAGAAATATTCCCATTCTTTAAAAATGTATGTATTTGTAAAGCCTAGACATAAAAATAAGCAGATAAAAAAATAACAAAAATAATTTTACAAATTTTCCTTTAGCTGATGCCGATATCAATGGATTATGTAAACAAGATAAAAACAAATAATTTTTTCCCTATTATACTAATGTGTTCATTAACAAAAGAAATAGAAGATCCAATAGAACTTACAAAGTTAATTCAGCTTTTGAAATTAGTATATCAACACAGAACATTGAATATAACTTTGTTTTAGCACAGCCTAATCAATTTTTAACTTCAATAAAAAATTAAGTATTTCAGATAATATGTGATTATCTTAGGAAATTTGGAGGGGTGAAAACTAATATTAAATTATATGCCAACTATCGCAAAAAAGAGACTAACCAAGAAAAATTATTTACATTTACATCACAAAACTATTCAGTATTGAACGAAGGAGAAATTAAAATGATTTACAAAACCATAAAAAAATAATTACTTCCACATTTATCCGAATTTGAAAGAAGATGTTCAGATTGGAAATTAGATAGAGTAATTGGAATATAGTTAGCTATAAAACGCATAATCCATTAAATGGAGCATCACATATTGAACTACCAGAAGCAATTAAGAATTAAAAAAGCATGTATTAATGTGAAAAATGAAGATCACAAATATTTTCTTTCGGCAATCAAGTCTGCATTGTTTCCAGCAGACAAAAATTCGGATAGAGTACCTAAATATAAAAATTTGGGGCTTAATATTGATAAAGTAATAGATAAAAATATTAATATCCTATTAAAATTTATCATATAACTAGAATAGAAAATCAAATTGATCCACCTATAAGGTAAGTCCACAGTATATCCACTAAAACTTACAAAAAATAAAAAGGAAAAACATAAAAATTTACTTTATTTCAAAGATGATCAAAAACTCGCATTACTGTTGGATAAAATATTTATGGAACTGCTTCCAGTACAAGAAAATAATCATAAAAGTAAAACTTATATATGTGATATGTGTATTCAATTCTTTTATTCTCAAGAATGATAAAATAAGCATACAGATGACTGTTCTAAAAATTAATCAGTATGAATCAGTATACCTTCGAAAGGGGAGGAAATAATTTTCAGAAATCACAAACATACAATGAAGGTTCCTTTTACAGTATATGTAGATTTTGAATCAATTCCAAAGAAAATATCAACTACTAAACCAAATCCAACAGAAATAAAGAAATTTAAATTAATACAAAAATATCCAGTTTTTAACAGAAGATAATATTGATAACGGTTTTTATAAACAAATACTAAAGTAAAGATATGAAGTTACTAATGATCAAATAAATACCTTTGATTTGAAGTTAAATGATGAATCATATACAATGAAATATAAGTTACACGAAGCTTCAGGTTTTCGTTATTATATTGTATCTAGCTATGGCGATTATAAGCCTTCAGTATTATATCGAGGTCCAAATGCACATATTATGTTTATACAAGCATTGAAAAGGGAAGTAGAAGAGATTGGGGAAATATATCCACAAATTGAACCAATGCATCTACTAACAAAAGAAGAAAAAATGTTATATAATAGATCTACAAAATGTACTATATGTGAATGTGAATATACGGAGGAAAAAAAATTACATCATCATGATCATATAACTGGCAAATTCATTAACCCAGAGTGTACTAATTGTAATTTACAATTAAAACTATCCAATTTTGTTCCAATTTATTTTCATAACTTAGCTGAATACGGTGCTCATTTATTTATTAAAAAGCTAGGATATGACGAGAAAGATATAGATTTAATTGCAAATAATGAAGAAAAGTATATTAATTTTTGGGAAAGCAACAGAAAAAAAAAAAGAGATCTTTAGATATATTAAAATTTATGGCAAGTAGTTTAGATAAACTATCATATAATTTAAGTAAAGGTCAAATGAAATATACACAAAGGCATTTTCCAAAAGATCAAGTAGATTTAGTAATTAGAAAAGAGGTTTAACCATATCATTATACGGACAGTTGGAAAAAATTTGAAGAAACAGATCTTCCACCAAAAAGTGAATTTTACAATAAATTAAGTGAATTTGATATAACTGATGATGAATATGATCATGCAAAACGTGTATGGGATCAATTTAATATGAAGAACCTTGGGGAATATCATGATGCATACTTAAAAAGTGATGTGTTACTATTAGCTGATGTATTTGAAACCTTTAGAGAAACATGTATAAATGCATATGATTTAGATCCAGTATGCTACTTTACAGCACCGGGATTATCATGGGATCCAATGTGAAAAATAACTAAACAACCATTAGATTTATTACATAACTAGATTACCCGTGCGACTTCGTTCGCATGATTTTATTATTATTATTAAAATAAAGCCCACCATAGTTTCATTAACTTTTTATGTTTAAAATACTAATATTTCTTCTTTCAGGTTTAATGGAGTTATTAAATTACACCCTGCCATCGCTTCGCACATGTTTTATGTTAGCATGATATTTTAAAAGGTTGTGGTGTTTCAAATACATCTTCCTATAAATTAGATAACGCTTCTGACGAACTCAGAGAAATAGTTCTCAGATTTCAACTAAATCTACAAAAGTTACAATTATTGCTCTTAGGAAGCATTGACGATAAATATGTACTTCCAGAAATATGTGACGAATTTGAACAAATAGAAGAAGTGTTTAAAAAGTTAGTAGAGCTTCAAATATAGATTACAATGAATAGTAACCAAATATTTCATTTTGATTTTAGAATATTTTGCTTGATTTTGGCTTAAATTTGATTGATTTAGATTACTCGTTTGATAAATTAACGTTTATAGAAAACATGAAAAAGTTGCTTGAAATCGATACATTTACTTTATTTTGGCTTAAAACTGATTTTTTTTTTTTAATTAATACAAATTCTGCACGTCCATTTCTGAAAAAAATTGAAAATTTGCTTGTTTTTGGCTTAAAATGACATGATTCTGACTCAAATTTTCTTGTTTTTGAGGATAGAAAATTGATGCTTCTAGAAACATGAAAAAGTTACTTGAAAACGATAAAATGACTTGATTTTAGCTTTAATTTTCTCGACTTTTCACGGAGTTTCAGATTTTAAGTGAGGTGAGATTGCTCACCAGTTTTATCGTATTGCCCTAGGTTTTCTGTCTTTGTACGGCCTCGTTTATAGATGCCTTTGCTCGCAATGGCAATTTCAAACCAATAAAATTAATTAAATTTGATCAATAAATAGGTCTCTACGCAAGTTGCAGAGATAAATACTGCATGCCGGTAAAGTGCGTTGCGCGTAGAGGCGACGAGACATGCGATGAGTGTAATTGGGTCACCTTTAGCCATATCGTGATTTTTAGACTCTGACATGCAAAATACTTCCAGCCAGGCGGGTACCTTAAGGCGCCCGTCTGCCTGGCGTGCAAACCGGGTTACAGTTTGTATATTTAAAAAAAGTTTTTAAAATACACTATTTCAGTCCCAGTCGCCCAACGTCATGCTTGATAAGGCTGGGCGTTATGGGTTGCCTTGTCCTTCGGTTTACTCAATATTTGCTGCCAGTCCACGTGATCAGTATTCTGAAAGGGCCCTAGACTGGCCCTACAGCAGATTGTCTGGTGTGAGTACCAATCATAAGTATAGCGCTGTTGTGTGCCGTGGAGGTGGTTGAATTAAAATATAAAAATTATGTGATTAATATGGTTAGTGCACTGTTAAAAATATCCTCACTCATTTTACCGAAAATTGTTGGTGTAAAAAATTTCTCCAGAAATCTCCGTAAACTTTCCGTAAAATTACGGACACGTTGCTTTTCATAAACGCACTTTCCGTGAATTCACGAAACATTTCCTTACAGTTTATCGTTAGTTTTCTGTACTTCCTGTTTTCTAACCGATCGCCTGCATTCTTCTTGTACCATCGCAGGCATAATAGTGGTGTTTGATGTAACGACTTAATCAACTTTTTTCAGTGCCTATTAAAGTTTGTGTAGTTTAAGTCTTACCAAATGCTACAGATGCCTGATTATATTGTTTATGTTTGAAGGAATATGTGTAAGTGGCGTGTATTTCGTGACAGCCGCAGAAATAGTAATTTTCTGATTACAATGGCGAAGAAAGTTTCATGTAGACTCGACAATGTTCGTTACCGGAACCTGAAGCGAATAGGAAATAAGGAAACTGAGTTTCCGTATACTTACTGTACATTTTCGTAAAAGTGTCCATAAATATACGGAAATTTTTAAGTGTGTAATAATGACGTACTCGCCTAGCGCCTAAGGAGGGCTATGCTCGCTACTGTATTGTAGTCGTCTGTACACTCAGTTCGCTCAGCGGTCGACAGAGGATCCCTCTGACACCGCCGAACTCCAGAGGCACCTCGACGTCGTGATGTCTTGCAATCAATCTTGGAAAAGGAGGGGGGGGGGGGCTCGTCGTCGGCTCACGCTTTATATACCCGCATAGTCAGAAACTACATTACATTCCTACATGATCCAACCGACACTCTTAAGTTAACGTCTAAAGATAAAATAAAATATATTTGTTGACTATTATTCCAAATGAGGAAACTAACGCATATAATATTTTACCCAGCATATATCAACCATGACTTATCCAGAATTCGAACCCAGAGCCTCCTTGTACAAACTAATTACTCTACGGAGGCAGGCGACATTTAATAATTCATTCTATGTATTTAAAGTGATATGTTAAAATAACGTTACTCAGGTTTTTCAGCAGACATCTTTGTCAGATTCAAATATATCTCTTTAATTGAATAGTAATTCTTGGCGAACTAATAGTTATCTGTTTTTTTTTTTATATTTACAACACTATTTCGTATTAATGAAAAATACTTTTAATAGAAAATTTAAGAATATATATATATATATATATATCGATAAAATAATTTTCTTAAGAAAACAAGTTCTTTTTTTTTATAAATAAGAAATAGGTAGATACCTGCAAAATTCTCGTTATTATTTGAGGACATGTTAAACATAAAACACTTTTTCTTTGCAATACGTGTGTCATTGGACCATTCTTTATTTGACACGCCCTGGGTAAATCTACGTCAATAAATTACTTCACAATTGTTTGCCCCAATCACGTGCAGTTAACTCAGGAAGGGCGTGCCTTAACATTTACGCATCAACCAATGGAGAAATGACGCCGGCTCGAGTATATATAGTTCTATGGATTTTAACTTGATGTCAAAAAATAACGCGAACTGTGCAGGTCCCTAGAAATAGGTTAAATAAAAGTAAAAATAAAAAAAATAAAAATGAAAAATATTCATTTTACAGATACATTTATTGGCAAAATTTATAGAAACATTTATTATTATTATTTCGATAGAACGAAATATACTATGTTTCAAAACATACACAAGTAACTACAGGACGTCCCAAAACAAATTACCTGGGTCGTCGCTCTCGCCATGCTTGGCACGCCTCGCTGCCCGAGCTGCGTCCGCGTCAACGTGTAACTAAGCATTTTTGGAATCTACATTTGAAAAATGTCAATGCCGCTACCTGCGTATATGGGAACGGGTACACTGACTAGCATGCGCCCAGTAAAGTTAATGTTGGCTATTAACAATCAAGTGAGCACTTTTGAAAGCCTCCTCATTTGGAATAATAGTCAACAAATATATTTGATTTCATCTTTAGACGTTAACTTAAGAGTGCGGTGGAATATACACATGTGTTTATTACTTACATGTAAATATTTATTTATAAATGTGTTTAAATGATAAAAAAATTGCTGAAAGAAAAAAGTAGCTAGAGCCTCAAAAATGCTCACTTTATCGTGAACAGCCTATAACGACGGAGGTAAATATGTTTCGTGCATAAACGTTGAATTAAAAGTGATAGGTAAATATTTGTGAATACTGAAATGATTAATTTTGTTTTCAGTTTTTGATGCATGCACGTGAAACGATTAGCACATTTGCAAGATACACTTTTATGATGATTTCATAGCTTTATTTGACCGACGCTTGAACAAAGTGAAGAGGCCCAAGGCAATGATAATTTTACATACTACGGCGGAAGAATACACTGCGTGGATACAAGTATATCTTAAGCAGGGCTTAAAAAAGTTGGTCAGTTTACCGTGAACAGCCTATAACTTTTTTTGCCAGCCATCTTTCGCAGCACGCGAAAGCTATAGTTTATTCCCACATTCTTCACACTTTTTGAATCGAACCTTTGAAAAATCACCCCATGTATGACGTGTTTACTTATTTCCAAAATATGTCATTTATTAAAAGCGTTTTATACGTGTGATCCTAAATCTATCTTTTTTTTTTGTTAAATTGAAATGTTATTTATATTTTATCTATACATTATAATGCTTCGTTTATATATACGTAATATGAATAAAAACAGTGAGAACACATGTGTGTTGGTAGTACCTAGTAAGAAATAGTTCTCATGCGAAATATAATTACAACTGAGTGCACACGAATTCGGTGTGTTGACTTTTGGTGTAATTTTCTAGACTTAGTTAAGCTAGTTTGCACGAGGCGGAGGAATACCCTGGAAGTAGAACTTCAGCAGGGTTTCAGGAAAGTGCGAAGTATCCGTGAATGGATTTTTAGTCGGACAAAAGGGCCATTCCAGAGTATCGCGCGGCTGATATGCGAATGATAAATATTAGTAAAATAACTAAAATTTATACAAAATAAATTCTTACTTCTTCTATTTCGCGTTTCCTTTCGACGATTCGTAACAAATGGTTTCCCAGATCTGCCCTCACAACGTGTGGTGGTTACCATCGACTTGTTTCGTTTCACCTCATTTTCAGTATCCTCACGAGCAGTGGCCACGGTGGCCGAGTGGTTAGCCTATTCGCCTCCCACCATGGCGAACCGGGCTCAATCCACGGTCCGGTCACCGGACTTTCGCCAAGTGGGAATCGTGCCGGACGATGCCGTTGGTCGGCGGGTCCTCTCGGTGATTTCCCGTCCCCCCCCCCCCCATATTCACTTCAATCACCCTCATCGGCTCTCAAGACCCTGCTGTTACTTCACCCTCCCCAGCCCTTACGAGCAAGACAAACATCGCCGTACGCCGGAGATAGAAGTGCAGAAACCGGAATGAAACATTTTTCTCCCCGAGCAGGCGCCCCCCCCCCCTTTTTTTTAATGCGTACTGCCCTCGCATGTATTTTCAGAGCGCTCGGAAGTAATTAAATCCCGGACCTCAGGCATTATTCATGCCATTACAGATGAAAATGATGTTCGAGGTATTTCACTGGAAAAATAAAATAAATTGGCACACTCAGAAGAATTCTAGGAATTTGCCAAGGGAAAACGAAGAAGGTCAGTATCTCAAGCTTGAAGTACTTCGACTCTGCTTCACAGTTACATATTCTCTTGTATTTTTATTATGACCTACACATGTTAAAATGTTGCTAAACCTGCAAATCTAATTCTCCCTTTATGTATAATTTTCAGTTTCGCGTGAGTCTGTATTATATATATATATATATATATATATATATATATATATATATATATATATATATATATATATAGTCAGCGTAACACTCCTTAGGTAGTAACGTAATTCATGGGGTATAACAATTTATGTGAGATCCAGCTCGTCTCCGTGATACTGTCACTGAGGAACACAGGTAAGACTCTCTTAAGAAGTTCACTTTAAAAAAAGTTTTCATGTTTAATAAATTCGAGCATAATTTTACATTAGGTCTATAAACACCACAGTAATTTGTCCCTGTTAAGACATTGTCCTGTTTAATATGCGAAATTTTTCAGTTACGCCAGAAAGTTAAGATCAGTTTTAATGTACTTTCGATTGCAATTAATTAATGACAGTTCCCTACGGAACTGTGCACCATTTTCGTCTACGATGAATCTTTTTATGAAAGTCATTATGCCCCATCTGGAAATACAAGGGTAAATATGCTGTCCTTAAAAAATTATAATGTATGAATGAGAAATGAGTATTTTGTCAATATCACAGGTAAGGTAAAATTGAGCCTTTATTGAGAGTCCTTAGCGTCTAAGTTTTAAAGGTAGCCGCATGCTCAAGAGGCTGGAAACTAAGAAACACAACACTTTTAGCGCCTGTAAGTTATCCCTCCACATACAGGTTCAGAAATATAATATTCCTCTGATATTTTTATTTATAATGCCATCTGCGTGTAATATATTTTCAACTTGTTTTGAAGAAGTTTCATATCATTTTAACGTTTTGTTAACAGGCATAAAACATTAGTAAAGGGTCCTTTGCTCGATTTAAAAATGGCTTTGAGGGACCACGTGTTTAGAAAACTGAACTAATTGGGAACCACTCCAATAGCTGTTGGGGAGGGAGCCCTCAGAGTAGCTTATCAATAAAGTCACTAATTTTATACACGCAAATTGTTGTGACTTTTTTGTAATAACTAAAGGTAACAATTTTTGACACTCCTAGGTGTTTGATATAAATTAAAATGGCAATATGAGACTGAATTATGTTCATAATTTATTTTGGCTTTGCACACCACCTATGTTGAATACAAAATTTAACCGTCGAAACTCACGCAAGAATGGAAAAAAAAAATATTTTCTTGTATCGTCTAATTATTTTTTTTCTAAATATTTTTATTCTGTTATGTGTTTCTTTTTGTATATTTTAGGCAACTCGATTATTCATACGCACGATCTTCTTTTATTTACATTACAGGGATTTTGTTCTATATGTAAGTCTCCTGTTTTACGGGGTTCTATTTGTTTTCACGATCGTGTCCTTTGTTGTACGAATTAACGTATTCTACTTTTTTTTTTATCAACAAACGAAGCACGTGCTAGATTTCAATGTCAGATATGGTGTTCAATTAAAATTTTTGTTTGTATCTCGAAATATAGTTAGTTTAGATTTACATACGTACGCACATTTATTTATACGCATGATAAATGATTTACAGACATAACGCCAGCTTTTAGAAAAATTTTCACTAAAATAAAAATATGTGTTTCACGGAGTCCTATCACAGTTCCCACGTATTATACAGGACGAAAATTATACTGTGTATTCAAATTTAATTTTAGTAATTTACTAGGCAATAGATCATATCTGTACCACGGGACATTAATACATCCCTAAGGGTGATTTACTACTAGATTAGGTTATTTTGTACCTCGTTAAAATGAACGCAAATTTAACTGGAAGTGTGTACCCCTACAACGTCAAAAATAACTTTACCGACTTTCACTAGGATTAGCGAAAAAATAAAAATAAAAGTACAGTAGAAGTACTCATAAAACATTATTCATATTTGAACTGATTCCGCTGTTAAATCTTGGCGTCACCCAGCATATAAGATTCTATAATTTCCTGCTAATGTAAGATTTCGTGAAGTGAACTATTAAGAGAAGGTTGGTAGTTTTCAAATTAACCTATTTGCTATACTCTGCAGTACAGACAAGAAATCCGAACTATCAACGTAACATTTGGTCGCAAATAGCATAACATAAACTGTAAAATATCAATATTTTCCTGTCTTCATACAACTACCAAATGACTCGTGCCTAGTAAAATTGAGTACAAAAATATTAAACAGTTCGTATACTGGAAATTTTCTGTAGTTATAATTCCTTTGTAATTACTATTAAAATGAAATTATGGCAAGAAAACGAAAAATTTCTGCGTAAGATGTGAAGGTGGAAAATGCCACCATTACAACAAACAGTTGTTTTTTCTCTCGCAAAGAACAGCTGCGTTTACTTCCCAGACACCATCTCCGTGGCTTTCTTCTGTGCTCCACGAACATGTGGCCTGTGGGAGCTGTCAAAAGTTTGTTATGAACTAACTTCATTGTACCTCCCCCTCTATCATTCTAAACCTCTTTATTATCTTAACTGCCGTAATACTTTCTTTTTTACTTCTCTGGAGGAAGCTGGATGTGGCGGATGGGCGACACATGCCTTCAACGAACGTCTCTCATCTTTACCTTCTCTGTAGTGCTAATCTCCTGTTCATAATAAACCTCTCGCTCTCTTGAAATCCCTGTAATTGATCTGGAAATTAATTTTCTCTTTCACTTAATATCCCTCTTTTTGTTTTTCCTTTCTTTGGTTACTCGAATCTTCAATTTTAAATCAGTCACGAGTCCCCGCAGAGACAACGACCTAATTAGCTTTGCATGTTTAATGGCGTAATAAATCGAAAAGGTTTTCTCAACTTTTCTTGTCATCATTTCACGGTTCACTCTTTCATTACGAACACTCGAGCTTATCGCTGCAATTTAACTGTTCTGTGCCTCTTTTGCCCACGATAATTGATCATCTGGCTTTAGTTTATATCAAAACGATGCTTTTTAATGTGCCTGATTTATTTCCCGTCTCTAATCAAAGAACGTTACTAACCTGAACCTACATCTTAAAAAACACACAGATATTCGTGACGCATATGGGATCAAAACCCGGGTCCCCATTTCCGGAAAGCACCTTTAGCGATCTCTGCTACTGAGATCAACTTTCAGTTTAAACACAATTTTCTGTTTGCAGCTCCGGTCGTTTTTGCTTAGAGCTGCAAATAATTTGGGCAGATTATATGATTTACTCTTGTCTGTTCTTTACGGTTTATAAATCCGTAGATAAAACAGCCACCGATTACAAAGAATGTTACGGAAAGACTGAAGACATAGGAGATGCGCTACGCGTTTGTGGATCTAGTTTCCGAATGAGAAACCAGTTGGCTCTGTTAATTACTTACGTTTGCTTGTGGCGACGTATGAGCGCTCGTAGACAGTCGTAGCATTGTCTACTGCGCAAGCACTGGTGAATGCCTACGTATTTACCAACTAACCTAGGGTAGTTCAAACTGCAAAAAATAAAACCCAACATATGCCATCGGTTAGTTTACGCTTAATTTACACTATAAAATTAACATTCAGTTACTCTTAAACACTGTTAAACATTAAACATAAACAATTTACAGACCCTTGGTTATTAAATAGTTGAATTTCCGTGAATTTCACACAAATTTACGTGAATTTACATAACCTTTCCTCGAATTTGTTTCTGGGATTATTGTATTTAAAGTATTATTAAATAAGACTAAGGGAAAAATTTGTAAGAAAGAAATTAAAATATTTCCAAATATTTTTTTTAAGCAGGATTTGATTTAGAGTCGAAGTACAATAACTCGCGATTCGTACTACACTGCGCTAACACTTTCCAATAATGAAATATGGTGTTTGTATTGTATTACTAATATAGAAAAGCATTAAACTATTTCCAGTTTCTGGTAATATTTGAGTGCTTCAAATGATTGTGGTGTTTTTAATTGCTCGTGCTAAGTTTTGATGTCTGAGATTATATATATATATATATATAAAGACGTGAATATCTTACATATCTCAGGGACGATATTTTTCCAGTAACAGTGGCGAAGTACGCGTCGTGTATCCTCGACATTGTTCTTTGGTGAAACACGAAGCTGCTGGAAATACGGGAAGGTCTCGCATTTTTGTACGTGCGCGTCTCAGTTTCATTTCATTGCGGAGCGTTTCTCCGTATTTTACTGTATATTTCCGCAAGAGAAATTTCGTGAATACGCAGACATTTATTTTTAACAGTGTAGGTTAATTTACGTGGTCCTGTTGCGTTGAGACGCTACGTTTAACGATAACGAGTATAAATACGCAAAAAGCATGCGCAGGAAACTTAAACATGACAGCAACAGAATCCACACTGGTAAAAAATTTTTTTCTGGTTAGCTTCTGTATTGGCAGTTTTTAACCTATACATTGTATAGAAATATATTACCACATATCAAACAGCGAATTTAGGAACGTTTAGTACCACTGCTATACAAAGTTAAGAACTTCCTTACGCATTTGTCTGTTTTCTGAGCAAATATAGGAATGCTACCATGGATGTAGGTGAAATAACTTCACCGCATGCGTTTACCCAATATACATATACACTAATGTAGTAAATTTGCAAATAATTTCTAAGAGTGCATATTCTTGTGGCGCACTGTTGAAAATTTCTGTATATACACGTAAATTTTGACGGAAACGCAACATTTTTCTAGTTAGCAACCACTGCGATGGTTATACAAAATAGTCTTAATTATTTTGACCTACAGCTAGTAAAATTAAATAGTTTGTCCTAAAATCACAAATTGCTAACCTGTTACCTAATTTGATTTACAGTTAATTACTAATTTCCTCCATCACATTTCTGACACCAGTGTTACATGGACGACAGAGAGGCGTATCTCAGTTCGTGAGGAATTAAGGCCTTAATAAATAAAGAAAATGAAATAACTATGTTTGAATTAATATTTATTCACACAGCTATTATTTACAGCACTCAGTCATCTATCGCCCCTCTAAATATTTTTATTTCGTTGTGAGCGCAATATTTTAATGTATATTTCGATTCTAACTAACGCCCTTCACAATGTCGCTGTTTCGTTATAGTCAATTAACTCATACCCATCGTTAACACACGTTCAGTCTGTCTGTTGCCGTCATTTGCAATGTCTGTGACTCACGCATATAGTCCAACAGTCCAGCCGGCCAGCCGCACCCTTCACTGCTTGATACTCGCAGTCGCAGATTTCGCTTCTGCTGGTCACTTCTCCCGCTGCTCGTCGTCTATCGCTAAAACTCAGCCACTCATCCATTTGACTACTCTGGAAAGTTCGAACCCGCCCCCCCCCCTAATTCCTCCACCCCTCTGAGTCATGCGGACCGAATCTAGGACAGAAAACAACTAGAAAATTCCTCAGATAGACACAAAAACTCAATACAGCCAGAGTCGGCAGTGCGCTACGCAGAAATAATTAGCGCGTCGGCTCGATTTCTGTCATAGATACGTGGCCACAGGCCTATCGCTTGCCTGTCATTCAAAACAATCCATTGCCTTGCTGCCGCCGCTATCATATAACTTCTGTCCACTTCCACTTGCCTGCGAGGGATGTGAAGCAGCAAGAGCGTAACAATATATTATTAATTTAATTTTCTTAATAGTTTAAATTTTTTTTAGCACCGATTCTTTAATAATAAGTGTGAGTTGTTGACTGTGTTTTGGTTATTAATTGGAAAATATACTGCTTTAGCTGGTAGATTTAAAATCCAACTTCAAAGTAGTAAAATCTGACTGAAATGCATGAAAAAATATAGTACAGAATTGTATATTGAAATGCAAAACTATGGTATATGCTTACTGCTTTATCTGTCGTAAGAAGTCACAGTAATGTAGTGAGTAACCCATTGGGCTGATAATCTGAAGGGCGCGAGTTAGAATCGAACATCCACTAAGCAAGTATTCATGCCATAATGTGGAATAAAAAAGACGAGTACTAACATAATTATTACTTTTTTTTTTTTTTTTTTTCAATTTTTATTTAGTTGGTAAAATGTATTTAAAACACTAGTAACCAACGTTGGCAGAATGCAGTTTGTTCGTTAACATTACGTTTACAATAGCACATCTGCCAACACATTACCAACGTTGAAACATGTTAATAAATCTTTGGTTTGTAAATGGCACTGCGAATGCCTCTCTGAAAGAAAAACACGATTCTCTTAGATGCGTGCACTCAGCCATAAGATTATGCTGAGCCAATACTGTATTTCAGATGGCAACCAACACAAAAGTCATGGTGTGACATTGTTGGCCCGCGTGACATTTCGGAGTTGGACTAACGTGATATGCTCTTCCGTTGGTCCAACGGAAGAGCCAGATTGGATCACTCTTTGCCCAACCAAATTACACTACTGAGGGTTACCCCAAAATATATTTTTACAGGTGTTTATTAAAAATGTTAATATCTACTTTCATGAAATGTTTAATCAGTTTTTCATTGACAACGTTGTGTAGTAAGAAAGCTTTAGTAGTCGGTTACAGGGGCCAAAGATAAATGAAATCTAAGACTTGGAGTTGTTGCTCAAAAACAAACACTTTTTGCAGAAGGTGGTCACAAAGAAAAAATTATAACTAGTGTTAAATGACGGACTGTATATTTCTTAATCGATTATCCATTCGTGAGTATTTAAATTCAAAATTTATTAGGTGCCCCACAGAAACTGCAAAACAAATGACTCGTCAGTGAAACAAAATTGTGAGGCAACTATTGCTCCGTGGGACAACAGTAATCGTACTGAGGCCCAAATGCATCACTTTATCACTACTCGTTTACATCGGGATCGAGAGCGATGTTCGACCTTACTGCGCGACCTTACTGTCGCAAAAAAAAAAAAAAAACAATCGTACATCCCCACAGGCGGTGCCCTTGAGTCTAAAGATACATATTTTCCCAAGATGCTTCGCTTTGGTAAAGTAAATTTAGCAGGAAGTTCAGTCGTTATTTGCCTATTCCTTCAGCTGTCACGAGGAGATACGTAATTCATTTCCCATTCAACAATAAGGGAGGAAACGGTTTGTTTGAAATTTGGCAATACTTCACAGTTCCTTGACGAGGGGCCAAACCGGTGATAGCTGCCCGTTCTTCCACATCGCTCCAAGATGACCATCAAGTATCCAACTTTGCAGGTCGAAATTATTTATGCCACGACCAGTTCCTGTTGTAATTATAATTTTGGCACATAACCGTGCCACGTAAATCCCTCACTATAGTCTATTAATGGCAACTACCAACTTTACTGAGTCCTGCTAAAGTTATATTTTCCGGCTAGCCACCACGGGTATGTTTCGCCGCACGTCAAAGAAAAGCACACAAGCGTCTGCAGTAATGCAACAAGAGAAAACAACGCAAATTGTGAGTGCGCTAGACATGCAACCAAAAATTAATATTATTTTTTGGATAACAATGAACTTAATTTCTACAAGTTCCCCAAAAAACGTAACCATATAGGTAAGAAGTGTTTCCTTTAAAAATAACTTACCATATCTCAACTCAAAACTATTTTACACGTACCGAATTTCGTGTTTAAAAACATTATAAAATTTGTACGAAATAATATTTTTAATTAAAATTCTCATATTTATACTGAAAATACTACCATGTTACGGTCGCATGAGGGGTAAGTTAACACATGAGGCTGTACGACGTGACTGCTGTACCGCTCTGACGTCAGAGCCTTTCCGGATCATTACCAAAGTTGACCTGAAGTCATATCCTTTGTCTTCCCACACAATCAGACTAGGAATAACGCCGGTTTATCTTCCCACGACATTGGCAAGGTCTCTCGGTGTCGCCTTTTCTTGCACATGACGGTGTGTGAAGAGATTTGGACGGCTCATAACAGCGAGGTCTTGGGAGCCGATGAAGGTGATTGAAGTGAATATGGAGCGGCGCCGGAATGCAGGGGCGGGGGAAACGGGAGATCCCGAAACGGCATCGTCCGGCACGATTCCCACATGCCAAAATCCGGAGTGACCCGGTCGGGGATTGAACCCGGTTCGCCTTGGTGGGAGGCGAGCAGGCTAACTGCTCAGCCACCGTGGCCCCCGATAAATTGTTGCCAATTTATAAATCTGGTTACTGAAACATAAACGCGACCATTTGACATTGTCAAAATTAGCAAAAATCTGTTTGCTGTATTTATTCTTGTGTAAAACAGTGTTCACGACTATAATGACAATGCTGTATCTTTTCTGGACAGATGGTTGTGTATAAACCTAGTTACCGCTGTAAATTATGAGGAAACAAAGACACGCGATGTTTGTTTGTACTGTTTTCCAACGCCGCCACAATGCTACGGATGTGATATTGAGGCGTTTAAAGGCTGTTCAGATAAAGTGAGCACTTTTGAAATAAGCCTTAGAAAAAAGCCACTGCCCCTGCGTGCACATATGTTAACGGGCGCACCGAGTGACATGTGCCCAGTAAAGTTGGTAACGATGGATGGGAAGTCGTTTCATATCTTAACGTCAATGAAGAAGTATTCTGATGATCGAAATTATTTATTTCTCTATCCGTTTTTTTAATGCACCGAAGTGTAAAAATGAGCAGATATGTAAAATATTTGCTTTTATAATAATTTCCCATTTTCACTTGACTGACGTGTCAATAAAGTGATGAGGGGCATGGCAATGTTAGGCCGTGTCCGAATTGATAAATTTCGTTATTTTGTAAATTCGTTATTTGGTAGGTATCAATTAGGATGGACGTTGTCGACAGTCACTTGTTTACCCCTCGTGGCAACATATTATTACATTAATTCTGCAAATTATTTTTTATCTAAATTTATTGCTTAAAATAGACTTAATATTTCTGCAATCATCACTGGAATACTACGAAAATGTTAATAAATATGAAAATAATAAATTATGGAATAACGACTTTGAAAATGATTTTTTGCTGTGTGTATATATATACACACACACACACAACACTTACTTGCTTTTTAAAATATGCCTGGTGAATTTTAAGTACAGTTATTTATTTTTCAATTCATTTTATTTACGCATTCGCGTATGTGTTTGTAAAATAAAAATAAGCATGGCGCTGATTTTGTAATTTTGTAATTTTCCTAATATCGGCTATATACTAAATACGAAATACCCAATTACCAAATACGTTACCATTTTGTATACAAAATCGGGTCACGTGATCATTTCGTCTACAAAATCTGCCATTTCAGATACGGCCTTAATGTTACATCGTGCGGAAGAATACGCCACGTGCATACAAGCCTATCTCAAGCAGGGCTTTCGAAAGTGGCCAGTTGACCGCGAACAGCACATACCGAATCCTCGGTGGTTTGAAACCAGGCGACGGCCAGTGTTGTTTCGCAAGTGCATTGTTTCCCAAGGGCTCTGGCGTCTCTCGGGGCGGCCCTGGGTGTGCTAAGCGCCGCGCGCCCACGCCGCTGGATGTATCACCGCACGAAGTATTCCCGGATCGCGGGACCGGCTATTTCTGGAACTTCTCGGATAATAACCGTTTGTTTCCGAACTTCCCATCCCCCCCCCTGACCCACTCGAGGCGGCAGCGAGAAGGAAACAATGCTGCCGTCGGTCGTCTCAGATAGCACCCGAGGACACGGAAATCGAGCAACTGCCTCGCCGACATGCCTCAGATAAATGGCCTTAAGTACCGTTGCGTAAAGGCTGTTCGCGATAAAGTGAGCACTTTATAAACGAACCTTAGAAAAAAGTCATTGCCCCTGTAGCTTATATTTCAATGGGCGCGCTGAGTGACGTTCGCCCAGTAAAGTTGGTGGTGATGGATGGAAAGTAGTTCCATATTATTAAGGGGGCCGCCTACCTGACGCGACATCGCACAGGAGCGAGCGAACGCTGAGGGCGACACTGGCACGCACATCAAGTGCCGCATCGCCACTATGCGTGGGGCACTCAACTAGCGCGCAAGATTTTTGTCGAACAGTTTTTTTTTTTTCCTATGTGACTTTAAGTGGTGACCATATTAGTTTACTGCTGGAAAGTCTGATCCAAAGTTCAATGCAGGATTGGATCTGAGTTCACGTAGATCCAGTCAGCACATTTTGACATACGGTAGTCTGAAAAGGCTGTTTTTAGCTATGTTGGTCGGTTTGGAAATAGTGGTTCTAACGTGCGTAGTGTCTTGAAAGCGACGTTCCGTCATCGCCTGAAGACTGTTTTATTTTCCTCAATTAGCACATTGGGCGCACGTGGAATAGTTTCGAAAAAAAAAAAAAACGGCTCTCCCAACTCACTGCAACACATTAAAAGCGCCTAGAAGGCGGCCCCCAACTTAACATCGAATAAAAAGTGCAAGGTAACCATTTGTGATAACTTTAAAATAATTATTTCACTTTCTGTATATTTTTTTTAATCCATCGAAGTTTAAACATAAGCAGATTTGTAAAGTATTTGCTTTCTTAATGATTTCACAGTTTCATTTGACCGACGTATGAACAAAGTGATGAGATCCATAGCAACGTTAATTCTACATAAGGCGGAGGATTACACAACGTGTATACAAGTAGATCTTAAGCAGGGCTTTCAAAAGTGCTCATTTTACCGCGAACAGTCCATACAGCCGATTCACAGTTATAATCCTTTGACAGTTACTTCCGCCTTTTCTGAAGCCCTGCTAAAGTTCTACTTCAAGGATATTCCTCCGCCTCGTGCAAACTAAGCTTAACTATGTCTGGAAGATTACACCAGAGGGACAATGCACCGATTTCGTGCGAAATCTGTGCAAGATTTTTTTTTTTGTATAAGGACGATTTCTCATTAGTAGGGGCGCCTGTTTTTCGCGAAAATATTTCAGGACGATTGCATTCCAAAGCAATTTAGTTCCAAGACCACTTTCGTGATTGGATCATTTGAATTGTTCCGCGTCTTATCTGCCTGCCCGCGAATCACGGACGGTCAGTATAGGATAAACTTAATTCTGATTGGCTCGCTCATGTAATAGTCGATCCTCACACAAAGACAAGTGGCCAATAGCCAAAGGAAGGATACAAGTGTGCTAATAGGATATTGAAGTCTAGCCTCCATGGAAATCTTTTTCGCGATAGTCAGGTGGCTCTACTCATTAGGCGCTACCAACCTACCTATTTTCTCAATGTTTTTTATTCGAATTATTTATAAATGAAGCATTATAATTTGTAGGTTAAGTATGAACAATATTACAATTTAACATTTAAAAAAATAACTTTTATTAACACAAGTATGAAACGCTTGTGAAATAGTGCATATGTTGGAAATAACAAAATACGTCATACATGGGGTGATTTTTCTAATGTTTGAATCGAGAAGTGTGAAGGTACCGCAAGCGGACTATAGGCTGTTCATTATGAAGCGAGCACTACAGAGCATTTTGAAAACCCTGATTAAGATCTACTTCTACGCACATCGTTTATTCTCCCGCCTCGCGTAATATTAATACGCCTGGGGCCTCGTCACTTTATTCGTGGGTTGATAAAGGAAAACTGAAATTAGAAAAGATAATATTAAAAAAATTCGCTAATTGTCGCATTTATGTGCAACAATGAAAGCTGAAAGTTACATAAATAATCTTAGCAGTTTCTTGTGATTACAGGACTTTAAGTACAACGTTAAGACATGGAACTATTTTCCTTCCGTTGTTACCATCATTACTGGATACATACTAGTCATTAAGCCCGTTAAAATTTATGTAGTTAGAGGCAGTGACATGTTTAAAAGGTTGATTTAAAAATTGCGTAATTACGTGTGAACGGTTTATAAAAAGGGAAGTCGTCGTATTTAATTTCCGTTACACACGCACTGTAACTCTTTACGTTACTCTTTATTTAATTACATACTTCAACTACAATGGAGTATTAATCACGGAACAGTTTTGAGGAAAAATTTACCGCGGCGCGTAGGCCTACACTCTTTTATCACTACTATCGTAGAGTTGATTCACTGCAACTACCTACTTTCGAAATTAAACTCTGGAGAAAAAAAATGCTGCCTGTAAAAGCAAATATTTTAACGGAAATTCCCCAGTTAATTGGGCATCGAAGTTGGAAAGAAGCTCCATTTTCGTAAGGTTGTGATAACAGATTTATTTTGGAATATTTTAAAACTTAATTTATTTAATTTACTTTGCGTTATTTTATGTAAAGACTGTTCACGATAAAGTGAGCACTTTTGAAATCAACCATAGAAAAATGTCACTGTCCCTGCCTCCATATATTTTAACGGGCGCACTGAGTGACATGCGTCCAGTAAAGTTGGCAACGAAGGATGGAAAGTAATTCATATCTTAACGTTGAATTAAAAGTATTAGGTAACCGTTTCTGATAATTTAAGTTATTACTTTGTTTTTTTTTTTTATCCATCGAAGTGTAAAAGTTACCATACTGGTAAACTGTTTACTTTATAATAACTTCACAGGTTCACTTGACCGACGCTTGAAAACAGTGATGAGACCCACCACAATGTCAATTTTACATAATACGGAACAATACACAAAATTCCATACAAGTAGATCTTAAGCAGGGCTATCAAAAGTGCTTACCTGAACAGCCTATAAAGGAATATTAATATAATAATAATGTTCCAGACACTTTCACGGTTTCACTTGATTACCTTGTGGAATGAGTTATCAGGTCCATGCCGATGTTAATATTACGTGCATTGCGGAAGGAAATCATCCAACAGTGTTTATTTAACCGCAAACAGCCTACACAATTTTTCGTGTTGTAAACCAGAATTTTTTTTTGTGGCGTTGGCTACTGTATGCAAGGAATTTCTGTATACGGCGAAACGCCAGAAGCTCTTTAAAAAAAACGTGTGTTATTTCGTCGTCAGTCGTGTTTTTTTTTTTTTCGACGACACGGCAAAGTGGAGTTTTTTTTTATAGTTGTAGTGACAGTGCTCTCAGCAGTGTTAGCAGCTGTTGTTCACACACGTCTTATATAATCCCTCAACTAAAATTTGCACACATTTCACGAAGACCGTATGAACGGGAATTCCAGGGGGTAGCAGCGATAATGGTGTATTTAATTTGTCAAATATAACTGATTAATTTTTTTTTTTCACAGCTTCTAAACTAGCGCCAGGGTTAACCACGGAGCGTGTTGCTTGTCCTCAGCTGTGAGTACAGGTCCCCTGCCCCATGCTACCGGCCAACCTAAGTTAATCAAGTTCATACATCATTTCTTGGAGTTTGTGTGTTACTTCACATTGTATATGCTACATCACTGAATTCCTATTTGCGCGTACATTCAGATGCCGTTGAAATACGTGTGTTTCCAGGTGCAAACTCGTATGCGGTTTAATTATTTCTGTCCACAATGTAAAAAAAAAAAAATCCTAAATTTTTACGGAAAAGTGCTGGTAAAAAAATTATCCAGTGGTGTCCGTAAACTCTCCGTAAAATAACGGACACATTGGTTTTCAAAAACGGATTTTCCGTAAATTTCGCGCAACCTCTCAGTTAATTTCACAGTTAGTTTTCTGTGATTCCAGTCTAAAATAGACATAGATAATGAAAACGTGGGTGTTATACTGACTATAAAAATATATTTTTAAAAGTTATAATATTTCATTCTTTAACAAGATTTGAACCTGAATCAAGAAAACTACAAGTCTACGACAATAACCACTCAACCACAATTCTCAAACAATGTCAGTGGTATAACGTATTTATTTCTACTGCTACCACAGAAGCCAATTTTTCAGTCTCTATTAAAGTTCGTGTATTTTAAGTGTTGCTCAATGTTACAGACGCCTGATGTCAATTTTTAAATGTTTGAAAGAATATGTCTTAGTGGCGTGGATAATCTTAACTGCCGCAGAATCGATAATTTTCTTGTTACACTGACGAAGAAAACTTCATGTGGGCTCGGCATTGTTCGTCCCCGAAACCCGAAGCTATAGCAAATAAGGCAACTTTCTGTGTTTTGTATTTACGGACTTAATTCAGTTTTTAATCATTACGGGTTGCGTTTCCGTATATTTATTGTACGTTTCCGTACATATTTCCGTAATAATAAGGAAATTTTGAACAGTGCATACACGTGTTACGATTAGTCACATTACTGCAAATTACTTGCCCCCGTACGTAATTTCATTTAGCAAAAACGGCATTTTGTGATCTGAAAGCGTTCCGGAATTTTATTTTGGACAGGAGGATGGGGCGGGGGGTGTCTACGTCAAGGAGACAATCCTGTATACTCTATTCAGGGTTACTTCCAACTTTTCTGAAGCCCTACTAAAGTTCTGCTGTTGGTATATTCCTCCTCCTCAAGCAAACCAAGCTTAATTAAATCTAGAAAGTTACTCCAAAAGAACATATATTTGTGGGCTCTCAATTTAATAATATATTTTCTATAAGAACTATTTCTTGCTAGGCATTTCCAATACACTTATTTTCTCCCTATTTTATCCTTATTAATTATATATTAAGTATCATGACAAGTCATATATGGGGCGGTATTTCAAAGGCTGGATATAAAAAATTTGAAGATAATTCGAGTAGACTGTGTAGTCCGTTTAAGGTTAACTGATCACCTTTAAAGCACTAGGTAATAAATTATTTCTGTCAATTGTGTATATCCTTGTGCTCTATGTAAATATTACCATTAAGACGGTTTTCGAGGTTACTATGTGTGCGTTGGTCAAGTGACACCGGGAAATTAGTCAGAAAAATGAAACCTGTATACGTCATTATTACGCCAATATTTAACTCTTCTTTCCATTAAAGAAGCAAAAAGAAGTTATATTGCCAGTAATTCTGAACAACTTCTGATAATAAGATGTTAATACATAAAACTAGTTTTTATAATTCGCTGTCAATATCAATGTATACATGACGCTTAGAATATGTCCTCAAACGTACGCACTTAAAGCAAGATTTTTAAAAGTGTGCATTTATTTCGCACGGTGTAAGGTCTGCAACAGCGAATAAACGAAATAAATACTGAGCCGGGAATTGGGAAAGTGTAATCCATTGCACAAATCAGCGACTTTCAAAAACTGAAATAGTAATTAGGTATTCAGTGGCTCCAGTAGAAAAAACATCACTTTTTGTAGACGAATTTTATTTATTTGGATTTTCTACCATTGCTTTATATTTGGATTGCACTAGGGTGAAATAATAAGAAATGACATAATTTAATTAGGTTCTTCATTAATTGGGTCGGTGTCCGTTAATTTGGCTCGGAAAATTATAAGTGTGTCTTACACACCACATGAGTACAGCACTTTTCGCTGAAAGACGCAAAATATATACAACTGCTTCCAAGATATTGTCAGAAATTCTAAACTATTTGGGGAAGAAAATTGGGTCACGTATAATGGAAAATATATTCATTCCAAATAAGTATAACAAACAGTTTGCTTGAAATCTGTCCCGAAAACACGGTGATCTTTCCAGCATTCCTTAATTTTGTCAAAATCGTCTTTCCTCTAAGTTTAAAGAGTAATGAAAATCCGTTAAGTTCGCTTGTATTCAGCCGAAATAAATTGGTTACAGATATTAAAGTTTAAAATTCTTACTTCTGTCGCAGGAAATATCGAGACGTCATTTCACACAGCAGAAATAAGAGAACAGTTAGGTATTTTCCTTTCCTCGCCGTGAAATTAACTTTCACAGGACTCATAGCGAGCAGTCTCTTTCAGTTTCAAAGTTTATATTGACTCTCCATAAGGACTACCATAGAAGGGAGAAGGGAGTCTTTAAATGCCAGAACGAGTTTCCGTGTATTAATTCCTTCCAATATCGTTCGTTTGAGAGCTATTTCCAAAACTATATTTCTATGCAGAAGCATAAGATTGCTCCTAAAGTAAATGCCAGAACGAGTTTCCGTGTATTAATTCCTTCCAATATCGTTCGTTTGAGAGCTATTTCCAAAACTAGATTTCTATGCAGAAGCATAAGATTGCTCCTAAAGTAAATACTTCGTGTAAATGTGCAGCTAAAAGTGCCTTGCCAATGAACTGCAATCTGTATTCCCGAGAAAATAATTGAATCGTAATAAAAGTAATCAAATGCTTAAAAAAAAATTAACATGATTATTTTTTTCCTTCTAACATAACCATTGCGCTTGCTTTATGCCTACTAACGTGTTCTGATGAATTAAGCTATTAATCCTTAAGCGACGTAGGCAGGAAAAAAAGTTATCGAATTTCGTATTTCAGAATGAGGGGAGACAGTCGAATGCCTACGCGAATGGCCAAACAGCATCTGCACTCACCCCACATTGATGGGCTATTATTGTCAATCGGTATCTGAATTCGCGTAACGCTATATGTATCGTTAAAATCACAGCATTAACCCCAAGCAATTTAACTACAGTAATTTCAATGTATGTATATAAAATGTATGGCAGCATAATTTAAATTAAACTCTCTATAATATAAAGTTAGGCATAAAAATAATATTACCTAAATAATAACAATAATATAGTAATTATCCCTTTCTTCGTTCACGAATTATTTAATGCATTTCATGTTACGTGTTTTTTTTATGAATGACTCTAAACAAAGGCAAATATTTTCGAAGGTTTCAAAGAAAAGCTAGCATATGCCCATACGTAGCTATATATATTTTTAGGCGTGTTCATATGCAGTATGTAGTGACAAGGATTTTTATTTTATTTTTTCCCATTAACCATCAGAGACAGCGTTATTATACATAACCTTCCATTCGTCACCATCCACCTTCCTCTGGAGTTTTGCTTCTGCAGAAAACGTTGCCAAATTTTTGGTTTCGAGGCAGGTCATATTCTGTGTGGTATATATGTTTTTACCTGCATATATGTCTACTATAATCCATTCACGGTTACTTCACACTTTTCTCAAGCTCTACTAAGTTCTACTTCCAGGATATTCCTCCGCCTCGGGCAAACTAAGCTTAACTAAGTCTAGAAAACTACACCAAAGGACAACGCACCGAATTCGTCCGCACTCAGTTGTAATACTATTTTGCATGAGAACTATTTCTTACTAGGCGCTACCAACACACGTGTTTTCTCACTGTTTTAATTCATATTTATTATAAATGATATATTATTATGCATTAGAAAAATACTGGTGAAACTTTAATTTATCGAAAAATGAGATACTTTTATGTTAACAGATGTATAAAGCGCATGTGGTACATGGCATATTTGAGAAATAACAAAACACGTCATGCACGGGTTATTTATCAAAAAGGAAATGACTAGGTATTGGCAAGAACATACAGAAAATATGTAGAGCAAATAACAAAGGTTTGATTAAAAATGGTGTTAAAACTGCGAATAGATTTAACCCGCGTTTCATTATTAACTGGATATACATATAATGCACATCCACTCGCTCACGGCCGTTGATGTTCCCTAATAAAGTACGCTCTACATCCCAATCAGAGATATCACTCAGTGAAATACTAGTCATCGGAAGTCAGTTAAGAAGGTGTGACAGGTTGGCCAATTAATCGAATAAACTGGCATGTGTGTCTTTACCGGGCATTCACAGTCACGCCAGAAGAAACATCATTTTGTTTTCGTTCACGCGTGTTTGAGACAAAGGCTTCGATATTTTTAACTACTGAATTACATGAAAATTATTTTTTGTCGATATTGACCAAGTAAATGTTATTTTTAACTAGTACACAATTGTGTAGGTGGTTCGGATCGGACTTCCGCTCAAAACACGCTGTACATGACTCGTTCGCAATGCAACCACTCTATCCATTGTCCTGAATGTGAATCTAATTGTCATACGAACTTATACTTAAATTTGATCATAGGCATGCAATAGACAAAGATCAGCAAGTGTTTCGTTTCAACACGTGAATATAGTTCGTGCTCTGGAAATAACTGCGTAGTTTGCTTTAAAACAGTTTCTTTTAGAAATTTGGAAGCTAACCTTATTTACATATGAATCATATAGTTTGCTTTGTTATTTAATTACAGAAGTTTCAATTAACGCGATCACAGTTCTTTGCCAGTATCTCCAATTTTACAAAATCACGAAGTGAACTTGTAAACAAGTATAAATTCTTATCACGTGAAAAACATATTTCACCAAAATATTCCTCTCATGACCATTTATTTCCAACCAAAATATATCTCCAACTAAAGAAAGTCAGCGATGTTAATTTCTCACTCTGAAATTTTACGGTATACAGAAGGATTGGCGAACGACGGATGTGATGGACTACTGTGAGTCCAGCTTAATACGACGATCTCAAGCCACAGACGCCAGCAAAATGTTGAAACGAAATTTGCTAATCATCACCTGGTAATCTACTCGCCAGCTGGCAGCCCCGGCCAATAGGGAACCTGTCGCAGAAGCCAATAAAATATAAGCCCCAGTTCATATAGCCTGGGCACAGCCAACCAGAGGAATTGGTACGCCCACGTACAGTCTGTTCACGGTAAAGTGAGAACTTTTGAGGCCCTAGTTACTTTTTCTTTTCAGCCATTTCTTATATGCTTTAACCACCTTTTAAAAATAAATATCGCCATGTAAGTAATGAACACAGCGTGTATCTTCGACTGCACTCAGAAGGCATAGATTGTTCACGGTAAAATGAGCACTTTTGAAATCCCTGCTTACGATCCACTTGTATGCACGTTGTCTATTATTCCGTATTATGTAAAATTAACATTGCCATGGGTCTCATCGCATTATTCATGCGCCAATAAAGTGAAAATGCAAAATTATTGGAAAATTAAATATTCTACAAATCTACTCATTTTTTACACTTAAATGTATTAAGGAAACAGAAAGTGGAAGAAATAATTTAATTTTTCACCAATGGTTACCATCACACTTTTTATTCGACGTTTAGACAGACTTTTCATCGATCGTTACCAACTTTACTAGTGCGAAACCCAGCAAACACAATCTGTCGGCAAAGTGTCGGCAAATTGTCGGCCCGATACCTATACGGTCGGGAACTGTCAAAGGTTCGTGCTTGGTCTGCCAACCGACATTATTGATTTAAAACACTTTTAAAAAATATATAAAATATGAAGATTATTTAATAAAAATATATACTTAAAATTATTGATTTGTATAAAAACTTAAAGAATTATTGATATATAAATGAAATACTTAAAAATTATATAATAGAAAACAAAAATTTAATGTCTTAAATGAGAGGCAAGATATTATTTATTCGGCCACCAGCTATAACCTACTTAAACTCTTGTCACAGTGTATGTCGCGATAGCCGAGTCTAAGGCGTAATTCTGGCGAACCAAGGTCGGGCAGTTCGATTAAGCAATAATCCAGGTGGTATTTTGAGTTTTAAAAAAGCAGCGCTCCTAGCGGCCAATTCCAGAACCAATATGTCGGCTGAGCACATGCGAGATCGACTAATCGAACGAGGGTGACACCAGCGCTCCTAGCCATCAATACCAGAATCAATATGGCGGCACTCCTAGTGGCCAAAGCCAGAACCAATGTGGGGAAACAAACGACAAAGGAAAAACCAATATGGTGGCATCCATGGAAATGTAAACAAAGATGGTGGCCTCCTGTAAAAAATATGGCAGCCTCCAGTAAAAGCTAACATAAACAAAGAGAGAAAGAGAGAATGAGAGAAAAAGGAACGAAGAAGAGAAAAGAGAAAACGAGAGAGTAGGAAGAAGAAGGGATAAGGAAAGGAAGAAAGAGAAAAAAATAATGAAACTATGCAAAAGAGAAATTCAAGAGCATGAAAAAATGACTTACTGGTTACCAAGATGGCGTCCAACATGTAGACACACTGCCTTCAAAGATGGCTTCATACTGGCTAGCAACATGGCGGAATCCAATATGATGGACGCATGGCCGGAATGATAGAATAGGAAGTCCGGAATCCATCATGGTGACCACATGACCTTGGCGTCTCACGCCTCACACTGCAGTCTGATGTGCCCGAAGGAGCCATGTACCACTACTGGATATCACCGAAAATATGTGGGCATGATATCGCAGAGCAAACATGAGTAGATACATAATAATTCAGGCTCTAAAAAAATTTTTAAATGTGCTCTAAAAAAAATGGATTTAAGCCAAAATTAAGCAAAATTTGCAATTTTTCAAATTTGCCTGCAAGATTTGTGCCAATTAAAAACCAGTAAAATCTAAGCAAACACATGCAACTTTCTCGCTTTTCATGATTTTTTTTTTTTTTTTAGTAATCGTTCGTTTTGGAGGCGAGCAATCTAAACCAAGTTAATTTAAGAGAAAAACAAGCAAAATAAGATAAAATCATGTAAAAATATTGAAGACAATTGATGGTTTAAATTCGAAGCTCTACTAATTTTTAAAATAACTTTTTCTATTTGCTCTAGATTTTCACCAATATCCCGAAGCTCATATTTATCGTCAATAATTTCTAAGAGTGACAATTGTAAGCTTTGTAAATTCGAATGAAATTTGCGAACTATATATTTAAGACCTTCAGATACATTATCTAATCTATAGATAGGAATTTTTGACCCACTATCGCCTTTTAAAATGTTTGACAAACTGCGAGGTAACACAACAATTTTAAATTTATTTATAAAGAAAATAAATTTATTAAGAGAGAGAAAAACTTATTTAGAATGATGGAAATAATTTTTTTGATCAAAAAATTCATTTATATTTCTAAAAATTCGTAAAACTTTTAACTGTAACCACTCAACTATGAGTCTGAAATATTTAATAATATTAAAAATTGATAAATCGTCAGTAATTCTTTCTTTCAAACAATCGTAAGTAAGATTCCTTCAACTAATTAAAAAAACATTACAAATGGTACCTGCTTCTTCAACTTTTTTATTAAAATCAACACTAATTTTTATGTTTGTTTTTTTTAACAACAGTTGTTTTTTTTTGTGTGAACAATCAATAGCATATAAAGGTCTTCGCCCCCAAAATTGAATAGTAATTAATATCACCATCAAAGTTTACAGTTGGTTTATAATAAAGTACATTATCTCTATAACTGGTATCTAAGTTTGGTTTTTGAATTTCTAAAATCATTATAAGCAAGAAATTGTGGAATATAAACACGGTTTTCAATGTCTAGATTCCAGCTTTCTTTAGAAAAATTTTCATTTCTACCATTTTTAACATAAATAGTTCTTATACTACAATGATCAAAAATATCAGCATGTTTTTGCTGTTCATCACGTTTTTTTTCTATTAAATTGAAAGCCTACAATTACAAAATCGGGCATATAAAATAATTACTAAACTGAGCTTTTATATCGAAGTTAATAATAGTTGTTCCTTTAGGAACTTCTTTTAAAAAATTACCAACAATCAAAACTAATAGGTATTTTTGGATCTTTGTATATTTTTTTCATTAATTGCAATGGCGGTGTTAGATTCATATTAAACAATAGGCCACATAATTTCTAATTTTTCAATAACAATTTTACTATGATCAGGACGATGATTCGTAACTTTATCAAAAGTGTCATAAAGAAATAAACAGTTGTTATCAGATGAATTACGAAAAATAGTAATATCATAGCCACCTTTCTAGTAAATGTTATTGTTATCTCGAAAAAAGACCAAACAGATATCACAGCAGATACGTTATTTCATTTGTTTTATCACTAGAAACAGTTTTAACCTCTTTTGTTATATTACTAGGAACAAATTTATCGCGATATAGGTTATCAACACCAGTTATTTCTAAATAATTTTGTTCACTTGGTGAGCTTAACCCATTCAGACCCAGTGCACAGAATTGTGTACATTATGCACGTGTAGGTAATATTTGGTCTGTACTGAACACTGCGAAGCTCAATGACCAATGATCTAACCTATGGGTAAATGATTCGCAAACTGTCCTATTGGTCTATGTCATAATTGGTTCATATAATTGTAGCCAAACATATAGCCTACAACTCGTTAGCTGTGGCAACGAAACAGGTGCTGTGTCGACATAAGTACATCGCGCATCATTATTTTTTTGTTTGCCAAACCTGAAACCGTGATTAAGATTGGGGCTGAAAGGGTTAATAAAGCATTCATCATTGCTGATATTATACCTGGATTATCAACAGCTTCAATAATATTTCCATGTTTTGAGATTTGTTCTCTAGAAAATTGAAAAAGGAAAAAGTTTGAACAAACATCAATATTATCTGATTCATCATAGTTTGCATCAGCTCCAACCTTATCTCTCTTTAGCAAACTAAGTTGTTCACATACATAAGCATCATTTGGGAGAGAAAAGCCATCTCCTCTTGGAATATCAAATTTGATTCTATTATTGTAAAAATTTAAATTCCCCCTAGTTTGATCAGGTGGAGGAAAAGTTTGCCTTACAAAATTCTCAATATTTTTATAACTCGGTTATAAGTAAATATATATATATATATAAATGGCAGAATCGAAGGGAGTTTCTCGATTTAAATTACTCAAATAACGATATAAAAAATATAAAAAGCTCCATGAAAAAGAATATGAAAAAACCAAGAAAGAGCGACAATTAATTGACGAATTATGGTATTTTGTTGGTAAAAAATTGGAAAAAGTAAGTGAAGTAAATAAAAATTTAATAACAACACTAGTTCCTGTTGCAGTTAAAAATTTAGATTATCTGCCAACACCTGAAGAAACATCATTCGAAAGAGAATTATTTGCAGAACAAGAATCTCCTAATTTGGAAGCGCAAATGGGCATTATCCATTAAAAGATCTGTTGCCTATAGCAGGTGTTTCTACTATAAATCTCGAAATAGAAATTGCTAAAAGAATAAATGTTAAATTTGATTTACATGGAGTTGGGGAAAATTTTTATAGTGGCGATAAAAAGTAACAATAAATAATGATACACTATTTGTTAAGGATAAAGAATATAAATTAACACTATGAGGATTATAAAAATTATGTAGAAATTATTAAAACAACCAATGCTGCATTCCAACAATATGATCCTTACAAAAAGGTTGCTTCGGTTGAAGTTTAGAAGTACAATAATAATATAATTAAACCGATTTATGATGATTATGTAAAATAATCACAATCAAGATCAGCATCAAATACACCAGAAAATAAGATTCCTCCAAGAACTGCTAAATCTGGAGAAGGTATAAAAAAAATACAATAATTAATCAAAAGAATATGTCTGGATTGATGATGTTAGAAAATTGGGTGATAGATTATTAGTTATTCATGGTGAAGAAAATGCTGCTAATAAAAATCTTTACAATGAAAAAGTAAACACAATGAATATGCAAAACAATAATTTTCAGAATTTGTTGTTGATATTCCAAAAGGAATTCCTTATCTAAGAAGTTTTAAATGTAATTCCATATTCATTTTTTAACTCTGAACACCACGGAAAATGTGTGATAAACTGGGCACTAATAATTTAAATTTGCCCAAAATACATTTGCCTCGTTATAATTATTATGGGCCATTTACAAAATTAAATGAAAGACTAGGAAGAAATGTACAGGAATCAATAAATTAGACAGAGCTTGTAAATATCACGATATTGCTTACAGAGATCATAAAGATTTAGACTCTAGATGCGAAGCTGATAAAATTTTACAAAGAGAAGCAAAAGAAATCATGTTAAATAAAGATACTCCAATTGGAGAAAAAATAGCTTCTACTGCTGTTGCCTCAACTATGTTTAAAAAAAAGAAAATTAGGAGGGGGAATTAAAATGTTTTATTGAATATATATATAAAATACTCATAAATGAAGATAACAAATATAACTTTCGATATTCCCTTTAAGGGATTAAAAGATTTGGGTATAAATCTATTTTTTACAAATGATCAAATTGTGAGAAGAAATAAAAAATTGAAAGAAGGAAAAAGTTTCAAATTAACTTTATCATTGCCAACAGTTAAATGATGGCCATAGAAAAAACTGGCAGAGGTTTACATCGTGGAGGAATTATACCAATTATATTGGTTTCTTTAGGTGCACTTGGTGGTTTAGCTGGAGGAGTTAGTGCAATTTATAATTCTGTTGAACAAACTAAAAAAAGAGAGAATTAGACGAACAACAGAGACATCATTCAGCAATGGAAAAGAAGGCTGGGAAAGGATTAGTTGCAGAAAGAGGAAGGCCAACAAAATGGACATAATTGAATGTGCCGTGGTTAATTTTGACATTTCAAAAAATCGCGGCACTTGATTGGTGTGCTATTTTAACGAAAATAATGATGTTTACTAATTTCACTCATTTGGAGGCAATATTACTATTAGTTTAGTTAATTATTTCAAACATATAAATGCTTATTACAATGATGACCGAATTAAGAAATTTAATTCAATTATATGTGGGCATCTCCGTTTAATAGTATCGCACCTTTTTTCGAGAGGTTTCAAGTTTCACAATATAATTTCTATGTTATTTAATGGAAGATATATTCGGGAAACCATTAATAAAATTTTTAAATAAATTTTTTTTCTACTAATTCCTTTGCTTTAAAATCATTTATAAATTCGCAGTACATTTCAAGTTATTATACTTTAGCAATTAAACTAACCACTTGTTTTGATTTTATAAAATCTTATGTTTCATTTTTAGATCATAGAGTTGTTAATATAACTGATTCCACTAATGGAAAAGATGCTGCCAATAAAAGATTTTTTGAGAAACATATAGCAGATTATGCTTTAAAAAGGACATAGATTCGAAATACAATTCCATTGTTTCTGATTTAAAATCATACATAGAATTAAAATACAATAACATTGTTTCTGCTTTACGAGACCAAATAAGCTAAATTTTTATTTATACAACAGTATATGTTTCTCTTCAAAATCTTTGAATAATTAATATGTCTGACCTGTAGATGGAAAAGACGCTGCAAATAAAATATATTTTGACAAAGAGATAGGTATAAAATTACAAAAGTTAAACCAATCAGTTTTGAATAATTGTGATACACTTATTAACTCGAAAATTGAAAATTGTAAGGAATAAAAATCTCACATATTTTAAGTGGAATAAAAGTAATAATAATATTCACTTATATAATATAATTTTCTTTACTATTTTCATGAGTTGTAATGTTTATAAAATAATTACTGATAATCCCGATTTACCTGAAGATACTGTGACTGTTACTAAGGGATCTCAAAAACAGATAACAGTAAGCCTTTTGATGTTAACACATGTGACATTTTAACTTTTGAAATAAAAATCTCAAATACTGAATTTGATGATGGCTTGATTACCACAATAGGATTATTCATCAATTATAAACATTTTTATTATTTGTTCTATTAAACGGAGAACACTTGGTGCTTGAAATGTAAAAAAGTTACTGCAAATAATAATATAAAAACTGAAAATACTAAAAATGCTTGATTAGTTCAGAAAAGTACGTGTTCTATATGCAATTCAAATAAATAAAGAAAAAAACGCCCAATGTGAGATAGGGAATAGCCAAAGTATTATATATTCCTGCAAGTAGAAATTTTCCAAGAATAAAAGTAATTTTGTATGGTATTGATGATATATGGCAAATTGATCTTGTAGAGATGAATACTAGCAATTTGAAAGGAATATCTGATATAAACAATGGATACGAATATATTATGATAATTATTGATTTTTTTTTAGAATTATGCATTTGCTGTACCTATATTTAGTTAAAGAAAACCACATAATATTCAAAGATATAATGGGTCCGAATTTTATAATAAAATATTTAATCTACTTATGCAAAAATATAATATCAATCATTAATTTTTTTAAGAGTATTGAAAGCAAGTGCTGTAGAAAGATTTAATTGCGCAATGAAAAATAACACATGAAAGAAATTTCCTTTCAATGGAAATTATAAGTGGGTCAATATATTAGATGAATTAGTGAAAGAATACAACAATACAAAACATAGCACTATCGGCAAGAAGCCAGTTGAAGTTAATAAAAACAATGAAAGAACTTTAATATTGCCATTTGTATTTACTTAACCAAAACTGCAAGTTAAATACAAAGTTGGAAATGTCATTCCTGTAAGCAAACTAAAGAAAATTTTTGAGAAGAGCTATTCTGCTAATTGGTCAACAGAAATGTTTACTATTTGTAAAGTTTTAAATTATGATGTGCCTACTTACAAATTAAAAGATACTAAAGGAGAAAAATAGAAGGAAGTTTTTATGAATTCGAAATTATGAAAACAGATTATACCAATGAATATTCGATCGAAAAATTCTTAAAAATGAAAGGCGATGTAATTTATGTAAAATGGTTATGTTTTTAAGACACATATAACTCATGGATTAATAAAACAGCTGTTTTGTGATTTTTTTTTCATTTCAAATGTTTTGACATCAATTTTAACATATATTTTAATGTTTTTCAAAAATGTTTAAAATGTAACAAAGTTTTTAATTCTATTTCTGTACTTTCCATCATTAATTTAGTGACTTAAATATAACATAAAAAAGCCATAATTTTCATCTCAGCATTTTGACCATGTCATTTAATTTCTCATAGCATATGTCCCCACCAACAAAATTGTTGTAAATATGCTTTAAGTTTGTGTCGTCCTGTCTAAAAATCGACAAGAAATTAGTATTATAACTTGCCAATTGTTTTGGTATTTGTGAACAATATTAAACTATTTAAAGTACATCTATACTTTGATGTCATCCTCTTGTAAAATAATTGGGAATAAGGTCCTGATTTTCTAAAGTTACATCGTCAAATATAACTAGAGAGCTGTCATCACATTTGTGTAAATGGGGCATTTCCATAGTGATATTAAAATAAGTATGCCATTTTTAATATTTTGGATGCCTCATCGATATCACGCTGTAACTGAATTTGGGCTTGTTTAAACATTTTGTGCAAACATACAGTTTACAAAAATTTATCCATCCTAGCTTAAGAATAAAATTAATCATCAGATTTGCTTTGCACAATTGCTTGGCCCGACTATTATTGTGCTAATGTAATCGTGTAATAGTTATCCATTCTTTTTAATTTCAGAAAATGAATCGGATATTAAGATGCCAAGACCCCAATCAACTTTGGCTGCATTAGCTGCCGTTTGCCATTTAAATAAGATAATTTTTATAAATGGATAAAAAAGTATTCAACTTAACTGCTAACAGCTCTGTTCTAAAGAAGAAGCTTCATTTTGATATAGTATATAGTGAAAAACCGATTGCTTTGGTCAGTTTTCATACAAAATTTTTAGCACCTAACATAAACAATAATACTATAACAACTATTGAAAAATTGAGCCCCGTTATTGATAAAAATGAAGATATAACTATTCCCAGAGGCCAATACAATTTTAACTCTTTTAAAGAAACTATGAATTCGATTCTGCCATTTTAAACAAATAACATTGAATTAACAGCAGATAGAGTGAATAATAGAATATCTCTAAAATCTAAGTTTGATATTAAACTTGATGATCAATTATCTGATATTCTTGGTTTTCAAAGAAAATTAACTATTGAAAAAGACAAAATTGCTGTAGCACCTAAATTACCTAATTTTAATCAATTCAAAACAATAAATGTCCACTGTAATTTAGTATAAGGAATGTTTATAAAGTATGGCGAGTCTAACAATTTATAAACTCATATAATTGCTAGTCTTCCAACAAAAACTATGTTTGGTTTTGGATGATGTATAATTTATGAACCTGGTTGTCCGATTATCTATCAAATTAAGAATGAATGATTTTATTATATACAGTTTTGGAAATTAAGGACGAAAATGGCAAACTGATTGAATTAGATGGTGCTGACATTGATATTGTTTTTAGATATATTAGAAGATGTTTATGATTCTCTGTTTCAATAACCAATTGGCACTGTATTGATTTTCTTTAAAAGTATAATTATTTTGTCAACATAAGGACTTAATGCTATTTTATTAACTTCTACTGAATATATTTTATGCTTTTTGCTTCATATTAAATTCATTGTACAATATTGTATATTCTCTTTAAACAAACAATTCTTATAGTCATCAAATTATATTTTCTTATTGACTAAACATTTATTTACTCTTTTCGATTTTTGGTTTTCTTTATCATCAACTCTATATGCATACATTATTGCTCTTTCACCAACAAATTCTTTCATTATTTTGACATTACATTTGTTTTTAAATTTTCCTATAACTTTTTTATTTATTTGAGGCATGTTATATGTAGTCATTAGGGTAATAACTTGTATCAAATTTTCTAACATAGTTTTCATATCATTGTAGAAATCATCTATTTTTATGTTATAAAAGTACGGATTGGTATCTTATTAACACAATTCAATTTTATTACCATATTTGGTTTCATCACTTCATAATGTCCAAAATTGACATGCCAACATGAATTGGCTTATTAAATTTTACACATGTTTTATTTATATGTATAGCCGCAAGATTTTCATTAAATATGGTATTTTTATTAAAATTTGTTTTTTTGCTATTAATTTTTTACATTTTTATTCATTTCATATTAGTTTTACATCCACTCTATTCATTATATTTTCCATAGTTTTATCGTAAACAGAATTATTCATCAGCTTACAAAAATCTATATCAGCCATTTTTAGCATTAGTTCTCACCTATGCATTCAAATCTATACATTTCTTCAACCAATCAGACTGATTAAACTTCAATATTCTATGTATTTTAGTAAGTTTCAATCTATTGTTTAGGAATTGTTTCAAATTACGACAGTGTATTACATACTTTTCTTTTTTATGCAAAGTTGTTAATAATTTAGACTACTTTGTTTTTGGAAATACATTATTTTTTGGGAAAAAAGTTAGATCATTATACAAATTATGCAGTTCTTGTGGATATCCTAAATCAACTTATAATGTATAATCATAATTAGAATCGTCATCCAAATTTAATATATGTTCATTTTAAATATGTAATGCTGTATAATTCTCCCATTCGAAACCACCATATGGTAAGTATTTTGACATTGCCCAGCCATTTAAATTATTATCATCGAGATATGCTAAATAGTTGGACTCTTGATTAGAGACAAAATCTTCTAAATATTTATTATTTGCTTAAACATATTGTTTACAGCATTGTGATATTCCACCTCTAATTCCTTTTTCTATCATTAAATTCATATCATAATTATGTATTAAATCCAATGGTTGTTTGGTCATTTTTAACATTGCATGCCAGGATAATCCTGGCGCTGTAAAATACCACGACAGATCTAAATCGTATGAATTGATACATGTATTTCTAACGTATTCAAATATATCTGCTAACAGTAATACATCACTTTTTAATTATAAATTGTGATATTCACCAAGATTCTTAGTATTAAATTGATCCCATACAAGTTTTTTATGGTCATAATCATAGTCAGTTATGTCAGAGTCATTAAATTTATTATAAAATCCACTTTTTGGTGGAAGATCGGTTTTGTTAAATTTTTTCCGACTATCTGTATAATCGTATGGATAAGCACACTTTCTCATACCTAAATCTACTTTTTCTTTAGGAAAATGTTTTTGTGTGTATTTCATTTAATCTTTACTTAAATTCCATAATAATGTAGTTAAACTACTGGCCATAAATTTAAATGCGTCTATAAATTTCATTTTTAAATTATCTGTTTCTTTCCCAAAAGTAATAAACTTTTCTTCATTACTTCCAGCTAAATATATACATATTTTCATCATAGTCTAACTCTTTTATAAATAAATGTGCATCATATCCAGCTAAATTATGAAAATATATTGGTTCAAAGTTGGGCACTTTTAATTGTTGATTACAGTTATTACACACAGGATTAATGAATTTTCCAGTTAAATGATCCTTGTGGCGTATTTATTTATTATCCTTCGAATATTCACATTCACATACAATTAATTTTTTAGATATATTATATAACTCGTCTTCTTCATTTGTAATCAGTCGCATTGGTTCAATTTGTGAATATATTTCCCCAATTCTTACTACTTCTCTTTTAATTGATTGTATAAAAATTTTATGTGCATTTGGACTTCTATACACAACTGGTGGTTTATAATCACAATGAGAAGATGCAGTATAATAGCAAAAACCAGATGCCTCGTGTAACTGATATTTCAATGTGTATGATTCGTCGTTAAGCTTTAAATCAATATTATTAATTTGTTCATTAGTAAGATTGTATTGTTCTTTAAGTATCTCTTTATAAGGTCATTGTCGATATCATCCTCTGTTAAAATTGGATTTTTTATTAATTTAAACTTAGGAATTTTTTTTTGGATTTAGCTTAACTGTTGATATTTTCTTTAAAATTGACTCAAAATTGGCATACATTGCACAAGGCACCTTCATTGTATGTTTATAATATTTGAATAATATTTGCTCTCCTTTCGAAGGTAACTGAATTTTTACTACTTCATTTTTAGAGCAGTGTTCTGTATGTTTACTTACTTTCTCTTGAGAATAAAGGAACTGAAGACACATATCATATATATAAGTTTTGCGCTGTTGATTATTTTTTGTGCTGAAAGCAGTTTCGATATATCTGTTATCCAACAATAATGTGAATTTTGTACAGCTGCATCTGCTTTATCATCTTTATAATAAAGTAAAGTTATGTGCTTATCCTTTTTACTTTTTGTAAGCTTAGGTGGATAAACTGTGAAGTACTTACCTACTACAGAGTATACATTCATAAATACATAAATTTGCTGTTCGATTTTTGGTATATCGCCAACTTTCATAGGATATTTCATATTTATCTATTATTTTGCCAATATTAAGGCCTACATTTTTATATTTAGTTACTCTGTCTGAATTTTTGTCTGCTGGAAACAGTGGAGATTTTATTGCCCAAAGAAAGTATTTTTGATCGTCATTTTTAACATTTATCTATTCTTTCTTATTCTTAATAAATTCACATATTCAATATATGATGATCCATTTAACTGATTATACTTTTCTATAGCTAATTGTATTCCAATTATTCTATTTAATGTCCAGCCTAAGCCTCTTCTTTGAAATTAAGATAACTGTTTAGTTATTTATTGTATTATGAATTTAATATCCTTTTAATATCTCCTTTATTCAATACTGTATAGTTGGGTGAATAAAATGTAAATAATTCGACATGATTATTATCTTGCTTCTGGCAATTGGTATATAATTTAATACTGGTTTTCAGCCCTCTAAGGTTCCTAAGATAAGTGTGTATTATCTCAAATAACTTATTTTTTACTAAAGTCAAAAAATGAATAGGCTGTACTAAAGTAAAGGTATTTTCAATGTTATATGTTGATATCCTACTTGTAAAAGCTTTATTAACTATATAATTTTTAATGGTGTTTCTTCTATTTCTTTTGCTAGCAAATAAATTATAGAATGGAAATATTTCTTATAATTCCTTTCTATCTTCGGGGTATAATTAGTTCATATCGACGTCAGCTAAAGGCGAATTTGTAAAATGATTCTTGGTTATCCATTCATATATCCTCTTACTTTTAATTCTAGGCTTTTCAAATATGTTGGTATAATAAAGGAATATTTCTTTTAATTCCTTTTTCTCTTGTTTATGAAATAGATTATTAGAGTATGGAAATATTTTTTCCAATATAATTTTTTATATAATTCATTGATATTGGCATAAGAAAATGTCAAATTTGCGAAGTTTCGTCTTCTTTGCCCATCAATAATGAGTGTTATAAGAGTTCTAATTAAATAATCTTTCTTTAGCCTGTTTATATATTTTATTACAAAATCTCTAGTTATAATTCTCAAATCCCTCACTGTCCTATTGCTCAACTCAACTGCTAGATTGTTCGATGCCACAATGCTTTATTTATAAGAAATAAAAGTTTATAAACAAATTATAAAATAAGGACAATTGGGAAACCCGAAAAGTTCATAATCTGTGTATTCACTAAAACAATTTTTCCATGTATTTGCGTGTTTTTCCTTAGTATTTTTATTAGGAGAAAATAATTTTATAGATTTATTCTCATTACACACTTAACAGGTTTTTGTTGGATAGTTATTGTGGTGATTTTTATTTAAATTAACTAATGCAGTATTGTGTGATTTAATATTTTTATGCTTTTTGAGAGACGCATTATAAACATATTTTCCACATTCACACATTACTTTTTCATTTTTTAACTCATAACGACTACTAGCATATTCAATATAACATTTTTTATAGTTGTTAAAATTTTTATCTTTTATGTGTTTATGTGGTGTAAAACTTTCTATGTTTAATGCTTTGCCACACTTTTTACATTGCTTGCATGTGTTATTATTTTCCATTTCAAATGCCGATTCCATTTTATTAATACAGAAAACAAATTTATAAAGAGAAAATTTTTTTTTTGTAATCTTAAATTTTTCAGTCTTATTAAATTTGTTTCCTTTTGAATAACACAACCCAAAATGGAAGCACTCCTCAAGAAGTTAAACAATTCATCTGAATTGACTAAACTATTAGATATAGAAATTGATAAATGCTATGAATCTACAGAATTTCAAATTTACGAATCTAACTTTGTCAAAAAAATAATTGCATTTAGATAGCAGGTATAAAATTACTTTACCATATCGCTATGCAAAGATAATTGACGAATATAGCTTAAAAATGATGAATGACGGACGAGTTATTATAGCATATAAAGGCTTAAAGGAAATAAAAAATGGAAAAAACTATGTATGATATTGTATTCATTGAATAAATTGAATTCCATCCATTATCTTTTCAATAGTTCACGTTCTTTTATCTTAATTTGTCTGATTTTGGCATAAATTTGCTTGATTTAGATTACTCGCTCGCAAAATTAGCATTTTTAGAAAGCGAGAAATTCGCATGTTTTTTGCTTAATATATATATATATATATATATTTTAGTTGCACGAATCCTGCATGATGTGTTCGAATAATTACAAATTTTGCTTGTTTTTGGCTTAAATTTGATTGTTTTTGAGAGCTCCTTTTAAAAATTTTTAGAGCCTGAATTTGGACTCAAAACCTCGATATTTCGATGAAAAATAAGGGGTGAGCTAGGAACGGCATTATACATCTACTAACATGTTGCAAGCATTTAAAAAATATTCCTGGGATGATTCCCATACAGCGTCTTTGGCTTTGTGTAAGTTGGCAATTATCTTATTTATTCTGGTCCGGTAACATTTTCGAGACAAGGCTCTTTATCACAATAAATATATAAATATTATGTCTTTTCGCCGACAAACTTTTGGAAAATGTTTTGAATAAGTAAGATGTTAGCTAGCTGTAAATAGCATGATATCATTTTTGAGACAGCGTGTTAACCGTTAGCACGTATTTTTCGTGATTATATGTGTAATGGGTAGCCCATGGCATTTGTTAAGTTTGAATTTTTTTTTTAATTTGTACAAACATTCGACAGATATATTAAAAACCAACAAAAATTATTTTGCAAGCCTCTGAAGAAATAATTTTTAAATAATACATGTTTCAAAATTATTTGTTAAATTGTCATGGAATTTATAAATTCCTTTATAATAATTTGTATCATTATATATTTTTAAATACTGGCGAGTATCGGCAACTTACTCCGTAGTGTATAGTTTAGCATGCTGGACTGCCAACTCGAATCCCGCATTCGGCACGAAAATGATTTTCATATCATTTAAGTTGTTGGGAAGTAAATGAAATTAATATATGTAAAGAGGAAATAACAATTACTAAAATTTTTTATCGAAAAGTTAAGGGTTTTTTTTGTTATACTACTTATTTCTGGACATCATGCTGCTGCAGGCCCGGCATCGTAACGACATCTAGCCGTCACAGGCCCTGCATCGTAATTACATCCAGCCGTCGCAGGCCAAGCATCGTAACGACATCCAGCCATCTCAGGCCCGGCATTGTAGCAACATCCAGCTGTTGCAGGCCAGGCATCGTAGTGACATCCAGCTGTCGCAGGCCTGGCATCGTAATTACATCCAGCCGTCGCACGCCAGGCATCGTAGCGACATCCAGCCATCGCAGGCCCGTCATCGTAATTACATCCAGCCGTCGCACGCCAGGCATCGTAGCGACATCCAGTCGTCGTAGGCACGGCATTGTAATTACATCCAGCCGTCGCAGTCCCGGCATCGTAACGATATCTAGCCGTCGTATGCCCGGCATCGTAATTACATCCAGCCGTCGCAGGCCCGGCATCGTAACTATATCCAGCCGTCGCAGGCCCGACATCGTAGCGACATCCAGCTGTCGCAGACCCAGCATCGTAACGACATCCAGCCGTCGCAGGCCCGACACTGTAGGCAAACAGTTAGCCGTCTGTCCATATTTCCATCGGGCCGTTTCCGGCATAAGATAGCGGGCTGGTATCAGCTGGCTTGAGTTTGTCGGCTATCTTTAACCGGCCCGAGTCTGGCCCGTATTGTCCGTGTTTGCTGTGGAAGTCACTCGTTGGGCCTGTTAAAATATATATAGATATATAGGCAGGGGCAGTGACTCTTTATTAAGGTTGATTTCATAAGTGCTCATTTTAGCGTAAACAGTGTTTAACGTCTAAAGCTAAAATAGATTGCACTTATAGACTATTATTCCAAGTGAGAGGGCTTACAAAAGTGTTCACTTTACCGTGAATAGCCTGTAAGAAGCATCACCATGCCATTTCGCCACAGCGTACTTACGTATACTGCGGCTGCTGCCACGCCGGCAGAGCTGGTCGCGCCCGCTCCACATGATCTGCGGTCGTGTTTGTTGTTGAGGACTATTCCTGGTGGAGGCAGCGCTCTCCACGTGTCTTCCCAGAACTGCCGCCGTTCGCTATCGAGGGCTGCGCAGATTCATCATTTATCAGCCTCCGAGAATCATGGCGCGCTCTTACCCCTGACCTCAGCACATTGCGGTCTGCACGTATTTACTGGCATTTAATGACAAATTAGAAGCGAGTCACGCATATCCACTACTGCAAGAACACCGGTTCTGTTTGGTGTCTGTGGTAGAACTCACACTCTAAGAAATTATTTATAAATTTACCATATCAGCGTATATGCACTGTGACAAAGCACGTATGGTAAATTATTTCCCCATACACGCATGGTAACGTTACTACAGTCGCTCAGGAAAGAGTCAAATGCGTAGGGAAGTTCCCAACTTTTTATAGTTGCAATGCTAAACATTCCCATATTTCCAGTCTGACATGTAGTATTATTTTCATACACTCTATAAGTTAAAAACTTCCATTACAGTTTATGAAGTTTACCAGAATTTTTTTTACAGTGACCATCGTCCTATTGCTCCATACCAAACCGGGACCTACACATCGTTCATTATTGGCAGGTCATCAACCAATGAGGACCCGAGTAGATATTGACCCAATCAAATGCCCTTCTTCCGTGTAAAAGGACTTACAACCAATCATGCACCATGGCTATAAAAAAAAAGAAATTCCATCGTCAGCGATATCATTGATACTGCGTTGTTGTGTTCTTGTGAGGTCGAGTTAAACACTAGCCGAACAAAGACTGCACATCCGTGCTAGTTTTGTTCTGGACTACAAAGAAATTTTCAAATTAGCTTTCTCGAGCTATACTCGAGCGTATTGTAAAAAGTATTAACCCTTTCAGGCCCACTTTAATTTACGGTTTCAGGTGTTCCAACCCAAATAATTTATGATGCGTGCTGTACAAGTTAACACAGCACTTGTTTTATTGCAACAGACAATGAGATATGGCTATATGGTCTGTTAGGGTTATATGAACCAATTATAAATTAGACCAGTAAGACGGTTTGCGATTCGTTTACTCACAGGTAAGATGATTGGTCATTGAACTTCGCAGTGTACAGAACAGACCAAAAATTACCTACTCGTGCGTAATTTACACAATTGTGTGCACTGTGTCTGAATGGGGTAAGGGCGTTCAAATGCCAAAAAGTTACTTTCTATATTTGATGGGTATTTTATAATTCTATAGTATAACATCATGTAGCAGTTTTATAAAAGTTGCAGTTTTATGAAAGTATTTCTAAAAAATTGCGAAATTAATTTACAAAATGAATTACAGAGTGTATGGGAATTTCTAATTAATAGGTTTTGCCTAGAAAATGAAAGAAAAATTGCATAATTAATAAGTTTCATCACAGTTCAAATTAATTTTGATATAATTAGAATGTGATAAATAAATGCCATGGAATTTCTTGAAGTTATTTAACAATAATATTATTATTTTGAGTTTCACGATACAATATATATGCAAAATAGTTAGAAATTAAACCCTAATTACAGGCGAACACAATGCCCTACTTTCAAGAAATTTCTTCGCTGAGTTCCTAAGACTCCAAGAAACACTGCAGCTTAAATCAAACATTGTGCTCGTATAACTTTCTAAAATTTGTTTGGCCCAACATTTAAGGTTAGAATGCATTTAACTATATTAAAAAACTTATTGAAAGTTACTTTCAAACTAATTTAGCGTTATGGTTAAATTGTTATCGATGTTATATCACGAAACCGTGAAATATGTTAAAAACATAGAAGAAAATGTAGGCACATGAACTGCTATAAAGACTGTTCACGGTAAATTGAGCACTTTTGAAACCAACCTTGCAAAAATATCACTGCCCCTGCCTCCGTACATTTTAACGGACACGCTTGACAGGAATGTGCAAGCAGTTAAGTTGGTAACGAAGGAAGGGAAGTAGTCCATGTCTTAACATTGAATTCAGAGTGTCGGCTAAACATGTGTGTATACTGAAATTATTTCTCGTGCTTTCTGTGCTATTTTTTATTTAATAAGGACGTAAGACATGAGCAAAATTGTAAAATATTTACTTTTATAGTAATTTTCACAGTTTCACTTGACCGACACTTGAATAAAGTTAGCAGGCACATAGCAACGTTGTATTTACGTAGACCCTATGGTGGAATTATAGACAATTTGTACACAAGAAGATCTTAAGCAAGGCTTTCGAAAGTGCTCATTTTACCGTGAACAGCCTATACAAAAATAAGCACGCTTTAACATCGGAGTCGCGTGATATACAACCCGAGTATTTTCGTCCACGCCCAAAATTACCGTCAGTCATCGCTGGCCCCCACCAGCGCCTCGGCAGCTCAAGGTCGTACTCGCAACGTCATCGTCGTATACACAATTAAAGGACACCAGATTAATTTCAATTATGGCGTACGTCCACGAAGTTATAGTGTCGGGATGGATCGACCGTGCAAACGTCACTTCGCCATTTCCGTCCTGGTATCCCATGTGGTGATCTGATGTCAAGGAAAGATAGTTTATAGTTTTGCATGGTTACATCTCCAAGACACAATATTACTGATAAAATAATGAAAAAAAATAATACCATTAACATATGCAGGAATACGTCAGGAAGTACATCCAGACACACACCTAGACACACGTTTACACATACACACTATATATATATATATATATGTATATATAGCATAACATTTTGTGGCATGTGTCTAACCCTGAGTTTTCGTAAAATAAATTTTGCTAATCTCAACTTACAATGAAGGCGTGTGTTGTGTGTTAACACTCATAAAGATATATGTATCATTTTTAAATTTGCCACACATATGGGGAGACAAAATATTACTGTCATGTGTTAAATAGACACAGTGAGTGGACAGTTTATAGCCCTGTCGTTGGGTTGCGAAATTAATACTGTAACACCTCTGAAATGTGCTATAATATTACGTCTAATCTCATTGGCTATCAAATATTATTTCTGTAATACATAATATAAGATATGAATGTGTAATGTAATGATGATAAGATATAATTGTATATGGGTGTGATCCTGATAGATTAGATTAATTATATACCTCGGATAAAATGTATGCTGACACACAAAAATCTGTATATTTATCCATATTCGAATTATCTCTGAATTTTAAAACAATCGACCATTAATTCTAGTAAGCAACCAGATAAGTCTTAATTCGAGTAAATCAATAGAAGCAAATAAAATTACATTAATTTTAATACTGGTAATTGAATTCAACAAGAAACGAGCATAATAAAATCAATTCTAATTTATATATTACTTTTGCATAACTTTAGTTGTGAAATATCACGCTATTCTAGTTTTTCAAAATTTCAGATAACACCAGCCTGCACGTTGGACATCAAAATAATTACCAATATTAGAATTTACTGGCGGTGGTGTCATAAATAGGTTTACTTTTGCCTGGGGGAAAATGCTACTTAGCTGTGTCGATAGCGGAAAATAACGGCAATTCTGCCGATGTCGTGGAGTCATTCTTCACTAGTGTAGAACCCAGGAACAGCTCTTCCGCTCACCACGGACTGTACATCTCCGGGTGGTGCTCAGCGAACTCGTCCTCTGCGGGCCGGAACAGCGGAGGTGGGTGCAGAATCGGAGCCTCGCCAGAATCCGCAGCCAGTAGCACTCCTCTCGCAGAATTGGCTCTCCGAACACCAGACACCGCGTCGTCCTATGTGCGAAGTCGAAAATCCCGAAGTCCTCCTTTACTGGCCTATCCTTCCTTCCGGGCTCATTGTACAGCTTATGTCAAATTACTTCTTTATATATATATGTATATATATATATATATATACACACACACACACACACACACACTCAGCATTTCAATAGTGCGTGAAGAAACCTGGCTCACCGTCGTAAATATTGAACTTTTACTAATCAAATAAGATAAATTAACTTCCATACTCAGGACTATCTTCTTTTCCGTGCTGGCCTCAAACTGATTCCAAATTAGAATGAATAAGTTTTTGTTCTAAAAGACTGTTGTTCGAAAATTAATGAATTGTGATAGGCCGGCTGGTGTGACCAGATTCTTTTGAGAAAAACAAAAGGGGTGCTCGTTACATAGACAAATATCCATGCAAAGAATCCACAGATAATCATTAAACTTACATAGTATACACAACACAACTGCCGAAATAAATAATTATACACGTATCACATTGGACATACATTAAGTATCTTATGCATTACATTAAATATTGGCATTTGAATAAAATTTAGAGACATGGAATAACCATCATAAAGTCATAAATATTGAAGTGTTACAATATATAGCAAGAAAATTTTGTGGCATGATACTATTCCTGAGTTTTTGTAAAATAAATTTTGCTAATCTCAAATTACAAAGAACGAATAAAATACCTTTCAATATTTGCAATTCTCTTTTTGTTATTGGTCTTGTTTATTTTATTTTCTTGAGTTAAGTACAGTAAAATTACGAATACCATAAATAATAATTATTGCTTTCATTAATATAACATTATTATAAACTTTTTAAAGAGGAAAGTTGTAAATTCTGTGTGCATTTATGTCTCCTAGTTGAGGAGTAAGTGAGAGAAATTTAAAGAAATTCATTTTTTGATACCGAACGCCTTTAATAAATTCATTCCCGCAGCTCGTTTGCCAAATCTGACGTCACTTTCAACCAGCATCCACGAGGGGTCGCCGGTGGACTCCACCTCGGCATTAATTAAGGCGTAGTTTAGGAAGAGAGTCGGCTGCTTGACTCGGCATGCGGAAGAGGGAAATTTAATGTGCTGACGGAAGGTGAATTTCCGATATTTTCTCTGTACGTAGCGATACTTGCCTGCTGCGGCCGCGGTCTTATCAGTTTTGAAGCTGTGAAGAGAACTCCACGAGCTGGGAGTCCAGATTGCCACGCTCGAAATAAAAGGAAACTGCTGCGTTAGAATTGCTTTGCGGCGACTTTGCTGAGCGAGACTTAAAATGAGGCAGGTATCAAGTTAAGAATAAACAAAGCTCCGCCCCCTCTCTTCTAGTCTTTTCCAACTCTATTAACTGAGATCTGTCTCCTGTAGCACTCTATTTAATTTAGTTAAATTTAATGCATGCAATATTTTTTATTTTATTTTTTACTTCTCTGTCGCAAGGGTTTTTGCGTCTCTTTTGACATTTTTTTTTCTTGCTCTTCATAGTTAAGACTAGCTCTAAGTAGGCAGTCGTGGCCCCAAAGTGCAGGACATGGCTGCCCAATCCCTCTTTGCCGCGATGCATGTCTCCTTGCATGATTTTTGTAGTACGCGTAAGGGGTTAACCCTGAGACGCAATAAAATCCTGCCCTACCTTCGGGCCTTAACTTTGCATAACACTTAGAATAAGGTAATTTAGAAAAAAAAGTACTTAAAATGAGACAATTATCTTTGGCGTGTGTCTCCAGTCAGTAAGATAATTTTTGACGTGAAGGTTTCGCGGGTTTAATCAGAACGCGTCTCCATATCTCCAAAAATGTTTAAATTTCTGAGATAAGACAACAGACCAAAAGAAACCGGGGTGGGGGGAGGGGGGCGGGGATCGGCGTGTCCATTAGTAAACTACAATTTACAGAAATATTTATTTTTAAACGACGAATTTAAACATTAGAAATGTGATTTGGAGTTACCACTGTTGCCTAAACACACTTCTAGAGAGTAAAGCACGAGAAAAATACACATGCGAATTATGTTAATACAGTTTCCAAACACAACTGCATGCATTTTATCCTTTTATATAATAGCTCAATCACGCAACCATTTTGGAACCCAAATAAATGCTATCGTTATTGTTTTCATGCATAATTTTTTAGTCTTTTAAATAAAAAATTATACACATTGATTTGAATATGTACCACTCTGAATAATTATTACACGCGCCTTTCAATGCGGTAGAAATGATCATAGCGGATTTCATTAGGACACATTATTAGCAGTTTCCGGTGTTAATAATAGCAGTTATATAATTAAGACGGTTCCGTCGTAGTGTCTAGCAGCACGATGTCGACATAATGGAGTGATTTTGCGCAGCGTATATCTGTCTCTTTCTAATTTGTGACGTCACAGCGGTGACAACTGCCTGATATGGCCGATAAGAATGACTACAAATACTGGGTTTTATTTTGTTTGAACAGCAATTAATAAATAAATACAAAGGGTAGGCAAATGGGGTTTATGCAGGAGTTTAGATGAAGAGACGCTTCATGATTCAACATTACTCTTAAATGATCATTTAAATTTGATATATTTTATAGGGAATTAAATATATACGGCGAATTGGATAAAGACAGTAGATGTGGGTTCGGTATAAACTTTATGGACTTCAGAATTTTGTTTTCATACGAAGCTGTTTTAATATGTAATGAAATAATTTTCTTCTGCAACTATGTATACGAAATTATAGTTACTAAGCACATGAATAGTGTTTATTCCCATACTATATTTACAAGTTTATCTCCAGGTTTTATTTGGGGTATTCTAGCCTTAAAATTGTGCGACTTTATACACGAATGTGAGAAATAAGGGAATATTAGGCCGGATAAATAAGCCTACACGAAATTTATGTTATTTCATGCAGTGCACCTAGCATATCTGCTATCAAATGAGCTTTATTTACTCTGTGTCAAGAAACACCTAGCACGTGATAAAATTTTTCTAGCTTATGTACAACCACGAATGTGTGTATCACTGAAGACAAGAGAAATTTTGTTATAAAGAAACGGAATTGAGATTGCCAATATTTTTTTACTCAGTTAATAGCCATCTACTTATCGAGGTAAAATTGTAAGTAGACTTTCTGAAATACAATTCCTTCCCTAATTTCCGAGGTATACAGCAGTATGTAGACAGCCACATAATGGTGTTTTAAAATATTTACATTATTCAGGTTATATAGTTTTTGAAAACACATAACTGTTTGAAATACAATTTTTAAAAATATTTTTAGGCCTGGAAAAATGCTGTGTATTAGGCACTTCACTGAATCCTACAGTATTGTGTTTGATATATTTCAAACACTCACGCTTAAAATGTTCTGGGCTTGTCAATGGCCCCTTGAGATGCTTTCAAATCATGTGTCATATGTAACAAAATAATATTTCTCTTACAAGGAATGCTTTAGAAAAAATGCTTAACACAGCTGAGTATATTTATGATTATAATTTATAAGGCGTCATGCTTAGCACTTAATTTGACTTGTAACAAACCCAACAGTTAAAAGTTAGCTAGGAAACAGAAAGCAATATGTTCAGTGAATGGCACTGATAGCGCAGAGTTGGAAGTAACATATGGTGTACCGCAAGGTGCAGTATTAGGCTCAATTGTATTCTTTATCTACATAAACGACACAGGAGAATTGCCACTATAGGGCTTACTGTCCCTTTTTGCCGACGATGCCGGTATTTTTATAGAGCAAATACGACATCCCAACTATATTATTAGATACAAAAAGATCGGAGTAAGGTTTATGAATGGCTTGTAAACAACAAACTAACAATACACATTGATACAAAAAACTGTATAATTATTACGATATTATCAAGTACTGAAACCTAAACTTTTAAGTTTAATATTAACAACGGGCCTATTTCTCGAGAGAATGTTGCCAAGTACTTAGGCCTAATGTAATACTAATCTAGATAAATCTGAAACGTTCTATAACACTTAGAAATAAACTTGTATGTTAAATAATTGTTTCCTTAAAGATGTCTTAGCTTGTATCATCATAGTACATGTATACGTAAAATAACAATTTGCTACTATTTCTAAGTATAGTCCCTCAGTAGAGCTATGCTCTCTCAGACATTTAATTAATAACTTATTTCAATACGTTAAAGGGCAGTATGTGTTGTGACAAAGGCCTGTGACATTCAAAGTATTTTCTGTATCAGGGCAGTGTATTCGCAGGAGCAAGGAAGTCGTATATGGCTGGTTTTTCGTGTCCATACTAGGATTTTGGGGCCACGGTGGCTGAGCGATTAGCACACTCGCCTCCCACCAAGGCGAACCGGGTTCAATCCCCGGCCGGGTCACCGGATATTCGCAAGTGGGAATCGTGCCGGACGATGCCGTTGGTCGGCGGGTTTTCTCGGGGATCTCCCGTTTCCCCCGCCCCATCATTACAACGCTGCTCCATACTCACTTTAATCACCCTAATCGGCTCTCAAGACCTTGCCGTTAAGAGCTGCCCAAATATTTTCACTGTTCACTAGGATTTTGTTTTCAGTGCGTTACAAATTGCTAGATGACGGTTTAGCCGAGTACAGCTCATTGCATACGAATACTAACAGTAAAGTGATATCTTTAGATATAGTATACCTTTTATAAGATAAAAACCTTTGTAAGGGTGCCATTTTAATATAATTCCAGTAATGGTTAACATTAGGATGCAGCAACTCTTTCAGGATGGGCTCAGTATCGTTGTATTATTCCACTTATAAAACATTTATGATAAATATAATCAAATGCATAGAATTTATCATTAAGTACTATCTCATTCAACTTTCATTCCAAACTCGTCATGCGTGAATAACACTATTTATTTTTCGGTATTTATGCAATAAACATAATTAAAAAGCATTCGGTGGGCCAGGAAAAGGGGGAAATAATGGTATAGATGAAATACTAAATAAAATTCTGGACATGCACATAACGGCTTTATATTCCTTTTTATTGCTTTTTACAAAAAATGCCTTTAGCAGATGAAAATATGCATACTTTACAACTCGCATTAAAAATACAGCATTAATTGGTCACTAAATTACAGCTGGATAACCTGTCTGTGAAAGATTTCACTCTCGTAGCTTTTAAGTAGTCTATTTTGAGTTTCTGGCCTAGCCGATAATTTATTAATGGGATTGCCTAAGTTTGTTTGTTCGGCAAGATATTTATTCATAATAGCTGGCGACAAGACCTATGTTGGTAGATGCGGCATTCATCTATGTACGTTCGAGACAACATAAATCCCCGACGATGTTGTAGTTCCCTTCGTCGTGTATAAATAAAATAAGTTTTCTGAAAGAAAAAGGAAACCACGAAAGTATGTTATTTTTACGCCGAAATGTCCTTGCAGTTCTTCTTTCAAGGTAAGCTATAGTAATAATAATAAATTAAATACATTTAATTTACTGCTAATAGTACGTTGTCAAACGCCGTGTGTTATATGCATATGTTTATTTCCTTGATCTTCATATTTGACGAACATAATAGACTTTGTCGTATTAGACGGTTTACCTTCTTAACGCGATTTGTTCTTATAATAACTTTAAACTGTTTTAATTATTTGACTATCATAACACGCCGTATACTGTCCATTATGTTTGCGCTCGGATGGGTTCTCGCTGATGTAGTGTACAAAACGCGATGCATTCGAACAGCTGATCAATCAGGCATGTCTGTATTTCTCTGTCGGCCATGTCAAGCAGCATGCAATTTTTTCCAAATCGATGGTAAAGCCTGTTCACAGGTAAAGTGATCCCTTTTGGATTAAATCTTTGAAATAAATTCCTTCCCATGGGATGTTTTATGGACACGCGCGCTCTGTCAGTTGCAACCGGAGACGCAGCGGCTTTTCACAGATGAATGTTTACAAAGCGTGCCTGTTATGCCTATCAGGGCGCGAATTTGGGTATCGACTGTCTCTGAGATATCATTGAAGGAACGTTCTGGTCATCACTACTGCCATAGTTTCTCTCAGCGTTACTCGGGGTGTGCAGAACCTTCCATATCAAGGCCGGCGATGATATCAAAAGTTCAACGGGCCTCCGAGCCGGGAGTTTATGAGAGTCGGGAATTTGGGCGATTGTGCGGCATCGAGCAAAAGACGACGAGCGAAAAGAGCAACGAGTGGTGCCGGAAGTGACCAACGGGAGGAAAATAATCTGCGACTGCGAGCACCAGAAGTGAAAAGTGCGATTGGCGGTCTGGACTACTGGACTGGACGCGTGGGTGAAACACATTACAAATGATGGCAACAGACCGACTGAACGTGTGTTAATGATGAGTATGATTTAATCGACTACGACCAAACAGAGACATTGAGAAGGACGTCAATTAAAGTAGAAATATACATGAAATAAATATAGCAATGTTGGCGATAGATAGATTAAGGTTGTAATTAATAGCTGTGTTAACAAATTAAAAATCATATTTAATTCTTTTATTTTTATCGAGACCTCCATCCTTCACGAACTCGGATTTGCCCCTCAGGCATTCATTTAAGAATATTTTTAAAAAATAAAATAAAATATTACCTCAGAGAGTTGGTATTGCCTTTTTTATAAAATAAATGACACTAAGAAAGATTAAGCCGAAGCTGAAGAGCGGGAAAATGGCGCCGGAGCACGAAGGCGAAACGGAATCACCTGAAGGATCAAAGGAATGGAAGAGTTACTGTGCAGCGCTGTTCTGGAGCATTTTAGTAGAGTTTACGCCCTGGTCCTCTGGTGCGCACTTCCTCTTACTTACCGAGGGACTCTCTCTATATCTCTCTCTCTCTCTCTCTCTCTCTTCCTTCGCCCTTATGTCCTCCAGGGAGATAAACAGCGCGATAATTGGGAAGAGAAAGAAAACATCAGGAAGCTGCAGTAACTTCAAACGATGCCGTCTGTCCTGATGTGACATCAGATATTTATTTTCCTTATTTTTTGTTTCTTCTCGTCTCATTCTACGCCATCTTCAGCTCGGCTCTAATGTGCGCTCTGTTAACGGAGAGGCTTGATCCTGCTGCTGTTATTTTTTTAAGTGCTCGAGATGTTATCACGAACACTTCTTTTTGCCAACATACTATTGATCTTTTTCATATAGTGGTTGCTAGAAAACTGTTACAGAATTTTATGGAAATTGATAACATTCTTTACACTCTAAATTTGAATAAACAAGTTAAATCAGTAGAATTATTTTACAGAATATTTTATTAATGAACTGTAATCTACTGGTGAATCAGCAGAATTTCCTGGGGTTTTATTGACAGTGCAATTCGCTAGGAATAATTGTTGAATCAGTGAATATCAGCAACTGAAATGATCGCCAATAGAACTTTACTGATTCAAGTAAAGCAGTTTTCAACAGATCTGCAGATGAAATCGCTGATTCAGAGAATTTATAACTGTTTGGGTTTTTGAGTGCACACTGCGATGGGCAAAACATCCCACAAAGCTTCGCTCAAACAATATAAAGCACAGACGTTACAAATTTCCAAATTTCATATTGGCGGATTACTCAGGACTCTTAATCGTGACTTCACTATGTTATGAAGTTGTCCTTGCAGTCAACTCCATACATAATAGGTTTTGGGGGCGTAGCTTAAAGTAAGTTAAATGAGATGAGATGGTAGAGCTTTTACTGTTACTGAGGGGGTTTATTTTCGTATGAGGCACAGACAATACAAAACACTGTAATATGAAATGTTTGGGGGATCTAATATAACTGAAAATTATATTAAATTGCATTATTATTATGTTTAACTCACGCCACTATTGGTAATGACTAAATTGGACCGTCCCCACCTTAACATGATGCTGGAGGCTATGTCTTGTAGAGCGGCTAGCGGCGATCGGACACACCCATTCTTGATCTTCCCTGCAGGCTGGACGGACGTGGAAAGACGACGCGCTCCGCCTTATATTGGCCTATATCGACGCATTATTTGGTAAGCTGTCCCCGTTTACTGACTGGTGGTAGGCGTTTATGCTGCTGTTTTTTTTTGCAATAACTTGACGCAATCCCTGACGTCATGATTTACTGTCTTAAAGGTGCGATGGTGCGTTCAGGCGAGGACGTCTAATTAAGGCCTGATTATATCATAACAAAACAGTTCTGAAATTGCCACATGCTTTCTGCTCTGCAAAGCTTTCTTTGCCCACCGTCGCGCTAGAGAAAGCTTCTCCGCTGTTTCAAGGACAAGTGATAATCTGAGGAGTGCGCGGAGATTTACAAAAGGCATGCCGCTACCGTTGCGACAATCCTATCGAAGACTCGTGCGCTCCCTCCCTTGAATGTCTGGGGTTATCGTTTTAAGAATGTTCTGGTAATCGCCCCAGCTAATACCAGTAAGACTCGGAGAGCGGGGAACCATCTATATCGGACCTCCTAGCTGACAGTCTAGAGTTTGGAGTAGTGCACGCCCTCAAGCGGTAGGCGTACGAAGACGGCGAAGTGATGACAGTGCCCAGCTGGAGTGAAGTCTGCGGACTGCGAGCCTCGGTACGATAGAGGGTGAGACTGAAGGGTGGGACTACTGAACTGGATTCACGAGTGACAGACATTTGGAATTGTGGCAATAGACAGATTTAATATGTGTAATTTACACATATTAAGGCCGGGTTTCATCATGCATGGGCTTATAGGAAATTAAATGCTAAATTCGAACAAGGATCTCACAGTCTTTTTTTGTGGTAGTATTTACAACTAAATATTTTTTTTTGCTAGAGATTGGACGGATCTAGATTTGTGAACCGTTTTAATTTTAGTTTTTTAAATTTTAAATTCACCTTTTTACTATTTAAGAAAAAGTAACAATTTTCTGAAAACTGAAAAAAATTACATTTAAAATTAAAAAATTAATATTTGGAAGGTTTACAGATCCAGATGCGTTCATTCTCTAACAAAAAACCTTTAATTGAAAATACTGTCACAAAAGACGACTGAGAGATCTTTTACCGAATTTAGCATTTGATTCCCTACACGCAGATGCATGGTGAAGCTTGGCCTTAATTAAGTGACTGTAACCAGTATAGAGACAGTGTTAAATAATTTAATTAGAACTGAAACAAACATTAATTATTCCGCTCACTGAGCATAACAAGTGCAATAACACGCAATAGGTAATTTAATGGTGTAAATAATAGATGCGAGAATATTTATAGTACGATGAATAAATTAATAATTAAATTGTAGTTTTTTGTTTTATTAAGACCTACATCGCTCACTAACTTGGATATGCCACTCTGGTGTCTTGTAACAATATTTATGTGATTAATATACCATAAGAATGCGCGTGCACGCACAGATTTTAACCAATAAGCACTTATTGAGATTAAGTAATGGTGTGTTTTAAAGTGCGTAAGATACGTGTATAAACACGAACAAGATTAAATTTGTACAATCACAGTATGGACAAGCGATATTACATCAGGTAAAAATGTTGTGTCAATTTGTGGTAGCACCGGTGTTTGAAAATACAAATCACAAACAGAAAAATCTGTTTGTGGTCTGAAATGATTAATCAGTTTAAGTTTGTGGATGGCAGTACCGCGGTTATCTCATTTAAACTCATCTCAACAGTGGCTGCATGTAAGTGGTGTCAAGCAATACTTATATATTGCAGGATAACGTAATACTAAATACATGTGGTTACGCAAGAAGGACGAAAAGGTATACGTTACTCGTTACTACCAGGATTTTAAACTAATCATGTTTAGCTCTATGATAGGCCTGTTAGTTATACGGTTAAACAATTCTCGTAAATATCTGGAGCACCAACAAGTGTAACACCTCAACAAAAACGTAACATTCACAAGAAAATTATCGTCGTAAGAAGGAAATTTCGATTCTTATTTGAAACCAAGTGTTCACTCTTGAGGAATGTTTTTGTGTACATACGACGACAATGAAACCTATTTCCTGATATACACTTTCGGTAGATTAATTACAAGTAGCAACAGCCTGAAGAAATGTATCTTAAACACTTTCATTGTAATTCATACACCATTCCAACTTGAAGTGAGTTCTGGCTTAATTTTTTCTGCACTGTTAAGATTTCCAGTTTCCCTGACTACTCATTTTTTACTGTAATCCACGATACCTTCCCTGGAAATTCATTAAATTATAGTGTATACTGAACACCTAAAACGTTAATATAATTCGTATTGACACCAGAACAATTTCAAAAACCGCGAGAAAGCCCTATGCTGTCTTTAGTGGAAAAATTTGCTGTGATCGCGGTATCACTTGTTTGCTTATTAAGTTTCGTAGAGAAGAAGGTTTTAAAAAAATTATATTAAAGCTCTTTAGGTGTTTACGTTATACTGCAATGGAAACTTGTTTGCTGGACTAACTCTAGGTGATATTTCCGGTAGTAAGTTACATACAAATTTAAGTTACATATATGCTTACGTCTCTTGACAGCAGGAAAACTGGAACAGACTTTCTCGGAATCTTTCCTACTCCCATTTTAAAGCAATAGATTTAAAAAAGGTACCTTAAAACATTCAATCTATATCCCCTCCCCATGCTGCCATACTAGCTGTACCCGCGCCAGTCACTGTTTGTAGTAACGATGCATGCAGCTGACGACTAAGGTGTTGTTCAAAAGTCTGTTCCAGTCGTGAACCGACTATAGTGCCATCTATACAGGACGATTCACGAGGTGTTACTGCATATCACAGGGCTTATTCCTTACATTACTTGGAGAAACATATGTCATATACATGTGGGTCCTACTCCCAATGTTTACAGAGTAATTAGGAACATTTGAAAAATGACGAATAAAATAATAGCCCTTTCAGAAGTAAATAAAGTGATGTATTATCAGAATAAATTATTTACTGTTGAGCATCACAATTGTATCTAAGAAGCTTACAAAATATGTTCGAAAAAGTTTCCGTCTACTTCCATACACTTGGCTACACGCTTATGAGCCGCATTTCTTGCTCTACGTAGTTGCGCACGGCTGTCTTTGATGTCTGTAGCTGCATGCATGACACGCGAAAGTAGTTCCTCACGTTTCTGTGTATTCCTTTGGTAAATAATATCCTTCATCCATCCTCATACGCAATAATCTAGGCATTTCCAATTTGTCGAATTACTCTGTAAACACTGGGAATAGGACCCACATTTACATGACAAATTTGTGCTCAAAATGATCTAATAAACCCTGTGAGTGGCGGTAACTCCTCGTGAATCATCCTGTATATAAACCTTTTGAATACAAAGCGACAAGCAATACTGCGGAACAAAATTTACGAGAGACAATTATTGAAAAATGCTTTAATGGGAGGTTAAACCGCGACATCATTGTGCATTTTCAAACGCCAACATTTCGCACTGCTTGCGTACGGACTAAAGGTTTGACAACCTGAAATAAGTTACGCTATCAGTGTTGCTCCATCACTGAGGATGGACATGCCGAGTGTATAAATTTTGCAACTGTCAGAGGGCTTCAACACTTTTTATATAGTTTGATTTTTTCCGCCGCAGTAAATTGAATCAAATGCAAATTCAGCCCCAGGGCTATTTCTGAACTGCCGCGCCGCGGGTGAGATAAATATTTACTGCACGTGGAGTTTCTTCACTGTGTTCTGTACATTGTTATAGCGATATGTCGCATCGAACGTGATGTGAAACCCAGTAGAAAAATAATTAACACACCGTGGGATTGCGACGAGTGTGAAGTAAAGGATCATGTATCTGGTTTGCCGGTCACTATTCCCATTTGTCTACATGAGCTGTGAACTTGCTTGGTATACAAGAATTATATTCTGAGAGGTGAGTTGTTGACGTTAGTTAAATGGAATTCGTTCCGATTTATTTTTATTTCTTAGCAATAACGTACAGAGCATAACATCTGCAGTCTTACTGATTTCAAGCTCGAATTCTTTTTAAATTGTCATCAGTGTTTAGTGAATCTTTGGTAGACTCCCTTGCAAAGACCACAGTTTATTTTAGAAGGCTCATGGTTCGTGCCCTTCCTAGGTCCAGCGACAGTCTCTGGAATACCGCAGTTGCGAATAGCGAAGAAGTTTCACGAGAATTATGTACCTCTACCATGGGCCCATGGCCACTGCCAAATTGCGAAATTAGGCCAATCCTTTATAATCAGGGACACCCGAATTTCGCGAAAAGATTCACGCACACGCTAGATATCAATACATTACGACCGTATCAGAAAGTTTCCTCCTTGCTTATTGGCGGCGTACGTCTGTGAGAAGACATTTCTTAATTGACTAGCAAATCAGAATTAACTAAGTCCAATACTGCACGCCTCTGATTCATGGGCAGGCACTTGAGACGCTTAACATCTGGATCACCCAATCAGTACAGCGGATCTGAGTTAAAGTTTTATGAAATACAACTGGTCGTGAAATCTTTTCGCGAAATTCGGGTGTCCCTACTTATATTCAAAGTAGTGTACTAGCATATCAACGCACTTGCTTGAGTAAACAGCGTGCTAACCTTAGTAAAAAAACACGTGGTTTGGACAGTTGTGTAGGAAGAAATGTAATTCGATGTTGGTAAACCTGAGAGATTTTGCTGTGCAACTGTCATGCGCACTCTAAACCCATGTTCACGGCACGCCACGATATTCCGAGTTAGATGATCGGTAGATTCGAATTCTGACTTGCACTAACTCAGTTTTGTAATCGTTAAATATTATTCGTAAGTTCTTGACTGGTCTAATTCCTTCATTTGAAAATTAGTAAGTGGATAGACTCTACATGAATCTTTCCTACGAAAATTAACTATAGACTATTCACGGTAAAGTGAGCACTTTTGAAAGCCCTCTCATTTGGAACAATAGCCAATAAATATATTTTACTGTAGCTTTACGCGTTAGCTTTTGAGTCCAGAGGAATATAAACACTGCGTTTATTACTAATACGATAATATTTAGTTTAAAATGTTATTAAAGGATAAGAAAAGGACAGAAAGCAAAAGTAACTAGGGCCTCAAAAATGCCCACTTTACCATGAACTGCCTGTACTCGATAGTCACTCAGCGAACAATCTTAGGACAGCCACTTTAAATTGAGGATTTTTTTAATCATAAAAATCGGCGTTATATTTCCATCCATTTCCAATTTTTAGCTGGTGTGTAATCCACGTTTAAAAGGCTTTGAAAATTGACTTTGACTCGGTAAATTATGCCAAAGACTTATTTAATTGCTTATTCCTTTTACCTCACTCATAGTATCACGCAATAACAGAATTTATAATTTCGTTTAAATATTAAAAATTTAGCAAGTAAAGTAGAATTTTCAAAAAATCTGCTGTTAAGTTGACGGTTACGCACAGAGGCAAAAGACGAAAGGACTCTTAGTACTTTTGGTTCTGTAGTAATATGTTGGATCAGTGGCGGCTGGTGACTTTTGAAACTGGGAGGGTTGTAGCGATCCTAACTCATATCATTAAAAATATCATTTTTTAAATGGGCACAGTGATAAATATATTGTGTACGACAGGCTTAAGTAAGTGTAGCTAATGTAGCTAAATACAAAAAATAAGTGTGGTTGTTTGAAGAAAAATGTATCATCGCCCGATTTGTAATGATTAACATACTGTGGCCGCTGGTTTTGATCTAATCTCTACCACAGGTATGTATTTGTTTTAAGTTTTTTAAAGTTACATGCCTTCCAACCAGTACCTACATGGTGTGGTACATTACACGAGGCGACGAGAGATAACATAATAATACCAATTCTGCCATACTATTGATGATAATAACTTAAATATACTAAAACAAATATTTTTAAAACCAAATACTAATTTGCATAGCCTACAGTACATACAAAATCCATGTAAAATTTAAATTAGAGGATGAAAGTGGCATATCTTAATTAATATATTTGTAAAAAAAAAAAATCCATTCGTCAACCTGTACGCGCTATCTAACTAGCAATGTATATTCACCTTATCAAGCAATGAAAATTTTATGGAATTTTTTATATGTTGCGAACATGATTTATGTCTTTTAACTTTGTCTCACAAATGTTTTAAATCTTTTACCCCATTGACTGTCCACGCAACATCATTAGGTTTTATTAGCAAAAAAAAAAAAAAAAATTAAACAAAATAACACATTTCCAACTTCACACCCACATAGCCAGTCCGCGAAATTATATGTACTTACGTCGAATTTTCTCGTATACGAACCATTTACTACCTTGGCTTTGTTGTTGAATTATATTTAACTGCGGCCTTGCTGGTCCCAGATTCTGTAGCTCTAGTTTATTCTCGTAATTGAAAATCTTTGTCGTAATAAGGTTTAAAATGTTACTCGCCGAATTAACAATTATATACAAGTTTACACAACACGACATTACCAACAATTCAACCCTGCTTCTGACCGATGCTCATAGCTCATCATTAATTAACAACAAACTCATTCAGAGTATTACTCACTATATTTGAAGCTCACGAGAGTTTGAACGATATCTATAAATAAAAAAATATTCGAAATAAATACAAGCTTTTTAAAGAAATGTGTTTAACAACTGCAAAAGAGTGGAGCGCGAAAGTGTGCTTTGTCAAGTTCCAGGAAACCATTTTTTTGTTTGAGCAGGGGCGCGCCCAGCTCTCTCCGATTTACAGCATGCGATTGGCTGAAAAGGGCCGAGCCCCTGAAGTCTTCCCTCCCTCGTGTAGCACCCCGAGTCATGTGTTCGGTCATCTCTCTCTACTAGCTCTACCCACTTCGGGGCGAAGTATCTGCCGCCCCATCACTCGACATTTCCAAAAACATTTCTCTCGTGACAAGAGTCTCGTCCATCTCAAAAACATTCGCTGCGAAATAACCTCCGTATTCGTACGCAGTATTATTTACTGAATAGCAGATAAGTAGAGGTATGCCTTCTGAGAATTTATTAGGAGGGCTGCACCCCGCAGCCCTACCTCAGCAGCCGCCACTGTGTTGGATACCGACTTCCGATTACTGAAGTAAAAATACTAGTAATGACTAGAGATCCGAGAAATTCGCGAGTTCAGTGACATGTAGGCTAGACTTCACAGTCTTATATACTCTCATACAGATATCAACTGTTTATTGGTTGATTGTTGTGGTAGCAAAAGGCGGTGGTTAGGCGCACAATTTATTGCATTTTTGTTATTGGCTCATTTATTTCCTGGAGGTGTCAAACAACACGTCGACCAATTACAAACGTAACATTAATGTATAGGCTGTTCGCGGTAAAATGAGCAATTTTGAAAGCCCTGGTTGAAATCTACTTGTATGCACGTTATGTATTCTTCCGCCAAATGTAGAGTTAACATTGCAATGGGCCTCATAAATTTATTCATGCGTCGATCAAGTAAAACTGTGAAATTTTTAGGAAAGTAAATATCATACAAATCGGCTCATTTTCACACTTCAATGCATTAAAAAAAACGTAAAGCGAAAAAAATAATTTTAGTTTAGACAAATTGTTACGTAACACTTTTTATTTAACGTGAAGATGTGGAACTATTTTCCATCCATCGTTACCAACTTTACTGGGTAAATGTCCCTCAGTGCACCTATTAAAATATAGGACAATGCGTTCAGGGGCAGTGACTTTTTTCTAAGGTTCATTTCAGAATTGCTCACTTTGTCGTGAACAGTCTTTAAATGTATGCGAATTCCAACTTGTCTGGAAATGAACCCGCGAAATTCTCGGGTCTCTAGTAATGACGTAATTGAAACGCCCATTTTTGTCGCGGACGGACAGACAGAATACTTGCGAACGGGACGGACCTCGGTGAACTCCCAGGGGGCCGGGCGCGATATTAATATCTCCGGAGTGCCGCGATCGTTTAGCTTGCCGGATTTAGGGCGATGGTAAATAAACCCGCATCCCGGATTGTTTAGAGTGAAAGTAGCCTGCTACGTGAAGTATCACCTGGCGCGCTAATCGCGTCCCGCTGCCGTGGGCATGGACGAACGCCCAGTTGCACCCAACATCTTTCTCGATCCGAGATCAAATGAGCTTAGTTCCGTACCAGGATCCAGTTTGATCCTGGTACGGAATGTAAAAGTGTTGCGCCATCGAAATTTCATGATTCTGGATTTCCGATTCGTCGATCTTAGTTCCAAAGTGAGAGATCGATATTAATTATGAGACAAATTTTACTATTGGTTCGTAATATATGACGTCGTGGAAGTAGGTTTTTTTTTTTTCACTGTAGATAGAACTAGATGTGCGATGTTTTATCTGTTTTAAGTGAATTATTGTTCTACGAATTTTAATTTATAAGATTCAAGTGCGTATAGAGTTTTTTTTTTCCCCAAGAAAACAATCGAACGTAGTTCTATCTGTTAACCTATTTTCAAGCTACATTTGTCGACGATGGCTGCTGATCTCGGATCGAGATTTCGAACCACCAATTTCGACGGTTCAAAAAGAAATTCATCTCGATCTCCAGTCCAGCTCTGAACTCGAATGGTGCAACAGTTTTCTGTGTTGATCTTAGATCCGATCTAGCATCGAGTTTCGAACCACGATGGTGAAACTCGGCATAAGAGGTAGACAGGTTATTGGCCTTCTGCGCATGTACCGAGGGTGGGTGGGGAACGCATTCTTGGTTGGGGGAGGGGGCATACTACCATGCTAACAACTTGCAATGTTAGCAAATTATTACAATTTTAAACTTGTGGGTTATGTAAAAGCTATTTAATGTTATTGACGGAGGTTTGCATGCTAAAAAGAGGTGGGGAAATAGTAGCCTTCGTCATTGTAACATTCCTGGTATATTTATTTATGTATCGCTCTTCGCAAGAGGGTGGAATCGTGAAGCGCCTCCACCAACTAACATTCTTGGTTTCAGACTGTTCAACGTGATTTTATTTGGAGGGAAGCTAACCCACAGGTAGAATACTTTGTAAAGCTTTGATAGTCACTGTATTAGATAATTATTGTCTACATTATTATCGATATTATAATCATTTAGTACTCTCGGAGCTTAACGTGGGTTACTGATATATTATTTAATTGCAATCAATTTGGTAATTAGAGATTTATAGCCACGGTTCTATACAAAATCTATTTGGAATGTCGTCACCTGAAGAGGACTATGTACTGAAACGTTTTCTGTGAAATCGTCGTTTGCGCGCAAACGCGTATCTCGATAAATAAAAGTTATGGAAAGAAAGGATAAAAAACAATTGTATATATCCGTATCTTTTTACATTTGTCATATTAAGTGTATTCTTGGAGAAAAAAATCCTGAAATTGGTGAAATATCGCAGTTTTAAAGCTTGCCTATACAGTTTTCTTCAGCGGCAAGCGAAAAGTACAAAGATACGGACGTAGTTTAATATGTGGTCTTTCATCGCGTGTAATGAAGTCGCACTGTTACAGATCTAATTTGCACAGTACAGCGTTACGACGGGAACACTGCACGCCTTGAGCGTAGTAGCGATGAGGCTCTAGGCGTGCGTGTTAGTGTCGCCCGTATCGCTCCCTCACTTCTTGACCTTGGACGCGCAGGTACATAATACCTTAATAACGTTGCCTAAGGCTGATCTCAATCTCAGCTACGGCGCGGCTGTCGAAACACCCATGCACGCTCCATCTTCACTCGGTGGCGCCTTGGTCAGGTAAGGCCCTCTCCGCTGCTCCGCTCGCCTTAATGTATGTTCCGTGTTGATAAAATAACGTTCCTGTTATTGAAACGCCAGTGGCCCGTGTCCTGGTTAACGTGTTCGGTGCGGCGACCAGCTGTTCCGCAACATCATGCTTATGATAAACCAAACTTGTTAAATTTAGATTTGCATTTCTCAACTCATCTACGTTCACTAACAACACAGACTTTTCGTAGGCAATCAGGAGAAAAAATGTTTCCCTAGTGGTGAAGTTTTTTCCCCCTATGAAAAAAAGGTAAAATAAAAACAAAAATACTTGGTTGATTAAGAAAGAAAGATTTTGAATGCATTCACTTTTTGGGAAGTAAATTACTCTATATACCCATTTACTTGTATGGTTTTGTAATGGCCACAAGTTTGCTAGAAACTGGCGAATAGCAACTCTTATTTTTGCTGATTAACTCAAAGCAAAATATGCAGAAATACGAAAGGCACAGCTACAAATCAGCTAGCCACAGTTCCAATTTAACTTAATACCTCTCTGCATTTGCCGCCAAGTGTGCTTAATTTCGTCGTTTCGATAAGTGTTACTGTACCGTTTAGAAATATTACAGACTATAACAACGGGGTTGCACAGAGATGTAAACACTTAAAAAAAGGACGGGTTATTTTTTTTTTGCCAATCGTTTAATCTCAATGGCCGCCCCATGAATCTAGCGTATGATTGTGTGTAACGAACAGCACCAGCTACACAAGAATGCAGAAATGAAGGCAGTATACTGTGCATTGTAAAGTTTCACATGCGATAGGTGCATCATGTAATTGCAGTACACGTTAAAACACGCCACAGTACAGTACAAACATAAGAACCGATCCAGCGGGCCACAAAAGGGTTCCAAAACACTTTGCTATACGGCCAGGATTTGTTGAAAATATTCCCCGCCCATTCGTTGGCATGCGGCCACGCGCCCCATAGTATTACCGTGCACATTATTCAGCATCTCCTAATCGACTGTAGTTACCGCGGCACGAAATTTTGCCACCCTGTCCGCAATGACATTTAAGTGTAAGCAAGTTCATGTGGTGACCCCGTAAGAAAAAGTCTGAAGAACGACGGAAGTCTCGCGATCTTGCATGCCACAGTACAGCGGCCACCAAGTCGCAAGTGGCCCAAACAGGGTTCAACCGATTCTTTGTGGGGGGTTTAGCGGTAATTCACACGTCATGATACGCTAGATTCATGGGACCACTGAGTTCTAATTGGTTGGTCATAATACAAAATTACACGTATATTTTCTTCGCAGTTTTGACTTGTCTCACAACCTCGATGATACAAATTGCACAACTCATATTAATTAGTAGTTTGGAAGGGTAGATTTGTAAGGAACGAATGACCGTATTTACGAATATCTCTCACTTTTGTAATATTTTCGCGTATGTTACCATCAATTTACACAGTGTTGTTCTAGCCGAGTTTCAAGTGAACAGCGCAGGCAGTAGCTCGTGTTTCAATCAGTCGCGTGATGAGGCAGCGTCGCGGTCCCCAAATTTGTGGCGCCAAAACGACATTGCCCCGACACTGAGCCCCCGCGGCCGCTCTCATCACGCACTACTTGTCAATAATTGGCCGGTTGGCGGGGATGAAACGGGTGGACTGCAACAAATTGCGATCCTGTCTCGTCGTTCTCCTCACCCCCTCCCCTTGCTGGCAATACACCCCTTTTCCACCACCCTCGCACACATCACGACTAATTACTCAAATTACCACGGCTGTCAGTCGAATGGGGGAAATCCTTCACCCCCCTCCCCACCCCCCCCCAATTCGACGGCGTGGCAACATGTGCGCCACGATGATGAACATGGAAGAAGGGGGTAGTCGCGAACCCTACATCTATTCACTGGTTTAACCCTCCCGGGGGGTGACAAGTGGCGCGCTAATGCTGAATTCCTGCTCGCCTCTTTGCAGACCGGAGGTGGCGAACCATAGCCCGCGTCGGACACAATGACGCCGACATCAAGGCTGCATTCACCGCTCGTGATGCATTGCACGTTTGTGAATTACGTGACCGGCTTCACGGCAAGGTTAACTCACATAATAATTTGCGGCGGGGGAAGCCGTTTCTGTCCTATTCAACCTGTCCCAGAATGCCGCACTCCGTTAAGTATCATGTTTGCGTGGTCCGGAAACCAGACTACAGTGACATTTCCTGCCAGGCTTATAGTGCGCCTCAATTAATGAGCTCGCGCGGAATTCCTAGTAAACAATATTAACACATCGAGATCTGCACGCATTTGCTGGTAATTAAGACAAATCAGAAGTGAGTCACCTATATCCACTACTGCAAGAACACCGGCTCTGTTGGTGACTGTGTTGAAACTCACCATCGTGCTGTCGTGCTATTGGTCCATACCACATCGGACACTACACAGCGTTCATTATTAGCCGGTTATCAACCAATGGAGAGCCGTGCTGATATTGATACAATCAAATGTCCTTTATCGTATAAAAGGATTTACAATAAATCATGTCCGTTTGTGTGGCTATAAAAATAAATTCTTTTGTTAGCAATTTTATTGTTACTGCGTTGTGGTGTTCTTGTGAGATCGTGTTAAAAACACTAGCCGAACAAAGACTGGACATCGATGCGAGTTTTGTTCTGAACAAAAAAGATGTTTTCAAATTAGCTTCGCTCGAGCTACACTCGAACGTAGTCTACAAAGTGTCAATATACGGCCTTTCATTGAGTGTAATAAAATCCCACTATTACACATCTCATTTGTACGGGAAAGCGGAACAGCTGAAGCACTGCACGCAGGTTCACCACCTTGCGCGTAAGAGCGACGGGGCGCTGGTCGTGCGTATTATTGTCTCCCGTATCTATGTGACACGAAAGCATAAGGGGGGGGGGGGGAGGAGGAATCCCGGGATTATGTACTCTTAACGGCCATTACACACTTGATACGCAGGGCAAAGTCGTCTTTATCGCTGCTGCGCCTCTCGGCCTCGAATGTTGAAAAGAGCCCCAGGTAGACTGGCCCCTTGACAAGGGATCTCGAGCTCACCATAGTCATGGAGGACTCGTAATCTCCCTATTATTTTATTCAGGACCATATGACGTGAATATTGATGCTTGATCTGTTTCCCTATCGTTCGCCTGCCAGTTTCGATGTCAAAGACACAAGGAATGATTCGTAAGTCTGATGGCAGACAAACATGTCTTGAAGAAACCGTTAATTCAATAAGACAGGGCCATTGGTCGGTCGTGGTTCTCACAGGTAAATGCTGTTCACGATAAAATGAGCACTTTTGAAATCAACATTAGAAAAAATAACTGTTTATATTTTAACGGGTGCACCGAGTGACATGCGCCTAGTAAAGTCGGTAATGATGGATGGAAAGTAGTTCCTTATCTTAACGTCAAATAAAAAGTTTTATGTAACCATTTGGGATAACTTAAATTATTTCTTTCGCTTCCTGTTTTTGTTTAATGCATCTAAGTGAAAAGAACTCCCAGATTTGTAACATTATTTACTTTTCTAATAGTTCCACATTTTCACCTGACCGACGCGTGAAGAGTGATGAGGCCCATGGCAATGTTAATTTTACATAAAGCGCAAGACTACACAACGTTCATACAAGTAGATCTTAAGCAGGGCTTTCAAAAGTGCTCATTTTCCGCGAACCGCCTATAGGGGCAGTGACATTATTCAAAGGTTAACTTCAAGAGTGCTTGAATAATCGTGATCATTCTGTAGAATAGAAACCTTACGGACAAGGGCCGAGGAGGTCCGTATCGCCTAGAAAGGAATTGGAAAATCGCTTGGGAAAATCTAGACCTCCAATGCATTCAAACAGGACCAAACAAACTAGACTACTCTCCGAACACTGTGTATACTTTGTTAGATAAGTCAGCTAAATTCGCTGCACGTCGTGGCCACGCCAAAAGCTACTTTTGATGCAAGACTAGTCATTCCTGTCCGAGGAGTTGGTGAACAGAGATAATGACCTGGGAGAGAAGTAATGATTCGGAAATTAGATGCTCCTTTCGCTACAAGTTATTATTATTTTTTAAGTGGGTTCATTTATAATTTCATGGGGATCGTTAGTGATTAGGAGGGGGGGGGGGGCATCTCCCTCCAAGAATTTGCTTTTCTTGGCCTTGCGTTGTACGGAGTTTTATTAAGTTCGGCGGTAATTGCTTTATCTTGACTGGCAGTGGTTATATCAACGTTACATTAAATGAAGGTAGAGTTTCCTTATAAGGATTATGTTCATATTGACATCTTCGATTCATATGATTTTAGAAATGTCGGCGTAACTTTTGTCTCTAGCTCCAAACAATAAACAATATTTATGAATTGTTTAATCATAGTTAAATTTTTTGATTATTTTTTTTTGTTTCATTGCTTTAAAATTGAATATTTCGTGCAAAACTTATTTCTTACTTTCTGTGTTTTATAACAAAGTTTCAGAATTTAATTTCGTATATCTACATGAAGTACCTTCTCATCAAATTATGATTTAAATTCAACAGCGTGTAAGATAATAACTGGTTTTCGGAAAGTTTATGCTCCCCCTACCCCCTTCCTTCAAAAATAATCTATAACTGATGACTCCCGTGACATTTATCTACGTGAAAAGGTTAATTCTGTAGAATGTAAGAGCTCCGTGCTCACGTGGATCAACAAAGAACAACCGCACTCAAGGAACTCGCGTGTTAAAAAAAACACATGTTTCGAGGAGCTACCGAAGACTTGGCAAACACGCCAATGGCGTCTAAAAACGGATTAAAAAAAAAAAAAAAAACTCACATTCGGGAACGAAACACTCCACCAAGTAGTAACGTTAGGCAACAGAGCAAGCACAGCTTCCTGGATCCTGAGACTTCCGCGTTCGTTCACGCGTGTACAGTTGAACGGTGTTGATTAAATCTCATTCGTTATTACGATTGGCACGCATGACTAAGATCGAGTCCGAAAGGGCAGATTTTGTTGACAAAGTGATCACGTGTCCCGGTTTTGTACACAGAAATGGTGACGTATTTGGTAATTTGGTATTTTGTATCTAGCGGATGTAAGAAGAAAAAAAAAGACAAAATCAACACCATGTTGAATTTGACAATCAAAACACACATGCCAATACGTATTTAAAAAGTTTTTTTTAAACAAATAACTGTTCATAAAATACATTAGGCTTGTTTCAAAAAGCAAGTACGTGTCGTGGTTTCAAAAAGCAAGTACGTGTCGTGCTTTGTTTATATATTACGCGACAAAATTTTTTTTAAAGTCGTTATTGCATAATTTATTATTTTATTATCTGTTTACATATTCGTAGCATTACAGTGATGTTTGTAGAAATATTACATTAGTTTTAAGCATTCTATTTCGATAAAAATAATTTTCACTGTTAATGCAAAAATGCGTTGCCGCTAGTGCTAAACAAGTAACTCTCGGCATGTCCGAATGGAAACTTACGAAATGACAAATTACAAAATAACGAATATGTATTTTCGGACACGGCCAATCTTGGGTAGTCGCTCGTTCAGTTCCCGCCAATTGCACGGGAATTTTAGAAGAGAAGTGCGGACGAAATGCACCATGTTTATTTTTCCCTACCACATTCAGCATGTTCTCTCTAAGTGAAATAGCGGGTATAAAGAAATTAAAACTGTTACTATTGTGTAAAGTTAGATTCTTTAGGTCATCGTCTATTTTTTTTTTTAATAAACCGCTCGTGACTTACTGCGATCAAGACGTTTCATTACGAAAGCTCGAGCTACCGTCACGGGCAATTATTTTGGTTATACCTCTAAACGAAATGTTGCCATTTGAATCATACAGATTATCAAAGAAATAATCAATATATACCGGATTGGCGCAAACTGCAAGGGCGTGTAGTGGACAATGAAACAACGATAAAGGTCCTAATGTACATCTGTTCGGATACCAATCGTTTCCGAGATATTACACACGCAAATGTGCAAGCATTGCATTGTTGCAACACTGTTCATGCCGTATGTTCCAGGTAACAGCCCTCACAGTGAATGTAAACAGCGGTGCTCTCTCGCACTGTAAATACTAATAGGAAAATTACCCAATAAGTGTAAGATAATATTCGCAAACTTTGAGTGGGGGAGGGGGGGGGACATAGTTTACCTTACAGTCAAGGTAAAATTACCGCACTCTGGAGTAAAATTCACGTACATGGTAGTGGAAAATCCCTTACATGGATGGGAAAACTACTTTACGACGCATGCATCTCTTCATCAATCTCAACAACCAAATTTGGTAAAAGGGGGGGGGGGGCGAAGAAACAATCCTCTAACTCGCTAATATTCACTCACGCTATAATGCAGTCGTCGTGGTGCAATGGATAGCGCATCGGCCTATCATGTTAGAGGACCATGGTTCGCGCACTCTCACCAACAAGTGTCGAGGATTGTAATGTTGATGTTTCGGTTACTATTCGTCAGCGGATATAGGTTATAAATAACTAACACTTGATAATATTCCGGGGTGGTTTTAAATATAATTGTATTATACAATATAGATAATTTTCCCTTTCTTGTATGGGATCCCCCCCCCCCCCACTTTTGTCATGTACTTTCCCCGTACAATTAGGGAATAGTACATTACTTGTTATGTACATTTACTCCACATTTAAGAGGTAATTTTACCTTATATGAAGAGGTAATTAGTTTCCCTTACCTGTAAGGAAATTTTACCTCAATTTTTTTTTACAGTGTAGCAGGATTTGAAGCAACTGTCATTGCTCCTCACACATTTTCTAACGAAGAGATGGCCAACCTCCATTCCATGTACGGACGTGCAAATGGCAACGCACGATAGGCAGCACGATTGTACCACGAATCACTGATTGGCTGATTGGATTTCGTGAAAACTCGGCCGTCGCTAGTAAATCAATCAACTTTGCTGTCAGTAGATGTACTATACAACGGATAACACTCAGCTACGAGTTACAGAATTAATAGTCTGTACACAGTAGAAGGCACATCTTCTAATCTTCATTTACATTTTACATTGCGTTTCCAAATACTGGCGCACTGGTATGTCGGTGGAATCGACAAACTTGTAACCAACACGCCCGTTTGCATATATTTGAAATTTCAGTATATGTTTCCATTAAATTATTTAAATGTGTAAATATCCATTCATAATTGTTTGCATTCCCTGGATGTAATTTCATACTTCATACTTTTTCAAATGTATCAAATCATCCTCAAATTACTTAATATTTGGAATAATAAAATTTTGGCGTGTGTATTCACCAGGAGTACGGGTTGAAAACGTAGGGACAGCACCACTCGAACCCTGCCAAGATTTGTCTCCCATGACGCCGGGTTCAAATTACAGCACGAGAGGGTGTAAGCCGTCCCTTTGATTGCAATTTACAGCACTTTGCCGGGGGTGATGAGGAACACCCCCCTCTCCTCTTTTCCCCCTCATTCGAGCTTCCTAGTTCGCCATGCCGTATATTTGGCGCCCAGGTGGCTGTTAATTTACAGCACCACTTTCCCGTGACTGCAGAGTGGGAGAAAAACTGTTTCGGAATTGGGGTCGAGCAAAAAAAAAATACTCCCGGAAAATATATCGGCGGGTGGTCTGTTCTGAGGTTTGTTGGCCGACAGTTTATTGCTGAGGGCCACGCCTTCGAACATCCACAACTGAACTGTAACATGACCCCAACACCTGAACCCCTCCAACAAAAATAATACGTGTACGTGCAACCGCCCCCGCTGCATGCACCCCCCCCCCCCGGAGAGACCAGCAATCGAAGAGCGACTAATGAGGCCACCTCGTGGGGTTGACGCCGATTACAACCCCCCTTCCGGAAGAGTTTGTTGTGGCGCGGTCGTGTTTTGGCAATGGACCACTCCCGCAGTTCGACGACCGCTTCATCTGAATACTTCTCTCCCCGAGGTAGCCCCCTCCCCCATTCCCCTCTTTAAGGTAGTCAGTGGCGTATTTAATGGGGGACAAAACCCACAGCAGACATTTGTCCCTCTCATCAAGGGTTACAAGTAATTTAAAACGGCACATCACTCCTATGTTAGCAACAAAATAAAATTACCTACAATAATCTTTAGGGTGATTACTACCGGCTGGTAGCTGCGAAATTCTAATACAAAATCCCGTGTTAAAGAAATGTCGTCTCAGTGCGTTAATTTTAAAGAAAGCCGTTTCGAACAAAATATATACTTCACGAATTTTTTCAGGCAAAGATCGCTACGCTTTTATATTTTCAATATAGACAGGCAGTATGTGCAGTACTTTTTGTAACACATAAATAAAATAAAATAAAACCTTGCTAACAGGCTATGCATGTTATGAAAACATCTCCCCTGTAGGAAAAATACATTTTGTTGGAAACGCTTGTCTTTAAAATTAACGCACCGGCGCGGAATTTCCTTAACATGGGATTTCCTATTTAAATTTCGCAGCTGCCAGCCGGTAGGCAGTGCCTTTGGTTGGTTAATTCGTCTAGGCATTTTTCATCTCCACGTTATTTCATATTTTCGGTATAGTCTAGTTGTCGTTTCTTCACACTTTTTAGATCTAACCTTTGAAAAATCACTCCGTGTATGACGTGTTTAGTTATTTCCTAAACATGCCATGTATCACATTGGTTGAATTGAACTTTCCCCTATATTGTATTTATATATTATATTATTTTATTGATAAAAATATGAATAAAACAATGAGAAAAAAAGGTGTTTTGGTAATGCCTAGTAGGACACAGTATTTATGAGAAATATTATTACAATGAGTGCGCACTAATTAAGCTTAGTTTGCATGAGGCGAAGGAATATCCTGGAAGTAGAACTTAAGCAGGGCTTCAGCAAAGTCTGAATTAAACGTGAATGGATTATTACAGAGAATTCAGTGTGTTGTGATAGCCGACCCTGGCCGTTGTGAGAACTCAGGTCGACAGAAATACCACAGAGTAAATCACAAGTCGAACAGGACCAAACCCTAGCTTCTCTAACCAGGCGCTCTGAACATACAACTTTCTCTTGGGTAATCAAATTTTCTGCCAGTTGAATGGCATTGGCAGAATTCGTACCGATATTTCCATTTCGTGATTGAAAAGGAAAATGCGTATATTTTCCCGATAATATATCCCATGAGCTCAGAAAATAACCACGTTATAAAGCAATCTAAATATAAACACCGTGCTTTAATACATTTCTTCGTACGGCGAATCGATTTTGCCTTTTGTTTGTACCGTAGAGCGCAGTGTACTGAGGAATAATCTCTATTTTTTATTGCTACGACGAAATGCATCATTTAAAAAACTCAAGTCACAATATAATTATTTGGAATGAAGTTTGCCTTCAATCACAATGCATTCATGAATGTTTTCGAAGATTCACGTCAGAGGAAGAAATTATGTAACCTTTCCCTGTACCCTTAGAGAAAATATCATTTTTTGAAGAAAAGACACATTAATTTACTCGGTGTGCCGTCACCACGTCACGCTACTACAAACGTCCAGAAATGCACGCTGACTTCAATCACACTTGGTACAAATCTACCTACTTCAATCACACTTGGTACAAATCTACCTTATTACTCTTAATGGAATTTCCAAACTTTTCGCTACAGTTAATTAAATACTTTCTATTGTGTTACGGTATGTTATAAATCTTAAAACCAAACATTCAAGATGTGGCCAATTACCGAAAAAAAAACTGATTAATTAAAAGGAAATGTTTTCTTAAAACTGTGATTGGAAATGCAGATTTCCTTAACAAATTCATGGCATTGATTCCGCAGTGTTTTGTTTCTTGAGCATACCACGTATGCTTAAAATTTTCCAAAAATTTATAACAATATATATTTGCATACTGTCTGCCATTCCGTTGACTGCTCTAGCATTTTTTTGTTACCTCGGTACACTGTAAATTTTCAACAGAAATGTATGTCGGATTTCAGAGTTCCAGCAAAACCAAATTCTTTACCAGCATCAAGACTATTCTTGTAGTGCATTATTAAATATTGCAATATTAATAAAAACGTTCTGTTGAAGGAAAAATATCTTTTTTGACATTAGAAAAGAACGCTCTCCTATAGGAACTTACAGATTTAATGAGACGTAATTTGACGTAAGAGCTGCGGTGGTTGAGAGGTTAGCATGCTCGCCTCCCACCATGGCGAACTAGGTTAAAGCCCCGGCCGCGTCGCTCCCGCATTTTCGCAAGTGGGAATTGTGCAGGACGATGCCGCTGGTCGCCGGGTTTTCTCGGGGATATTACGTTTCCCCTGCCCTTGCATTCCGTTGCTGCTCCATACTCACCTCGCCTCACACTCATCGGCCGCCCCAATCATTCCACTCCGGCTAGCAAGTACAGGATGTTCACGATAAAGTCAGCACTTTAGAAATGAACATTAGAAAAAAGTCACTGCCCCTGCCTGCATATATTTTAATGGGCGCACTGAGTAACATTCACCCAGTAAAGATGGTAACGGTGGATGGAAAGTAGTTCCATATCTTAATGTAGAGTAAAAAGTGTTAGGTAACTATTTGTAACAACTTAAAAATTATTTCTTTCACTTTTTGATTTTTTAAATGCATCGAAGTGTAATAAGGAGCAGATCTGTATAGTATTTACTTTCTTAATAATTTCACATTTTCATTTGACCGACACATGAATCAAGTGATGAGGACCATGTCAATGTTAATTTTACATAAGGGGGAAGAATACACGACGTGTTTATACAAGTAGATCTTAAGTAGGGCTTTCAAAAGTGCTCATTCTACCGTGATTGCCTATAGCCTACGTTACTAGGCGCTGATTGACGAACGTAGTTTCGTCATTTGCGCGTCAGCGACGCCATTTTGTTTCTGTGTGCTGCTGGAGCTGGCAGTAAAACCTACTGCTTTACTTTTGTATTCACCATGCCGGAGTCACATAGCCCCGACAAGCACGACACGACAGCCCCGACGCGACACTTAAAACTAAACAGCCAGCGAAATACATGATAGATATGATGTAAGCCCAACAGATTCTGTCGTCCGACCAACAATTTTGGATTAGAAATGATTTATATTTTCCTCGTGTCGTGCGGCATGACACAAAGAGTGTACAACTTTGCACAATTAAATTGTATCGCAAGCTGTCCCTACAAGTGGCAAATATGCAGCTTAAAAGAAAAAAAATTGAAAATAATTGTGTTTAAGTTTTAAAAATAATAATATTACCTTTGTATGCATTAGCGAAAACACTTTGTCGCCATCACGTATTCTAAAATTTCCCGTCTGCCCACCGCCTTTAAAACTAGCGTAGTTAATCAGAGCCTTCTGAATGGTTCCGAAAAATTCTACTCTTCGTGTCGCGTCAGTAAACTGTCGGGCTGTAAATTCGAGCAGTCACATTGAAAATATAAATGTGTCGTGTTTGCGGTTTTTGTCGTGTCGTGTTGTGTTTGTCAGGGTAATGAGACTCCCGCATAATGCGGTTGTACACTCTGTGTCTCTTGCCGCACGACACGACGAAAATTGAAATAATTTCTACTCCGAAATGCTGATCGGACGACAGAATTTGTCGGGCTTACGTCAGATCTATATTGTATTTTATTGGAGGTTTAGTTTCAAGTGTCGTGTCGGGGCTGTCTTGTTGTGCTTGTCGGGGCTATGTGACTCCGGCATAAGTATCCTGTGACCATGACCTGTGTTAAGGAACCATTCCGTCACTTGCCTGGGGCAGCTTTCGAAAAAAAAAAAAAACCCACGACGAACTGAATCCAATACGGCGATACCGGGGTTGGAACCCGGGCCCACCACAATGAAACAGGTTCAATGTGTTACCAGTGTGTGATCTCGCTCGGTCGGTAATAGAGGTCAGATGTAGGGAAATTTCCAACAGAGATGGCTGCAATATCTTGCCCGCAGGGGCTACACCCCCTCTATTCGCGTTAATGCGGTAGTTACCAGATAGTTTCACCGTCTGCTTTTCGAGATCCACGCTATCGTGTAGCTATATTAGGGTCGTTCTCTCACTCTCTCTGCCAGACGTACCTTCCCGCGGCCATAAACGCCAACAAGCTGGAGTATTCTCTCTTTCTGAGATTACAAACTACAGGTATTAATGTTGCCGATGTGTGGGAGGCGAGTTCAGGTGTTACCCGCGCTCGGGAGGCTATCGCCACCATTATGTTTCCGTATGGGTTGGAAGTAGCTCTTCGAGTTTAACAAGGAGCTGTATCCACACAGTAATGAGGTTAACTGCGAATTTTGTTGCATCTGCGCTTTATCACGGTTTCTGCTTGTATGTCCCCATTTTAGTTTAACTTAGGAATAAAATAATTAGAATGTAATCCATGACCTCGTTACACTGCAATTTTTAGAAAAAAAAATTTGTTTCTCCCACAAGGAAGAAAATGTACTACTCCTTCCAATAAAAAAAAAAAAACGAGAAAGTTTTACTCAACCGAAGAAAAATTGCAGAAAATATAAGAGACGATTGGCGAGTCTTTCTGTTTGCTTACCAATTTTATTCCTGGCATTACTTAATAAAGCTAATAAGTAATAGCTGATATTTTTTAAATTAATTTTCTAGTAATGTTTTCGGTTCGTAATTTATAGAGACCTGCAAAATTCGCGTTAATATGTAAGGGCAGACTGAACTGCAAGTTACTATGGGTGACCAACTTCAGTCGTTGGCCGGAAATATGTCTGACATGCCTCGGAGAACTCTGGAGCCAGTAATATTAGTTCAGCTAGGGAGTAGCCAATCTCTTTTAAGGTGATCATGCAGGTAGGCGACGTTGATTATAGTGCAGCGGCCAATGACTCCATGAACTGTGCTTACTTGTTCATAAGGCAGTGGAGTCTATCCTCTCCCTGAAATTTGCACGTCTGTATTAATTTATTTTGTACAGATGAATAAATACTTCCCAGTGGTTGGAATAAATAAATCGACTGAAAAGTAAAGATATTTTAGTGGCGTTGAAATGGTACACCGTAATACTGTTTATAGCAACATTTACCATGTCGCTTTCATTGTTCTGCTGTAATGCTCGACTAAAGATCTAATGCATCTAATATTCGTAATTTTTCAGTAAATGCAATTTGAGGAATTGTTATGATATTCCTCAATAGTGGCACCAGTTTTATGTCACTACAATATAGGATTTTTTAATTTCCTGAAAATTAAAAGATCCGTGGAGTAAAATGAAAGAAAATGCTTTTGTAGGAGTTTCGCAATTTCCCTTGTTCTGTAGTGCGACATAAAATCTGAAGATTAAATATGGAATATTTAAAAAAAAATGGCATGCAATAAATTTAAAAAAATATCAAAACTTTCCTGCCTTTTGTACAACCACCAAATAACGTACGAAAATTAATTATTACACAACTAATAAACTGTATATTTCCTGTAGTCAGAAAATTTTCAGTAGTTACTCTGAAAGTGAAAATATGTCACGAAAACGATGAACCTGAGGATATGAGGCGATGCTGAGCCTTAAGTAAGAGTTTTATCACACACATAATGAATGAGCAATCCGGAACATGTAAGGCGGGAACAAGTTCTTAAACATACGTATAATATTCGACCACACGTTTTGCTCGTGATAAAAATAAAATATTCCGTCTGTAGTGAGTTGAACTCTTCGTGACATATAATCTCATACACTTCGTTCATTGCCATGTATATTTTACTTTATTGTACCTGTTGATAAATATTTTTTTAAATTTTACTTTCTTGCTATCTGAGAGACCTAGGTGACTGCGAACAGCACGCCGGATTTCCTTCAGGTTTGATCCTCGGCAGATCCGAGTAGGATATCCCGCGTGAGGGGAACCTCACGAGCGCTATGTCTCTGGGTTTCCTCCCATCACCGAATTCCATCGCTTCCCCATCCACACGTCGTCTCACCTCAGGCACAGAATCTTTAAGAATACAGAGGTGAAAGGGCCGCTTATACGCGAAACTCCAGCGCACAGACGGCTAGCAGCATGTCGGAACTCTGTTCGCCAATCACCGTCTGATACCTTATTTGCCAGCCGGCGTTCTAGTCACCGTGGAATATTTCGGAGCCAATCACACACAAGGCCTATTCCCAGAGCCTCGTGGGGCCACGGTTGTGTAGTGGTTAGACTGCTCGCCTCCCGCCAAGGCGGACTTTGTATCCATCGTTACCAACTTAACTGGGCGAATGTCACTCGGTGCGCCCGTTAATACATACGCAGGCAGGGGCAGTGACATTTTTCTAAGGTTTATTTATAAAGTGTTCACTTTATCGTGAACAGCCTTTAATAAACCGTACACTAAAGAGAGTCTCGTAGGGTTAACGCTTTTAGTTACTGTATCCAGTATATGGGATGTAACACAGTGACCTTAAGGGGCCTGCATAGAAGTACAAAATGAATCTCTCAAGTTTACGTCCGGCTATAAGGAAGCATTGCGATGGCAGTGGAAAATTGCATAAATAAGCTTCCCACTTATTCTGTTTCCTCAGAGTATCTGGCTGTTACTATTTGGTTTTATAGCCTATTCGTGGTTTCTTCAGACTTTTTGAATCAAACCTTGGAAATATCACCCTATGTATGAAGTGTTTAGTTATTTTCTAAATACGCCATGTATCACAAGCATTTTATACCTCTGTTAACGCGAATCGTTAAATTTAAGTAATACATGTATTTTGAAAATAAATTAAAATATCTAGATTATAATAAACATGATAAAAACAGCGGGGAAACTTGTGTGTGTGTGTGTTGGTAGCGCTTCGTAAGAAAGAGTTCTCACGCAAAACATCGTTACCACCGAGTGCGCACGAATCCGAGTCGTTGTCCTTTGGTGTACCTTTCTAGACTTGGTTAAGCTTAGTTTGCACGAGGCGGAAGAATATCCTGGAAGTAGAACTTCAGCAAGGGCTTCAGAAAAGTGTGAAGTAACCGTGGATTTATTGTAATATATCAATCCGTTCAGAGAAGTTAAAGAACTGTCGCTATAGTTCGAAATACTGTTTTACAGAATAATAAATATTGTAAACAGAGGCTGGCCACCAGCATGGGATTTTTTTTTTTCTGACTTTGGCGGTTTTCGACGACTACGTTAACGTTTCAGTAAAGGCTGTTCACGATAAAGTGAGCACTTTTGAAATCAACTTTAGGAAAAGGTCACTGGCTCTATCTGAGTATATTTTAACTGGCGCACTGAGTGACATGCACCCAGTAAAGTTGGTAACGATGGATGGGAAGTAGTCCCGTATCTAATGTCGAATGAAAAGTGTTAAGTAACCATTTCTGATCATTTACATTATTTCTTTCGCTTTCTGTTTTCGTTTTCTGATTTTTATTTTATTTAATCGAATAGTAAAAATTAGCAGATTTCCGAAATATTTACTTTTATAATAATTTCACGGTTTCACTTTCCGACAAATGAATAAAGTTATGAGGCCCATGACAATGTTAATCTTACATAAGGCGAAAGAATACACAACGTACATGCAATTAGATCTTAAGTAGGGTTTTCAAAAGTGCTCATTTTACCGCGAATAGCCTATAACCAAATTTATAAAGTGGGAAACAAAATATCGACTTTAATTTCTTTCCTGAAAAAAGATTTACGTTGAAATATTCCTTAGTTTTTTTAAATAAAGGCGAATAGACATAATTGTTTACAACGAGACCCGTACTACGCAGGCTCTTTCACTTTGTATACTACGCTCGAGTGTAGCTCGAGCAAAACTAATTTGAACAAAACTCAAATGGATGTTCAGTCTTTGTTAGGCTAGTGTTAAACACGACCTCACAAGCACACAACAGCGCAGTAACAGTGATATTGCTGACGATAGAATTTCTTTATAGCAACTCAGGTCGACATGATTGATTTTAAATACATCTATACGATAAACGACATTTCATTGGGTCAATATCAGCTCGACTCTCCATTGGTTGATGACCAGCAAATAATGAACGCTCTGTAGTGTCCGGTGTGGTATGGACCAGAAGGACGATGGTGAGTTCTAACACAGACGCCGTGTTCTTTTAGTAGTGGATATAGGTGACTCACTTATAAATCATTTGCCTGAAGTGCTAGTGAATGTGTGCAGACTTCAATGTGTTAATGATTTACATTGCGCATGCAGTATAAAACGGTATCCAATAATGGAAGCACCAAACATGTGGCACACATCGTTCGTAGTTATGGCTACATTACGTAGTATGAATTCACATTAGTCCGTCGCATCCGTTAGTCGTCCGTCCATCCGGCAACCATCCGAATGTCGATTTTGTCCGTCAGTTGAAAGCGATTTACAAAAATCCGTCGTCCGTCAATCCTTCGGTATGGCAAAATTTCAGTGTACCAACTTAACGTCACGATGTTTCTTTAGCTGGAGATATATTTTCTATGGAAGTAAATTTTCTGGAGAAAAACATTCTGGGCAAATAATTTTTTTCGTGTGATAAGAATTTATACTAAAGGTATTTTTACATTAAAAATTTTTGAATTTACCATCAAGGGTAAATAATAAACACATATCCTCCGCCTAGCATTTTATTTCGAAGTTCGTATTCACATCTAAGGAATGTCTTCACAAGAGGACGACCGACGAATATGACGGACTATTATGAGTCCAGCAGTAGTCTCATATAAACAGTCGCTGCAAATAAGCTCAGGTGCAAACACATGTTGTTGGTTCAGATAAATGACAGAGTTTTGTAATTATACATGGTACAGTTCCAAATAAAAACATTGTCCGTTGCAATTTATGTTTGACTGAAAGGCTTGAAATTCTGTTTGGCATTAGTTGTGAATAAAACTATTTTAATTATGCTTGCGGCCTTTTCCAAGGGGGGGGGGGAAGGCTATAAAACGCCACTTTACTGTGGAATGCTTTCGAGTCCATTCAAATATCTGTAAAATGGGAAAGTAAATTGTCATCCTGAAATGATACGCGGTGAGAGAAATTAGTGTGCGAATTTTGAGGCCTGCGCGCTGTAAAATTGAAGCATATTCATGAAAGGAAAATTTAAATGTCTTGATATCAAGTAAATGTATACCTAAATTAAAGAGGTAGGTGATAAAAATGGTTAGCAATTTACATTCATTCCGCATATGTTAAGCATTCATGGGTTATATACGTGGAGTAACTTTATTTTTAACTATGCAGGTTTCCATAAAAAATAATAAGATATTTTCAGGAGGGACGGGAATGGAGGTCGTAAATGGAGGACGCGGTTAATGATTGGACGTTTCCTGCACGGATGGCGTGACATTATTAAATTCTCTCTTTTTCACTCTTTTTGTGCCTCTGGCGAAATGGTTTTCTTTGCTGAGAGATGTGGGGTTCAGTTATCGCTTACAGCGACCGCTGGGCGCTGGCTGAATCGGACTATGCGTTACGGCGTATAACGACTCTTCCGCTTGTGCAAAGCCTACGCTGTTCATTGTCAGTAGAGCACTACTGAAGGCCTGCTTATAATAATCTACATTTTTCCTCGTTTTGTATCCTTCCACCAGACACTCTAAAAAATTTTTTTTGTACTTTTACAAAAAAAATCCTTGGAAACCCAATTGCCAAGAAAATACTTTGTAAAACTACAAACAGTTTTCTTGTAAAATATGCAAAGCATATATTTGTAATATTACAAATGATAGCCTTCTATTATAACTTACATTATCGAGAAGTGTATACAAAATTATTTTTCTTGCAGAAAACAAAAAATGCAATGAATTAATAACAGAGAATAATTAAAAAATTATTTCAGAACATAATGCACGAAAAAAAAAATACATATCGCCAGCAAGGGGATTAGAACACATGCCCCTTGTATTATTATACCCGCAACGTTAAACAGCAGACCAATTTCACTTACGAATTTAACACTTATTTTTGTAATAATATACCAAATTCAAGTACTTACAAAATATTAAGAAATTTATTTCATTAAGGAGAATACATTTATTTAATTTTAACAACTCTAGGTAGCTAAGAAACATTAACCGGCAATGAGTAATACGGTCACGGTTTACTGATGTTGTCGTTTGATTAAGATTATTTGAGTGGTTTTAAATGGTTTACGTTATTTGAACTGGCAATACGTTTATAATACACCCATACATTTCTTTTTACACCCAACTACATTTTACATCACCCATAATTTTTGTACAAACAGCTATAAGTATACGGTTTTACGTTGTTTAGTGTCCGTCATTTTGCTGAAGCTCGTGGACAAGGGACACGGGCCATTAGTCTATAGTACAAACATTTCCTAAACTCTATTACAATCACGGCTCTTGTATTTTTACAAACGAGCAATTTTACAAGAGAAAGTATTTATAATATTCCAAAAAATTTCTCAGTAAAAATTAAAAAAATTTTTTTTACTGTATGGCTATAAATTCAAACCTTTCGCTCGCAGTACAACGCGTCAAGTCTTGTTAGAACTATTGTTGTTTAATTCGCTGCCAACTTAACTGCGAAGGAATCACGCCAGTGTGAACTGTGGTATACGTGCAGTGACAATTTTTCAAATGCTGACTCCAAAAAAATGTCACATTGCCGTAAACAGCCTTTACGAAGATATATTTCGCACAGTTCTTGAAAGAACACTCCATCATTGCTGGAGATCTAACAATTTCACTAATTTGTTTTGGGAGACGGCAGACTTCAAATCAACCTAAATATAGGATACTTTGGATGTTCGATCGCAATTTGTATTCGACACGTCATGAAGGAAAATGTAAAATAAAACTGCAAAGAAAAAGGAATGGGATATAATGCACCTTGGTCAGGGGTAATACCAACAAGTCACTGGGGCAGCAGATAGTAAACAGACACTTCAGGTTCAAGTATACAGACGGCGTTGGGGGGGGGGGGGGCTGTCCTACAGGACACTGTCCTTACTTATACATCCGACCTTATATAGGCTCTTCAAGGTAAACGGAGCACTTTTGAAGGACCTGCTTACGACCTACTTCTTGGATAGTATTGTATGTTTCCGCCATATGTAGACTTAACATTGCTATGGGCCCGATCACTTTATTCATGCGTCGATCACGTAAAACTGTGACATTATTAGAAATGTTAATATTTTACAAATTTGGCAATTCTCACATTTAACAGCATTAAAAAAAACCGTTAAGAGAATAAAATATTTTCGGTGTTCACAAAATGTTTACCTAACACTTTTTATTCGACGTTAAGTCATGGAACTATTTTCCCTCCGTTGTTGCCAACTTCGTTGGGCACATGCCTGCCAGACATTGCGCCCGTTAACACGTACACAGGTGGGGGCAGTGATGTTTTTCAGAGGTTGATTTCAAAAGTGCTCACTTGATCGTGAACAGCCTTTAGCGAACTAGTTCAGGGTGAATGACTGAAGAGTATGCTGGTCAGTAATATTAAAGTACTTGTGTTCTAACTAGTGAAATATATGGACTGCTGTATATCACACTATATATCTTACGCAAGACAAATGTAAACAATACGTGAATTATTCCTTTCGACGTTAGTAAAAAAAGTTACTAATTTTATAAGTTTTATTGAATTTGCACCAATTTTTATTGTTGTTTATGTATTTGTGATTCAACTCAAAATATATTTTATATTCAATATTATATGCCTTTCTATAGATTTTTTTTCTGGAATCATTTGCAAAAGTGTTTGACTGGAGTGACAACTTTATATATTTCTTCAAATATTTATTTGTATATTTGGACAATAGACTAATTATCGTCTAAAACTGAAACCAACGATAATTTGTACGTTGCGTATAAACAAAACAGTTTCATAAAGGTAGCCGATGTATAAGCCATGCAGTTCACATTCCTTGTTCGTATTTTATGTTCACATTGGTGTTCAAGAAATTTACGATGTTTACAACTACAATGTTTCACTCGGTCGTTAAAAACGATCTCGACTCTGCAATCGTGACACGGTAGTTACAGGTCGAAATCATCATGAAAAATGGTGATAGTTCCATTGTTTCGAATTCTTCCCCTGCCCCCCTCCCTTTCTCTCGTTCATTTACCTTTAGGGTCTGGCAAACCGTTTGTGCTGAATTTACATAGAGAGTAAGCACCATTTTGTGGAACCAGCATCGTTTTACTCGCTACACAGTTTGTCACGCGGACATTTTTATGAGCTCGGTTGTGTAAACATGGAGTGTCATGGAAACGAAATCTCTCCGTCGTGAGCGAACGATAGCTTTTTTTTTTTTCTCGAATCCTCCCAAAACATGACATCGCACTTAAAGCCCGCAACAATCATCATATCTATATCTTATAGGAAGGAAGAGAAAACATATTTTTTTTTATCGACAAAGCAGTTGATAACTGTGACATGCATTTTTGGATGCCTGCTATTTTTACACCATTTGATGGATTTTACTAGCTTGTCAATTTCTAGAAGATATTAAGGAGAAAGGATCTCCGGTAGTGTTAGTAACGAAAAACAAAATATTAAAAGAGGTAAACAAAACGTTTTGTTTACGTATGAAGTTTCGTGATAAACATATTTGCGGCCCATAGCTAACACTCTAAGAAATTATTCATACTTTTACCACATCAGGGTACATGTTAATAGTAGACATTTTATCCATGTATCTATGGCAACGATTCTACAATTTCTCAAGAAAGAGTAAAATGTACGTACTGAATTTCCCAACACTGTACAGTAGCCTCGCTCAACGTTCCTATAACTGCAGTTTGATATGATGCCTTAGTTACATGGTTTGTGTGGATAAAACATTATCTTTACAGTTTAAGAAGTTTGCCAGATTTGTTTACGATGAAGGGCATCTGATATTTGCGGAATGAGTTCCACGCTGGATAGGCATCAACATCCCACGCACATACCTGCCGTATTTCTTTGTTTACACGCCACGTGTTTTGGAGATAAGACATTGAGGAACTGGGCTGAACCGATTAAAATTACATCACTCGGGCGGTAAACGTCTGTGGCTTGAGGGCAGCAGGTCGAGAAACCTTTGTCCTTCAATAATGCTATAAATAGAAACTATGGAATTTGTCTCTCACTCTGGCTGTGTTACGAGCAATAAACTCCGGCTTCAGCTAGACGTTCAGCGATGGTTACACCCTTCCGGGTAACATTCCTGTTATCGGTCGCATACATATATTCGACATATTCGACCTGTTTTTGACGCGGAATCACCTGCCGAAGGTTGTCGGTAGACTTCAGTTCCTTCCTGTATATTCCAGCATTTATATAATTATATAATTAATAATTAGATACTATGGTTATCGCGAGAAAAAAAACTACTGCATCCTGTGATTTAACGTACTGTTACGTGCTGTAGCTGGCGCCGACTCAACTGCCCCGCGCCGTAATCGGAGACCCACCTCGCCCTCCCCTCTTCCTGGAACGATGCGCTCGCGGCTTCCTGATCACCCCCCTCCTTGTTAGAATCCCGTGAATGCCGACAGTGGCGAGACTTGCTGGCGTCACAGACCTCCTCTCGCCTGCTAGAGTTTCCGATACGTTTAGCGACGACGCAAGAATGCTCTGGTGAGACTGGCTGGCGCTTCAGCCCTCCGCGACGCATCAAGCGAGTTGGGGAAGATTCTAGGTGGCGGCCTAAGACACTATATATACTGCCGCAACCCAACGGCCGGCAGTCTTTGATGGAGGCGGCCTGGCCGAGTGTGCGCGAGTGAAGTGTAGTGTGAACGACGACTGGAGATTGCGGGACGACGGCGAGTGAGGTGTTCGTGGCTTGAATGGACGAGAGGGTGTGAAACCGACGAGTGAACCCTACTGTGCGTGAGGGCGCTTGGAGGACTCTAGAACATTGCGACTGGCGGAACATGAACTGAACTAAGGTGGGACTGAATGGAAGTGTAATACTGATTGTATTGTAAATATTCGAACTGTCAAATATGGCTGCATAAATTATGAAATAATTGAATAGGTCGATACTCTGTCTATTGGGGCTGATCTTTAATGATTTAATTCCATTGCTTTTTTGTCGTATTTATTCATTTTATTAATTGGTGTCAATTGTAAATATTAAGTGATTTATATTTATTGCCAGAATTCGAGTTCAGAGAACTTTACTGTAGTTATTATAAATAAAATAAGGCATTTATAATTAATTCTTTTATTTGACTAAGACCGCCATCCCTTAACGAACTTGGTATAGCCCACTTAATTTCTAGAGAGAGAAATTGCAACAGTACTATGCACACGTCAGATAATTTTCTTTCGTTTCTGTCTGTTGCGCTTGTACGCATCTACTATCCCATTTTACTGGCCCATTTAATATTCTGATAGTCTAAAGTAAAACGTTCATGATTTATTTGCAAAGAACAAAGCCAAGTAAAAAAAAAAACTGGACCATCCAAACATAAAAGGACCATGCAGTTAAAGATTTTTCGAAGACATGTGGACTCAGAAATTTGTCGGGGATTTCCAGTGTTTCCAATAATGATATTTATTTTCCCGTACGCAGCGACGCGAAACGGAATATTAATCTAATGGTTAAAGACAGGCGTGCCACGTACTGAGCTAACACTGGACTTGAATCGGGGTATAGGCCGTTCACGATAAAGTGAGCACTTTTGAAGCCCTAGTAACTTTTTTCTTCAACCAATTTATATCATTCCCCCTGTTGTTAATGCAAACCCTGTCATGTGAGTAATAAACACAATGTATACATTCACCATACTCAAAACCCAAAGTCCGAGGCCACAATGACATGTATTTGTTTCTTATTATGTCTGATGAAACAGCTTCAAAAAGTGCTCACTTTACTGTGAACGGTCTATAGAAAACATATCGTACAAAAAAACCCACCTCTACTGCAGTAAGTGTGCTGGAGTCGAACATCTAACCCACCGAAAGTGACGTAAGCATGCTACCACGTGGCTTGACACGACCCGTCGTAAATGTTCATACCTAGAATTAGAAAGTTTCATTCACACAGCTTCAATAATTTTTCAGTGGGTGCTGAGATAATCATGTCCACCCTTACCCTTTCAGACGCAATTTTATTGTAACAATGATTGTAGTTTCATTTTTAATTTAGACACCTGAGCAAAAATTATTCAAGGCAAATAAAAATTATTATGATATATAATTTTTAAAATATAACACTCTTAATTGTTCACATAATATTTATATTTGAAATGTAATATTAAATTAACATAAATATTTTAACGATGATATAATACGTACTGGAATTTGGTTTGACATGTGAAACCATACGCCCTTTATCTTAAAAGTATGATAAGTATACACTTATCATACAGTAGACTGAGAAAGGGTTAGGCAGACTAATAAATACCGCGAGAGGAGTATATCGTATGTCGAGCGTAACGCCCTCCTACTGGCGGGCCCTCGGGGTGCAGTGTTGCCCTCAGACGTAGTGGCGACGCAATATCAGGCGGAATGAAGAGGGAGAGCCCCGATAAAACCCACCAGGCAGCGGCAAACGTCTGCCACGTTTGCCCGCGTGCGGAGCTGCGCGCGTGGCCTTGTCGGGAATTGAACCCGGGTCTCCTCGAGGGGGAGGAAAGAGTATTTACCCGATAACTACACCACCACGGCTCCCTTTTAAACTGATAAAACTTCTTACCCTGGTAACATAAAAGTCCTTCGTTTTACTGAAAAGTGCTGGTAAAAAATTTATCCAGGGGCGTCCGTAATCTGCCCGTAAAATTACGGACGCAATAATTTTCAAAAACTGACTTTCCGTAAGTTTCACAGAACATTCCGTGAATCCACGGAACCCCTCCGTTAATTTTCTAGATAATTTTATGTAGTGTTGTGATGGTGTGGGAGAGGCTTAACTTAACATCCCCGCTTGAACACGGCCTCGCATCTTCATATTAAACCAGGACGCCAGGAATTGCAACACGTTATTGCAGAAAGAGACAGCAGCAGTAATCCCCTCTACCGGCAAGCAATCGGGGCTGTCTAAATAGACAAGCAGAATGCGGGCTGTGTCATCTTTCAACGTCCGACCGGTATAAAGGGAGGAACGCAGAATGGGTATGTCCGATCGCCGCTAGTCGATCTACTAGAAACAGCCTCCGGGAACCATGTTCAAGGTGGGGACTGTCATATTAGTTTAACATAGTAGTGGCGTGAGAAACCATATTAATGCAGTTTAATTCAATATAATTTCATATAAGCTCCCCCGAGTGCTTAATATTACCGTGCCATGTTGTCGTATGTGCCTCATTGTTAGAGTCATGCAAGTGTCCCGTTATTATTTGGCACCTTGCTGAACTTCATAGTACTATATATACCGGAGCCGGTGTTGTTTTTCCATTCTCTGCTGCATTGATGTGAAGCCACGCCCTTTCTGACTGAACAGCGCGTGATTGGGGCACACAATTGTAAAGTGTTCCTCTATTGACAAAGAGTTACCCAGGGCGTGTCAGATAAAGTACGGTTCAATGACACACGTATTGCAAAGGTACACATGTTTAAAGTTTAACGTGTTCCGAAATAATAACGCGAATTTTGCAGGTCTCTACTCATTGTTAACCTATATATTCCTGTATGTAATGTTCACTTGGGAGAAGTTACTATAATTATTTTCCTTGTTGAAATGCAATCCCTAATTAAAGTAATACCTACCAATCTAGTAATGGTTATTAGTATGATTTTCGAAACTAATTAATTAATGTTCCTCATGAGCCCTCACTAACAATACATCACATATCATTATAAACAACAACATGATTTTTGTATATTGACGTCGTCCGACTCACAAAGACATCAATATTACAGATACACACAAGAATAAATAAACTAAAGGAACAACACCTACACTGTACAACACCCTACACAAACAACATTACACTGACACCATCATAACACAAACATAAACATCAAACACAAGACAACGGACATCTCACGAAAACGACAACCGTCGGCCCCTCTGTCTCCGGAGAGGATGGCGGGGCGGGGGTTCAAGGGTGGAGGCAGAGGAACTTTAACTTTTGACAATGTTTAAATTATAACGTAACCTTTACCTTTAATACTATAACAAGATATAATTTCAAGCCTCAGTAATTTTAAAATTTAAATTGTTCTTTTAAATTTTTTAACGCGACAAATGTTTCATTTCGGCTATTTTCCAAATTTATCTTAAATTATAGTAACAAAGACCAGTTATGGCCTTTGGATGGGTACTGGTGCCATTTTAATATGTTCTCTTCTGTTCTGTATGTGCCTCATATCTCAATAAACGCCCTTAGTCACAGTAGCGCTATACCATCTCATCTTGTCATTATGATACGCACCTAAACCCTATCATGTATGGAGTTGACAAAACAAGGCTTGGCTCCCTCCCAACCGCTTGCTACTATTACTTTTTTTTTCAATTTTTGTTATGTAGGTGTTTCAAAAGTTAAAATATTTTATACCTGTGCTACATTTGAACTGGAATCAAAATCTTAGACACCCATTATTACCTCTCAGCTACGTCGTTTACATGAAGTTTTTTTTTTTTTTTTTGTTATAACTCTTGTTATTTCAACTACTGTAACATAAACAACTTTTTCAGTTTGTTTAAAAGTTATTGTATTTTAAGCGGCGCTAAATGTTACAGGCGCCTCATGCTACTGTTTGATGTCCAAATGAATAGGCCATACAGGCTGTTCACGATGAAGTGAGCACTTCGGATATCAACCTTAGAAAAAAAGTCACTGGCGCTACCTGAATTTGTTTTAATGGGCACACTGAGGGACATGCATCCAGTAAAGTTCGTAACGAAGGATGGAAAGTAGTTCCATATCTTAACGTCGATTAAAAAGGTTTAAGTAACCATTTGTGACAAATTATATTATTTCCCTTTCTACTTTTTTTAATGCACGAAAGTGTAAAAATGAGCAGATTGTTAAAATATTTACTTTCTTAATAATTTTACAGTTTCACTTGACCGACGCATGAATAAAGTGATGAAACCTGTGGCAATGCTAGTTTTACATAAAGCGTAATAACACACAACAAGCATACAAGTAGATCTTCAGCAGGGCTTTTAAAAGTGCTCATCTTACCGTGAACAGCCTATAGTGGTAAGGAACCTATTTACCGCAGAAACGATAATTTTCTGCTTACAGAGGCGAAGAAATTTTCTCGTAGACTGGGCGTTTTTCGTTCCCGAAAGCCGAAGTTACAGGAAATACGTAGACTTTCCATATTTTGTATTTAAGGAGCTCAGTAATTTTTTTTTGACGTGACAGCGTCTTACAACTTAGCCCCTTATGTTCAGAAAGTGAGAGCCACGAAATGTTGCTCTCGGGTTTGTGGCGATTGCTTGTTGAGAATGAGTAGTACGTTAAATGTAAATGTACGATAGTACAGTTTGATCCTTTGGATTCGTGCTTCTCACATAAACTTATCGTTCTGACGTCATCAGGTCACGGTGGTATCCGCGCTGCGAACCTCTGATTTCGAGCGGTTTAGTATGCTTAAGACCGCTGTAGCGACCAAACGGCTCATCCTATCGGGGAAATTATGGCATCAGTTTGTGCGTTAGACAAAGGAGTAACAAAACACATATTGAAGAATCATAAATAACAAACACACTAGGTGAATTTATAACTAATAATTATTTTCTTTGAAGTTTACAGACCGAAAATGTAAAAAATCAAGAGTTAAGCGAAAAGGAAAATGATATTAACAACATGAATAGTTGTCGACAAGTAAAACTAATACTGAAAGGATGACTCAGCTACCTCAACCCATTACGGAGTTATATGAAGAAGAATCAAACAATTCTACGCAGCAGCGAAAATGCGAGCGTGGCGATTGCATCATCATCACGCAATCTACTTTTTCTTTTCTTTCATCGCCCATAGACGTTGTCACGTAGATATACCTAAGGCAGTGCAGTTGACACAGCCCACCCCATCATATTTTTTTGTAAAACGGATTCCGTTTCCGTACATTTACCGTATATTTCCGTAAAAAAATCCCCGTAAATGTACAGTAATTTTTAACAGTGCACCCGGAGATGTGCTCCTGTGGGAAGTACACGTAAAGCCGTGGATTTTGTTCCCGCAAGGTTTTCCCTCGTTTCAATATTCGCAGCTGGGAAGTTATTTGCAGCATGTCGCGGCTTATTCAACAGATGACGCCCCATCCCCCCCCCCCCGCCCCACTGGGGGATGATGTAGGAATTCTCGCGTGGTTGGCTGTTGGTCTGGTTTCCCCATAAGCCGCGCTGACCAAGCGACAGGATTTCCTCCCCGCGCGAGCCTCGTTTACATGCAAATACCCGTCGACCGCCCAGCGTGTCGGGGGTCAAACGACGCCGGGGTCGTGTCCCCAAGCGCATGCGAACCTTGAAAAAAAAAGGGGGAGGGGAGGTACTGACCAGGGTTGTGAAGGGGTGCGGTAGAAGCCATACCGGCATCCCCCTCCCCTTAATTACAACGCGTTTGTGTCCTAGGAGCTGCCGAATGTGACGTCACGTGACAGGTGCCGCTGATCGGGCCCAATCGCTCCGCGGGAGATAATGCTAATTGCGAATCACCCGGGGCCGAATTCGGTTTAGGAGGAGGAGGAGGGGGAGGGGAAGCGGGAGGGGGTTGTAATTAAGGTGGCGAGGAGATTGCCAACCATCAGAAAAATGTACTACCGCGGACCGTGCAATTACGCCGAGACGTGAGCTCCGATAGTTCCGTTGTTTTACAGCCGGAGGTAAAATTAATGCCCGGAACATGACTGGCGTTCTTGCTATTGGAGATTATAGCTAACTGAGTTGATAAAATTACAAAATATTTTACGAACACAAATACATTTCTACGATGAGTTTTTTTTTACATCTGAAGATACATATTTTACTGAGAAATAATTTCGAATATATATTATACTTAAAAAAAATAATTCAAACAATTATTTCATAGATAGTTTATAATTTTTTCAGATAAGTGCACTAAGTGCATCAACACTTATAACTTCTTTTTCAAAACTGACGCTCTTGAACAGTTCAGGTGACTCCTGGGTAAGCAGTAAGGCTTAAACCATTCAAGATTGTTCTCTAGAGTTGTATTAAGGCGGGCGACATCGTGGAAATAATGCGGTTTTTCAGCCCACGTAAGCTTGAGTCCTGCAAATAAAATTCACTCATCAAAGTCTTCGCCCCGAATTACACATAACCGGGCGATTAAAATACGAGGGTGATTAAAAAAAGTTAGGTAACAAGAGCTCTCATGGACATACTTTATTTCACAGGCAGATATACTGATATACAGTAGCACGGCGCTGATAAACATAGCTTTACAACATAGTCACCATTTTGTGCAGACATTTGTTTCAACACTACACCAAGGCATCGTTATCAGAGTGGAAACGCCATCAACGCCCGGTATTGACCCGATATGCATATCTCAATCAGACAATTCGGCTGTGTCTCAATTACATAGATGTTTGCTTCGTATTCGATGTCACATGATGCACCCACATTTCATCCTCTGTAACAATGTGGTGCGGGGAAACTGCATCACGTGAATGAGAGGCAATCCCATTATACTGGCTTTGTGACCTGTGAGTTGACTTGGCGCCCAGCGTGAAAAAGTAGCCCAGTTGCTCATGTGCGATACTGTACACACTGCCCGCTGAGATGTTAAGCTCCTCAGGAACATCGCTAGATCACATGCAACGATCGTCCTCACTCGGAACTTCAATACGGCACACGTTGTCATCTGTGGCGAGGGATGTGCTTGGCAGATCTGGTCGTTGCTCATCTCGCACATCTCTCCTGCCGTTATCGAACTCTTGTGCACCAAACCCACGCCTCTTTCCGTTACATGCCTTCATCACAGTGCACTTAAACAATTAGATAATTAGACGGTGAATTTCCGCCGAAAAAACCTGATCACACCACGCAGTCAACATTTGGCCGTGTTTTCGTGAGAGCAGCAATCTTAAAACTGATATTGCGAGTGTCTGACGCAACAAATGTGTAGCCTATTCTTCTGCTCTGGTCTGGCGGGAATTTATAACAAGAGGAAGAATACGACAATTGTGAGAGCTCTTATTAAAGGCTGTTCACACTTAAGTGAGCACTTTCGAAACCAACCTTTTATAAATGTCACTGCTTCTACTTGCATATATTTTAACGTGCGCCCTGGGTGACGTGGACCCAGTTAAGTCGGTAACGATGGATGGGAAAGTAGTTCCGTATCTTAACGTCCAATAAAAAGTGATAGGTAACTATTTATGCTAACTTAAATAATTTATTTCGCTTTCTGTTTTTTTTTTTAATGCATCGAAGTGTAAAAATGAGCAGATATGTAAAATATGTGCTCTCCTAATAATTTCACAGTTTTACTTGACCGATGCATGAATAAAGTGATGACACCCATGACATTTGTAATCTTACATAAGGCGGAAGAATATACAACGTGCATACAAGTAGATCTTAAGCAGTGCTTTCAAAAGTGCTCATTTTATCGTGAATAGCCTACACCTTACTTTTTAAATCAACCTCGTAGATGTTCCGGCGCAAGTTCATATCCTTATGCCAGGCACATCCGTACGCGGTAGAAAAACTGGGGATCTTCGCTTATTTATTGACAAGTCTTCAATATGCCGGCAGTATCGTACCTCGGGAGGACAGCAGAACTGCTACCAGAAAACTCGTGGGCACAGAGGATAAACGGCTGAGACAGCGTTATGAGAAACGGGAGTTACGTGAGTAAAACTGCATATACGATAAATACAGCACAAGGCACGTAAAATATAGTAGTTCCGGAAGTGAGACACTTTTCACACCAAGAAGTTTCCCTACCTATAGTCTTTTTGCTGTTTCTTCAAACTTTTTGACCGTGACCGTGACCTTAGAAATATCACCCCATGTATGACATATGTGGTGGTTTCGTAAATATGCCATGCACACAAGCGTTTTATACGTGTCTTAACCTAAAAGTACCTTATTTCGATTAAATTGTACTTTTTAAATATATTATACTTACAAATTATAGTATTTCATTTATAAACAATTCGAATAAAAAACAGATAAAACAGATATGTTAGGAATTCCTAGTAGGAAATAGTTCTCATGCAAAACATTATTACACTGAGCGCGCACGAATGCGGTGAGTTGTCCCTTTGGTGAAATTTTCTAGTCTCAGTTAAGCTTTGTTTGCATGAGGCGGAAGGATACTGAGAAGTAGAACTTTTGCAAGGCTTCAAACAAGTTTGGAGCACCCGTGAAAAGACTATGCCTAGGTCGGCTCACAGACACTAGGATATATGTGGCGCTAACACGAATGTGAATTATTTTTGCGAGACGTGACATCGGCGTGTTTTTGTATAATATAAATGTATATTTTATCGTCGGAGATCCAGGTGCGTATTTTTTCCGAGGATTTAATTTTTAAAATTTACAATTAAGAACGGAGCGGACAACGAGCTATGAGTCGAACGGAACTGCCCAGGTTAAACCCAAAGTAACACACATTGGTGTCGCATTTCGCCTAGATTGTTTTTTTTTTTTTTTTTCATGCCGCAACGTACCCACTCGCAAACTGTCAGAGTTTCTGCTCGATTCCAGCCGACTGCACTAGAATCCCCCCTCCCCCTCCTTTTTTTATCCTGTTAGTGGCTGTCCGTCTCCAAGTCCGAGCAAATATCGGTCCACGTCACTGGCTTTCCATATTCCTGGCCGCAAAGGGTCAGTACTGCTTGATTTTTGACAATCACATTCAGATTTTTGAATGTGAGAAACGTGGCAGACCTTGCCGGGGGCCAGTGGGGATTTCTCCGGGAACTTCCGTTTCCGCCAGCTAGCCCCAACAAATACTCCAGCTACGCACTTTACGCGTTGGTCAACTTCATCCCTAATTATTTCACTACACGCGACGTTATTCCATGTTGTATTTTTAATATTTTATATTAGTGTCTAGGGACTATGGAAGGTTTATAGTATTATGAGGGAAAAACTGAAGTTAATTATTAAGACAGAGCAGATATTTGTTTGAACTATTATGATATACATTGGATATAAGTAGAGACAGGGGCGTAGCTAGGAATTTATTTCGGGTGGGGGGAGGGGATGTGGTGACGTACACTTGTACTGAATTACATTTTCATAAAATGCTGGATTAATGCATTGTAATAAATACATGGCGAGAAAAATTAACAATTAAACCTTACAAAAATAATTAGACTATATTGGGAAATGAAACGAATCTCTTGATTTCTACAATATAAGAGAAGATTAGGTATAGTCTGCATACAACTTTCCTTTATAAGTATTAACTGATTCTTCGACAGAATACGTCTATTGATTCTTCCGAAAATGTGCAAAACATGTTCAGGATCAACTTCTGTATCTCGGTGTACTGCAAGCAGTGCCAATCCATTCAAGCGGTTCTCCTACATACTGTTGCGTGAATATGATTTTAGTCTACGTAGTGTGGAAAAAGACCTCTCGCTTGATGCTGTCGACACTGATAGAGTGGCTGATAATTTTAGCATTTTGTGAGTGAATGGCAAAAATGTTCTATCCCATAGTGTTTCAATAAAATCACTTTGCTGCCAAATTTGGTTTTCTTCTTGTAACCATTTTTGTCACCACATCTGGACTTCACAAACAGCCACAGTCGTAGGCATGTCTCGGGGATACTGCTCCTGAAGAATTTGTACACTAATTTTTATGTCACTGTCTGCAAATTTCATACATTGCATTGGAAGAAGAAATTATAACGAACACAACACATTTTTATGAAGCAAGAACCTCTGATCAATTTGATTAGTAAAGTAGTCAAGGAAAGGTATGTAAATAGACTGCCTATAAAATGTTTCACCATCATTTGTCTCATAGCTTGACCGCTGAATTTGTTTTCCAGATTTTATTGGGATAGTGATTACGAAATCACTATCTTTTGCATATTTTTTTTGCAACAGAATAAATAGCACTAAATTTATTGGTGGCTTCGTTGCGCAGATGTTGGACTTGAGTCTTAAATGATTCTGCATACTTGATGCATGAAGAGAGGTCACACTTCTTAGCTTGTAAAAAGTTTGACAAATTGATTGTTAGGCCAAATATTTCACCACACACCTCAGGTGAAACTATAAACTTACTCTGATGGAAAGCAGAATGCAAGTTGAATGCTTTTGTAGACATTTCTGAGTCATAAACTTCTAGGAGTTCCAACAGTGCTTCGCATGTGTGATCATAAAGTTCATTAAACAAAAACAAAGAATCTTGGTGCTCAACCCACCGGTTTCACATAGTTTTAACAGTCTGGTTCTCTTGCTACTAGGATCCCTCCGCTATATACAATTTCTTAAAATATCGTTTCGTTTGGATGGGCATCTAAAAAATGACACCACTTCCTTTACTACTCCTATGCAGCTTCGAATTTCTGGTAGGCTGCAAGCTTGAGTCAAAGCTAAATTGAAGAATGGCTTGTACAATGGACATACACAGCTGTGGGATACGACTGACGAATTACTGATTGGCAACCCTGTAATCGCTCACTCATGCGTGCTGCACTATCGTATCCTTGGCCATACAAATAATATAAATTGATACCAACATTTTTGAGAGTTGTTAGTATTGTAGAGGCAAGAGCTAATTCCCGGAGTACAAATTTCAGAAAGTCTTCTCTAATTACATAACCAGATTCTGTATTATTAACATACCTCGCACGAAGTGATAATTGTTCAATCCCCTTTACATCGGTGGTTTCGTCTGCTAAAATACCGTAGCACTCTGAAGCATTAACTCGGTTTACTATTTTCTGTAAAATAACTTCCTCACAGGCATCAATAATTTGGTTCTGAATGTCAGGGCTTATGTAGGAAGCATTACCACCACAAGTGTAAAATAACTTCCTCACAGGCATCAATAATTTGGTTCTGAATGTCAGGGCTTATGTAGGAAGGATTACCACCACAAGTGTAAAATAACTTCCTCACAGGCATCAATAATTTGGTTCTGAATGTCAGGGCTTATGTAGGAAGGATTACCACCACAAGTGTAAAATAACTTCCTCACAGGCATCAATAATTTGGTTCTGAATGTCAGGGCTTATGTAGGAAGCATTACCGCCACAAGTGTAAAAATGCTGTCTTAGAATTTAATCTCCACTGTCTATACGAAATCTTAGAAGGTTGCGAAAATTACCATCATTTTCTTCTGGTTGTTGAGTCAGCAAAGGCCCGCTGTCTTGATGGCCACGTAAAGCCAACTCCTGCCTACCACAAAAAATAATTGTCTTCATGATTGGCAAACATTTCTGTCTATTTTCCTAAATTTTCAATTTCTTTGCTGAATCAAGTTTTATCATCTTTTTTATTAATTACTTATTATTAATAGTAATTAATTATTAATTACTATTATTATGATTAATAAAAAAATTTAATAATTAATAATTAAAAATTATATCATCTCCCGTCTTTTCAAAGGCAGAAACAAAATTATCTGCAAAAACATGGCATCTCTTGTGGTAGGAAGCTGCATGAAGTCAGTCTTTGCATTTTTCCAACGAGTGAATGCTTGAGCTACTAAAGCTCCTACGTGCTGATGTTTTCCTTTACCTGTCGTCATTTATTCACTCCCGAACAAACAGCACATGGGGCACAGGACTCCTTGCAAGTGTTCTGAGTATGTCAATCAGGGAAACTTCCCAAACCAATGTCTCTGAAATTTTAAATTTCTGTTACCTGGCCGAAATCTGTAATTCTCTGGGGGAAACCCACGGTGTCTTCATTAGGTTATATTTCAGACTATCCTCAAGTTTCTTGTTGTTTACGTATAACCCCATATCACATTTATTACAACCCAAAAGACCATCGCATGCTTCAACAATGGTATTATTACAAAATCGGTGGTTTGTACCTCTGGCTGGCCTGGTAGAGAACAAGACAACTCTGCGTCCAATAATGGAGCCTGAGCATCACAATCCACAGTCTGTGTAACCTTAAATAAGTCACTGGTGGTTATCTTTTTACCTGATTCGGATACTTGTGAATGTTTCCTTTTGTTGCTGTTATTAATCAAGCTGTCATCCCTATTAAAGTGCGTCTTCATTCTCTAAAAACAAACAATCTGTTAAATTGCAAAGAAAATTACTTCTGGAAGAACCACGTTTTATTGAACAAACAAAATTAAATAAAACAGGCAGTGTTGCAAAGATGTCGGAGAGAAACATCCTTTGTGATCCTTAGAAAATGTCCTTGCAAAATGTAAATTACCCCGTAACTTACTCAGAAAAATGGAAACGTCTTATTATAATGTATAACTATGAACTTACGAGATCATATTTACGAACGTAATATATTCGTAGAAAACTAAAATACCAGCCCACCTTCACTAGCAATTGTCATCTCATAAAGTAATTACTTTTGTCACACTTGATTCCCTTATAGGTGAACTTATACGCTATCTATGAAAATATTTCTCAATTAAAATAACGTGTGTTTAAAAAGAAATGTTATTGTGATGTATGAATTCAATATTTCCATTTATATTATTCTTAATAGAAAGCAAACAAAACATAATTAAGTTATTTAATGTATTTTCTGTAGAAAGCAGTTCGTCAAATCTAATTTATTGATTTTCAAAAAACCAAACAAGTTTAGCAAAATTTTTTTTTAATTTTGGGGGTTGGGGGGGATGTATCCCTAAGATCCCCCCCTCTCCCTTCGTTCGCCCCTGAGTAGAGATTATAGTTTGCTAGGATTCAACATACTGTTCACATGCCCGACAGTTTTCTTTCCCTCTTGGCTGTCATACATGTATGAACGTACTACCCCATTTCACTGGACCAATGAGAATTCTGATACTAATAGGCAGAGCATTCGTAATTTGTCTGCAAAAATGTAGCTGCCTTGAAACCTTGTTCATCCAATCATGAAAGAATAAACTAATTAGAGTGTTATAGAATATATGTTGGCTCAAAAAATTTTCGCGATTTTCCATCATCTCCAAATATAAGTTATTGGTGAGGGTGGTCCTAATCGATGACAGTATATGACTAACCTGAATGACACAGTAGGCGGAGGCTGAGTGTTGATTCGAAAAGCGACAAGCGCCACGCCAAGCTGAATCTTGATGACTTTATCTCGGCGTGGGTCCTTAGACACACGGACAGACAGACTCCGTGTAAGTGTTGCCAAGTATTATACAATTTCTGGTGGCGCAATGGTCCCAAATACCGTGCCGCCAGGAGGGGAGCTCCTCTGGCGCTTCATTGATATATATATATATATATAGACTATTCAAGGTAAAATGAGCTTAAGATCTACTTGTATGCACGTTGCGTATTTTTCCGCTTTATGTAAGATTAACTTTGCCATTGGCCTCGTCACTTTATTCATGCGTCGGTCAAGTGAAACTGTGGAATTATTAAAAAAATTAATATTTATCAAATCTGCTCATTTGTACACTTTGTTGCATTAAAAAAACAGAGAGCGAAAGAGATAATTTAAGTTTTCATAAATGGTTACCAAACACTTTTTATACGACGTTATGATACGGAACTACTTCCCATCCATCGTTACCAACCTTACTGGGCGCATGTCACTCAGTGCGTCTGTTAAAATATATGCAGACAGGGGCAGTGATTTTTTCAAAGGACGATTTCAAAAGCGCTCACTTTATCGTGAACAGCCTTTAATAAACTATTGTTCCTGTAGTGTGTGTTTTTTTGTATTATCAGCCTGGCCTGGATACCGACGCGTCGCTGCTGTTCGCTAGACTTGTCCGCCATTACTGAGTCATAACAATGTGAAACGCAGAATGAATAATGGCGTAGAGTGAGAAGCTGTGCAGTAACCACCCTCAGTATACACACATTGGTATATATATATATATATATATATATATATATATATATATATATATATATATATATATGCAAGACCACTGTTTGTATAAGTAAATGAATTCAAACGTTTTCACTCTTTCCATGGCCTAGTTTTAATGGAACTCGAATATGTTAAATTTAGTTAAAATCTTTTATTGTGCTCATATTATAGGGTGACTTTTGAAAATATTTGGCATTAAAAAACACGTTCATTACTGTGACCATATGATTTTGATAGTTCCATTGGCGATGGAAGACTCAATGATGAGGACACACCCAGAGAACAAAACTCAGTTTAAACCATTCTTTAGTATATGGCATTTACGATGACGGCGGCGATGATCTAACACTTAATATGACAATAATACTGCGTAATATTTTCCACCGGGAATATGTAACTTGCAAACATACAGTACGCCGGAAATGTGGCCACAACTACTTAAAAAAATAAATGAAATTTTCGCTGCTGCCATGTCAAGCATTCGCTTGGGAATGATGTCGGGAAATCACGGGGGACCGAACGCAGGGTGGCCGGGCCTGGATTCGAACCCAGCTCGTCCGAATAGATTTTTAATGTTTACCACCACGCCACACCCCACTTCACTCTGTCATATGCAAAAGAACATGTTCATTGTAAAAAAAAAAAAAGTGCGTGGTTGTAATTAGTGGAATGTCACTCACCGAAAATTCAGTTAAAGCTGTTCACGATAAAGTGAGCTTTTTTGAAAGCCCTGATTACGATCTACTTGTGTACACATTCCGTATAATTTCCCGATACGTAAAATTAACATAGCAATTTGCCTTATTACTCTATTCATGCGTCGGTCAAGTGAATCTGTGAGATTATAAGAATAGTAAATATTTAAAATTTTGCTATATTGTTACTCTTATATGCATTAAAATGCAGAAATTAAAACAATAACTTGAGTACTTGAAATGTTTTCCAAACACTTTTAATTTAACGTTAATACATGGAATTATTTCCAGTCGTTACCAACTGTACGGGACGCACGTTAGTCAGCGTGCGCGTTAAAATACATGCAGGAAGAAGTGGTGACATTTTTCATAGGTTGATTTCAAAACTGCTCACTTTACCGTGAACAGTATTTACCAACCCGTTCCTGACTGGCGATATAGTGGCCCCCTGTGGAAGTAATTGGGAAGTTTTGCGCATACAGAAAGTGGCTCAGAGGGTTCTGTCCTTTCTCACTCCTCTCCCACTCATCGATCCGAATTGACAATGTTATAATAACTTATTACTTTTATGTTATCATTAAATGATTCGCATTTACACGTACATGAATATCTGTGGCATTGATATAGGCTATATCGATCCATCCTCCTTTAAAAAAAAAAGTATTTTTGTAGCTCATAAACTTAGACTTCTAACTAGGTCACCGATTTCCGTAATCATACGCAAGAAAAGCGCCTGGAAGTGTTCCTGACTGCGAATCTAATATAAATTATCGTCCAAGGCTGCTAAAGTTTTATGGGGGACTGTTGACAGTCGTGCTATGTTTAACGTTGCCGTTGAGAACTTAAATTTGTCACTAATATTGTAATTCTCATTCTTACGTGCACAAATCAAATATAAACTAAATGTAATAAATTCAGAGCGTACGAATGTAAATGTATCACTTTTAATACGACGTAAATGTAAGTGTGTACGGTAAAATATATGCAGATAGAAGCAGGGAGTTTATTCGAAGGTTGACTTCAAAAGTGTTCAGTTAATAACGACGCTGTTATACGTCAGATTTTTTATATGACTACTTACTTATCACTGGGATCCCAATACTTCCACGGAACAGTATACACTGATTCACCATAACATTTCACGTGTCGGAACATTTTTCGCTGTTTCAATTTTACAGTAAAATTATAGGATATTGCGTCAAACTATTGTGCAAAAAGGCTTAATATGTCAGGTATAATTGATTATAACATTGTATTATAAATGTCTCGTAACCACTCGTACATCGTTTCGGTGCTCACAAGTTTTAACCCATGCCGGATATTCAGCGCGAAGCCATAACGCCCTTAGGCGATTCAGACCCAGTGTGCACACACGAGAATATCATGTTATGGTCTACACACAGTTACTCCACACTTTTCTGAAGCCTTGCTAAAATTCTTCCTCTAGGATATTGCTCCGCCTCGTGCAATCTAAGCTTAAATAAGTATAGCAAATTGCGCCGAAGGACAACGCACCGAATTCGTGCGCACTCAGTTGTAATAATATTTTGCACACTCAGTTGTAATAATATTTTGCACACTCAGTTGTAATAATATTTTGCACGATTACTATTTCTTACTAGGCGCTACTAACACATATATTTTCTACCTGTTTTTATTCGTATTTATTATAAATTATATATTTATATTAATTTATTAATAAAAAATATATGTGAATCCAATTTAACGAAACATAAACAATTTTTATGTTAATATAAGTATAAAACGCTTCACACGTTTTACATGGGGAGAATTTTCAAAGGTTTGATTCAAAACGTGTGAAGTAATCGCTAATAGACTATAGGCCAGCACTTTGCAGTAACGAGACTCAATGCCCAATGATCTGTCCTGCGGACAACTGATTTTTAATGCTATTCCCGTTAAATTTAGCACTTTTTAAACCAACCTTAAAAAAGTCACTTCTCCTATCTACGCATATTATAACGGGCGCCTTGATTGGCGCATGCCCAGTAAAGTTGTCAACGACGTATGGGAAAATAGTTATGACATAACGCTGAATTAAAGTTGTTGGGCAAACATTAATGAATTCTGAAATTATATCTTTTGCTTTCTGTTAATTTTTCTCAGTGCATTTAAGTGTGAGAATGAGCTAAATTGTCAAATATTAATTTTACTAATAGCATAATTTTACATTTTTACTTTAACAACGCACGAATAAAGTGATAAGGACGATGACAATGTTAATTTAACACATGGCGGAATAATACATAGACTTCATACAAGTAGATTTTAAGCGTTTCTTTCAAAAGTTTTCAGTTGTCTGTCACTGTTCTTATTTATAACACAGCTTACAGCTGTATAACGAGCTTGCAGCCCATAGCTTGCGATATATAAACAAGTGAAGTTGCCGGCTTGTAGTACAGCACACATCATAAAATTCCTTATTTGCGACAACTCAAATCGAAAATTAAATCGTGCCTGAAAAGGTTAACCCATTTATATTCAATGTACACAATTGTGTATAATCTATTCGCGGTTTCTTCACACTTTATAGATTAAACCTTTGAAAACACACCCATACCCCATGTGTAACGTGTTTGGTAGTTTCCCAATCATGTTGTGTATCACAAGCGATTTATACTTGTGTCAATAAAAAAAATTATATAGAATTACCTAATTTTTGAGCAAATTGAACATTTATTTTTATTTTAACTATACATTACAATATTTTGTTTATAATTGATATGAATATATCAGTTAGAAAATAGGTATGTTGGTAGTTCCTAGTAAGTAATATTTATCATGCAAAATATTATGCAATTGAGTGCGCACGAATACAGCGCGTTGTCACTTTGGTGCCATTTTCTTGACTTTGTTAAGCTTTGCTTACATGAAGCGGTGGAATATTCTGGAAGTAAAATTTTAGCGCGGCTTCAGAAAAGTTGGAAGTAACCGCGAAGGGACTATATATAATGAACAGGAAGGTTATTGAGTAGGCCATATTACTAAGGACACCTGCTTACGCGGAGGCTAGACTTCAATATCCTATGTGCACACTTGCATTCTTCATTTGACCATTGACCGCTTGTCTTTGTGTCAAGACAGTGTGCTACGTGAGAGAGCCAATCAGAATTAAGTTTCTTCGATGCTGACCGTCCGTGATTCCCGGGCAGACAGATGAGATGCGTAACAATTCAAATGATCCAATCACGAAATTGGTTCTGAACTTCAGTGCTTTGGAACACAACTTTTGCTGAAATCTTTCTGCGGAAAACAGTCGCCCCTACACATTACCAGAGCCGAAAACGAAGTCTGATGATCTTTCGTCACTGCAACGGAGACAGTGCTGTGGTGACGGAAATACAGTACGGACCAAACTATTTATATTTTGCAACAACCGTAGCCATAAATTGTGGGTCTGAAAGGGTTAACACTTTCTAGACTACGCTCGAGTGTAGCTGGAGAAAAGCTAATTTGAAAATATATTTGTTGTTCAGAACAAGTCTTGCATGGATGTGCAGTCTTTGTTCGGCTAGTGTTTAACAGAATCCCACAAGAACACGACAGCGCAGTAACAATTATATTGCTACCGATATTACTTTTTTTACAGCCACACAAAGGTACGATAAAGGACATTTGATTGGGTCAAAATCAACTCGGCTCTCCATTGGTTGACGACCGGCCAATAATGAACGTTGTGTAGTGCCCGGTGAGGTATGGAGCTATAGGACGATGGTGAGTTCTAACACAGACACCAACAGAACCGGTGTTCGTGCAGTAGTGGATATAGGTGTGTCACTTATAATTTGTCTTAATTACCATTAAATGTGAGCAGACCTCGATGTGTTAATACACGAATAATCTGTGGCAATTACTATAGCATTTTTTTAAAGGAAGTCGTTACGAGAAGAACGGTCCTAAGCAAGGGCGAGTATTCACGACTGTCGCAACTCGCGACCTCGGGCAGCCGAAGAAATACGTCTCCCGAGGTCTTAATCCCGGATCTCTTCTCCTTGCCGACGGCCATTAGGTTATTTCAGCGTCAAGTTGGGGAACGGAAGGAGCTCCGGAAAATGGCGAGGGGGGAGGGGGGGAGAAAGAGGGAGTTTATCCTTCTGGAGAAGGGTCGGGAACATCCCCTAGACACGGCAGTCCTGTCAGTGGTGAGTTATCGCTCTCCCAGGAGCGCGACAAGAGAGACTGGCCGACTCCCAAGCCCGCAGGGGTTGAGAAGTAATCAGGCTAATGCGCTCACCACACCCACGCCATTCCCACTTGCTATACCGGCCCTTCCTTCGCTGATCCACGTCCACCTTCCCTTGAATTCTCACGCAGCCCTCCTCATCCCCATCCCCTATCCAAGCTTTTCCCTACTCCCTGTCACAAACACATGCACTCCAAACCAGTTAGGGACACTTGTTTTTTCGCGAAAATATCTAAGAGCCATGCTAGACTTCAAATTCCTTCCTCCTGAACCACAACTTCCTTTGTTATTGGCCCCGTGTCTACGCGAGAAGACGCGTTCCTCTTTGACTGGGCCAATCTCAATAAAGCACTCAGATACTTCCCGGGCCGACACTTGAGGCACGTGATATTTGAAATCATCAACCACGAAAGTGTATTTGAACAAAAGGGTTTTGGAGTAGAACTGGCATTGAAATCTCTTCGCGAGAAACACCCGTCCCTAGTTATTGTCAATATTTACCACTGACCAGTAGGTGTTGGCTGCCAACCTGACACGGACCAACTATACCTAGGAATTCCTTCCATTCGCGTCTAAAATATTCAACTGATGATTTGACAACTCATTAAAATAGCTAAAATTAATGCCAGGAAAACAATCATTTGTGATATATTAGGAGGAAAATAACAGGACAAATGGCAGAAAACAGAGTCAACCCGTTAATTCTCTGTGTCCATCATCGAAGACGTGTTACACATCTAGGGTATTTATAGTTGTAACTGTACATGATCGGGAATTAGGGGCCCGGGTTGACTCTTCCTTGTGAGAAATCTGATATGTTGAATGCTTCTTCCACTAGTGAATGGTAAATTTGATAAAGGCTGTTTGACGGTAAAGTGAGCACTTTTGAAATTAACCTTAGAAAAATGTCACTGTCCCAGACTGAACATATTTGGACGGCCGCACTGAGTGACATGTGCTCAGTAAAGTTGGTAATGGCGGAGGTAAAGTAGTTCCGTAATTTAATTTTAAATAAAAAAGTGTACATTTGTGAGAAGTGAAATTATTTATTTATCTTCGTTTTCTTTAAATGCGTATAAGTGTAAAAATCAGCAGATTTGTAAAATATTATTTTTATAACAATTTTACACTTTATAAAGTGATCAGACCCATGTGCAATGTTAACTGTACATATGCTGTAAGAATACACAAAGTGCATACAAGTAGACCTTAAAGCAGGGCTTTCATAATTGCTCCGTTTACCGTTAACAGCGCATATAGGATGTTCACGGTAAAATGAGCACTTTTGAAAGCCCTGCTTAAGATCTACTTGTATGAGCGTTGTGTATTCTTCCGTCTTATGTAAAATTAACATTGCCTTGGGCCTCATCACTTTATTTATGCGTTGGTCAAGTGAAACAGTGAAATTAATAAAAAAGTAAATATTTTATAAACTGCTAATTTTTACATACTGATACATTAAAAAAACAGAAAGCCAAAGAAATAATTAAAATTATCACAAATGGTTACCTAACACTTTTTATTCAACGTTAACATATGGAACTATTGTCCATCTATCGTTGCCAACTTTACCGGGTGCATGTCACTTGGTGCGCCCGTTGAAGTATATGTAAGTATGGGCAATGACTTTTTTTTCTAAGGTTGAAGTAGATGTATAATGCGGATCCTAGCACAGCACGATTTTTCCAATAATTTTACCCAAGTATACAACAAAAAATAGTATCAACTTTTACTTGCTATTTATAACGAAAGTGCAAGAAAAAAATAAAAAAATCAAAATCTGAAATTAAATGGAAAAATGATAAAAAAAAAAACAAGCAAGTTTGGGCTAAAACAAATGAAACGAAACAAATTAATATAGATTATATGTTTTAAGACAACTCCAAATCATGCATAGATTAACCATTTTTATTTCCTTTAAAGTTTCAAATGTTATAAAATTTCGATTCTCGTTTATTAACTTGAAAGCATTTTTATGAAACGGACTTAACATAGCGATCTGGTAGATTAATTTTAAAATTTGAATCAAGAATACAACTAATTTTTTTTCCGAACCTTAATCATATAATTTAAAATCTGTAGCAACATACTTTTTATTTTTTCTTAGGTCCTGTAGTTTTGTCAACTCGAACGAGTTGTTAAACTTGCCGCTCAGCGATTCCATTTTTATGTTTATTTAAAGGGGGAAAACATTAAAAATAAAAAAAAAATATATATTTTACTATTTCAATTTTATTATATTATTATTGTTTAGATTTTGTTATTTTGATAATTATTTTATTACTTTTATTATTAAAATACATTTTTTATTTCATATTTTTTCCTTTTCGATAAACATAAAAATTGAACCACTGTGTGCCAACGAAATGGAAAATAATTCCACATCTAAGCAAAGTAAAAAGTATGGCGCAGTATCAAATATAGAAATTTTTACTTTAATGAATATGCAAAAGATAAGCTTTATAACATCTGTAAAAAATGCTGCTTTGAAAAGGGTACAAAGCATCATTAATTAAATAAAGAGAAGGTATTATGCGAATGTGGAAAATATGTTTATAATTTCATTTCTCAAACTGTTAAAAATTCTAAAATAACGCAGTATAGCACTAGACAATATAAATGAAACTCAACACGATAATTATCCAACAAAAACATGCCAAGTGTGTAACGAGAATAAATCTATAAAACTATTTTATATTCTAAAAAGTACTATGGACAAAACTATAAGAAAATTTAAAGCTTGTTATGATGAATTTATGAAGAAATACATGAAGAAATGTAATCTTAGTATGATGTTAAATAATTAATAAATTTAGCTTTTGATATTAATATTAACTAAATCCTTTTTATATTGATTAAAAAAAGCAAGGTACCAAATAGCTTATGAAAATAAACAAATTTGTTTTCTTCTAAATACAACTATCAAAAATGGAGGCGAACAATCTTGCAGTTGAGTTGGGTCAGAAGACAGTGCGAGAGCTAAGAATTATAGGTAGAGATTTAGAAAATTAATATAGTTATAGTAAAAGGTGCAATGATTTAATTAGACATTGGTATTCTCTAAGGAAAGATGATTGAATTACAGCTATTATACCATTAAGTATATACGAGCAAAGAGAAGGAAAATTACGAAATTTACCATTTTTTATGCTAATATCAATGAATTATATTAGAAAGATAGAAAGAAATCGAAAATATTTCCATTCTCTAATAATCTATTTGTAAAACAAGAGAAAAAGGATTAAAAAAAAAACATTACCATTTTCTAATAATCTATTTGTAAAACCTAGGAATAAAATCCAGCGGGTAAAAGAAGGGATAACAAAGAATATTTTTACAAATTTACCTTTCGCTGACACAAATATCAATGAATTATATCCCAAAGATAAAAAAGAATTATCAGAAATATTTCCATTCTATAATTATTTATTTATAAACAAAAAAGTAGAAGAAGAAATAAAAATTACTTAGATAATAAAGCTTTTAAAGCTCGAATATCAACTTATAACATTGAAAACAACTTTAATTTAGTAGAGCCTAATCATTTTGTAAGATAATTAAAAAATTAGGTATTTTAGATAATACACAATAATCTTAAAACATTTAGAGGGTTGAAAACCAGAATTATATTATATACCAAGTGCCGCGAGCAGGAAATTAATCAAGTAGAATTATTCACATTTCAGTCATTTATTCATATAATACTAAACAAAGGGGAATTTACAAAGATTTATAAAATTATATATAAAGAATTACTTACACCATTATCTGAATTTCAAGAAAGAGGCTCTGGATGGGCTTTAGATAGAATAATTGGAATACAATTAGCAATGAGTAAGTATAAGCCACTAAATGGAGCATCATATATTGATCTACCAGAATTTATTAAGAATAAAAAAGGATCCATTAATGAGAAGAATGATGATCAAAAAGTTCTTTGGGCAATGAAATTTACATTGTTTCCAGTAGAAAAAGATTCACAAAGAGTATCTAAATATAAAAACGCGGGGCTTAATATTGATTAAGTAATAGATAAATATGAATATTCTGTTAAAATTGATGATATAACAAAAATAGAAAATCCAATTGATACATCTATAAATATATACTCTATTGAAGATGAGTCTACAGTATATCCACTAAAACTTACAGAAAAAAAAAGAAAACATATAAATTCACTTTATTTCAAAGATGATAAAAATTCGCCTTATTGTTGGATAAAAGATTTATCGAAACTGCTTTATGCAAAAAAAAGTAATAATAAAAGTAAAACTTATATATGCTATATGTGTCTTCGATTCTTTTATTCCCAAGAGAGTTTAAATAAACATATATAATACTGCTCTAAAAATGAAACAGTAAAATTCACTTTACCTCCGAAAGGAGAGCAAATAAAATTTAAAAAATTACAAACATACAATAAAGGTTCCTTTCACAATATATGCAGATTTTAAATCACTTTTAAAGAAAATATCAAGAGTTAAGACAGATCCACGAGAATTAAGCAAATTTAACCTTATCAAAAAAATATCCAATTTTAACAGAGGATGATACCGATAATGGTTTTTTATAAGGAGATGCTCAAAAAAGATATAATCTTACTAAAGAAAAAATAAATAACATTGATTTAAAGCTAAACGACGAATCATATACTATGAAATATCATTTACACGAAGCATCTGGTTTTTGCTATTATATTGTATCTAATTATGGTGATTATAAACCACCAGTAGTATATTGAGTCTCAAATGCACATAAAGTTATTATACAGTCAATAAAAAGGGAAGTAGAAGAAATTGGGGGAATTTGCTCACTAATTGAACCAATACATAAAGTTATTATACAATCAATAAAAAGGAAAGTAGAAAAAATTGGGGGAATATACTCACTAATTGAACCAATACATTTACTAACCAAAGAAGGAAAAATATTATATAGGAAATAAGAAAAGTACTGTATGTGGATATGAATATATGGAGGAAAATAAAAAAGTACATGATCATATAAGTGGAAAATTCATTAATCCAGTATGTAATGATAGTAATGTTCAATTAAAATCACCCAACTTTGTACCAATTTATTTCCACAATTTATCTTGATATGATGCATATTTTTCTATTAAAGAGTTAATCTGTGATGAAAAAAATATTTATTTAATTGCCAATAATGAAGAAAAGTTTATCACTTTTGGGAAACAATCCAGGAAAATTAAAAAACAAAATTTATAGACACGTTTAATTTGATGACTAGTAATTTATCTAAATTATCATAAAATTTAACCAAACAACAAATTAAAAATACACAAAAGTATTTCCCAGAAGAACAAGTAAATTTAGTTATTAGAAAAGGTGTTTACCCATTTGATTATATGGCTAGTTGGAAGAAATTTGAAGAAACGGAACTTCCACGAAAAAACGAATTTTAAATAAATTAAATTATTCTGGCATAGCTGATGCTGATTTTGAGTATGCGAAACATGTATGTAACCAATTTAATATTAGAAATCTTGGCGAAGACCATGATTTATATTTAAAAGTGATGCATTACTTGTAGCAGATATATTTGAAAATTTCAGAAATACTTGTATAAATTCATAAGATTCAGATCCTGCATGGTATTTTACTGCACCAAGATTATCTTGGGATGCAATGTTAAAAATGACTTTTCAACTGCTAGAATTATTACATAACAAAGAAAAAGTTTTAATAATTGAAAAAGGAATTAGAGGCTGGAATTTCATAATTTTGTAACCAATATGTTAAAGCTAATAACACGTATTTAGAAGATTTCAATCCAAATCAAGAGTCCAACTATTTACCATATGTCGATGAAAATAATTTACATGGTTGGGCAATGTCACAATATTTACCATATGGTGGTTTTGACTGGGTTTATTATACATAAAGTGATTTTGATTACTGGATTGAAAAAATATTACATTTGGAGGATAATTCTGAGTATGATTAAATATTTGAAGTTGATTTAGAATATCCACAATAACCGTATAATTTACATACAAATCTACCATTTTGTCCGGAAAATATGGTAGCTCCAGGAACAAATCAATCTAAATGATTAACAACTTTACATAATAAAGAAAAGTATATAAATCAGTATCGTAATTTAAAGCAGTGTCTAAATAATGGTTTAAAACTTATTAAAACACATAGAATATTGACGTTTGATCAGTCCGATTGGCTGAAGAAATATATAGATTTGAATACAATGATGATAACTAATGCTAAAAATTACTTCGAAAAAGATTTTTATCAGCTGATGAATAATTCTGTGTTTGGTAAAACAATGGAAAATATAAGAAACAGAGTTGATATAAAACTGATATCAGATGCAGAAAAATGCGAGAACATAGCTGCAAAACCAAATTTCAAAAGAAGTACTATATTTAATAAGAATCTTGTGGCCTTACATATGAATCAAACAAATGTGTATTTTAATAAGCCTATTTATTTGGGTATGTCAATTTTAGACATATCGAAAGAATTGATGTATGATTTTCATTATAAAGTAATGAAACCAAAATATGAAGATAACATTCAATTATATCATCAAGATAACGATTCAAACATTTATAACATATAAACTGAAGATTTTTACGAAGATGCAAAGTTGATGATAGAAAAATTTTATACAAGTGATTATCCAAATGACTATGTTTATATCATCCCTCAAATAAATAAAACAGTTTTTGGATTAATGAAAGATGTATGTAATGGTAAAATAATGAAAGAATCAGTTGGTTTACAATAAAAAATGTATGCTTATAAAGATGACGATAAAGAAAATAAACAATCGAAAGGAGTAAAGAAATGTGCTGCTAACAAGCGAATAACATTTGATGACTATAAGAACTGTTTGTTTAAAGAGAAAATACTATATATAACAATGTACCTAATAAGAAGCAAAAAACATGAAATATTCACATTCGAAGTTAGTAAATTTGCATTTAGTCCTTATGATAACAAAATAATTATACTAGAAAATAAAATAGATACATTATCATATGGATATCAAAATGAATAATTCTTAATTACTTTTTAAATTATTATATTGCACATTTTGGAGTTATTAAAGGTGCATTTAGTTTCCAAAAGAATATCGATATCAGCACAATCGAAATCAACCAGTTTATGTTTTATCTCTAATTTCCAAAATAATAAAATTAAAACATTCATTATTAATTTTATAAAAAATTGGATATGCAGGCTCATAAATAATAGAATCTCTAAATCTGTATATTGTTTTTTTTTGGAAAACTGGCTATTATGCCTGTTTCTAAATGGTTTGATTCATTATATTTGATAAACATACCATATATCAAATTAGAGTGAACATTTATTGTTTAAATGGATTAAAATTAGGTAATTTTGTACCTATAACAATTTTGTCTTTATATTTCTTTCAAAAACAAGAATACCAGATAATTGGTCACCAAATTCAGTATCAAACTTAGATTTGAGAGTTATTCTATTTTTAACATTGTCTGATGTTAATTCAGTGTTATTTGTTGAAAATGGGTCAAATGAATTTATAGTTTCTTTTAACAATTCAATATCGTATTGATCTCTAGGAATAGTTGTAACTTCATTTTTATCAACATTAGGACTCATGTGTTCAATTGTTGTTATAGTTTTGTTGTTTGTATTTGAAGATAAAAATTTTGTATGAAAATTAACCAAAGTAATTGATTTTTCAGTATGGATAAAATATAATGAAGTTCCTTCTTTAATACATAACTATTGTTTGTTAATTTGAATACTTTATTATCTATTTATTACAGAAATTATCTTATTAAATGAAAAAGTTAAATTAAAAAGAATGGCGAATTAATACCTGACAATATGATGGCAATAATAGTAGGTCCAATCAATATGGTAAAATTAATTTGATGATAAATTTTATTTATAATGTAGGATGGAAAATTCTAATAAATTGTATGTTTGTTCAAAAAGTTTAAATCAACCAAAATATATTGATTTACAAAATGATTAAAATTGTTATCCAAAAAGCTTAAAGTTAAAGAAAAAAATTTCTGAACTAATTGTCCATATTTAGTATTTTCAATTTTTTATTATTATTTGTAGTTACTTTTTTGCACTTAAAACACCAAGTGTTCTCAATTTAATAGTAAAAAATAATTAAAATTAATATTTTTTGAATACTCCTATTGTGCTCAAGCCATCTTCATATACAGATATTTTAGTTTTTTTATTTTAAAAGTTAAAATCTTACCTATGTAACATCAAAGGCTTACTGTAATCTATTTCTTGTGATCCCTTAATAACAGTCACAGTATCGTCCAGTAAATTGGCATTAACAGTAATTATTTTATACACATTACCACACATCAAAAAAGTAAAGAAAACTTTACTATTATCTAAAAGAAAATTATTACTACTTTTATTCCACTTTGCATGTATATAAAACATATGTGATTTTTCTTTCATGCAATTTTCAATTTTCAAGTTAAAAAGTGTATCAGAAAAATTCAAAAATTATTTCTTTTTTTAATTTTGCAATTTAATAGCTATTTCTTTTTCGAAATATCTTTTATTGGCCATATATTTTCCATCTATAGGATCAGCCATATTATTGATTCTTAAATTTGGAAGAGAAACATACTCTGTTGTATAAACAAAAACTTTGCTTATTTGGTCTCATAAAGTGGAAACAATGATATTATATTCTAATTCGACATACGTTTTTAAATCAGAAACAATGGTATTGTATTTTGAATCTACGTCCTCTTTTAAAGCATAATCTGCTGTATGTTTATTTAAAAATGGGATCAGCTGTATTAACAACTCTGTGATCTAAAAATGAAATATAATCAAAACAAGTGGTTAGTTTACTTTATAAAGTAGAAACACTCGAACTGCATTTTGAATATACACATGTTTTTAAATCTACACTAACATTGTCAATGTCTTCACTTAAAGATTTGATCGATGGTTTCCCAAATATATACGTCATTTAATAACATAGAAATTATATCATTAAACTTAAACCCTCTCGAAAAAAGGTGTAATACGATTAAATATAGATGCCCACATATATTCGAAAAAAATTCTGAATTCGATTATCACTGTAATAAACATTTCTGTTTTTGAAATAGTTAATTAAATTAATAGGAATATTGCCTCCAAATGAATCGAAATAGCAAACATCATTATTTTCTTTAAAATAGCAAACCCAATGAGTACCAGGATTTGTTGAAATGTCGAAATTAACCACATCACATTAAATTTGTGCATTATTTTTGGTAATTCATCAATCATAAAAACATTTCTGAAATATTTAATATTTAATAGTTTTACATATTTTTCAATATCGATATTAGGTAGTTGGTATATATTCAAGAATTTTTGGCCTTCCCCTTTTTTATCCGCTTCCAGATTTATTTTCCATAGCTAAATTGTGTCTCTGTTGTTCTTCTAATTATTATATATTTTTTTCCAGTTTGTTCAACAGAATTATAAATTGCACTAGCTCCTCCAGATAAACCACAAATGCACCTAAAGCATAATTCCTACACGATGTTAACCTCTGCCTATTTTTTCCTTGGCCATATTTTTAACTGTTGGCAATGATAAAGTTAATTTGAAGCTTCTGCCTTGTTTCAATTTTTTAGTTTTTTCTCGCATTATGATAATTTGTTAAAAATAAATCTATACCTAAATATTTTAATTCCTCAAAGGGAATATCGAAACTTATATTTGTTATCTTCATTTATAAGTATATATATAATAAAATATTTTAATTCCCCAACCTTTATTTTCTTTTTGTAAGCATTGTTGAGGCAACAGCAGCAGAAGCAATTTTTCTCCAATTGGAGTATCTTTATTTAATGTGATTTCTTGTGCTTCTTTTTGCAAAATTTTATCAGCTTCATGTCTAGAATATAAATCTTAATGATCTCTATCAGCAATATCATGAAATTTACAAGCTTCATCTAATATATGTATTCATTTATCTCCTCTTATCTAATCTCCTTTTATCTAATTTCGTAAATGGTCCACAATAATTATAACCAGGCAAATGCATATCCAGTAATTTTAAAATGTTTAGTGCCCAGTTAATAATGCCTTTACCATGATGTTCAGAATTCCAAAATGAGTGTAGAATTACATTAAAAACTCTTATTAGATTAGGAATTCCCTTTGAATTATTAACAACAAAAAAAAGAAACTTATTGTTCAGCATATTCATTATGCTTACTTTTTCATTGTATTAATTGTTATTTTGAGCATTTTCTTCGCTGTGAATAACTAATAATATATTAATTAATTGTTTAAAATCGTCCATCCAAACGTATTCTTTTAGTAAACTATTGTATTTTTTTATACCTCCTCCAGATTTAGGAGTTCTTGGAGGAATTTTTTTTCTGGTGTGTTTGATGCTGATTTTAAATGTGATTCTTTTATATAGTTATGATAAATTGGTCCAATTATATTTTCGTATTACCAACCTCCACTCGAAGCTACCTTTTTTATTAGAATTATATTGTTTGAATGCAGCATTGGTTGTTTTAAAGAATTTCTGCATAATTTTCATAGTCATTAGCAGCGTATTTACCCTCAGGGGCTTCTTGTGAATTTTATGTAAACAAATTTTTTACTGCTACAGGAACTAGTGTTGTTATTAAATTTATATTTTCTTCACTTTTTTCGCCGATGATTCGCAATTAATTGAATAATAGTTGCTCTTTCTTCTTAATTTTTCATATTCTTTTTCATGACATTCTAAATATTTTTCTATATCTTTCAATGAGTAGTTTAAATCGAGAAACTCCCTTCGATTCTATCATTTATAATAAAATTTTTTACTTACAAATTAGTTATAAAAATATTGAGAGTTTTGTGAGGTAGACTTTTCCTCCAACTGATAAAACTAGGGGGAATTTAAATGTTTACATTAATAGAATCGAATTTGATATACCTATAGGAGATGGCTGTTCGACTCCAAATGGCGCTTATGTTTATGGGCAATTTAGTTTACGAAAGTGAAATAAAGTTGGAGGTGAAACAAAATATGATAAATTAGATAAGGTTGATGTTTTTTCACACTTTTTTCCTTTCAAATTTTCTAGAGCAGAAATTTAAAAACATTGAAATATTATTGAAGCTGTTGATAATCCAGGTATAACATCAAGGATGTTGAATGCTTTATTAAGATCACCAAGTTAACAAAATTATGTAAAATTTACTGGTGTTGATAATCTATATCGAGATAAATCTGTTTCTAGTAATATAACAAATGAAGTTAAAACTGTTTCTAGTAATAACACAAATAAAATAAAGTATCCTCTTAGAAACGTTTGGTTTTATTCGTGATAACAATGAAGTTTGTTGGAAAGGTGGCTTTAAAATTACTTTCTTTCCTAATTCATTTGATAATAACTGTTTATTTCTCTATGAAACTATAGATAAAGAACATAATTACGAAATATCGTCCTGATCCTGGTAAAATTGTTATTGACAAATTATAAATTATGTGGCCTATTGTTGAATAGAAGTTCCTGAAGGAAAAAAAAATGTATTTAGCTTTGATATCAAATATAAGTTTAATAATTTACTATTTGATATGCCCGATATTGTAATTGTAGTCTTTTAATTAATTAAATAGCAAAATCGTGCTGAACAGCATAAATACACTACTATGTTTGATCATTGTAATGTGAGAAACATTTATGTTAAAAATGGTAGAAATGAAATTTTTCCTATAGAAAACTGGAATCTAAACATTGAAAGTGGTGTTCATCTTAAACAATTTATTGCTTATAATGATTTTAGAAATTCACAAACCAAACTAGATACCGACTATAGAAATAATGTACTTTCTTATAAAGCTGCTGTTAACTTTGATGGTGATATTCATTACTATTCATTTTGGGGGCGAAGTCTTTATATGTTATTGATTGTTAATACACGAAAACGACCGTAGTTTAAGAAAAAAAACAAATATAAAATTTTTTTGTTGATTTTATTAAAACATTTGAAGAAGCAGGTACCATTTGTAATGTTGTTTTAATTAGTCGAAGGAATCTTACTTACGATTATTTGAAAACAAGAATTACTGAAGATTTATAAATTTCTAATATTATTAAATGGAGAAATCAACAAATTGTTACGATAGTTTAATACAATATTTTAGACTCATAGTTCAGTGGTAACATTTAAAAGTTTTACCATTTTTTTTACAGATATAGAATAATTATTTGATCGAATAAAAATAGTAATTCTAATTACATTTTGCTCATAGTATCACTTTTTATAAAACATATACAAATTTTAATATTATAATGGATCAAATTATATAAATTTTTTGAACAATGGGATATTGGATTTGAAATTATAAAAACAGCAACTTCCATTGATAAATAATTGGACATAGTTAATTTCAAAATTAATATAAAAATCAACAAAAATGAATTAAGATCAAATAAATTTTGTAATTTTAAAGAAGATGTTAATTACTTGGATTGCTGTGATGGCTGGGATTATGGAATCAGTCATGGCTATGCTTCAGATTTTTCTTTATTTTTAGACTTTAAATAGTCTTATTGGTGTTTTACTTTTGTTGAATAAATTTATAAACTCTATTAATTTGTTTATTATCACTTGTTTTTAGCTTAAATTTTATTGTTATTGATCGTTATTTCATTGAATATCAGATTTTGATTTTTAAATTCTTTTTCTAGCACTTTCGTTACAAATAGCAAGAAAAGATTAATGCTATTTTTCTTATACTTTTGGTGCAAATTGCCTGTTTTTATAGTATCGAAATTTCTGCACTCCCCTTTTGTGAAATATTGCAAAATGTGTGATTTTAGGCTTAAATTACTTGTTTTTTTTTTAAAAATGAAAATTGCTCGTTTTTGAAACAAAATATGGTTGTTTTAGAAATGTGAAAAAGCAGCTTGAAAAAAATAAATTGTGCTTAATTTTTGGTTGATTTTCATGGTTTTTGAAATTAAATTTCAGGTTTTAAGTTTTTTACTCTTTTTGTATTTTTGTTACAAATAGCAAGTAAAAGATGATGCTATGTTTTGTTGTATTTTTTGTTAAAATTTTTGGAAAAAACGTGCTGCGCCAGGATCCGCATTATACATATACTGGTTGATTTCAAAAGGGCTCACTTTATCGTGAACAGCCTTTATCAGTAAACATTCAGTACATTGATCACTGGTTGCAAGAATACGCTCTGTTATGAAGTTATCAGGCGTTAGGTGGACGTCCTACCTGATCAAGCCTTCGAACATTGAGCCGGGGACACGGGCGTGATTGCAGTGATCACCTCTTGGTGGCAGTTGCAGAAACCCCCTCCACCGGCCAGTAATCGGGGGCCGATTATGTTCAACAACGCGCCCGATGTAGGCCAACGTAACACGGGGTGCGGGGTCCTTTTGTCGTCGGGCCGTGGCAACGAGAAGACGGGTATGGGTGTGTCAGGCCCTTCGTTAACTGTATCCCAGGAATAGCCTTCGGTAACATGTATGAGGTGGAGACTTTCCAATTTGGTGGTGTAGTGGAGAGTAAGGGGCAATGAAATATAACATTATTGTGATGTAAGATGATGACAGTGTGAAAACATAATACAAAGGTAAATGTATAACTAAATTAAATTATAGCATATTAAATATACTATGGGCGCCTTTACAGATGAATACATGGAGAATATTAAAATCAGTAACATTTTCAAGTAGAAATAATTAATGATAAGGACTCATGTTAAACAACCTTTTTTAAAACTAGCGGTCATTCAAGTGTATTATTCTGAAGAACTAGCGCATCTCAACTAAGCACTCTACATACGAAGAACATCAGACAATTCAAATATTTTACCAGTTTTTAATCAGACGAAACAAACTATTTCTATTGAATAGTGACAGGTTCCACATTAAAATAATATTCAATGATTAAACGAGCAAAGCTATGATTATAACTGCTGCCAGTTGTGTAAAATAAATGAAATTAGTTTAGTTTTGATGGTTTGAAAAACAATTACTATTTTCCCCAACATATTCATCGGTATACATGATTGTGAAATCATGTGCAACAGTCATTTTAATAATCTTGCACTGTTTCTTGGAAATTGCTAATAAATTTAATATGTAAGTGTCCGACCAGTCATAGCTCAGTCCTTTTTAGATTCACGATATCTTGTCCCAAGTCTCTAGCCTCTGGATATCTTATTAGCTTGCTACTGTACTTTGAAACACATTCTTGGCTTTAAGCTGACAGAGCATGCAAAATAGGATATTGCAAATCTTACATTATTTTGCGATGACTAGTTGACTAGAAATTCTCGATGCCTTCGAAGCGCAGCGAACCAGAGCAGTTCTGAGTAGGATTCAGGCGGACTCCTTGGTCCTTCTCGTCGCCATCTAAGTAGAAGCCGTTCTCAGCAGTTGAACGGAACTCCAGGCCGATGAGACATCATACTTTTTTTAATCAGTTTCTGGCTCTCCTTCTCCGTCGTGGAAACTACCTCGTCCAGTCGTGCAGCCATCATTTCCAGAAAGTAATAACTTTTTTCTTCTCCAGCCAAAACGTTCAACTCAAAATGTTCCAAACCAACTCAAAGACAAAAGCTCCACTTAGCAACCATTCGTGAGATCGGCATTTTATATGGTCATAAAATTGTTCTCCATGTCGACACGTAGTATATGAGAAATTTAATAGGAATTCATCAGCTTGTATGTGCGTTGAAAACAAATCAAACATTTAGTTAAAAACACACGGTAGAGTGTGGATAAACTTTGCAGTTTCATATAAACATCTTGCAACGAAGTTCCATTTGTGACGTAGTCTTAATAAAATCATGTTTTAAATTGAAAAAAAAATACATGGATGGACATTTTAAGGATACGTTAATTTATGATGAAACAAGTAAGATAAAGGAATAATGAGTGAGATGATAAGTGAGGAACAACTGTAAGGGAACTCCTTACAGTGGCAATAGTAGTGATATGTGGTAATTAATTATAACTTATGTAATTAGAATTATGCTATTCCATATAAGCTTCCCCGATTAATAATCACGTAATTAGTCATTGTATGATCATTCTGTTCAATAAACAACACAATTTACTGTTCTACTTAATCCTAATCATGACTCATTACTTAGCTACGCCCTCAGCCCCTTTCACGTATGAATTGGTCTTGGTTCAGAGATAGTGTACGATTACAACACTTAAGTTCGTAAATTAATTCGGAATTGAACTGATTAAACAGAAAAGTAAAAACCGCATTATCAATCTTTACACATAGACATCTCATATCAGTCGGAACTGTTGTCACATCTAGAAAGATGCTAGCCACGGACTCCCAGTGGTCCTCGGACCCCAGTTTCAGGAACGCTGCTCACTTGGAAGTGCTACCTAGTTGCCTTGTTCTGCTAATCGTGTCATCATCCCACCAGATCTAGAAAAAAAATGTCGCCGTCCATCACCCTCTCAAATGACACTGCGAAATCGGTAGAAGCCAAGATAAATGTCACTGAATGTTACTGTTGCTGTTATGAAATCGGTAGAAGCAAAGATATGATGATGTTGCTGGTTAACCTTCTCTTTCTCTAACAGGTATGAATGGTGACCACCAGACTAAACGTTACACCTTCAATGAGAGTTCTATACGGGAGGGAACTACTTTTTTCTTTGACTGCCGACGTCACGGTAAATACTACTTTAGGCAATCTTTTCTTACAAAAATATATCGGACAGAGATTTTTTAAAAGTGTATCTAATAGAGTTTTGGTTATTTGTTGACTAGCTTCAACATACAGTAAAAAATGTAACTAACAACATGTTTAAATTTAATACACGTGTTTTTGAAATAATATAAATGTTAAGGATTTTATAGAAATCATTTTATAACTTTATATTGTTTGCGTGACTTTATTTTATTAGCTTTGTTAATAACCAATGTGGTGCAGAGAAATAATACAAAAATAGTCGCGCAATACACTTTGTACGAAAAGTTCGCTTTGAAGTCTAATTGCAAGTAACAAAAATAAGTTATAATTACATACCATGCAAATTAATTATTGCTATTGCCCTACTTGACGAAGGTTTTATGGCAAAATGTCCTTTCTGAAGCATCCATAATGAAAATGCACTTGAATTTTGGTGAAAATAAACTCTTGTAAATTTATACTTTTAAAAACATTTAAAGAAGCAACTTCTAATAACATATTTTTCATCTTTACAAATAAGTTATTCTTTTATATGCAACTCAAATCGTACTTTTCTGACAATTATGGGAGAGTTTGTACTACTTTTTGATAGGACCTTTGAGTTGTACAGTCGAGTTCAGTGCACTATTGGAAGCCTATCTAATTTGACTTTAGGTATAGCCTGTGCGCGGTAAACTGTGCAATTTTGAAAACCCTGCTTAGGATCTACTTGTATACACATTTTGTATTCTTCCACCTTATGTAAAATTAACATTGTCATGGGCCTCGTCACTTTATTCATGCGTCGGTCAAGTGCAAGTGTGGAATTACTATAAAAAAGTAAATATTTTAGAAATATGCTCATTTCCACACTTCGACGCGTTAAAAAAAAATTGTAAGCGAAAGAAATTATTTAAGTTATGACAAAAGGTTACCTTACTTGTTTATTCGATGTTAAGACAATATGGAAGGACTTTCCCTCCATCGTTTCCAACATTACTGGGTGCACGTCACTCAGTGCGCCCGTTAAAATATATGCAGGTAGAAGTAGTGATTCTTCCTAAAGTTGATTTCAAAAGTGCTCACTTTATCGTGAACAGCCTTTAAAAATCCAATAAAAAATGGCTTTGTGATACGTTGTGTATTGCTTACCAATTCGTCGAAGGAGTCATTAGGAGCGGAAACAATGATGCTGGAAATCAGGAGTGGGAAAGAAACCTGTCGTATTACGAAACCATCTCGGCATTCACATGTAGTGATTTCGGAAAACACTGTCATAGTCTGTTTGCGGTAACTTCACCCTCTGTCAATCAAACCTTTGAAAATCACCCCATGCATGTCATGTTTGTTTGTTAGTAATAGCATTATGGGAATTCGGGGGCAACGGCTTGGGGTGTCGGAGGGTCGGAGCTGTTCATACTCTGTCATTCCGGTCAGCCAGTAGCCATTTTAACTATACATTTTATTATTTTTATTTTTGGGTCAAAGGTCAAAGGTCAGGGGTCAAATTTCAAGTTACCTGGATCCAAGATGGCGGCTAAGATGGCTGACAGAACCAAGATGGCCAATAATTAGGTCTGACTCCAGACCATGGATCCCTTGTATCGATTTGGTATACATATGCTATGCATATAAAACCAATATAGCTGATTGCTCTGCCATCGAGAAGCGAGCCTCCCAAAATCATCTGAATTGGCTGAAAATTGTCTTTTACGGCTCGGTTTTGCAGCTGGGAAGCTAGGTGCTTTTTTGATGAAAAGACGGGAATTAAAAAAAAAGGAAGTTTTGAAGGAAAGAGGCAAACTTTCAGGGAAAAAGGTACATTTTTAGGGGAATTTAGTTGATTTTGAAGGAAAAAAGGGAATATTTAGGGAAAAAATGTCGCCGACCGATCGGAATGACAGAGCATGAACAGCTCCGACGCTACGATGCCCCTGTTCCTACTACTTTCGTTTACTAAATATATAATGTATCACGAGCATTTCATACTTTTCTTAACGCGAAAATGCCTTATGCATGGTTAAATAACACTTTTGCAACTAATAATATTATTTCATTTATAATAAATATTGTTAAAAAGCAGAGAAAAAATACGTGTGTTGGCAATGCCTGGTAAGAAATAAGTCTCATGCAAAATATTGTTAAACAGATTGTATGCAAAAATGGGCTCTGTTGTCCCTTTGGCTTAATTTCCTAGACCTGGTTAAGCTTTGTTTGCATGAGGTGGAGGAATAGCCTGAAAGTAAAACTCTAACAGGGTTTTAAAAAATTTGGTTGTAACCTTTTATAGACAATAAACTCAAATTAGGATTGCAGGTCCGGGAATTAAACCCAGGTCGTTTGAAGGCGCGCGTCGAGTGTAATAGGTCCTGCAGCAGCACGTTTGATGTGTGTTCGAAAGGTCGCATGTTCGATATCGAGTGAATGCTCAAACAACGTGACAGTACGCAAAAAAAAAAAAGCTATTTTATCTTGATTTTTATGTAATACCTCCTCAACAATGTTCATGTTCCATTGTAGAATTGTTCAATACGGCCATTATTCATCTGTTTTCCAAAATACTATCTTGCAAACAACGCAAGTGTATAACTGAGTTTTAGTTTGTTTTCTAAAAATTAATACATTGTTGTGATGCAAAACAAATCCAAACGGCAACGGCACAAAATCATTTTTGGAACCTCTCAATAAACTTTTTACTTACAAAGCTTCATCATTCGTGAACATAGCGTTCACTATTTAATCTAACTAAAACTTCTTGTAGCTAGATATAGTTGCCTAGTTTGCTTTCAAAGGCGTATTATGCAAATTCTCATTTGTACTGTTATTCTGTCTTTATTTTACCTTATAAAAGCAAATAATAATATGAATGCTCGTTACCATCCCTGTTCTGTTTGTATTAAGCGTTCCAAAGATTGTTAGGGCAGGGAAGAAACTGCGATAATTAGGGGGAAAAAAAGGAGTGATTTTCTTGTTGAAAGACAAACAGTCGTCTGCCCAGAAATAGGATAGTTATAAACAGGCAATTTACATAAAAAAGATAATATTCATTTATCGTCACAGATAAATAAATGGTGTAAACGTGCGGTATCAAACTGTCCGCGCGTCATTTCGTCAGATGTCCGACTATTATAGCATGGATTTTGAAAATAACTATTGTATGTATTCGAATTACAGTTAATACACGGGAAATTGGCAGAAAATTTGTTAATGTCCGCAGAAACTCGATGCAGGCGAAGGCGTGAAATTAATGCGGAGAGATTTGTTTACAGTGGTGTCAATATGGTTCGTTAAAAAGTGTTTTACACTGACTAGCACGGTGTCGTTACTACTGTTGTCAGCAGAAATGCTTCGAAGATATGTTCAGCAACACAATTTTGAAGAATACCAATATACTTTTCCGTTACGAATTGTGCATATCTGCGGTATAATAAATCGTTTGATATTAGTATATTATACTAGAAAAATGCTTGCTCACGTAGTTGGCAAAAACTATTATATTTTAATTGCCCATTAGGCGTTTTACCTTCAACTCTTCTTGAAGAAATGCAGACGTCAAATTACTTGCAATAAGAGTTAGTTTATGTTCCAAATGTTGTTAAGTAAAACTTCCTGTAATTGCGAATGTATTTGAATGAGTCTCTTCACGAGGAACGATTTTATGTGACTTTTTTTCCATGTGCATTACACTGCATCCTTCCGTTGTATATCATTATGAATCAGCATGTGCAGCATGTGATGTTGTGTTTGTATAAATACAGGCATTCGTTACTGTGCCAAGTGTTCTGGGCTTTTACCTTTTGCGTGTACCGCGAGAACTATAACTAGGGACAGGTGTTTTTTTCGCGAAAAGTTTTCAAAACCAGCTGTACTCCAAAACACTTATTTCATACGCACTTTCGTGGTTGGATGATTTTAAATCTCACATGAATCAGGTGTCTGTCCGCGAATCATGGACGTTAAGTACCAGAGTACTTTATTACGATTGGCTCAGTCAAATAGGAACATGTCTTCTCACGTAGACACGCGGCTAATGACCAAAGGAAGTTGTGGTTGTGGACTTAGGATATTGAAGTCTAGCATGGCGATAAATACTTTCGCGAAAAAGACCTGTCCCTAACTATAGTATTTGCGAAATGTTTCAATCATGACCATCAGTTTATTATGAAATATCTCACATTTATGATACTATCTTCAAACACATCTTATGATAATCAAGAGTATTTCACGTCTGATAGTTAATAAACCAACACTGCGTTTTGACAATACTGGCCTACTTTGTGTTAATAAATAAGTATTCGAGAAAAATATTTTTACTACCAATATATTTCTGCTTGCAAAGGGGCTGATTTATGAAAACTGTACAGCCTGGTTTTAAGATTGTTATCCCAAAACGATTTAAAGATGGTGAAAATAAAGTTTTAGTGAAAAAAATTGTATTGATATAGTATTTAAAAGAGAAAAAAAAATCCCTTCGAAAAGGTTTGCACGTGTGCGCATACGAGAAGATGTCAGAGTCGTGAGAGGGATACACCACGTTTTGACAAGGAACGTAAGCCGTGCTTACATTCCGACCAGTGTGCCCTATGGGCACTACAAAGTTACGGAATTTCTAGAAGAAAAAACATTGGGCTTATGGTCACCAGTAAAGCTTCTAGAAATACGTTTAGTACTTTTCCTGGCCGCGATATGACAAAATTGCCCCTAAAACTGAACTAAAAATTATATTAAATTTTCTTTTCCTCCCTTCCCCACAAAAAAGAGAAAACTACAGTGGATGCTTAAACATGTTGACCTGCCTAGTGTATATTTTAATTAAATTACCGTCGGCGGAAAACTTGTGACTTGTGAAGTTGCACATACTAAAGGAAAGAACTGTCTACCTTTTAGAATTTAATTTGAACATCAAATAACTAGAGACCTGAAAAGTTCGCGAGTTCAATGACCAGCAGCCTAGATTCTACAGTCTTATGTACAAATATATTGATGTTAACTGCACATTGGTTATCTGCTGTCAAAGTGGAAGGCGACGATTGGGCCAACGTTCTCCTGGTGGTGTCTAAACACAGTGTAGACCAATGGCTAATTATATATAAACAGACGTGTTTTGAATTCCAGCTTGTCTCAAAATGAATCCGCGATTACTTCAGGTCTCTACAAATAACAAGTACGAAAAAAGAAGCATTGTTTTCCCTAACCACAATACATAATTTATCTCAATATTTTGTTGCCCCAACGAAAGGAGTCAATTGTTTGTTCTGTAGCCTGATGTAATAATTAAAATTTTCTATCGACCTATCACTGGATTCATACTTTCATCGAGAAATTTTTCTTAAACTCTTAAGGAGGTAATTACTTTTCTTCTAAGCAGAAACTTGCGTCAATGTTCGTTAAATGGTCATAACTTTTTTAATTTCGGCTTTAGCAAGACGTTTAAATATAAAGGTCCATTTCATATTTCGTTGTAGACGAACTTTTTATTTCTCAACATTTTGTTTCAAAAGCACTCAACTGTAGCGGGATAGGTATAGAAATAATCACACTGCCACGTGGAACAGCCACGTTCGAACAGAAAGAAAACGTATCCGGCTGCATTTTCCCAAAATGCTCGGGTGAGTTGGTAAAAAAATAAATAAAGAAAGAAAATCCAATCCTGACCAACCTGCCACTCTCCAGAGGCGAGATGCGAGGTGTGATTTTCTTTCTGTTGGCCGCAGCTCGGATAAGACGCCGAAAAAAAAAAAAACATCGTGACCTAAGGGGAGCTTTTGTCGACGGGAGTAAAGACTGTAGCTGGAGGCGGCACAGGTAGCTAGCCACGTGTGAAGAAGATAGCGAGCGCATTCCATGGGACCGAGGCTTTGAGGTTGATGAAAAGCCACGCAGCTATGTAGGCGCCAAGTACGGAAGTAATCCCGAAGTGAAACTGGTATGGAAAAAAATGAAAGCACTGAAGCTTTCTATAAGCTATTGTAAGCAATACCAGTGACGAGAATACCACAAAACTCTAGTGACTTGATAAAAATCTTCAACTGTGAATGGCAGCACATGTATAGTCTTTTCGCGGTTCCTTCACACGTTTTGAATCAAACCTTTGAAAACTCAACCCATGTATGACTTGTTTAGTTATTTCCCAAATATACCATGCATCACAGGCGTTTTATGTTTGTGTCCATAGAAGTTTTTTTTTTTTTTTTTGGTTGAATAGAAATGTTATTTATATTCTCTCTATAACTCATAATCTTTCATTTATAATTAATATGATTACAAACAGTGAGAACACATGTGTGTTGGTAATGCCTAGTAATAAATAGTTCTCATGCAAAATATTATTACAACTGAATGCGCAGGAATGCGTTGCATTGTCCTCTGGTGTAATTTGACAGACTTAGTTAAGCTTAGTTTGCATGAGGCGGAGGAATATCCTGGAAGTAGGACTTTAGCAGGGGTTCAGAAAAGCGTGAAGCAACCGTGAACAGATTATAGCATCCTTTGGTCGTAGGGTCTATTTATTTGACGCCCTGGAAGAGTCATGAACTATAAACGAGATTACTGTCCTGGTGCAAATGCAAATTGTACTAAGTGAACTGAAATTATTTTTTAGCTATAAATAGAGACATGCAAAATTCGCGTTATTTTTTTTAAATCAAGCTAAAATTCACAGTATTATATAATATTCGAGCAGGCGTAATTTCTCCATTGGTTGCTGCATGAATGTTGAGTCACGCCCTTTCTGAGTGAACTGCACGTGATTGGGGCACACACTTATAAAGTGTTTATTTATTGGCGTAGAGTTACCCGGGGCGTGTCAAATGAAAAACGGTCCAATGGCACACGTATCGCAAAGGAAAAGTGTTTTCAATTTAACATGTCCTCAAATAATAACGCGAATTTTGCAGGTCTCTGGTAATCTGTTTAGTGAGACCACAAATAAATTTTAAAACTCGTGGGTCCTACGGATACCCAGTAGGTCATGAAGTGGTAGTATTTTTTCTTTATAAGATGTTTGCGAATAGGCAGATGTTCCCTTGCTTCTGACTAAAAGTTCAACATCGACCGTAGTTTTGGTCAGCGATAACGGAAAGCGGCCGTAAAATAAGTTATCTGGGCGGATTCTTAGGGCCATATGCACAGTTGTTTATAGCCAATTCAAACTAGCACTGAAACGTCAGTAACAACGTATTTCTTAAGATGTTGTATGACAAAACAGTTTATTTCCAGCTATTTATATAGTGTTACCTAGAAAGTAGTATTTTGACACTGTACAGTGCAAGGTTCAGTGCCTGATGGTTATCCCTGTGAGTCATTGCATCGTTAACTATGCTATAGGCTGTTTACAGTTGATTAAAGGCCGTTCACGATAAAGAGCACAATTTTTTAAATCAACCTAAGAAAAAAATGTACTGATCCTATCTGCACATATTCTAACGGGCGCACTGTGTGCCCTGCGCCCAGTAATGTTGGCAACGAACGAGGGAAAGTAATACCATGGCTTAGCGTCGAATAAAAGTGATAGGAAAATATTTGCGCTAACTTAAATTATTTACTTCGCTTTCTGTTTTATAATGTACATTAAGTGTAACAATTAGCAGATTTGAAAATTATTTACTTTTATAATAATTTGATTGTTTTACTCAAGCGACGCATACATAAATTAATGAAGTCCGTGACAGTGTTAATTTTACATGTGTAGGAAGAATACACAACGTGCATACAAGTAGATTTTAAGCAGGGCTTCCAAAAGTGCTCGGTTTACCGTGAACATCCTATAAGAACTTTTGAAAGGTCTGCCTAGTATCTGCTGTACTTCCCATTGTGTATCCTCCCACTACGTGTAAGATTGGCATTGACGTTGACCGTCTCACTTCGTACATGCGTCATACAGGTGGAAATCAAGGAATTTTTTATGATAGCAAAGACGTTCATAATATGCAAACTCTCTGTTATGTGTACGAAGCAAAAAATCGTCTCAATAAAATATCCACAAATTTACATATTACACTCTCAATGCGTCAGTTCTTAGAACTACTGTAATCGCACACCAGTGTGTATAGGCTACTCACGGTAAAGCGAGCACTTTTTAAGGGCCTCCCAAAAGACATTAACCACAAATGAATATATTTATTTGCAAACTCAGATTGTAATTTTTGATAGTGGTGAAACCTATACACTGTACTTATTAGTCACTTGGCAATGTTTATATTAAAAATTGGCACAAAGGTAGAAATAGGCTGAAAACAAATAGCAGGGCCTCAAAAAGTGCTCACTTTACAGTGAATAGCCTATACTGTATTTTCATGCAGTTATGGGCACTGCTTTTTTTTCTATGTTTGATTTCAATAGTGCTCTGAACATTCTTTAATGTCGTACGTTAAAGGCTGTTCACGATAAAGTGAGCAGTTTAAAAATGAACCTTAAAAAATAGTAACTGCCCCTTCATACATATATTTTAACGGGCACGCTGAGTGGCGTTCGCCCAGCAAAGTTGGTAACGAGGGATGGAAAGTAGTTCCATATCTTAACGTCGAATAAGAAGTGGTAGGTAACAATTTGTGATAACTTAAATTATTTCTTTCGATTTCTGTTTTTTTTTTAATGCTTCGAAGTGTAAAAAAATTAGCATAAATGTAAAGTATTTACTTTCTTAATAATTTCACAGTTTGATTTGACCGACGGATGAATAAAGTGATGAGGCCCATAGCAATGTTAATTTTACATAAGGCGGAGGAATACACAGCGTGTATACAAGTAGGTCTACACCTTATTGGTCGTGATAACGAAACAAGTGCTGTGTACAGCACACATCAAAGTTGTATTTATTTGCAACGATTGAAACCATATATTATTGTGAGCCTGGAAGGGTTAAGTAAGAGAATTACTCAGGCACGAGTGCCTATCAACAACGCAGTGCCGGCGCAACATCGTCCAGACGCCCTCGTGATCTGGTCGGGAGTATGCCCACGTTCCTTTCGTCCTGGCGACGGCGTTGACCCAGGTCGTGTAACCACAACGTCGTGCCCTTGCACGCACCTCGCAACCCTCCTCGACGTGACTGGAATGGTCTACCGCCAGCGGGTAAGGTCGGGTCGGCGCAGCCGCCAAGGGGCTAAACACGACCTTACGACCCCGCACGCGCGCGGCTGCGGATCTCGGCAAAGGGGTTGGAGTGAGCGCACCTACTCCAAACGGCGTGGGTGGAGTTGAATCGTGGGGGAGTCCTGACAACGAGGTATAATCCATTCACGGTTACTTCAGCCTTTTATGAAGCCCTGCTAATGTTCTATTCCCAGGATATTCCTCCGCCTCGGGCAAACTAAGCTTAACAAGTCTGGAGAGTTACATCAGACAGACAACGCACCACATTCGTGTGCTCTCAGTTCTAATGGTATTTTGTATAAGAATTGTTTCTCACTAGCCGTTACCAACATACCTATTTTCTCCCTGTATTTATTCGAACTATTTATCATTAAAACATTATAATTTGTAGATAAAATATGTATAACATTTCAATTTCACAGAAAAAAAGTAACTTTTATGAACACAAGTATAAAACTCTTGTGATTCAGGGCGTATTTAGGAAATAACTAAACATGTCATACACGGGGAGATTTTTAAAAGGTTCGATTCAAAAAGACCGAAGAAACTGTGAATGGACTATATCGAGAGCTTATGAAAGTGAAATGAGGTGTGGACGGAGCAGCGCCGGGATGCAAGTGCGGGGGGAACGGGCGATCCTCGAAGAAAATCCGCCGACCAGCGGCATCGTCCGGCACGATTCTCACTCGAGGAAATCCGGGAGTGACCCGGCCGGGAATCGAACCCGGCTAGCCGTGTTGGGTGGCGAGCAGTTTAACCGCCCAGCCACCGTGGCCCCTAGCGAAAGAGGAGGCGAGCGGGAAAGGGAGAAAAGTGGGAGAGAGTGCTAGAGAAAGAAAGGAATTTGAGAAGCGCGCCCGGCGGTATTGTCGTCTAGTTTAGATCGCATGTACGACTGCGACGCGAGAATGACCTCGAGTTGGCGTGGGTGGGTGCCCGCGGCGACTGGTGGCAACTTTGGGCGTGGGCGAAAATTTCCGGGTCGTATATCTCGTGACGCGGATGTGGCCAGCGTCTTTATTTTGGTGCCAAACGAAAGCTCCAGTCTACGTTTGTCGGCTCAAGCCACTAAGGACAATCACAACCTTCATTACTTTCATTTCATTCCCTAATCCCAAAGAAAATATTACCTGCTGATACAGACGTATTCACAGCCGTGTATTCAACACAGACACCCCCCCCCCCGTTTATTTCTATACTAAGAATATTTTGTAGTTTAGTGACATGAAATCGATGAATACTTAATAAAATGACATTCATGTTTCCTCTTTGTGAAAAAGAGATTTTTATCTTAAGATATCGATTCGTACAACATTCAAAAAAATAATTTTAACACAAAGTTTGGTTTCCGGTAAAGTATGTCCACGGGAGTGGCATGATACGATTTCTTTTAAATCCGACACATTATTGGTCTGGTAAGGCTTAAACTTTAAGCTATTATGACTTTAGATTTTGTCTAAAAATCAAAACTGTAATATGGGCGGAGGGCGTAGCAACAATCACGTCAATATTTTTCATGGCAGTGAACAATTATTTGGAGTTTTAGCTTACCATAATACTTTTGTTTAATTTTGAGATTTGTACAAATGTAAATGTAAAAATCCCTATAACTTGTTTCATTCGTTTATCAAAAGTCATCTTCCTTCAATGTCAAACATTTTGTAGACCATTATTTCATGGTCCCAGCGGAAAAGCCTGTTTAATAACATAAACACGTAGAAAATATTTTTAGAATTTAGAACGTCCTTAACAGCTGAAATCTTTACTGTCGATGAGGGTAAGCCGAGGGGAAGATATAGCAGTGCTTGGAAACGGAAGAACCCCAAAAAAAACATCCCCAACAGTACACGGAAACACCAGCAACGTTTCCAACATGGAAAAACCCGGGTTTCTTACCCCTCTGGGAATCGAACTAGGTCCGCCGTGGAGGAGGGTATAGGCCGTTCATGGTAAAGTGAGCACTTTTTAAGGCCCTTGCAACAGTAATAATAAGCAAATAATTGTATTATACTGTAGCCTCAGATGTTAAGTTTTGAAAGTGTTGAACTGTATACACTGTATTTATTAGTTATACGACCATTTTTTATACCAACAATTGCGTAAATACCAAAATTGACTGAAAAATGAAATTGATAAGGGTCTTAAATAGTGCTCACTTTACCGTGAACAGCGTATAGTTGTTTGAGAACTACACCATCACGGTAACGAGAAGAAAAGTTAGAAATTGAGATTAAAGCTTAGTTCACCATCCATTTCGTGTATCTAAGAGACGTCTGCATAGTGCGTGTACTTAAATGGGTTTCTGGTACAAATGTTGTGTATGAAATTGGGTTTTTGGATATCCGAAGGTGGGTCAACACCGGCTAACTTAATTCCGGTACGATTTTCGAACTAAAACAGGGTAGATACAATTCCGTATATGCTGTTCATGATAAAGTGAGCACTTTTTAAAGCCCTTCCAAAAGTCATTAACCAATAATAAATTCGTCTTAATTCAATCTCAGGCATTACATTTTGAGTGTGGAGAAATCTATACATTCTGTTCATTGGTCACATTGCAATGTTTATATTAAAAAAAGCAGCAGGAAGATGGAAATTGGATGAAAGGAAAAATATAGAACGGCCTTAAAAAGTGCTCACTTTACCGTGACCAGCCTATAGTTGAATTAATTCCGAGTTGACTCAATTCCGGATGTATTTGGGTCTGAAAAATAATTCTTGAAAACTCATAGCTGAATCAACTCCATTCGACATATTTCTGGTACAATTTTCGTGTCAAAAATAGGGCACACTTCATTCACATTTAAGTAAATTCCAGGTTAACTTAATCCCTGTTGGGTACCACAAAATCCGGAATTGACCTGATTCCGAGTTGACTTAATTTTGCGTCTTCCTCGTGTTATGTTCAACCAATTGCGATTAACTTTGTTTCGACTTGATTTTAGTGAGTAGCGATTTATCAGCAATTAACATAATTGATCGATTTTGTTGTTTATGAGCAAAAGAAAGTTAAAAACGTAAGACGTCTTTATAAATACTATATTCGAATAAAATTTCTATAAACCTTCAATAAATCTTCTTTTCTCCTAAAATGCACGAAATAAAATATCGCCGTTTCTTACACGTCTACGTGTCAAGGATGTCCATAGACGACAATTACGCGATGGTCATGAACCATCTCATTGGCCCGTGCAGGAATATGGATGGCAGTCTCACCTCAAGGGCGCATGTGCCTACAACATGCTGGACCACAGGCCCCGTCACCTCTCTACTAGCTCTTCGTCACCTATTAAATCAGCATGGATTCCATACCTCCTATCTCCTCTAGCATTTCTTAATGCTTCCACAGGTTTTGAACTATTTCCTGTCGGGAGGGGTTTCACCGTGTCTATGCGGGCTTTACCCTCCCACTTCTTAACTATAGTGCAGCTACAGGTACACTTAGGGAGGTAGTCATGGCTGTAGATCGCTGGCCATGGCTACCCAATCCCTCACTGCCGCGATGCCCGCCTCCTTAGCATGCAATTCCCTTTCCTTTAGGCGTAAGAGGTTCCCCCTGAGACACAATTAGAAACCGACCCTACCTTCGGTCGCACATTTAATACTTAGCAATAGGGTAGATTGGAAAACCGTCTCATAACAATATCTTATTTTATTTCGATACGTACATTTTCCGTTAAGCACACGTTTTTCATTGTGAACCGAGCTTAAGAGTGCGCGAAACAAAGGGAACATGAAATAGAAAGCGAGAGATAGTTGGATAAGTACTAGAGAGCCTAGGATTCTGAACTCCCTTAATTGTTATGCGGTTGGCAAACTCCCCCTCCCTCCACCAACCCAGACATCCCCTCTCCGAAACTGTTTGCGTGGCAGTTCTGAACGGCTTTGCCGTTCTTGCAACGAGCGAAATGAGGGAGGAAAATGTTTTTGGCAGTTACTGAAACTGCTCATCGGATCTCTGAAAAGGAAAGCGGCTTAAATATGATATTCTGCTATGAGTCTGAACTTCTAATAATTGTTATGTGTAGTGCTCCGTGTTTTAAGGTTTTCGGATACATGTGAGCGAAACTAAAATTGTATCCCAACGAAGGCTTAGTTTATAGAAGGCCTAGCGTCTTCTTTTTTAAACAATACTGGATGCTCTAAAGATTATTAGAGAATGGTAGAAACGTTACTACGGACAGTGAAATACTTACTTATATTGGCAAAAGGCTCCGGGTTGCAAACTCAGTTACATGCAGAAAAAATACGTATAAAAATTCGCATACCATGCACACAAAGGGAATCTAAAAAAATAAAAAAAATAAAAAAATAAAAATGATGGACTGCATGCCAATATTGAAGTTTGATTTCTAATTTTAAAAAGAATCGAAAAGTTTGCTGGAATCCACAGATGAAAACGTCGCTCACAATTATATAACCGTGAACACTTAGATTGTTAATTATGTGCCTTTGCTTTATCGGCAAACTCGTTGCGCTGTCACACTAACTCATTTCCAATCATTACACTTAGAAATAAATTTATTTCGTTGAATCGGAAGCGAACCCGCTTGGTTTACAGAAACCTTGCGAATGTCGATGATAGGCCTTTTTTCTGAAAGCTATTTGAGCGGAAGGAAGGCTTTCTAAACCGAGATATGTTTATATTTTTACACTTCTCTGTATCAGCTTTTGCATTGAATAAATGTGCCCCTAAATAAAGGTTATCTAAATTGTTTCTGGCACTCTACGAGACATCTCAAACAACTTTTACACAAAATTGGTTGGAAACTAGCTGCCCAAAATTGTTTAAGAATGTGCAAATTTAAAATTGTTTACTTAAGCAATATGAGTTGGCATATTTTTTTTTTTCGGTTAGCAAGATCTACCGACATAATTCGCAAACTTGTATCAGGTTGTTCGGAAATTAATGAACAAAATTCACGCCGCCAGCATACAACAATCCCTGCCACATCTTCTACAAGACCGGGATGGAATTGTTAATAAAAGTCGTTAAAGATCACAATAACAGGAAGCTCTAGCTCCATTGCTTTGAAGCTACAGGTGCCGTAGGAAATGTTACAGTTTTCTGTTTAACATGCTGGAACGCTTTGGTCTGTGGGTCATTTTGTTGCTGGAGTTAACATTGGGACGGACGGAAGCAAAAACGTCTAGTAATGCGGAGTAGACGTAACTTCAGAACGAACATTGCGTTGCTGATTTGAAAAAAATTCCGTGCCGATGACCAGATGCTCAAGGATAAAGTCGCTTGAATTGCGCCGCAGTGTGTTTGAAACCCGCGTTTTTTAAATGAAAGTATTTAACGTGTTCCCATTATACCGATATGAGAAAAAAAAAACGCTTCAGATGAGGGAGTAACACACTATAAACATCACGCACATTATAAATACTATTTCCGAGCCTTCCAACATACAGCTTATTCACACTGCTGTATTTCAAAATATACTGGTCGGAAATATGCTTAACTATCGTAGGGCCTTGCACTGTACTTTATTGCAAACAAGTCACCAATAAAATGATAGGATCTTCTCTTAAGAGGAGTGTGCATTGAAACATTTTTTTGTGAAATCGTTGTTTGCGCGTATTCGTGTATATCGGTAAATATATGTTCTGGAAACACGAATTTTTGCTAGTGTAAAAAACCACTATCTATGCCTCTCTGTTTTTACTTTTAACATGTGAATTATATTCATGGAGAGAAAAATTTGTGAAAATGGTCAAACATCGCATTTTTAAAGCTTGCATATGCAGTTTCCTTTAGCGGCAAGAGAAAAGTACAAACATACGGGCGTAGTGTAATCTGTGGGCTTTCATCGCGTGTAATAAAATCCCACTGTTACAGATCTGATATGCACAGTAAAGGACCACGACGGACACTGCACGCCTTGTGCGTAGGAGCGATGTGACACTGGGCGCCCGTGTCAGTGTCGCCTTTATCGCTCTCTTGCTTCCGTGCCTTAAACGCGCAATTCAGCTTCATGTATTCGGTGCCCCTAAAGGCTTATGTTGAGGCAAATCGGTGATTCATCATTGGGAGACTTGCTCTGCGGTTCAACGTATACAGTTCAACCATTTCCAAATATCCGCAGTTAATAGGTAGGGATAGGAAAATTTCGCGAGTTCAATGACCTGTAGGCTAGAGTTCTCAGTCCTCTGCATACTGGAGCCTCAGCTGTATTGGCTGTTATGGGATTCGCGAGATGTTTTCTTGCAAGTTTGGTATTGGCTCAGAGGCGTGCAGGGCGGGTCTAATAAACTGTGATCCAATTGCGAAGGTGACTTCACTGTACATGTGTTTGATGTCTATCTTGTCCCGAAATGAATTCGCGAAATTTTCGTATCCCTACTAATAGGTAGAGATAAGAAAATTTCGCGAGTTCAATGACCCGTAGGCTAGACTCCACAGTCCTTGTGTACACTCGAGCCTCACATTTTTGTTCATTGGCTGCTGCTCCAGAGAGTAGTCAGTGTTACTACACACCTGGCAGTATGTCACTCGCTACTTGTTTCCTTGCAAGTCTGCTATTAGCTCAAGCTCGTCCAGGGCGAGTCCAATTGCGAAGCTGACTTCAGTGTACACATGTTGGACGTCTAGCTTGTCCTGAAATGAACTCGCAAAGTTTTCCTATCCCTACTAATAGGGCAAGGGGATTTAAAATTGGACAGCAAGGAACCGCATGAACTGACGGAGCATCACGAACAGTGGCGTGCGGATATCTACATTAACCAGTTAGTTCGTCACCAAAAATGGGCCTCAACCCGACCATAATCATGATGTGTGACAAGAAGTGGACCCCACAAACCCACAAACACTTTCTAGAACCAGGGCTGGCGCTAAACAAGAGCTTCATGTTACTGTGTTGAACGAGGTCCAAAAAGCAGGGATAGTATAGAAAGTGTTTTCCGGGACTTATTTACCTCGCGAGAACACTTTTCTTTTTTCAGGGATGCTGTGTCTCTGCTGTTCTTCTAATTCTTTTTTATTTTTTACTAATTTGTTCAACAGAATAATAAATTGCAGTAGCTCCACCGGCTAAAGCACCAAGTGCACCTTAAATTGGAAATATTAGTGGTATAATTTCTCCGCAATGACGTCATCCATTTCCTGTTTTTTGATTTTAATATTTTTTTGAGTATTGGAAGTGTCAAAGTTGATAAGAAAACTTTACCTCCTTTCAATTTTTTATTTTTTTCTCAAGTTCATCGTTTGTTAAAAATTTATCTATACTCAAATCTCTTAATTGATCAATGGGTATGTCGAAAGTTAAGCTTTTTATATTCATTCATAAGTAAAAAATATATATTTAATAAAACATTTTAATTCCCCATCCTAATTTTCTTTTTGTAGACATAGTTGAGGCAACAGCGGCAGAAGTAATTTTTTTTCACCAATTGGTGTATTTTATTTAACATAATTTCTTTTGCTTCTTTTTGTAAAACATAATCAGCTTCATGTCTAGATTCTGAATCTTTATGATCTATATAAGTAATATCGTGATATTTGCACTCTTCATCTAATTTATTTATTCAATTGTCGCCTCTTTCAAGTCTTCCGTTTAATTTTGTAAATGGGCCACGAAAATTATAATCAGGGAAATGCATCTCGGGAAAATTTAAATTGTTTAATGCCCAATATATAATACCTTTGCCATAATGTTCAGAATTCCAAAATTAATGTGGAATTACATTTAAATCTCTTATAAGATAAGGAATTCCTTTTGGATTACTAATAACAAAATCAGAAAACTTACTGTTAAACATACGCTTACTTTTTCATTGTAATAATTGTTATTTCTAGCACTTTCTTCACCATGTATAACAAACAATCTGTCTATAAATTCTCTAACATGGCCCAACCACATATATTATTTTGGTAAAATGTTGTCTTTTTTTATGCCTTCTCAAGATCTAGGAGTACTTGGAGAAATCATTCTTTCGGGCGTGTTTGGTGCTAATTTTGAATGTAAATTTTTTATATGTTTTTCATAAATTGGACTAATTATTTTATTGTACTTCCAACCAATACTTGAACTTGGATTATTCCTTTTCTTATTAGGAATATGTTTTTGGAATACAGCATTGGTTAATAAAACAATTTCTGTGTAATTTCTAAGGTCAGTATCATTGTAATTACCTGCAAGTTCTTCATAGCTACTGTTTGTTAACAATTTAGAAAGTCCTTCTGTAAATTAATATTCTTTATCTTTGACAAATAATGTATCACCATCTATCTCTACTTATTTATCACCAATTTTAAATTTTGGCCCTTTCCCCGTAAACCGAATTTCTCTGTAATGTTAGTAATATCTCCAGAAATATATTTTCCAAGTCTAATTTGGAGACCTATCTGTAGCAAATAATTCTCTTTAAAATGATGTTTCTTCTGGAGTTGGTGGATAACTTAAATTTTTTTACTGCTACAGGAACTAATGTTGTTATTTAATTCTTGTTTTCTTTACTTACTCTTTATACTTTTTTTTACCAATATTTCGTAATTCGTCGATTAATGGATGCTCTTTCGTCTTATTTTTTTCATATTCTTTTCATGGCGCTTTTTATATTTTTATATCTTTCGATGAGCAATTTAACTCGAGAAACTCCCTTTGTTTCCGTCATTCATATATAATTTTTATTCTTATAAATGAGCTATAAAAGTATTGAGAGTTTCGAGAGACAAACTTTTCCCCCAATTGATCAAACTAAGGAGAATTTAAATGTTTACGATAGTAGAATTGAATTTGATATTCCTATAGGAGATGGCTTTTCTTTCCCAAATGACGCTTATGTTTATGAGTAATTTAGTTTACTAAAGAGAGATAAAGTTGGAGATGAAAGAAAATATGATAAATTAGATAAGGTTGATGTGTGTTAGAGCTTTTTTCCTTTTCAGTTTTCTAGAGTATTTCATGGAAATATTATTGAAGCTATTGATAATCCTGGTATAACATCAACAATGATGAATACTTTATTAAGATCACCAGTGAACAAAATTATTTGGAATTGAGTGGTGTTGATAATCTATATCGAGATAAATCTGTTTCTAGTCATATAACAAAAGAGTTTAAAACGGTTTCTAGTGATAAAACAAATGAAATAACGTATCCGCTGAAGTATGTTTGATTTTATTCTTGATAACAATAAAGTTTATTGGAAAGGTGGTTATAAAATTACTTTTTTTTTTCGTAATTCATATGATAAGAGCTGTTTATTCATTTATGAATCTTTAGATAAAGATGATAAAGCTACGAAACATCGTCCTGATCCTGGTAAAATTGTTATTCAGAAATTAGAGATTATGCGGCCTATTGTTGAATATGAATCTAACACAGCCATTACAATTAAAGAAAAAATATACAAAGATCCAAACATTCCTATTAGTTTTGATTATTGGAAATTTTGGAAAAAAGCAGTTTCTGCTGGTTCAACTGTTTTTAACTTTGATATAAAAGATCAGTTTAATAATTTACAATTTGATATGCCTAATTTTGTAACTGTAGGTTTTCAACTTAATAGAAGAAAATCGTGCTGAACAGCATAAACACTCTACTATGTTTGAGCATTGTAGTGTAAGAAATATTTCTGTTAAAGACTGTAGAAATCAAATTTTTCCTAAAGAAAACCGGAATCTAAATATTGAAAACGGTGTTTGTCTTAAACAATTTCTTGCTTATAATGACTTTAGAAATTCACAAACCAAACTAGATACCGACTATAGAAATAATGAACTTTATTATAAACCAACTGTAAACTTTGATGGTGATATTAATTACTATTCATTTTGGGGGCGAACACCGTTATATGTCACAGATTGTATGCATGGAAAAATTACTGTAGTTAAATAAAAAACAAACATAAAAATTAGTGTTGATTTTAATAAAGCTGTTGAAGCAGGTGTCATTTGCAAAGTTGTTTTAATTAGTAAAAGAAATGGGAGGTATGATTAGTTGAAAGAAAGAATTACTGAAGATGTATAATTTTTTTAAATTAATAAATGGAAGAATCAACATAATGTTTAGATATTTTAATACAATATTTTAGACTTATAGTTAAGTGGTTACATTTAAGAGTTTTACGAATATTTAGAAATATAGATGAATTATTTGATCAAATGAAAAATAATTTTCATGATTCTAAATGAGTTGTTTCTTTCTCTTAATAAATTTATTTTCTTTACAAATAAAATAAAAATGTCTGTGTTTCCATGCAGCTTGACTAACATGTTAAAAGGTGGCGATGATGGTTCAAGACCACCTTTCTATAGATTAGATAATGCGTATGAAGATCTTAAAAACATAATTCACAAATTTCATTCAAATGTACAAAACTTATAATTATCACTCTTAGAAACCGTTGACGATAAATATGAACTTCGAGATATTGGTGAAAATCTAGAGCAAATAGAAGAAGTTTTAAAAAAATTAGTAGAACTTCGAATATAAACTGTAAAGAATAATAAGATAATCGATTTCTAACTTATTCTGCTTGTTTTTATCTTAAATTTGCCGTTTTTATTTAACACAAATCATGAGCGTGTATTTTGGAAAAAATGGAAAATTAGCTTAATTTTGAGGTAAAATTGTTTTATCTTCGATGGCAATTGCGTGTTTTTATAAAATCCTGCACGGCCATTTTGTGAAATATTGGAAAATCTGCTTGATTTTGAGCTTAAAATGCTTGATTTTGAATGAAAATTGCATGTTTTTTAAAATTGAAAATCGTTTTTTCTGAAAACATGAAAAAGTAGCGCGAAAACGAGAAATTTGCTTGATTTTAGTTTAAATTTGCTTGATTTTGATCGTTTTCTCATAGAATTTCAGATTTTGAGTTTTTAATTTTTTCTTGTACTTTCGTTAAAAATAACGGGAAATAGTCATGTTAACTTTCTTGCACTTTTACTGGGAATTGCCGGAAAAAGTGCGCTGCGTTAGCTCCCGCATTAAACATCTACTCGGGGTAGCGTATTTTAAATCCGCGCTTCCGTTCAGAAATATTTCACGTGTTTCCAGTATGTTTGCAAACACTCTAAGCTTGACTCAGTGATATCGATCAGTGAAATAACATTCACTGCTAGTTAGTTGATAAGCTACTGCCGACTGCCAAATCAAGAAAATGAACTAGGGACAAGTGATTTATGGCAATGGAGTTCTCGAAATTCAGTGGGAACCACAAACAAATCAGTGAAATTTATCCATCATATCAATTAGTTATTTGGTACTGATTATAAGTAGCTCGATTTCCCTTGATTTCACTGATTTGGCTCAATTCTCGCTGTTTCAGATTTACAGTGTAGGAAAAGAACACACACTTCAGTTAAGAATGGAACATTATTTCGGAGCCCTCCAAATAATCGTTTTCAGAACTCCGTGTTTGAAAACATACTATCACCGGAGTTATATACAGACCTCCTGCTAGGAAAATAATTCGTTTCCGACTGAAGTCTTACGGCGGCATACTTCAAGACTAAAACACTGCGCTCTGGTTCAGTGTCTTAGCCCTATAGGCAATACAGTATTAGTTGCACTGACCATAATCGCCTTTAGTGCTAAATAGATTCTGTGCCTCACATTAAACAAATCTCTCACTAGGGTGACCCTACAACGCCTCGTCTAAATTGAACACAGTCGAAAACAGATTAACGTATATTTCGCAAAACCACTCCAATGCAAAAAGCTGTCAACGACTGAGTAAACCACATTGAAAATACGAATAAGCATTGCTGCTGTTTATCCTATTGATACTGAAAGTGAGTTAGAGAGAGAGAGAGAGAGAGAGAGAGAGAGAGAGAGAGAGAGTGTGTGTGTGTGTGTGTGTGTGTGATCCTGGGGGAATTAAATCTCTAGAAACATTACAGCTGCGGGAAAATACCAACACAGTGTCTTCTACGATTCTACGAATGCTGTACGTAAACGAACAAGAACAGTATATTTGTCTATCAAATGGGCGACAGAAATGTTCTCTTGCGACACCGAAAAATTGGCCGTTGTTTTCAGAATTACTCACCGCCGTTCCACGAGTGTTCTGATTCTGTCTTTCATAAACTTCCCGTGCCACGAATGACGCCGTTTGTTGTCCGAGCAAATCTTACTCGCTGGTCTGCAAACAATCTGCATTGTCTGTGCAGATTGCCACTTGCACTTCCCAATAAAACAACTGCGTGCTGCGGTTTGTGTAGCATGATTTCATGACGTATGACGATAGCATCAACTAGTATACACACTTTCACGAACCTCACAGCAGCTTCTCGAACGTTTTGAAAGAAACTTGCACAGAATATATCTAGATAACAACGCGTGCATATGGCAAATAATACGTCCCCGGGAAACAAATTATATACATAATTAGTTCTGTGTATTACAAAACACAGAAGTAAACATCAGATAACTCTTGAAGCACTGGGGCCACGGTGGCTGAGCGATTAGGATGCTCGCCTCCCACCAAGGCGAACCGGGTTCAAAACCCGGCTGGGGTCACCATATTTCCACAAGTGGGAATCGTGCCTGACGATGCCGTTGTCGGCGGTTCTTCTCAGGGATCTCCCGTTTCCCCCGCCCCTTTATTCCGGCTCCGCTCATATTCACTTCTATCACCCTCATCGGCTCTCAAGACCTCGCTGTTAAGAGCCGCCCAAATCTCTTCACTCACTCTTGAAGCACTAAAATTTCTAAAAAAGCTGATACTCGAACGTATAACTACAGATGTACGAGATGTCAAATCTGAGAAATTATCTTGGCACATATTCCAAGGCTGACAATGTAATTAGGCGAGAGTAAAAGGAAGTATTTGAAGTTGATGTTTCTACTTTGCCCTGCTATGCAAAGAAAAAATAAATTATGCGGGAAATAACAGATTATAGTAGATTACAAATAAAATGGAAGGTCGTTGTTTTAAATTTGATCACGGCAGGGAAAGGACGAAACTCGTTACCTGTACAGCATCGAGTCCCGCCTGATTCTGTGGCGTGCACGATCTCTGTTGTCTCTCAAAAACAGTAACGAAGTAGTGAAAAGCGCTAAGATTTCGTCTTCTCGCCGCAACAGCATACAAACAATCTACCTAGTTAACGCAGGAATAAAACTTTATTCAATTACCATTATATTTATTTACTCAATGATCATCAATAAGGTGCGATAAGGTGCATAATTTTTTTAAGCATTTTCATTTGCTACCCTACTATTTCTATACAGGCGTGTGTTTATGCCTTATTAAAACTTATGCTTTACGTCACCGTTGATATTACGCAAACTGCGTCACAGAAGTGAACCATTTTATTGACTGATTCATTGAATAACATTCCAAATGCACCTGCTAACAGGTGCGATAGGAGCATGCACGTTCTGTACTGATGTTTAGACTTCTGTAGGGACTACCAGAGAAGTCATAAATGTGTGCTGCGTGTAGCAGCAAAAAGTGTTTATCTCCCGGAAACATACGAAACCACTAGGAAATTATATTTCGTGGATTAAAACAGACTTACATTAGGCAAGAAGTAATTGATTTCTAAGTTATGAAAGAATTCAATATTTGCACGAAAGGTGTAAACTCGATTTTGATTCCGTAACTCAATAGACACGCTTAAACAAAGGATCATATGTTAGAAAAAATTTAATTAAATTGCCGTGTAGTGCAGTTTATGCACTAATACGAATAACAGAATCAGGAAAGTTTTCAGATAACAACAAGATGTTACTTATACCTAATGAGCCTACTTTCCTCTACATAGGTGAAAACGAATTGTAGTACAACTCTTAAAAGCTTAGATGGCAGGCAGGCATTGACGTCTCATTGACGGTAATATCAACAGAGACGAAACCAGAAACATGTGAAACAGTACCAAGAAGATTAAAGTACACGAGTGGATTACCCGGGGTTCGAATTCAGAAAAACTCGTAAAACTAAGATAGCGTACAAACATCTGCACCACAGAGGTAGGATTCCGGGCATTAACTTCGTATGTAATCAGTGTAATGTTTTGAATGATAGGGAGCACTAACCTGAAATATTTACATGGCCATCGTTTTGGAAATAAGTGTTTGAACCACTGAGACATACGCTTTCCGTGGCCTACCATAACGCCACTAGTGTGAAGAATTTTGTGGAAATCAGTTGACTGGTCTCCGAGATATGACATAAAAAATTGAACTAATTCGTGTGGCACTATCTTAAGAAATGGAGGACAAAAAGTCTCTCTGTAGACACATGCGATGTCGGTTATATATATATTCTCAGCATACAAAGTTATGTTGGAATTGATTACATGGTTTAAAAGATATAGCACACAACACTGAAATCACTACACGGCCACCATTTTAAAAATAAGTCTCTGACACACTTGAAACACATTTGTACATATAAACTCACGCAGTACTAATTGTTTATCAAATTTGGTACCAATCTGTCAATTATTTACCGAGATATTACACAAAAACTTCATTAATTCATTCAGCTCTCTCTTAAAAAAATGGCTTACAAAACTGGTTGTTTCTTGGTTTATATGATGCTTGTAATAGATACTCTCAGCGCACACAATTTGGTTGAAATTTGTCAAAGTTTATGGTAGTTATACCAAATAAATCCCAAATATTTGAATAGATGCCATTTGAAAATCATTGCCTGTATTTTAACTGGCCGATCATAGTATTAAAAACGTGCCAAATTTGGCGAAAATTGGTTGAGTAGCTTTCAATATATTACGTAAAAGATTTATTCATTCATGTGGTGCTATATTCAAAAATGCTGAACCAACAATTATTAGCTCATCTGAATTTAATGCTTACATGTTGCGTTGTTAGTATACAAAATTTGGTTTAAATCGCTTGAATGGTTTCCGAGATATGACACATTACCGTACATTTTAAAACGGTCTCCATTTTGAAAGTAAGTGCCCAGAGTGGTTCGAAAACTATAAATGTCGGTGTCCTTACTTGGTACAATATATGTATCAAGTTTGGTAAAATTCGGTTAACGCTTTCAAAATTTGAAAGGACGGGACACACACACAGACATGCATATAGGAAAGTGATATTATAAGCCGTTATTTACTGCGGAAAGTAGGCTAAAAACACATATATATTTTGTGTTACATTAGCAAGCACTTAAACAGGGTTGTCTCGCGAATATGAAAACCAAGTTGTTAAAATATGCGTTACGTTGAGAAGCTACTGTTGTAATGCACTTGATAGGCCTGTTAATAAACGTTCAAAACGAACGTAGTTAAAAAAAAAGTCTCTGAGTAAATTTTTTCCGTCAGTCACACTGTCAGAATTGTTGGATTTGTCGAATTTAAAAATTTGAGATATTGGGAAATAATCTTTCTGGACAGTGGTTAAAGTTACCCTCGACCTGTTGCATCCTAACAGCGAGCGAATGTTTAAATTTATGAATGCTGTATGACAAAGCTACTCATATTATTGTTACAACGAATTTAAAAACGGACTACCTGCGCGCGGAGGTTGTGCGTGAGAGAGGGCGTGATGGATGAGGGGGGGGGGGGGACGATGGATATGAATTGTGCCGGTGTAACAGCAGTGGGTGAGCGGGTCATTTCGGCAGCTCTCACGACTAGCGGACCGATATATTGGGCCTGCACTGTGAATGGGTCGTTACATCCCCGGGCAGAAAGGAATAGCGTATCCCGCCACTTGGCATGCAGCCACCAGCTGTAATGAACGGAAGTCCCCCTCTTGGCACCGGAGATAGAAATGGCTTGCTCCGCGGCACTCAGATTGTCTCCATCCTCCAGAAATAAGTTTTCGTAGGAACTCGCTTTGAATTAATGACGTGGTGCTGATCTTCTTTTTAGGCGTGCTTGATTTTTTTTTTTTTAAGCGTCTGAGTGAAGAGATTTGAGCGGCTCTTATCACCGAGGTCTTGAGTGCTGAATTGGGAGAAGCGAGGTGATCATGAAGCACAGTCGGAATGAAAGGGCGAGGGAAACGGGAGACCCACGGGAAAACCCGCCAACCATCAGCGTCGTCTGGCACGATTCCCCCATGCGAAAATCCGGGAGCCAGGATTCGAACCAGGGTCGCTTAAGTGGGAGGCGAGTAGTCTAACCACTACGCCGCCGTGACCCCTTTTTTGGAAAAGGGTTGTAAGTATTAGTTTGCATCGCCGTTCATCATCGTGTAGATGATTACGAAGCAAATTGCTGTGAATGGACATGTTGTAACTAAAAATAAATAAGGGAAATAATGCGTTTTATCAGACAATATTGAATAAAAATCACTGTCGGCTGGTATAAATATTGTATTAAAATTCAATAGACGGAGTTACTTACTGTCACTCATACAAAAGTTCACTACGTACACGATGTGAGAAATCAAAAAGTTATACCTGATTTCAATCGTTTGTTTCAACATGATTGCTGCGAAAAAAAAAATTGCCATGTTTATAAGATTCACCGTTTACGCTGTCTTCTTCGCTTTCTCCTATACGTTAAAGTCATCTTTAAAACGCGCATTTAAAAAACTTTGATTACCCTTTAGTGATTTGTACGTTTGGGGCTGAGTGAACGAGTGAAGAGATTTGGGCGGCTCTTAACAGCGAGGTCTTGAGAGCCGAAGGGGATTATTGAAGTGAATATGGAGCGGCGCCGGAATTTGGGGGGGGGGGGGGGGACTGGAGATCCCCGAGAAAACCAGCAAACCAACGGCATCATCCGGCACGATTCCTACTTGCGAAAATCCAGTGATCTGGCAGGGGATACGGCCCGGTTCGCCGTGGTGTGAGGCGAGCGTGCTAATCGCTCAGCCTCTGCGGCCCCCTTTGGGGCTGAGAGGCGAGCTGATCACATACGCGATTCGTGTGATTAAATAGTAGGTAAAGTATTTCTATCATTGAAGTTATTATTATTGTGCCAAACCTATACGTAGAGGATTTACAACGATAATTTATTTACCTTTTCCACACAACACCATCATTGAAAGGAATAGAAAATTGTACAGCATAAATCATTTTTCATACTGAAATGATAATAAATATACTCTTTTGAAACACCATAGAGCACAGGGTTTCACACATCAGTTGTACAGTAATATTTAATGAAAATAGCCAAAGAGTAAAGTAAAGTGTCAACTCTGCTGCCAACATCGTGTACGTATCAACGTTGTATAAATATTTATGATGTAATTTCGCTTCACACTAGTGAATAAATAATGCCATATAATATTGCCTGCCTGCAAATGGTTCATTTCAGAAAAAAGATGTTCCCATCTTTGAAGCTTGGTCGATGTGGCTTAAGTGACAGGAATACATCGAGAAAACCTGCCACGTTTCCCACATGCGAAAAATCCGCTCTGGTATCCATCTGAGATAGAAACAAGACTGCCTCGATGGTAGCCCGGTGTTCTAATCGGAAGGTCCTTCACAGAAGTTTACGTGGGAGTACTCAAAATGTTCTGTTATGTATTTTGGCTGGTTATCCGGACACGGTTGTAGTTTCACGTCGGAACTACCCGAGACTGGGTCGCATACAACCATCCACGCATCTGTGTTCCGTTGGTTGTTGACTGAGTGTATAGGGCTGTTCGAAATATCTAAATATCGATAATTGTTTATATGAAAGATGACTTATCGAACGATATCTAACTTTTAAAAATGTCGATATATCGATGTTTCGATATTATCGAAATGTTCGGTATTATCTAAATGTTCGGTGTTATCGAAATGTTAGGTATTATCGAAATTGTCTGTATTATCTATTATTTCGGTGTTATCAATAATTCCGGTGTTATCGATTATTTCGGCGTTATCAATAGTTTTGGTACTATCGATTATTTCGGTATCATCGATAACTTCGGTATATCGATTAATTCTATACTATCGATAATTTCGGTATCATCGATAATTTAGGTATTATCGATTATTTCGGAATATCGAAAATTCCGAGTAATTGTTTGGAAACCTATTGATATTAAATTTTTATGATATCGAACAGCCCTAGTGGAGACATCTGGTTTCGAGAGTGTGAAGCGAAGTGGAAATGGAGCAGCGTCAGAATGCAAGGACGGGGGATACGGGACATCCCCGAGGAAACCAGCCGACCAGCTGCATTGTCCGGCATGGTTCTTACATGCGAAAATACGGGATCGACCTCGCCGGAAACTGAGTCCAGCTCACCTTGGTGGGAGGCGAGTAGTCTGACCACTACGCCACCGCGGCCTCCTGTAGACTGAAATCGTTCTCCATGGCTAGCATACAACATTGCGTTCAAAATGGGTCGAAAGTAAGCGTTCAGTTATTTGGGAAATCATATCTAATGATACTCTACTACTGACTATTGTATGTTTAACTATTCCAAAGGTATTGCGAAACCTTTATTTGAACGTAAGTTCATCTCTGGTAATCTTATCCAGCTGTCCCTCTTCTTTTGACGCATCATACAGAAACAGATCCTTCAACATTTTACGTGTGATAAATTCTGTCTAATGCCCGGTTGCACCATTAACAGCTCTGAACCAAGATCATAAGATCTCTGTTTAAAGATGATCTTCAGTTTGATCCAAGTTCAATGTACGAGTGTTGCACCAACGCGAACCGCCGAGTTCCGATCGTAGATCACCTGATCTCGGTTCAAAAGTAGAATTGAGATGAAACATCCTTTGTGATTGGCTCTCATTTCGTGACGTCATGATGCAACTGTTTATTTTGAGGTTCGGAGACAATTAATACGTTTTTGTGGACATTATCTCTTAAGACTAGGATGTTTTACTATATAATTTAGTTGAAATGCAAATGATAAATAAACTCGGTTTCAGTTGTTTTGTTTGATTGAAAACACTTTGCACACATTTTATCCTTATTTTTAATACCAATATTATTGAAGAAGGTAGTGCACATAAAAGTAGATGGTACGATGTATTATTTGTTTTAAGTAAAATAATTGTTGTACGAATTTTACTGAATAATATTCAAGTGCGTATAACGATGTTTTGAATTCCCAAAAATAAAATTGATCTTAGAGCTACCTGTTGGCTTTTTTTTTTTAACTATATCTGCCGGCTGCTCTTTCGTGAGTAATAAATTCGACGTGAGATTTTACTCGCGAAAAATTATGACAGTTTCTGAATGGCTTTTCCAGTTTTCCATTTTGTTTAATCGGAGGGAAAAGCATGAATTTAGTTTTTTCTTTACAAAACATTAATACCTACCATCTTTAATTCAATAAATGCATTGTATCTTAAGCCTTTGTAAAAGTTCTCAATTTACATTCTACAACACTAAAAACAACCGCATCCATTTCTGAACGATTTAAATATTATCAAGTTAATTTCTAGTATATGAAAATATTTTACAGTATTTTTATCTTCATATAAACTACGTTCAACACAAACTTTTAATCCTTATAAAATGTATGTTTAAGTGACAAACCGAGCTTAAATACGGGATATTTGAATGTTTATGTAATTTTAAAACAAGATTTCTTTCCGACATTTTAAAATAAAGCACTCGTATGTACTTGATCCGAGATCATTCTCCTGAACCACCAAAAGGAACTGTTCAAGGCGAGATTCAAATTGATCTTAGTTCGGCGCGTAGATCGCAATGGTGCAACAGCCAAATGCGCTGAACCAGGATCAAACCGGTATTTGAACCTAGATTATTGCTGATCCTCAATGGTGCAACCGGGCATAAGAGTTATTTAAGAGAAAATCCAGGTAAATGAACATAATTTTAGAAATACGTAGTTACGGACTAATTAGAATTTCTCCACTGTGTAAAATTTGCTGATAGTATTAAAGTAACGAAAAAGTTATTTTTGTACGCTTAGAAATTGTCTCGTACATTCGTGTTACGAATGTAATTAAGAGAAACGAACACATTTCGAAAATGTGTCTTTTAAGTAAAAATTACTCCGTCAAAGTGGAGGATATATATTACGTCTTTGTGTTGTGCAAATGTTTTAGTTGGCCACCAAAAAATATTCTATTATGCTGATAGCTCATTAGTAGAGACATGCGAATTCGCGTTATTATTTGGCATCATGCTTAACATCACAGTACTGTATATACCGGAGACAGCGCTGTTTCTCCATTTGCTGTGGCATAGATGCGAAGCCACGCCTTTCTGACTGGATTGTGAGTGATTGGCACGTGTTATCCAGGGCGTGTCAAAGTGTGGTTCAATGACAAACGTATTGCAAATGTACACGTGTTTAAAGTTTAACGTGTCCCCAAATAATAACGCGAATTTTGTAGGTCTCTACTCATTGGCTGTTTCTCACTCCATACTTTCCACCAAGGCGAACCGGGTTCGATTCGCAGCGGGGTCGCCCCCGGATTTTCGCATGTGGGAGTCGTGCTGGCCGATGCCGCTGGTCGGTGAGTTTTCTCGGGATCTTCCGTTTCCCCACTTTTGCATTACGGCGTTGCTCCATGCTCACCTCGCTTCACCCTCATCGGCTCTCAAGACCTCGATGTTAACAGCTGCCCAAACTTCTTCACTCATTCACTCACTCATTCCATGCTGAAAGAAAAATACTCTTAAAATGTTCTTATCTAATTACAAAACGATCATTCAAATGGCAATCAAGTATGAGAAGACATGCTCACCAAAAATCGTCTTATCCTACTTAGTTTCCTCCCATAAAAATTGTATATTCTTCCGATGGATGCAAAAATTAACTCTCAATTGACAGTAATAGAAAGACTGTGAAATTGCTAGTAATAATGTTATTATTTGGCCAGTTTTCTCTTTTGTACAAAGGAAAACAAATTAAATCAATTCAGTAACCCATCAATTAAATAACTGCCCTTGAACAAGATTTAAATGTCATTGAATTACTTTTCGTGATTAAAAGTTAACACATATGCCAGTTCTCCTGTTGGTGTTGCGATAAAATATCTGTAATTACGACCAGAGAATTTACTGAGTAACGTTTTCGAAAATGTTCAGTGTACTGGAAATCAGCGGTAGCGATCAGTATACGATAACATTTTGGCTTTGAAATTTGCAATGACTAACTGAATGTACCCAAACTATAAAAAAAAGGCACAGGTGTATCAAAGTCCCTTTAAGACGCTACGTCATCCTTACCATAAATATTATATTTCTTTGAGGAAAAAAGTATTAGAGAGTAACAGTTGACTATTACTAGCGCAATTTTGAAATTTTGATATCGCGCAGTTAACGTAAATTGCTAATAAACTCCTACTATACATTTTTATTTTGGGGAAAACTAAATAGGCAGGAAATTGAGTTAGAAAAAAAAATTTAAAGCAAGAGAGTTGAAACCCTACGGATATGATCACCGTGGGAGTCTTCTGACATGACTCCTATCACACTTCAGTTCGAGATCGACCCTAGCCGGGGGGGGGGGGGGAGAGAATGACGTGACGTTGAGGGGGCGTGGTTGGGGGGGGGGGCGACACCACCAGCTGCGTCAATATTTTCTTACCATCGCGGGAGCAGGTAGCAGGTCAGTTTCGCTTCTCCCCTCGTCGCGAGGGGATGTCTTACAGCAGTCTCCCCATCAGCGGCGGGCTACTTCTTCTCCTCCCGAGTCAATATTTGGCCGCGTCTTGTGTCGGCGAGAAGGGTGGACCGTGTGGGCGTGTTGGTGAGTTCGCCCCCCTGTGACGTTGGCGCGAGGAGCGCCGGGAGGGTAGTGGGGTGGTAGGAAAATTCTTTTCCTGTCCGCAAAGCCTGCGTTACCGCCTAGGGCGCCAGGAAGCTGGGGCGTGCAATACGTATAGTGTATCCACGACTACTTCCGACTTTTCTGAAGCCCTGCTAGCTAAAAATCTACTTCCAGGATATTCCTCCACCTCACGCAGATATAGTTTAACCGAGTCTGGGAAATTACACAAAAGGGACAACGCAGTGTGTTTGTCCGCACTCGGTGTAGTAATATTTTGGTATTTTGTATAACAACTATTTCTTTATACGTATTACAAACACAATTATTCTCTCCCTGTTATTATTTATATTAATTATGAATTGCACCTTATTATAATTTGTAGATAAATTATAACTAAAGGTTCAACTTTCACAATGATAAGATACATTTATGTCAACACAAGTATTAAACGCTCGTGATACATAACATATTTAGAACACAACCAAATATGTGATACACGGGGTGATTTTTCAAATGTTTGATTCAAAGAGTGTGACGAAACCACTAACGGACTATATACCCCGTAAACACCTACGAAGGAAGTAAATTAATACGATCCCACATACTTGCTTCGTGAATTCTACAGGAAGCAGAGCGGTGCAGATTTGCGCGATTTCATTTTTCTTGAACTTGTAACTCCCCTTAGTTTCTGAGACTGAACCTGACGCGCTCTGATGCGTGCCACGCGGGCGAGTGCATGAAACGGAACCCCGGCGCAGTGCGTCAACACACATGGCCTGGCAATGAACAACGAGACGACAGCCACGGGATGGAGAAAATGGCGGGGACCACTGGTGTCAACAAACCGTCTAGCACAACCACGTGGCCGACATATCAAGAAAGTGACACCTAATCAGTTCGATTATGATATATTGACTAAAATATTAATGATTACAATTGACAATATTATAATTTATTTCATTAACGTAGGTAATTATTTTTTATAAAAAAATATACAGGATTTTTGCAAATATGTGAGAAGTAATTGGGGAGTAGATAGTACACCCCATAACAACACAAAATATCCCTACGTGATAGTTTCCAAATTACTGACCTTCAAATGTTGTACTGGATGTATCCGCAATAGTCTTCCTGACACATTCCAGTTAGAATAGCTGTAGCCGTGTTCATGTACCAGCAGTGATATGTCGCTCTACAACAAGTGCTCAGAATTTTCACCTTGTACCTGAATGCACGCCTGAATATCCGCGCCAATGATTGTATGGCACGCTCAAATATTCCAGGAATTGCACGTAATCTGCTGGCAACCGTATTCCTCTCGCTGGAGAAGCACTGCTATGTTTAGAACTGCAGTCGCATAAACAGTGATCTTTAGATGTCCCCACAGGTAATAGTCTAGTGGATTGCGATCCGGGGTTCTAAGCTCATGGCATTCGGCGTGAGTCGACTGTCACCAGCATGTCTCCAAGCATGTTTTTTTTTCTAACTTGTGCGACTCGAAGACGAGAGGCAAATAGTGTGTAGTAAATAACTCGTTTCTTATTCGTCATGCCTGCCTCCCGCGCCAATGACTGGCAGTTTTCTGCAAGGACGGGAGTGTGTAACGGCATACATCATGAGCCAAGCGGAATTTTTCCAAACCTGCAAACACCTTGAACATAAGACACACACTGGCTGTGTTCCTGTTGGCAGCGGGTGACTGGAAGTGACTGATATCTGAATGTAGACATTGTTTTGGCTCCAGATGTAGTCGAGTACCGATTTATAGTAAGATTTAATGATAATAATAATAAAACGTCTTTATTTTTTGTGACGAAGTTAAGGTATTATCACCTTCTCTTACACTTAACCACTTTGCATACTAAGACAGAATACTTATTTTTTGAAAAGAAAAAGAGATGGGACCATACAACAAAACTTAATGTCTACTATAAACTTAGAAACAAGCTTACATGAAATATATAATAACAACATACATCAAATAAAAATAACCTGAATAGTGAACTTACGCAATTTCTCTTTACACATACATGCATGTACAAAACCACATACACATGACATATTTTCATATACATATAACACTTTGTGCACCTAAGTTTATTTTCGAATAGTGCTCATTAAAGCTCCTTCTTAATGCCAGAATGCTAACCTGTGGCTATGGCTGTTCGCCCAAAAACGAAATGCTCATAAAAAACACATTTATCACTACAGAACTCAACATTTTGGTATTGCTACTACCGCGATTTTACCCCTTTGGATACAGAAATAATCCGTCACGTAATAAGTTCAAAATATAGTTGTTTATTAGCAAAAAATACCGTAATCGCAAAAAAAATTCTTAAATCAGTGCCGATACATTTAGTAACGAATACGAAAATGCTCTCTATGATATCTTTAACAGGAGAGCGAACCCAGATCCTTTCACGAGGAAAGTTGGCGTGCCAACCAACTAAGCCACGGATATCGCCGACTTGTATTTGACCATCTTACACGACATATTGCATTTCCTCTTCTATTGACGTGTTCCTGATGTCAATTTCCGTGGCTTACTGCCAGGCCTCGCGTGTCATCTTGGGCGAAGTTGTCATCAATCGCTGGAGTCGAGACTGGCGCTTCCTCGGTCTATACCTGGCCTCTATTTCATGGGGCGTAGGGTTCAGTATTCGCGATTAGATGCCACTCGTCAAAATCTTCAAGTGTTGGCCTCACATTCCTGCAGTAATGCGCTGCACTGTTTTAAAAATATCTGTCCTTCACATTCTAAAGAAGTGGAGCAGGGTGTAATTTTTGTTGTTGTTTGAATTCACGGTGACTGAAATTCTTGCTTTATATAAATTGGTATACTCATTTGCAATTTAGTAACATGTTTACATTCCTAGGAATTACATGGTTTCACCTAATTCACAGATGAATAGAGTGATCAAGCTCACGGCAAAGTTTATTTCATATGTGCATAGCGGAAGGATACAAAATGAAAAGGAACTGTAGAACTTAAGCAGGGCTTTTAAAATGGACCGATATATCCTGGATAGCCTTTATCATCCTTGATTTCCCAGCTGTTCTCCGAGACTGTGTGAAGTAGCAACATCTTTGTTGAACTGATATTTCATACTGATATAAGACTCCAGAAGGGCGTATTCGAGTTCGTGAGTGATGGGGGTCTTAACAAAAATAAAAGAACTAAATTTTATTTGTAATTTATTCACACAACTATTGTTTACAACATTAAACTACCTTTACTTTTACCCTTATTATTCTCAGTGAGTGCGATATTTAATACCTATTTCAATTCTAATTAAAGCCCTTCTCAACGTATTTATATTTATTATAGTCACTTAATTCGCACTCATTATTAACACAGGTTTATCATTTGAATTTATCATTTGAAATACCTTACACTCACGCATCCAGTTCAATAATCCAGCCTGCCACCCGCACCCTTCAATGCATCGATGCTCGCAGTCGCAGATGTTTCTCCCGCTGGTCACATCTGTAGTCACTCGTTGCTCTCTGGCTCGTCGTCCATCGCTTAAGGTCGCGCAATTGCTCAAACTCCCAACTCTAAAAAACTACTGGCTCGTAGGACGTCGCGGCTTAACTAATATCAGCCGCCCTAATCTGGAAGGTTCGTCGGCATCTCGCGTCATGCTGAGGGAAACTAGGGGATGAAACCAGAGCATTCCTTCAGATAAGCGCAGAAATTTAATCTGCCGAAGGTCAGGAACGCGCGAGATATGATAGGCTTAATGTGGCGGCACGCAGCAGCTGGCTGTTGTAAACGCCGTTGTCTTCTCAAGTTATTGCTCTCCCCTCCGCATCGCCCTTCGCTCGCCCGCGCTGGTCAAGGGCAGCGATGCAAAGCAGACACACCTAACGATACATTTTCGGAATCACACCTTTCCTGGACGACCTTTAGGTATATATGGCTGCAAATGATTCCATAAAATGGAACGTACGGAGTGTTTTAGCACTGATTAAATTCCGCATATTACCTGATTCATGCGCACACTATCATTCCAAGATTGCTGAGCGGGCAGGATGTACGGACGTTCAAATGTATGCATGCAGAGTTTATGTATATGTTACCGTTTTGGTGATACTTTAGTTTCACGATATGCGACCGCCTTAATGCATTCGTGATTTAATATCACGCTACCGAAAGGAATATCGGGAAAGAGCCTAGACACAGCATATGTTTTATCACACGTTGGTAATTCCAGCGTGGTACGAATACTTGATTGCATTTCAGTGTTAAATTTTTGTTTTAGTTTCTAAAAAATTTATATTCTCAGTGCTACCGATTTATGTATCCTCGCATCCCTTTACAATTAATTTACTCATTGTACATACATGACAGGGGATATATATTTACACCAAATACGTCAGAGATTTTTGGAAGCCAACATTGAAAAACTAAAAAAGGACAATGCTAGGAAATGGGATTTGTCAACATTGTGAGCAATCGTTTTGCAGTGTTGGTGCTTTTAAAATCCATTCATGGTTACGTCAGACTTTTCTGAAGCCCTGCTAAAGTTCTACTTCCAGGATATTCCTCCGCCTCGTGCAAACTCACCTTAACTAAATCTGGAAAATTACACCAGAGGGACAGCGCACCGAATTCGTGCGCACTCAGTTTAACAGTATTTTGTATAAGAACTATTTCTCAATAGGCATTACTACCAAAATACGTAATTTCTCACTGTTTTGATTTATATTATTTATAAACGAAGCATTATAATTTAGAAGTAAAATATGAATAACATTTCAATTTAACAGAAAAATAGTAAATTTTATTAACACAAGTATAAAACGCTTGTGATACATGGCATATATTGGAAATAACTAAACACGTCATACATGGGGAGATTTTTCAAATGTTTGATTCGAAAAGGGGGGAAGAAATCGTGAATAGACTCTATTTCGCATATAATCTTGCGCCACGATAACATAAATAAATTTACGGCATCAAAAATAGCCCGGCAGAAATACATCGCTCTGGCATAATATTTGCTCTCATAGGTAGTAAAAACATTCTTTGTAATTTAGTCTTTTCTTCCCTTACCTCTGCTGCCATAAAACTATAGAGTACGATTAACTTCTATAGCGTTGTTCATTTATGCCCCCCATGTTCCTGAAATACTGGCACGGAACAGCAAACTAAGTTCCGTCTTCACTGCGTGTCGGGATTCCTTGGGGGGCGACCTCGCACAGTAACCGAGGTCGCATTCTGGCTGGCTGTTCAGCTTCCTGCTTTTCCTGCTCGGCTTCATTGGCGTACGTGTGAATGGAACTAAATACAACCCTTGAGCAGATTTAAGGAAACACCTTGCTCGATCAAAATGGTTGCGGGCCCATGGGGGGGGGGGGGCATCCCGGTTTTATTTGCACTAAGTACCACTTTCCTTTCCTGGCAGTAAGCGTTGGCAGAAACGAGCCTCCAGTGTTATGTACCGCATCTATGGAGAAAAGCGCCCTAAAAAAAATCTATAATAAAAACGCAAGGGATATATATATATATATATCACTATTTTAAATAACTACACACTTAGTGTTCATGGCAGATCTTTACAAATTAGATCATGCATATGCTTCGTCCCTTATTTCGGATTTTCCGGTGGGAAAGTGTTAATGTTGCCTAGTGCATTTATTAAATTTAGAGTTTTCTTTCTAAGATATGAAATCATTCCCTTATATTCAACAAGTAAAAGTATTAAAATAGTCTTCTTTGTGTGATTACCTGCATAGATATATCGCACTTTTATCTATGGAATTTCGTTTCGATGAAAATAGTTCCCCCTACGCAAGCGTTTTTATTTTGTACTATATATATATATATTATATATATAACGAAACATTGGTTTATGAAAGTGGTTATGTAAAAAAATTAAAATGCAAATGTACAGTATTTCGAACAGAGATAAAAAGATTAAATTTCTTCCTGTTTAGTGTCTTTAATTTCCTCAGCCAAATAATAAATCAAAACGCTGTACTTAACCATTTGCTGTTGCGTCCGCCCTTAGACACCAACGTCTTGGATTTATCAATATTTTGCCATGAGTATAACAAAATTTTGAACAGAATTTTTCATACGTCACGGCTTAAACAATAGCTTTTCAAATGTTATCAAATTGTTACAGCTGTATTACGTTTATTATTATTTTTTGCTAATAACAGCTGGCAAGATATGTTTTTTTTTCTTTCGAGCTGTTGCAGTAATTGAACCATAGTCCATTCACGGATATTTCCAACTTTTCCGGAGCCCTGCTAAAATTCTACTTCAAGGATATTATTCCGCCTCATGCAAACAAAGCTTAACTGTGTCTAGGTAACTACGCCAAAGGGACCACGCACCTCATTCGTGCGAACTCATCTGGATAATATTTTACATAAGAACTACTTCATACTAAAGGCTGTTCACGATAAAGTTGAACATTACTAATAATTACTGCACCTGCCTGCATATATTTTAACGGGCGCCCTGAGTGACATTCGCCAATTGAAGTTGGCAATTATATATAAAATAGTTCAATAACTTAACGTCGAAAGTGTTAGGTAACCATTTGTTACAACTTAAATTATTTATTTCGCTTTCATTTTTTTAATGCATCGAAGAGCAAAAATTACTATGATTGTAAAATATTTTCTTTTCTTATAATTCTACAGTTTCACCTGACCGATGCATAAATAAAGTGACGAGACCCATGACAGTGTTAATATTACATAAGGCGTAGTAATACACACGCGGATACAAGTAGATCTTAAGCAGGGCTTTCAAAAGTCCTGATTTTACAGTGAACAGCCTTTAGGCATTAACAACACACCAATTTTATCACTGTTTTATTAATGTTTATTATAAATGAATCCTTTTATTTTGTTCATAAATTATAATATAAGGTTAATTGAAACAAAAATAAGGCACTTTCATCTTAACACAAGTATAAAACGCTTGTGATATATGACATATTTAGGAAACAAAAACATGTCGTACTTGTTGAGATTTTTTGAAGGTTTGATACAAAAAGTGTGATGAAACAGCGAATAGACTTTAGCAATAAATGTTTTCGAACGTGTGCAAAGAAGTTCCCTATGCCATTTTGACGGCCTTAGATAAATACAAAGTGTGTGATGCAGGTTGTGGCGGAAATTTCACAAACCCCTGCCCGTGGTGGGGGGGGGGGGGGCTGGTTCTTCGTGACGTGGACACGAGGACATGCAGATGTGCGTACTTCCATGAGAAAGCTTACGTCTACTTTACACGTTTACTGTGTGTGCGCGGAGATGGAGACGTTATCCGGCGACGCCCTCTACTCCGAGGGGCAGGAAATATCTCGTTTCCCGCGCCGAGGGCGAAGGAGGGAGAGGGAGAGGGAGAGGGAGAGAGAGAGAGAGAGAGAGAGAGAGAGAGAGAGAGAGGACAGTCTTATTGGCGTTGATTGATCGCCCGCCGGACCGCCAGGTCCTCTCCCGAGCTGTCGCTCGCCAAGGTAGAAGTTCTGGGCTAGAAGAAGGCTGGGACGTGCTGCTCATCTCCCCGGGTCAGGGGGGGGGAGGCGAGTCTTGGGTCGTTATCTCGGGACCGTGCCAGGATTGGGAAGGTCCTGGTTTACTCCATAGACTAAAGATGGGGTAGACCGATCTCGCTGGCTGCGCACAACCAATCTCCGTGTCCCAAAATTGAACTGCTTTTCTGCCTACACGTCTAGCAATATGGCGTGGTTTGGTTTTTAGGTTAGTAAACTCATTTGTAAACAAATGCTTTGAGATGAATGTATACTTCCTCTAACCAATTTGTAATGCAGTTTGATTATATTTAAACTGGTAAAACTATTTTATTAATATATTAGTGCTTGTCATTTAAAAATTAAGATGTAAACAAACACGTACATCACTGTCGACCATGTGACTTTGACAGTTGTAGGATTGGGGTACGTCAATGTTGGGTACATGCGCAGAAGACGACTAAGTGGCCTACCTCATATTTAGTCTTTGGTTTACTCCCCTCCATTCCTCGGCCCACTCTCTTAACACTACGACATTATCATTGTGTTTTGTGTCTGCTATGTACAAGAACCTACTCAACATATTATCGCAATTTTACTTGCTGTAACTCCTTGGGAATATAAACGTCCAGTGTTGACCGAGGCTGTAATATAACTATAAACTATTCACGGTAAAATGAGCACTTTTGAAAGCCCTGCTTAAGATCTACTTGCATCCACGTTGTGTATTATTCTGTTTTATGTAAAATTAACATTGCCATGGGCACGATTACATTATTCGTGCGTCGGTCAAGTGAAACTGTCAAATTATTGGAAAAGTAAATATATTACAAATCTGCTCATTTATACGCTTCAATGAATTAATTAAAAAAACAGAAAGGGAATAAAATAATTTAACTTATCATAAATGGTTACCTAACACTTTTTATTCAACGCTAAGAAATGGAACTACTGTGTATCTATCGTTACCAACTTAACTGAGCGCATGAACCACTCAGTGGCTCGTTATAATATATGCAGGCAGGGGCAGTGAATTTGTTATAAGGTTGATTTCAAAAGTGCTCACTTAATCGCGAACAGCCTTTAAACGAAATATCTTGCTTCGAGTGGGGTAGAGAGATTTGGGCGGCTCTTAAAATCGAGATGTTGAGAGCCGATGAGGGTGAAGCGAGGTGAGTATGGAGCAGAGCTGTAATGGAAGGGCGGGGAAACGGGAGACCCCCGAGAAAACTGCCAACCAGCGGCATCGTCCGGCACGATTCCCACTTGCGAAAATCCGGGAGTGACCCGCCCAGGAATTGAACCCGGTTCGCCTTGGTGGGAAGCGAGCAGTCTAACCGCTTAGCCACCGGGGCTCTCCCTCACTACAACCGTATCGTTTTGTTTTGTGTCTATTAGGGATAAAAATATATTTATATAATTTTACATCAGTGATACTCGAAGCAATGTATTTCGTTTAGTTATGTTACTTTTCTATTTTTATAAATTATAAAATTTATAAGCTTTCCCAGTCATCATCGAACTCGCAAAATCATTCTCGTCAGATGAAATACCATTGAAATTTTCCCGATAAAAATCGACCTATCATCAACAGATAATTTTTCTATTTAAATACAAATTCGGTAGCTATAGTCTAAACAAAAATTCTTTACGATTTAAAGTTTTATATATAAACTGTCCAGTTTACTGAGAAAGTATACTTCAGAGGTGTGGCTTATACCTGGACGCGTTAAAATGTGTACCTGCATCGTGTAGCAATACACGAGAGTTCAAGAGTTGTAGCCGGTTCTTCCTCCTAACCGTTATCAACGTGGATAAGGCTTCCCTTCCCTGCATAGCACGTCGGGGACTCGTACAGTCCCCCTCTCCACAGAGCCGGGGGGCATTATCAGGTGGCGCATATAGCAGTAGGTCCGACCTCGCAAGTGCGCTACTCCTGAGGACAACTGCACTGTCGCCACCTCACTACCAGTTGTCCAACACTCAGCATTTGCACCAAATACACTATTATAGGCTGTTCACGATAAAGTGAGCACTTTTGAAATCAACCTTAGAAAATAATACACTGCTCCTACCTGTATATATTTTAACGGGGCTCACTGAGTGACATGCGCCCAGTAAATTTGGTAACTATGGAGGGGAAGTAGTTCAATATATTAACGAGGAATAAAAATGATAACTTAAATTATTTCTCTCGCTTTAGATTTTTTTAACGCGTCGAAGTGCAAACATGAGTATAAGTACTTTCCTAATAATTGCACAGTTTCACTTGACCGACGCATGGATAAAGTGTTGAGGCTCGTTGCAATGTTAATTTCGCATAAGGCGGAAGAAGACACAAAGTGAATACAAGTAGATCTTTAGCAGGGTTTTGAAAAGTGCTCATTTTACCGTGAACAGCCTATAGAATCTAGTACGGGTCAGTTTGCAGATTTCTGCGAGAAAATCCGGTGCTGCTGTCATCGCCATCCAGCAGATAGCAGCACTTCTGTTTATTCATAAATGTTAATTGTGCAGTACCAACATAGTGAACATGAAAACTACTTTTCACCTTTCTGGAAAGTTTTTTTTTTAACAATGGCCAAAAATTAAACCATAAAAACTAATTCTTAGCACATCAAATGTTTCAGAAGTAGAAAACATTTACTGGCAAGTGATGGTGATGTATACATTTTAAAATATTTCTGAATATATAATATTAGTAAATCTCTTGCAACTAGGTTATTTTCCCACAATCACCCATGCTAATTACATAGAGCTGTCTGGTATTGGTTTCCATTATATTTTTTTTGCACCTTGCGAGTGTTGGATACCAAAAAATTATTTATTATTTTATATTTGTAACTAACCAAACATTGCTCAATTTGTACCCATTAGATGTGATGCCATTTTACCCGAATAAAAAAGCTTTACACTTCACATTTTTTCAATAATTTGATTTAAGATTAAAATTTTTCCTTTTTTTCTGCGGTAACAATAAAAAATACTAACTACGCTGTACAAATTAAAAAAAAAACGCTTTAAGCTAATGCCATGGGATACCACGTGACACATGCAATTTCCAAATAACAGACCAAATGAGCCTATATAAAAAAATTTAATCTCATGAAATGTTTGTGTATTTCTAACATTCTGTAAAAATTGCGTGAACTGTTATTTGGCGAATACATGCGTATCAAGTGGTAGCCCACATTAGTTTACACTGTAAATCTTTTTATTAGTTCAGCTTGGCTAATATCTGTTATTTTGACTGATATATATTTAGTGTTGGATTTTATCTTTAGTGTTGTGATTTTATGCTTAGTGTTATCTAGTCCGGTTTTGTAATATATCCTATATGTTGTGATGTCTAAATGTTTTTATGTATGTGCCATCCTGTTAATGGATTTTCACTGTTGGGTGGCACACAAATCTCAATAAATAAATAAATAAATAAACGAAATACAGAAACGTTTTTTATCTTACATTAAAGTATTAAAAATATATAAAGTGTAAAATGTTCTATTCCAGGAAAATGTGATCTCATACAAATGCGTACAAGTTGAACAATGATTGGCACAATTATAAAATAATTAATTTTTTGGTATCCAACACCCTTAACACTTTTAACATGGATGTTTCCTCGGTTTTATAGTCTTCTACATTCATATCATCAATTTTATCCTGAACTGTGGTAAGCAAAAAGCATAAGTTGAGATATCTGTCACTACAAAAAAAAAATATTGCTGACCTGAAAAACACTGCTCTACTACAAAATTCATAAATTAAAATATAATCCATTCACGGTTACTTCACATTTTTCTGAAACCCTACTAAAGTTCTTCGTCCATGATATTCCTCCGCCTCGTGCAAACTAAGCTTAAAAGTCTAGAAAATTACACCAAATCACAACTAGGCGTTACCAACACGCATATTTTCTCGCTATTATATTCATATTTATTATAAATGAAACATTATAACTGATAAATATAAATCATAGGTAAAACTTCTATTCAATGAAAAATGAGATACTTTAATGGTAAAAGAATTATAAAACGCTTGTGATAAATAACAGATTTATGAAATAAGTGAACACGTCATACGTGTGGGGATGCTTCAAAGGTTTGATTAAAAAAGTGTGAAGAAACTGTGAATATACTATAGAAGGGAGCTTTAAGGAAAATGCGTAGGTAAGGCCTAAAAATAAAATTTCCAACCATTAACAGTGTACAACTTATAAACACACAATATGATATCATTGACACTAAATTAATTTAAAATCATGGCTTGAAATTTTATGTACAGACACGTTCCATAATCGCCAGTTTTGCAGTTTATGAACCATAAACATATAAAACTCACCATTAAAAAAAAACACGGGGAACAATAATGTGATCTGCCTTAATTAATATAAAAATGTGTCCCACAAATGCTAATTCGAGAAAATTAAGGGAAAGCAAGACATTTAATATTTGTAAAAAAAAGTATATCTTATACCCATACATTGTATATCCAGAAACTTTCTCAGTGCGATTTCGTAGATATCTAGACATAGTTCATGGCATTTGCTTTTAAATTGCAGATTATCATATTTGTGCGAGTTAGATTTTATTGTTTGTACTAAAACAATACAATTATGATTTTGTGGTTTGGCTGGTGGTCGTGAAAAAAAAAACTATGTAGCCAACTTTCTTTTATTTGGTGGAAATGACATTACATTTAATGTCACAGTTCTAACAATATTTTGCTCGCGCGCGCGCACACACTCACACACACTGATATGTCTTGTATTCCGATACCAGAAATGTTGTTCATCAATACATATTTGTTTTAGAATGGTCAAACAATATTTACTTTTTTAACTAGATATTTTGTTGTTTAAAAATTATTTGAAACACAAACATATTATTATTTTTTAAATTCTTATTTTATTGTGCTTTTGAGCTGAACAAAGTGCTCTGTAAGATGTATGCGCTATGACTTTCGCAGATCGATGTCAAAATACAATTATTTCTCAAGTCTGCAACATATTGTCGAACTATGTGCTTTCAATGTGCGTTTTGTTGCCATACTAATTTTTTATATTGAAGAAAATGCATGTTTAGAACTCTTACAAAACAGTCTTTCTTTTATCTTTTTTTGCTATGACATGATTATTGCAACATTTCTGCGTTAATACATGACGTCAAGGTTAAATTTCAGACTCGGTTTTCGTATCTAAAAAAGTTTTTGAAAATTTCTTTTCAGAATAAAATATTTTCCATTGCAATATATTGCGGTTTTAGTATTTTAACATACGTAATCAAAAGCCATTTCAAATTTTATTTCCCTAAAAGTTTGAGAAAGCCGTTCAAAAAAACTATGAAAAGTTTTGAGTGATTACTTAACTCTGAACTTGGTTAATTCTTTGAGAAATAACTAATGACAAAATAAACATGAAGATACATAAAGTGGCTGTACAGTAATAAATGAAGGTTAAGTATCTTAAATCCATTGCTTTAATAAACATCCACTCTTCTGGAATCAGTTTATCTAGTACCCAAAAGGAACGTGCTGTTCGAAGTTATGCAGATAATCTCTTAAGCCTTTAAGTCTTGTTATGTCGGCAAGGGACAATATTTATTCCGAGTTTTTCGCTATCTTTGTTTGGCTGCTTGATTTTATTCAGGAAAATGTTCTCGTTGTAGTTGAAGTATTCGGCAAGACAGATAATATCGCACACACGCATGCAATCTTTTCAGACGTACTTCACTGAAGTATTAGTACGTAATAATTATATCCTAATCTCGCGCTGCATACGGTTCCACTGGTCATTACATCTACTTCTATAATATCCACGTCTATCTATGTATTCCATTCGCAACAGACGTGACATTTCAGAAAAACTAGTGACTCGTTTTTTTTCTGAAACACATTACAATATTTTTTGCTTCGTGTGAAAGAAATCGTTAGCACTAAACTGTCGCAACATGCCTGATTATTAAAACTTTATATGGCGTAGAAAATAAAGTCTAATATTCTCGAAAACAGCATTTCCACATGTGCCCATTATGCACATGTAATGCGATGTAACCATGGTTCATGATTTGTTTCTAAACAAATAACATACTCCGTTACATTGTAACCATCAAGTCAGCTGTTTATATATTTCGCCTTTCTGTTTTTTGCTCCCAAAGCTTCACTTTTTCCTTAATTTAGCAATATTCCTATCTTCAACGTGTGCATTTTTACCTATTTATTTTGCCGAATTCTGTCGTTTTATTTCAGGCTTTTCTCCAGGCTTTCCAGTCGGCTTAGACTTGTTGTTTACGTTACCATAATCTTCATTCTTAAAGGCTGTTCACGGTAAAATGAGCACTTTTGAAATCAACTTTAGAAAAAAGTCACTGCTCTCATCTGCGTCTATTGTAACGGGCACACTGCATGACATGCGCCCAGTAAAGTTGGTAACGTTGGAGGGAAAGTAGTCCCATATCTTAACGTCGAATAAAAAGTGTTAGGCAACTATTTGTAATAACTCAAATTATTTCTTTCACTTTCTGGTTTTGAATGCAGCGAAGTGTAAAAATGAACAGATTTGTAAAGTATTTAGTTTTCTATTAATTTCACATTTTCACTCGACCGACGCATGAATAAAGTGATAAGGCCCATGGCAGTGTTCATTTTACATAAGGCTGAAGAATACATAACGGGCATACAAGTTGATCATGGGTTATCAAAAGTGCTCATTTTACCGTGAACAGCCTATACTGGCATTTATTTAGGACTCCAGTTTTTCCTTTACTTTGCTTCTCTTGAAGTCTGTTTTTGTAAGGAGACGAGGACAAATTCTTACTTCTCATTTCATCAATTTCAATTAACAAGCTTTCTTTTTGAAGTTTCAGGCACAGGAGAGATTCCCGTCATAATTTTTTTTCGATTCCTTGTGGATGATGGTGTGGATGACAACGAAGGAGATCTGAGGATGGAGGTTTTATTTGGAGTTTGGGGGGCCTATTGAAGTGGGAAGTCCAGAAACATAACTACTCAGAAACATAACTACTGAACTCGTCACAGCCTTCCGTTGTAGGACTGGTAAAGTTTGTTTATGGTAAAAAACATAAATATGTAAAAATGGTTCGGTTCAGAGGGTTTACTCCCGCGCAGATTAAAACAGAACAAGCAAGTGATTACAAAACTGGCAACATCTTTACAGAGATTTTCAAATTGTGGTATTTTTTTTCAACGAGATACTGCACGCTGCACTGCAAGCTAGCTTGAAATGTCTCATAACAACTTGGTATAATGGTTGCAAATTATGTATAGCGTGGGGAGATTAGCTTAGCATTTAAATGTGGTTGTCTAGGGCGAAAAAAACTTACTCTTAATACTTTGTGAGAGCTGTAACTACTCAGAACGAGAAGAGCTGTATTTTATTCCGTCTGTTGTACTTGTTCAACGAATTTCTATAGCCATATAAAAAACTAAAAGCTGTAATCCAGCCACTCTGCTCTGCAATGAAAATACTCCATGGCAAGGGGAGGGGAAAGAAAGCTTTTCATGTCGTTGTTAAGTCTTTCCTTGGAAAAAAAAGTGGGGGAATAAATAGTTCATTAACTGCATTGAAAGACAGCAGTACAGTTACATTTCTTCCCCTCGTATCCGAAGATATTTTTCTGACTTGTTTCTTGCCCTTTTGTTGTCTGACTTTGAGCACGCTATAATGAACTACAGATATCCCATTTTCGTCACGATTAAAACTTTTCGAAGGTCTAATTTTCCATTTTGTGGAAAGCTCTTAAAAAACATATTAACCAGTGTTTTGTTAACACCTTTGTAAGCTGGTATAGTCTGAGAATCTCAAAGAAGTTCAGTGCGCGAGCTCATGAACTGGTAGCAAAATTTATTCTCAGATGCTTCTATGTTGAACTGATGAAGGATTTTAAAGTATTCAACTTACCAATATGCCAGTGATAATTCCTATCCGTTTAGAAGTATTAAACGGTTATATTAGAGCCATCAGCGTATTTTTCGTTCTGAAATTCTAGGTCTTCAAAAAAGATTTCTAAAATCTTCCCGCTTGAGGTATGGTATTCACTAAATTTCTTGCTTATATGTCTTGAACACTATACCATAAAGAACTTTTCGGTATATTACGATTACAAGCTGTTTCTATCATTGTAATTTTTCTCTCCATTACATTGCCTATCGCTTATTTAAAGTTTTTTTTATGCCGTTCTCTCTATTCTTTTCGTCCATATCAGTATCAACGTCCTGAAGTAAAATGCAATTCAATAATAATTTAATTGACTATTGATAGAATTTTCTTTCCTGTTCAATTCCGGAGGAAACCAAACTGTTCGGTACCGTGAAATGGCACGCGATAACAAAATATCTCGCTTTCTGAACGCACGGAGTTCTAAAGCAAAACTCTTTCGGGTTATATAGACTGTTTTTTCCTAGCCTACCCTATTTCTTCTAATTGTTAGATGTGTGTCCGAAATAGGATCGGGAGCTAATTGCATCTCAGGGCGAACACCTTAAGCCTGCAAGGGAATCATGCAAGGGAATCATGCATCGAGGCAGGGAGGGATTGGGCAGGCATGACGAGCGATTGGGATCATGACTGCTTCCCTAAGTGTACGTATAGTTAAACTATATCTAGGAAGAGACTGTGAAGAACAGGCATAGACACCGTAAAAACCCAGTCGACAGGAAAGAATTCGAAATATTTCATGCATTAATCAGAAATGCTACAGGAGACACATTGTGTGTGTCAACATGCTTGTGTTAGTAGAGATGAAAGCTAGCAGAGAGGGGACAGGTACTTTATTTCTTCTTGTCTTTGCTTTATGGGAGGGAGCGCTGGATTAATCAGAGTGGTGCTTGCACACCACCCAGGTGAGGGAAGTTGCGCTATTGAGCCTCTTCCCCCCGATTCGCCAGCAGAGCCTGTAAACTAAAAGAAAAGAGAGTGGGCTGCCAGTAAGTGTCAGCCGAGCCAACACTTACTTGTTTTGGATGGCCAGGAAGAGATGGTAATAGCCTGTAAAGAGAGGATGAAATTAATCTAACTAAATAACTTATTAGTAGCACATGTCCTCGAGGACATATGTGCCTTAATCTAATGTTGTGCAAGCTCGCAGCGACCAATCTCTGTAGCCGTAGGCTGTAACAAAGCATTTCTACGGTCTTGAGCTACGAGTGCATGAAGCTTCGCATAGGAGAGAGGGATCTTCATCCTTGATGAGAGGCTCTCACCAGCTGCTGTGGAGAGCACACTATCGCCACAGCCTCCTCAGATGTTGCGAGTAATCTGACAGAGGGCCGCCTTGGAATCGGCAGTGGCGAACGGACCATACACACATACAGCTGGTTGGGATGAGAGGTTAAACCTAATCGAAGCTAATTAGTAAGAATAACTAATCTAAGCTGAGTTACCCCTTAAGTGCAGTTCAGATTATACTACCACAATTAATTAACATGGCGTGTGTTGAGACTCTCGCCAGCTGCTGCAAGGAGCCAAAATTGCCAAAGCTTGGAGACGGGTCCAACATGCAATCATGCAACATGCAATGGCTGGAGCTATATAGACTACTGGATGGGTAACATAATAAATAAATATATTCATAACTTGACTCCCTAGAAAATCAGTATTACAGTTTTAAAAATTTGCAGCACTGTATAGAATACTGTCATACACTTCACCGCAAGTAACTTACCCTGGATTAACCGCATACTTATTGGAATTTGGAAAGTGGCGCTCTATGCCAAATTCCGAACTCTTTATGTTTGCATTTGTAAGTAACTGCTATCTAGCAGGACTAGCGGAAACTAGCTTTGTCTGTTACTTGGAGCTGTTCAGTATTGTGCAACCTTTCCCTACAAGCTTGCTTCATAAATGTATGTAAAGTAACTTTTCACAATCGTCATACGTTTCCAGGATATTTTTCATATCACATTGGAAAATGATGTAACAAGCAACAAATTTTTGAAATAATCGTAGACTTTTGAAGGCTTTAAAACTGGTAATTTGTTGTAATGGTCGGTGCATGTGCCTGTCATGTATGCAACCGGTAGAACAATAGCCTGTTGGTGGTTGTCATGTTGGTAGGCGCTCGGCGCATTTTTCGATGTACTTACTTGCATTATAGATATAGGTTTATGAATATTCCTTGTAACACAAACTATGTATTTCAGTAGCTTATTTTTATACACATCAGCTGTTTATTAATATTTTTATTTTTAACAGTATTACAGTTTCACACAAACTTGATTTTGTTCACATAAACTGTACAGTCAATCTGACAAAACGTTCTCGTTTACTTAAGTAAATATCATGTAAAAAAATCATAATTAAATGAATAAAAATGATATGTTTGGTAGGCAATATGCTAGTGACTTATTTATTTTATTGGGCTTACATTCGGCCCAGTTTTATTAGAAGGGAGAATATTTACAGAATAAAATAACCTAACTCTGACGCCTGCCTGGGCCGCCAAACGGTGTGCAGAATTTGGGCAGGAAACATCGTATTACAGCACTGCTTGACGTGCTTGACCGATGTCTGCTTAGGAACGACATTTAAAAAAAGTTGCACGTGGGTACACAGATTTCGATTATTCACTCGTCTCCAAAGGCAATATTTTCGCAAGTGAAAATGGCTAAATCAGCTGTTTTCGCGATCATTTTAAAGTATGATTATCCTGGTGCAGAACCTTTGAGAAGATATAGACGAATGAAGCACACTTATACTTTAAGTATTACGGCATAAAAATATACGATCACCTCTGAAAGTCTCATAGAGGCGTGTTATCAACTTGAAGACGACGTGCCATTTCGTTGATTTGCACCTAGAGGCTACAATGAGGCGTGATGCGCATGTCTGAGTCACCCTTCGCACTTTCACGCTTCCATCTTATTTTTAGTTAAATTTATATTTTAGCTATGCATTATTTGTAGATAATAATGTTTCATTTATGATTATTTCAAATAAACGAGAGAGAAAATAAATGTGTTGGTAATGCCAAGTGAAAAATAGTTCTCGTGCAAAATATCATAAAACTGAGTTCGCGCAAATGCGGCGCGTTGTCCCTTTGGTGCCGAGACTTGGTTACGCGTTGTTTGCACGAGGCGGAGGAATATCTTGAAAATAGAACTTCAGGTGGGCTTCCGAAATATAGGAAGTAACCATGACTGGGCTAATATTATTCCGGCTGAACCATCTTTGTGTAGTTGTATGTAAAAAGTGGCGCTGGTACTGCAGCAGCGTCAGTTCTGGAAGTTTTACACCGCTTTACCTTAGCGTCTCATGCCCGGTTGCACCATAGAGGTTTAGCAATGATCTAGTATCAAATACCAGCTTGATTCTGGTTCAGCACAGTTTGCTGTTGCACCATTCTGTTCGGCGCACGAACTAACATCAGTTTGAAGCTCGCTTTGAACCGTGCATTTTGGCGGTTCCGAAGGATGGTCTCAGATTAAGTAAATATAAGTGCTATAATTAAAAATGTTAAAGTTATATTGAAAAGCAAATTTGTTTGGAAAATGGCATAAACATTCAAATGTGCGGCATTTAAGCTCTGTTTTGAACAAAAAATATATTTTAAGTGTTTATGAAGTAAGTAGAGAAGAATAAAATTCTGTGCTTAATATAGGTTAAGTGAAGATGTAATAAAAATGATCGATTCTTTGTTTCTATTTGGAAATGCCATAAAATATTTATGTACTTATATGAAATGAATTTACATACTTGTGAAGTGAACAGAGAAGTTTGACTTGCTGTACTAAATTTAGTTTATGTGCAAGTATTTTAGATTAATAAACACTGCATCAATATAATACATTAAATGATTGAAGATAATGCATTAAACTTGTGGGTAAGACCTTCCCATGCCATTCCTTTGTCCTTAAAAAAAAACGGCATCCATGCAGTTATTTTCGATAATCGGATTTTTTTCCTTCGAGGAGATCAATACGTTTTTTTTTTTTCCTTCTCGGAAAAGTTAATTCGTCTCTGTTCCATGGAGTTAAATAAAAATAAATTATACACGATTATGCAATACAGCCAATACACCTATTCAAAATAACCACCCAAAATAAAATATTACTCTTTGGAACGATGACATCACACATTTATAGCGAATTAAATGTTACCAGCAATTTTATCACCATTATTGCCGCTTTGTGCATCCCCATGAACCGGAGATCACGTGATCCGAGATCAAATAAGCCGAGATGTTGGTGGAGGAACATTTACATCTGTGATACTTGGATCATTTTTTAACTAGGATCGGCTGATCCTGGATCGGAGGTCGTAATGGTGCAGCCGGGTTAATAAATATATTTTATTCTAGCCTCAGACGTAAACTTCCGAGTGCGATGGAATATATACACTGTGTTTATTACTTACATGGATATATTTATTTACAAAGATGGTCACAGGACACGCGATGGCTGAAAGAAAAAAGTAACTAGGGCCTAAAAAGTACTCACTTTACCGTGAACAACGTATAGTACTCCCTTGAAGCAGTCTCGTGTAGAGACGGTACAGTCGCGGCCCAGGCGGCAGAAATTGAGTTGTTCCTCGCACTCTAGCGGGGCGGAGGGGAATTACCGTGGAGGAATCTCATGAATCGTATATTCGACCACATCATTAGAGCTGTCCCTCCAATGCGGCGCACATGTCGGTGTTCCCGGGGTTATGCCAACGCAGCTTCCGGTCGTCCTCTCTACCGAAAACTTACCCGGAGCAATCAATCTTCGGGTGGGGGTGAGTTAGACTTGCCCGCGGATCATCTACTTCCGGAGTCGTGAAGAGCCTACAAGTTCTCGACAACAGGGCAAACGATAACACTTTTAAAAAAAAATCTCATTCGTCTTTTAATTTTTTTTCTCGCCGTTCCTTGGAACTGCTGGAATCGTTATCACTCGGAGAATGTACTAATTTTGCAGACAGGGAAATTGAATTAAACATACTATTTTTAGTACAATTCTGTACATCAAATTAACGTACCCTTGTTTTATTCAAACCTGCCAGAATTTCATTTAAAAGCTGCTGTCATATTTCACTGCTTTCACGAACAGAATACAACTCATAGAGGAAGTTCGGATGTTGTGGAACCTTCGATTAAAGTGGACCCAAGCTGTAAAATTTAGTGTAGGTGCTGAAACCTAGTAAGAATCACACTACATTATTGGTCGTTCACGGTACGGTGAGTAATTTTGAAGCCCTAGTTACTTTTTTTCTTTCAACCAATTTATATCCTTCCACCACTTGTTAATGTAAACCCTGCCATGTGAGTAATAAACACAGCGTATACATTCACCATACCCAAAACCAAAAGTCCGGGGACACAATGAGATGTATTTATTGATTATTATGTGTGACGAAACAGCTTCAAAAAGTGCTCACTTTATCGTGAACGGCCTATAGTTGCCTGGACGGCTGGAGGAGTGCGCGTAAATCGATGTCTGCAAGGGCTAATACGGTGACGGAAAATCCAGAATTCAAAGTTTTTGCAGATTGGGACGGTGTCTCAAATTTTATCCTTTGGGAGTCCCTTGGATCTTTGTCGTTTGTATTATTTCAACACAATTTATTGAGCGAAATTACAAAAGCAGTTTTTCACTGTTCATTTACGGCTTTTGTATTTTCTCTCATGATTGGACTGTATTAGAAAATGCACCTTTCCTCACTCGACAATGACCTATACGAACAAGTTGGCTGCAGGTAAACATGCCACGGCGAAGTGGAAAATTAAAATGCATATACGGACCAATTTTTCTCACCCAAAAACCCGCAACAGTGGTAATAGAGAAGCAATCATATCTATAGCCTGTGCCATGTTAGATGTTCGTACATACTTAAAACACTTTCTTTGCTGCAATACATGATTTGTTGACGTAAAGAATACTGTAGTTAGATATGAACCACTGCAAAGTAGGTTTGCCACAATCAAAATATCTACATGATCTATATATTAATAACAATGGTAACCTTGTATTGTAGTTACAGTTGTTCAGCAGTATTATCCGTGGTTAAGTCAGCCACGGTATTTTAGAGGTTTAATCATTACATCGATGATTTAAGGAATTCTTTACTTGGCAACTTAGCATTTAGTAAATTTCGTTGCATACTGAAAACTAAAACGTATGAAAGAAACATTCTTAATATCAGTCAACCTTTTCCTGTAGTATAAAACATATATGTATTTAATATAAACAAAACAAGCTCAAAGAAATTTTTTCTAAGACGTAAATAAAGGTAATATTGAGCACAAAACAAAAATGTAAAAAGCTAAACCTTGATAACAACAAACGTAAATTCATTTTCATTTTTATTTTGAATTATAAATGGATTTGGTTACAGTAAATAAAACATCCTTAACATTTTGTGGCTACAAAGTAAGTATTTTTACAGTTATCAGTATCGGCAAAACTGCCTGCAATATTTATATCTGCATCCAGTGAAAACGCAATCTAAACTATGAAACATCATTAATCATTCCAGTGATCGTATGAGATCGAATCTTCTAGCAATTCTCGCGTTTGATCAAATGTGGCACTCCGTGAAGCAAACGAGCTCATGCGTGAATTCAGAATTGGAATTGTTCCCGAAAAAAAAAAAAACTTCAACTGAGATCGTTTCGGGTAAATATTTTTAATGTTAATATCGCAGATGGGTTGCTGCTGCCCTGGAAGTCGATTACAGAACGGTCCTCCAAAATGTCATCTCCCGACTTCCCTTGATGCGTTCCAACCAAAAGCACGCCGTACCACAATAAAGGGGATGCCACAGTGGGCCAGACATAACCCTCGAGTAGAGGGTGATGGATTACGAATGGTAGACTCCGCCGGTTGGAATGCCGCGGGCAATATGAATCAAGACCGAGTCCTCGAGATGTGAAGGGAGGCGCGCGCACGTCACGCTGCTCAGCCGATCAACGTGCGCGGCGGGCTCTCACACAAACACGTCACTTCCGGTTCACGTCGCATTAGATCGCTCCTTTCCTCAACGGGGACAGCCTGCAACCCGCAGCAGAGCGTCGTGTGATGGGGAAAAAAAATAAAAAATAAAATATTAACGGTGAGCAGTTGTCGCAAGAATTTTGTAAACAAACCGGCGAGGTTCACGAAAAGATGCAATAAAAGTATACTTTCCGTTGAAAGATCTATCAAAACTGATGTGTGGTATTTTCAATGGTTTTCATATATGGCGACCATAATGGGAGAGATGGCCAAAGTTAAGAATTGAAATATCGTGTAAAAATTGAATGTGCCTATATGTTTTAGGGCATTGATACGACAAGGACATAAAATAATTCATACAAAAAAAATACAATACGTATAAGGATACGGATTTGTTGTTTGCATTGTTCTTTAATAAAACCGGTGAGATTAAAACAAAGTATTTGCTGTCGCTCGCAGGAGTTTTTCCTTAAATCACCAGCCAGTTATTTTCTTCGTCAATGTTATCACAATGTTCACGTGGACCACTGTGTATACAATTTTTTCCCGTTATCCCGGGTGTAATGTTGGAAAATACGTGGCACGAATAACGAGTTCTGATCGACTGGCTTATACCGTGCGCTGGAGCAACTAACGGTCCGAGATTTTCATCCACTACTGATTGTTCGATTGCTCCTCTTCTCGCCAGAAAGGAAGCCGGCTGCTCCGCGAAGAGGGGCCACGGTCGCTGAGCGGTTAGCCTGCTCGCCTCCCACCAAGGCGAACCGGGTTCAATCCCCGGCCGGGTCACCGGATTTTCGCAAGTGGGAATCGTGCCGGACGATGCCGTTGGTCGGCGGGTTTTCCTCTGAGATCTTCCGTTTCCCCCGCCCCTCCATTCCGGCGCTGCACCATTCTCACTTCAATCACCCTCATCGGCTCTCAAGGCCTCGCTGTTAAGAGCCGCCCAAATCTCTTTATTCACTCATTTACTCACTGCTTCGCAAAGCAGGTCGCTTTTCTCTTGTTTCGGACACTCGCGAGCGAGTGGATGCGTTACTGTTTGTACAGTAGAAAATAATTAGCCTTTTAAAACAAAAATTTGGGAAATAATTGTCAGAGTAGTAGAATGAGTTATACTTATCGTCGGCGTCCTCTCTTGGTGCATTCATTTTTTTGTCAGCCTCAACTGCTGCAATTCCTCAAAAACTTGTATATTTATAAGAATTAAGACTTTCCTCTTTGCAAATTGAAGTCAAGAGGACCTCGGCAACCTTCGGAATGGGTGGAAATGCTACATATGGTGGTTGATCTGATATTTCAAGAGACAACACGAGCATTCTATCATAGTCCACAAAAGTACCATTCTTGCGAGGGAAAAGTTACAGAATGTCTTTTTCTAATGTGCAGATGTCTGCAATGGTACAATAATGCCTGATCTTCTGACAAAGACTGCTTGCTGTTAATAGAGCACCTCTGATAATTTTATAAAGCTTTTTTATAACTAAAACAATTACAAACGTAATTTAAAAATGTATTTCGTGTAGTCAAAAACTCGAAAGTATTAGACGTATGGTACCTTTGATGTGCTGTTTAGCTGTTTCAATAACGCCCAGTTATCTTAGTTTATTCCTCGTGTTAACATTTATTTATCAGTGTATTTACTTTCTTGTTACTTGTGTGTGTCGTTTATATTCATTTGTTACTAATGATTCTACTATTTTTTTTTATCTCCAACATCATTATACATACGAGTTGTGGATATTCATTGAGATGATAAAAATTTACTTTTCCCTGATTCTTGAATGGGATTTTATTGTGATTTACGCCGGTAAATTTTTGTTCAAAAGCTAATACACGATAACCTATTTGTGTCAGTGTTTCTTAGATCATATTTAGAATTTTTTTTTTTCATAATAACAATTTTTGTTTGCTTATTTCTAGTATTTAAGTGTATTTTCATTTAGTCATAATTGTTAATCAGATACCGTATTTATTTAATATTTTAGATATGCGTGATTAAGTGTAAGAGCAGACCAAAGTCATAACTTCTCCTGATAAAATCCTGTAGATAAATAGATAAATTACTATAATTGTTACCGTGGATCTCATTACAGCTCATGCGTCGCTCAAGTGGAACAGTCAATTGTTAAAAACGTAAATATGTTACTAAAATGGTAATTCGCACTCATATGTGCATAAAACAAACAGGAGCTAGATTTAGTAAACTCTTTCTACTTAAAATTTAAGTGTTAAATTTACGATGTTCACACATAGACCTTTTTTTTTACACAGTTCACAGCAAAAGCGAAAATTTACTTCTACCCAAAGGGGAGCTTTTTCTGCGACGATACATATCTATTCGCGGTTTCTTAACCCTTTTTTTAAAAATTAAACCTTTAAAAAACACCCAGTTTTGATGTGTTTGGTTCCTTCCTTTATATGTCGTGTATCACAAACGCTTTAAACTTGTGTTAACATAAAAGTAACTTATTTTTGGGTCAGTTGAAAGTGTAGATATTTTTAATCTATACATTACAATATTTCATTTATAAACAATATCAACAATGGCAGGGAGAAATTAGACACGTTGGTAATGCGTAGTAAGGAATAGTTATTATGTAAAATATTACTATATTGAGTACGCACGAACGCGAAGCATTGGCTTCTCTGGTGTAATTTTCTGAGCTTCGTTTGTGTGAGGCGGAGGAATATCCTGGACGTAGAACTTCGGCGGGGTTCTAGAAATGTTGGAAACAACCGTGAATGGACTATATTCGAAACACCTCTTCATACGATAAAAAAGTGAACATTTTCGCTGATGAAGTTTAGCACGGAGCGCTCGGCGGTACGGTTGTAGGAACTTGATGGTACGCAATCAATCGCTTTCAAAGAAATTTCGACGAAAACAAGGTTTGCACGTGATGAAAGTCGGTGTTTTTCCCGGGAAAAGGATGCGATCCTTTGCAATACGCACTTTCGCGAGGAGGTTCCATTTATTCTTCTTCCGTTTCTGTAGGCGCGCGCCTTCACAGGAAATGGTACATTTTTCGTGTCGGAACGTGGACGTATTCGGATATATCTGCACCTGATACTGTAAACCAGCGCTTTCTCTAAAGCACATATCTCAGTTTTTTACTTTTTTTTATTTTTTATAAAATTGATTTTTCTGATAAACTTGCTGGTTGGTGAAACTTGCAAAGAAATTCCTAGTCCAAAAACAATAATCACCGTATTCTTGTGCTTTCGCTGCCTCTGTGGAAAGAGTACGCTAGCTTCTGTTGCCCAACATAAACTTGTCACGCGAGGAAAAATATAAACAAGCAATGCTCGGATTACGGGCGAAAATCTGACACTCGGCAAAACGGCTGTACTAAAATAACAGCACCCGGGGAAAAAAAGTGGTACGCTAACATATATAAACGACAACACGTTTATGCAATATAAAATTATGCAATATAAAATCACATTAAAAATCAACTTACGTGTGGATTGTGTTTCTACTGTCATTTCTCAGTTAAAGACGAAGAATGACCCAACTTATCAAGTTCAGTTAATACATTGAATGCCAGCCAAATTTCAGCCCGCATACTTTATGTCCTGGTTGTATGCTCTCCAACATTTCCTTACCCCACAAATTGTGTAAGTTTTCAATGGAACTGGTTGGCAAATTCCAGTGCTCTAGTTAGTTCTGAAATTGGGCCTAACCATATCACCGAAGGGCTTATTTCTTCATTATTTATATCTTGACTCTAGAATACTGCACGCGTTTTTAATAATCTACAAATTGAAGCGCATCTTCTTTCCAAAAACGTGACTCGTGTATTTCTTTGTGGATCCAATGCGTTAGGTTTAATTACTTAAAACCACGTACGATGTCCAAAATGTCCTGAGAATTTTCAAGTAATGTGATGCTTATCATGCACGGAGCGGAATTTTTTTAATGCGTGCTAAATTAATCGCATTTCATACGACTAACGTACATAATAAGACAAACAAGCGCGCAAACAAGCTTAAAACGCAGATATTCATTCAAAATTACGATTAGTCAGGCCCGATTATTAATTTTCTTAATTGACGTGGAATTATTATTTATTTCTAAATTGACCTTTCAGCTATCTCTGTTTATGTGGGGTTTTCCCTAAGAAATTATTTTCGTTTAGCTACAACACAGTAGAATGTACAATCACCTATATACCTAAAACATTATTATAGATATGTTCGCATATTTCAATGTAGTAAATGTTATTTTGTTTAATCATGAAAATATGTTTTTTTTGTAATATTAAAATTTGCGCCTCATATGCCCACAAACAAAGTATGTCCACTTTTTAAGAATTTCAGTAAGCATTTATTCGTCATTTTTTTTAAATTAGGATCAGCCATGTAAGATTTTAAATTGCTATATGCATGATACTAAAATATGTTTAAACACTTTTTCATTTAGTATGATTTTATTATTTATATAATAAACCATACTAGTTTGTAATATAGCTGCAAGACTACGCCAAATTATAAATTGCTAACGAATCGTCGATCTTGGACTCGGTTAAATAAAATAAGACAGAATTCTTTCCGGTTTTAATATTAGCATATTTAAAAATAATCGTAGACTTCGGATTTGTACAACATGCCAGTCTAACCAGGCAGTAAAAAAAAATCATTATTCTCAATGACTTTAAACATAGATATGTTAAGACTATGAAATTACAATCTAAATCAATAAATATAAAATAATTGTTTCAATGAAAGTTTGTTGAGAAAGGTTTATTTCGACGAATCTTTTCAAGAGAAATGAATGATTGTAAAATTACTAAATTAATTCCAAGAAAAATATATTGCAGTTATTTCTTATCAGCTATTTCCATATTAATCCAAGTTATACTGTTTAATCGTGTAAAAAATATACTTTTAAAATATGTCTACATTTACGGAAACTCTCTTACAGACAGCCACAGGGTAACGATGTCGTGCAACATACATATGACTTGTTGACTCGCGCTGCCAAATGTCGTATGAGGGACTCGGAAACACTAGGACGCAGCTGTATCTGGCTGGGAAATTTAGGTAGCGGCGGTGGCAACAGTGCATCTAACGACACTAGACATGCAAAGAGGGGATGACTATAAAACCCAATGGCAGATCAATAGAGGCGGTTCCCTCCCCCTTTCCAGCGGCGGCGGTAGAAAATGACAATTTATTCCCTTCCTGAATGGCTGTGCTCCGGGGTGCATATAGAGCGCTTAATGTATACGAGAGAGGATCATAGTACACGACCCAGGCGGTGAGATTATGCGCCTCTACGTTGTACTGCAAATAGAGCGAGAGAGAGAGAGAGAGAGAGAGAGAGAGAGAGAGAGAGAGAGAGAGAGAGAGAGAGAGAGAGAGAGAGAGAGAGAGAGGAAAATAACCAAACCGTATGTGATGGTGAGAACAGTTTAGTGCACGTGAAATCAACCCCTTCCCCCCCCCCCCCCCAACGTTCAAAAATCCATTTTGTTCCCTGGCCAAAACAATAGAACCGATTTAGTTTATGGTTTCGGGTGTTCCGAAAACAAATTATTTAATGCGTGACGTACTTTGACCCGACACGGGACTTGATTCGTTCTCTTATCGAATGAGCTACACGCAGATATGGGCAGTATCGATACATTTGTATTTTGTTCATTTTCTGCTAAGTATTTGGCATTTGCATCAACATACTTTATTGTAATTAGTATTTAAATTTAACAAAATACTTCTTACTTTCAAAATACATTTGTAGGTTGCACGAATATTAATATTAACCAGGTATCGACATTTTACAGCAAGCAGATAACACACTTTAAAATTACTCACAAAAATATTAAACAACTCGAAAAGTGTACATTTTCTACATTCTTACATTGTCAGCAATTACTATGAATCCGAAATTATGACACAAAAACGAAGTATTTATGCAAAATGGCTCATTCCAAGCCTTAAGCCTGAACAAATGTGACGACCGTCACACTTTAAATGTGCGTAGACAAAGTGTTAACCAGATTATTACTTGAGGAAGTTCATCATCAGTAAGTTTCTTCATATGTGTTGTCATGTCTTAAATAGACATAATGTGTGGAGAGTTTATAGCCACACGTTTGGGCGTTCAAATTAATACTGTAACACCTCTGATATATGATTTGATTGAGGAAAAATACGACTTAGCTGTGTCGATAGCGGAAAATAACCGCAACTCTGCGGATGTCGTGGAGTCATCCTTCACTGGTGTAGAACCCAGGAACAGCTCTCCTGCTCACCACGTACAACATCTCCAGGTGGTCCTCAGCGAACTCGTCCTCTGCGGGCCGGAACAGCGGAGGTGGGTGCAGAATTGGAACCTCGCCAGAATCCGCAGCCAGTAGCACTCCTCTCGCAGAATTGGCTCTCCGAACACCAGACACCGCGTCGTCCTTGGTGCGAAGTCAAAAACCCCGAAGTCCTCCTTTACTGGCCTATCCTTCCTTCCGGGCTCATTGTACAGCTTATGTCAAATTACTTCTTTTCAAAACATATGTAGGCGCAGAATTTCAATAGTGCGTGAATAATTATGTATCTCAGTCGTAAATATAAAATTGAAAGGACTGACTTCTTTTCTAGCTGGCCTCTTCCTGATTCCAAAATAGAATGAATATGTTCTTTGGTCTATCAGACTATTATTCGAAAAAAATGTCATCAATAGGCCGGCTGGTGTGGCCTGATTATATATATTTAAAAAAAACTATAGGTAGTGCTTGTTACAAAGACAAATATTCATGCAAAGAAACCATAGATAATCATTAGACTTATATTGCTTATACAACACAACTGTCAAAATAAATAAGTTTATACATATCACATTGAACATACGCTAAACATCCTATACATTGCATTTAAGTTTGGCATTTAAATCAAATTTAAAGACATAAAATAATCATTATAAAGTCATAAATATTGAAGTGTTACAGTGTTAAAGAATTGCACAAATGGTCATCATACACAATATATCTATGACCTATTTTAAGTAATATTTTCCCTACATAAGTAGCACACACAAACTTAAATAAACGCATTTATTGTAAAGAAAAAACACTCCAAGCATCGGGTTCTTGATCAAATACCGTTGGCATTTAAATGATTTCAACATCACTCCGGTCAAATACGGACTGCCTGTCAGCTGTGAGTTAGTTTGTACAACTTAATGTTGGCGTGTAAGTAACGCCTGGATACGGGATTTTGTTATATATGTTCTCTTCCGCTGTAGGCACTCTACGGTCTTCTGTTACGCTCGTGGATATTATGACAGAAAGCGGTAGAAATTAGGTATAGGCTATCCCCGTAAACTTGACACTTTCGAATGACCCGCTTAAGATCTACTTGTATGCACATTCTGCATTATTCCGCCATATGTAAAATTAGCATGGCAGTGGGCCTGACCACTTAATCTATGCGTCAGTCAAGCGAAAGTGTGAACTTAAAAGAAACAACTGCAACGACTGCCGAAATGTTGGAGAAGAAATCCACGATGTGGCTCGAACCCAGAAACCTAGAAATTGAAATCTGTAAATTAATTACTTTCTTAATAATTTCAAATTTTCATTCGACCCACGCATGAATAACGTGATGAGGTCCATGCCAATGTTAATTTCACATAAGACGGAGGAAAACACAACGGGTATATAAGTAGATCTTAAGCAGGGCTTTCAAAAATGCTCATTTTACCGTGAACAACCTATACCTAACCATCTTTAATTGAACGTCAAGACTAGGAATTACGTAATTTCCATCCCACATCATCAACTCTGATGTGCGCAGGCCAAGTCAAGCGTGCACGTTAAAGTACGCCAGAAGGGACAGCGACATTTTTCAAATGTTGATTTAAAAAATGCGTAATTAACCGTGATATTCCTCTCAGGGTCCAGCAAGTATTTCTAAGTCAGGGATGCGTTGCTTTCTATAGGTTGTTCGCGGTAAAATGAGCACTTTTGAAAGCTCTCTTATTAGAAATAGTAGTCAATACATATAGGCCAATTTTATTGTAGCCCTAGACGTTAACTTCCGAGACTGGTGAAATATATACACTTTGTTTATTAATTATATTTCAATATTTATTTTCAGAAGTCGTGGAAGGGTAAAAAATGGCCAAGAGTAGAAAGTAACTAGGGCCTCTAAAGTGCTCACTTAACCGTGAACAGTCTCTATAATCCTCGAACTCTAATTGCCACGCGAGAGGTTTTTATTTATCTTTTACGATTAAAGTGTCGGCTAACACTTAAATCAAGATTATATTTATTTTTAGTGTAAACTACGAATCTTTACTGTACGTAAAGCCGTGCACATATCTAGTTGCGGCAACCAAATCGTGTGCGGGGCTGAGCTATAATCAATTCACGGTTACTTCACACTTTTCTGAAGCCCTGCTAAAGTTCTACTTCCAGGATATTCTTCCGCCTAGTACAAACTAAGCTTAACTAAGTCTGGAGAGTTACACCAGAGGGACAACGCACCAAATTCGTGCGCACTCAGTTGTAATAGTATTTTGTTTAAGAACTATTTCTCACTAGGCGCTACCAACATACCTATTTTCTACCTGTTTTTTATTAAAATTATTTATAAATGAAGCGTTATAATTTATAGTTAAAATATGAATATCTATCAGTGTAACAGAAAAAAAAAAAAACTTAAATGAACACCGGTATAAAACGATTGTGATACATGGCATATGTTGGAAATAACTAAACACGTCATATATGGGGAGATTTTTTCAAACGTTTGATTCAAAAAGGCCGAAGAAACCGTGAATGGACTATAACAGTCCACGTGGCACCCCATCCCCTTGCGAGGCAAGGTTATTGAACCTGGCAGTTAGGACGGCGATGATGCCCTGTCACGTCCCACGCACGGAGGGTGGGGAGGGAACTTTTATTATGCTTGCCCGCAACATCGCTGTTTTCAATCAGGCGCCACGGTCCAGCTGTCTCTTGTGGCGACGTGCTGGCTTATCGGGGGTGAAAAGAGGGGCGGGGGATAACTGTAATTTTTTTTTTCAGCTACGCTGATCGAAAGGAGCTGTCCAGATTAGCACCAACAGCTTTCATGTCGTGACGAAATTACTCGCTGAAGGAAATCGAAAAACTTGTGAAGTAAAATCCCTGAATCCTGAAGTTACATTCGCAATGATTTTCCCGGCGAGGTCCGTCAAGTATTTTAAGCCTGGGACACTGTGCTTTCTATGCATCTACTCCTCAATGCCGTGCGATAAATTTTAGAGTAGTTAATACCTTTCACAATTAAAGTGCAGCCAAACAATTTAGTCAAGCCTTAATTTTTTAAAATATTAAGTTACAAAACTTTATTTCACGTACAGCCACAAATAAATGTTACGTCGGGCCAACAAAATTTTACTCGTTTGGAGCAACTTATAAGACCAAAGAAAAAATTTGCTTTCAGCAACTAAATATTTAATTGGTTTTATACAAAACAAAACGAAAAAAAATTCTTTAATTAATTAAATTAAAGGCTGTTCACAATAAAGTGAACACTTTCGAAATGAACCATAGAAAAATGTCACTGCCCCTGAACGTTTTAATGGGTGCACTGGGTGACATTATCCCTGTACAGTTGGTAACAATGGATAGAAAATAATTCCATATCTTAACGTTAATAAAAAGTGTTAGGTAACTATTTCTGATAATATAATTATTTCTTTCGCTTTCTGTTTTTTAATGTATCAAAGTGTATAAATGAACAGATTTGAATACTATTTACTTTCCTAAAAATTTCACAGTTTTACTTGCCTGACGCATGTATAAAGTGATAAGGCCCATGACAATGTTAATTTTTACATAAGGTAGATAGAAGAATATATAACGTGCATGCAATTTGATCTTAAGCAGTGCTTTCAAAAGTGCTCATTTTTTCGTGAACAGCCTATAAATCTGTTTCTCATTGTATTTACTAAAAACAATTCTAGTTGGTTAGGAATGGCGTAATGACAAACCCGTAGCTGTATTTATGACTATAAAGGCTCACAGGTTAAAATGTTTTGAGAAGATTTCTTTTCTAAAATGAAAAAGAAAGCTGGATAGGGTATATGTCCCTTTTGTTTAGTAAAATACCGTTATAGTACATCTCAATTACCAAATGATTGCACTCAAAATATTACAAATTAACTCAGATGAAACAACAAATTCCTTTGAAATGTTTTCATATACGTAACGTGTGAAATTTCAATGGATAATATCTCCCCTCTTCATTACATGAGGCGCAATTGTACAAATACTGCTGTTTTAAATATTTGATATAAATATTCAAATTAATAATAACAAAATATGTTATCCCCACGTAGAACTCTGAGGCGACTGATTCCCGAAAGAAACAGGGACGTATTGCACATAAAACAGTTCTATTCTGGATTTTGTTGTTTCATACTCGGTAGTCACTTAATCACGTCTATGTATCATGGTTTCTTTTTTATTTTGCATAAGTGATCATATCACGGATTTTACGAGTAGTTCCCAATAACGATGAAAGCGGAAAAAAAAAAAAAAAAAAAAACAGGAACCCGAGTGCTCTGAGAGGACACTTGTTTACAATGGGGCACACAGTTTGATTTTGCCTCTCCACGATCACATTTTGATGGATTTAGCATGCTCCATTTGCGAAATGAGAAATTTCATCGACAATGGCCTTTACTTATTCCCTTCAACAGAATAAGAATGTTACGAGAAAGGTAAACGTCTGATCGACGACTCTAGTGCAAAAGAGACGTCTGTGCTTCGAGGGTCTTGTTGTTCCGTTATATTTCTCATGTGAAATATAAGAAAGTTATACGGATACTAATATGCATTGCACATGCTTCAATAGTGTTACAAAATAAAAAATATCTCAAGTTCAGCAACAGGCAATCCTTATAACTACATTTATAAATATTGTAACTAATGATGTCTTGCTGAAAAAGAACTTTAAGGGTATTTGCTTCCATAGCACTAATAGTTAAATTCCTACGGGGTCTGAAATAAATGCTTATTAATTCTTTGTTCTCGTCAAATAATTAATCCATTTAATTATATTTAATGTGTTAAGTATGCTTGCTCAGTTGTGGGTTGCCTTATACTGGCCGTGTTAAGTCATTAACCTGCACGCGTGTCTCGGCTCTCCACACCTCGATGTTAAAAGCCAACCAAATCTATTCACTCTCTCACTATATGAGCGTTCATTCGCATGGCATATGCATGTAATGACAATGAAAAGTCACTTATAGTGCAGTGGATTGGAATTAAATTCTCGACCTCTCCCCTCCCCCGCCCCGAGAGCGAGTCATGCACGCTACTGGGTCATTCAGCACTCTAAAAGCGAGATATTAACTCAGAGACATAAAAAATAACTCTTACTTCTTTATGAACATCAAACATAGTCGACGGCCACAGTATAACACAAAACTTCAGTAACACTGGAAAGTAATATCTTTTTTGACTGAATATACTTTCCGCTGTGTGTCTACCAGCATTTAAAAAATATATATTTTCTTGTTTCTGTACCGTGCTATTATAGTTTTACCTCACAATTCCGAGATTTAAATTGCATCATTACTCAGTGACTTAATTATGCTTGGGATTGCTCTTTTGTATATCGTATTCTGTGGTGTAAAAATTACTGTTGAAACTTGCATTCGTTGATTGCAAAGTGGTATGGACGGCGGTGACATGCAGCAAATATAACAGCAGAATCATAAAATTTGGGAACTTACAAGTTTTCGCGAACAGTAAGTGTCCTAAACCTTTTTTTATTTCACGAAGAAATGAAAACATATCAATTCGATGATGAACTCGATCCAAACCCACACTTAAAAGCCATTAAAATGTTAGTTTTATGTAAATTAATTTGCGTGGGAGTATTTGTTTCTGTATCTTACATATTATTTGAAGTATTAAGTGCTGTATTTCGGATAATATTCAGTTTCTTTGTGCTGCTATAAAACAGTATTATTCATTGTAAGTAGTATATGGATCCTCTGTCACTTGTCAATAAATTAACTGCCCACAGAAATTCTTGCAAGGTTTGCATGTTTGGTGGACCGCAACAGCACGAACATTCAGACAAATTGTTGGCGTCGCCATTAACAGCGAGCAAGCGAGCAAACCCCATTGGTCAGCAAATTCAAGTTACTAGCAGAAGTCGCCTCACAATTGCCGCAATAACCTGACCGTTATCGATGTCACAGCGGTCAGCGGATTGAAGAAACTCCACTGAACTCGCCAAACATCTCACCCGAAGCAGAGATTCGAGAGTGAGTCACCGACTATGTCCAGTCGGATCTTTGCACACGTTTTGAGAACGCATTGTTATAATCCTACTGGAACTGGAAAATAACACCGCTTACAAGGTTATGAACCGACCTTTTTGAGTCATTTTAGCATCGTATTTCCACGCGATGCTCTTCATAAATATTAACACGACAAACTAGAGCCTCTTCCATAATATAGAATGACAGAAACTTAAGGAATGGAAGGTTGGCGACACAAACATAAATGGCCCATCAAATCGGGCATAAATTCATTTCTGTCGTACAGTTTTGTTTGTAATTGAAAAAAAAAGTGTCTTTCGGGAAAAAATCAGCGCTGTTTTAAGAGGTAAAAATTATTTCTTTAGCCTCTTTCGTAGAAGCATGAAGGTAATCTTAAATTCAAAATTTGACTGCCTCTGTGGAGTAGTGGGTAGCGTTTTCGCCCCTCACTCGAGGGATTCGGGTTCAATTCCCGGCGTCAAACCTTGATTGGTTTTAAAGTGTTTGGGAGCCAGGGTCGTGTAGTACTCAGGCAAACCCGGTGGGACGTCCGGGATTTTCGCATGTTGGAAACATGGCGGACGTGGCAATTGACCAGCGGGTTTTCTCGGAGTACTCCTGTTTCCTCCGTCCTTGTATTCTGATCCTGCTGCATCCTCACTTCACCCTCACCAACGCTCAACATCTCGATGTTAAGTTCCGACCAGAATCTCTCCACTCAATTCACTCGTGTGGCGTGTGGGTCTGCCTCGCCTGGATACTGCAAAAGGCAACAGTAAGCCACTGTAGAATCATCGCACCGTGTGCCACTGTCTCCATCACACATAACGTCGCCTCAGATTCCTGTTAGTATTTGGGCTGTCAGCTGATTTTCGCCAATTTGAGAATACATCTCACTTTATCCCAACTTTCTTCACTGAAAACTGTCAATATAAACTGTCAATATCATGGCGATACACGACATGCTGTTTCGAGTATTGGAATGTGTCTTCGATGTGAGAAGAACATAATGCAACACGGAGGAGAAAAATAAGGGGCGGAGAGAGCCTTATAGTTACTATTGATGTCTTAGAATTGTTTGTCTACGGAGACTCCAAGCATTTCGCGATCTGTTAAAGCATAGAAGAAATTTTTTTGCAAGCGAAGAATTTCCTTAACATTCCACTGTAGTTCCAAAAAATAATTATAATAACACTAATTACAGAAAAATTTTTTCTCGCAAGACAGCGTGTTTCCCAGTCAAATTTTCACCAAGTCTATAACATTGCAGAATGCTAAAATCCTCGCTGGATACACTAATTATTTTGTAGTTACAGGCTAACTTCTCGCGTCTCAGGTCTTTTTACAAAAAATATGTCATGGCAATTTCAGACGGGAAAACAAGTGTAGGTATTGTGGCCGAAAATACAGAGCTGTCAGTATTTTTTATTCATTCCACCTATGCTCCATCCATATATATACTTTCTGGCATTATTCAGGCTGTCCAGGAAACATGGGTAGGTTAGAAGAAAGCTGTATTAATTAGCGCCAGATTGCTCTTAGTTCGTCCATGCTAAACCTGGTGCTAGCGAGAATGTTATATCGATATAAATACATACTTTTTTAGTTTATACACTTTCACGTGCGTCCGTTTAAATCCATTTTTTTTAAAACAATACTGACATCAACATTTTATATTTGTCAAAATTTCTTCTCGTGTCCGCTTATATTTTTTCATCTAAACTCTGACTTATGAATGGGAATGAATGCAGCAAACTACAAAAAGCAGTTTCACATCCCACACTGATATTATTTTTTACACGTGATGATACGATAAACAAACTATGAAAATAGGACCCTAATACGGGGCTTCAAATTTATTCAGTCCTGTCTGAAAGAAATAGAAAACTGACTTCTTATCTAATGATGTTCGACGATGCGTTGTAGGTTTACATATTCACTTTGGTGCAGGTGCCTATTAATGCAGCCATATGATAGCTCTGATTTAAGGACGATGGAGAGTCGGCAAACACGAAATTCTGAGCTATTTTGGCCATGAACACAGTTGTTATTGATCACTCCGCTGTTCTGTATTTCACGAAATGATCACACATTTGATGCGACATTCTGAATGAACTGTTTCGTAGTAGGTCTAAATATAACATTTCATTTGAACATGAAGTTATCGACAGTATAGGCGTCGAGTACGGAAGATGGTGAGGGAACAGACACCCCTTCACTTTTCAGCCAGAAGGGCGTCGCGCTTCTGGGTTGATCAACAGTGATTGTCAATATTTAAGTTTATAATAAAACTATTTATAATCTATTGTAAACTGCTTGCCTCATTATTTTAAAAATATATAAAGTTTATAGGTCTTTAAATAATCAAAAATAGCCATTTTCCAGTAGAAACTATTATATTTAAATATTTATTACTTTAGCTTACATGAAATTACATACGTGAATAAACGGATCCACGAACATGCAACGCACAGCAGAATAGTGTACGCCTCGGACGTTTGTCTGTTTGTGCGTTTTCAATTCTTTTTTAGAAGGGGAGGAGGTTATAAACGAACCCGATTTTTATGTCTGATAACTGCTTAGAGGAGGTGGCTTACATAACTAAACTTAAGTCCTCATAAAACCAACACGAACATTTATGTCTTACCCGACATTGTACCCTAGAACCTCGTGGGCAGAAAGCAATGTCTTTGCGACCTAGATTAAGGCGCGTCTAGACACGCACGAGGCCGGCTCGCGGGCAGTGTGAACATACTCATGAGCCACACGAGCCACTCGCGAATGAGTACGCTCGCTCCGGTGGGCGGCAGGTCTGTCATGGGGTTCGTAACGCCATCCAAGATGTCGGCGGTGATGCAGTCCAAGATGGTGGCGGTGATGTAGTCCAAGATAGTGGCGGTGATGCAATTCAATATGGCTGCCGTGATGTAATCCAAGATGGAGGACGAATCCTCAATCCTAGCCCCACCATGTAGGGCTCGGATCGGTTAAAAAAACTGCAGATCAGCGCGCACCACGAGCGGCCGAGCGTGTGCAAACGACTTTGGTTGGGGCGGAGGGCTCAGGGTGTGTGGCCGTCGTTGTATCTGCATTCCCTCCACGTATGCAGTTAAACACAGGAACAACTGCCATGGCGGTATTTCTTGGCTGAGCGTAACTGCAAAGGGACGTTATGTAAAATTCAGCACATGTTCATTACAAAACCAAACAAATTAAATTCAAACATGCAGCTCTTCAAAAGGACAAAAAGCACAAAGAGATAAAAAAACAAGTGTTATTTCAGTTAGGTTCTTATCGGATATTAACCGGGGGAGAGAGGAGAACGAAATATCTATAGCTGAAATGGCTTATTTGAGGTCACGTGGTTTTCTTAAGTAGTTCTCTTTTAAACGCGCTATTTCTTGTTAACAATCATTGGGATAGCAAATGACGTATGTTACAAGCGTCTGCCACCGTGCTTGCGAGTAGAGATGTTTGATTACGATTCGATTAGTATGTTAATCGATTATTTCATTAGAATGGAAATAGATTTTTATTCTTTAAATTAATCGGTTTATCCATTAATTTAATTAGCTAATTCTTCGTGTTCCATACTTTAACAACTATATTTTGAACTATGAAATCTACAAAATCATGTATTTAAAATGTAATTTTCTTTTAACGCATATACGAAAAAATATACAATAACGATCTGAGAATCTGTGAAACATACGCCTGGATCGCATCATGTTCTTCAGTTGTGAGCACGTTCTCTTACTCCTTTCTTCTCTGAGCCAGCATTAAAAAAACAAACAAGAATTAATTTTCCATTATTATTTATTTTTAAAAGAGCATATCACCTTGTTTATAGGCTGTTCACGATAAAATGAGCACTTTTGAAAGCCCTGCTTAAAATCTACTTGTATTCACGTTGTGTATTCTTCTACCTTAAGTGAAATTAACGTTGCTATGGACCTCATCACTTTATTCATGCCTTGGTTAAGTAAAATTGTGAAATTATTAGGAAAGTAAATATTATACAATTCTGCTCATTTTTGCACTTCGATGCATTAAAAAAAACGGAAAGCGAAAGAAATAATTTAAGTTATCAGAAATTGTTGTCCAACACCTTTTATTCGACGTTAAGATATGGAACTACTTTCCATCCATCGTTACCAACTTTACTGGGCGCATGTCACTCAGCGTACCCGTTTAAATACTTTTAGTTTTTCTTAATAAGACTATGGAGTAAAATACGTATAAAATTGATTAATCGATTAAGTATAATCGATTATTCAGGACCGATTAATCGGTTATATTTAGCTTATCCTGATTTAATCGATACTTGTGGTTAGGCTTGCGAGCTGCACCTCTACGGAGGTCAACGCGCCAATAATCCCGGCTCGTTCCAACACATCGCAGCTGGAAGTTGAGCGACTCGGCCGCGGGGACGTGTTGGCACCTGCTCGCGAATTAACAGATTCCCGGCGTGCCAGGGTGGGCCCGCCTGTTTGATGTCGCCTCTTCCCTGGAATGTCCCACGTAAACTCACGTGCAGACGTCGTCGTCCTCTGGCACGCGGTTGTTTGTTGATAGAACATTGCAGGCCAGTCCTCGCCTCGTGTTTCCCGAGAACAACGAGCCATCACTTCCTTTGACATGAATACGTCTCCAAATTTGTGGCCATAGTGGGAGGCGATCCGGAAAATCCCATGATAACAAAATGGGGGGACAGAGTTTGGCATTGCAGTTCCGGATCTATCGTCTACTTTCAAAATTCAATTACACAACTCGATTGCCAAAGGATTAAAGAATACGTTATGCTGAGTGAGGACTGCGAAGCATCACGCGCGGTTTTTGGGTGAGGGGGGAGGGAACCATAATTTAGAGTACGTTTCGCTGCGTCTCATAACTCCCGCATAGTATAACTTATGTCTAGAGAAGCTACGACACTTGGTTTAAGTTTCAATCGACAGTTCTCGTCAAGATCAATCGATTGCGTGTATAGACATTTGTGTGGCATGGTTAATGGTGGAATTGTAAGCGATTCATGTAAAAATTGAAGAAAACTTAACACAATCTTAGCCTATACTCGTCAAAAAGCCGAGTCAAAATACAGAAATTGAATACAGTTAGAAAGATCAGTAGGGGCGACATGGTTTCACTTCACCTAGGATTAATTGATGGATTATCAGTTTGACTGAAAGGGGTTATCATTATTCCGATCTTAATCCGATGAAAAATTGAAAGGGTAAAATTTTATTGAAAGGGTTAAATGTATCGAGAGGGTTAATTTTTAATTGGATCAAATTTTTTTCTGGATTTGGTACTTCTTTCTTTCTTTTTAAGAGGAGGTAGCAGGAGCTCTGTACGATGTTGACGCTGTGGTTATTTAGAGGCGACTGACCAGAGAAGAAGGTTTTCAATGTGTTACATAGGTGTTGAATTGAGTGCAAGAATGTGCTAAGGGTCATTTTCCTTATTTTTTCTAGTTTTGTTGTGTTTGTGGGAATTTTTGTGGTAGATAGGCGATTTTTATTACTATATTTGACACATGAGATAATTTCAGAATGTTTAAACAATTTTGAAGAGTGGCATAAGTGTAAATATTATGTTTTTGGGGATATTGCTCGTAGACGGTGGTGGGAGAAAGGCGACTTTGAAAGATGCGATTTACTTGTTAGAATTGACGAATGATCGACGACTGTTTCAGAATATAATTAAATGTTAAAGAATTTCAGAGTGTTGTATATATTAATAAATTACATACATCGAATCGCAAATTTCAAATAACTACATGAATAATAAGTGCAATTACTCCATTATGTAAATAAATGTAATGTTATTTTACTACCCCAAGCTTAGAAGTATAATTTACATGAGAGAAGTATAACACAATTACTTGAGTATGGAATTAACGATCCACAGCAAAGTGTCCCTATCAACTAAGCGAACAAGATAGATATGATGCCTCCATCACATACCTTACACTTCCATCTGCCTGTAAGACTGGCGAGCAGGAATGTAATCTGCACATAAAAAGAAATTAATTGATTAACATGCGTAGTAAAATTGCAGCTCTCCCAAAACATGTCTGTCCGGCTGCGAGCCCAGTGAAGCACAGAGACGATCTTACGTCTAGAGCCTGACAAAATATTCACGGAGTGCATTCGGAGGCTGACAAGCGACTATGGTTATAGGTACTCGGAAATAGATGTGAATACGATTTACGTGACAAATGGATAAAAATTATGTTTATGATCCACATAATAATATATAAATTAGACTAGTTGAATTTTAAACAGACACAATATAAAAAAAACACGTACTGAAATGGCAGCAGGAGCTCCCCGACAACACATCTGTCCACCTCGGAGGTCACTCGATGATTGAGTGGATCATATGAGGTGCGTCTGCTTATATACTCGTAGCATGGCTGGCATCTTAAAGGCAACTGAGTAGAAATTTACGACTGACAGAAAATCTACCAATCTACTAGTAATGATTTGATTCATCCTACAAGAACGTGCATGTATAAAGGTGAATTATTTAAAAAATAACTTACGTACTATAAATTTTTTCTGTAAAGTCTGGTAAATAGAGTGCACTTGTTAACACAGACACGAGTTGAAAATCATACCAAGTTCCGTCTACTGAATACAGAAACAGGGTTTGCACGATAAATGTACTATCACACGAAAACATATATATTTTTTCCTGATAAATAAAAAAAACTTTCTCGATAAAATAGTTTTATTTTAAGACACATACTTTATAAAACATTAATCTCTTCTACCACACTCCAAAGCCAGGTGAAGTCGAGATATCCAGTGTCGCATCTATGCAGCATGAGGATTGGCGAAGTACTAAGATGGCAGAAGCCCTCGAGAAACCTCCATGTCATTCTGCCCAAGGGCAACCACTCCAGACTTCCCTACACTCCCACTTCCACCCCTCGCCAGAGTGCGTTTGCGCAGAAATGCTCAGTCCATGCACCCCAGCCCTTGTCAATGACCGTGTCTTCGGCGATCTGTTCCTTCCCTCCACCCTCCAATGCAGAGTTCATTTCCAAACCCCCGGGACATGCACCGTTGTGTCAATCCATCACTGCAAGAACCTGTTTAGCAGCAAACACCCCTTCCACCCACACTGCCCAAGAACTGTCCCTTCCAAAGCAGTGCTTATACCAGCCCTCCTCAAGGTCAGAAAGTGCTTTTTTTTTTTGGTTGACTACCCCTGTCAACGGATGGCGCTACCGTTTCAAAGCCATGCACTACCCCCTCCCCTTACAACATTCAAGTGATGCATTTTTGGGATATCTTGGGAACTAGTCATTCCCACTCCCTTCATACTCAGAGAATTGCCTCGGCTATGAACGGAGGATTGCTTCAAAGTCAAAGCAACGGTTTTCCTAGAAAGACAGTAGCGGATTTTGAACGGACCTGAGCTATTTCCCTTCCTCCATACAAACTGTTATTTTCGCTTGGACACTGAATTTTCATCCTATTTTTCGAGATGCAAGAGGTTGGTGTATTCACAGCAAAATAAAATTTCACAAGTCCCGCTGATAAAACTTCATATTTTTTCCTCATCACTAAGTAATACATTCCAAATGTCTTTATCCCACAATAAATTAAATTAAAAAATATAAACGGTTTTTCACCAAACTTTACTCCCATATCCAGCAAAACTTTACTCCCGTTTCCAGCAATCTTTTTCCCGTTTTTTTGAACGACTTTTAATTAATCACTGATTAATTTTCATACCAACAAAACTACAAGGCATATTTTTTGTAAGTAATGATAAACACACATAATTATTCAATTTTTATCTATTATAATATAAGCAAATACTCAAGTTAAACTTTATTTTCCAAACATTTAAACATATGTTAAAGAAACTTGTTCGAAATGTTTTTAAATATTTGTGCATATTTCACGTGTAGTTCTTCCTAGCCAAGAATTTCGACTCTTATAGTCTCATGTAGCAAGATATAATATAATCTCATTGAAATTTAATATTCTATGTTAAGTAATAATTACTTCCAAATTTATTGTAAACAAATAATTTGTGTGTTAAAAAAAACATTGCTTATTTTTCAACAGCATGACGTGTTTTTACAAAATGTACGGGGGACGAGGTTTTATAAAACCTTGTGTACAAAGCCAGGTAGCAGATAGGGCAAGAATTGATTGTGATTGGGAAGTGAGCGAAATTTAGGTCTAAACAGCATATGCGGGTGACCTGCGTGCAGAGTTGGAGCAGAATACGCCGCGTACTAAAGTTTAGAGTGTGTGGGCTGGGAGTTTGGATTGAGCGAGCGGGCAGGAGATGTGCTTGGTGCGGAGTGGGCGAGAGAATGCAGAACTGTTCAGAAAGGCACTGCTGTTCATGCCATTCGCCATTATCGATACCTACTTGCTTCCATCCAGCCGACAACCTTCCCTTCACGTGCAGAGCCTGGTGATCGCCTCCGGCATGAGCAACAGCAGCAGAACTTCCCATGTCCTTCCTACCTCACATCCTCGACAAGTTCTCTGCAGTGTGAATTACCTGCCCGCAGCTTGCCTCCACTATAAAATTCACCATATCCCGGGACCTGTCCGGTCTCACCTACTTTGTCTTTCAAAAATGTTTTACGTTTGGAGCTTGCAGACTGCATTTACAATATTACATTTTAGTTTAAGCCATGTTTTAAAATTTTTGTATCTTACACCATCAAAGTAGTGTACACCATAAAAATCATTTACACTGTCAAAGTAGTGTAGATTGTAAAAATTGTTTAACCCATAAACATTTTTTCATAAAATTTGTAACTAGAAAAAATTAAAAAAGATTTTCGTATAAAAAGTTTTTAGCATGGGGAATAATATTGTGCAACTAATCAATTTCCAAGAACTGTATCATTACTAGCAAAGAAATATAACCTTGCACAAACAATTAGGAAACCTAGAAATGTATTCCAATAAACTAACCATCACTCTAATATAAATTAATTTTAAAAAATGACCAATACCACAGAAATATAATCCGAGAAAATAATTCTGGGAAACAATATCCAAATTCCAAGAAACACATCACATTACAAATACATTCTAAATACCATTAAAATGGAATCACATCCCAAATGCCTTTAAGTTGAAAAAGTTAGCGAAAAAATATTTCAATTCCAGGAAATTACAACAATGAATTAAACAAATCACATCTTAAATATCTTTAAGCTGTAAAATTCCATGACATTTTATCCCGATTCCAAGAAATGTAACATCAAAAACAGTCAAATACATAACATTTAAAAGGAATCTAATGCAACAGAATAACATCCAAACACAATGAATTACAATAAGTTCCAAATACACCCAGTTAACACCTAAATACAAATTTCTAACTAAAAGAATCTGTGACAGTTACTAATTTAGTACATATCAAATGTAATGGGTTATCACCTAAATGTGATCCAATCAACAAGGGGATTGTTTACACAATAAATTGTACATCCAATCCCCATCCCAAGGTTTATTAAATAAAATAACACATAAAATATTATTTAAAAAATATGTTATTTAGTATCATAATTTCATAAACATTGTATTACAATCTTCTAAGGTCTTGATTCTTAACCCATGAATTGTGTGCTTTTGAGAAACCCCTCCATAGAACCAATGACATATCTTTCTTCCTTTTAATTATTTTATCAATCAAATATTAATTTGGAGAACTGACTTTTTGCAATTCATGTTTGTAAAATACACCTTTTATTGGTTCTCCATCATAGGTTTCTAAGTAATACACTGTGGGATGTGTTTGTCTAAATGAAATAATTTTAAATATTTCAAAAGACCAATTCACTGTAAATTTCTTCTCAAAGATTCCTTTCTGCTTCGAGATACGTATAAATTTCCCAACTTTGAACTTTGGTTTACTTTCGTCGATTACTTTAACATTATTATAAATAGTTTTCATTAAACTATTATCAGTAACTTTTTTAGGAGTCATCTTGATAGTTATGTATATATGTAATTATATAATTTAACTATTTCAGGCAAAATATCAACCCATTTGTAAGCCCCCCTCGATGTGAAATGATTATATATTAATTGTTTAATCGATTTGTTGTAACATTCCACAACACTGGCTTTTTGCATCGAATATGTTGCATAGTGATTAATACCATATCCAATCATTAGTTTCCAGAATGGTGTAGAAAAAAATCAGATCATCTCTCGGTTTCGAGCGAATTGGTGTTCTAACTTTCAAAACGATCTTCATTGCATGGCTAACCTGTTTCCCAGTTATGTTTTTCAAAAGTATACCCCAACCATATTTTGAATAAACGTCTATTACTGTAAAAATTTATTTGCATCCCTTATTGTACGTGGAAAGCAATGCCATTTCATACAAATCGGCTTGAAAAAGATAATTTAAACCATCAGTTATAACTCTTCTTCTAGGATATATTATCCTTGTAGGAGCGTTAAGCTCTTGAGCAATCTTACTAAACTTCATTGGTAATATACCCACCTTCTTTCAACTCTTCAATAATAGAAACAATTTCGTTCGTATGTGAATTATTCCCAGACTCTCTCGAAGCGATGAGAAGTTTTAATCTATCGACCAATTCATTAAGATTGTTCCAATACACAGGTGAAAAGCGGTTGTCAATTTCATCTTTATATATTCCACTTCCGACTATATCTCCTATTAAATGTATTTTCGGGTGATTTTCATCTCCTGAACGAATGTTAGAATTCGTTCGACGAATAAGTTCTTTATATTTCTGTAAATCGGTATCGGAATATCCATTTGGTACATTTTTAAACAACAATTCAAGCAATCCTTGACTCTCATCAGTTACGTAACCACCCATTTTAGTTTTACTGTCAGGCAAAAATTTAATTACCGAATCTCCCAAGAACCAGATGTTTTCATGTCGATGGACACAAAATATATCATGCAGAGGTGAAGAATGGTGTAAATATAAATAACGTCATGTAAAATAAGAAAGAGTTTCCTTTTTCTTTGTTAAAGTTTCTTCTTCCGATTTAATTTCCAAAGCTTTTCCTTTAGGTTTATTCAACACAGAATTCAATGCATCAATTCTACTCATAACATGTTTAAATACTTCTTCGTTTAAAATATCCTGTTAATGGGAGATCGTTTGACTTGTAAATATTTCTCTTTCACAGCTGATATAACGCTATGTAATTCTGAAGCAGAGGCAGACATGGTTTGATTAAATTACATTAAATTCTATCTCTTTATATATGAATTAAGTCGTTGCTTTTCTAACTGTTGCAGTAATTTGATTAGTTGGCACTTTTTCAATCTTATCCAATTTACTTGAAACTGCTTTTAATTTACTTACAGTTTTAGCTTTCAAATCATTTTTAAATAATTAATTTGTGTTTCCAAATAATTATTTTGTTTTCTCAAATCTGTTTGGGTAACTAAACCAAAATTTTTATTAATCAATTAATCTCTTATATATTGCCTTATTTGTTCCACTCACGTTTCAAGTGGTTTTGTAATAGTAGTGCTTACCACTTAATTAATTACAACTCTTAAATTTTCTTGCATTTCGCAAGTTGTGTTGTAAAAACCATGTTTGTCATATCGTTAAAATCCTTAGTAAATCCATGTAAACGTTATTCTATTCTAAATTCATTACTCTGCAAATCAGTTGTAATATTGCTTAAAATGTTTGCAATTACAGCCGTGTTTTTGTAAACATTATCATCAAATCCAATAACTTAATTAATTTATCTTGAATATCGTTTGAGTACGATTTAAATACGTTTAGCATAATAGTGTTTAAGTCTTCCACGTAACGTTTATTTACCACTTCGCTATCTTTCACAGCCATACCCATATTACGTAATATTTGTCCTTTCAAATCACAATTCCCATTGCGATTTTTGGTTAAACAGCTATTGTAATGATTGCGTTTTATACAGCTATGTCCAAACTTTGAAATACTCATTGTTCTTCGATCGGAAGTAAAAAAATATCAAAACCAGACCTATATCCGCCTTTATATAGGGGAAGTGTTATGGTGAATCACAAAAAAAAAAAAAACCGTAATTTTCTTTCCAACAGAAAAACACATATCTTTAAACTTTGTAAATGCCGTATCGCCTAAAACATGATCATTTAAATATGTTGCAGATTCATATTATCCATTTTAAACACAACTACCATATTATCATTATCATGTAAAATATGTTTCGGAATACGTGCGTAACTTTGCGATAGATAAAAACAATCAACGTTTTAATGTCGACCAAAACTAATTTATTGCTGTATTTCACCCTGCGGTTCACACCAAACATCGTCAAAAATAAATAGGGAATTGGGTAATGCTTAATTAGGAGGCACTATATCTTCTTTATTTGTAAAAGGGAAATATTGCATTCCTTCAATTGACGACAAAATGGTCGCTAATCGTTGATATTTCTCTTGTTGTATTGTTTTAGAAAACACATATACGTTTTCACATTTAAGTCCATTCAGATGCTCCAACAACAACATAATAACAAAAGTTTTTCCACATGAAGAAGGACTGCTTATTATACAACGCATATTTGATGGTGAAAGAATGCCATGTTTCTGTTCAATAACGTTTTCGTTCGTATTTACAATTACCGACAGATATACATTTTTGTTTTATAACCTTAATCTCTACACAAATAGAGAGTATAACGTTTTGTAACATACTAATGTAATGTTAGTGACGTATCGTAACATACCAATGTAACATATTGTAATGTACCAACATAGCACATAACCTATTGTAACGTAATATAACCTACTAATGTAATGTATTGTAATGCTATAATGTAATGTATTGTAACATATTGTAACACACTAACATAATGTTAGTAATATATCATAACATACCAAGTAACGTATCGTAAGCGTTTGTAACGTATCGTATTGTAACGTACTGACCTAACATACTAACATAAAACTATAAATCTAGGTCTATATATAGGTTCGCGTTCAGTTGAAAACAATGGCTCGTACTAAACATATCAGAAAAGGATGCGGTATATTGAATGCATTGATTATTAAATTACCTATTGAATTGAATTTACAGAAATAAAATTATTGCGGACAAGGTACTAAACTTGCAAAATATTTGGCACGGAACGATCAAGGAATAATAAACTCTTTGGATAACACGTGTAAAGAACACGATATAGTTTACGGTCGAACAAACGATTTGAAAGAAAGACATAGCGGATACGATTCTAGCCGATAAAGCAGCAAATATAAGGAATAATCCATCTACATCTACAGGTGAAAAGCTTGGAACTTGGGTTATTGATAAAGTCATGTGCGCGAAAGTGCAGAGAGGCATGGGCTTGGAATGCAAAACCAAACAAAAAACAAAGAAAGGAGGAATAATTCCTTTCCTACTTCCAGCATTAACTGCTCTTGGATCAATCCTCGGATGGGTTTCGGCAATTAGTAGAACAGTTAAATCAAAAGGTCAAAGAATATATTTGAAACCCTATAAAGTTGGACAAGGACGAAAAAACTCCAAACGTGGAAAGAAACGGCGAAAGTCCTAAATAGTCTTCCAAAAAGCGCATTAAAAAACAAAGATATTAATGCATTTGTAAAGAAACTGGACATTCCCTACTTCCGAGATGTGTATATGACAGACGATTTACCAAAGAAACCAAATCTCCGTGAATGTATGATTGCTAATTTAGATTAGAAACAAAATGAAGGAACGCATTGTGTTGCAGTAATTAAAAACTAAATTAATCATTGTATTACGACAGTTTAGGCGATTTACGTCCTCCAATTGAAATATGTAATTATTTAAAAAAACACGTAATTAAGGTACAATTACAAAATGGAGTAATTACCAAATACAATCAATTGCAGACATTATGTTTATGATTTTTGGCTATAAATAGGGTATATAAGTAATTGTAATAGTAAAACATATTAGTAATATGTCAATTACGTTGATATTAAGTGGAACATCATCGCAATTGCATGCGGTATATTTTCCTGCGTTGGTGTTAGAAGGAGAATGGCAAATATGTCTAATATAATTCGTTACTTACAACAGCATATCAAACATAGATATGCATAACCAATCATTTACGGCTAATATTGGTGAAAAACCTACAAGATTGTGATACCAGAAGGGCCTTATGAGTTGGATGACCTTGAAACATTCATTAAAGCGGCATTACCTGAAGATGTACATTTCCGATTACGTGGAAATCTAAATACGTTAACTAGTGCAATGTATAGTAACGTTGATATCGATTTCTCGGAAGATAATTAAATTGCAAATATGTTGGGCTATGAACGGAGAGTATATCCAGCTAATAAATTACATGAATCTTCAAAACAGGTTAATATATTATCGGTAAATGTATGTCGCATAAATGTTAATATTTTAGGCAGTTCATATTTGAATGGAAAACCGACAAATAAAATACACTAATTCACGTGTGCTGTTGCTCCAGGATATAAAATAATTGAAAAACCTAATACATTGATATATCTTCCAGTAATAGTGAATTGTGTTGATGAAATAGTTGTTACAATTGTCGATCAAGACAGTAAATTTATTAATTTTAGAAACGAAGAAATTACCATTCGTTTACATTTAAAAAAGCTATATAAACAGTTGCACTCCGTTGCGCATTACAATCATAATGGATCTTGAGTATAATAGTAAATTCGCACGTAAAGTAGGCGGTAATTAAAAAAAATATGTTACTAAGGAACGTATTTCGAAGAAAGGAAGTATGAACTGACATACACGCCAACATAAAACGCTCGCTTCAAATAATTTACCCGTGAAGTTAACACGAGGCAACGAATTGTGATTAAAAGAATTAGGATATACTGTTAATATAAATGGAAGACATACTTAATGTTGAAGAACCGATCAGCTATGCAAATGCAATCACCAATATGGAAATACATGTGTATGGACCATTCCGAGCAGGCCAGGTTGCCTGCTGAGCGAAGTTGGTAACCATTCAGAACTCAAGTATGAAAATATGTTGACAATACTACAGTAATATTACAAATAGTACAAAAATATGTTAAATTGGAAAACACACACATTAATCCTCAATGGAAATAGGCTACGCACGACAATCATTTATGAGGAAACTCCAAGTTTCCCTGATGCGGGACGATTCGCGTCACCACCTAAAAAAAATACCGGTACGTCTTGTATCGCTGATTTGAGGATTTACTCCCCTGCTGGAGCTGGAACTCTGGCTACGCTTGAAAAAATAATTTGTGGGTAAACTCCAAGCTTCGCTGACACGAAAAAGACAGCTTGGTTACAATTCAGGCAGTGGACATTTTTCAAGCTTTTGTGGATGACAACTAAAATACACAGATACCGGAACTGTAAACATTCCGACTGTGGGCACTTTTCAGGATATTTGGGATGTGAATGTCGGTACAAAATTCCAGAATGGTGGCCATTCCTTACAATGGATATTTTTCAGCCCACCCCCTCCCTTGTAGGGGCACGAATGTTCCGGTGCGCACAGCTATATTTTGCAGAGGTGGCGGAGTCCTTTCAAAAGTGACAACCCTCACTCTCGGAAACTTGTGTGTTGTCCAGCAACTGCGAGTCGCTGGGTAGTTCAGGCCACAATTACGAGTCGCTGGGTAGTTCAGGCCACAACTGCGAGTCGCTGGGTGTTCAGGCCACAACTGCGAGTCGCCGGGTTGTTCAGGCCACAACTGCAAGTCGCCGGGTTGTTCAGGCCACAATTACGAGTCGCTGGGTAGTTCAGGCCACAACTGCTAGTCGCTGGGTAGTTCAGGCCACAATTACGAGTCGCTGGGTTGTTCAGGCCACAACTGTGAGTCGCCGGGTTTTTCAGGTCACAACTGCAAGTCGCTGGGTAGTTCAGGCCTCAACTGCGAGTCGCCGGGTTGTTCAAGCCACAACTGGGAGTCGCTTGGTAGTTCAGGCCACAACTGTAGTTGCTGGGTAGTTCAGGCCACAACTGCGAGTCGCTTGGTAGTTCAGGCCACAATTACGAGTCGTTGGGTAGTTCAGGCCACAACTGCGAGTCGCTGGGTAGTTCAGGCCACAACTGCGAGTCGCCGGGTATTTAAGGCCACAACTGCGAGTCGCTGGGTTGTTCAGGCCACAATTACGAGTCGCTGGGTAGTTCAGGCTACGGCAACCCACGCCGCTTCAAGCGAAGTTATGGCCGGGAGTCCCGCGAGGTGGTTAGAGGTGCGCGCTAACTTCCGCCGCCGACTGCTATAGTTGAGAAGTTATCCACATTCGCAGCGAGCATCGCCCCACACTATCTGCCTGCTCGCGGATCTATAGGCTATTCACGGTAAAGTGAATTTTTTTTTAAAATCCCTCTCATTAGGAATAATAGTAAAATACATATTAGTTTAGCCTTAGACGTTAACTTTCGAGTGCGGTGGAATATACACACTGCGTTTATTACTTCCATTGCAATATTTATTTTAAAAATGTAGTTAAAGGATAAAAAAATGGTCGATAAAGACTGTTCACGATAAAGTGAACACTTTTGAAATAACCTTACAAAAATGTCACTATCCCTAACTTCAAATATTTTGACGGGTGAAATGAGTGACATTCGCCCAGTAAAGTTGGTAACGATGAATGGAAAGTAGTTCCATATCTTAACGTTGAATAAAAAGTGTCAGGTAACCATTTGTGATAACTTAAATTGTATCTTTCACTTTCTGTATTTTTTTTATGGATAGTAATGTAAAAATGAGCAGATATGCGAAACATTTTCTTTTGTAATAATTTTACAGTTGCACTTGACCGACGCATGAATGAAGTGATGAGGCCTGTGGCAATTTTAATTTTGCATAAGGCGGAAGAATAGACATTGTGTATACAAGTAGACCTCAAACAGGATCTTCAAAAGTGCACATTTTTCCGTGAACAGCCTATAGGAACAATTTACTAGGGCCTCAAAAGTGCTCACTTTACCGTGAACAGCCTATAGCTGCACTTCTCCTGTGCACTATCCTTACTTGGAGTTACATGGAATGTCCCGAAATTCGCGCACACGACGAAAATCTCAGCAGTAACACTTTCCCCTACGAAATTTTACTTGCTCAATGATGCAAAATTTATCGTGGGCAGCTCCTTACCATCGAGATCTTGAGAGCCGACGAAGGTGAAGTGAGGAGAGTACGGAGCAGCACCGGAATGCAAGGACGAGGGAAACGGGAGATCCCCGAGAAAGCCGGCCAACCAGTGACATATTCCGGCACGATTTCCACCTGCGAAAATCCGGGGGCGGGCCCGTCGGGAATCTAACCCTGTTCGCCATGGCGGGAGGCGAGTAGTCTAACCACTACACTACCGCGGTCCCTAGGAAGGCGCAGTGATACGTCTGTTTCTCTTACAATACGTAAATGTGTTCACTCTTATATCAGACTGTATATCAAACTTTGTTTCCCGAGCGTCTTATGTCACGTCTCGTTTGCTGTTTGTATGTTAATAATTTAGTTAATTTAACCTTGATTTTTAAAATTATTTATTTGTACATAAATGTAATCCCCTTCGTCTTAAGGTGTGGTACCATTTTAGACATCTACTGAAAAACTGTGTGTGTATATATTGTTCCGGTGTAATAAGCACCTTTGATAGCCCTGCTTAAAATCAACTTGTATGCGAGTTGCGCATAATTCCGCCTTATGTAAAATAAAAATTGCCATGGGCCTCATCACTTTATTCATGTGTCGGTCAAGTGAAACTGTAGAGTTATTAGAAAAGTAAATATTTCACAAATATGCTAATTTTTACACTTCGATGCATTTAAAAAACAGAAGGTGAAATTAAAAATTTATATTATTCTTAAATGGTTACCTAAAACTCTTTATTTGATGTTAAGATATGGAACTACTTTTCATCCAACGTTAGCAACTTTACTGGGCGCATGCCACTCAGTGCGCCCGTTTAAGTACATGCAGGTAGGGCCAGTGACTTTTTGTAAGGTTGATTTCAAAAGTGCCCACTTTATCGTGACCAGCCTTTACCACAATTATAGTCGTAATAATCCCACAGTTTCACTTGGATGGCGCGTGGATAAAGTTATCACGCTCATGGCACTGTTAACTTTACATGTGGCGGAAGGACATAAAATACGAAGGAAAGAGTAGAGCCTATGCAGTGCTTTCAAAAAGTGCTCCCTTCCCCCTTATAACTTCCTGTTTCTTTAAATCATCGCTAGGCATTGCTACAGCACTGTGCAGCCCACGCTAACGTGATACTGTAGTTAAATCGAAGCAATACATTCTTTCCCAACACTACAGAACCACCTCACTATGCGTCGTCCGCGCACGAGCTGTTGAGTATCTTCTTTCCGAGGACTGTGTCTGCTTCCACCGCATGCAAAAATCAGCTTTGCAATTGAGTCAGTGGCTGGCATCCCCCCCAAGTGGGTTCATCTAATTGACAGACAAATATTAATTTTCAATTACGCTAATTTTGAATTTAGTGCTTGGCCTCTTGAGGTACTCATTAATTTCTCGTTCCAGGTGTTGGTAAAGAAGAAATTTTTGGCGTGTACAGTACTTACGAATCTGTTATAACGATTGACGTTTTGGAATCTACGGAAAATGTTTCAGTGGATCCGTGGCACACGAAGCAACTAAATCCTATATAATAAGGAGACGGTATCTGTCTGTCTGTCTGTCTGTCTTTAATACTTATAACTCAACAGAAGTTCTCAGAATTTTGCAGAGCGAATCCTCAGGGTCAAATACAGGTCAAGTTCGAATTTCAGCAATATCAGATTACCCAATTATTACCATTTACCCTAAAAACTCATTTTTAATTTACTTTTTTCCTATATGAAAGTTCTGTATTAATGCATGGAGATTATTGCATAGAGATGTGAAGGTAATGGAACATCATTTTTGTTTACTCTAAATGTCTCGCTTCAATGTTGAGTTAATTTCCAAGTGGGGCCTTAGTGGCTCAGTTGATAGAGAGATTCCATGAGGGGGGGCCTTAGCGGCTCAGTGGATAGAGAGATTTCAAGTGGGGCCGCTGTGGCTCAGTGAATAGAGCCATTCCAAGTAGGGGCGCAGTGGCTCAGTGAATAGAGCCATTCCAAGTAGGGGCGCAGTGGCTTAGGGGATTGAGAGATTCCAAGTGGGGCCGCAGTGGCTCAGTGGATAGAGTGATTCCAAGTAGAGCAGCATTCGCTTCAGTCTTTGTATGATAACCAAAATTTGGAACATGGTAACTATTCTAGGCACGTGACAGTACTAAATAAAAAGGTTACGACCTTGGCCCCTCGGATATAATAGTTAGAGACGTGAAAAATTCGCGGTTTCATTTCGGGACAAGCTAGAATTCGAAAACTCTTTCGTTTGTGTCACCTTTGCAATTGGTGGATGTGTTATTTGACACTTCCTGGAGAACCATGGGCCAATGAGAAAGATACAACAAAATGCACGGCTGATGACCCTCCTCCACTGTGGCAGCAAGCAGCTATTGCTATCTGTATGACAGTACGTAAGACCTGAGTGTTGAGGTAGCCGGTCGTTGAACTCGCGAATTTTTCAGGTCCCTAATAATAGTTTGTGAGTCAACAGCAAGCAAAAGCATTTACCAGGGAATTACGATGTCCGTATTGGTGCTAGCTTCTGGACTTGCACAACACCGAATATGAATTTCCCTATTCTTAGGGTTAGGGAATTTTCGCGAGTTCAGTGACCTGTAGGCTAGACTGCAAAGTCCTGTGTATACTCGAGCCTCATATGTTTGTTCATTGACTGCTGCCCCAGAGAGTAGCCAGTGTTGCCCCACATCTTGCAGTCTGGGATTGGATACGTGTTCCCTTGCAAGTCTGCTATTGGTCCAGAGGATTCTAGGGCGTGTCTAATAAATTGTGATTCAATTGCAAAGATAACTTAACTGTATGTGTGTTTGACGTCTTTCTTGTCCTGAAATGAAGTCACGATATGTTCCTATCCCTACCTATTCTGCAGCATGTCAGACGTGAACGAGTACACTCGGGATAATATATAGCAAGGGCTTATTGTCACGAAGTGGCACTGTTGTGTACACATTTATGCAACACTCTCGTTACAACGCACGCCAGCGAAGGAGGATATAAGTAAATTTACAAACCTCGAGAAAAGCATACTGTCAGTGAGGTAATCAGTAGAAAACTCAGTAACTTATAGAATACCTAAGAAATGCGGGTCCTGTTTGCGATACGATATTTTGCAAAGTACTCAGCGTTTCCAAACCAAGCCCCCGTGTCCGGTGCAGACCGGGAGGCCAATGCGAGAGAGAGCTTGTGGTGGGTAGTTGGGGGGAGAGGTATTTGGTCGGCGCTTAAACATTGCCGTGAGGGTTAAGTGAGGTGAAGAAGGTGCATCGACGGGGTGAAAGGGCAAGGGAAACGTGAGCCCACCGAGAACGCAACGTCCGCCACGTTTTCAACATTCCAATATGCATATCCTCCCCGCTCCCCCTTCCCCCAACCACCGGGGAATTGAACATATTTCGCCTCGGTGGAAGGCGAGTAATCTCACTGCGGTCCCCGAGAGCCGACGAGCATAGAACTGCTACGACACCTGAGAGGTGGGGCGAGAACGAGTGTCCAGGGCTCCGAACCAAGAAGCGCGTGCAGTCAGCCACTGAGAAACCTACAAGCGGAGGCTCTGGAACTCGGCTTCACCGCTGAGGCGGGTTCGATTCAGAGCGAGCCCTTCTTTAGTTATTTCATATTTAGTTATTCATTCTTCCTTAAAAACCTCTAAGCCATACCTTACCAAGGTCCAAGTCGCTATGAGATCCATATAAAGCGGTAATTACATTAATTAATATTTCTCGGCCCAATTAATTTTACCGTTTGAAGTGTCGCGCACAAGAGAATTTTTTTGCTTGCTGTGCTTTAGGCGATACAGTACTGTTTGTTCTGTTGTCACTACAAATGTGAATTGCAGGATGTAGCCTTCGTGCAATACTATCCAAAAATAACCGTTCTTTACGTTATGATACACACTTGTGTACACTGAATTAAAATGTGTTAAATAACATGCCATACATTTTTACGATATGGAATTGGCTTATTAAGGTCCTGCGACGTTATGCCTGAAGGCTTATCGGGGGACGGCTTACACACTAAGTAATGACCTAACTTAAACTAACACCCATTCCTTGCCTAGAATTCGAACCCAGAGCCTCCCGCATTGCAGATCGGCGGAGCACCAACCGACTGCGCCAAAGAAGGTCGGCTTTAACGCCACGAAGACGAAACAAACCAAGTTACTGTTGCCACGAATATTGACAACATTATGAAGTGGAGTCAGGTGAAAATTTCTACTGCCAGAGTCAGCGATATTTTTCGAACGTCGATAGCAAAAGTTCTGAACGGCGAAGTAGCTATCGACCCAGTTCTTGTTATGTGTATCGACGTAGACATCGCCGGCTTCAGTTTCATAACCTCGCGGTGTGGCGTGGCGGGATGTGGCATTTCCTCGTCTAATAGCACCGTGGCTCTCCATTTCAGCAGCGTCAATTCCTCCCCGCAGCTCTCTCACCGCGTTCTCTCTCAGGAAACAGAATTCCAACGCCGCCGCGCACATCTTCTGCTAGACTTGGCGGTCGCCGCTTTATTATTTTATTCCCCTCCTTTACCCCCCTTAATTCCCAGCGTTGGTGCATTGGGAATATCCCGTCTCGCCCAAGGAACATCGCCCTACGAACGAATCTCCGCAGAGGAGGAAGACACTGCGGGCATTATGGCGAGTTACGACTTGGAGGAAGACATTGCTGGTGATATGGAGAGCTAACTCTGACTGCTGTGTCAGACTGCTGCCATGCTCTGACGAGGACTTTGTTTTAGTGTTGTCTTTTGCTCATTTTTTTTCGTCGGAGAAAAGAACTCTTGCACAACATACATTATTTTTGCTCTACTGGCTCAGTGTTTAATACAGTTAAGCAATTTGTTTAGAGACAAATTACTGGACTGTCTATAGTTTGCTGTTATGTATGGAGCTACTTCAGATTTCAGATGAAATGCGTATTTAAGAATGAAATCTCGTGAAGCCGAGATGAATTTGTAATACACCTACATTAAAATAATTTAATTTCATATGTTTAAATAATTCATACTATCCGTTGATGATCGGTTTAAAGGTTATAAAATGAAGATTAATTAAATATATTTTATTCAGTAGATCCAGAGGCTTTTTATTTGCAAAGCTACAAGTGTGCGATTTTCCTTGGAAGACTTGCTTAAGTGTGAGAAATCGCTGAATTAAAAAAAATGGCTGCTGTAACTAAATGTGCAATTGGTATTTAATTATGAAGCATATTAAGGTAACTTCCACATTACAGAGTTCCCGAAAAAAATTAATGCGATTAATATTCAAGTGAGAGTTAATTTTATTTTTGGCAGCAACAGTTATTCGCGAAGTGAGAGCTGAGAGGGAAAGGTTCGTTTTACTGGCTGGTTTGTACACTTTTTCCGAGAGTTTCAAAATCATTAAATTCATCGTAGCAGTGGTTTAAATTTGTTAAACACGACTGCGTCATTTCTGTAATCGAGCTGGGAATTAAATTTTATTTTCTGTTTATAAGTTTCCCACTCGCAGTTGTGACTGTGGCCGTATAGCGCACATCTCGAAACCCACAATCCTCGCATGTTACTGAACAGTAAGCGGTTCGGTGACAACTTCATGCCTCGTCACAGTTGCTTTAGAACTCCTTCGTTAACCAATCTGTTTTTATCGCTTCTATGGAAGCCTGGGAGGTGCGGCAGTCAGCACGCCGGTCTCGAACCACGACAATTCGCGGATACATACATGCCTGGATTAGAAAATTTGTGAAACCTGGCTGACAGTGCCGATGGTAGCTACAATTTCCGTCACCGCTATATCCCGTCGCTCCCTTGCCATAGGCCCTCATTATTTGTAGCAGCCTACATGGATTGTTGCTCCGTCCTGAGGTGCATCTGTACATTGCTATCGTTTAGAAATGATTGTTTCAATATCGACTAACCCGTACGGAACCGAAAATTACGCAAGTTTAAGCATTGATAGCATACACTTTAAGCAAATTTTACTATCTCTTTACGATTGTGTTTGGACGACTCGTTTTCTGGTAGGCCTACGTCCTGCAGATAGGCGAAGGAGCAAAACACGTACAGAAAGCGGCCGAGCGAATCGCATACAACATTGTAGGTACACAGTGTCAAGTATTCATTATGAATGAACCAGTGACAGCGCTACGTGTGTATACAGAACTGTCAACTCCACCCTAGGGGCCGCGTTGGCTAAGCGGCTAGTGCGCTCGCCTCCTATCAATGCGAACTAGGTTCGATTTCCCCGATTCTTGCACGTGGGATCGTGCCGGACGTTGTCCCTGGTCGGCGAATTTTCTCGGGGATCTGCTGTTTCCCTGCCCTTGCATTCCAGCGCTGCTCTATACTCAACCTCAACTCACCCTCACCAACCAGCTTTTAAGTCGCCGAAGTTAAGCGCCACCCGAACCTCCACAGTCCATTAAACTTTACCCTAATTGTCAAAATGAACTCAACGTACTTTCCGGGTCTCTGCTAATAGGCCTCTTATCCCGCCTCGTGACTCCACTCTTGCCGGAGCGGAACCTGCAGAGGTCAGCTGACGTGGCATCTCCAGCGGCCACTTCCGGGAATGACCTCGTCTCCCTGGGATCCAAATGTTTTTCTCGGAGAGCGGAATCCGCCCTAGGGAAGCGCACTAGGTCCTGATTATTCACGCGCCGTCTTCAGCTCAACTCCTCCTCAGGGACATGCCGACCTCTCCCGTACCCTCAAAGATGGCCAGCACTGTCCGGAGCCACGATCACTCGATCCGTCTACTTTCTCTACCGCACTGGAAATGATTACGTCAGCCAACAGCTCGAGAAGGGTTCTCGTTGTAAGAGATTGAAGTGGCCGAACGTGTAATAGGGTCTCGTCACCAAATGCCTCTGGATTTACAAGAACCAACACATTATCATCGTTGGCGTGGATGTCAATACAATCAGCATTAGCTTTCTTCTCACGGGAAAGATAGGCTTGTGAGATTACATTCCTTTCTGTAAGTATATCCGTGTATGCCCCAATCTAAATATTCATGCACGTGCACCGATATTAAATGTTAAATTCTGATTTTACCGTAGCGAAACTTTGTGCAGAGGTTGAAGACATGACCTCCTTATTACTATGGGCTACGAACTATGTAGTTAAGAGAACCGGGGCTAGGAAATTTTTGAATTACGCCCAGGGTTGATCTCGAATTATCGCATTCTCGTCACACAAGTTCGACATCTTAGAGAACAAGGTCACCTAGGACCCTCCCCGGGGAAGGAACTAGATAAAAGAGAAAAAGGAAAACTCTATGTCATTTTTCAAATCACGAAGTAAGTAAACCTCCAAATGGGGGTAACGCAAAAACATTCAAAAATTTTTCCCAAGTTTTTCTTCGAGATAGCATTGGAAAGACTCGACTGTTGCATAACGCGGTTCACTCATAAACAATACACATTCTTGGTGACACTCGCAATGCTGTGTTCTCCGTAATATTTATACTACGTACTATTCTTTCGCTCTGTACATTTTTTCTAAAAGAAACTTATTTGAAATATTTTGCTACGCGTTTTCCACTTAAATATAAAGCAGATAAAATTAACATTAAAAAAGTTTAAATTTGTATTCTGCAGTCGTATTCCTTGTTTAGGAGTGTGAGTTTGTGAATATGTATGCTTTCGACACATGGTAATTACATTAGGTGAATAAATACTCGTTATCTACGAGAACAAATATGTATATATAGCGTCACACAGGAGCGTACTCGAACGTACATACGCGCATCAGCTTTGCAAATACGCGTTCTGGTTCACGTACAAACACTAACAGCTCTTCACAGTTGTAATACACCCCAGTAAAATAAACACGCAGTATTTACTCTGGGAAAATATGGGGTCAAATTTACGAAAGCAGATAGTGAGTTATGTTGAAATGTAGCATTTGTTCTTTCTGGAGACGCAGTGAAAATTCACACGTATAAACACCGTGTCATAAAAGTTTCTACTAAATTTTATTAGACGTGCTAATGTACTTCTGAACCTCGTAGCACTGAATCATCAGCTTAAAAAATATACAACAATGTTAATATTTCTTACAAAAATGTACCAATTTAAATTTGAGTGTTGGAAAAGAATTCCTAGATAATGAGGATTTTATTGCAGCGTAAAAAATGTTACAAAGCCGGCAATATTACATAGCGGAAGACATAAAGGTACCACGTTATTTTATTTCAGTTGCTAGAAAGTGAACATGGACCTATTATACATATGTGTATAGGCTATTCGCCGAAAAGTCAGCACTTTTCAAGGCCCTTCCAACATGTATTAACATCTAATAAATATATGTTATTGGAGCTTCAGACGTTTACTTTTGAGAGTGGTGGTATACACAGTGTTCGTTAGTAACACGGTGAAGCTTATACTAAAAAGTGGCGGAAAGATAGAAGTAGGTTAAAAGGAATAATTTAGCAGGGCCTCAAAAAGTGCTCACTTTAACGAGAATGGCCTATAAAATGTCTTTCCGGGAAAAATAAGAAACTGATTGTAGTGACGTTTATACAAATTAACTGATTGCACATACATGTTAATTAGCATTCGTTTTAAAGTTTTTCGCGGTAAGATATTAATAGCGAATAAAGCGTATGATATTTACTTTATCAGATATCTTCCCAAAATATTCAGGAAAATGTGTCTACCCAAAAAGTTTTTCAGAAAAACGCGGTGTGGCTGACTTTTAGAGACACAGCCGTGAGTTTTGCGTGAATACGCCTTCTTTGACGGTTAGTATTTTCTTTGGGATATATGTTCGGGCCGCGGTGATGTAGTGGTTAGACTACTAGTCTCCCACCAAAGCGTATCCGGTTCGATTCCCAGCGGTGTCGCTCCCGGGTTTTCGCATGTAGTATTCGTGGAGGACGATGCCGCTGGTCATCGGGTTTTTCGGGGATTACCCGTTTCCCCCGCCCTTGCCTTCTGGCGCTGCTCCATACTCACCTCGCTTCACTCTCATCGGCTCTCGAGAACTCGAATTTGAGAGCCGCCTAAATATTCCCACTCCACGCCACTCCATCTTTTAGGATATGCGCATGGAATGGAAGTAACGAAATGGATGTTTGGCTTATATGGCTTAATTATACAAATCTAAAGGCTGTTCACGATAAAGTGAGCACTTTAAAAATCAAAATTAGAAAATGTGTCACTTCCCCTGCCAGTATATGTTTTCATTGGTGCACTGAGTAACAAGCGGCCGGTAAAGTTGGTAACATTGCATAGAAAGTGGTTCCATACGTTACCGTCGAATAAAACGTGTTAGGTAATAATTTGGGATAATTTGAATTATATATTTCGCTTTCAGTTTTTATTCTTAACGCCTCAGTGTTTAAAAATTACCAGATTTATAAAACGTTTACTTTTATAATAATTCCACAGTTTCACTTGACCGACGCAAGAATAAAGTGATGAGGCGTGTGGCAATGTTAATTTTACATAGGGCGGAAGAATACACAACCTACATACAATTAGATCTTAAGAAGGTCTTACAAAAGTGTCCATTTTACCGTGAACAGCCTATAGACAAGATTTTTCAATTGGCACTAAAGTCAGCGCGCTGGAACATCGGAGTCGAAAGACCCGCCCACGTCCAACATGGCCGCCAGTCGCCGCGGGCCCCCACCCGCACCTCGCGAATGCGTGTAGCCAACTCGTCGCCACGCTCGGGTCGTAGTCGTACACTCTATCGAACGAGAACACATTAATTTCAACCGTGTTGTTAGTCACGAAGTTGCAACGTCGGAATTGATCAACCCGCAAACGTTTCATCGCCGTCTGTGTCCGGCATTGTACCGCGAGTGTCGGTCTGATTTTTCAAAAACACATTCACGTCAAAACTTTAAAATTACTAGTGACGAAAATGGGGGCAGTTTTGGCACACACCTCTAAGTGACTGCTCCCTGACGTGAACACAGTTGTAATGTTTCTAAAGTGGTGTGTCCGTTCAGATCATGTTTAGAGCGAAGCGTATGGACTGTGTTATTCTTATCTCCCAACCTAGATTTGCGTTCCTCTATCAACAAGGCCGGAACGGCGAATCAGCCCCCTTTTTTTTTATCGACTGTTCGCGGTAAAGTGAGCACTCTTGAAAGCCCTCTCATTTGGAAAGATAGTCAATAAATGTATTTTATTGTAGCCTTAGACGTTAACTTCCGATTGCGGTAGAATACACACACTGTCTTTATTACTTTCTTGGCAATATTTATTTAAAAAGGTGGTTAAAGGATTTTAAAAAATGGCAGAAAGGGAAAAGTAACTAGGGCCTCAAAAGTGCTCACTTTACCGTGAACATTCCATACAATGTGCTTGTCTACAGCTACTGTTCTTCTGTAGTATAGCTGGTTCGTTGTTGAGAACAGTAAAGGTCTCTTCTTAGTTTCTAAATTATACCCACTTTTTATCTCTCCTTTTAATTTATTCATTGACATTTTAGATGACTTTTTGATTGGCGTCGTTGCATTGAACATGTGATACTAGGGAATTAGCATATATATATATGATAATACATCAAAAAAAGTAAATCGATGGCAGTTGAAGCTGATTCGTAACTAACTAATTGCGAAAAAAAAACGTTTGAAAGACAAAGACTTTCCCCAAATTGCATGTATTGTGACATACCCACTGACTGGTATACTTTCTGTTACTTTGGCGGTGACTGACTTAGGAAAAGAAATCCCATGTCATTACGTCGTACTGAGAGAACAATTTTTCAATTCTGTGGATATTATAATGAATTTATTTTCTTTCGGTTTTTTTTAAGACTTAACAATATATACAACAATAACGTAATAACAGTATTATATTTACGTTACTAACAAATTCACAGCTTTACTTTGACAGGCGCAAGAATAAAGTGATTGTGTCCATGGAAATATTAATTTTCCACTTGATGGAAAGATACTAAATATGTAGTTAAGTATACCCTAAGCAGGACTTGAAAACGTGCTCTAATAACCTGATGTATGGACAGCATCTCCACTGTCGTCGTGTGTTTGTATACTGATCGCTATGCTACGTATTTGCTAGTTTCGTACATTCGCAATTTATGAGGACTGCTACCAGAGCGCTCTTCCTGCTCTTATCCCTAGTACTGTGTACAGACGCCACCCAAAAATTTGAGTTAACACTTTCGTACGGTTCCACTACTATTTCAAAGAAGTTAATTTTCGATATTTGTTTTTAGTTCGAGTATATTTGTCGCGCAACTAAATTCAAGTATTTTTAGAAGTGCGCGCCTTTCTTTTTTTGCCTTTGAATCAGTTTTGAGCGTTAATTTTATTAACTGTCAACTAACAGCGCCAATTTTTTTAAACCAGTTATGTTTCAGCATTGTAAGTCCTAAACATTCCGCCTTTTATTTGCTTAGATGTATTTCTAAAAGGTCCTAAAATAAATTCTAACGTTTTGAAATTCACGTTTTGAAATAAACGGCTTACTTTACTAAATATGTATCTCCTTTCATTATTACTTTTTTCAGCCATTTTCTTTAGTATGGATGTTTTACTATACTTACTTCGGTCCTGCACCTTTTATCTTGTTTTGACTATACACTTCAGTTTGTTTTGAGAAACACTGGATCAGAGAGTATACTTTCGCTATCCGAAAGAGCCCAGTGAGGGTTTGCGAACCACTTTCATTTCGTTTTTCCATACTTTTCCCTTTGTGTTTGTCCTCCCGCGAATTCTCCCTCTACCCCCAGATTCCCCTTGTTCTTTTGTTCAAACCATTCGAAGTACGGAGTTGGGAGGGGCGATATGCTAGGGTGCTTCAAAAGGGAAGAATGCCGTAGGCATTACAACACCTGGATATAACCAGCATTTAATTATTTACTTTAAAACATCAGTTTTTTCTTCAAGAAAAAAATAAATCGTGTGCCAGCAAAATATTTGAACCGTACAAAGTACTGTAAGGAGTTCCCTTACAGTTAGTTATCACTTACCATTTAGCTCAATATTCATATTATTATAAAATAGTTCACATGTTCATTATATTTTGATCCCCTGCCTAAATATCAATGTTTGATTTTCTTTATTTTGTTAAATAATTGTGATGAAGTTACAGTATGAACACTTGAAAACTATTTATAAATCTTAGAGTTAATCTGTGCTATTTATACTACACGGAGAAGTGCAGATATCGTGAAGGTAACCAGGCAGAGGTTTTTGTTATTGCTTGGAATGTTTGTGTGAACATTAATTGAGAGGGCACGAAATAGAGACTGCTGTAAGAAAGTTTGTTGAAATAAGTATGTAGTTGCTACTAGTGTCCTGCCGAGCCAAATTATTTGTGGCTGAAGCGGATGTCCTGCAGTCCTGGAGGGTATCGTCTACCCCTGATGACGGCTAAGTCTACGTGTTGGACCGATGTTGCTGTCCAATTTTCATATCTTATGGTTTGGTGGACCTTTGACTTTGATGGCAACCAGATCTTCATTACTTGGTGTCTACATTACGTCAAGTAAGGTGTATATTGCCTTTAAAGTTAAATATGGACCAAATTTTCATAATGAACTTTTGTTTCAAACTTCTCCAGCCAGTGATCCATCAAAGTGGCTTGGTCTCAGAAGTTCTGAGCATTATTTGATGTGAAGCTCAAGGTCACACAATCGAGAGTTTTCGTTGTTTTGTAAGACTCAGTTGCAGCCGATGGCACATGTAGGAGTGCAGTTTCATGGACCATTCGATCGAGCTTAATATTCATTTGCATTTGTTCGTTGAGTTATCATGGAATATTTAGGGAATATCCTAAATTTGTTTTCTGACAACAGATAGTAGTTATTTATTATTTGATTTTTAATTATAGTATTGAAGGGTAGTTGTAACATGTAGTCCTGTGTAGTTGTCTATTTATAAAAAAATATAAACTTGATTTTACATGTACTTTCTGCAGGTAGAGCCTATTTTAAAGTTGCACTGTTTAATAATTACTAGTACAAGTTACTGCTGCTATGATCCTAGTAAGCATGATGATTTAAGGTGATAATTCTGAATATAAATCTGTTTATTTCATACATTTTCTTGAATATATTTAACAAGTTGATTTTAACAAATGTACATGTTAAAAGGCGCCCACTTCTCTACATCCATGAACTACACTCTTATAAATAATTCTGTATGAATCTCTACAGTACGTCATACTGGACAGAGTTAAAAATGTTTTATAACAAAATATAAATTATTTTATAACTGTAGCAAACATTGTTCAGCTTGTACGCATTGTATGTAATGTCGATTTCATTGAATAATAAAATTTTTCTTTCTGTATATTTTGAAAAATTTGATCTCTAATCCAATTTTTTTCTTATTTTCTGCAGCTGTAATAATAAATATTAACTAAGTTGTAAAAATGAAAAAGAATTACAACTTAAACTAATGCCATGGGCTACCGCTTGAGATGTATGTAAAGGCTGTTCATAATATTGTGAGCACTTTTGTAATCAACCTTAGAAAATTGTCACGGCACCTGCCTGCATATACTTCAACGGGCGGACTGAGCGACACGTCCCCGGTAAAGTTGGTAATGTTAAAAGGAAATTAGTTCCATGCCTTAACGTTGAATAAAATGTGTTAGGTAACCATTAGTGATAATTTAAATTATTTGTTTTGCTTTCTGGTTTTTTTAAATGCATCAGTATGTAATAATTAGCAGATTTATAAAATATTTAATTTTCTAATAATTCCACACTTTTGCTTGATCGACGCATGAATAAAGTGATGAGGCCCTTGGCAATGCTAATTTTACATAAGGCGGAAGAATACAGATCGTGCATACAAGTAGATCTTAAACAGGGCATTCAAAAGTGCTCATTTTACCGTGGAAAGCTTATAATCATGCATTAAAAAAATGTAAAAAATATGAAAAAAATTGTTATCATTTAACTTTTTTCCATATAAATAATCTGCTATTTGGTGATTACATATGTGTCACGAGGTAGCCCACAGCATTAATTTACTTTGTAAATTTTTTTCATTCGTTCAACTTAGTATTTGTTACTATAGTTTGAGCTAAACAGGAATATTTTGGATTTTTCATCAAAGTGTTCAAAAAATATAAAATGGAAAATTTTTTATTAGAGGAAAATGGCATTACATACAATGAGTAACAAGTTGAACAACGTTACAAAAATGATTAACTGTTATTAATCAAAACTATACAAACATTTCCTTATTACAAGAATTTTTTTTATTGCATTTCATAGCATTGTGAGTTATCTCATTTCTGTGGGTTGGTTTTTTGTTACCCAGAAATCTGAAACTGTGATTTTGACGAGCAGTATGCTAACAATATGCAGTCTAGAATTTTTTTTTGTGCTAGGGAATAGTACTTGTAAGTAATTTTAACAACTCGAATATTATTATGTACAAATATAAAATAATGAATTATTTTTGGACCAGTGCCCTTAACAGAGTGTGATTACAGTACAAGTTTGAGGAACGATAGGTTGGCACATGGTAGAATGGTTTGTGCCACGGAAATGGGAGTAGACGCCCGGATGTGTGCGAGTAGCTCGGAAAGGAAGGATTCCAGGTCGTGTGTCTTGACGGCGACGTCGTTTGTGTCGCCGGCGGGATATTCCGAGGAGGTTTAGAGGGAGAGGTGGGGAGTACCGCGCCGACCCGCGGGCAGGCACGCGTGCGCGACGGAAGCAGGTCAGCATAATAAACGGAGCCGCGCGGGATGCTGTCTCCGGGGAGCTAGGGCACCCCCTCTCCCTGCGCGGCCTTTCCCACCTGTACTACCAGAGTCCAGGGTTGGTAGGGTATACAGGAAGCGTGCATGACATGAATGTGAAGAAATTACAACCGCATTCACGATTTGCAGGCGTATTTCTGGAGCATGTTGCACACACACACACAGCCGGCGCAACCGTGAGGTTGGAGGGGGAAAATTGGCAGCTACAAAGTATTTTGTACACTTCCACCCAGGTATATTGTTTTATTCATAATAAAAGCATTGTAGATACACTTAACTGCGTGTTAGGTGTTCAAAATCCTTTCGGCCACAGTGTCCTGTGGATGAAGTGTCACAAATGAAGTGAATTTAATTATCTGCATTGGACACGCAAGAATAGAGCGTCGAGTAAGGGAAGACTCTCACCTGGCGGAAGACATCACTAGTTGTTGAGACTGCATTTCGCAGTCTCAACATCATTCTTTGTTGCTGAGATTGTATTCCGCAGACTCAAACAGTTGATGTTGAGACTAAATTCCGTAGTCTCAAACAGTTGCCGTTGAGACTATATTACGCAGTCTCAAACAGTTGTTGTTGAGACTGTATTCCGCAGTCTAAAACAGTTGTTCATAAAATACACTAGACATGTTTTAAAAAGCAAGTAAATTTTATAGTTGGTTATATATTTCGGAAAAATTTTTAAAAAGTCGTTATTGCATAAATTATTATATATTTATTAACATATTCGCAGCATTCCAGTGATGATTGTAGAAATATTACGTCCATTTTAAGTATTCAATTTAGATAAAAAAATATTTTCACTGGTTACGTAAACTTGCGTTGCCCTGAGTGGTAGACAAGTGACTGTCGACAACGTCCGAATTAAAACTTGCGGAATGACAAATTACGTAAAAACGAATTTGTCATTTCGGACATGGCCTCATATACTCATATACATGTTCGGAAACACAGTGCCCAAACTCCAGACATAGTCTCTTTGGAGCAATAGTAACATAAAAGCCCTATGCAGTTATATCCGGAAAACGATATTTTTATATTAAATATTTGTGTTCAAAGTTGCAGCGTATAACGCCTGGAGAACGATGCTGTGCGATCACACGTGTAGGACGATTTGCATAGGAAGTAGGCGCACGGCCCTGCGTATTTTACTTGTAACTCTTTAAAAATGTAAAGTTTTCATTACCTCTAACCTTATTTTGCCTACAAAATAGTTACACCAAAGAGTTGATAATCTGTTACAGGGCGTTAGCAGTAAAGTTGGAACCTTTGAAATCAAACTTTGAAAAATCACTGTCTAAAACTATGCCTCGCTTACAATGCACACTTGAATGCAAGTTCCCAATAAAGTTGGCAGGCCAATACGAGTAATAAAAAATGATCCCGAGGCTTGGGGTAGTATTGCCAGCGCCTGAAGTTAGTGTTCTTTTTTTTATACACATTAGAATACGTACTTACATATTAGTATAGGATGTTCATGGTAAAATGAGCACTTTTGAAAGCCCTGCTTAACGTCTACTTGTGTACACGTTGTGTATTCCACCGACTTATGTGAAATTAATTAACATTGCCATGGGCCTCGTCACTTTATTCATGCGCCGATAAAATAGAACTCTTTAATTTTTAATCAAGTAAATACTTTACAAATCTGCTAATTTTTACAGTTCTATGCATTAAACAAAAACAGAAAACGAAGGAAATAATTTTAAGATATCATAAATGGTTACCTAACACTTTTTATTCGACGTTAGGATATGGAACTACTTTCCCTCCATCGTTACCAACTTTACTGGGCGATTGTTACTCAGTGCGCCCATTAAAATATGTGCATGCAGGGACAGTGACTTATTTCTAGGGTTCATTTCCAAAGTGTTCACTCTATCGGGAACAGCTTTTGACACATTTATAGTCGTAATAATCCCACAGTTTCACTTGGATGGCGCGTGGATAAAGTGATCACGCTCATGGCAGTGTTAACTTTATATGTGGCGGAAGGACATAAAATAAGAAGAAAAAATAGATAGGCTCTACTTCTTCTTCCCCTTATAAGTTCCTGTTTCGTTAAATCATCACTAGGCATTGCTGCGTGCCGCCTCACTACCGGAAACCCCGGCACGGTCTCGGCCTTGCCCTCTGGCGCTTCGCAGGCCATCCAACCTCGCATTGCTCCCCGCTCCTCCTTGTGTTGTTGGCAGGCCTGTCACGTAGGGCCATCTCTCCGTGACCTTCCCCTCAGGGGCGCCTGGTATACCAGTCTCTGATGCTGGCTGCGTCCTGCAGCTCTCTCATCAGCATGCGTCCCCCCTCCGCAGTGCCACTCCTCCTTCTTGCAGGGCCTACGTGCCGTAATTAGCGCCTCTCAAGGCCGCCACCAAAATCCCCTCCCCCTCCCCGAGGGATTGGTGGTTGTCGCAAAGAGCACACATCCCGAAGATACAGTTACAACTCTACGGTGTAACGAGAGAACCTTATCCACGTGTTTGCTCACATACGTTATACTGTAACGCTAACATTAGAACACGGAGTAAATTACAAACGTTTACCTTTTTATGTTGGCAGACAACGCACGACGTCACAAGCCTGTATTTTTTTATATTTTTTTTATTTTAATACTGCCGTGTGTTTGCTGTGCCAATTTATTGATTGTGTCGGTTATCCACAGCTATTTTGTAAAACAAATGCAATTTCATGTATATATTCACGAAACTGCATGTGGCACAAACTAACAGATGTGAGCGACACATATACAAAAATGGCTGTGCTACTCTTATCGAAGTGAGAAAAAAATGTAACTAAGCATGTGTTTCTATATTATTTGAAGAGTACGAAGTGAAATCAACTACTCGAAACAGTGATAATGGTTCCACTTAGATTCGGTGGAAAACTGCTGGTTTTTTCAGTGAGAAAAAATATTTCACTGATTGAATAAGCGACAACTAACTGTGTGCGGCGCAGTAAATATAGTTTTTATTGAATTTAGCCAAATCATTACGAGAAATAAACACATTTCCGATAGTCGCTGTTTATATTGTGCAATTTAACGGTTTTGTTAAAAAATAAAGAAAAAGAAGTTGAGATTGCCAGAATTTGAACCCACATCGCTCGCTTCTAGACCATTACCTGACCCATGGAGCCACCAACCCAAAGTTGATTCCAACGCGGAAATATGTCTAGTATAGTTTCTTTTATCATAAATATATAACTTAATATTGTATGCCGTTTTTTATTTTGTAGTTTAATTTGTAACACAGTATTGTTACAACAAAGAGTGCTTATGAATGCAATTAGTTTACAAACATTTCATGCAGTTTAAACTTTCAAACCGAGTGCCATGATGATTACGTGAAAACAAAATGAAAGACACAAAAATGGAATGAAATATTAAATGCTCGTGTTACATCGCCAAATGGTAAACGTAACTGACATTTAAAAATATTTGGTATTGATTTTATTAGTTTGAATTATTTCATTTGGCACACGTTGTTTGATTATAATTAATATATGTTTCAACTAATCCCTTAATAAAAAAACAAATCACTGAAAAACTGCGAATTCAATTGTTGATGAATCAGTGTAAAATATCGCTGTTTCACTAAGTTTAGGAAAAGTGACATTTTCCCCCCACTAATTCATCAGTTGAACTGACTGAAGGGACTGTTGAATACGTCAGATGCTGTTAACTGATTTAAACAGTGAAATTCTCACTTATACAAATTTTGGAGTGTGAACTATAAATGTTAAATGTTCACTTTGTTGTGTTGGCAGACAGCGTATATAGTTGCCAACCTGTACGCTCTAAAAAAATTTGTAATTTTACTGAGAAATTCTTTGTAATTTTACAAATGATTGTAATAGTACACAGATTTTTCTTGTAAAAATACTGGCTTGTAAAACTACAAGGTCCGTATTTGTAATAGACCTTAGGAAATGTTTGTACTGTACTGAGCCGTATCCGCGAGTTTCAGCAAAATGGCGGACACTCAACAACGCAAAACCGTATAAAGCTGTTTGTGCAAAAACTATGGGTGCATAAAATGTATTGCAAGTTTGAATTACGTAAAACACTTAAAACAACTCAAATAATCATAATAAAACGACAAGTTCAATAAAACGTGACCGTATTATTCATTATTTAATAGTGTTTCCTAGCTAAACATAACTCTCAAATCGACTCTAAATACCTCGTTGTTAAAAGGCGAAAAATCTCTAACTCAACAACTGAAATCTTACAAAAAATAAATGTACCTATTCTTCTTAACCGTATAACTTAAATATTAGTTTGCAAGTACTTATCACTTTATTTAGAGTAAAAATACTCGTAGAAGCCGTAAGTAGAGTTGGTATTGTGAATAAAGGTACGGGCTGGTAATACAAGGGGTGTGAGTTCTTCGCCCTGTGCCGGCGAGGCAAGTTTTTTTTTTGTAAATTATATTTTGAATATATATTTTTTAATTGTTCTGTGTAACTAATTCATTACATATGTTTTGTAGAATAAAAAAAAGTAATTTTATTTATTCTTATCAATAACGTCAGTTGTAATACAAGGCTACCATTTGTAATACTACAAAGAAATGTTTTGCAAATTTTACACCAAAACTCTTTGTGGGTTTACAAAGGATTTTTTTGGCAACTGGGTTTCCAAGGATTTTTTTGTAAAAGTATAAAAACATTTTAGAGTGTTTTTTTTTTTTTTAAATTTTAACTCTGGCGTACGTTTTCTGGGAAAATTTATTCATTGCGTCACTTATCCGTCGTTATGTCATCCATTAATACATTTAAGAAAATAATATTAATAATTAAAAATCAGTTTCATGTAAATATTCACTAAACTGCACGCGGTCTGAACTAACACATGTGACCGGTACTTAGACAAAAATGGCTGTGCTACCCTCAGCGAAATGGGAGAAAAAAAAAAAAATATGTAGCCACGTACGTATTTCTGTACACGTTGCGCAGCATATTAAAATATGCAACGGCTTTTTTTTTTTTTCAATGTCGAAGTTGCAAGACCGTAGAACTTTGACTTGGGGGTATCTTCGGCAAGGATTCGTTCTCCTTCTTCGAGTTGACAGGGTCTGGGTCGTCGGAATTCCTGCGTGACGTCGCGGACTCCCCTCGGCCGTCGTTTCAAGTTCGCGGCATTCAGATCACGCGTGAAAAACATCTCATTCTTCGCCGCGAGGAAGTACACGCGGGGGGGCTGCCCCCCTGCGGATGTCGTGTTCGAGGACTCCCCGACACGACAGTACTTGTTATTTGTCTGTCTTCCCGCCTCTTTTCCTTCTCGCGTTCCACACGTTTCTAGAACCCGTTCCATTACTCATCCAGTAAGGGCGTGCAGCGCCTTCGCGATGTAGGCAACTCGTGGTATCTTCAGAGTGGGATGGACCCTCGGAATTTTTTTGTGAAAGTGTATTCTTGCAGATAAATATTCGTGAAAATGGTCAAATGTAGCATTTTTAAAGCTTACCTATGCAGTTTCCTTAAGCGGCAAAAGAGAAAAGCACGAAGATACGGGCGTAGTTAAATCTGTGGTCTTTCATCGCGTGTAATAAAGCACCACTGTTACAGATCTATTTTGCACGGTACAGCGTCACGATGGAAACACTGCACGCCTTGCGCGTAGGAGCGATGATGCACTAGGCGTGCGTGTTAGTGTCGCCCGTATCGCTCCCTCGCTTCGTGACGTTGATCGTTGTTTCCTAAATATGTCGCGTATAACAATCTTTTTATACTTCTTTTCAGGCAAAAGTATTTTATTTGTGATTAATGAAGACCGTTTACTTATATTTTATCTATTAATCCATTTATAATTAATTGTACTTAATATGAATAGAAACAGAAAAAAATATGGGTGTGTTGGCAATGCTTAGGAAGAAATTGTTCTCGTGAAAAATACAATTAAAATGAGTGGGTAAAAATGAGGTGCGTTGTCCCTTTGTTGTAATTTTCTAGACTCAGTTGAGCTTTGTGTGAACTTTAGCAGGGCTTCAGAAAATTTAAAAGCTACCGTGGATGGACTATATTAACATATTACAAACCTAAAGAACTGCCGAACTAGAACTTGTGATTTCGATAAGGAATATAAGTTAAGTGATTATTTCAATTGGGAATAAAATACTATTCAAGAAAAAATTGTAATATTTTTCCACATGATGGTTTCTCAAAAAAAAAAAAGTCATGCATAAAATTACATATCAGAACAAATTATTTGTGAGAATCCACAGTACACGGCATTAACAGATGCGTTGAATCCATTTCTATTCAATGGCACCCTTCGGCTTGTGGCAATTTAAGGCTTTAGAAGTCTTTAAAACGGTAATGATCCACTGAGGGATTTACAGCTAAGATGACCCATCAGCTTTTCCCATAATGTGTTGCATGACCTGCAAATCTCCATACATAAAGACGATTGTGAAATAAGATTACAAAAATTAATTAAACTACGAGGCTTGGCATTGTAACGTGAGCTTGCAGACACGATCATGCGAATTGCTCTTTTAACAATTTAATTCTTGATGTAGTACTAAAAATAAATACGGTATAGGCCTATATGGAAGGAAAATAATGTTTTACCACGTGCAAAATTCAATACTTGGCTGATGTAAATTTGTCGTTTTCATTTGTAGTTAATAGACCACGGAGATTTTATCAGTTAATTTATTACTGCAATTTAATAATGATTTGAAAATGTCATCAATAAAATTACCTTTATTTTTATTCGTGAAACGGCTCCGTTAGTTCGCAAGGATCGACTTAATATGTACCTCTTATGTTATGGTAAGAGGCTGACGAAGTTCACCCGATATGGCAGTAACGAAATGTGTATGACGTATCATTCCGGATTCAGCCCTCATCCGTGACTTGTTGGCGGTTTACCTAGTTTGGCGTATAGGAATATTGGGCAATTTTGAAAATATCCTTTGAATAATTCCCTGCTGGTCTCTTTCTGTACTTCGTAGACATGTGAATGTGTCGTTTGGTGGATTAAATCCTCTCCACTTCCCGTGGATTATAGAAATGACAGCTACGGCAGTAACCTTGACTACCCGGGGAATTAAACTAGATTACATTTTCAACAGGCTATTCGTGGTTAATCACTTATGAAAATATTGCTTGGGATGAACTTTCCTGGAAAAGTTATTTCCTTTCGCAGTATGTAAAATTTATATTACCATGAACTCCATGACTTTATTAATGCGCCGATTGTATGTAAATGTTAATTGCCATGAACGTTAATATGTTACCAATATGCCAACACTTGTTATGTGGATAAAAATAGGTAGTGAACTAAATAAATCCTTTGTTGAGAGATTTGCACATCAGACATTAAATACGACTTTAAACCACGAGCCAGTTTTCCTACATCGTCTCCAACTTTACTGGGAGCATGCCAACCAATGTGGCCGTTGTAATTTATGACGGTAAGGGTGGGGAATTGTTTTTATCAAAGGCTGATTTCAGAATGACTTATTTACAGCGAACCAATTATGACCTAGGGTCTTCCATGGCCTCCATTGCTCATTTGGCAAATATACCGGACATGTGACGGTTTGAGCTCAAACTGCCGTTCACGTTTTCACTAGTATGCCGCATAAATTAAGCGATCTGGTCCGTGATAACGTTAATCATAAAAATTGAGAAGAAAAACAAATCCTAAGCAGGGCTTTTAAAACTGCCTAGTTAAAGGCGAACAGCCTATACGTAGGTACTAACAGTTTAAGACATTCGAACTAAAATTAATATTTCAGTCAGTAATAATAGTTTACATATGGGAATTATTATTCCGTTCCCTTTGCGTATTGCATTCACTAACTCCTGCCAGTGCGTCGCTTATGCTACTACAGCGTGAAAACTATTCTACGTTAAAGATAAAGGGGCGGGAGACATACGATCTTATAATCATTAGTTTTTGTCCCGGGCGATGTATATATTATTTGTCATTTAAATCTTGACGCTGTTAAGGCGCAACGATTACACTCTAATTTACTTCCTGGAAAGTATTTATAACTGCTTTTACTATATGGACAATGGACAACGAGAGTGAATTATTTATTCCTTTCTAAGAACGGCTACAAATACAACAATAATTGAACCAGCAGCAGAACCATAGTAGGTTCTGAAAATTCTTTTAATTACTGTATATCTCGTACCATTACAAAGTTGTGTTTGCCGAAAACAAATCACGTACCAACGTTACAGCAGTAAAAAACGATAAGTCCAAGATGGCGATACTCCCACCCCTTACTGTTTCCCTTAGGGTCACTCCGCACGGTATTACTTTCCGATTGTTTTCCTAAGATGTCAGGCAAGAAATTTAAATTCTGGCTTGTTTTCGGCGCGTAAGATTTAAGTGTTAGGTTTGTACTGCACTTAACTTCCGTTTCGGTTCAGCCTTTGTAGTGCGTTTTCTTATCGCTAGGTCACGCGGAAGCGAGTTGTTTATAATCTATTCGCTGTTTATTCACACTTTTTGAATCAAAACTGAATATACATGTTTTACGTGATTAGTTATTTCCTAAATAAGGGAAAGTCGCCGAAAGCGTACCACCACCTAAATTGTACCACCACTGGTTTTATATAAAGCAGGACTAGTAGAGTGCTCTCACGGTGAATACTTGAACTACTAGATGTATTGAGCGGTCCGTAAAAACAGCTAGTCAGCGTAAGCACGCGTTGCGTTTTTATTGCAGTTATATTTTTTGAGTGTTTGCTGGTGTAATTTTCTACCCCATCCGTAAAATTATACAGCACTTCAAGGTACGTGTTATTAGATTTCATGCAGTTGACATTGTGGTGCAAGTAATATTGAACGTAACGGCTGGTCGCTTTGTAGCGAGACACCTGTTTCAGTTTACAAAGGACGTAAAGAGTGAATTTTTTTTTTAAATTTGGAAGAGATACTTTTTGAAATCACGAATAACGATGTACGCAAGCTGGCACATCATGTAGCAGGGCAGAACCACATTAAATATAACTTTGTTCGAGATACTCAAATTGTGGATAAAAAGTGGTTTTACGCTGCCCGAGCTCGTTATAAAGAGTTGGCATTACGTGAACCAGAAGCAACATCCATGGCTTGAGCAAGAGGTTTCAATAGGGAACATGTTAGCGAATTTTTCGACATATTAAAGAAAGTCATTGATGAAAACAATATCGATGCGACCCTATTCCATTCACATGAAACAGGCGTTAGTACTGTTCAAAACAAATGCCAAAAGGTTTTAGCTAAGAAAGGAAAACGCCAGGTGGGTCCAGTCTCTAGTGGAGAAAGAGTTGTAAACACGACAGTGGTGTGTTACACAATTGCGCCAGGGCCATACGTTCCTCCAATGTTCCTTTTTAAGAGTATGAGAATGGCTATCGAATTGAAAGTTTGGGCTCTACCTGGTGGTTTAATTGAAGTGTCAGAATCAGGCTACATAAATATCACACTCTTTGTACAATGGATGAAACACTTCGTCACCACTGTAAAACCAAATGTTGACAACGAGGTGCTTCTACTTCTAGATCGGCACACAACACATTCCAAGAATTTGGAGGCTTTACAAATAGCTATAGAAAATGGAGTTATAATGCTCCAGTTATCTGGGCATACAGCCCATCGGATTCAGTCGTTGGACAGAACATTTTTCAACCCCTTTAAAGGGCACTATACCCAAGCAGTTTAAAAATGGCTGCGGACAAATCCTGGGCTGTGTGTCACACAATATCATGTTACCACACTAGTGGCAGAAGCATATGGGAAGGCGGCAACAAGTGAAACGCTATCAACGGATTTCGACACACAGGAATCTGGCCACTTGATGTCACTGTGTTGAAAAACTGTGACTTTGCACAAGCCGAGTACCTAAACCAAACAGATGATCCTAGACAAGTCAATGAAGATACTGATCTGTGTACATCTTCAAGGCCCACTGAAGATGCCACTAATGAGTCACCTAACTCAGATGAAAACAATGTCCTTTTGATTGAAAAATCAAGTGATGAAACTGGCCTAACGTAACATCAACCATTTCTTGTAAGCTCAGCGTGTCTTGAACCACTTTCACCAATTCCTAAACCCAACAATAGATGTGGGTTGCCAAAGGCCCAACGGTTGCGTGTTTTGACCAGCAGTCCATACAAAAAACGATATGGGGTTGATGAAGGCGTTGCAAGTGGCACAGGCAAAAGTAAAAGCGCTAAAAATGAAAATCGCAAAGGACACGCTAATTGACCTACAATTATCACAGTCCAGTATTAAAAAGAGAAAAGCTAATGGACCTAGGCCTACAACGAAGAAACATTCTTCTTCCGTAGGCAGAATCCAAGGCCTAGATCACAATTTACACCAGCCATCCAATTCAACACAGCGTGATATTCCGATCGACATAGAAGCAGGCCTACAACGTGACGACTGATATTGTTCTGTATGTGAAGAAACATTTATGGAAGATATGGTTCAGTGTTTAGTGTGCGCATCCTGGGTTCATGAGAGTTGTGCGGATGTTAAGTCGGAACTGAGCCATTTTGTTTGTTTAAGCTGTAAATAATGGAATATTTCTGGCATTTCCTGTAGAAAAATAATCAAACTTTATTAGTATTTAAAAACTACAACAATCCTGTGTGTTATTACATGCTGTCTTGTTTGTTCTCTCATTTGGTTTAATTTATAATGTTGTGGTACGATTTAGGACAAAGTTGATACGGGTTAGGAAACCAGCTTCTTATATAGTACCAGTTGCAGCCTGTTACGAAAAGTTCTTTATTTATTCCCCGATGCTACATTTTGAAATGTAACCCACATAAATGTACCATAAATAGTCATAATTGTTGACACAAATTCATAAAGCCTTGTATTTTTTCATTGTAGACAGATAATACTGCAAATGTAAAAAGTAGTGCGATATAGGCAACTCTCCCCTATGACATGTATCACAAGCGTTTTATACCTCTGTTAACATGAAAGTATCTTATTTTTCGTTAAATGAAAGTTTTACCTGTATTTTTTTAATAAATTTTAACATTTTATTTATAATCAATACGAACAAAACAATGAGAAAACATTTTTGTTGGTTATGCCTAGCAAGAAAATAGTTCTCGTGCAAAATGTTGTTGCCATTGAGTGCGCATGAATTCGTGCGTTGCCCCTTTGGTGTAATTTTATAGACTTGGTTCAGCTTAGTTTGCATTAGGCGGAGGAATATCCTGGAAGTAGAACTTTATCAAGGCTTCAGAAAAGTGTTAAGTAACCATGAATTGATTATATGTAATGTGTAGCCCAAGTGCTGGGAACTGGGCAGTGGCACACAGCTGCAATGGTAGCATGTTGCTGGACCCATAAGATCAGAGGTAAGACGAGGCTTATATTATAAGAACTCAGGGTCAAAAAGGTAAAATCTGCAGCCGTAACATATTTTAGAGTTGGTTTCCGTAGTCAATGCAGATTGCCCTGAGATTCAATGGCAAGGGGTACAACGCACGAGTTCTGGGGTAAATAATGGCAATTAAAATCTTAGCGACTGAATACCATCCTACATAAGTCGACTTTCACAATATGGCAATACTGTTAAGTAGCTGGGCAGATTGTTAACTATTTATGTTTCTAATTACAAGCATTTTGAGTTTACGCTGTTTTATAAACGTTTAAGCATTGCTTGATTACGTGCACTTTTTGGATTTGAGTTTCATTAGGCAATTTTTTGGATTATAGGTATATGTTTAGAATTCTTCACCCTCATCGGCTCTCAAGACCCCGAAGTTAAGAGCCGCCGAAAGCAATCTTCTTGATTCCACTGCCTCCTGGGTTAGAAAATAAACGAGGAATACTTAAAAAAAAAACTGTGCCGTTATTCAATTTTTTACATTTATTAACAAATTCGATATCAAAATCAACAAAGAAATTAGATCTTTTTTCGTGATCTGTCTAAGAAAATATTCTATAGAGTAAGGGGAAAAAGGAACTTGTCAGTGCTATAGTAAAACTTTAAAGTCTTGGAATATTTTCAATCGAATACCTCTCACGCACGTGACTTCAACATATTTTATAGTTTTTAAGACATATTTTATTGACAGTTAAATTATTTTTATTTAAGTACTGAAAGATACGGTGGTAGAAAATATTTCCTTGTTTTATAATACTTAATTGTCAAATATGCAAGTTTTATCTCCCACTTATTACAGAAGTTCTGTTGAAACTAGAGTAACCTACCTATCTTCTACACATTCAGTTTTAAATGTTTGGTTCCTAGAGTTTTTTTAATAAATACAGTAGCAATAAAAAATTATTCATATTTTTTTTTATTCCAACATTGTTTCCTCGTATTGCTACGCTTTTATTCCAACTCTTACTTTAGATAAACTAATTTTCATTCATTTAAATTGAATGTAAAAAACGGTTGAGATATAGAATTGTAGATAAATGTAATATTTTTGACAAGGGAAGAGAAACTTCCAAGAGTGATGTACACGCACTGCAGCGTCGCCTGAAAGTAGGCAAACCCGCACACCAAATTAGCGTTGCGGCCGTGCGTCGTTAAAAAAAAGGGGGAAATTAGTAAACAAGCACACGATCCATTTATTTGGTAAACTGGACGCAACGAACTCAGCACGTTACGTAGTAGGAATAACAAACCGCAAAGTGATGGACGGCTGATAGCCACATAAACAGCAAAACAACCTCAGTTTTATCTCTTCGAGCAGATGTTGCGTTTGTCGTAAAAACTTTATGGCGCATCGTTCCAAACGTTACACGCTCGTGTAAAACAGAAATCGGTTATATTGACTGCTGACAATTTTTACTCAACACGACCAAGCACAGTAAGTTTAAGGTCTGTGGAAATTTTGAGTTCTAAGCCTATGCGCATAAATCGTTTCATTTTAGGAGTGGAATTCGAACCATTTCCAATGTGGCCTCCTCGTCATGTCTACGGGATGCCTTACTTACCACAATGAATAGGAATGAAAATTAAATACTTAAGTGGTATTGCAGCTAAATCTGAAATTTGTGAAAAAAAAATGTAACCGTAATACAAAAATTTGTCAAACGGAACTTGAACACAGAAAGTGCACATGATAAAGCAATGCCAGAACATTTATTAAACGGCCTGAAGATAAAAGGCGTGTAATAAGAAACACAAAAGTTTAACAAACTGCCCATCCGCTACACGAAATTGCCAGATTGTACAAGTAAACTTATCTAAGACAGTATCCAGTGGCTAGGATTTTGACTACCGTTCTTTCCCCCCAGAATTCGTGTGTTGTTTCAACTCGTCCTAATTTCGTGAATGTAAATGGTTATAACTGTATTATCGAACGCAGTAATCTTGGATCTTTATTTGCGTATGTCTTCCCGCGCGCCTTACTTTCCAGCTTTCGTCATTTAACTTTAATGAATATGTAAGAGAGAGAGAGAGAGAGAGAGAGAGAGAGAGAGAGAGAGAGAGAGAGAGCGAGAGAGCAGTGGAATGATTTTCAGAGACGTAGTAGCCTTGCTCTAGAGTTCTAGACGATAGGCAACATGAACATATAAGTAATGCATTCGTCTGTTTATACCTCGAAATCTCTAGCTCAGATATCATTGACATACATACAACACATAGCAAGCAATTCGCTACAAATATTTAGACATCAAGATACTGAATGCAAACTGCTATCGTAAAGGTACCACGGGTAACGAAAAGAACTTACAAAGAGTTATTTACGTGATGTCTCAACATAAACTCAACTAGCTCGGAAACGTTATCATCATACAACTACGGTTCCATCAAAAGCTCAAAACATCAAAGCTACCTCCGTCAAATTCCATGAAAAACCATTTTTTCAATTTGGCCACGAAGACATGCAATAAAATAAAGCAAATATCCCGAGGTTTTTGACATAGTTTTCTTTACTTGGTACGAAAATGTTATGGTTTCAGTTGTAGCTGAAATTTACATGACTATTTTAATATTTCTTGATCATTTATTGTTTCTGCTTTCTGTTAACCAGTGTCACATTATAGATTTTTGTTACTGATACAGATACCTGTGAGTGGCGCATATCTCACTTGATTAGAATAGTGCAACATTTCAAATTAAAGATAAAGGTATGAATCGTATTCGGTGTGGACTCATCCAGAACTGCAGTTTTCCGACTGCTGTAACTTAAAACGATCCGACGTGTTATAAACGAAGTAAATATTCCAGTAACATTAATTCTAAACTGAAGAATAAAAAATGTGTTTTCTACATATATTTGCTAGAATCAAAAACTGTACACAATTTAGTCTACAGTAAATATTTCTTGGGGCATGGAAATTATTTTTGTAATCTTAAGTGTGTTCAAGCTTTTTTGTAGCGTATTAATTTATAAGTTTACGTGTGCACCTTCATTAGCATCTTCTTAGAATTATTTCTACATCCTGTACTTTTTCGACATACTTAAGGTATAGCGTATTTCTTTCTAAGAAAATTCCCAGGATTAGTTCTGTCAAACATTCACACTTTCTCATTGGCAAAAAACTTGCCCAGTAATATAGTTTTGTAAGTTCACAAGCAATAGCTTGAAAACTAGATGCGAAAACATTTCCGTGATATATTACAGGAGAAATTGAAACATTTTTGCTAGAAATTTTGTTTAATGTCGGTTAAGACTTTTGGCATCACAAAATCATTATCTGGATGTTTAATATTACACAAAACCATCCTTGGCGCCCAATCTTGGGTCATTTATTTTGTGAAAACCATGGGCAAGTAACATTAAAAAAAACTTATATTGTAATAATGGTGTCATATTCATATAAGCCGGATAGCTTTCAGAAAACCTCGTAATTGGTGGCATTCCTAGATATATATTTTCTACATGTTTCCACATATTCTTCTATTCTTCGTAATAACACAAAACTATTAGTCGTAGTTCACAATGGCACAACTCCTTTAAGTTAAAAAAAAAGTGTAGACTTACAAAATACCAATGTGTGAATATACCAATATTCGTACGAAATGTCCCGTTGTGCACCTGTCCAAGCAACGAGCTGGGAAGGAGCGTGGTCTTGAGAGCCGATGAAGGTGATTGAAGTGAATATGGAGCGGTGCCAGAATTGAGGGGCGAGGGAAACGGGAGATACCCGAGAGGACCCGCCGACCAACTGCATCGTCCGGCACGATTCTCACTTGCGAAAGTCCGGTGGCCCGGCAGGGGATTGAGCCCGGTTCACCTTGGTGGGAGGTGAGCGTGCTAATCGCTCAGCCACTGAGGCCCCAGCTGGGAAGGAGACCACAGACGACTTTATATAACATTAAATCAAATCGCAGTACCAGATTGGAATTCGTATGGCCTACTATCGAAGAATTGCGCTGAGAGCGACAGAAAATGTGGGTCCGGCGAACTTAAGAACATTCCGGAGTAATTAAAACAAACGTCAAGGAGCCGCCTCCGGTGCACGACAGGAACCAATCAAATTGAATTATTTCAACGCAGACACGTGGTAGGGCGCGAAGAGGGGAATCGGCCACGAAGGTTATCGAGAAGACAGTCGGCGACTTGTCGTCGGACTGAGCGGCCGAGGGTCTTGGAGCAGCAGCAGCAGCAGCGGTGGCCATGACAGCGAGTCCATGGTGCGAGGCCTGGTGAGTTCCCAGCTTATCATGATCTCTCTTTAATCATATCTGAACTTCCCCTATCTTCCTGTCAACTCCTTTGGTCGTCCTTCAACCTAGTAAATGCCTTAGAAAAGCCTTAATTAATTACTCTTCTCTTTTAACTTCACCTCCTGCTTAATCCCATCTTTATATATGCTAATAGTTTATGGTCCTAGCTGAGATCATAACAGTAGTTCTTCATGTACATGTCAGCTCAGTTCGAGGTACAACATTTTTTATTGTGCTATTTTGCAACGAAGAGACTCGGGTTTTTGCGAGGTTGCTGCACTCTAAGAAATTATTCAGAAATTTACCATACCAGTGTATATACTTAGTGAGAAAACAGGAATTGTAATGTTCTTCCCCTACACATTCATTGTAGCGTTCCTACAGTTGCTCAGGAAACAGTCAAACGTGTAGGGAAGTTCCCAACTTAGTATAGTAGCGATGCTAAACAAGCCTATATCTGCAAATTGATATGCGGTATAGTTAACATACGATGCATAGGTTTGAAAAGTCCATTACAGTTTAGGAAGTTCACCAGAAATTTTTTTACATTGTGCCATCTCTTCGAAAATGTGACTTGTGACGTTCACTGTGTTCTACCGTTGGAAATTAGAGAACTCTGGAGATCCCGACTGAACACGTTAACTTACAACAAGGAACACGCGTACGCAGACGAGCGAGGCTAGGCTCGTGCAAACCTTGAAAATCCAAAATCTGGAATGTATTAAATTCATTCTTGCAGTGAAGTGATTGTAACGTAAACAACGTCGATCAGGAGTGGATTAAATTTCCCATCCCACCCGGGCGATTAATCAGCCCGGATGATGATGAAGTCGAGTATCACTGTGCGGAAGTGGTTATGAAATAGCGCGGAACGAAAACTCTCTCATAAGCCCCGTCACAGGAGAGAAGACGGGGCCAATCTGCTGTATTGATTGATGATCCCCCTCGCTCCCCCCCTTCCACACCACCCTCTTGAACGCTCATTTAGCGAAGTACGGCGTGGATGAAACATTACAAAAGGGTCGGGTAGATGTGGGACGAGCCATGTTATAGCCTATCAGCGGTTTCTTCACACTTTTTGAATGAAACCTTTTGAAAATTCACACATTTGAAAAATCACACATAAGTATGCTAAGTGTCACAAGCATTTTAAACTTGTGTTAACATTAAAGTACCTTATTTTTGGTTAAATTTCAATTTGATATTCATTTTATCTTTAAATTATAAAATTACGCCGACCTCTTGTGGCACAGTCGGTTTGTACGCCACCGATGTGGAGTGCCGGAGGCTCTGGGTTTGAATCCCGGGTAAGGCACGGGTGTTAATTTAAATTAGGGTATAAGTTAGCCTGTAAACCGTCCCCTGCTAAGCTTTCAAGCATAAAATCGGGGGACGAACGCAGACGTTAAAAAGCCCTTTACATTACAATACAATATAAAATTGAATTTATATTTAATACGAATTGAAACAGTGAGGAAATAAGTGTGATGGTAATACCTAGTATGAAATAGTTCTTATGCAAAATATTATTACAATGAGTGCACACGAATGAGTTGTGCAATTTTTATACACTCGGATAAGCTTTGTTTGCATGGGGCGGGTGAATATCCTGGGAGCAAAACTTTAACAGGGCTTCAGAAATGCTGGAGGTAACCGTGAATGGACAGTATTCAGTTTATGTCCACGGCTCCGACGCGAAGCGCTTCAGCAAACTTCTGGGTCTCAACAGCTGTGCATATTGTCAGGAGCTTAGCCAACGCTTACTGTTCCCCTCCCCCCTCCCTCAAAGAGATGGCGACTCAATATCACAATGGTATCACAGCCCAACCCGGCCTCCCCTTTCGAAATGCCATCGGCACCTGCAGACCGTAATATAAAGTTTTGGCGCAGGTGGGGTTTGAACCCGTCGTGATGGAGGATTATTGCTGTCGTAAAATTCTCCCCCTATCCCCCTCGGGCAAGCAGTTTCCGAGAAACTTTCTGTCTGGATATTTCTCTCCGTGCGAGGGGTTCATTTTCGACGCCCCTGGTGTAAGGAGTAAATCCTTTGCAGAGCCTGGCGTTCCCGAATGCACCTCATATATCGCCGCGGGGCGGGTCTGTGCAACCTGAATGACAACCCAGATATTGAAAGAAAAGGGATATAGTGATCTATAAAACAAAAATAACAACATGTCATACAGAAAACACTGGGTCCTCGTTTTCACGATTATTAACTCGTTAATCATATGTAGCGAGGTAGTGATCTTTAAAAGAATCACGTTTCATACAGAAAACACTGGTGTTTTCACGATTATTATTAACGCGTTAATCTTTTAAGCAAAGAGAAAAGAACAGTATTGATTCGATCATAACCTCCCACGTGACAATTATTCTACGAGCACTGACGCGCTTTTCTATTAGTCGTATGCCCTTCTGCACCTAAGTGTAAGACTAATCAAAATGTTCACTTTACACAGTAACACAACGCGCGCCACAATATACAGCTACGGAGTACATAGCTACCCTCAGCACACACATTTAGGTCACTTAAACTGTTTACGTTTATCGAACTTTGTAATGTTTGAACAAGTCTTTGAACTGCATTGGTGTCATGTTGGTTTAGTGCCAAAAATTTGTCATTCATCGCCCATCGTCTGAGGATAATGAAAAACGTGTGAATCTACATCACTCGAAATTCGATAAGAATGCCTAATCAATGAAAACAATATCTTTCGGCTACATATTTGCACAATCATGAGCATTTTAAGCTTAAATTTGTGTTAAGCAAAATTGAAAACGTTATTTAAACACGATGTTGGGTTTCACCTGAAGTGGTTCTTGAAGTAATAGGCACGATATTTATGAAACACTACGAAATCCGATGCTTTGTTCTCCTACAATTAAAGTTTTACTTCTGGCATTAAAAAAAAAAATTATTGTAATCAATGGGCGAAAGACAAAAATAAATCACCTTAATATTTTTTCAACAATTATTTACAACTGTAGCTTAACCTGTTAGCGATATAGAATAATTTCTAAGAATGTTAAAACTTCATAGCAAAGTATTTTTTTGAATATAATAAATCTGTTATTGATTTTGTTAAAAAAAATTAGCGTTTTGCAGTTTAATTACACTCATTTGAAATATTTCAAAATCATGAAGATCTCTAGAAGCGCAGAAAAAATATTTTTACCACTTAAACGTCCTTAAATAAAGTATCTTATTACAACTCAGACTAGTTACTGAAGCACAAGTCAAGTCAGTCTAAGCTTTTGGGACGTGTGTTGTTGGCCCATGGAATCGAAACAGACCCCCAGAAGACCAAAGCAATAAGAAATTGGCAAAACCAACTGACCAAACTGAAGAGTAGAGTTTTCGGACTTGATATTTTCCTTCGACTTTTGGCTAGTTTGAACATGTTGTTGCTATATTTCTGGCTTAGGTTCCTGTAGCAAGAAAATTAAAAAATACAATTACTTCAACTCTCAGTTCTTGACTACCTTCGTGCCACCTATCAATTCGGAACAGGGGGAAAGTTTGCTATAGTTCATTCACGGTTACTTCCAACTTTTCTGAAGCCCTGCTAAGATTCTACTTCCAGGATATTCCTCCGCCTCATGCAAACAAAGCTTAACCAAGCCTACAAAATTACACCAAAGGGACTACACACCGCATTCGTGCGCACTTAGTGTAATGATATTTCGAATTAGAATTACTTCTGACTAAGCATTATCAACACACCTGTTTTCACACAGTTTTTATTTATAGTAATTATGAATGAAATATTATAACATATTGGTAAGCTATAAAAAAATTAAATTTAACCAAAAAAATAACGCATTTTTACGGTAACACGCTTGTGATACACCGGCATATTTAGAAAATAACCAATTACGTCAAAGATAGGGTGATTTTTCAAAGGTTAGATTAAAAAAGTGTGAAGAAATCGTGAATAGACTATATATTTAATATCTAGAGCTATAACAACATTGTGTAGCAAGACTTGAATGCTGCTCATATCGGGTTGAAAAATACAATTCCTTCAACTCAACGTTCTTGACTGCCTTAGATTGTGAATCGACCCTAGGAGAATGGCACGTAAAAAAGTCGCTTTCCTCCACCACGACCAGATCGGGCTTTCTCGGGTAAGCTTACTGTACGTATTTTGGCGTGTAGAATCTGTTCACGATAAATTGACAACCTTATAAATAAAAGTCACTGTTCCTACCTGCATGTATTTCAACGGGCGCACTGAGTGACATGATCCCAGTAAAGTTGGTGATGTTGGAAGGAAAAGTAGCTCCGTATATTGACTGCGAATAAAAAGTGTTACGTAACCATTTGTCACGACTTGAATTATTTCTCTCCCTTTTTTTAAATGACTCGAAGTGTAAAAATGAGCAGTTTTTTGCACTATTTACTTTTCTAATATTTTTCACAATTTCACTTGACCGACGCATGACTAAAGTGAGGAGGCCCATGACAATGTTAATTTTACATAATGCGGAAGAACACACAACGTGTATACAAGTAGTTTTTAAAGCAGGGCTTTCAAAAGGCCTCATTTTACCGTGAACAGTCTATAGTGGAAAAGACCGGATCATGATCAGACGGGACATCGCCTCGGAACACCCACGTTCACTCGACGTCACGATGCTCACATAAACACGCACCAGATTTGGACGGTCCTTAACATCGATATCTTGAGAACCTATGGGGTTGAAGTAGTGCGAGTATTGAGAAGCGCTGGGATGAAAAGGCGAGTGAAACGAGAGAACCCCGAGAAAACCCGCCGACCAGCGGCACCGTCCGGCACGATTCCAGAATGCAAAAATCCAGGAGCTACCCCGCCGGTAATCGAACCCGGTTCGCACAGGTGGGAGGTGACTAGTCTAGCCACTAAACCACCGCGGCCCCTACCAACACTGAAGAGCTGGCGAGTGATGGCGGGAAGGAGGTACTGTCGTCAGCAAACTGCAGTTTTTGGAAGTCGCCTTGTTTGCAGTTGCCACACTTGCTCACGGCCAGCGGCTGTTGCTGTGCGCCAGATACAAATAAGCCTCTCTTGGGGAGAGGGGGAGAGATTACCCTGCCTCGTAATTACGGCAGCGTCCTGCAGCCAGGACTTCCTGTCCGTCTACCACCCCCTTCGCGCCTGCGGGGACTTGTGGGTCTGGCATTACTGCCGGCAGTCGCCGAACCCCGGGGCGTGTTGTCTTCGTGGCGGGGCGTATCCTAGCAACACAAGCGGGGGAGGCAGTCCTTGCGGACAGGCACTCCTGCCTCGCGCCTGTATTATCCCAGTAGTCGGGTCCAGAAGTTCGACACTCCAGCCGTGTCCAGACCCGCTGTTTATGTTGTCAAGGGTGTTGGCCACGCACTATTCAACTTCAAGGAATTACGAGTGATTACTCTTTGCTCGCATCAAGAAAGTTTTCGAACTCATAGTTTTCGCGTAAATACATGTCAAAATCACAATTTTGCTGTTATAGAAATGTACAAACAATGATTACTAAAGTACGCGCATAAATGAGATAATTCACATTGAAAGAAGGTGCCAAGAGTTACTTTAAGACACCTATAAAATTGTACAAGAAAATGTTTTCGCAATTTCGATAAAACTGCTTAAAATAAATAAACTTTTTGCATATTTTTTATTTATGGCTGTCCCTGAATTGTTGTTAAACACCTTTTGCTAAGCATGCCATAAAATGAATTAAGTAAAGACTTTTCACTTGCCCTTTTTAAATTTTCTCCAAATAGTTTGATTATTTTATTTGAGCATTACACAAACAGTAAGAGTTTGACTTCAACGTGTCATTTTGCCAAAACCATGTAGTCTAAAAAAATCATCTCTGAGGAAAAAAATATTCCAGATAATGTCTACAACGTGATAAGTATGAGGTACAAATATAACATAACACATTTTTTTCGTGGTCAACGCCTTTGAGGCTACATTCTTTCTCCTAATGACGGTGCTGATATCAGCAGGAAGATATTTAGGAATCCGAACAGCCAATCAGTAGTCTTGATGGCGGAGCACTCGTCAGGAATGCCAGCAGTATAAACAATGTCGTCTTCTATGTCCGACGAGTTTGTTGTCATGACATTAGCAATGGACGCGTTTTTCGATGATAGGAAGATTAATTTGTAAAAATTACAGTATGGGCATTTATTTAAGGTGAAAATAAATCAATAGTCTCCCATTCTGAATATCTTCGCATTCTCAGCAGATAATAGCAATATTACAGTTTCTTGGTTAGAATTACCGTTTACCATCGCCATTTTCCGTCGTCTGCTACTGCTGTGATCACCTATCTTGCACAAAAATGGTCTCAGCCGTTAGGTAGACCGATCTCGCTGGCTGCGCACAGCCAATCTCTGTGTCCCAGCATTGAACTGCTTTAATGTCAATACGGCTAGCAAAAACGGCGTGGATTCGATTTGAGGTTGTAATTCGCCGAGCCTCACAACTTAATGTTGGATTCGAATAAATGACTATAAATTGCGCAGTACCAGCTCAGGAAGAGTGATGAGGAATCTAGAGAGGATAATACCATAATTAAGTTACCACAGTTATTTGCAAGTGCCCGCAAGGAATTATCGCGAAGGTGTCCTAATTTGATTCCGCGCGAATAATTGCTTCACGCGAACTCACCAAACTGGACCTTCAGTATGTAAAAACTTTCTCTGGCCTCCCGCGAGTGTTCGGCACTCAAGTTCTGAAGTTAACAAAACAATATTTGCAGGTCTTTCGAAGGCCTGCACCCCCAACTCCCGTCTATCTCCTCTCACTCGTTTTTCGAACTGTCCTATTACCAAGTGTTAAGTGTTTCCCGAAGGTAGGGTGGGAACTAATTTCGGCTCAGGGCGAACCCCTTACGCCTACAAGGAAGGGAAATCATGCAAGGAGACATGCGTCGCGGAAGAGAGGGACTGGGCAGCCATGGTCAGCGATTTGGGTCATAACTGTCTCCCTAAGTGTACTTATAGCTAGAACTACAACTAAGAAGAGACTGAGAAAATCCATCATAGACAACGTAAAAAACCAGTCGACAGGAAATAATTCAAAATTATTGCATGCATTAAATATAAATGCTACGGGGGGAAAGAAGGTTGGATATCATTCTTTATTAGAAGAGATTAAAGACTAGTAGAGAGGGGGCGCTGTATTTGGAACTCTTGTTGATTTTTACTATCCTAAACAGAGTGCTGGTGTATCCCTCTGGCGAGGGAAGTGGTGCTTTTGGGCCTCTTACCCCCGAATCCCCAGTAGCATCACTGAAAATTAAAAAGAATAGGAGTGAGCTGCCAGTGACTACTAGCAGTGCCAACAACCTCTGGTTTTTACAAGATCCGGGAGAGACGGTAGAGACCCGTGGAAAGGAAGGATTGTATAAACACCTAGGAGACCTAATACTAAGATACGACCTCGGGGACATAAATGTGCCTAATCTTAATGCTGTGCTACCTCGCAGCGAGCATACCTCCATGACCATGGGCTGTAACTGAGTATATTTTCACCCATAGTGCTGCGAGTGCGCGGAGATTCGCGTGTGGGGAGGGAGTTTCCTCTCACGCGCCCTGGCAGCCACAGGTACCTCCTTGCCACTCGTGTTGATGCGAGGATACCCGACTGGTGTCCTCTCGGAGCCAACCAGCGAGAAGGACCTTCTCAGACCCGCTTACACCATCCGTGATTATTCCCGCGGGGACAAATCTATTCATAAATGAAATTACTTAGTCTTCTCTGAGGAAGGACTCTAAACAACTAATTAACATTACCCAAAATACCATAACTTTATAAGATAATAATTATTCAATTGCGGCTTCGCCATTTACGCTTGTCACAATGTTAGAACACAGATTCGTAAACAAGTGATTTGAGGTGTTTGTATACTTCCTTTAGCCAATTTGTAATGCAGTTTGTTTAAATTCAAATACGTAAAGGTATATTATTAACATAATATTTCTTGTAATTAAAAAATTATAATATAAACAAACACTTTCATCATTGTTAACCATGTGACTTTGCGGTAGGTCAATGTTCGGTACATGCGCAGAAGACGAATAAGCGGTCTACCTCATCTTTAGTCTATGGTCTGAGCTGGAAGCGTAGCCTCCAACACAGGCGCCAAAACATCTCTCCTCGGCGAGTCATCAGTTGCATAAGTAAATAAAGAAACACTCGCCAGCAGTCTCAGCTGCAGACATTAGAAGAAGTAATACGGTCTAAATAGGTCACGTGAGAGTTAGTAACCGAAATATTTGGGATTTAGGCACCTAGTTTACGGAAATGGAGAAGCACGCTAAATCCTCAAATACTTCCGCAAAAGCGTTTTCTATTGTTTACGGCTAATGTCGCTCCCGTTTCCAAACAAGTTATTCAGATTAAAACCGGCAACAAACAAGGAAAATTTAACCTTGAAAGACCTACTGATTCGTATTTTTGTTGTTACCCACATGCCATTTGCTCCTAGGAAAGTCATATTTGATGCAGTTTTTGAATATGCATAGGAGATAAAGGGCGTTATGTCACCAATATGAAAATTCACAGGTGTGCAGTTTATCTCTACACCATCATGGCTCATACTACCTCCCTACTGGCTAAATCGTTTATTATTACGTGTATGGCTTTGCAACCCCGAAATAGCGCGTTAAATACAATAATACAATGCCAAAACCTTGGTTTTGTAAAATATACGTAGTCCCCTTTACCACCGATGCGCGCGTGCACGCACACAAACAGATAATTATTACACACGACTTCTATACGCCCTGTCAAGACACTGTTTTTTTTTTTCAGGTCACCGTCCCGTTTCCAATACACAGAAATTAAAATTAAAATTACTTACGCTTACAAATTCTAAACTTAGGAACAACCAATATTATTTGCATTTGTAATGTAAGGAAAATTACACAATTATTACACTTTCGTAGATTTGCGTGATTGTAGCACAGTTACTGCCTACCGAAATGGGAGATTTCAAATTGGTTTCGTGGGAAGGACGTAAAAAATACAAAAGAGCTTGAAAAATTGAGGCATAGCTAGTCTTCAACACCTAATTGAAAAATTTCTTGGAAGTTATACGTCAGTAATCACGTATGCCAATAATTTTCCACTGGATGAATGATAGGAAAATACTTAACAAAAACAAAACCGCCTAGACGATTTGGCTTTGGCGAAGATGGGATCCGTAGATTTGTAAACGTTCATGCTCTTTTGTATACGTTCAGTTTTCAGAGCAGGCAATACCTGAATCCTTCACTTTTAGTTATATTTATGTGCTCAGGCCAATGGCTTGTATATTGGGAGTGAACGTGTGACGTGTTTAATATGCAGTCAAAAATAAGAGCTCTTCACAATAAAGTGAGTGTTGTCTATCCTCCAGGGTGATCTGTGGTCAGGGTGAAATCTTGTTTGTACACGGTAAAGAAATTTTCTGGTAAACTTGCTAGTGTTATGGAAGTTTTTAACCTATACACTTTATGGAAACAATACCACACATCAAGCTGCATACATAGTAATATTTAGCGTTGCTACTATACCAATTTGGAAACTCCTCTACGCATTTGACTATTTCCTGATCAAATGTAGAAACGCTACAGTGAATGTATAGGGAAATCATTACCATTCCTGTTTTATCACTAAGCGTATACACTGGTATGGTAAATTCCGAATAATTTATTGCAGTGTACAGTCGGTTCGTCATTAATTGGTCTGTCTTGTGGTCGAACTTTGAGAACATAAATACTTACCTGAGTCTGCGTACTGTCCAGCCACCAGCCCATTGTCCATGTATGGAATGTTGGTTTCGCAGTAGCCTTGCTGTGTGTCATCTATATATAGGCTATTCACGGTAAAGTGAGCACTTTCGAGGCCATAGTTACATTTTACTTTCAGCCAGTTTTAATCCTTAAATCACCTTTTGAAATAAATATTACACCATGTAAGTAATAATCACAGTGTGTAGATTACACTTCACTCGAAATTTAACGTCAAAGGCTAAAATAAAATATATTTATTGACTATTATTCCCAATGAGAAGACTTTTAAAAGTGCTCACTTTACCGTGAATAACCTATATTTATATGAGAGCCTGCGAAATCACCGAGCGAGGTGGCGCGGTTGTTAACCTTCCGACTTTCATTCGGAAGGACTTGGTTCGGTTTCCGGTCCGCTCGTCCTGATTTCGGTTTTCAATGGTTTCCTGCAAACACTCCAGGCGAATCCTGGGATGGTTCCTTTCTACAAGCCGTAGCTGATTCCTTCCCCATCACGGCTTCTCTTAGTAGCTTGCTCCCTCTCTGATGGCCCTGCTGTCGACAAGACGCTATCCCTACCCACCTGCAACTGAGAGATCAACATTTCATGCAGAGTTAGAAGAGCTGGTGGGCTAAAAATAAACGTCATCTATATCCTGTCTACTGCGAAGTCAACATTACGAGCAGGAGCGAAGAGTGGACAGTATGCTGTAGGTACAGACTCGTGGTTCCCCGAAAAAAATTTATGCGTGCACGCTAATGGCTTTCCAAGGTTTAACATGAAAGTGAGTCTTACCTGTACGCTGAGCATAACAAAATGTCACAAAAGTGTGCGTGATAGGCCTATACTCAATCTACTGTAGTGAAAATTATAATTACATCACTAGTGAACTGAATTTCTGTAGCAAAAGAGAAATATGTAAATAATACATATAACGTGGAAAGTTTCCAATTTCTCGGTAAAGATACAGTAAAATGCTTACTCTGTTCAAATGTAATTTTTCAGTCCAAAACTCTTACACGTTTATTCGGCAAGAATTTGTATTATTTCTACACTTGTGCAAAGTGGTTTCAAGAAACAGCACGATTCAGGCAAAATTATCTCAGGTTTGTAATTAACCTCCTGTAAATGTAATTTTTTCTAAGTTTATTAAGTTAATTTTCACCAACTTGCCTGTACAGTATTCTTACGATCCCACAATTTTTCTTGTATATTTACTAAATTTGTACATTTACAACTTCCTTGCGAATATAAACCTTCTATAGGTAACGGAATTCAGTCATTTTAATCTCGGAATCCACGATCTCCAGACTAACTCAGTCTTCGATGACGTCACATGTCGATCCTCATAAATACCGCATTAAGTCTTACGACATGAAAATTATGGGACACATTAACACGGAACATGTTGTAGGAAACATTGTTCTTGGAAAATTTAATAATTATTATAAGCTCCCCATATGGTGAATTTCGTATGTGTAATATACAATCACGAGGAGTTTAATTAGCGTGAACTGCCTAGCAGCGTGTAGCAGCATCTTTTGTCCTCACGATACCGGTGATGTGGCGAGGTGCGGACTCCGCAAAGTACCGGAAGCGGTTGACAGCCTTACTGCTTGATACATGACCGCGGCACAGCCTCCCACAATGCATAGAAATTGGTCGGAGCAGGATCCACGGCACGTGGATCCCTCTCGCCGCCATCCCAGATGTGCTCGATATGATTGAAGTGTGGTGACCTCGAGGGCCAAGCAATCAACCCCACTCTGTCACAGTTTGGGAGCGGCGTGCCGGGGCATAGTCTAACTGTAGCTAAAGGTCCTCTGCAGGGTGCTGTAGGAGTAGAAATAGGCGCACATGATCTCTAAGGAGGCCCCTGTATAGTTTGCTGGATAAGGACAATGGTACGTGTACCAGGAGATCCGTTTCATCACACGCAAACAGTCCACATGCGAGGATACCACCACCACTACTGGCCTGAACCGTACCCTGCTGACATGAGGGATCCGTCGCTTCGTGTGCCTGGCGACGCTGTACCCTGACCATCGGTGTGTACCAGAGTGTACCTTGACTTGTTTCCCCATTCATAAAAGGTCCAGTGACTGTGTCCCCGCGCCCACGTCGATCATCGAGCTTTGTGACGTGCTGTGAGTGGAGGTACCCTCGTATGGCGGCGGCTTCTGTACCTCACAGCGGGAAGATGGTTCTTGATAGTACGGCTAACCACACGTCGTCGTGTTTCAGAATTGTATTAGAGAGATATCTGCTGCACCGCGGCCTGTCTATCCGCTGTTACCAACAGAGCTAACAGACAACGACCTCTGTCATCGACACGATGTATGCCACGCAGTTTCCCCAGGCGGTGGTGGTTTTACCCGTCTCCATTAACTCAGTGTCTACTCTTGGGACGGGTGTCCTGTGGAAATCCCAGTGTCTTCACGACGTCGGAGATGGAGTGTCAGGCCCCAACGATCTGGACACAATCAAATGCGCTGACATCTTGTTTCTTCCGCGTTCTGTGCTCAAATGGTTAGTGCAATATCTGATAACATCCAAGTCATGGGCGGCTGGGAATTATTCCATTCTTCGACAGGGTGCCACGACAACATTTCTCTAACATGGCAGGTGCGTCTATTTTAACTGCTCATGAGTGTAATTGGTCAGAGCTCGTGTTAATTATATTATACGTTTAATTAATCTCTTCTTTTATTCCAAAGCAACCAAATTGTCCTACTTATATACTTATCTAACCTCCATCTTCGCTTTGTAGTGTGGTTTGATGTAAAGCTTAATTAGTAAAATAATATGAAACATCGTACTTCAGTCAGAGCTGATCAACGTAAATAATGTGCCGTAAGACTGAAACGTACAAAATGCAGGCGAAGCCACTGTAATTATATTAAGTACAGGCGCAAATAGTTGTTATTATGTATTCTACCTTACTTCATTGTTTATTCGTTTTGGTAATTGGTTAGTCTCCTCAAATAATGAATCATGTACATATAGTATTGATTAAGTGCGAAATTGCGTTTATCGTTCTAATAAAAAGATACTAATTGCCTACAGTCACGTCTGAGGGACGTGACTGAAATGCATTTTAAAAAAGGGGATGGAGGGGTGCTCTTCTTTGGCGTGGACCAGAAATAGCCGTCTGACTTGCCACTGTTGTAAGACACTTGGAACCGATTTGATCAGGCCCGCTCCGCCTGGAAGGTCGCAATGGCGACACCCCCCCCCCCCCCCATGTTGTCTCAGCCTTTATATAGGACAGTTCGCAATTAGACCGACAAACTTCGGGAGGTGATTCTTCATGGAAAAAGTAAAAGGAAAACATATGTGACACTTTATATCTAAACCAAATATTAAGGGAGGCATGGGCCTTTAAAAAACACGGTTTTAAACCCTAATTTTGCAAAATATCGGTAAGGAAGTAAAATATAATCTCGGATCATTATTGTATGTTATCGGGACCTTCAATGTAAGAGCTGATATTTTACACAAATACGGTTTAAAATCTAGTTTTTTTTTTTATACGTAGGTCACAGAATGCTTATACGTATATTACACGTCCATCGCGGACCGTAATGTTATCGCAATCCCATACGAGATCGCTGGAGGCATTCAGACATCAAATAGGAAACTTATTGAAAGGCTCTATCAAAGGTGGATACAGATTCGATAAACGTTTAAAGCCCCCGTGGGCATATTGAGTGTATCCTCCTATCCCAAATCATCTGAGGGACCCAAGGGCTGTTGAAGGAAGTGGTAAACAGCACAGGATCCGGAAAGAGAAGAGAAACGAGACACAACTCAAACGTACACATAACACAAGCAATAGAAGGGACAGGGGCAGACACCAATATTTTCTGTATTCAAAAATAAAAAGGCATTACCTGATAATTTTACAAATGTTAAATTTCTTACACAAGTACTTCTTTTGCAAGTGAATCGCATCACTTTTGCAGGTTTGCTGAATGTGCGTATTTTTTTTATTTTACGCAAACGTCAGTTCCAGTTACAAAATATTATCACTGTTTGCAAAAGACACTATCAGAACTTAAGGCATGCGGATTCGTAGGCATGTATCCCGTTTGTTTCTCCACGTACCGCAGTTACTTTTCCTTAAATGATATGAGAGCTTCTATTGCATCTGATGATCAATTCGTAATGCTGTCTTTAAGTGTTTCTATCCACATGAGTTATCTTTGTTATGTAAGGAAAGCCTAGAAGTACATTTAAAATGTGCAGATTTGAATAAAATTTGAAGATGGAAGTAGATCAAAATTGACGTCATCATCTCTGATAAATCCTACATTACTATTAAACGCTTTTTTAGAAGAAAAAAACTCTTTCATTGATAACAATGGCTATCTGAAGGATAATTGTAGCTTTTTATAAATGAATGCCCACAAAAAAACTTTCACCATAGCTCCAAAAAAATGAAACATCTACATCTGCCAACAAAACAGGACACTATTTCAATAGCGATGTATGCAAAACGTCGGATATGCGGCTTCTGCATCCCTAGCCTGGTGGAATTGTGAAAGGGTGTTTCAACATAATGACGAGATTTCGAAAACTAAAATACGTTTTGTGATACCATGAAACCATGGGCAATGTTTAAAGTACGCTACAATGCCAATACCGTTTCAAATATTAATTCCGAGAAAAAAAAAATATATATATATATTTTTTTTCTTCAAAATTTCATTTACATCAATGTTCTGCCGACTGCTCGTTATGAAAAATACACTGACGACAGCGAACCGCTGACTGATAATTCTGGAAGAGGCCTATAGGAGCCACTCACTCACCAACCATCCTAGGTTAAGTTTAAACTCCATAACCACTCAGTCAACTAGTATTATAGGATAGCTTAGGTTAGTTAAAACCTCAAAACTACAGGCTAGTTTTTAAGATCGTGTTAGTTTGGGACTGTGTGTTTTAAAAATAATACGTTAAAAACGAGTAACTGCAGTGATGATACCTGCCAATAAACGAATACGCAGTAATCACGGTCTTAGCGGCACACATGTTCTCATCGGTGAAGTGAAATATTGAACAGCAAAGTTATTGGCTGTTCACAGTAAAATGAGCACTTTTGAAAGCCCTGCTTAAGATCTACTTGTATGCACGTTATGTCTTCTTCCGCCTTATGTAAAATTATCATTGCCATGGGCCTCAGCACTTAATTCATGCGTCGGCCAAGAAAAACTGTAAGATTATTACGAAGGTAAATATTTCTAAAATATCCTCATTTTTACACTTCTATGTATTCAAAAAGTAGAAAGGGAACGAAATACTAATTTAAGTTATCACAAATGGGACTACTTCGTATCTATCGTTACCAACTTTACTGGCCGCATGCCACTCAGTGCGCCCTTAAAATATTAACAGGCAGGGGCAGTGAGTTTTTCCTTATGTTGATTTCAAAGGTACTCACTTGATCGTGAACTGGCTTTACAATCATGGCGCGTGTGAAAAATCAGAAGAATGCACCAGTTGGAGGGGGGGGGGGGAAATAAACGCGTACAATAGGGAAGAAGAAGCCCAAAATAGTGCTTTCGAGCACAGACAGTCTACCAAAAACATCTGACGTTTAGTACATTACATCTCGTCTGGAACGCAAACTGAAAAAAATTCAAAAACGAACGAGGGTATGTAGTAACATGATTTAAAGCGGGAACTCAGAAGGAACGCCTGCGAATAGCGTTTGTTTGGAATCACTGATATTCATTCAGGAAGTTTTTTTCGGAAGGAATTTAGGGACACACCTACATACATAACAGTTTTCAAGTACCCGTACTTCCAAAACGGATTTCTTTCTCTGGTGGAAAACGGGGGGGGGGGGGGGGGGCTGTGGAAGGGCCAAGAATAAAACTAAAATCGACAAGACTTGTTGTGTAAATAAGGGCGAGGTCTGTAGCGGCAAGGATCGGGCCACTCGCAGATGTCAACAAAGCAGTTATAAAAACACGGGACTTTAGTGCGGCGTAATGGCCGAAGTTTCCCCTCCCTTGCAGTGTGTGCTGGGCTACCAACAGCGCCGCTAATGCGCAACTGCTGCATCCATATCTCAGGGCGAACGACTGGAGTTTGTAGTAAGGTTTCCGGAGCAGATGCGATCGGGATCCCATGGCCCTTCATCTCTCGTCCGGTTTGCTCACGAGGCATCTCGCTCACTGCGGGAGTTCGTGGCAATGGGTGTCGAGAACTGCTATAGGCTGTTCGCGGCAAAGCGAGCACTTTTGGAACCAACCTTAGAAAACAGTCACTGCTCCCACCTGCAGATATCTTAACAGGCGCACCACGGGACATGCGCCCAGTAAAGTTGGTAACCTTGAAGAGAAAGTAGTTGAATATCTCAACGCCAAATAAAAAGTGTTAGGCAAGCATTTGTAATAACTTAATTTATTTCTTCCGCTTCCTGTTCTTTTTACGCGACGAAGTATAAAAATGAGCATATTTGTAAAATATTTATTTTTGTAATAATTTCACAGTTCACTTGACCGCCGCATGAATAAAGTGATAAGACCGATGTCAGTTTTAATTTTACATAAGGCGGAAGAAGACACAACGTGCCTACAAGTAGATCTTAGGCAGGGCTTTCAAAAGTGCTCATTTTACCGTGGACAGCCTATAGCGGTTACTGCAGCGTTTACAGTCGGTTAATACCGACCGGCATGTTTGGGACAGCTTAATGTTGGGCCGAAGTCCGTGCGTTCGGAAATCATCCAAAGCATGAATATTTGATTTATTTACGTATTTTATTGGGCATATTACTGACCTCGTTCTGTTGGGCCGAAGTCCGTGCGTTCGGAAATCATCCAAAGCATTAATATGTGGTTTATTTACGTATTTTATTGGGCATATTACTGACCTCGTTCTCAACAGACGGTCCTAAACAATTCTGTGGGACATCAAAAGAAATAGCCAACGTTTTACTTGGCAGTGCCTGCAGTTGTGGCTGACAAATTTTTTCTTGGCTCCATTCCATTTCAAATACCACAAATCATCCCCCTCCAATTTTTTTATTAAATTCTGCGCTTTCCTGCCCGCTGCTCCTACATGCCATACATTTGCTACAAAGGTAGACAGGTTATGTTGTTTACCCTTCAATAATGTGTGAAACAGGAATACCTCTTATGTTATTGCAGGCGTTATTACAACTTAACTGCAATGCTTTAGACGTCGGAAGTTTCTTGTTGGCAACAATGGAAGAACCGCGTGTTCCGGTATCACAAACTAAAACAAAGACATGCAATCAAACGGCTGCAATTGAGATGAAACAGCCTGATCCGAAATGGGAGTGATCTCATGCAACGGATTTGTTTTTTTTTTTTTTTTTTTTTTGTTCTTTCAAAACAAACTTTAATTGATATTATGACCGTTGAATTTGTTGTAAATTTTTCCAAGCGCTTCGTCTATATTGATTTATAAATTAAGAGAACTGGCCACATTTGTCATCAGTCAAGGACGATCTGTAAAGAAATACTACTTTTTGTCATCTAGAAAATAATTAATAGCAGTGGTTTTTCACAGAGAATATTAATGATGTAGACGTTTTAACGGCAACACGCGCGTTCGATGACTGAAACAAATTCACAAAATATAGCGAGATAAATCTCTGCATAACTTCTTTGCCAATAGTTATAGTGGAGTAATCTGTAGTTGGTATAGTGTTTGAGATAGTTATATCAATATGCATACGAGTTTGATTCCTTTGTAGTTTCTGATCGATTCTCTTGTTTCATGCTCGTAGGGTCGTGATATGAAGATCTTCGAGCGACCTTCAACTGAAGTCACCACCAAGGTTTGAAGCCAAACACAGGATTCCTTAAGACTAAAATTATCTTGCTGGTAGTTAGACGGACGTCACCCAGGTTTTTGCTACTTTCTCCGGGTGCTCCATTTTTTTTGCCCCTTGCGCATTCCTCCTTTCCTTCACATCCTGTATACGACATTCTTTAGCCTTGCCTTGGAGCACCACTGTCTTCTATAGGCTGTTCACGGTAAAGTGAGCACTTTTATAGGCACTCCCAATAGGCATTAACTTCTAATAAATATATCTTATTGCAGCCTCAGGTATTAGATTTTGAGGGTGGTGAAATGTATACGCTGTGTTTATTGATCGCATTGCAATGTTTATATTAAAAAGCAGCAGGAATATGGAAATTGGTTGAACGGAAAAATTTAGAAGGGCCTTAAAAAGTGCTCACTTTACCGTGAACAGCCTATTCATAGATGTGTACATGGGCCGGTTACTCATTTGTTTTAAAACTCATCTAGGTCACTGAACTGGTTGCTAGTTTTGCCGCCAGTGAGATGTTATTACGAGTGTCAATTTACTTGTGTTTGGAAAGCGTGGAATATCGCCTATCGCCGAGTGAACTTGGACTGTTTTGACGCTTACCATATGCTCTGTGAGACAGTTACTGTACAGTTACGTGATCACGTTTGAGAGCCCATCGTGCCTCTTCCGGAGACTTGTAAGCATGAGTGTGGCCAAGGGACGAACGTGAGCACTTTCGGAAGTTCGCCTTAAGATCTACCTGCATGCACGTCACGTATCCTTCAGCCATTTGTAAAATTAACATTGCCATGGGTCTGATCACTTTATTCATGCGTTACTCAAGTGAATCTGGGAAATTACGAGAAAAAAGTATATATTTTACGAATTTGATAATTCTTACACTTACATGCATTAATAAAAAATAAATTGAAAGAAATCGTTTCAGTATTCACAAATGACATGGAACTACTTTACCTCAATAGTTACCAACTTCACTGGGTGCTTATCAGCAAGTGTGCCCGCCAAAATATATGCAGGTAGAGACAGTGAAATCTTTCATAGGCTGATCTTAAAAGTGCTCATTTAACCGTAAACATCTTATAGTATTGTTAGCACAGGCTGTTCGGGGTTAAACTCAGCACTTTTGAAACCCCTGCCTAGGATCTACTTTTCTAATAATTTTGTGCGTTCCCGCTGTATGTAGATTTGTACTTTCCATTGATCTACTGACTTTATTCATGCGCTAGTCGAATGAAAGCGTGAAATTGTTAAGTAATTAAAAGTGTTGCTAGAATTCCAATTCGTTCAGTAACTGTATAAAACAATAAAAAGATAACCTTGATTTGCTATAGTTAAAAAAAAACATACACTAGCAATATGCCAAGACTTAGAACAATTTTAACATATATCGCTGCCAACTTAACTGGCAGAGTGATCGCCAGTGTCTACAATATCATGCAGCTAACAGGCTGCGATTTTTTTTCCAAAGGTTGATTTCAAATGCCCAAGTTAGTTCTCAACTGTCAATTTGTTCAAGGAGTTGTAAAATTGTGAACATTTGACAACCACTAGAATAAAAAATGGAAAGTATGCATTTTTGTCTTCAACAAGCAAGGCGAACATGGGTAAGAGCAGACTACCACTCATTGGAAATGGGCACATCTGTAGAACCGGCCAGCTGTTAGAACAGTTAACATGAGACATGACATAGATATGGAATATAAAGTAAAAATAAGTGGCAGCACCCTGAAAAACCCGTCCACACGACTGTTGTTGCCACCGCGCTCTCCACGCCACGATCCCCCGTAAGTTAACAGTTACAATTGTTCCATTGCTTTTTACCTTTGGCTAGCTGTGGTAATAATTCTGGAACCTTCTCCGCTGTTATTAAACCGGCAAGTGTTGTCTCCCACGCATGTATGCACACAGCACTGCGCTCTCAACCTCCTCAGCCTCACCCCCACAGCAAGTCTTCGAAGACAAGTTTACTTTAGTAATTTTGCTCTCCCATCCGTTTCGCCGAACCCTCTCTTTCTACCTCCCGCCCTTTCTCTGCCTTTCGTGCTCTCTTTTTTCTCTGCTCCAAAGAAGGCGAGAGGGGAAGTGAGAAATATGCTAACGAAACGCAAGATCTGACGTAGATGGAATGAAGGGAGTGGGTAAGTTGGCAGAGGAATTGAAATTGCTGTGTGAGCAAACACGAGGGGGGGGGGGGGGGGAGAACTGCTGATCGCCATGATGCCGGAATCACATAGCCCTGACGAGCACAGCACGACACGACGAAAACCGCAACCGCGACCATTTTCAATGTGCCTGCACGAACTTTCAGCCCAACAGTTTACTGACGCGACACGAGTAGAATATTTCGGATCCATTTAGAAGGCGCTGATTACCTACGCTAGCTTCAAAGGCGGTGGGCAGTCAGGAAATTTGGAATACAGGATGGTGAAAAAGATTTATAGCTAATGAATATAAAGGTACAATTATTATTTATAAGAGTTCAAATATAATAATTTTCATATTTGTTCTCTTTTAAGCAACGTATTGTCCATTGTAGGGAAAGCTTATCATATAATTTAATTTCGCAAGGTTTCGCACTCTGTGCGTCGTGCTGCACGACACGACGAAGAATATAAATATTTCCTAATCTAAAACTGCTGGTCGTACGACAGAATTGTTGGGCTTACGTCAGATCTATCTCGTGCTTTATTGGTTGTTTAATTTTAAGTGTCGGTTCGTGCTTGCAGTGTCGTGCTGATCGGGGCTGTATGATTCCGGCATAAGGGGCTAGAAGTCAGCGATGTCAAACGTGCAAGTACTCTCGTACGCGTCCGAGGAAGCATCGTTTGTCGTACCACTTTGCATCAGCATTTCCGTTAGGTTACTTATTGCTTGTTTTTTTTTTCTCATTTCATTGTAACTGCATTGTTCGGAGGGTAAGCAGCACTTCAAGCACCAACTGGCTACACTTTGTTTTGATAAATAAATATGTATTTGATATAACGCAACTGCAAAGCAGAAAGTTTTTTCCAACTATTTTTTCTAAACTAATTACCAGAATTATTTTTGTAATATTACAACCAGATAGATCAAATTTACGACACTTTCCTGTGACACATATAAATTTAAAATATTTTAACAAACAAATCCTGTATACTTATAGACTTCGTGTTCATTAAAAACACTGAAAAAAAAAACACTGAAAAACATGATAAATGTTTCAAATGCCATTGTGAATGCCATAAATACTTCACTAGCAATGCTAGAGAAAGAAATATTTTAAGGATTTAGTATCCAAATAATTTTTTGTAAAACCTACAAAAAATTACAATGGGAAATACACTCTCAAGTAAAAGCACTTTCATTGCGATCAGTATTTAAATGAATTTTTCTTCGTTTCCTACGTTGGTTGCCTTGATAGTAAAGGCCTGAAGAAATTACACTTAAAGCCATTGGTGCATGAAAGTAGTATATTTATATAATTGTTGTCATAACTTGTTTTCCAAAGGGTTTGTCGAAACTTTTTGTTCCACAAGACGTATAACTTTTAGCACCTTCTTACGTTGTTAGATATTCACTGCCGTCATTATTCTCGGAGCACTGATGGGAGAAAATAAATAATTCTAGTTTTCTTATCTGCAATCAGTGCTCCGAGAATAACGAACATAGTGAATTTGTAACAATGTAAGAAGGCGCTAAATGTTGTTATTTACGTCTTGTCGAGCCAAAAATTTTGAAAAATCCTCTGTGAAACAAATTATGACAAAAATGCATAAATATGCTACTTTAATGCATCAATGGCCGTAAATTGTGAATGCAGTTCACAAACACCTTTGCCATTAAATTAGAGTAGGGGAAAGCAGGGTTAAGTGGCCACTTTACGGTAATATGATATTTAAATCATCTACTTTAAACAAGTAAATATATAAAATCACTCTTCATACAGATTGTAAAAACAACTAAACATATTATCTGTTAAGTGTTACAATTTTTTTTTTAAATTGAGTTTAAAAAAATGTTTTTACAAAGTAGCTACTTTGCCCTGCTATGTCGCGTCAAGCGGCCACTGGCTGGCCACTTACGTTCTTCGCGTTTATCGGTTTCTTCCCTTTTAATTTTCCAGTGCAAAATATGCTCGTCTACAATGTTTTGTAGCTACTCGACTGTATAACTTGTTCGCGCTTTTTTTTTTGGGACAAAGTGCAAGGAGGCAAAGAGTAAATCACGACGTCTTCGCAGCACCGACTTATATCAAAACTCTTGACCTGTTTACACGGACAGGCGTCTGGATCACAAGAATTAAATAACAAAGTCATAACAGAGCAAGAGGAGGGGTTGCGAGGCGAAAGCGTGTAAGGCAGTGTTGCCAACCTAAAAACTAGCAAATCGTCTACTTGCGTTCGGAAATTTGGCAACAAATAATGAGATTTACCTGTAAACCTGAATAATTGTCCACAACTGTTCATAATAATAATAATAATGATATAATAATAAATTTCATTAATGAAAATACTTAAAATTCATTTTGAAATGACTTAACTACAAATTTATTTAACATGCATTTTACATCGCGCTAACTAATTATAACAGTGCATTTGCGATATTAATACTATGTATGAAATACAGAGGTTACAATTAAAGTTATTTACAGTGCATTTGCCAGTGTCGGGGCACTTGCAAGACTGTCGTCCTAGTGCCTGTATGCAGTTTATTGAAACAGGAAAATGTCATTGTTAAAGATGAAAGTGGAACATAACACTCGAGCATTTCATTAACACTTAGCCCTTTAAAGAAGAAATACCAGCCTTGTTCAAAACTTCGCAAACATATTGTGTCACCATACTGTGAGAACTTCTTCCTGGGGAAATCCAGCACCCCATACAACTGTCAAACTCACATGGTCAACATTGGTGGACGTGTTTGTTTTATACCTTAATTCTCAAAATACTAACACAATTGTATTATTATTAAATACTTTAACCAGTTTTAATTTAATCGAACTGCATTACACAAATTGGTTAAAGGATGTTCACGATAAAGTGAGCACTTTAGAAATGAACCTTACAAAAATGCCACTGCCCCTGTATGCATATATTTTAATGGGCGCACTGAGTGACATTCGCCCAATGAAGTTGGTAACGATGGATGTAAAATTGTTCCATATCTTAACGTCGAATCAAAATTGTTATGTAACCATTTGTGATAGTTTAAAGTATTTATTTCGCTCTCTATTTTTTTTTAATGCATCGAAGTGTAAAAACGAGCAGATTTGTATAATATTTACTTTCCCAATAATTTCATGTTTTACTTGATCGGCGCATTAATAAAGTTATGAGGCCGATGGTAAAGTTAATTTTACATAAGGCGGAAGGATACACAACGAGCACCCAAGTAGATCTTTCACAGGGCTTTCAAAAGTGCTCATTTCACCATGAACAGCATATAGATGAAGTATGCAAACACCTCGACGTACTTGTTTACTAAACAGTGTCCTAACCACAAATCTTATAGACTTCGTTTATGACAGTCTTATTGGCAGGTGAGCAGTTCGATGGCGGTACCCGGATAATGGTGTTGCGCAATTGGCGTGTTCACTTTACCCCATATCCACGCTACGGTCGTGACCCCCCGAGATGGAGACGTCGGCATTACCTGGCGGGCGGATGCTGTGCTTTATCACGTCCCCTGGGACGCACTCTCGGAGACGCTTATAAAACAAGGCCGAGGGATGCTGCGAGCGCTGTGCCGGCCATTGCCCGCCCGCCCGCCGCCGGTCCATCCACCAGCAAACAAGACAGCTTTTATAGCCGGCTATTACGTCGCTTGCCTCTTACCCTTCCTTATTGGGCCGTTCCTTTCCTTCCACCCCCGCGATCTAAACACGTGTCCTAGGAGAAACGCTGTTATGTGCATCGCAGGTTTTACGAGCGTCCACGGGAAATGGCTCCCCAGATTTTACTGCTTCTAACAACAATACTCCTTTTGTTTCTGTATACTCGTTTGTCAAAAAGCATCCTGTCACAAACGGACAATGTTAAAATTTTAATGTGATAGATAAACGTTTGGTTTGGGGACGCAAGGTTGTTTCCAATTTTAAGATTTATGTTATACGAATTACGAGTGTTTTTCGTTCGGTGATTAATTTGACTTATTGATGTATTTTAGAATAATAGTGGCATTGACTTATTTACGATCACTGATATGTTTTTAAACCTCCAGTGCATAGCAATTCCACTTTTACTTGCTGGTCTGCGCTCTTTTAACCACAAAGGCAAATTCGCATTTACTACTTCAGCCCTATTCAGGAGCCAAGTAACATTCTATGGAGGAGGTGAGATGTAAATCTACCACATAGTTTTTTTTTCTTTCTTTCTTTCTCATTTTACCACTTTACGCTTAAATTCTCATAAAATCCTTTTATGAAAGAATCGTAGTCGAACTAGTGAAAATTGTTTTCAAATACTATCACGCCGTAATACCTCCCGTCGAGATCCTGGAACTCATTCTTTCCGACTTCAGGACAAAATTAATTCTTTGCCACATTATACATTATTTTCTATACTGGATGGGGCTGAATTCGAACTGACAAACTTATTGAGGTGATGTCTTATACAAAATTAAGGGCATAATGTATGATACTTTCTATCTAAACAGAATTTTAAGCGAGAGATAGAACCTTGAAAATCGAGTTTTTTAATTATGCTTTTAGGAAATATCGGAATAAAAGTGAAATTAAATTACAGTTCTCAGAGCACTGTTTTAGGTTATCGGGATCTTCAACCTAAGGTCAAACTGTTATTAATACCTTCCACCATAATGAAAATAACATGGATGGGAACCTTATTGCCCACGACTTCCTTGTCATCAGCATCTATGAATGTTTGACGCTGGCCTATTGAACTGTATGACCTAATTATCAGCAATAAGCTACTGATAACTAAAGAGCCTACTTTCCTCTACATGGTAGCAAATAAATTTTAGTAAAGTTTTTGAAAGTTTAAATGGTAGGTAGATATTGACGTCTCATTGACAGCAATATCATTAGAGATTAAACCAGAAAGATGTGAAACAGTACAAAGAAGTTTAAAGTACACGAAAGACTTACCCGGGGTTCGAATTCAGAAAAAAAAAAAAAAAAAACTTGTGAAATTAAGCTAGCTTGCAATCGACTGCATCACGGAGGTAGGATTCGGATCATCAACCGAAGACCCGAATGAACTTGTTGATAGACTCAGATATTTGATTGCAATCGACTGCATCACGGAGGTAGGATTCGGATCATCAACCGAAGACCCGAATGAACTTGTTGATAGACTCAGATATTTGATTGCAATCGACTGCATCACGGAGGTAGGATTCGGATCATCAACCGAAGACCCGAATGAACTTGTTGATAGACTCAGATATTTGATTGCAATCGACTGCATCACGGAGGTAGGATTCGGATCATCAACCGAAGACCCGAATGAACTTGTTGATAGACTCAGATATTTGATTGACCTTTTAAAAACGTGGGTATGACATGCACATTGTTGGGTTATCTTCAATCATTAGTAAACTAAAATAATAAATAATAAATATTTATTATAGAATAATTGCTTTTTCTTTATTCTTGTGTGTGGTACCCTTCTATCAGTATTAAAGTTTTTAATAAGAAATATATATTTAAAAAATTATGCATGGAGGTATACTGTTGAGTGGATAAATATGTATTTTTTAATAGGAATAAAAAATCACAGATTTTCCTATGCCTATAAATACCAGTGTCGACAGTTCGCTTGGCAGCGGAATCAAGACATTATCGCCGCCTATGTGTTGAAAATAGAATACAATATGGAGAGCGCCGACAGCAAAACCTATACTTAAAAAATATAAACAAATATGGCTGTCGCCTGGTGGCTAAATCGATAGCTCGCCTGGTGGGTAAATTAATACTCTAGTGCCACCCAGGTGATGAAAAAATATGAAATCGAAGACGGCGTCCTCCAGCAATGCATAAACAAATTACAAAGGAAAAAACCAAGATTGATGTATACGACGGAATGAGTATGGTTGGAGGCCTGTCGACTAATTAACCAATAAGAAACAATGGAAGTGTAGGGAAAGGTTATGACAATGTGATTGATGTGGAGGAGTGTCAGTCGTCTGCTGGACATGGTGGTCGGAAAACCTCTGGAAAAGTAAGTTTCTAAAATAAGTTTATAATAATAATTTAAAATAAGTTTTTATAAACTTTAATTAATTTTTTATTAAATTTTTTATAAAAAAAATGCTGGAAATTTTTTTGGGGTCAAATTGGAAACAACCTTGCGTCCCCAAACCAAACGTTTATCTATCACATTAAAATTTTAACATTGTCCGTTTGTGACAGGATGCTTTTTGACAAACGAGTATACAGAAACAAAAGGAGTATTGTTGTTAGAAGCAGTAAAATCATACAATGACTAATTACGTGATTATTAATCGGGGAAGCTTATATGGAATAGCATAATTCTAATTACATAAGTTATAATTAATTACCACATATCACTACTATTGCCACTGTAAGGAGTTCCCTTACAGTTGTTCCTCACTTATCATCTCACTCATTATTCCTTTATCTTACTTGTTTCTTCATAAATTAACGTATCCTTAAAATGTCCATCCATGCATTTTTTTTTTCAATTTAAAACATGATTTTATTAAGACTACGTCACAAATGGAACTTCGTTGCAAGATGTTTATGTGAAACTGCAAAGTTTATCCACACTCTACCGTGTGTTTTTAACTAAATGTTTGATTTGTTTTCAATGCACATACAAGCTGATGATTTCCTATTAAATTTCTCATATACTACGTGTCGACATGGAGAACAATTTTATGACCATATAAAATGCCGATCTCACGAATGGTTGCTAAGTGGAGCTTTTGTCTTTGAGTTGGTTTGGAACATTTTGAGTAGAACGTTTTGGCTGGAGAAGAAAAAAAGTTATTACGTTCTGGAAATGATGGCTGCACGACTGGACGAGGTAGTTTCCACAACGGAGAAGGAGAGCCAGAAATTGATTAAAAGGATGATGTCTCATCGGCCTGGAGTTCCGTTCAACTGCTGAGAACGGCTTCTACTTAGATGGCGACGAGATGGACCAAGGAGTCCGCCTGAATCCTACTCAGAACTGCTCTGGTTCGCTGCGCTTCGAAGGCATCGAGAATTTCTAGTCAACTAGTCGTCGCAAAATAATGTAAGATTGCAATATCCTATTTTGCATGCTCTGTCAGCTTAAAGCTAAGAATGTGTTTCAAAGTACAGTAGCAAGTTAATCAGATACCCAGAGGCTAGAGAGTTGGGACAAGATATCGTGAATCTAAAAAGGACTGAGCTATGACTAGTCGGACACTTACATATTTAATTTATTAGCAATTTCCAAGAAACAGTGCAAGATTATTAAAATGACGATTGCACATGATTTCACAGTCATGTATACCGAAGAATATGTTTGGGGAAAATAGTAATTGTTTTTCAAGATTTTAAAACTAAACTCATTTCATTTATTTTACACAACTGGCAGCACTTATAATCATCGCTTTGCTTGTTTAATGATTGAATATTATTTTAATATGGAACCTGTCATTTTTGAATAGAAATAGTTTTGTTCGTCCTATTAAAAATGGTAAAATATTTGAATTATCTGATGTTCTTTGTATGCAGAGTGCTTAGTAGAGATGCACTAGTTCTTCGGAATAATAGAATTGAATGACAGCTAGTTTTAAAGAGGTTGTTTAACATGAGTCCTAATCATTACTATTTTTGCTTGAGAAAGTTACTGATTTTAAAATTCTCCATCTTTTCATCTATAAAGGCGCCCACGACATACTTAAATTGCTCTAATTTAATTTAGTTGCACATTCACCTTTGTGTTATGTTTTCACACAATCGTTATTTTACATCACAATCATTTTTTTATTTCATCGCCCCTTACTCTCCACTGCAGTATCAAATGTTGTACCATTTGTGACTGGAAACTTTCAGACGTGTTTTCTCAATTAAAATTAAGTAGCCCCTACAACAAGAGGGAAGCGAAAACAAACAAACTTGCCTTGTTTGTATCCTGGCATCTTCTTTGCTTAAGTTACTTTGCCCTCATTACTCATGTACCAGTTATAGCAAAAGTGCGCAGCAAAGCAACCAGGTCTGCCTCTTACGGTCAACTTCCTACGAATACTTTCCACTTAAAAACTGGCAAAGTCTACCCTTGAAAATTATAATTGTTGTGCATTTTGTTTTTAAATATACAACGTTTCGTACCAAATGGGAACTGTATCCCTTTAATTGGTATATTTCGAGTTTGCTTGTATGCGTGTCGATGAATTCGCAGAAAATTGAGGTTACGGTTGGTATTCCTGCAAAAAATTATAAAAAATAATATAAGCTATTTTAATTCTGCGGGTAAGGTATTTATTTGAAGTACACTCTCTTTTACGTAAATTGTTCTGCCCTTTAGCGCTTACGTGACTCTCTCGTCTAATCGTGTTAGTAAATTACTCGACCATTGTAAAAGCAGAAACACGAAGGGTCTTAAAATTTTTAGAAACGCCTAGGCAGCGTCATACAAACAGGCTGAAAGCGCGAATAACAGCCAACCCTCATTTCAGCAAAAACTGGAGGGGTTAAAAAACAACAACTTCAAAAATAGCACCTATATCACTTGTTATATGCTATTCACGGTAAAGTGAGCATTTTTTAAGTCCCTGTCATTTGTAATAATTGTTAATAAATATATTTTATTTTAGTCTTAGACTTTAACTTCCGTGTCCGGTGGAATACACACGCTGTGCTTAATACATACATGACGAGATTTATTTAAAAAGGTGGTTGAAGGATAAAAAATGGCTGAAAGTAAAATGTAACTAGGGACTGAAAAGTGCTCACTTTACCGTGAACAGCCTATAGAATAGTGTTTTTATAGCTTAAGTTTTTTAAAATAGACTTTTCGTTTCGTGTCTTAGTGCCAAAACTGCATCAAAGGAGTTGCGCATAGAAAAAAAAAACCTTTAAATTAAAATATTTACTGTTAGAATATGAACTCTGGTTGACCATGATCTGAGCACTCGGAACGTACGCGGCAGGGTAGCCTTCGATGTATATAAGGCTATTAATGCTGTTAGCATTCACTGCTCGTTTGCGGTGCCCAAACCTCGAGAAATCATATTTATGTGCTATTTACGTAATTTGTCTGTGCGTGCTATTTTTTGCAGAGCGATAGTGTCTTTGCTGTGGCGTCCGGAAGTAATTCACGACAATAGTCCATACACAATTACTTCCGACTTTTCTGAAGCTTGGCTGAAGTTACAATTTCAGGAAATTCCTCCGCCTCGTGCAGACAAAACATAACCGAGTCTAGAAAATTACACCAAAGGGACAACGTACCGCATTCGTGCGCACTCAGTATAACATTTAATTCGCATAGGAACTATTTCTTACAAGGGATTACCAACACACTTATTTTTTTCTCTCTGATTTTTACCAAATTATAAATTAAAATATTGTAATTTATAGTCAAAATAAAAGCAAAAGTTTCATTCAATAAATAATGAGATTTTTTATGTTGACACAAGGATAAAACGCTTGTGATTCATGACACATTTATGAAACAACGAAGCACGTCTTAAATTGTGTGATTTTGCAAGGGTTTGATTAAAAAAGTGCGAAGAAACAGCTGATTGGCTATATTTTCTGTTTGTTAGGTGCGACGGGTGCGAGAATGTTGAGGATCGAGGGTTTCAATCGTAAGGTTTAGTTTTAGTTTGCGGGCAGCAGATGTAGTCTATTCGCGGTTTATTCACACTTATTTAGATATAACCTTCATGTGTGACGTTCTAACGTTGCAGGTTTTCAGGGGTTATATTTACCGTTAGTCACATATATTGTAATTATATATGATTACAGAATATTTGTGTATGTTGCCAATTCGTTAAATATAATTTTTAACTTGAGCTGTATTATAGGAGCTAAACAAAATGCAGCATGATATTTGGTTATTTTAATAGTTTATTGGCATTAGAGATCACGTGTAAGTATATTTTGTTTGTTTCTAGACGATATTCCGTATTCTAAATTAGTTTGATATTTTTCGTTTATTCCTTAGAGGGACAGAATTATTGAATGTTTATCAAACAAATGTACGAAAGAAAATATACCAGTTGTCTCTCGTCTCTTCATTGCTGGTTGGAGGAGAGATGTGGCGTGGTTAGACATAAGTAAGGCAGAAATAAAATCGAACTTAATTTTTTTTGGAATAGTAAGGAGTGATTTATTTATTGAATTTGTTTGAGAATTGCCTAGTTTTGTGTGAGAAGAGGAATGAAAAGCTAAAACTTTTTAAAAAGAATTTTGACTTAATAACTCTCAGGTAAATATTTATTACCACTGAAGTAATTTCTGCATGTCTGATTTAACTGAAATGTTACAACGTGTTTGATTGTTTCCTAAATATGCCACGTATTACAAGCGTTTTATACATGCGTTAGCATAAAATCACATTGATTTTTAGTTAAATTGCACTTTGACATATATTCTGTCTTTAAATGATAATATTCTATTTATAACTATTTTGAATAAATGTAGGAAGAAAATTAGGTATGTTGGTAAAGGCTAGTAAGAAATAGGTCTTATGCAAAATAATATTACTTTCAGTCCGCACAGATGCTGTGTGTTGTCTCTTTGGTGAAATTTTCTGTATTTGGTTCAACTTTCTTTGCATAAGGCGGAGGAATATCCTTGAGTAGGACTTTAGCAGGGCTCCAGAAAAGTTGGAAGTAACCATGGATAACAGCCATATTAAGTTTGTGCGCTACGTTCCAGAATATTTACATTTACACGTACGCTCGTAATTGCTGAGCCGGGAGCATGTTATTGTCTAAGTACAGATACAGGAATATCTACTCAAAAAGCTTTCTTGATTCAGCGCGTCAAGTATAGCATATATATGTATATATACATATATATGCATACATATATATACATATATATACATATATATGCATATATATAATAGTCACCATGTGCCCTTTGTTGTTCTGGGCCTCATGTTTACGGCTGAGATAGCACCGTCGGAACCTACTGCAAACCTCATATTCTCAAATAAATGAAATTTCCTTTTCCAGCTTTTATTAGTTTAGTAAAAATCAGATGTCATAGCTGGCAGTATAAACAGGGAAATTACTACCAAATCAAATCAATCTAAGCAAAAATGTTTAGGTGTCTTACTATACAGGATTTATCAAAATTCTGCCGACAAACTTCAGTTGTAGGTTAATCGCTAAAAAATAAGTTGTACACATATATACAAACTATGGGCTAAAGTGAATACTAAGAGTGGTACACATTTTTTAAGTGGGACCTGGACACGTGTTTTATTTATTGCAAATATTGGAGATAATATTTAAGATGGAACACCGATTGTTTGAATAATTGTTAACTGAATCAAGATCTTCAAATACCACAACTCTTGTCGCTGTCATCAAATTATTTCATGCAAATAACCACGGTTACCACCCCTATTTCGAACTAACATCCACGTCGCGGTAGCATATTCGGGATTTAAATGATGGATTATTAATCCTCATGTCACAGTTAACAAAAATGTCACCTTGTGTAAATACCCTAAACCTCACCTTTATCGAGTAACTCGTGTTTTACTTTCAAAGTAATATTTACCAATACCTGGCAGGTATTTACCAATACCTGGCACACAATACCCAAGAACACAACTTTTGCGGCTATTAAAGTGAGGCGAAGAATTCAGAGAGAGGTACATTACAGTGGTACTGTAATAAACTTTTTCTTCTACTACAACTTTAAAAATGTGTACCCCCTTTAGAATTAATTTCAGACCATATGTTGTATATATGTTTTCAGCTTCTCTTTCGTGATTAACCTACACCCGAAGTTTATCGGTCACATTTAGATACATCCTGTTTATTATAACCCAGCACCTTCACGGTGCATTTACAAGGGGACGCGTTTAGCACCAGAAATGTCTACTTAGGCTTTGAGGATATTCAAAAATATACAGAATTTCTTCAATTCGATTTACATAACAGGTTTGTCAGTCACGTGGACTTTCAGATATATGACACGAGAGTGCTGAACACTCCTTTAGATTATTTAACTGTGATTTCGGAGCGGATTGTACTAAATGTAATAAAACTATTAATTTTTACTGTTATTGCAGTTAAGGGTATAATAATATTTAAGTTATCGAGCAGTTAATTAGTATCTTACGTTATTCTAAATGCGTCAATTGCACTTTGACATTATATTTGTACTGCAAGGTCCGGGGTTTGAATCCTATGTGAACTTGTGTGTGCACAATGTTAAATGCTAGTCTTGGTTGTTTCGTGGGCCGTATGTGAGGACCTTCGTCGTCTCCATGTTGTCCTTCCAGCAGAGGCGTCAATGAGTAGCAGTTTAACAACATATGTATTTACAGTATACAAAGAGCTTTATTTTCTTATACACGTCAGTTTTGTATTCACAGAACGCGATAAAAGCTGTACTCACATCAGCAGTGCTTCCCTAGCAAGATGAAGTTGTCAAATTATATATATATATAAAAAAAAGGATAGAATTCCATAAAAGTAATACAGAAAACAGCATACGAACTTTATTCAAGTACGGGATCATTTACCGTCTCTCACAAAATATCATTATTCGGACCAACTTCAGTCGTAACTTACATCGGTAATCTTCGGATGTGTCGCTTTAGTGCTTGTCTGTTCAGTAAACTCGGTGTATTAAAGCCAATAAATATTTTAGTGTTCAGATTTTTACTCAGATATTTCACCAGTGAGGTTATGTATGGTACGTAATAATTATGGCAACAGCAGAACAAAATATTCTTAACTTGTTCGAAAGACCGCCTTTTATATAAATCTGTACCTGCAATCTCCACACGTAAAATGAAAAGCAAGAAAATAATTCAATATGTCATGACTTCAAATCTGACAGAGAGAGAGAGAGAGAGAGAGAGAGAGAGAGAGAGAGAGAGGAGAGAGAGAGAGAGAGAGAGAGAAAAGGAGACAGGCAGACAGAGAGAGGCAGACAGAGAGAGAAACAGACAGAGAGAGAGAGAGAGAAACACACACAGAGAGACAGAGACAGACAGAGAAAGAGACAGACTTAGGCCGGGAACACACGGCAAGATCCACGGGCCGGGTCCAGCCCGTCCAGTTTGATGATACATGGAGAGGCAGCAGACACGGACACGGACCGGGTCCGGCACGTTGAAAGGCTCAAACGGCGAGGGTAGCGAACCGCCCGTCGGGTTCGCTACTTCTCGACGGGTCCGGCCTGTGACTTGCGCCGCACACACTATAGCGGACCATTGTGGAATACAGGACAACACACACGGGCACAGACCGGGCCCAGCGCTGGGCGCTGTCGACCTGACAACATGGCCGGTATAAATATTGATTGAACTGTTAACTGCCAACGTTCAAGAAAAGCCTGACCTCTGGGACAAATCGAGTGAAGTTTACAAAGCTCGCAATAAAAAAAAATTGATGTGGGTAAGTTTGTTTGTGTCCAGCTTAAGGCAGATTTTGAGTACCTTCCGGACGATGAGAGACAGATGAGTTCATTAGAGTTCTTTGGTTAAGATTATTATTTGTAACAAATTTGTCTCGCTAATGTTATGTTCATTCCGTTACTATCCCTTCAGGCTTTATATATAGTTTATTTTATTTCTTCATCATTTGTAGTTTAGTATAGGTTATGTTTGGTTACCTGTCCTAACAAACCTCTGAAAATTCCCTATACCTATGTTGCTGCAATGGAGTTTTCTATGTTAAGTTTGAAATTAACACTAAATGCAGATCTGGTACAGCACTAATATCAGTCGTTTTAAAAGCGCTTCTTCACTGGAAAATGACTCATACTAGTCGTTTGTGCAATTCTTTATTTCTCCCTAAGAATAACACACAAAAACCACAGATATGTATGTGGGCTATATATATATCTAAGGCTTATATATATGATTCATTATTTCTCCCTAAGAATAACACACAAAACCACAGATATGTATGTGGGCTATATATGTATATATATATATACGTCTAAGGCATATATATATAAGCCTTAGACGTCAACTTTCGAGTGCAGTGGAATATACACACTGTGTTTGTTAAGTACAGTACATGGCAATATTTATATACAAAGGCGGGTTTAAAGGAAAAAAATAACTAGGGCCTCACAAGTGCTCACTTTACCGTGAACAGCCTTATATATATAACACTTAAACTTTCTAAACTTTCATTTTCCTTGTCAAAATATCCAACTGGCCACAGATTTGCTGATGTAGAAAATAAATGAACTTTGTGAAAAATTTAATATAGGTCTAATTTATATTTTTGGTTCAATTTTCAAAAATGTTATACTGTGATATTGTAGTATGTTCAATTTTAAAACATATTATGTATAATATTTGCAGTTAAATAAATTAAATCGCAAAGGGAAATGAAAACAGATCTACAATAATTTGAACCAGTTTACACGATTTCTTGGTACAAACAGGTGGAATCAATAAGATGATTGAATATGAAACAGTTTAGCTGTAATAGTGTCGTAGATGTACTACAACTGTTCAATTTTAATTATTATATGTCGACTGTTAATTTAATACAATTGCTACATTTAAGTACAGCTTAGTAGGTCTACAGTGAAAACAGTTTAACTTCAATGAATAGGCTTCGACTGTTAGTTCCATTCTTAATTAAATGCATCGAAAAACATGTAAACATTGTTACATATATAGCTGTTTTCATTCTTGAAAAATATGCATAAATGGCTACGCATAACACGTTTAAATGAACTCATTAAAATTTACAACTGGTCAACAATTGTTTTTTAACTTCAAATTAATTATAGAGTTCTTTCTTCGGAGTCGTAGCAAAACCAATAATTATTAATTTACGTCTTTCTTCGTCCATGACTCTGCACAAACTGCCGGAAACGGACCGGGCCCGTGACAACCATCAAAACAGTTTAGGGACATGGCCCGTCCCCGGGCGTTTTCCGGTACCGAGTGTTCCCGGCCTGAGATATTTGTGGGCGGCTCGTAACAACGAGGTCTTGAGAGGTCAGACATCGCGTAAAGAAGCATTTTTTTCTCTGCCTTGATTGCAAGCGTTAGAGATCACCGGAACAGTCTTCAAGAATCGAGAGAGCTTGAGTAATGAACAGCAATGTGTGTCTAAAGATAAGAAATATTGTGACTATTTTTTCAGTAGTGTCGCACGCTCACCCAGCCCCCAGTCGCCATGCTTATTGCATGTGGTTGATCCACCAATTTTTGTTCTACTCTGCTTACGAAGACATATGAAAATTTTGCATTTAGTTTTAAAGGACACTATAAAATATTTTTCCTATTGTTAAAAAAGACATAGTTATGAAGTGACATACTTTGTGTAACGTGCAATGAAATTTAAATACTTTAAATTATGTTTTCGTAATTAAAGGCTGTTAACGGTAACCTTAGCGCTTTTGAAAGCCTTGCTTAGGATCTACTCGTATGCACAATGTGTATTCTTCCAACATATGTACAATTAACGTCGTAATTTGTCTCATAACTTTATTTATGCAACTGTAAAGTGAAACTGAAATGATCAGAAAAGAAATATTTTTTTCAAATTTGCTAATTAGTATACGTAACGTTAATTAAAATACCAGAAAACAAAATATATAATATGATTTTACGGATGTTTACCTAGAACTTTTAATTCCAAATTAAGATATGGAACTACTTTCCCTCCATTGTTACCAACTTTACTGGCCACGCCCCTCCCGGTGTGTCCGTTCAAATATATGCAGTTACGAACAGTGTCATTTTTCAAAGTTTGATTGTTAAAAGTGCTCAGACAACAGTGAACAGCGTAGGGTCTAGGAACACGCACGCTACATTTTCCATACCCATCACGAATATACACTATTGACCGAAAAGTAATTGGGCACCTGCCCACAATGTTTGCTTGGCGGTTGTCACCCCGTTAGAATCTCGTAGGGCCACCTCTTTCGGCTATAATAGCAGCCACCCTCTCTGGCATGCTCTCTACGAGTGTTTGCAGGACATCCACGGGGATTCGTCGCCATCCCACTTGCTGCCATTCTATGAGTTGAGCAATGGATTTTGGCCGCGCCTGACGAACCCTCACCCGGCGATCCAATTCGTCCCAAAGATGTTCTATAGGGTCGAGGTCGGGGCTCTAGGCGGGCCAGTTCAATAGGCGAACATTGTTGTCGGTGTACCACTGCATAGTAGTCCTTGAAACATGGCAACTGGCATTGTCATCCTGGAAGTAACACGGGTCCATTCCCTAAAAACGCCACAATGTTGGGAGCATTTCTTTATCTAGAATGTTACAATAGGCCTCTGTGTTCGTGCTACCATGGACAAACACAAGCGGTGCTACGCCGAAGGCCATGAAACAGCCCCACACCATCACTCCACCGCCACAGAATTTCCTAGTTGGCACTATACACTCCGGCAGAAGCCGTTCCCCGGGTAGACGCCACACCCATACACGTCCATCGGACCGGAATAATGAAAACCTTGACTCGTCACGCCACAGAACCGATTTCAACTTCTCCAGTGTCCAGTTGCGACGGTCCAAACACCACCTGAGTCGCCGAGCTTTATTGCTTGTCGTGATATGGGGCTTATGTGCAGTTGCTCTTCCGAAATATCCAAGTCGGTGGGCCTCTGTACGCAATGTTCCTATGGAAACCGATACTCCTGTTGCTGCATGAAACTCCTGTCGGATGGTAGCCATGAGTTGTGCTCTATTTCTGATAATTTCACGGTTCAGGGTTCTGCGATTTCTGTCGGTCAAGATTGGAGGTCGCCCAAAACAATGCCCATCGACCATCCACTTACGCAGGACGAATGCAACCGTTTATTTGGGCCTGTTTACATTCCGTGCAATCGCCCGGCTAGACAGCCCACTGAGATGGCAGCCCACAATCACGCCCTTATCGAAGTCCGATAGCTCTGTACCTTGTGCTATCTGATTGTCAATTGGTTCTTCACCGCCTTGCAGCGTATGGCGGCCACACAAGTCAACTGACGTACTGAGTTACGGATGCCCAATTACTTTTTGGTCGATAGTGTATTTTACTCGCGCAGCTTGATCCGACTTCCCGTAACGCTCAGTGTACATCACATGTTCAGACCAAATTATTTCTCTCTCGTTTTATGTTGCAGGCATAACATAAACTTCGAAAACAACGTGATCGTGTGCTAATATGCTTAACGTTGTTCCTCAATTTCCGGAATTATTTTCTGATTTGATCGCGGCACTTGCAGTGAGCGAACGGGGAACTGTAAGTATGTTCAATTCGTGATAACTTCGAACTTTTCTGAGGCCCTGCTAACCTTCCGCCTCGTGCAGGCAAAGCGTATGTTAACAGACATATGAAACGCTTGATGTACATTACAAATTCAGGAAACAACCATACCAGCTATACATAAGGTTTTTTTTTTTTTCAAAACTTTGATTTAAAAAGTGTGAAGATACCAGCAATAGACTATTACCGACCCGACTCAGTACGGCGTTTGCCATTGAGTAATATGAATCGCCACAGCCATCTTTCCCGTGGACGGGGAAAAAATTCTGGATACGAGAGGAGCGAATTTCACCAACCTTCCTTTGCAGCTCTTCAGTTCGTCGTTCCCTTTCTCTTTCGCTTCTTGCCCGTCGCTGTTTTCCCGGGTCCTTATCAGTCCTTTCCTCCCCACCCCCGCTCTTAGCCCGGGGCTTCATTCCCTGACCTGCGCCACGTCCTCCCTTCGCACCTTAGTCCCTGTGACGACTCCCGAGATAGTGTATGCGGGCACTTCCACAGCCGAACAGCTCCCTGTTCACCGAGGGCAGTCCAGTCCACTCTCACCTTTCACCTCTCCAGTGCATTTGTGGCCTAATAGGGTCTATAAGCCATTCACGGGGCCGCGGTGGCTGGGTGGTTAGACTGATCGTCTCCCACCGAGGCGAACCGGGTTCAAACTCCTGTCGGGTTACTCCCCGATTTTCGCAGGCTGGAATCGTGCCAGGAGATGCCGCAGGTCGGCAGGTTTTTCTCGGGGATCTCCCGTTTCCCCTTGCCATTGCATTTCGGCGCTGCTCCGTTATCACCTCATTTCACCCTCATCGGCTCTCAAGACCTCGTTGTTCATAGCCTCTCAAATCTCTCAACTCCATTCACGGTTACTTCCAACTTTTCTGAAGCCCTGCTAAAGTTATACTTCTGAGATATACCTCCGCCTCATGCAATCAAATCTTAACGGAGTATAGAAAATTACACCAGAGTGAAAGCGCACCGCATTCGTGCGTATTCAGTGCAATAATACTTTGCATGAGAACTATTTGTTACTCGGCATTACCAACACAACTACTTTCTCTCTGTTTTATTCACAATACTTATAATTAAAATCTTATAATTTATATATAAAATATTTGTACAAAATCAATTTGCTAAATAATAAGGTAATTTTGTGTTAACAGGAGTATGAAATTGTTGTAATAAATGGCATATTAAAAGAGACAACCAAGCAGTCATATATGGGGTAATTTTTAAAGGTTTGATTCAAATGTTTGAAGAAACTGTGAATGGGCTACGTACACTCGTGAAAAGAGAGGTGAAACTTTCGCATATTCTGCGGACTCAAGCCGCAAACGCTTTTAAAATGGCGTCGCTGGCCATCAACATTATGAACTTTCGTTCGCCAATCGTCGCCTGGTAACCTCCTCTCCAGCTGTCAGCACGGGCCGTAGTGTATCTTTCCTAGCACGCAGTGTCGAATCACACACGAAGTCCGTTACAGAGACTCGCTCAGCCAATTAGAGAACGAGCACGCCCCCATCAAAGGAACCGCTACGCCATTTCGTCGCTACGTCACATATAGTCCATTCAAGGTTACTTACAACTTTTCTGTAGCCCTGCTGAAGTTCTACTTACACGGTATTCTTTCGCCTCGTGCTACTAAGTCTAGACAATTACATTAGAGGACAACGCACCGAATTCGTGCGCAACCAGTTATAACAATATTTTACATGAGAACTGTTTATTACTAGGCGCTACCAACAGAAAAGTTTTCTCCCTGTTTGGATTTATATTTATTATATATTAAATATTATCATTTATAAATAAATTAAAGACAAAACATCCATTTAGCCAAAAATAAGATACTTTTATGTTAACAGAAGTATATATTTAGGAAATAACTTAACACGCCATACATGGGGTGATTTTTCAGAGGTTAAATTTAAAAAAATGTGAAGAAACAGCGAATATACTATATACACTAAGTTTCCTTCTGCTAGAGTCAGATACTGAATACGCGAGACGACCTGGGATGTATCGATATTAAAATTAATAGGTAAAAAATATAACTTTATTAGACATCTAGTAGTACTTTATACATTGAGTACAGAAATTAAAACACACAAGCGTAAAACATTTATGAGAAAATATAAACACGAATGGAACAATCAACTAAATGAATAAACAGACATATACATATACCAAGAGTTAGTTTTGGAGCCATATAGCAAATGAATGAAAACTAAAAGTAAAGAACAAGACAAAAAAACAAAATCTCAGATGAAACAAATATACAGCAAACAAAACAAGTGCAAGGCAAAAATTATCTAAACAGTGGAGAACAATACAACTGGGAACTGGCCACAGTTACTGTACAGTGTAGGCAAAGGGTAAATTTCAGTTGAACAATTTAAATATATTCCGTCATGCCTTGGCCATTTAACTAAATAAACAACATATAAAATACGTAATATGAAGAAACACGCTCATTATAATGTTAGATAGCAGAACGCAGAAGAAAACAGGCAAGACTTACCCTTATGAGGGAAGTTAGCTTACCTAAACTATAAACCAAAATGTAGGAGATACATATTGTTACATCCACGGGTGTATCTGAGCTCGCACTGTATGGAGGTCTTAATAAAAATAAAATAACAAAATTGTATTGTTAAAATTATTCACACAGTTATTATTTCCAGCATTAAATTATCTGTCTCCACTATTACTCTATTTGTTTCATAGTGAGTAGAATATTTAATGTTTATTAAAACTAACGTCCTTATTTATGTCTCTGTTCGGTTATTGTAAATTAACTCATACTCATCATTAACACGCATTCAGTCTATCTGTTGACATCATTGAAATGTATTTCACTCCCGCATCAAGTCCAATAGTCTAGTCTGCAGTCGCACTCTTCACTGCTCTGATGCTCGCTGTCGCAGACTTTCCTCCCGCTGGTCACTTCTCTCGCCACGCGCTTCTCTTCTCGCATAGTCGTCTATCGCCGAAACTCATATATTCAACAACTGCTGGCTCGAAAGCCGGACGTGCTTTTTATACTCTGCTGGCCTTGGCCTGGAAGGTTCGCCGCACCCCGATTCTAGTCGAGAGAAACTAGGTCAGCAATTCAGAACAATCTTCAGATGTCTCATAGACACTCAAGGCCGGGAGTGGTAGGCGCTCTGATAACGATAACAGGCAGGCTTTACAAAAATTCCTTTGTGCAAAGCCGCTGCGTCTCTGTTTGCGACTGATAGTGCGCCTGCGGTCGCCTGTAACACTATTTATGACCCCAGAAGAAAATGATATTGGTGTCGGGATAGGTCAGACAGCCTTATCTATTTTCAGAGACGAAGTAGACGACGGCAGCATTTATGTGCAGTAAAAGATTTACCATATTACATTTCGAAAAGATTACACTTTTTGTGTGGGGCTCGTATTCTGCCGTCACTCCTAAAGCCTGCCGTGAAACGATATATTGGAGAGGAGATTCGTACTAATTAAATTGGTGGATGATTCAAAGGTAAAACATTTAAAAATAAATATCTTCTTTTTACGTGTTACTATGGGGAAAATAAAGATTATAATTGTGCCATAATGTTCTTTTTTGTAATTACATTTTTTAATTTTCCGAAAGATTCTTGTTTGAAACATGAGGGACAATTACTGTTATATTTTGTTCACTGTAAAATATGCCCTGGTTAAGTTCTACTTGTATGCACATTGGGTATCCTTTCGCCTTGTGTAAAATTAACATTGCCACGGGCCTCATCGCTTTATTTATGCGTCGGTCAAGTGAAACTGTGAAATTAGTAGAAAAGTAATTACTTTACAAATCTGCTCATTTTTACACTTCGATGCAAAAAAAAAAAAAAAAACAGTAAGCGAAAGAAATAACTTTAGCTATCACAAATGGTCACCTAGCACTTTTTTATTCGACTTTAAGATATGGAACTACTTTCCCTCCATCGTTACCAACATTGCTGGGCGTATGTTTCTCATTGCGCCGTTAAAATACATGCAATGTGACTTTTTTCTATGGTTGAGTTCAGAAGTGCTCACTTCATCGTGAACAGCCGTTATCACTGTGTTAGTGGTTCACGAATGCTTTTCTTTTTTCAAATGAATAACAAGTTCTTTGAATTTACAACCAAACGTTAGTGACTGAAAATTGAGAGAAAGTTAATATTTGCATTAGGATAAACTGCGATAGTTTACTAGGATTAAAATATCAGTTTTACTATGTCTTTGTTGCCTGTAGAATATTATACTACCGCGCTACAAAACTATTAACAATATAAAAAATATAACCTAATTCTTACATATTATAGTATAAACTATGAAATTTTTACTGTTTGATGAATTGATAGACTCTTTCACAGGTCCAGTATTTATTTTGAGTAGTTTGTATGCCAGGAACTTAACTCCTCGCTCACAGTACTGAATTTATTTCAGGGGTTCTCATTAGACCACTCACTTCTCAGTAATGAGAAACCAATAAAACAAAAAAGGCTTAACATTAAATCAAGATATATGTTAAAAATAAAATTATTCACATTAACCTTAGTTGCTTGTCGTGATATGGGGCTTATGTGCAGTTGCTCTTCCGAAATATCCAAGTCGGTGGGCCTTTGTACGCAATGTTCCTGTGGAAACCGATACTCCTATTGTTGCATGAAACTCCTGTCGGATGGTAGCCATGAGTTGTGCTCTATTTCTGATAATTTCAAAGTTCAGGGTTCTGCGGTTCTGCATGTTTGACGGTATTTCGATCAGATATGAAATTTTTAATTGTCTGTCGACCATCGCTTTCATTTATCGATACTCAATCAATTATTAATAATTTTTAAATTTTAGTTCCGCCAAACGAACGCAACGACTGGTATAAGCTGTTCACAGTAAACTCAGCACTTTATAAAGCCCGGCTAAAGACTGTTGCCTGGTCTGAAAGCAATGAAAATTTGGCGCAAGGAAATATATGTTAATGAAATTCGATTTTTTCGCGTTAATTTTTCAAAAATAGATACATACCCACAAGGACTTTTTTGAGCAGAAAAATACGTGCATCTTTTCTATTGAAGCCTTTTGTAATATTAGTTTATAATAGGCTGTTTCTTGGGAAATTAAGGGAACTTAATTAAATAAAAAATTACTGAAAAACAAATTGTTATATTTCCGTTGACACAGAGCCTAAGAGTAATATTTTCCACTCTTAGGTTCTTGTATCAAGTTTATATATTCAAAATTGGCTTAAAAAAACTGTATTTCCCTATACGAAATTGTCGCTGCTTTCAAACCAGACAACAGCCTTAAGATATATAGTTTAAACACACTTCGTGTATTCTTCCACCATATGTAAAATTAACATGGCCACGGGCCTGATTTTATTCGTGCATCGTTCAAGTGGAAGTGCGAAATTATTAGCAAAGTACATGTTTTCCAAATTTGCTAATTCTTACAATCATTTTTTATTTAAAAAAATCATAAAGGAAAAGAAATCATTTCAGTATTTAGAAATGTTTACTTAACACTTTTAATTCAACATTAAACAACGGAACTACTTTCCTTTCGTCGGTGCCATCTTAACTGGATGCACGCGAGCCAGTGTGCCCGTTACAATATATGCAAGTAGTGGCAGTGACAGTTTTCAAAGGTTGAGTTTATCAATGTTCCTGTTAGTAAGCACTGTGGAGTTATTCGGACTATGATATTGTAAGTATTAATATAATTCTTACTTTTAATAATAAACTAAAATTAAATAAGCATTGTTAGTGAGCACAAATTCTAATAGTGAACGTTTACGAAGATGCTGAATCATGGAACTGTTTTTCACAATGTCCTTCCAACATCTCTGTGTAGTCCTTTCACGGTGACAAAGCTTAACCAAGTATGGGAGATTACACCAAAGAGACAACGCACCGCATTCGTGCGCTCTCAATTTAATAACATTTGGCATTAAAACTATTTATTATTACTCATTACAAACACATCTATTTTCTCTTTGTTTTATGCATGTTTATTATAAATGCAATATTATAACAATTAGGTTAAATAAAAGTGAAAGTTTAATTTAATGTTAAATGAGGTACTTTTATATTAATCTATACTAATATTATAAAGAGGGAATGTGCGTTTGTTTATTTGTTTATATGTCTCAGGTAATTTCGGAAACTACACGGCCGATTATTATAATTCTTTCACTATTTGAAAGCTACATTCTTCGAAATTTACATACGCTATGTTTAATTAAAAAAAAAATCCGTTAGAAATTTCAACATTTGTAAAACAAGTCGGAGAAAAATAAGATACTTAACTGCTTTCTAAGCATACTCTACCAAAACTACCGGATGTATTCTTATAATTACTTCACTGTTAGAAAGTTTTTCTTCCACATGGACATAGGCAATGGTTACTTTAAAAAAATCCTTGAGAAATTTCAAAATTTGTAAACCAGGTCGAAGAAAAGTGAGCTAGTTGGCTGCTTTCTAAGCATGCACTACCAAAAATCATTAAAGATAAATTGTATCATTAGTAGTAGGGAAATTGGGATTTGGGGCCATCGGCGCCTGGCACCGTAGCCGGAGCCAGGGGAGCCGCCACCTTGTTACGTCACCCGACCGCCATTTTGGATATCATTGACCTTTCACCCCAACCCATATGACCTTTGAACTTGACCTTGACCCCGATGACCTTTGACCTCAAAAACACCAAAAAAAGGTTAAAAAAAATCAAAAAATCCTCAAAAATTTCCAAACAAATTCTAGAAAATTCTAAAAAAAAAATTCTGAAATAATCGAAAAATTATTTTAAAAATTATAAAAAGGATCCGCAGAAATGACACATTATTTCCAGAAATGTTGACATGGATCAGCGATTCAGGGTCAGACCCAGATGACCAGGAGACGGGGATCACTACCTATCACCTTATACCTTGACCTTTGACCTTGAAAATGCAAAATCCAGAAAAATCTTTTAAAATCACAAAACAATTCACAAAAAGTTAAAAAATCGATTTATAGATTAATCCGGCTCCTGTGCCAGTCGCGGATGGATCCATCTCTCCATTTCCTTACTACTATCATTGTTAGAAGAAATTGTGTATCTTAATATAAAAAAATACCCAAGTAGTTGCAAGTAGTCGCAAGTGGTGGCAGGTAATCGCAAGAAGTCACGGATAGTCGCAGGTTATCACAAGTAGTTGCAAGTAGTCACAGGTAGTTGCAGGTAGCTACGTGTACTCGTAAGCTGTCGCAGGTAGTCGCAAGTAGTCGTAGGTTAACGCAAGTTGTCGCAGCTAGTCGCAGGTAATAGCAAGCAATTGCAGCAGCTTGTCACAAATTGTCACAGATAGTCGCAGGTTGTCGCAAATAGTCGCAGGTAGTCGCAAGTAGTCGCAGGTAGTCGCATGTAGTCACGGGTGGTCTCAGGTTGTCGCAAGTAGTCACGGATAGTCGCAGCTTGTCGCAAGTTGTCGCAGATAGTCGCTAGTAGTCGCAGGTAATAGCAGGTAGTCACATTTATTCGCAAGTAGTCGCAGATAATCGCAAGTAGTTGCGGGTAGTCTCAAATAGCCGTAGGTTGTCGCAGGTAGTGACAGGTAATCATGGGTAGTCGCAGGTTGTCGTAAGTTGTAGCAAGTAGTCATGGGTAGTCGCAGGTAGACGCAAGTTTAACGCAAGTAGTCGCAGGTAGTTGCAGGTTGTCACAGGTTGTCGCAAGTTGTCGCAGGTTGTCGTAAGTTGTCGCAGGTTGTCGCAAGTTGTCGCAGGTTGTCACAGGTAGTCACATATATAGTTATGTATTTCAATAACTCCATAAAACCTGAGAGAAGTATAAAACGCTTGTGATTAATTACATATTTAAGAAACAACCAAGGACGTCATACATGGGGTGTTTTTTCAGAGGTTTATTTAAAAAGTGTGAAGAAACGGCGAATATATGATATATGCAACGGTTAGTGCTACCAGCATGTACAATTTTGTTCTGTCGGAGGTTTATTTCCCTGAGTGTTAAGTTACCTTGAATATCCGTAATCCTGCGGTCGCCGGCGAGATGCGCGGCCGTGTGGGACGATCCTCCTCTGCTCCGCCGGGCGAAATTAAACTGCTTTCATAGGAGAGAATACGATCTTGCGTGTTCGTGGAGGTGAGATGGGCGTGGTAGGAGCGGATAAAAGACGCCAGGAGGAGGGGGAAAGGTGGGGGGGGGGGGGGGGTCCTTGTCTCGCCTCGCTCCTGTTCCCGACTTGTTAAGGGACGCTCGCTGTTAGCGTCTGTTTCCGGACGCCGGCCACTTAAAGCGTCCTCCTACACCCCCGCCCCGCCCCCTTCCACTAACCTCATTCTCGATCCGCGGGCGTCTCTCGTTGTCTGTTTGCCTCCCCGAGGCACTCGGACCACTTTAACCCGCGCTGCGTATTGAATGGATTCCTTTCCCGGACCAACGATCTGTGCGAACGGGGTCGGCTGTACGTTACACCCTTCCGTACATCGCCTCTATATTGCGCGCTCACGTATCCCCCACGATGCTCTCTATATAACGGGCCTCGAATCAAATATTTGTTCCCCGCAGGGTCTCTTCTAAAGAACGAAATTCATTTTGGATAAAAAAAAGAGTAGGCCTGTTTGAAATCAATTGTACCAGTGCGTCTGTCGATACGCACGTGTCTCCCCTAACCCCTCCTTTTTTTCCTTAAAACTTTTCTACAGATACCGTACACCCGGTTGCAAAAAAAACTGGAACTTCTCCACACCACCGCTTGCAAGGGGCGACTCAGAAATTTCGATTCTCTATTTCATTGCGACCTTGGCCTTACATATGATTATACAGCAATTCAAAAATAAATTTTAAATTATAGAAATTGACATTAAAAGGCATTCCTGCCCTTTAAGGGAAATCAGTCCTTGCAATCTTGAATCTACGGAATTTTCGTCACAACCTGTATCACAGATTCTGTATTATATGTTAGACATTGACAAGGCACGGAGCTTTGCTTTTCGCATTTTCTAAAATGTCTATTGTTTGACTACTGTTGATAGTATAATTTCTGTGGTCGTCCGCAAGAAGAAAAGTACTTGTTTCTTGCCCGCGGTCGCTAGTCAAAAGTTAATAAAGACAGTATAACAGTAACAATTCGATAAAGATTGAGAAGCTACCATTTATCCTATGTCGTACTAAATATTTTTATAAACATTTTAAAATGAAACGTAAGGCTATAAATTGATTACTCCAAGATGGCGGGAAACTGATTCCCCTTATAGGCTGTTCACAGTAAAATGAGCACTTTCGAAAGCCCTCCTTAAGATTTACTTGTACGTACGTTGTGTATTCTTCCGCCTTATGTCAAAATTAACTCTGGCAAGGGCCTCATCACTTTATCCATGCTTCGGTCCAGTGAGACTGCGAAATTATATAAAAAAGTAGATATTTTACAAACATGCTCATTTTTAAACTTCGATATTTAAAAAAACGTAAAGCGAAATAAATAATTTAGTTACCACAAATGATCACTAACTCTTTTTATCGACGGTAATATATGGAACTACTTTCCATCAATCGTTACCAACTTTACTGTACTCATTTCGCTCAGTGTGCCCGTTAAAATATGTGCAAACAGGAGAAGTGACTTTTTTCTGAGGTTGGTTTTCAAAAGTACTCACTTTATCGTGAACAGCCTTTAACTGCACGTACGTTAACGTAAACACCGACATAGACGCTCCCGATTAAGTTGGCAACGAATTATATACAACTGTTACATGTTTTACCGTTTTATTGCCAGTGTTTAAATTTACTGCATTTTAATTCTTTTTTTTTTATACTTATACACACTAGAATATAATTCGACATATTAGTAACACATTTATGCTTCTAACAGTTTCACGTTTTCACTTGACTAACCCATGCATTAAAGTCATTAGGCTATGGCAATGCGAATTTTACATGCCACGAATGAATACAAGATGAGGAGTAAAGTAGATTTTAACCAATTAACAGCGAACAGCCTATAGCCACGGGATCCATGGTATAGGTTGTCCACGGTAAAATGAGCACTTTTGAAATTCCTGCTTAAGATCTACTTGTATGCACGCTGTTTATTAATCCGTATTGTGTAAAATTAACATTACAGGGCCTCATCACTTCATTCATCCGTCGATCAAGTGAAACAATGAAATCTTTAGGAAAGTAAATATTTTACAATTATACTCATTTTACCCTTCGATGCATAAAAAAAATTTGAAAGCGAAAGAAATAATTTAAGTTATCATAAATTGTTACCTACCATTTTTTAATCGACTTTAAGATGTGGAACTACTTCCCATCCAACGTTACCAACTTTACTGGGCGCATGCCACCCAGGGCACCCGTTGAAATATATGCAGGCAGTGGCAGTGACATATTTCTAAGGTTGATTTCGAAAGTGCTCACTTTATCGCGAACAGCCTTTATTGCTAATTTTTACCTGGGGCGGGACGATGCATATTGGGAAGAACGAGATAACGAAACAGGGTTTCAAGAAATTTTCAATTAAAGTCGGACCAGAGTACTTCTGTGGGTGCCAGATCTCGCTCCATGCAGAGGCAGGAGAGTAAGAGAAGAGGTTTAAAGAAGTCGCCCGAGAACCACGACAGTTTTCCGAGAGAAATGGCGGCAGAATATTACGCATGGAATTTCTCAGGCTTCAAATTTCGTTTACAGCGTCTTCACTCCCGCTTCCAGTCAATCGTGCGGTGGGGAATTGGACGGCGTTCGATTGGGAATACGAGGTAGAATTCTCCCCCACCCCCCTTCCGCCCTTTTTTCTCCAATCCTCTAAAATGCAAATTTTTTTAGTTATAGATTATAAATTAGAGAGCAGGCACGCAGTATTAAAACGGCCGTTTTAAATAATTGCACCAGAATAGATAAAAATATGATAATTTTTCGTATTTTATTTCTTTGGTCGATTGATAAAACGATATTTTTTTTTTAAAAAAGATTCTTCGTTATTATTAATATCTTTGTCTAAAACCAATTTTAAATACTCTAAAATATATGTCAAGTGAAGTTAGAGAATTTGGGTTCTGTGTACCAGCACTCTCATTTGCTATCTATTATTCTTCGCCCATGTAAAAAAAAAAAAGTAAACAAAATGTCCCACGGTTCACTGTGTGAATATAGCCTACAACTCAGCTAGGTACCTGATCATTCTACCCCCGGCCACAATACAATAGTGATTCGTCATGTGTGTCACAGTCTGCGGGTTTTCTCCGGGTTCTGCTGGTCATTTCTTCTATTTTCATTCCACCGATGTCACCCCGCTTCAAAGACTGTTGCTCCACGTTCGTAAAGTTTTCCAACCTTTCCTATATCATTTTAATTTTATTCAATTTTTATTCGTTATATTAATACTAAAGGACAAGTACGCGATAATATAAGTGTTAGGTGTATACGCTAGAAACATGAAACTAAGACAGTTTTAGCTCCTTTGTCAACATCTTCGACAAATTTCAACACGTTAACTTACTTGTAAAAATATCGTGTATTCTTTCACTTGTCTGAAAACTGCACTTAGGTCTAGAACGCGAACTTTTCCACGGCAAATTGTAGACCAGACTAGTGTTAAATTTATTACGTGTCAAAATAAATTAAAATAAAAGCTGGATGTCGGATTAATGGAAAAATTAACCACCTCGATGGCTTGTATACTAACATTCTGACCCCTGTACACCCCTGTGTCGCAATGAGACGAATGCTTGAATTTTGACTATATTACACATAGTGCAATAATTTTGAGTGACTCGCTGGCAGAAAATTAATACATCACAGGTGTTGCTATTAAAATTCCTATCTTAACTAATTCATCAATTTTTACCCTGCCGATATTAATACATTTATTTCTTAGCCTCTTAACTTAGTTACAAAATTTTAATTTGACGTGTTGCAATAGGAACTTTTTTTAAGCCTGTCAATTTAGATACCTAATCATAGCCTACATTATTATAGTAGTTCGCTCTCCATGAATGGCTTCTTACATAGTATTGTATTTTTTTCTTTGTATTTTCAGCAATACTCAGGTTAGATGTTTGAAAATGTTTTAAACTATCGTGTTGAGAACGTGGGTGCTGATCGTGAGTGCAGTACAGATCCGTCATAGCTACTACACGCCCCTTCCCATCCATCAGGGGTGTACCCCGGGACTATTTCCCAGGTCGGCGGTGCGTGGACTAGTCACGCCAAGTGGCCTTGAGATTAATCTCCAGGAGGGCGATACCGCCGGAACTACTTCCCACATCAGCGCGCTAATGAGCCCGCAGTGTGTGAGTGAAGAGATTTGGGCGGCTCTTAACAGCGAGGTCTTGAGGGTCGGCGAGGGTGATTGAGGTGCGCATGGGGTGGCGGGGGAAAAGGAAAAACCACTAGAAAACCCGCTGACCAACGACATCGTACATCACGATTCCCAATTACGAAAATCCGGAGTGACCCGGTCGGGGAGGCGAGCAGGCTAACCGCTCAGTCACCGTGGCTCCATGAGCCCGTAGTGTAGGAATGGAGGAGGGCTGAGGGGGACTGAACGAGCCGTCCGAAAAAAAAAAAAAAAACACCGTCTTCTTGCTCACTTTTGAGCGATTCCAGTACCAACGTTATGACGACGAGGCAGGTAGCCGTTCTGAACCGGAATATCACATAAGTCGTGTGATGCCAATAATTCACGTTCTGTAGGAAATGTGCGATGCGTACGTAAGACATAGCGTACAAGAAATTGAACAAAGAGGAAAATGGGGTAGAGTGCGCAGCCAAGGTCCGCAGGAGCAACTCTCTTTCTAAACATTGGTGTGCTTTTCTGCCAGCACGACTTTCGTAATGCGGCATGGATAGGATGTGAGGCTGGAATATTGGTCATGTGAACAAGTACTTCGAGATGTTTTTATCCTTCCCCTAATCAATTTTATGTCATTAGACCAAGGTTGGCAAAATGCCACCAATTATCAGTAAATCCCGTGCCAGTGGCAAAAATTTGGTTATTTCAGGAAAATAATGGTTTTCACTTGCAAATATAGTATAATTATGTAGGTCGACGTAGGTGTATGACAAAATTAGACTATTTGTTATAGTTATTGGTTTTTAATGAAAATTTGCTTTTAGTTAGTAATACAAATTAAATAAATCAGTGTGACATTGTTTATTCTTATATTTGTTATAGGTTTACAGATTTATGTTTTAAAGTGATAAATCGACATTTTGAGAATGTAATTCTATGATAATTATTCCTGTAGGTACTCATAAAAGGAAGAGTGATTATTCCCATGTTTAGTTGGGAAATTTAATGTTTATGATTCCAAGTGGCCACACTAGATAATGGCGTACAATAGAATAAAAATAAATGCGCTTACAAACACATATTCTAAAATATTATAATAGGCCTACATAAAGTCGAGTTGCTATTATAAAAAATTGGCCATGCTTGAGATATGATTTTAACAAAAATTAGACACTATGGTTCTTATATCAGTTTTCGTATTTATAATAAAATTTAAATGTACGTTATAAACTGCTTTAACATTTAGTGATTTCAGACAAATTTTTCTACCAAGTGGAAAATACTAGCAAAAACGAATAAAGTCCGGGACGGTTTTGACCTGGAATTTAACAGTACTTTCCACACAGTGAGAAAATCTGTGCAAACCTTGAATTAGATTAAATTCAGATAGGTAAAAGTATTTTATTTATATAACAGTGGTTGTCGTTTGAAAATGTAGATGTAAACAAACACGTGCATCACTGTTTACCACGTGGCTTTGACAGTTGTGTTGGTCTCGGGTAGTTCAATGCCGAGCACGTTGCACAGGAGACGGTAATCGCTCTACCTTATCTTTAGCCTATGGTATCCGCCCGTGCCCGTGTCGCGAGGGTTCGCAAGGTAGCGTTAGTCGCAAAATACATAATGCTGATACGTACTTATAATACTGGATGTTCTGAGAGTCTGAAGCACGGGGCAAGTGCCACGGTATGGTTGAAAATGACATGTCCATTATAATGCCTAGTCACTTCTGTGCTTTAAGATGGTCCTTGGGATAAATTTCATTGGGGTGGTTAGAAACACGCCTGCTTTCTGTGCGAAAAGTTCCGAGTTATAACGGATGACTAAGTTGTGAAATTTGTGCTTGGACACTGAATTACATGTACAGAATGTATCTAAATTCGACCGACAAACTTCAGGTGTAGGTTAATCACGAAAAAAAGCGGTTGAAAACACATATACAGAATATGGTCTAAAACTAATTATAAGGGAAGTACACATTTTTGAAGTTGTACTAGAAGGAAACTTTTATTACGGTACCACAGTAAAGCACCTCTCGCTGGAATCTCCTCCTCACTTTAATGGCCGCAAATGTGTGTTATTGGGTATTGTGTGTGCCCCACCTGCCAGGCATTGGTAAATATTACTTTGAAAGTAAAACACGAATTACTGGAAAACGGTGAGGTTTGGGGTATTTACACAAGGTGTCATTTTTGTTAATTGTGACATAAGGATTATTATTCCATCCTTTAAATCTCGAATATGCTACCACGACATGGATGTTACTTCGAAATTATAGTAGTAACAGTGATTATTTTCATGAAATAATTGGATGACAGCGACAAGTGCTGTGGTGTTTGAAGATCTTTGTTCAGCTAACAATTATCCAGACAATCGGTGTTCCATTTTAAGTATTATCTCTTATATTTGCAATAAACAAGTATTCCAGGTCCAACTTCAAAGATGTGTACCCCTTTTAGTATTCACTTTAGAAAACATAGGTCATATATATGTTTTCAATTTATATTTTCGTGATTAACCTGCAGTCGGAGTTTGCCGGGCGAACTCAGATACATTCTGGATAACGAGCAAGAATAATAAGGCTGTGATAAATAAGGCGAGGGGCTCGGGCCTAGCGCTCTACGTGACAATTTACAACCGCCGTTGTTAGACAAATGGTTGCGAACACACTATATACAGAAAACTTCGACATATTTTGTTTTTGCTTGTATTACTGGGCAACTTTAACGTTTAGCTTTTATGCTCGAAGCTCTAAGATATATATTTTTTAATGTTGCTTTATTTATAACGCCTTAGTTTTGATGCTGGGAAGCTAATCGAAGACTGAGTTACATCTGAAAACGTATCACACCCCCATGACTTACCCGACAGAAGTAATTCCCAGCCAACTGCCAAGCATGCCAAGCCGTACACTGAGCTAGCTTGCCATAACCAGCAGAAGTCTGAGTTTACGAAGACTTCGGAACACGAAGTCGCTCACTTGCCGTTCATAACGTCTTGCCATATTTAGGCACACGTGGTCACATGTCTGTCCTCCTCTCCACGTGGACGTTACGCCCTGCCGTTCACGTTCGTCGATGACACGAGCTTGCTTCATTTTTAGGTCTTTCAGTTAGCGAAAGCGTGGGATAAGTTATAAACCAAACTTTGCTTAACTTTATCAGTGGTTTCAGCCCAGCGTGGTGTCGATGGGGAGGTAATTAGGCCACGCTACAAGTGTAGGGGGGTGAGGGTTTCATTAGAGTTTAGAATCTCGTTAAACCTTTCTTTAGCTGAATGTTGGCGAGGGTGCTTGAGATACGCCTTGTTCCGGAGTTCATTTCGACAACAGTTCCGTCCGTAGATAGTACATAATGTCGCGAATTCCAACTTTCTCTCTTGACATATGGCGCGTCATCCTCAGGGTGGAAACATTCTGTGTTCGTGTCTGTGTTGTATTCGCATCTGACACACCATGGGGATCTCCGCGCCAATGAATAAACACCCCACAATGGCGAGCGCGAATTATGTCCTAGGCTTTCAGAAAAGATATACCTTCAGTCGCCGACTCTAATGGTGAGAAGAGGGAAGAGTTTTGGGCGGTTCCTAACATCGAGGTCTTGAGAGCTGACGTGGGCGAAGTGAGGCGAGAATGGAGTAGCGCTGAAATGCAAGGGCGGGGTCAACGGGAGATCCCCGATAAAACTCACCGATCAGCTGCACCGTCCGGCTCGATTATCACATGTGGAAATCTGGGAGTCGAACCCTGTTCGTCCAGGTGGGAGGCGAGTAGTCTGACAGATATACCACCGTGATCCGTGACCGACTCTTGTATCTACAGCACTGTGAAGCCGAGCGCGATGCCAAATAACGCAAATTTTGCAGATCTCTACACATGACACATTCTGGTTTTTTTGCCATGCAACAAACCTTTCTCATGTCCGAAAGAACAGTTCATTCTGTGACTTAAGCCATGTGAAGCTGAAAAATAAACCTCTGCATTTTGAATATTTTCACACCCTCTTCTACGTAACTGTTTCATAGTGCAGACATACTGTAAGTACAGGCATTTTTTTTCTGATAAATTTTAAAATCATAAATATAGACGAGCAGCCGTATCACCTATGAATTGTAATTAGCAGCGTTATAGACTGTTCATGGTAAAGTGAGCACTTTTTAAGGCCTTGCTAAATTATTCCTTTCAATTAATTTCTACCTTTACGCCACTTTTTAATGTAAACATGGCAATATGACTAATTAACACAGTGTATTCATTTCGTCACTCGTTAAAGTTAACGTTTGATGGCGCAATAAAGTACGTTTATTCAGGGATGATACCTTTGGAAGGACCTTAAAAAGTGCTCACTTTACCATGAACCGCCTACCAAAAATATACGGTGTTCGAAAATGAGGAATTCGGAAACGACTCGAATTCTTCTATTAATAGAAATTTTGTGCAGGTTTCAGAATTCTTGCGTTCTGAACTCGACTTGTAATTGTGCCTGGCACGTCTTGCAAAACCAGTTCGCTTTTAAATTTTCTTCTCGTAATGACCATGGTTAGACTCTAATGCTGTTTTACTAAGAGTCGTATGAATATTATAATACGCCTTTCACGAATACAGTCTTATATCAATATTTGCTTCACCTCCCTAATTCTCTTAACGAGTTTTCTTATTACTGTTTTTATTATACGTAGTCGTATTAAGCCTATACACTGTTGGAACAGACGAAGATAAGTTAAAATATATGTACAGCTCAAATCCCAATAAATTCTCTGTTAAGGGTGTGATAGTGAGGAATATACTCTGTGATTGTTTGTAGGGGAGCCTGTACCACCTGGGTGTTTAATTTAGAGCTACCGTTCGCCCGCGTTAAACTCTACAGACTTTGGTACAACATATGATTGTAATAAAGACAGATGTTTAGTAGAAAAAGTTAACTTTATCTTGGAACCCCCTTCACCGGTTTGGTTAGGGTTATATCACCGCTGCTTCACTTTGTAATAAATACAGATATACACTATTTCCCGAAAATTTGCGCTGTGGGGACTCGATGGTAACCATTTCCAACTTAGATGCTAAAATATTTAATTACAATAATCAATCAAACAACTATAGTACGCGCACTTACTTGTTATTACCTTACTAATCATAGGCTATTCACGGTAAAGTGAGCACTTTTTAATGCCTTCTCATTTAGAATAATAGTCAATAAGTATTCTTTAGACGTTTACTTCCGGCTGCTGTGGAATATATACACAGTGTTTATTACTTACACATCAATGTTTATTTAAAAGGGTGGTTCAGGAATAAGAAATGGCTGAAAGAAAAAATAACTAGGGCTTCAGAAGTGCTCACTTTACCGTGGACAGCCTATACATACTTAGGTTGCTTTCGTTTAAAGTAAAATCTTGATTTACTTACAAAATATAATCTCCGTTACTGATTAGTTTTATTATATTGGACATTATCAAAATATAGTGACAACTACAGGTTACTATTATTTGCAGAGTAAACTAGGGAGCCGCGGCTTTGCTACGTAGTGGTTGTCCATGACCAACCGAGAATATACACGCACTTGTACTTAACCGCCCTCGAATACGTGAGGGCGTAACAACAAAGGCGCCCTAACGGCACCTGCAATACACAATTAGCCGAAGATCCAAGGAACCAAGGCGGGACGTCTGTTTAAAGACTGTTCACGATAAAGTGAGCACTTTAGAAATGAACCTTAGTAAAAGTCACTGTCCGTGCATGCATATATTTTAACGGGCGCACTGAGTGACTTTCGCCCAGTAAAGTTGGTAACGATGGATGGAAAGTAGTTCCATATTATGACGTTGAATAACAAGTGTAAGGTAACAATGTGTGATAACTTAAAATTATTTATTTTTCTTTCTGTTTTTTTTTTTAATGCATCGAAGCGTAAAAATGAGCAGATTTGTCAACTATTTACTTTCTTAATAACTTCACAGTCTCATTTGACCGACGCATGAATAAAGTGATGCCGCCCACGGCAATGTTAAGTTTACATAAGGCGGAAGAATACACAATGTGTATACAAGTAGATCTTTAGCAGGGCTTTCAAAAGTGCTCATTTAACCGTGCACAGTCTATATATTCGAACGCCCACTCGCCGGACCCTGCAGTATCGTGTGGCCTCCGCTCCCGGTCGACACCAACGGTCACTCACACCAGCTGATCCTGGATTTACAATGCCATGACCAGGTCTTCCCGACAGTCAGACACGACGTTACAGCCCGACCATTTCCGCAACCAAAATCAGTTCAATGTTTACAATACCCCGACGGTTTCCTTCCGACAAGTGTTGCGTGACTTTCGGAAAAATCCTAGAATGGCCAGTATCGTGCTATGGGGTGTGAAGAAATCACAGATCATTGTACACACTATTTTGTTTTGATAACTTTGTAAACGAAGTATTTAAGGATCTTGGAGCGGTTACTTTTCCACGAATATTTATTTTCCTCAATTCATTAGCTTTCTGTTACAAGAAAACCACGATGAAGGCTACACGTAAAAATCATATTTTTAATGTGAAATTTACCACATTAGTGAAATCCGCACAACATTTTGTTTTATCAGGTTATGATTCTGTTTTTTTTTTCTACTGCCAAGCGAGGCCGACCGGTCCGACGCCCGACGGAAGTAGAAATGCAATCTACTTTTGTCGGAACTGCGTTTTCCGGGGGTGACCTTGCTCCTGATTGGCTGATGAAAAATGATGTCGGGGCTGTTTGTTGGACCGTCGGGTTATTGTAAATCCAGCTTGATGCGTCGAGCCAAGTTGTCAAACCCCGGCAGGCACGTCGCCGATGCAAACCTCCACGTCGACGGAACCACACGTTAGACGTGGTTACGATTTATGATTGCCGTTTGCAGAAAGTCAGTAGACCGTCACTAGCGTGGTGGAAATCCCTGTCGGAATCATCAACTGAACAGCCGTAGACTAGTGCTACCTAGCATTGAGCTCTCCAACTTTAGTAGAACAAACCTTGACATTAGTCAAGTCGGGTGAACGGACCAGAGGAGAGTCGATGTCTTCGAGAAAAGTTACTGTCACTAAAAATGCAGGTTTCAAAATTTTTGCAGGTATGTATGGACGTTTGCCATTAAAATTATAAATATAACTCAATTATTCAGAATATTTCAACTAAACGACAAATGTGTTTCGTGTTTAAGGTAAAAGTAGTTTATGACAAAATACCATTTGTAAACATGGCGGTGGCTGAAGTGGCGTTACTCGTAGTGACTAAATTATTACTGGTTCACTTTATCTGCCATAGTTTGCATTCAACTAGTTTAATTAAGGATTCGTTTCTTTGTAATAATTATGAGGCAATGCTCGTGCGTGTATTTATCGACTAATGTTTTTAAGCCCAATGTCTACAGAAAGTGATCAACTTCATAGGAATATTTCTTATGAATTAGATATATCAAATATATTTTGATTTATTGCAGTTGTCTAGACATACAGAAAAATGTAAGTATTAAAAACCAAGAACATTGAGCCAGCAGATGGATACTGTTGTTCGTGCTATTTTCATAGAAGATGTAAATTTGAAGGACAGGTAAGGTGATAATCATAAATGAACATACACTCAGTGTACCGTAAATTTCTCTAACCTTGTATGTAAACAATACTGGCAAATCTCCAGAACAACACATCATTCAGCCTTAGAATATAAAAACCGTTAATTTAGTATGTATTGTTTATTTTATGGTATCCAAATTATTTGCTTGAACGTTAAAATGTCTAAGGAGGCTTGTGATTCTGTACAAGAGGGGGAAATATTATAACATAAGTTTCCTTTACTCAAAGTCTACCGCAAGTTAAATTGATTCAATGGATATATTAATTTACATAAATTAACTTTAATGCAACGAACTCCTTCAGGAACATCAATTGGCCAGAGCCCGAGGGTTAAAAAAGACTGATGTGGGTCACATTTCTGATAGTCTGAAAAGAAAATGCGACACAACCTAGATTCCGCCACCTATAGTCTACAATGTAGGTGAAAGTGTATTGCTTGTGGTGACCAATAACACCTAAGATGATTACTTTTAAAGGGAAACCTTAAATAAGTTTAATTGATTTGTATAGCAAGGATTTCTTATAACAGTGGTGGTGTGCATGAGAACTGGTGGGAGATATGTACTACCCAAGTTAGTGTTCACTGGAAAGAATCTTAGCCAACTTGCAAATCCTTTTGGATGGATCAGTAGTGAAATTTTTGGTGCAATGATTTTAAAACATTAATTTCAGTACTAGGCCTACACGTTTCGATATATTCGAGGGCAGGTCAGGTGATAATCATTTGTGCTCTTCTCAGATATCGATATTTCGATCAATCCCAATCCTCTGCAATCCTCCTACCCATTCTCAGCAATCCTATGCACCAATCCTAAAAAATCCTCCTCCTCAATGCTCACCAACCTCAACAATCCTCCTCAATGCTCATCGATCCTCCACCCCAATACTCAACAATCCACCACACCAATCATCAACGATACTCTGCACCAATCCTCAGCAATCCTCAACACATATCTGCACCATTCCTCAGCAAACCTCCGCATCAACCTGCACCAATCCTCAACAATCCTCCGCACCAATCAGTACATTCCTCAACAACCCTCCACTCCTTTCCTCAACAATCCTCTGAAACAATCCGTATCAATCGCCACCAATCCTCAACAATCCTCCGCACCAATAATCATCAATCCTCAGCACAATTCCTCAACAATCCTGCCCACCAATCCTCATCAATCCTCCTCACCAATCCTTCGTAATCCTCATCAATCCTCCATACCAATCCTTAGTAATCCTAACCAATCCTCACTAATCCTTCGATCAAAGCCAATCCCTTGTCCGTTCCTTCTACCAATTCTTCGGTTTGCTCCCCCCCCCCCCCCACAGAAAAAATTCATAGAGAAATTACATTCTTTCACCATCTCCAAAATCTGTATAAGTTGACTGAATTAACATTTTGTATGCAATCCATTATTGTTGAGTTTTGAGCTTAAAGTCTTCATTAATAATCTATATGGAGATCATTACTTTAATAGTTGAATGCCCATAGCACCCCTTTAAAGTTTTTTCTTACTTTACACGTTACATTTCAGAAGAAAGTAATTGATCACATCATGCGATATAACCCCTCTCCTTCAGTTGTCTAATGATTGAAGATATATGCTCATTATGTGTAAGAGGTACCTGTGATTTTTCAGGTCGATCAAATGTGTGAATCTAGCAACGAGTTCGTTTATGTCTTCGGGAAATAGGTAGGCAGTATTCTCAGCATCTTCCACCTTCTTCATGTCGCTTGTCGTTGCAAATGTGGAAAAAAGGGGGGGGGGGTGTGTTAGTGCATCGAGAAATTTGCCATCATCTTCAGTTCCAACATTGTTGTCATAATCATCATTCGTACAATATTCATGATCGCCTTTATCTCCCTTTTAATTCTCAATATCAAGTATACTTTTCTTTGTAGCAGGAGTTGTATGATCATCAGTATTTAGAGCCGACGACCATCTATTTTGAAGTTTGTCGACTTCACGCCAAAGTCATGTAAGTGACATTCCACACAAACCGACTCTACAGCACCCATTCCATATTTAGCATTAACTGGTCCATCGTACTCGTCTGTGGAATCAGTAATCGACACTGTTGTAGTTCGAAGACAACCAAAACTCATCATAATACTGGGAAGCCAGAATAGCCCAGCTCGAGTGCAGATGTATTTTAGTTTGGTAAGGCTTGTTGGGAAGTCAAAGTATCCCAGTTCGAGTACAGATATTACAGTAAATCAGTCTCTCCCATTCTCAAGCATCACCTCATTCAGATGCCAGGGGACACAGTAATTTGGCACTGGCTTTTCGACCACGGCCTACATCAAGAGTCTTGTGTTAACCTGAGAGGATTTTCCTTGTTGGTTAGCTGGTGCCCACCAAACATTTATTATTCACATTCGAGACCCTGTGATCACCCCATTAGCAGCCAATCGTCCTGCCCGCACTTAGGCTTCAGCACTCTTATCCACTAGGCATCCGTGTTTAGTGGGAATGACGTCGCCTTTTTTTATTTACAAAATGTGGTAAAAAAATTGTGAGATGTTACAGTGTCAATTAAGCCATGACAATGATGACCGTTGATTGATGCTAGAATGTGTATGAATTGCTATTGGCTGCTACTAACCTGGTTTAGGAGAGCTTGTGGTGGTGTCACATTCGTGGTTTTTTTTGGGAGACTGGGGTGTCGAGAGTATCAGGCCCTCTTTCCCCTGATTCCTGTTTCCCTGATTGCAGTTTGAATTCTCTCTGTTGTTACCCAAATGTGGGTTCGGACACTCACTATGCCGGTAGTAAACCTGGCCATCGCAGTAGCTTTTTCGGCAGTTTGCTTTTATCCGATATCACAATTTTTTGAGCTGCACTTTTGCCCGCACTGTTATTTTTGTTGTTGTTCACGTTTTGCTTTGGGTTAATATTTGATCCTGAGCCGGAATTTTTGTCCCGATTTTGACCGCAAATTTTGTTTCGTGGCTGTTCTGCTATTTACTTTGGATATGGTCACTTTCACTTTGCAGCTTGTGGCGCCATCGTGCAGCACCGGGTCGCGACGTGGTTGGCATGAGTTTCGCTCAAGAATGATAGCGGCTCATATCAGTTCCTCTAAGCTACCATTTAGTAGTGGCACCAAGATAGTACGATATTCTGGGCAGTCCGTTTCTGCCACGACTTCCAACACTTCCCGTTCCAGCCGTTGCAGGTGGAAGCATCACACAAGATGTACTTTTCGAATGATAAATGCGGTCAATTGTCCCCCTGATTATTGTTCTTATAGCATGAGTTTGCTCTGGGCCTGGAGGGATGTGAATGCCCCTCCAAAATGGCATTGAAAAGAATGTAGAAACTCTTCCCATGCCAGCCTGTAGTGGTTTAGGGAACTCCACCGGGAACCTATGCCTCCTTGAAGCTGTGATCCCATGTGACTCGCCCACTCTTCCACACATACTCCATAGTATTTTTATCTCTATGTGCAGTCCTTTATGAACTCTGGCGGTTCCTTATTGGGTGTTCCTGAAAAAGTTGATAACATTTGGAAGTGTATCAGAGTTAGTTTGGTAGTGCGTTCGATGATTAATATGGTGGTTTCTGGTTTCCTTTCGCCTCCTTGTTTCCAGCTGCTTGTCGATGGTTGTACACAGCTGGTGACTGGGAATTTTGTGATTGTCTGGATTGATGGGTAAGTTTGTAGCATTGGTGGTAAATTTTGTGGGTAAATTGGTGAGTGGAAATATGCTTGTATTTGTGGCAGGTAAGAGGCAGTTGGTAAGAATGTGAGAGGTACTGTGGCTAATACTGGCTGTTGTGGTGTGGATTGGGTGCACGGTGTGTTATTATTGACAGATGCCACGTGCACACTGTGGGCATGTGACATCTTTTGTTTATGTTTGCCATGGCCTTGCAATGTCGACACGTGAACTCCCCCTCTCGTGCCATTAGTCTCCCAACATGTTTCAAACACTGCTTGTGTATCGTTGCCATCCAAATACAGAACATTGTCATGTTGCTACAGTCACCTCCTGTACACCGTCTATTGTTGCACATGTAAATCTTGTAGTTTCGTCATGTGAGGTAATAATCTCAGTTGTAATGTTGGTCCTTTGGTTTTGCATTTATATTACATGATAGACACTGGAATTGTTGTCCATGAATGGTTGCGGTTTGTTCGCACTAAGGCAGACAGAGTGGTAAAGCGAGTTTCACAAGGTACACTGAAAGTTCGGTGTTCCTGTTAAATTGCTGCATAAAAATTGGTTATTGAAATTTTGCAGGTTTGAATTTTGATTTTGTTATTGGGTCAAAATTTCAAACCAGACATTATGGGGTGAGGTAATTTCCCCTTAAAGTTTTTTAGGAACTGTCTCCTTACTTGTGGTTGTTAGTGACACATCTGAGAGAAAAGCTGGGCTTGCAATAGCATCTGCAGTGTGAAATCTCTAACTCGTATTTAGCTACCACATCCCCTGGGATGGTGCATAAGCACTGCAGACACAGTGGCGCCAATGCGCCAAGGTGAATCTAACAAGACATGGTAAACATGTGCGTGGTGTGGGAGCACGACACTGTGATGGAGGGAGGGTATGCTTTTCTCCTCAGGTGGCTGTCTCCTCTGCACTGTTAGGGGGTTTTACCGGCCGGTGGAGAGGTGAAGGAGAGTGCCTGCTCACGTGACCAGCTGCCCGATCGATAATTCACAGCTGATGGTGATGCTGTCATTTGGTGAAGAGAGGTGCTGGATGTAGCATGTACCTGCTCCTTTGTCCAGCGCTGAAAGGTGGTGGATGGGGTGACGGAGCGTCGCTGACCAAAGATGGCTGTCCTCCTCCATGTACTTTGCTCTGTTACCATAATGGCTTCTGTTGCATGATTTTGGCGCCCTTTTCCATGCCATGTGGTGCATTGTTCCAGGCGCCTTGTTGGCATCTGGAAGGCACCATAATGCTGTTATTGGCGTAATGCATCGTCCCTAATATTCCCGTTGCAGTCGGGAGGAAAGATTTGCTGGAAAACTTGCCAGGAAAATTCGAGGTGTTGCAAATTTGGTGGATTTTTGGGTTGGGATGGTTAGAAAATTTCATTGAAGGAAATTTAGGCCACAAGGAAGTGCTACAATTTGACGCCGTGTGTTTAGGGTTGCAAAGTGTTTGAGGGGTGGTGAGGTTAAGGTAAGGAATTTTTAAGAAGAATAACATTACCCGACTGGCGCCAGACACCACCGATGGCGGTGTCGAAGTTGTTGTTAGAGCTGGAGACTCTTGACATTCTCAGGGTGCAGCAGGCTGATCACCAGGATGTAACTTTTCTTCGCTGATTCATTACCCCTCACATTAATAACATCTTTGTTTATTAAACGGTGGGCCTATTGAAGGCTGACTCACACGTCTGATATTGCTTTACTGAATTACTGACCATTACATTCTCAATGGCACTGAAGAATGGGGATGAGAATTTGGTGGCCTTCTAAGGGCCCTGTTCCCTGATACGACGAAGGTTCTGCTAAAATACAAAAAAATTATATGGTTCTTACCAGATGTAATCTTTACTTGCAGTTACACATTACATTCTCCTCTGGGGAGACACTTTGCCGGGTTTGGCCTGCCGGCATAGGCGATACTGTAAAAAGGCACGAAGTCGACAAACCCTTACATGCACAGTTTACGCTTCCCCAGGCGATGCAAGTACTAGGGGGGGGGGGGAGTAGGGGTAATCAGTAAAAAGATTCGGATGGCTGTTAACATGGAGATCTTGAGAGCTGAAGTAGGGGAAGTATTTCCATGCGGCTAAATAAACATGGTTCCGAGATTATTACACTATTGCAACATTAAGTGATTGTGAGACAAGAGTTGGGTGCTGCCTGGAATGCTTGGACACTGATACGAACCAACCCCTTGGAGTATTCATAGACTACTGATTCCTCTGCATGCCGCACGCTGCTACGTTGGCGGGTTAGCGCGGCACATGGAGAACTATATTTTGTGCACATTTACTTAAAACTCATCTAAACAACTCACACTTGCAAAAAAATGACATAATTAAATACTCTGCATTAATTAAATCATAAACATGGCCCTTTGCATAATTGTGATGATGGAATGAGGATGTACACGTGAAATGAAACACCTACCTTAATAAACATTGAAACAGACAAACAAACACTGCATAATTACTAGTAGGGGTATCTTTTATGTTCCCTTACTTAGGATTCATACGCCGCGAGCCATGAAGCCTTTTTTGGGCGCCCTACTTTTCACACACTGCACTTTGCTACACTACATTGCACTCCCTACAATCGCCGCACTACTGCACTGGTGGCACTATGAACAACTCTGTAGAGTGCTGGTACTTGCTGCGTCAGTTCAGAGGTGCATGGCGGGCAAATGGTCTCCAGAACATAGATGCTGGCACACGTCAAATGCTTGACCACTGTAAGCTGCATTTCCCCAAAACATTATACCATAAGAAAGAACAGATTGAAAATATGAGAAGTATATCTAAGTGAAGCCCTGTCCACCAAAGGAGAAAGGTGGGTATGTGAAAAACAAGCAGTGCTGAGTTCGTGAGCAACACATTTAATGTATTTTCCAATTCAAATTATCATCCAACTGCAAACCAAGAAATTCTGTCGTGTGTGCAACTGTAAGATTTATCTCATTATATCCTATTTTTACCTCAGAGATTGTTTTATGACATGTATAGAACTCTATTTAATTGGTCTTTGCTTTGCTTTGCTATATGAATTATTTTTGCTAAAAATCATTTATATAGTTTCAAAAGGACTTATTGTGATCTTTCATTAATTTTATTTTTATGATTTTGCTTTTATGAGAAAACTAGTGTCTTCTGCAAATATAACAATACCCGCATCAGACTGTATGCGAGCTGGAGGATCATTAATAAAATTAAGAAAAGCAGGGAACCTAATATTGAATTCTGTGGTACACCATGTTCAATATATTCATAATATGACATAATGTCTTGCAATAAGTTTTCGTCTGAGATAACAATTTTTTGCTGATGTTTGGTGTAAGGATAACATTTGATCAAAAAATGCATATTATTTACACCATAGAATTTTAATTTCAGCAAAATTTTGCTATAATTAACGAAATCAAACACCTTGGAAAGATCACAAAATACACCGAATATATTTCCCATCTTGTAGACTGTAGCAGCAACAGGTTATATTAAACAATAGTTTTCTGAACTGGAATTTAAATATATGAATGCATATAAATTTTATAATTCAAATATAACTTCATATGCACTGAAGAACAATATAATGGAAACACTGATAAATTTAAATGTGTCAAGTAATGGTCAATTCATATTTATCCCTGATTTCGACTTTTTATGCCCCTGAGAGCAGAATATCCTCATTTTACTCGAAACTGGCAAATACCCAAATTTTTACCCACGAGTATGTGAAATGCCCAAAATTTGGGTAATTACCTGAATATTGGCATCACTGGGTGCACTGGCGGCTGGGGCTGAGATGCACGAGTTTTGTTGGCATGCAGGCGCGCTATGATTGGCTGCCGCTCCTATGCCCTGATTGGTCGGAGGGGGCGAGGCTTGTGCAGTCGGTACTGGGGCCTGGGGTGCTGAAGGCTGCTTTTTCTTGGCATTTTTACCCCCATTTTTGCTAGCTTTCTTGCCCATTGGGCGTGGTCTCATTCCCTAGCGCAGACTTGGATCCTTTGGAATCGGGTTATTGGCGAGAGCTAGAAACATCGCCTTGCTTTCGAGCCAAGTGTACCTGTTGTGTACGGGCACTGGCTGGGGCTGTGCATTTACTGCCCAGTGAGGCACGAAAGTGTATCGCTGTGGCATTTACTGCGTACTTCGTGGCACTGTCTGGCTTTGTGCTGCTTGCTGTCAGGTTTGTGTGCGAGCATTTTCTTTTATTTGCAGTTAACACTGCTGTTGCCTTTGTTGGAGCTCGTCTCGCGGCAGGCGCGCCCATTTCACCTGCATGTATGCCATACATCTGCTTCTGGCCGCAGACGAGCATTACACTTGGTTGCGGTTGTTTTGTATTGCGCAGTCAACAGTCAAGTGTGGACCACTGCAGTAGCGACTCACTGGCGCGGCATTGCACCCTGCTGCCACATGGTGAATTCTCTAGCATCTGGAGCATTTGGGGCAGGGCCATTGGGGTGGTGGAAATCTTCCACATAACTCGCGAGGCCCGCAAAGATTTTACTTGCCAGGTAAGGCTCTGTATCTGTACCTCGAGGCAGCTCGATAACCAGCTTGTTTATCGTGCGCTAGTTTCTGTCCGTGGATAAACCAGTATCATTGAACTCGCATACCTGCAGTAAGGAATTCCTTTTGCAGGAATTCAGGCGGGGTATCTGTTGGTATACGGCAGAAAACCACTTTGACAGGGATTTCGTCTGCCTGTCTCAGGAGGATATGTTGAAAGCCCAATTGTTTTGTAGTGTACACAGCTGTTACATAATCATGTATGGAGCTGGCGTGCATGCGAATGCGGTCTGATATACAGCAGACAGCATTCCAGGATAGCGTTAGGTGCGTGTTCAGCTCCTTTTTTTAGTCCGGGGTATTTTTTCTCGTTAGTAGTGTGCGTACACAGTGAATGGTTTCACTTGTACTTTATTTAGAAGCGCGGTGCTTTGTGCCACATTTTGTTGCCCGCTGGTGTTTTGTGCGGGAAGTTGATTGCCCTGAGGGGGCGAGGTTTTTCTTGTTCGTTTGATATTTTTCTCTTCACTTTGTGAGTCTGCATCGTTGGCAATGATCTGCGCAGTTGATACAGAGACCTGTGTCTCCATGGCCATTTTCGGCTCGCAGACAGGTGGCGTAGTGTGTCTAATATGTGCCTACTCTGTGTTATTGTGGTTTGTTGTGGTTGCGCCTTGTCCAAATCCGCACCTCCTTACCTCTACCCTCTACCGGAGATGAGGCTAAGGAAGGGCGGGTGACTGACGCTCTGATTTGACCTCAATAGAATATTTTATTATTGTATTTAACATGGTAAAGTTGGGAATACAGATTTTTACTTTCAAAAAGCCTTAACAAAGGAACTTTACTTTCCCAGTCACGTGTGTTTTAGCACTAATAAGTGCTAAAAACACTTCTACTCGGAGCTTTCTGTGTAGACGTCCTCCGATGAGACCGCAGTTGGAACTCCTGATGCAGACTGGCTAATATACACTACTGGCTATCAGTGAAAGAAACATTTAAGTGATACTATATTAAAAATCGCTAGAATGCAGTTAGTATAGACAAATTTTGGACGAAGAATAAAGATGATTTAGGGTGATAGTGTCCACAGTTCAAATACCGATCTGTGCATTGGATCATTTTTACGAAATTGGTACATTATTTTCTGTCTGTTTACGTGCCTATACGCATCTAATATATACATTTAAGCATCTTCTATCATTTAGGCATGGCACAGGGCCCTAGTTCGAGACCCGAAACGATAAACATATTAATTTTCTATCTGACTTAGAAAACTATTTGGTGTTTTTACCATATGATGGGCGGAATATATAATGAGGGCGAAATGAAAGTTTTAGGAGAATAATTTAGGGGTCGGAATTAAATAAGAGGTTTGCAATTCTATTAATGATGCGAGTTTTAGAAGCATATCAGTGAGGTTCGTGCTCGAACTTCTGGCTGATTTCGTACACCCGATATAAATGTCTAAGCAATATACACCGGTTAGACATGTTTAGGGACCCGAGTTCGTAATCCGAAACTATTAACAATTTTAATTTTCTATCATACTCAGAATAAATTAGGTAATTGTGCTCAGCGTTTCGGTGGCTGCTTTAGCAATTTTCTCTTACTAATCAAGAATTAAAGTTTGGCCCGTTAGACACTTTACGCGAAAACGGGTGGAAGGGGGGACGCTCCTAGAGGGGATCGATAGTGCCCCGGAGTAGAGAGGCCATTTATGGTTGCCGACCTCCCCTTTCCTACACTCCCGTAGGGGTGGGGTTTTTGTGCCCTACAATTAAGGTTCGTGTTTACCATGAAAGTTGGGTTCGGATATAATGTAATTATGGTACACAAGTCCTACAACCCATACCATAATGATTGTATGATGTACCATAATTTTAGGAATTCGTATGATAATTTTAAATGCGTGCCATAATTGTATCTGCATGCTTCGGGCATTTTAACACACCATTCATTTTGTCCTAGGTCCTATGATTCGCAGTATGCTAACAGCAACTTTTAAATTGCGGTTACCCGCAAGCATTTCGAAGTTTGTTAGTTCGTATATTATGTTGAACTCTAGGTGGTGGTTTATGCCACCAACAGAAATGTCTTCGGGAAGACGTTTTCTGCAGGCATTTGTGAACTGTTTCAGATACAGTGTTGGCACTTGGTACGTAACTTTATTATGTTGAACTCTAGGCTGTGGTTTAAGCTCCCAACATAAATGTTATCGTAAAAAGACGTTTTATGCTGACATTTGCGAACCGTTTGAGATACAGTTTAGTGCTTGGTACATACTTAATTAGAGTTCAACATGAAAAACGTACGTACCAAGCACCAGTACTATACCTACCTCAAACGTTTCTTAAATGGCGGCCGAAAACGTCTTTCAGATGACACTTCTGTTGGCGGCATATACAACCACCTAGAGTTCAACATTATATACGAACTTACATACTTAGGAACCAATACATGCCACAAATAAATATTTTTTTCAACTTTTACTTTTATGGTACATAATTGAGGTACAATATAAGCAATTCGAGTAGTCATTGTACATCCCATACATACCACAGTTATCTGCTGCATCAGGACTATTAAATATTCACACAAATAAATACCATATTTAACAGTTTCACCGATGATGTCCTAGCCCGTGGATTCGTGGGCCTGTCCCCTGGTGAATAATAAATGGGAAATTCAAGTTTTAGGCATCGGATATAGGAATCGGGCTTAGATAAGATGTTCGCAATTCGAATTAGCGACCCAAGTTTCGGAAACATTTTAAGGGATGCTTTTTCGCTAATTTTTCACTGTTTGATATTCACCCGAATTTATACAGGGTTTTAAGCAAATTCCAAAGGCGATGTATTGTGTAGGGACCTGAGCTCGAGACCTGCAACTAATAAAAATAATTTTTATATAGGATTTAGAAAAAATCTGCTGTTTTCACTCTGTGATGGGAGGAATATATAACAAAGGCGAAACGTAAGGTTTAAAGGAATAATATTCTGGAGTCAGGATGAAATATGAGGTTAGCTATTCGATTGATGACCTCAGTTTTGTAAGTCATTTCAGCGATGTTCTTACATTAATTTTTTACTGTTTAGTATTTATGCGCAGTTTATCCAGGGTTTTAAGCAATATACTTCGGTTAGGCTTTGTGTAGGGACCCGAGTTCGACGCCCAAAACTATGAAAATATGTGATGGTAGAAAAATATATATATATATAGAGCGAGAGAGAGAGAGAGAGAGAGAGAGAGAGAGAGAGAGAGAGAAGCGCGCTGATCCCTTAGTTGATGTTCAGACGTTGAGACGTTGAGATCGATTTTTTGGAAAGGCTCCTTCGTCTTACAGTGAAGATGGATTGTGAATACGAAGGCCTGCCTTTGACCTCAACAAACATGGAGCCGCGACATTCATCATCGCTGCCTGATTGCCAACTGTGTCGATTCTGCGATCGAGTTTTTACCTTCGGTCAAAATGCTCGGTGACACGAGAGAACCGCCTGTACGAAGAGTCCTTTTCGCACGAGGAAGAATTGCAATATTGGTCCCGTGCAGTTTTTAATGGGACAGTTAATGCCAAAGATGGAATGAGTGCATTAGAGTCGGTTTGTGTGGGATGTACACTTGCGAGACTTTGGCGTGAAGTCGGCGAATTTCAAAATAAACGGTTGTCTGTTCTCAATACTGGCGACCGTAAAACTCCTGCTGCAAAGAAATGTAAACTTGATATTGAGGATGAAACAGGAGGTGAAAACGATCACGAAGACAGCACCGAGAATGACTATGACGACAGTGATGAAGCTGAGGATGATGAATATCTCGGTGCACTGACACACCTCTACCACATTTGCAACGACAAGCGAAATGTAGAAGGCGGAAGATGCCGGGAATACTGTCTACTTGTTTCCCGAAGACCCGAACAAACTCATTGATACTCTCACACATTTGATTGACCTGCAAAAATGCGGGTACGTCTCACACATAGATCATATTTATTAAATCATTAGACAATTGAAGGAGAGGGGCTGTATCGCATGATGCGATGAACTGCTTTCTTCTGAAATTCTAATGCGTAAATTAAAAATTATTTTTTAAATAGTTGTGTTTTAACTTTTTTTGTGTCGTATCATTTCATCCCTCACGACTTTAAAGTGGTGCTTTGAGCACTCAGCTATTAAGGTAATGATCCGCAAACAAAATATTAATGAAGATTTTAAGTAAAAAAAATTGCATGGATATTGGACTGTATACAAAATGTTAATTCAGACAACATATATAAATTTTGGTAATGGCGAATTAATGTAATTTCTATATATACATTGGTGGGTGGTAGGAGGGGGGTACAAACCGAAGGAATGATCGAAGGAACAAAATAAATTTGAATTACTACAAAATCTTCACACGAGTTTGTGAATCAAGTAAGGATAGTGAGGAAGAAAGCGGCTCTCCCAATGGCGCTAATAATAACAGGCCTACTATAGCAGAAAATAATAAAGCAACAGCAATCTCTCCAGCCGACATCATTTCTGTTCCCAAAGCAGACACTACTGGCAATATAATTATAAAGGAAGGAATCAGAGGCAATGACAGGCTCTTCTTTAAAATGCTCTTTTACTTTGCGAATAACAAGAAAAAGGCTCAAGATTCACGGATGCAAAATTAAGGGTGAATATCTTCATGTCCAGTAAAGCATATCACATCCTGACAGACAGTAGAAAGTTATATATTCTGCACAGGATGTGATCAGATATACACAGAGCCTATCTTGGAAGACTGGATACAGCGTATCAAATGCCAACGAAGGTGGCATGAGCAATGTTCGTCATTTGAAGGAGGTTCAACATTTACATGTGGCCAGTGTTGAATGTGCACTCTTTGGATACACGCTGCAATGCACATTTGCAATTATTAAGTTATTTGCATTTTGTAAAAATTAGAGCATGTCTATGTGATTGGGCCTGTAAGCACGAAATTATAATTGATCAATAAAGCGCCATGTGTATGAACGATATTTTTTCACTATAAACTGTAGCAAGAAAAGGGAGTCGATTTGTTATGTGCGCACGCTTAGATGCCTTACCCCTACACGTAAATTTAAGTAAATAGTTTCGGTATGTGAAAACTCATTGGCGTATGTAACTTTTGTGTCTATTCAGATATAAATGCCGTTAACTCTATTCTTATCTACCGAGGTAATTATTTTTGTTTTTGCTGTCTCCTGAAAGTCACGGAAGAAGATACAGAACTATTTTTACATTTAAGGTAATGTGAGTGAAATAAAGAAAAAAGCAAGGTTTTCAAAACTGTTCACTTTACCGTTAATAGCACACAACACGTAATATGGCTATTTTTGTAATAATAATTACAGTTGCCTTTTTTTTTTCTGGGTTAGTTTTTTATTCGTTTGGATTCTCTCCGCTATATTCCGAAATATACGAAAATGGTCTCTGACTTACAAACTGTGAATCGCACAGCTTTTTTTCCGTTGCTTTCGCAATATGTACAGAAGACCTTTGTTTGCAGCTTCTGCATCGCAACACTCAAATAAGCGACTTACTCTCTTTATAATCCCTATCCATCTCTTCTCGCAATGTTAAACTTCATTACCTTTTGAATGTACGGTGCCGGAATCCATTGTTTGATATGTACTGTGCTTTGTTCGACTCTCAGCGCATAATGTTTTCACAACGCTCGGCCCAGTGGCATAATCCACGCGCAGTTAAATGTCACCTCGATCAGGCTTCGCAGATTCCCTGAAATTACACAAGCCAGTGCCAAGGTGGGGCGCGCGGACAGTAGGTCCGCCGTTTACCGTATTTTTGACGTGAGTACGTCTTTAAATTTGCGACCACGGTGGGGGGCAATCCAGAAAATCCGATGATAACAAAATCGGGGGATACAGTTTGACATTGCAGTTCCGAATCTATCGTCTACATTAGAAATTAAATTACACCACTCGATACTCGATTGCCCAAGGATCAAAGAATATGTTACGTTGAGTGAGGATTGCTAAGCATTGCGCGTGTGGAGCGCGTGGCGTGAGTGGATGGATTGATTGTCATGAGGGGTGGGGGGGGGGGGGCTGATAATATTTTGAGTACATTTCGCCGCGTCTCATAACTTCCACGTAGTATAACTTTTGACTAGAAGCTATGACGCTCGTTTAAGTTTTAATCGACAGCTCTCGTCAAGATCAATCGATTGATATTTGCGTGGCGTTGTTATGGTGAAATTGTATGAGTTTAATGTAAAAAAATTGTGAAAATTTAACACACCGTCGGCCTATACTCGTCAAACAGCCAAGTCGAAATACAGAAATGGTATACGGTTGTAAAGAGTATCTCAAAAGCAATCCAGTGATACCATAAGACTCCATATTATCAAGTGAAGCGGTGCCGAGAACGTAGAAATAAAACATCAAGGAGTCCGAGCGCGTCAACATAGACGTATTCACGCAAAACAAACGGCCGTGTCCCCAACACAGCCAAACCCAATTTATTTTTTGTTTTTCACCTCTTGCATTACGCGAGCTATACCACAGAATACTGAGAAATATAGAAGTGAAACAACTGTTATGCAGCGAACTCCAGCAGCAAACGCCGTTTGCAGCCTGGCCGATAAGGGAATCTTTCGCAGCACGCAGTGGCCAATCGGAGACAAGACCCATTCCAGCGCCTCGCACAGCAAATCAGTGAATGGATACGCCTACGTGAAAGGAACTACTGCTCCATTTCACTGTTTTATATAGTTGATTCACGGTATCTATAGCCTTTTCTGAAGTCCTGCTAAATATCTACTTCCACGATATTCCTCCGCCTCGTGCAAACTAAGCTTAACTAAGCCTGGAAGATTACACCAGAGGGACAACGCACCGGTTTCGTGGGCACTCTGTTGTAACAGTATTTTGTATAAGAACCATTTCTCACTATGCGCTACCAACACACATATTTTATCACTATTTTTATTCAGATTATTTATAAATGAAGCATTACAAATTCTAGATAAAATATGAATAACATTTCAATTTAACAGAAAAAAATTACTTTAATGAAGACAAGTATAAAACGCTTGTGATACACGGCATATTTAGGAAACAACCAAGCACGTCATACATGGGGAGATTTTTCAAAGGTTTGATTAAAAAAAGGCCAAAGAAACCGTGAACGATCTATATTATATGTTGTGTTGCTACACCCCGTCGCAGTGAACGCAGCACTCGCAACTTCTAACACATTGGGGACTATACCCGAGTGCAGCTCGGGCGAAACAAGTCTCGATATATCTCGACCCTTAAAAGCAGAAATCATACGGATATACTTCCGTTGTTTTCATACTTGTTATCATATCACTATAAAAAAACTTAGGTAAACTTCCCTTACGTGTAAGGGAAGTTAATTACCTCTGCATGTAAGGTAAAATTACCTGTCAAATGTGGAGTATATTTACATTACAAGTAAGGCACTATTCTCTAATCGTACCGAAAAAAAGTATCTGCCAAAAGTGGGAAGAAATCCCATGCACGTAAGGTAATGTTATCTATATTGCATAGTAAAATTATATTAAAAAATAATTGGGTATTATAACTGTTAGCTTTTTTTCATTACCTATATCTCCTGACGAATAGTAACCGAAACCTCAAATTCCTCGACACTTGCTGGTGGGTGGGCGCGAACCATTGACCTCGTTCACGCAAAGGGCCGATGCGCTAGCCGTTACACCACGACGACAATATGACACTTTAAGTGAATACTAGTGTGTTACATGATTGTTTCTTTCGCGTGTCCTCCCCTTAGCTGTTGAGACAATGCTGAAGAGATGCACGCGTCGTAATGTACTTTTCCATCAATTAATGGGATTTTCCACCCCTATGTACGTGGATTTTACTCAAGAGTGCGTTAATTATACATCACATATAAAGAGCCATGTTGGACAGCTTGTATGTCTAAACAATAAAAATTAATTATAAAGTAAAAATATATATAATACAATTATAAAATAGTTACAAATCTACTAGGAGATCCACACGTCGTAAGGTAATTTTCCCATCCATGTATGGGCTTTTTCACTACTATGTACCCGAATTTTACCCCAGAATGCGGTAATTTTACCTTACACGTAAGGAAAACTATGTTTCCCACACAAGTTTGCGAATATTACCTTACACTTGCCAGGTAATTTTACCATATTTTTTTTTTACATTGAACACTTCGACTCACGAACCAACATGTTCTTGTACAAAATACATTTTCGTATGACGACGCAAATGAACACGGTGTAATGTAAATCACGTTAAGGATGAAAGAACGTTTGATTGGATGACTGTGAACTCGCCATTATATGGGCTGACGGCAGACCAGTAATTATAGTCGTTCAGTACGGTGTAATGTCTGGTATGGTGCAGGCGGCCAATAAGACGGTGTTGGGTGGGAATACAGAGGTGCATATAGGAGATTCACTTTCAGCTTGTCGTAAATAATCTCTAAATATGTACACACCTCAACGTGTTAAGATCCGACGTGTAGGTACGAGCCAGCTGTCTGGGAAGTGGAGCAAAGTTGAGCAATCACAGGGCCAAAACATTTGCACGTGCAACGTAATGCTAGCCACGAACACAACATGAGAACTTCATGTTACAAGTCACTTTTCGACCTCCGATTTTAAACAAAAATTATTTTCACAAACAATTTTTTTGTATGTTTGTAACACTACGAGTAAACCAGCGCAACATTTACGACTCGTTACTGTGTATAGCGTAAAACGAAAGTTGAATTTCAACAAACAAGTGCTGGTGACTTCAAATTTATACAAACTTGTAGATACATAAAGTACTTTTGTACGCTCCATAAAACAGTAGGTTGTAAACGTGCAATATTTTACTTGGCGTGATACAAGAAATAATTAGGGAATTAGCTTCCAAAGAATTGTTCGCAAAACAGAAAAGAGAATTTTTGCAGTAAAGAATGTATCTAAATTCGACTGGCAAACTTCGGCAGCTGGTTAATCCCCCCCCCCCCAAAAAAAGGTTGAAAACATATACATGACCTATGGTCTAAAATGAATGATAAGGGAGGTACATATTTTTAAGTTGGGACTGAAGAACTTGTTTATCAGAGTGACACTGTTATGTACATCTGTTTGTAATCACCCCATCCCTTAAATAACCGCAACATTATGCGTTATTGGATGTTGGGCGTGCCTCAGATGTCAGATATTGATTAATATTTTTTGAAAGAAAAACACGAACGACTCGAAAACGGTGAGGCTAAGGGTATTTACACAAGGCGTTATTTATATTTGATTGTGACGTACGGATTAATAATTCATCTTTTCAAATCCCAAATGTGTTACCGCGTAATGGAGATAAGTTAAAATAAAGGGGTAGTAAACCTGATTATTTACATGAAATAACTTAATGACTGCTACAGATGTTGTGGTGTTTGCATATATTTGTTCAGTTGCCCAATAGCCTGACACTCGATGTTTCATCTTTAATATTTTCTCCAATATTTGCGATGATAAACAAGTGTCTCAGGTCCATCCTCAAAGATGTGTACCACCTTGGGTATTCACGTTAGACCACAGGACGCATATTATGTTTTTCAACTTGTTTTTCAGTGAATAACCTGCACCCAAAGTTAGTAGGTCGTCTTTAGAAACATTCTGTATATATCATTGTTTGTGAGAGGGATAATATTGGAGGTCGACACAGTGTGCTGTGTCCGAGCGAGCTTGTGCCGTGGTAAACTTATGACTGACATCCAGAAGGACTCCTCGTTGGATTCCCGGTCCGGCCATCCTGATTTCTATTATCCATCGCTTCACAAAATCCAGGGGAACGCTGGGATCGTTCTTTACTAGACGCCATTGTTGATTCCTCATCCGTTCATGCATCTCTGAGCAACTTGGTCCATCTCTAATGACCTCGCTGTCGACGAGTCTTTAAGCGCCAATTATATACCTACCTACGTACCTGATTAACAAAACGTGACAAAGATATTTAAGAATTACTTTAAAGAATTTACCTACACAACAGGAACTATTATTATTGTATTTTCCATAGTCGTTTACAATTATTTCTTGTTCTGTAGTGTAGCTAATTTTTTATATTTGTATTTTCGGACACATGTATATAACACATTCACGATTACTTCACACTTTTCTGAAGCCCTGCTGAAGTTTTATTTCCAGGATATTCCTCCGCCTTGTGCAAACCAAGCTCAGCCGAGTGAATAAAATTACACCAGAGGGAGAACGCACCCTATTCCAGTGCACTCAGTGCATTAATATTTTACATAAGAACTATTTATTACCGGGTATTACCAACATACTTATTTTCACACATATTTAATACATATTAATTATAAATGAAATATTATAATCTATCAAAAATATATAAATAAGATTCAATTTAACAAAAAATGAGGTACTTTTATGTTAACACGAGAATGTATCGCATATTTAGAAGACAACCGAATACGTCATACATGGGTGATTTTTAAATGTTTGATTCAAAAAGTTTGAAGAAATCATGAATAGACTATAGACTATTGCTTGTAATTAGGTTGGCAACACTGGGCTGAAAGATAAACGTGTTATATACTGTTCACGGTAAAGACACCCTAATTACTTTTCCTTTCAGTCATTTCTTAGTCTTTAATCAGCTTTTTAAATAAATATTTCCATGTAAGTGATACCTAAGCACAGTGTGTGTATTCCACCGCACTTGGATTTCAACGCATAATACTAAACTAAAATATGTTCACTAACTGTTATTATTATCATATGAGAGGGCTTTGAAAAGTGTCCACGTTACCGCGAATAGCATGTAGTGAGTAGCGTGCGGGGGTGTTGCGTGTTGAAGGTCCGCAACGCGACGGCGGCGTTCATCATCAACCTGTCGGTGTCGGACCTGATGTTCTGCTGCTTCAACCTGCCGCTGGCCACATCCATGTTCTGGCAGCGCGCCTGGCTGCACGGCGAGCTGTTGTGTCAACTGTTTCCGCTGCTGCGCTACGGTCTCGTCGCCGTGTCCTTGGTCACAGTGCTCGCCATCACCATCAACCGCTACGTCATGATCGGCCACCCCAGGATGTACCCCAAGTGAGTAACCCCCCACCCCACCACCTCCCGAGACTTCGCTTTCCCCTCCGCCTGTTACAGTCAAGAAAGTCGTAATTCTCATGACTGAACGTGATCTCTATAAAACCCGTTGTTGGGAATTTTATACGTAGATGCTGTTCACGATAAAGTGAGCACTTCTGAAATCAACCTTTGAACAATGTCACTACCCCCACCCTGCATAAATTTCACCGGGTGCACTGAGTGACGAGCGCCCAGTAAAGTTGGTAACGATGGATGGAAACTAGTTCCACACCTTAACGTCGAATAAAAAGCGTTAAGCAACCATTATAGATAACTTTAATTGTTTATCCGGATTTCTGTTTTTTTGTTATGCGTCGAAGTATAAAAATTAGCAGATTGGTGAAATAATTATTTCATACAAAAATGCCACAGTTTCACTTAACCGACGCATGAATAAAGTCATGAGGCCCATGACAATGTTAATTTTACATAAGGTGGTAGAATACACAACGTGCATACAAGCATATCTTAAGCAGGGCTTTCAAAAGTGCTCAGTTTGCTGTGAACAGCCTTCACTAACATTTTACTACACAGAATCTGACTATAGGCTGTTCAGGGTGAACTGAGGACTTTTGAAAGTCCTGCTTGTATGCTCTGTGTATTCTTCCACCTTGTGTAAAGTTGCTCTCATGGGACTGATCACTTTACTCATGCGTCGGTCAAGTAAAGCTGTAAAATTATTTATAAAAAAGTAAACATTCCATTAATTTGCTAATTCTAGCACTTACGTGCATTAAAACCCTAGACAGCAAAATAAGTTATTTCAGTATTTACAAATCTTTACCTAGTCACATTAACTCGACGTTCAGTGTCCAGTCAAAATATACCTATGCAATTGCCCAAGTGACGTTTAACAAAGTTTGATCTCGAAAGTCCTCAATTAGCCGTGAACCATCTATAATAATTATAATGGCCTTGCTTGGTAAAAGTTTTTTTTTTTAATTTGCTATTTGTAACATCCATGATTAAAACACGCTAAAATTGTTATAGAAATAAAATCTTACTTATTATTTGATTCTTAAAATCATTTAATATAAGTAAATTCTAGTAAAATATCTGTCAGTGTTACAAAGCATATGGATTGTGCTTTCATGTGCAAATTAAATGGTATCTTTCTAACAGTTTTGGTGGTGTGTGACTAGTTTATAAATGAGTTCTGCAAGGTGTACAGTCGGGTGAAGTGCTTCACCGGAAGCCGCTTTACTTCTGCCTTAATGTCATTTCACTGCGTGTGTAAATAAAGATAAACCTTAAACACGCGCCGGGATTTCGAGATGGGACCCATAATTGTCCATCATCCGTGGAGAATCACATGGAAATGGGACACTATGATGAAGCGACGCCATAATTCACAAGAGTTGAGAATCGGGAGAACCAGGGAAAATCAGCTAGCAAACATCAACGTCCTCCATGTTTCAACCGTGCTGACGCCGCCGGGACTCGAACCCGGAGAGCTTTCGTGAGGGGCCGCTCAACCGACGCTGCTCCCTGAGGGCCGGTTGTACCAACATCGCCCCTGATCCGAGATCGAATTATCCTAGTTCCGAACCAGAATCCAGTTTGATCTTTGTTCCAATGTAAAAGTGTCGCACCAATGAAATTTCATGATTCTGGAGCTCCGATTCGTCGATCTTGGAGAGATCGATATTAAGTATAAGTCAAATTTTGCTATTGGTTAGTAATATATGACGTCATGGAAGTAGGCGTATTTTTCATAATAGATTGAACTATATATACTATCTTTTGTCTGTTTTAAGTGAATTATCGTTGTAAGAATTTGACTGAATAATATTCAAGTGCGTATAATGTTGTTTTAATTTACCAAGAAAACTATCGGGCGTGGTTCTATCTGTTGGCGTATTTTCAAACTACATTTGTCGACGATGGCTGTTGATATGGGATCGACATTTCGAACCGCCAATTTCGACGGTTCGAAATGAACTTAATCCCGATCTCCAGTCCAGCTCTGAACTCGAATGGTGCAACAGTTTTCAGTGCCGATCTTAGATACGATCTCAGATCGAGTTTTTAACTACGATGGTGCAACCGGCCCTAAGTGAGTCATGCCTCCTCGTTCGCCGCCGTTCTCAAACACTTGGTTCCTTAGAGCGTAGAAGGAATATGAGGGAGAGGGTGTGCTCCAGGTACTGAATGGCTGTTGGCGGTTGATCGAGATCTTTAAAAATATCCTGTTTATGATCTACTTTTCTTATAATTTTGTATTCTTCCGCAACTTACAATTTCTACCAAAAGTTTAAAACCACCATTTCTTTTAACACAATGAGTCTTTCGCCTTAAATTTGTGATGCAAATAACATGGGCTATTTTTTAAATTCTTTAACGTATAAAATGACCTATTTTAATTCAAAAAACATAAAAATATTCCAACTCTACATTAAGTTACGATTTTGTAAAGAAAAGAAAATACGGGGGGAAAAATACACATATTTCATTTAATATAATCATGTACAAGAAATTCAACTTATTGTATATTATTAAATGATTTTACACAATATGTATTACACTAGAAGGAAATTATGACTTCAGTTGTAGTAATTAGCTAACTGCGAAAGCTAATTTTTTTGGCCCATTTACAATTTTATATTATCGTACAAAAAATAAATACATTCCTACCAAAAGTTTAAGACCACCCAGTCAGATTCATGATCTTTGTATTACGAAGATTTCCTTCATACACACCGCTGTAATTACACAATGTAACTTTTTACAGCATAAGTTCTGCAAAGGATCTCAGTAACCTATGACACCTCCTACAACTTTAAGGCACATATTTATTCTTGTAGGCATACTGCAGATGAGATTCTGGCACTATTCAATGGAAATGTTGGACCAAATTGTTGTGGTCATGGATCTTGGATCTGAGTTCGTGTATGTTTTCTGGTCGTGACATTACTAATTTGGCTCCAATATAATTCCAGACATGCTCAATGGGGTTTAAGTCCGGGCTTCGTGCTGGCCATTGCAAAAGTGGTATCATCCTTCTCGAACCACTACATTGTTAGGCTGGACCGGTAACGAGGAGCATTGTCTTGCTGAAACACATAATATCCTCCACGAAGTTTGTGTGCAGAAGGAAGCATGGCATATTTCATTGTTTCAATGTATTCTTTAGAATTCACAGAACGGTCAGTAAACCTAATGAAGCCTGTCCCTTGCATGGATATGCAGCGCCACACCATGATTGAACCGCCTCCTTGCTGCACAACAGAAGAAAGGTACTCAGGAGGAAACTTCTCGGTGAGTGTACGGCGAACACGAATACGGCGGCGTGAATACAGTTCGAAGCTGAACAGCACCTTTCCCCATCTCTCGATCCCCAATTTATCTTCTGGCGGCACCAAATCCGTCTGTTTTTGCTGGACACAGCTGTTTGTAGCGGTTTTCTCACTGCCATATACGAATGCAATCCCTGCGTTCGCAATCGACGAGATACCGTTATTGCTGACACCTCCTTACCGCATATCTCTTGTAGTCGTATTCTCAGCATTGGCACAAATGCATTTCGATTCTGTTTGGTGAGTCTTGCAAGAACACTGTCGTCCCTAGGTGACGTTGCCTTTGGTCGACCACTATGACGTCGATCGTGCACCTCACCGCTCTCCCGGTATTTGGCTATTGTTTGTGCTACACACGTTTAACTAACATTCAACACACTAGCTATTTCTCTTTGACTCTTGTTAAATTTAAACATGCCAATTACACTTTATTTGCCCATTTCACTAGAAAGTGTTGCGACAAACTGTAAACACGAACATAAACAGTTCCACTGCACCGACGTCTGTAACAACAAAGCCGCCAGGAAATGGTACAACAGTGCTACCTAGTGAGAAAATTGTGTACTATATCACGCTTTAGGAATGACCTCGCTGTATTGGTTTTTTAAAATAATTATTTACTTCAATTACAGCAATAAATGTTCATGCTTCTGACTGGGTGGTCTTAAACTTTTGGTAGGAAAGTATTTATTTTGTCTACGATAGTATACACTTGTAAATCAGCCAAAAATGTTAGCTTACGTGGTTAGCTCATTGCTACAATTTGTGCCATGGTTTTCTTGTAGTGTATTACATGTTGTGTAAAATAATTAATGATAAGCAAGTAGAATTTAATGTATGGTATTATATTAAATGACAAAAGTATTGTTTTTTCTTATTTACTTTTCTTTACAGAATTGTTACTTAATGAAGAGTTGAATAATTTTAATTTTTTTAAATTAAAATGTCATTTTATACGTTAAACAATTAAAAAACAGCCTATGTTATTTGCATCAAAATTTTAAGGCCAAAGACTAATTGTGTGAAAAGAGATGGTGGAGATGAACTTTTGGTAGAAACTGTATAAAATTAACAGTACCATTCGCCTAGTGACTATTCACGCGGTCAATCAAATGAAAACGCGAAATTAATAGGTACCGGTATGTAGAGGCTATTCACGATAAAGTGAGCACTTTAGAAATGAACCTCAAAATAATGTCTTTGCTCCGCAACGCATATATTTTAACGCGCGAATTAAGTGACATTTATCCAGTAAAGTTGGTAATGATGGATGGAAAGTAGTTCCATATCGTAACGACGAATAAAAAGTGTTATGTAACCATTTGTGATAGCTTAGAATTAATTCTCCCGCTTTCTGTATTTTTATTGCTTCACAGTGTAAAAATGAACAGGTTTTTAAAGTATTTGCTTTGTTTTAAGATTTCACAGTTACATTTAACCGACGCTTGAATAAAGTGATGAGGCCCATGACAATATTAATTTTATAAGGCGGAGGAATAAGGCTTTAAAAAGGGATCATTTTACCGTGAAAAGCCTCTAAATGTGTTACTAGACTGCTGTCCATTATAAAGTAACACCAAGAAGGACGCACCTGAAGGATGAAACGTTGGGGGAATGCGTAGAGCAGGGTAGAGCAATGACGTGATTGGTCGCTCAGCTGAGTGGCGCAGCACGTGAACCAATGGCGATACTAATAAACAGCGTATAAGTCACAGAGGGGCAGTGACATCGTGTTTCCCCGTCTTTCGTGTGCACAGACGGAGGGCCGTATGCACAGACTCGCCTAGAAATGAAGCACCACTAACACTTCCTGTAGTGGAGATTCCCAAGTGTCACTATATTTCGTATGCTCAGTCCGCTCTTATTTAATTCTAGTGCGGCTTCATGAAGTTTAGTATGGATGGTTACTAAATACGAAGATACATGAGCTTCCCTCAAATTATTGACGTCAGTAGATCTCAGCCAATAGGAAGCCGTAGAAACTGTGACGTCTGATTCTTCTCGTAAGAAATAAAATGGAAAGGTTTGTTTCTCGAAATAAGCATATCATTCTTATACTGTTTTAAAAATGTCATTTATATTGTGGAATCAACAGAAAACGCATGTAGAATTGTAAATACTGCCAGTCAACTAATATATATATATATATATATATATATATATATAAATATTCCAAGATTTTTGAAGGAATATATTGGGTAAGGCATTAATTAATTATTAGCAATACCTCACACAGCTCCAGCGCCTAACATAGTTATTTTACTGCTATTTGAACTAATCGACGAAATATATAAGCTAAAGCAAGATCCATGTACGATTTTATAAATATATTTTACAAAAATATTATTATACTTGTGTTATATGCTTAACGTTATAGAACCCTTCTTCATTTTTAAATGTAGAGATTCTCTACATTTTCCTATTTTTTATGAATTAATATATATATTTTTTTAACTTTAGCACTATATAGTGACGGTATTGTATATTTTACTTTCGAATACGAATTACGCGTTATTTTTGCGAAATGAACCTGGATTGCGATATACGATTTCGATATTACGATATAATCGTATATGTAGTGTTCCAGTTCCATAAATACATTCTTTTAACAAGAATGTGTGAACATGCAGCCCCGTACACATTGAAAACTTCAAATCTTGGTCAAATAAGGTTCTTGTTACCGCCATTTTGCATAAAATCTCCACTAGATGGTAATTTAGGGAGGTAATTCGGCGACTAGATTTTTCCACTTAATAAGTAACGAGTAATCTAATGCCGGTTTCACTTCGGTCCTAGTACTAGTGGCGACTAGATACTTCTCTGCATACGGCTTTTTTCTACACTTTTAAAACAAGGCGGACTAACACCTAATTTGACCGAGCATACGAAACGAGAGTTATCTAGCGACGATTTCCCTATGTTTCCAGTGTTAGTGGCTACTAGATTATTCTCTGCATGCGGCCCGGAGTGAGCATGCTGCGTCGAAGAACACAACCATTCGGGGAGGTCTGCCTTGGGCCGCGGGAGAATCATGACCTACCGGGACTGTGAATTATCCTACCGCGAAACTGGTTCTCACGTTGGAAGAAATTCAACCACAGTGAATTGAATATGGGCTCGGGGTGTGGAGGAGGGACGGGCTGAGAGATGCGCAGGAAGCAAATGCACCAACGAGCGCGAGGTAGGACATCTGGCGCGCATGACGATTACGAACCCTACAGCAACATCAACACCCTCGCCCAGGAGTTCATGCTTGTGGCACATTAGTTTGTGTCCGCACGCATGTTGCGTCGCCATCTGCAGCATCAGAAAGTCCACATCCGGGCGCACTGCGGATGCCACTGACCGCTCACATGCAGGCGCCTGCAGCTACAATGGTGCTTGGAACGTCGGGCCTGGAGGGACGAATGGCATACCATCGTATTCTCCGATGGATCCCGCTTCCATGCCTGGCAGTACAGCGGCGCAGGCCTGGCCTTGTCCTGTATTATACACGGTCATAACGGCCCAACACCTGGATTACGGGGTGCCAATGTATTCCAGCCCCACTCACGCCTAGTCCGTATCGCTGCTATGCTGATCAGCGAACCGTTTTTACATCGCGGGGGTGTTGGAGCCTTTTGTCACCTATCTTCAGGGCCAACCCGGAGCCCTGTTCCAACAGGACAGTGCGAAACCACATGCAGCACACAACGTCCAACGGTTATTGGATCACCACGATATTTAACCATGGCATTGGCCTGCGCGTTCACCGGATCTCTCGCAAAAAGAAAATGTGTGGTCCATGGTCGGAAGACAACTGGCTTGCCGCGGTCCCAATGGATGAACTTTTGGAACACATCAAAGCAGCATGGGAAGAGATAGCCCAGATAGATGTCCAAAATCTCTTCCTCTCAATGCCGCGTCGTGTAGAAGCTGATTTCCCAAACTTCTGTACATCATATCGAGCTGTAAGTGTAATCATGTTACCTGTGCCCAGTAAATCTGGTTGTGATAGCTTACACCTTTCTTGGTGCTGGAATTTTAATGGACAGCAGTGTAATATGACTGTTCGTATTCGACTGTATAAAGAAACAAAATTGCCGATTAAATCTGATATATGTCTCAACATTACTCTCGCAATTCAATATCCAAATCTAGAGCTGTTTTTTTTTCGTAATTCGCTGCTAACTCAACTGTTAGCATGCAATCCAGTTATGTACGACATCATATATGAAATCAACGAGTAGCGATTTTTTTTAAAGTTGATTGGAAAAGTGCTTATTTACTAATGTAACAAGTTTGCGAGTCCCAGCATGTCAGTGTTTTAATTACGTGCTGTTGACAGTTCTGTTAGCAGTTCTTGAGCCAATGTTGGGAACATGCTCAGAATACTAAAATCAGTCTATACTCTATAACATCTTTACTCTGTGATCTCAATCGGTGATTTCTGTGGAAACGCTACTATTATGTAGAGAGTATAGACTCCAGAGTAATTATTTTTGTACGTTTCACAAATAAATATTTGGATTCCGCACTGAAAAATCTTTCTGTAGGCCGGCCTACTATTTGGAAACAATTATTTGAAAACCATTTACCAAAAATGTCCTGGTAACTCTAAAATTGAAGTATTAAATGTTTAAAACACATAATTTAAAAAAACATATACAAAATGGTTCATATAGCTGAATGCTTAAAGTAAACTTGAAATTTACAACACTTTCATGTTAAAATTCAATATTAGTTTTACACATTTTACTCGAAGGTTTTGAGATATTGTATATTTACAACATATAATTTAAAAAAAAAAATGGCTCAATGCTTATAGTAAACGTGAAGTTTATAACACTTTCTCGTTAAAATTCAGTACTAGTTTTATATTTCTATAATGTTTTGAGAAATTTAATTTAATTTATATTTGTTGTGATACAAAAATATCCTTGTCAACTAGTTTTCGGAGAATTCCTTTTGCAAATAGGAAAAAAAACGGTATATTGCCAAAAATTATTTTGTGACGTTACAAGTAAAATATTATATTTATATATCACACTGTTTTGCGGAACATACAAAATCGTTTATGTATCCCGCGTTTATAATACATTTGATGACTACAGTGCTTGTTTGTAAAATTCAACTTAAGTTTCACACACTCCTCAATAATATGTCGTGAAATTTGTTTTGATTTACTTGTAGTTTTACATTAATTATCTTGGCAACTAGTTTCCAAAGAATTGTTTCTAAAAATAGGAAAAAAAAAAAAAAATCGTTTCGCAATTAATTTTGTGAATGTAAGCAAAACGAGCATATAAAATGTCTATAGTCCATTCACAGTCACTTCAGCTTCTCTGAAGTCCTGCTAAAGTTATACTTTCAGGATATTCATCCGCCCCATGTAAACACAGCTTGACGAAGTCTAGAAAATAACACCAAAGGAACACGCACCTCATTTGTGCGCACTGAGTGCAATAATATGTCGCATAATAATAATTTCTTACTCGGCATTACCAACACATCGATTTTCTTCCTGTTTTAATACAGATTAATTATAAATGAAATACTACAATTTATAAATAAAATACAAGAAAATGTTTCATTTAACAAAAAATAGGTGAATTTTGTGATATATGGAATGTTTAAGAAACAACCAAACACGCCATAGGGTGGTTTTTCAAATGTTTGATTAAAAAAAGTTTGAATAAACCGTGAATAGGCTATACACAGAAAGTGTGGCACATAGTGAATATAGACTCTCGTCTTATGTTGATTATTCAACAATCACAAACGCTCACAGATTAAATTAATTTTGGTAAAGTATTTTTATATGTAAGTAGATAATATAGTTTCGATATGTTTTCATAATGTGTGATAGGAAATTAAAACGTATGTTTTTTTCCAATTAAAATCATTAAATAAGTACAATAAATTACTTTCTATTCTGCTTTCCTCCCGAAATCGTATCGCCGGAAAGCCTTATGCACACGACACGAAATACAATAAAATATAACACAGTTCCGTATACGTTTGAGCCTGTTATACACGGTACACTTTCTTGTACAGGAAGTCGTACACCTTTATTGTTCAAATCAACTTGCATCGTGTGACAGGCTAACTTGTTTGCAAGTGGCTTACATGCAAGGGATTACGTGCTAGCTGCAATCATTTAAAGACTGTTCTATTTTCCGTTCACCTTCTTGTGCAAGGACTTTGTTTACGTATACGTTCCACACATTTCTGCAGTGCCCGCATATTTGTTTATGCTCGTATTGTTAATTTGAGAGTAGAAATCAGATTTTAATTCTGTAATAGTGATTTGTAAGGTTTGTAAAATCTTTGTTTGTTGTGGTGGAAATGACTGTCTGGCATTCTGCAACTTTCAAGTATTACTACTGTGTGTACATGATGTGCATAGGACTTGAATACAATAGGATGTTCACCTTCTTATTCACGTTTTGGTGATCACCTTCTTGTTCAACAAATATGTCCGCCTGTATCAGGCTTTACACATCGAAAGTGCGTCCTACACAACAAATACAAGCTCACCACGAGTAGTATAGTAATGCCGATTCGAGCGCAACCGCAAAAAAGTGATTCAAAAAGTTGCGTTTGGGAGCAGTTGCAAAAAAGTGGATTAAAAAGGTGCGTTTGAACACAACCCCAAAAAAATGACTCAAAAAGTTGCGTTTGGTTAGATCGTAGTCTTTAGAAAAAAAGTTGCGTTAAACTTTGTGTTTGAGTGCATCTACAAAAATACGCGTAAAAAGTTGCGTTTCGGCGCAGTTGCAAAAAAGTGGCTCAAAAAATTTGAATACGTAGAAAATATTGTACATAATGAATGGACAAAAATAAAAATCAACTGATGTCTAATATGATGACGACCATGGCAATGAAAAAGGCTAACCCAACTGGTAATGTTGGAAATAATATAAATTTAAGAAAGATGTTTTTGCGAAAAGAAAGAAGAAGAAATCTCTAGAGAAGTATGTCAAGTGTGAAACTTGTAATCACTTTTACAAATCATCTCTCATAATAAGTCATCTTAGAAGTAGATTGCACAAAGGTCTTACACCAATACATAATAAATCACATGAAACAACAAATGCATGGGACATTTTTAAAATATCACAACATTTAATATCAAAACAGAAGTTTCCACTAGAGAAACAACTGAAATATGAAACTTGTAATCACTATTACAAACCGTCTCTCATAAGAAGTCACTTGAGAAGTAAAATTCATAAGTACACACCCAGATTCAGTGTAGAAGAAATCGAAACAGCGTTTCAAAGTAGGATCAAGACTTATGCTGTAAAGAATGTGAATGCATACAAAGACCCAAAGCATTTCCTAAACGATGTAAAAGAAACTGTCATGGGACTAATTATTAAACATTCAAAATCATTCAAAGTGAACATGAAATTCTTCACTGAGTACAAAAGGGGAATTGGTGAGAATATGGAATATCTAGAAAGCTCCTTTAAAACAAAGAACGAAATTATACTGAAATTGACTAATCTGGAAGAATATTATAGTAACAGCATATCGAAAATCATAGCTGAGATGGGGGCTTTCGAAGCAAAGGGATCTCAGTGGGTACTCAACAGAATATTTAAACTAGAAGTGCGAATAAATAAATATGTACCATTCAAGGGCAGTTCTTATGTTGATCTCCCAGAAAATATCAAAACTAAGCAGGCGGTAATTAATGTTAGGAATAATGATCAAAAATGTTTTTTGTTGTCTGTTCTATCTGCACTGCATCAAGTACAAAGAGACCCCTAAAGAGTGAATAAATACATAGTTTATGAACATGAGTTTGATGATGCACTTAAGGGTTTGGAATTTTCAATGAAATTGGATAGCATACCTACCTTTGAGAAAAGAAGTGGAATTTCTATTAATGTATACGCATACGAAGAAGAAGATGGGGTAAGAAATATATAATCTGCCCATTAAAAACAACAAAAAATAAGACGGATAAGCACATTAACCTACTCTATATCAAAGACGAAAAGAACGACCACTACTGCTGGATAACAAGTCTTTCGAGACTTATCGCATCACAAGTAACAAATAATGGTCACAATATATATATATATATATATATATATATATATATATATATATATATATATATATATATATATATATATATATATATATATATGCGATAGATGTTTGCAATATTTCTACTCTGTAAGTAAGCTAAAAGATCACGAACAAGACTGCTGAGATCACGATGGTGTTAGAGTTGAACTATCATCTAAAGGAAAAAATTACGTATTAAGATTTCTATACTACTACCAAGAACCTTGTCGTAAAGAATATCTACTTTTATTATGGCGTTTACACGTTCTTCGCGTACAAGTTCTTCATCGTGATCCGAGACTAACTCATGATCAGATAGGCGGTTTCTCCTTCTACTCTTGTCCCCAACACTGGCGCACTCGCTGTTTGCCAATAGACGCAAACTCTATTGTCAAAATTAATTTAATTATACAGTAACATGTGGTTTACTTATTTTTACAACTGATCCGTGATTTTACGCTGAAAAAACATACTCTTTAATGCTGTTGACATTAAACTGAGCACTTTTGAAAGCCTTGCTTAAGATCTGCTTGTATTCACATTGTGTATTCTTCCAACATATATCAAATTAACATTGCCATGGGCCTAGTCACTTTATTCATTCACTGGTTAGGTGAAATTATAAAATTATCATAAAAGTAAATATTTAAACTTTTGTTGATTCGTACACTTATGTTAATAAAAAAAAATTAAAATAATTTATTGTTTCCAAATATTTACTTAACGCTTTTATTTCAACGTTAGCAAATTGAACTATTTGTTCTCATCTTTACCAACTTTACTGGGTGCATTCCAACCAGTGTTTACGTTAAAATACAGGATGATCTGCCTGACACGGACGCTCTCGATATTTCCGGAACGGCTTCAAATCACGAATTACGGTTTTCGCTAAATGAAATTACGTACAGGGCAAGTAATTTGCCGCAAAGTGACTATTCGTAACACGTGCAGGACAGAAATAATTAAACTACGTATAATTTCTCCCCTGGAAACATACATTTATATCGAAGGCATCTGAATGTAGTTGCAAAGAGGAATTCAGCGATATAGCATATGCAATAGAAAGTAACAAGTAACTACAATAAAATAGTGTGCGAATATTATTATGTTAGTGGACCGGTAGCATTGGGTTGTGGACCTGTATTCACAGCTTTAAGCAAACAACAAGCACCGTGATTAACCCTGGCGGGGTCCGCTTCCTTATAGCAGCGTAGCGCTTACTTCAATGGGGCAAGGGGCACGGGATACGATATTGGACAAAGGAGAGCACCACTGCGGAGGGAAGATGGGCAATGCGAGTGCAAGTGTGATACCAATTCATTACATGTTATACAGATAACAACCTAATTCAGGAGATTTGTTTTCTAGGCATTAACTGTACTGATCAACGAGTGCGTACAGTTGCACAAAAAAATAGAATACAACCTAACCTAAGGAGAAATGCAATCGCATCCGCATGAATAGCATAAAAGATCACAGTTGTTTGAAACGCTTCACAATAGGTCTTTTCACAGTATGTGCTCGATGTGTTTACCATCGAAAACAATACACATCTGTAAACGCACATGTAGCGAGCAACGAGCGGCCTGAAGTGTTTCTGGCGTAATGCCTCCGCAAGCTGTCACAATGGGTTCCTGCATGTCTTCTGGCGTCGTAGGAATCGTGTTGTACACCTTAGCTTTCAGTGTTCCCCACACGAAAAAAATTGAGAGGTGTGAGGTCGGGGGAGTGAGCTGACCATCTTACAACCCCATCACGCCCTAACCACCTGTTTGGAAACGTTTCAATTAACACTTGCCTCGCCACCAAAGCAAAATTGCGCTGGACAACCATCATGCTGAAGCCACGTATCACTATGTATGTCGAGCGGTATGTCTTCTAGAAGGGCTGGTAAGGTCCCTGTCTCTCTGAGGAAATGGGCTTACGGACAGCTGGCCATTGTCCCTTGAATGAAGTATGGCCCTATGACGTAGTCTCCAACGATTACACTTCACACGTTTACTTTCCACTGTCGCTGGTGCTCCACGTGCCGGACCCAACGCGGGTTCTCCGTCACCCAGTAGGGCATAATTCGTAAATTTAAGCACCCATGGTTTGTGAAGGTCACTTCATCGGTAAATAGTATGTTCTTCAGACAATTGCTGTCATCACTTACAGACATCGAAACAATCATACAAAACCGAACACGCTGCTGGAAATCACCATTATGTAATGCCTGATGAAGAGCCACGTGATATGAATGGAATTTCCGTTGGTGCAGTACACTTGTTTTACTTGTTCCTACGAGCCTGGAAATTTCTCGTGTACCCATGTGGGGGCTTGCATCGACACTGCCAATAAATCGTATTGATGTGTCTCGCCCGAACAGTCTTTCGTCGCACTCGTGTTGTGGAATTCCAATCATCTCGTGACAAGAGACGTGTGCAAATTCTTCGTATCGTTTGCCGTGAGATGGGCGTCCGATTAGGATACCTTTCACAATATACTTAGATGGCTTGCTTGTCATTTATGTCACACACGCCGTAAATAAGTAGAGCGTCCGGTTTTCCCTCATTCGTGAACTTCATTGCATAAGTACAGCCACACACTGCAATACCACTTACCACAATAGAGTACAGGGACTGGTGCTGCGATGCTATTAGGAAGCGGGCCAGCCAGGATGAGTCACGGCGCGTGTTGCTTGCTTACAGCTGTGAGTACAGGTCCCCTGCCCCATGCTACCGGCCCACCTAACTTAATCATATTTGCACATTATTTTATTAGCGCTTCTGTGTTACTTTCCATTGCACATGCTATATCACTGTATTCTTCTTTGCACGTACTTTCAGATGTCGTTAAATTAAATGCATGTTTCCAAGGAAAAATCGTATGTGGTTTAATTATATGTGTCCATACACGTGTTACAAAGAGTCACTTTATAGAAAATTACTTGCCCCCGTACGTAATTTCATAAACAAAAACTGTGTTTCGTTATCTGCAAGCGTTCCGGAAATTTTGGGGGAGTCCACGTTAGGCGGGCCACTCTGTATATGCAAAGTAGAGGCAGTGTAATTTTTCAAAGGTTGATTACGACAGGGCTCATTTAATCGTGAACAGCCTATATGTGTTTATACCCTTGTTTTAATAACACTCGTTCAGAAGTTGTGTGCTAACTTTTCAAAGAACGCGTTTTTGTAAACAGTGTTGTAATCTTTACGCTGGAGTCGTTACAAAACGACGAACACAATACGACAGCCCGACACATCAGAGTTCGACGAAATTTCATATGATACACTGTTTTAATAGTATTCGCAACACCCCAACATCTGTCCGACAAGTGTTGTACTTCGCTGTTGGGAGAACCCTTGAAGGGTTGGCAAAAAAAAAGGGGGGGGGGGAGATAAAATGTTTACAATAAAATGTCGACAAATTGAAAGATTCTTAGTTTTACACAAAAGTTTAATGCACACAAAAACGATTTATTGGGAGGGGGGGGGGGTAACGTGATTTTGGAACCAAGTTTTTATAATTTACTACGAAAGGAGAATCTGTAAGGAAATTTGTATTCTTTGCACACTCTGACGATCCCGACGCGACGAAAAGTATAAATGATATTTACTTTAGTCGTTATGTCGGTACTGCGATTTTGTCGGGCTGATCAAGTTTCTTTTGGCTGTCGTAAATTTTCCCTTCGTATCAGAGCTGTCGTCTCGTGAACTTTGTGCTATTGTGACGTGACATTGTCACGTGGTTCTGGCAGTTCAAATGGCAAAATGACCATTCATTGTTGGGTGACAAAACTAGTTACTGCGCAACTTGCATGCGCCCTTCACACGATATGTAAGATAGGTTACACGACAGCGTCAGCCTTCTCTCGTCTGATCTATGGCAACCATGCCTTAAGCCTAAGGCAACCATGCCTTAAGCCCCTTTAACATAGTCAAATTTTCGCCTTTAAATATATTTTTCAATCAAATTTGAAGACGAAATAGGAAAATCAGAATCTTCTACTCAAAATATATCGAATCAAATAATCTTGAATGAATTAAAAAATTTGTTACACAGTAAAAAAATTTTTACTAAGAGGATATAGTCAGACTTTTCATTAAAAATATATTTTCAAATAGTGCCAGTGTTTTTGTGTTTCCGTGCAGTCCACTACAGGAAGTAATGTAACAAAATACTGTGGTTTACTAAATTCTTTACACTTCTTTACTAAATTGAAAATTTTACATGAGATATATTTCTTGCACTGTGAAATTTAATGCCTCAGAGTTCTTTATACCACTGTGAATTAATCACTAAGAATAGCATTCTTACTCAAAGAGTTTCTACATAAGTTAATTATCTTCATAACCGTATTATTTAGTTTCCATAATTTGTTCGCCATTTTAAAATTTCGTGGTGTCGGAAACAGCCATTTTTTGTCATGAATGATTCTGATTGGATAAGCTGATCAAATATCAAAGAAATTTGAGAACCCGTCCAATTTTCAAAAATTTTCTATGGAAACTAGAGCTATCCAACTTTCTAGACAAACACGGCGGTGACAATGACTTTTCAGTGACCAAACATACTGTAAGAAGTTGGACGGAAAAATTTGACACAGTGCCTCATGTCTGTTGTTCAGCACAGGTCGCAGCACGCGGCCAGCTACTTTGAAGATTGCAACACCATTTACATAAATACTTTATCTCCCGAAGTGAGCCATGCCCGTTTACAATTCCTGCTTACACTGCAAATAAGATACGTTCAATTTACGTGAATCATTTATATATATATATATATATATATATATATATATATATATATATATATATATATATATATATACACACATACACACACACACACACTCCCGTATATAAATATCTTGAATACCACCGTGTGCCTTGTGTCAAGGGAACCATTTCTGTATATTGAAACGGATGAAATGGTACGAAAGTGTAATTTGGAATTTGGCTTACTGATGAAAATTGCTTCGCTGGAATAACTGAAACCCTGTCAAGTGGTACACTCTGAAGTTCTTTGAGGGAATGTTGGGAAGAGAGCAAATTATACTCGAAACTGGCATTTGTCGAAATCGCAGACAAAACAACGTGACTGCTTCTACCTGCGTGAAAGACAACAATCAGTATAGTCTATGGTCATGGATCTGTGTGCTGTTTATAGATGTAAAATTAAGTTTGTGTAACCCACCTTCCCCCTTTAGCGGGCATTTTTTTTAAAGAGCGCTGTAAAGCTATATTTAAATATCTGAATCAATAAAATATTAAGACATTAACACCGGATTATGGAAATTATATATATATATATATATATATATATATATATATATAACATATATATATATATATATATATATATATATATATATATATATATATATATATATATATATATATATAATATTTCAACTAACGTGGCGACCTGAAAATATTACTTCCAACAATAGGTATGAATTTTTATAAGGGAACATGATTGTCTTGCATGGCAAAATAAAAGTGGGTGTACGATTATTGACAAAACAATTGGTTTCACTTATAGAAACAAAATATATTACGAGGTATTTCAATTATAAAGTTTGGCAGAAGGGAGGCCATTTTTTACGTGCAATTAAACAATGTATAGGCTATTCACGGCAAAAAGAGCACTTTTGAAATCCCTGCTCGATGGTCAATACCCTGGTCGATGTTGTACTTCACCTCTCACTTCTGACTTCTTCACACGTCTTGCGGAAACAGCAAGCTGGAACTGAAAAAATCGGCAGCATACAAAAACAGCAACTATTTGCGGTAGTTACAAGAATGCGTGTAGCAATCGCGGTAACGGTAAAATCTACACTAGTTGGAACGTCTCTCGTCAGTTTGTGCGAGAAGCGAAGACCAACAAGGTTGACGACTACATGAAGATATTTTGGAGCTTTCGCCCGTACAGGCCTAGCCATTTCTCGGCAAGGTTGATTATAAGGAATAGTGAAATAATACAGAAAAAACAAAGTAAAGGCCTGGCCACACAGAACGCGGGGCCGCCGCCGTATTTGTATTGCACAGTAATGCATCATCCTCGTCACGCAGAGGGCGGGCTACCGCAGCGGGCCAATTTGGACCGCGGCGACGAGCGGGCAGCTTGTGACAAAATACAGATTTGCCGCGGCGGACAGTGCGTAACGTCAGGAATTGAAAAGTTGATTGAAAGAGCGCGGGAGTACACGTTCTTGTACGATACTTGTCACCCGGATTATAATAGCATTATTTAGAAATCCGACACATGGAGAGAGATAGCAGAGGAACTTTACGAAGATAAGTTAAATTCTTTGTAATAAAGTTTAATATCTGTGGGTACTTTTTATTTTATAGAAAAGCTGAACAACTATTTTGACATCAAATCTACACAGCTGGAAAATAGTTTCAGAGTTCCAAGCATAATGTTCAATTGTTGAAGTCAGCCACAAAATGTTCACGTACGTCGAAGGCAGCGATGCTTGATCGTCGATTCGTGGCACGTGTGTGCGAGAACGCACGGTACGGCTGAACGGTGTCGTCGACGTATTCTATTTTAGCACCAGTTAATCCAGTATCTCTTCGGATGTAGTTGTGTAAACAGTATGCTGCTTTGACGATACTTTAAGCTGTTTTCACATCTATTTCTATGGCCCTGTGAAACACTCGCCGCTTTTAAACTAATATGCCGAAAGCATTTTCTACGACACGACGTTATCTACTAAGTTGTGAATTGAATTTGCTCTTTCTTGTACCATTAGTCAACGCAGCCTTTGGAAAAGGCCGTAACAAATAAGTCTTTAAAGAAAACCCTTCGTCATCTATTAATCAAAAAATGACGTACTGTCGAATGAATACTGAATTCTCAAAAATACCACTATCGCTGTGGTGTCTGATACTACCAACATCAACTACTATAAATTTATAGCATGGGTCAACTGCAGCCAGGTGAACTATAGAAAAAAACGTCGTAACAGAAATAATTTGAGACACTACCTGCAGGGCAATTTAGTTCCACATGTTTCCTATCGATGCTGCCAATGCAGTTCAGAAACCCCCAAAGTTCTCTGAAACCTGCCACAGCTTTCCACAATGTCCCTTCTAAGGGTGCAGGCAAATAGAGTGTCTGTAAGAATTTCCGAATTTCTTCACAAACTTCCCCCACAATCTTCGAAACAGTTGGTCACCCAACACGAAAAGAACAGGCAATGGTCTGGTGACTGTTGCCTGTTGCCAAATATCTGAAACGAACATTGTTAGTTACTCGGTAGGCTAGTGAAACCTTAATTTGATTGCGAAACTATACAATAGTCCTGTTGTCACAATATCACTGCAGTACCCCACTGTTATGATTATCACTCTTCCGAGCAGCAAAATGCTATAGTAAATGAACTACCAAAGACTGATTTAATTGAACGTAAAAGGTCATAGGTCACTTACTTGTATAATTTGAAATTTTTGAACTCTATGTTACAAGCTCGTCCAACAAACATCCTATGTTGAGAATTCCAATGTTTCAGACTCTTTTCACAGCAGTAGACAGAAACCTCAACCGGACCCTCGACACATTTCGAATCTTCAATACATAGTCAAGATGAGTGCAATTATTCATCGAAGGAAATGCCACCGTCCTCAAAATCAGCAAAACTCCAGAAGATGAAGGGAAAAACTGACTACCTGGACAAAGTTATCAATTCATTTCAGGGAAAACAGAAACAAGCATGATCTTGACGGCATAGATCACCTGTTTTTTTTTCTAGCTACGCCGCAACATTTAAAAATTTCTCACCAAGAAGGCAAGCAGTGCTCAAAATGGAGCTTACACAGGTACTTGCGCAGACATAAATTAGTGAGCTATTCGGTTGCACAGCAGACTGTACCTGCTACATCACAACAATATTACGGAGTTCTAGTAGAGCTTGCGAGGAGTGTGCAGAACAGAACACAGCGGAGCGACTGTAGGCACCTCAACAGTAACAGCAGACACCAACGTGAATAATTATGCAGTCCTAACCACCGTATTTCCTGAATGTTCCTTGAGTTGTTTCAATGGAAAACCATACCTACACACACAACCTGATAACTTGCTGGGATACACAAATAATGGTACACCGCAAGAGATGTAGGTTTGATGAATACAAATGTATTGCCTACTCGTATATTTTGTGTTCTGTTGTACAGAGATTTGTTAACGTTTTGCAAACTATTTCAAAGCTTAAAAGGATAAAAACTTGTTTTTATGATACTACTCCTTCAGAACTGTTTGAAATGTTAAATGACATTCAAGTAACTTTTATTCATTTTATGTTTTCGTTTGTTGTATATAACTATGTGATAATAATGTTACACCATACGTACTTGTAATGCACGGTTAAATTATTTAAAACGGCTATACTGTGTTATTCCGAAATAAACACACATCTCGTAAAAAAGTTTCGTGAAATATGCAATACTAGGGTACACAAATAACGTACCTCAAATTGATAGTCTTTCTTTTGAATATATTGTTCTTATCCAATTTATTGTATTGTATTGCAGTGTAAAGGGCTGTTTAACGTCCCCCAGTTTTATATACGAAAGCTTAGCAGGGGACGGCTTAAAGACTAACATATAACCTAATTTAAATAAACACCCATGCTTTACCCGGGATTCGAACCCAGAGCCTCCCGCAACCCAGATCGCTGGCGCACCAACCGACTGTGTCACGGGAAGTTGGCCCAATTTATTGTGTTTTTCATTATGTTATGCCTTCATACTTCATGAAGTTCCTCGAACGACTCTCGCGACATGCGGGAATATTTGAAAAACATGTCTTCATGTGATTGCAGTGCTATGCACAGACGGTGGAATTCGCCAAATGTTCCCCTCTTTTGATTCATCATATGAACACAGAACTGCATCCTCTATCTCTTACGACAGACACCTAGCAACAAAAGTACTTCTTCCTCATCGCTACTAGACATGATGAACATTCGAACACTTCGCAAACTATGCGGCCTAGGTTTCTTTATCACATTGACCGCCGTAGATCCTCCACGCCCTGTGTGGCGTCACAAGACAACAGACCCCAGCGTGCCGCCGCTATACTGCAGCCCGCCGCAGCAGCCCGTGTTCTGTGTGGCCAGGCCTTAAGAGTATGTTTTTCAAAAGGTAATTGTATTTGCAATGAAGGGGACATTTCTTAAAGAGTAAAACTTCAGATACAGCAGTGGAGTCGGTCTGTGGATGCCGAACGAGACTGTCGAGCTGGCGGTGTGCACGCGGTAAGCACGATATTCGCGTATACATGTGTGTATATTTCTGTGCGGTCAGCGCTATGCGGGTGCCTGGAAGGAGACGGCGCGCTTTCAGCCGTTGGAGTAGCGCAAGACGACGGCTGAAAACGGCGACAGCGGCCTGCTGGCTGAGTCAGCAGTGCTGCTGGCCTGCCGGCCTTCAAGCAGTGGTAAGTGGTTGGATGGCCTACGTTCTGACACAGAATAAGGTAGAATACATAGTAAAACTCAAGACTCAAGGATACAGAAGTGAAACATGCGTGCATGGAAAGTTTTTGTGCCTCGTACGCAATCTCAAAGACACTGTGTTATGTTTTTTATTTTTTTTTGGAATTGCGGGACTTTGTAATTGAGTGACTTTGCGATAGAGTGATTTTGTGATCGAGTGGACTTCCTGATTTGAGAAACTTTGTGATTTATGTGTCCTAGTGATTGAGTGACTTTGAGTAGCACTTTGTTGCTTCATATTTCAAGTGTGAGTGAATGCCCAAACTGCAACAATGAATAAAACTGAGTGGTGGACTCGTTTCACTGAAGAGCCTGCCAAATGGCACGGCAGTAAACCGGACAGACACGCTGAGATAGTTAAACTAGCCTCAACAATCTCAAAGGCAAGAGCAATTTATTCATTGAATCTTCTAATGGACAGTGAAACTTACTGGACACAAGTCTAGGAACCTAGCAAAGCGATCATTGATTGGACGACAGTGGCTTACCCATTAATTCAAGGACAACCTGCTGAGGAAATCTGTAAAATAATATATGAATACTATGAAGAAAACGCCGAACATGCAGTGGACACCCTCTTTGGTGGAATCCTAGATTATTGCATTTTGAAAAAAAAAAATGAAGTAAATAAGGAGAATGCAAATTGCATACTTCCAAAAGTTTTCTTGCTAAAGTCTTACTACGACAGGATGACACAAAGGAATGCTTTTCTTCTTGGTTATGCCAAAGGATTGGAGTACAGTGTGAAACAAGGGATGAGACCAGAGGTGGTAATGGAGAAAACAGAAACACCTAAACCATTCTTCGCTCAAATAACTAAGGTGGTTAAGAAACTTGCACAATAGATAAAACCACCAAAGAAAATTATCCTGGCATATCCAGAAAAGGACGGTCAAACAAGCGAAGAGACAAAGAAGACGATCCAAGAGAAGGTAAACCCTGTTGAAGGATTGAAAGTGAAGAACTTTAGTACAAGAGTACGTGATGGAAGGGTTGTCATCGAAGCAGGTGATGAAGCCACCATACATAAAATCAAAAGCAGCGACAAGCTGAAAAATTTGGGACTTCGACTTGATGAACCAAAGAAAAAAGGAGCCAAGGTAATAGTCTACGTCATTCCAAGGACAGAGGATAATGAAGAATTACTGACAAAGGTGTGGAAACAAAATCTTGAAGACAAGGGTATAAAGAGCGAGGAATTTCTGAAGGGAGCGTCAGTCCGACTAAGAACGGGAAGAAATAAAGAAACAGTGACTGTGGCGATAGAATTGCACAGCAAGCACAGAAATGTTCTAATGGCACAAGAAACTGTGTATATTGAATATGTGGCATGTAAAGTAAGAGACTTTTTGTTTCTACTCAGATGCTACAAATGCTAACAATACGGGCATCAAAGTAAATACTGTATAGGACAAGAAAGATGTTCTACCTGCGATCATGAAGGACATGCGTATTCTGAAAAAGATAAATGCAAAGGCAACAAAGAAAATCCTGCCTGTGCTAATTGCTTAAAGGATAATAAAGACCATAACCACAGAGTCGATTCGAAAAAGTGTCCATTTTACGAACGAGTATTTACTGCGGAACTGGAAAGGATCGATTATGGCGAAGCATGTATCAGCTAAGATCTAAAATCACTATTGGGCAGATAAACCTACAAAGATCTGCTGTGGCTACATCGAAAATAGCGATCGTGGCTAAAGAAAGAGACATTGACATAGTCCTGATGCAAGAGCCATACGCCCTACATGAGAAGATAATTGGGTTACCTGGGACAGTTTTCTCAATAAGTGCCATTCCAATGGCAGCTATATGGATTAAATCTGAAACTCTAAGTACTATGACTATGGATACTATGTCAAACAGCCATCATATATGTATTCAAATTAGAATGTGACAACAGAATGTCTACTTGGCCAGTTACTACTTCCAGTACTCGGATGAACTTCGAGTACATCTGGAGAAGTGGGACAAAATTATAAGAGTACTTGGAAGGGAATGACTTGTAATAGGAGCTGATGTGAATGCCAAGTCGGAAATGTTTGTGTGTGTTTTGTAATTTTGTAACCAATTTCTGCTTTATTATGGAGGGGTTTTGATGTACGACAGTTTGGTCGTAGGTACTTTGGAAGAGAGACCTTGCTTCGCCCTACAGTGTAGGATGAGAAAAAGGGCCTCAAACCCATGAGTCATAGGCTCTAGTAAAGCCAGAAGCACCACTGTACAATCGGGGTAACTAGTTGCGTAGCTGCGGTACAGTTCAGTGCAACACAAAATAGACTACACTAACGCTCGCAACTTGTAGTCTTTTTGCCGATTGATGCAATTACGTATTAGTATTACTGGATTATTATTATTTCGGTGGGACGCCGGATAATACGGAATACCGGATACACGAAAGTCGGATAAGCGAGACTTTATTATATGAGCTAAATCAGATGAGAATTTATAACGTATGTCTTGTGAAAAAGTGTTGTTTCTTCACTTGCATGCAGTAGATAACGTGTCCATAAGTGGTGAAGAATGCAATTTAGGGCTACAAATTATGAGTTACTATACATGCCAGAACACAATCTGTGCAAAAAAAAAGTTACCACTAATATAACAGATTTACCATAATTGGTCCATTAGTACAAATTGCCTATTCTGTGCTTTCTCATAATGGTTACTGTTTTACATTATCTTATCAGTTATCAAATGCCTTCTGCTGTGGCCGCTACAGTTACCTGTATTATCATAACATTGAAAACTATTTCCCCAAATGTTTTATCTTGGAAACCTTTTATATTCAATAAGATGGCTAAATACATGGCAATAAATTTTTTGGAAAGTAACACAAAATAATTCCCGAAGTTTCTATGAATATTACAAAATAATATTCTTTATTTAAGGTATGGTATTAATATAGTTATTTTTATTAAGTAATTTGTACATTTACGAAACACTTTTTAATATGGCACGTACTATGCCCTCGTCGAAACGATTGAGGTCTAATCGCTTATACTCTAAATTCTCTTGGTTTTCTAATCTATTTTTTATTTAAATTAATTATATTCTTTTCTGCCAGTTTTTTTACAGACTTGAATTTTTTTTCTATTTAACTGATTTCGTTCGTTATTAATTAAAATACTTGCCATACTAGTCCCAATGTATGACCACATTTTCTTCTTCTTCCATGGATTAGGCATTGCAAGCCTGATACGGCGTACATTTCGCTCGGGGTTTTATAACCACATATATTAATATCTCATTTCAACTATTCAAAATGTTTTTTCTGACTTTCTGTCAAATAGACTATCTGTACTCTTAAATGTTTGCTCTACAAGCTGCAATACAACTACAATACATAAGTCATTTAAATATTTCATTAAGGTCAACCACTTTCCGTTGTTAGTTTCCCATGTTAAAACAGGCTTAAGCGTGGCAACCTCTAGTAGTATTCGGAAGTTAACCACTTTTCAGTGCCTAGGATGTTCCAGAAACACTTATTTCCCTCTACTTCCAGTTTTTAGAGAGTGCTTCAGACGAAATACAAGGGGTGACCTGATGATGTTAAAATGTGTTTTTGAACATTTTAGGACAAATATAAACACGCTGTGCGCTGCGCCGACGAGTCGAAACTTGTTCTATGTTGCTATACTAGTTGCAGTTCTTTTGTGAATGTATGTATTATGTGTTTTAAGAGTACTTGAACGCGATTCATTGTAAAAAAAGAGCGAGTATAAGTTGCTAATTTAAGCTAACCTAACTGACCTGACTATTAAAAGTAAATCATAGATCTTTCGAGGTAGAAGGAAAAAATATGGTATTTGCATCTTTGTTTACATGCAAACGTTGCAATAAGAATTTGATAGTAATTTTAGTCGTGGTATTGATTTTTGCTTTTGTATATAAGTACTGTGAACCAGTAAGTAATGTTTTTCGAATGTTAACCTAACACTGTACACAACATCTAACACTTCCTTTTGCAGCATAGAGAAGGGAAATTAAAATGCCGCTTACATATTGGTTTGTAAGTAAAATGATAAAAGGGAAATTATGTACTCTACAGATGCACTGTTACTAATGTGCAGCTTTGTAAGACGCATGTGTCTTGTTGCAGGCTGTACAGCAAGAAGTACCTGGGGATGATGGTGGCTTGCACGTGGGTGTTCGGCCTCGGCGCGCTAATTCCCACGTGGCTCGGCGCCTGGGGGCAGTTCGGCCTGGACCGCTGCATCGGCTCGTGCACCATCATGCCGGACGAGATGGGCCGCTCGCCCAAGGAGTTCCTCTTCGTCGTGGCGTTCCTCATCCCCTGCCTCGCCATCGTCGTGTGCTACGCGCGCATCTTCTACATCGTGCGCAAGACGGCGCTCAAATCGCGCGTCACGACGCGCAACAACACCGTCAACACGACGACGACGACGTCGGCGGCGTCGGGGGCGACCAGCGGCGGTCGCGCCACCAACGGCGGCTCCGGCCGGCGCGCGGGCAAGAGGTTCGTCTCCATCGCCGAGGACTCGGCCATCGGGTCGAGCACCGGGCCCAGCATCTCCACCGACAAGTCGTCGTCGGCCTTCCTGGAGAACGGGCACACGTCGCCGCCTCACTGCATCAACAACAACGGCGGCAACCTGCGCCTGGAAGTGCTGCAGCAGAGCCTCGACGTGCCCAGCCCGCACCTGTTGTCGCCGCCATCGCCAACGCAGCACCACCTGTCCGCGCGCTTCGTCGGCGAGGCCTCCTCCTCGTCCGGCGTTGACCTCGGCAACGACGACTACGACGAGGGCCTGACGACGCGCAGCGCTACACCCACGTCGCTGTGCAGCTCGCTGGGAGACCCGGTGCGCGCCAAGCACGGCCGCCGCCGCCAGACGCTGTCCCAGGTGGCCGCCGTCTTCCGTCGCGGCAGTCAGGTGAGGCGCAGCCAGCGGCGGCCCAGCACCTCGGCCGCCGCGTCGTCCACCGCCACGCCCGGCAAGATGACGGCCAAGGACAAGAAGCTGCTCAAGATGATCCTTGTCATATTCGCGTCCTTCGTCGTCTGCTACCTGCCCATCACCATCACCAAGACCTTCCACAACTCCATCGACCTGCACGGCCTCAACGTGGCCGGCTACCTGCTCATATACCTGTCCACCTGCATCAACCCCATCATCTACGTGGTGATGAGCTCGGAGTACCGGCAGGCCTACAAGAACTTGCTGATCTGCCGGTCGCATGGCGGGGGCAGCGGCGCGGACCCTCCTGCCCCTCAGAGGGCTCCCGGCAGAGCATGACATAGGTGGCGGCGAGGGCCCAATGCGCCGTCCTCGCTCAACCTCGTGCTCAGGAGGTCGCACTCTCCCCCTGCTTCCTACGAGGAGAAGGACAGCAAGACCTGATACCGGCCAGCATTTCGCGCTCGCCATCCAGGGAGTCCCTGATGCCTACTACAGACTCTTCTCTGGCAAGTGTTTATACCAAAGTCCATCACAATCATCTTGCCCGCTGCCTCTCGCTACGAGAGACCCAGAAGCGGTCAGCATTTCGTGTCAGTGTTTCGACGAGTCTCTGATGCCTGGTCCAAGATCGTGCTTTGATGATGTGGATAACCTCGATACCAAAGTATGCTCGACCTTGCTAGTGAATTTTTTCTTTTCATACGAGGCGAGTTCTGTGAATTTGGTTTCCATAGATGAAAAGTAATGTTTAAAAATGTATCTAAATAACGTCTGTGAAGCCATTTTTATTACACAGATGTGTAATGACTCAGGAACTCACTATAAACCCAAGCCTGTTTTGCATTAAACAAATCTTCGTATGGCCTGTGCAGTCGACCAAATTTAACCTCGGACTAGCAAGAAACGTAATTGTCTACACCACAGTCGTATTTTACATAAATTGATACGAAATGTAGCCTATATGTTTGGCTGTTGTCATCCCAAATGAGAGAATTTGTGTGGTGTATTATTCGATTAACGTTTCCTGTGTATCCTGTAACTAAGCTAAATGTGTATTCCCCATGATCTCTTGCGCCATTATGGCAATCACAAAAAAAATTATCATATGGTTTTATTTTTATGTAAGTTTTTAAGTTCAGTTTTTAATGTCCTTCAGTGCTCGCACTGCCCGGTACCGGAACAAAAATAAGGGCATTTCTCCAAATCTTATTATGCTATACACAGGCATGCCAACTTTTAAGATATCGTTTTTAAACACACCATGGTTGTATTTGATGAAATATTGAGTGTATTATCTAATTCAGTTTTTATAAAATAATCGAGTAATCGTGGTTTGTGATGTGGATGTGACTGTGTCTTTTATATGAAAATTGTATATGGTCGTAGTTTACTGTAGTACATTAGCATATATACAAGTTTATGTAAGTTAATTTTGCTAAGTGAGTTTTAACTGAATGGGGTTTCGTAGACAGCACGCACAGGAGGACTGACAGTCTGCCTGTTTTGATCATTTGTTTTGAATCAAACGATATATCATATATATCACAGTAAAAAAAAACTTTAATAACATGTTTCGAACTGTTTTGTATTTCCTTATTACAGGTAGATATGCAAGGTTTTTGTACATTATACTTAAACAGTGAAGTGGTTAATAACATAATTGGTTTTTGGTTAAAAGTATTACACAGTTTTCAGATTACGTTCGAGCGAACCCAAAGTTAGATATAATTAAAGTATGTGTGTGCTTTATTCGTAAGATATTTACAAAGACTGATATAATATTAAAAATATTGTTACGAATAATGAAAACAATATTAATAAATTTATGCAAAGGAGGGTATTTTCGTGAAAAATTGTAAATTTATACATTTTCATTTTGAACACATGAAAAAATGAATCAAGGTGTAGCCATTTATTAGCTACATAAACTTTTAAAGTAAGCCTAGTTATTCGTGTAGTGATTTTAGCATTAATAATACTGCAAGAAATATATTTTTCGTGATATTTTAGGTCACAGTAGCTTCCATAATTATTTAAACAAAAAATGCTTGTTTGTAACAACTACTATAAGTTTTATACGAATCGGAAATGCTAGTGAGAAAGAGAATAGTCCAATGTGCTAAAAGAATGCCAAAGAAAAGACAGTTTACCTATTAGGATCACTTTATATTACAGGCATGGGTTATTGTAAATTGTGATTGCTCAAACTCATTTATGAGTATCTATGTAATACTTTCTTCTAGTCTTTTTTGTAGTTACCAGAAAATTTCCACACGTTGTCCAAGTTAAATAACTGCAACATATTTGTACCAAGAAGCTAAAGCATTTTTTACTTATTTAATTTGTCTAATTTATTTTAATGATATATAGTAATCATCAATTTACAGGGCTTCTTTGTAATATGATTACAAATCAGGAACTAAATTAGATAATACTTCCTATTAAAGTTGTTTTTATTAAATTATTTCCTGCGTAAATGTCATTTCCAAAATCATCTGCCTTAGTTCAGGCCCAAGATACTATTTTTATACGAGAAGTGCCTAAAGCAATATTATTAATAAGAACGACTAAACATATCTGGAGAAACGGTAGAAATGTATTCTGTGAGCATTCTATTTAGAATTTAAATGGAGGCATTCTATTATGCAAAATGTTAGCAGTTCAGGAAAACGAGAATAAATTATTTAAATCTTAATTTCAAATATAGGCTATTATTTTATTTGAAGTTATCTTGGAAAATTATTCGCTTGTTATCACAAAAAAATTATGTGGTTTCAGTTCAGCTTTTGAGAGGAAAAAATTTCATTTTCCAGAAATAACGGCCGCAAAACTATTGCAAAATAAATACAGTGTATATTAAACACATGTTTAAGAAGAATAAGCATTACAGAACACTATAAAATATTCTCGCTTCATTTTAAGTTGAATCATGGAGTTAAAAAAATCTATATTGTGAAAGGCAAGTTTTCCATAGCCATAACTATAACGCAGTGGCTGAGTAATACTCGAATCCGTTGTTTTGTTGTGACGGGCGGATACATGGTGTGATAGAAACAGTGGAGACGAAAGTAAAGTAAAATGTAACTTAATGTCCCAGATATATGAACTACAGAATGCTTGAGAGAATTTCACGTTATTAACATATTTAAGTATTTTTTTTTTAGTATCCGATGAAAGGTAATCATATTCAATACCCTTCGACGTTCATGTACTTCTTGTTATTAATTTTTCAAATTCAAGTAAATAATAATTAAAAAATATTTAAGCTCATCCACATAAATTATATTTTCTTTTGATAAATCATATTTTCTTTGACTATTTCCCTTCTTTTGGAGTTTTATTCAAATTACTTTAGTGCAGAATTAACTAGTTTATCTCATTTTAAACATTCTTTTGAATAAAAAAAATGGTTATAAGAATTTTATTAGCATAGTATAAGTTTCTGGCGTTAATTTTTTTGGGTAAAGATTTTTTCATTGCTATAATAACATAATAAAGCATACATTCGTGTGCAGTTTTGTCATAGTTTAAGTGAACTATTTTCCAAGGAACTACAGCCATGTATCTGCTAATATATGTGGCATAATAAGTTTAGCATGATATATTTACGTCTACAACGATGAATTTTTGTAATATTTAGTATTGTATATGTATGTAAATGTACTGTGTCGCTAGGACTCTGTACATGTGGTGTATCTAGAATATACTAAAATTAATTCTGTGGAACAGCATGAAATTATAGTATTTGATATTGCTATTACGATGTTTTAAACTCTACCTACATGTTTTGTTCTGTCAGTGAAATAGTTGTCTTTTAGACCTTGTAATACTGCAGAACGGCAAATAAGGTTTATATATGTAAAAACTCACTGCCAGTTCGAAGTATTGCAGTTTCAAAAATATTCACACAGGAAAAGCTTTTCAAATTACGCAGAAAACTGATTTTCAAAGATGCGCAATAAATCTGAAATAATAGCATATTTTTATTTTGTTTCCTATTAAATGTAGCATGTAAGAGGGTTTTGATGTTTGTATTCATTTGTAACGCAAAATAAAATATGTCACTCTCTACACAGTTATACTATGTATTGTCCTGTGAAGAAATGTAAAAAATAAAAGTGTTTTTGACCCTTCCAACCTTTCAAAATAAACATTTTTCCTTAATCAAATTAAATAAGTCATAAAACATTTCGTGTTGAAGGATTTAGACCGAATGGGATTTGGTAGGTTTGATAACATAATTGGCTACATATGACGCCTTTCTATGAAGAATTGCCAAATCTTGTAATTTAGTAGCTATTCAATATTTTGTGTCAAGCAGAAATCACTAAATATGTGGGTTTTGATTTACACAAATATTTAATCGAGTTAATATAAAACTAGGTTTGATTGAAAATGGTTATTAGTGTTTATAGCAAATGTTCTAGTGCATTATTTGTTAAATTGAAATTATTATTTTTATGAGAACTTATTCATTCGTGAAATTTAATTATCAAGTATTTAATAAGGTTCTAGGAATTCTAAGGGTAGTAAAATAAAAGGTTTAATTTATTTTAGGCAATGGAATCATTTTAATATTTATTTCAATATTTTACCTATTGTGACGAGTGCAAATGACTATCGTTAATATCAGAAAGGAAACGTTCCAAAACGCACAGTACAGAATAACGAATTGAGTTACGCAGATCCCAGATACAAAGAGCAAGAAGGAGAGAAAGAGAGAGAGAGAGAGAGAGAGAGAGAGAGAGAGAGAGAGAGAGAGAGAGAGAGCACTAGCGTCTGGCCAACCCGAGTACACCACCTTGAAGTAGGGAAAATAAATGGTAAACGAGACATAGGGCTAAAATAATACCTGTAAATTAAAAATTCGCACTGTACACCAGATAATAGTGCATAATTAACCCTGATTATAGCATACCATTAAAGAGTATCTACCATAGCACTGAATTTCTCAAGAGAACTAATGAAAATATGTGAACAAACATGCTTATAAACATGGATGTGTTAGACTTCATCCAAGATTTTAATGCACAAAAGAAAATAACTCAAAACACGTGGAATATAAACTTGTTACCTGTGCTAGGCGCACATCTTACGTTCGCATCACTTCCATGCTGGCCCTCCCAGAGCACCTAATGAATGAAGTGAGTGAAAAGATTCGGATGGCTCATAACATCGAGGTCTTGAGAGCCGATGAGGGTGATTAAGGTGAATATGAAACATCGCCGGATTATAAGGGCGAGAGAAACAGGATATCCCCGAGAAAACCCACCGACAAACGGCATCCTCCGGCACGATACTCACGTGCAAAAATCCGGAGTGACCCGTCAGGGGATTGAATCCGGATCCTTGGAGGGGGATGCGAGCAGGCTAACCGCTTAGCCACCGCGTCACTGGTATCTAATGACATCCAGCACATGCACCATGCGTTGCATAGCTGTGAAAAAAAAGGTGTGCAACTGACCTGCAAGCGGCGTGCCGGAAACTCTTCCAGAAGGCCTTTTGTACTTGGTTAATATTTGACGTAAATCCTGTTAGCCGGCTACAACAAGTTCTCGTCTGGCCTGTATAATTGTCCTTCCAGTAAGACGTGGTCTTTCTGGCAGTACCGACAAACCTGTGGCGTATAGTTTTTGTCAGGTAAATATATCCATGGGATATAAAGAAAAGGGTTCTTTTATATATGACAATCACGTAGTTTTTAATACAATAATGAAATAATATATCCAAAAGTAGGTAAATACATAAGGATTCTAAAAAAATTGAATAAACAAATAATTAAAATCTCATTTTTGAAAAAAAAATTGAACAGTTCTTATTAATAAAAGTGCAAGCAAGTAGTAGAAGTTAAAACAGTTTATCTTAGAGGAATTTTATGTTTTACATGTTGAGAGAAGCAGCAACGTTTTGTTTGGGGACTGCACAAAACTGAGGAAAGACCACACAGCGTGCAAAAGAAGTTTGCCTTCTGTTGCATGTGCCTCACTCGTAAACAAATAAAATACATTTTCTGTCATATTTTAGAGAGTATCTGAAAAACGTGGCTTCCTTGAAGTATAACTTTAAAGAAGCGTTTATAAGCGTAACTGTGATAAATGGCTAACTGAAGTAAAGATATTTTTTATTAGTTAATAGTGCCAGGCTTTCTGTGAAAATTTGCATGATCTACGCAGTGAGGCGAAACGTCTTTAACATATATAAATGCTAAAACCGCTTTTCTTTCAATAATTCCCTAAATACATGCAAACATCCTAAGTTGCCACTTCTGCGTTTCCCAGACAGTTTCCAAAGAGAGTCCATCTTGCCTAATATGATTGTCAATATCGATTGCTGGCGCTCCCAAGTGATATACTTAGAATAGTTTCGGCTGGCCAACTTCTTTAAAATAAATATTATCGTCTCCATCCACTAATTTTTTCTTGATGGCTTCTCCTGGGAGCGTTGTACTGCATGTCCCTACGAAAGTATGCACTTTTCTATCTCTCCAGAAAATTCAAGACACAGGAACATCTTCACTGTAGCAACTGCAAATGATCCCCTACCTACAGGCCATCTGTAGGAAGTTTCTTTAATAGGGTAATTTTTTATAGCTGTCTTCATCATTCCTATATAATACAATTCCATTTTCTTTGGTAGCACAGCAGTGTTTACGAAACAAAACCAAGAATCATCCACTAGAATCCTTCATGTTCTATGCCACGGTTCTGTCAATGTAAAAGCACTTGCTGAAAACCTCCCCCCCCCCCCCCCCACACTGTTTGTCACTTATCTTCTTTCTTACAAGATTTGCTTTTATTAATTTCCACTCCAATAATAATTTTAGAAGTGCTATCACATAGTGTTTTCACTTCACAGCCAATTCCATTGGGTTTTATTTTATTTTCATAACAGCAGGCATGCCATCCTTTGCAAAGCTTCCCTGTTCACACTAAGCAAACGTAGATTTATAACTAAAGGAAAAAAAAATATTTCGCCATTTCTTATTAGAGGCTATTTCACGGTAAAGTGAATACTTTTGAGAGCCCTCTCATTTAGAATAATAGTCAATAAATATATTGTGTTTTAGCCTTAGACGTTAATCGTAGAGTGTGGTCTACTATACAAACACACAATGTTTGTTACTTACACGGCAATATTTATTTAAAAAGGTGGTTAAAGGATAAAAAATGTCTGAAATAAAACTGTAACAAGAACTTCATAAGTGCTCACTTGAACAGACTATAGTTGTTTACCATTTATACCATTTATCATTTGTTACAGTGTTGTCACTTGGCATTGCAAATGTCATGCAGCCATTATGATATATTTTTTTGGAATCTATGCAGTCCCGTTCCGAATCTACTTCCAGAGGATATCCCGGAAAATATTCCATCTACAGGTGACCAGTAATAATAATAATAATCATCATTATCATCATCATAATAATATAATAAAACGTCTTTATTTTTTGTGGCGAAGTTAAGGTATCTTCTGTTACACTTAACCACTTTACTTAGTAAAACATAACACTTATTGTTTCTTGGGAAGAAAAAAATAAAAGAATGAGAGAAAATTTAATGTCTACTATAAAATTATAAAGATGCTTATATTCACAATAAATCTTGTTTACATCAAACCCACATTTCAAGTTCATTTAAATATTTATACCGTGATACAGCTGCTACCACATAATTTTTTGATTTTAGTGATTGAAGTTATATCTCTTGCTTCCTGAGGTAAGCAATTACAAAGATTGGTTGCGGTGACGATGAAATATGAAGCGAACAATGAGTTGTGTTTTGGTACTAGAAGCTTTTGTTGATTGAATGAACGAAGGTTTGATGCATTGGGCGGTAAGAAATGAGACAAAATATATCGAGGACATCCTGTTAAAAATAATTTCTTTAACAAGCAGATCTCGTGTTAACGATGGTAGGTTTTTTAAATCAAGCCATGAGAGAGCATGCCTGTGTTTGGTGATATGGTCTTTCATTTTCAGATAAAAAAATAAGTCGTACACAGTTGTTTTGTGTTCGCTGAAGTCTCTGAGCTACATCTTCATGCGGGTCACTGAAGACTATATCAGCATAATCAAGGAGTGAATGTAAAGTGACATTGTTTTGTCTACAGCTGTAAGTGACATGTTCTCTCCATGTTAAAGTTTCACTCAATATTACACCTAGGTTTTTTACGGACTTTGAGAGAGGAATCGGTTCGTTATCAAGTATGATATTAGGGGCGCTAGTGACGTTTGGGGATGTGAGTAGTTTCTTGGATCCAATTGTAATGCTCTGGGATTTCTTAGGGTGTAATAGTAGCCCGTCCATTTTCTGACCATTCTAAGATGTTTGACAAATCATGGTTAATTGTGTCAATTGATGACATAATATTACCGGGATGAGCTAGCAGTTGGATTTTGAAGTCGTCTGCATAAAGATGGTATTTACAATGTTTTAGTAGCTGAAAGAGGTCGTTAATAAAATAGAAAATAATAGCGGTCCTAGAACAGGGCCCTGGGGAACTCAAATTCTAACAGTGCGCCGAGCAGATTGTGGTTCCCCGCAGATAACTCTCTGATAACGACCACACAAGCATCTTTTAATTCATTCTAACGATATTTTGGAGAAATTGAAGTATGATTTTAGCTTTGCAAGTAATAGTTCATGGTCAACGTAATCAAATGCTTTGTTAAAATATAACAGTGTCGTTATGTTTCATGTCATCAGTGACCTGACGCTCATTGCAAGTAACAAACCTATTACATAATAAAACTAATTTTCTGTGACTACTTTTGTCTATCTCGAATATGTGAATTAGTGCATGCAAATATAAGTTATCTCTACCGCAGAGGGGAAAACGCAACCATATATAAAGTTATGACAATAATCTTGCATTTCGCACGTAAAGAAAGGTTTGTACTTGCTATCCTTTTATTTATCTATGGTTTCCTTCACTCCAAATGTCTAGGACGTTTGATGAGCTTGTATCACACTACTATAGTCCATTCACGGCTTTTTCGGATGTTTTGAAACGAACCTGTGAAAAAATCACGCTAGGGGTAATACGTCAACTTGTTTTTTCAATAACTTGTTTACCACAAATATATAACACTGTGATTAACTTTAAAGTATTGTATTCTTGAAAAAATTAAATTTTAACTTAGTATCGTTTATAACTTGTATTCGTACTAAATACGAATAAAGACAATGCGAGCAGCGATGTGTTGGCAACGGCTAGTAAAAATAGTCCACAGTTAAAATATTGTTTAAACCTGGTATTTTTTTGGTATGCTACTTGTAAGTCAAACTCTGCCAATTTATGTATTTAAATTTTTAGGTAGCACTGAAGGAAACGGAATAAATTGTTACAGTTAAAAAATATCAGCGGAGTTTACCATGCGGAGGCACTAGTGTCATGGTGTATTTTTTTTCGTCTGAGGAAGAAACTTCAACAGGCGGAGCGGAGCTTCTCTCTCTCTCTCTCTCTCTCTCTCTCTCTCTCTCTCTTCCTAGCGTAGCTCAGTCCTTTTAAGCAAACGAAGAAATTCTTCGTTAAGGCCACTGGTACTGTCCGTATCATGCCCTTAAACATGAATTTATAAGATTACGAAAAAATATATAGGCCTACCCATTTTCCAAAAAATGATATTCCTGCAAAATATTAAAATTCTGACAATTAATTAATGCAAAAATTTATTGAAAAGTTATGTGGCTATCCGGTCCACCTAAATGAAGTTGCAAATAATTTTCCCAACCCTATAAGGTAAGTCTTACATGGAGAATCCTGGCGGAGATGGCAGCATCTTCAGGAGGCACTAAAAAACTAACAATATATACGCTAAGGCCTCTTCTCTACATGCCTTGCGTACGCCTATATACTGTTCACTGTAAAATGAGCACTTTTGAAAGTCCTGCTCAAGATCTACTTGTATACACGTTGTGTGTACTTCCGCCTTATGTAAAATTAACATTGCCATGGGATTCATCACTTTATTCATGATTGGTCAAGTGAAACTGTTCAATTACTAAAAAAAAAAGTAAATATTGTACAAATCTGTTAAATTTTACACTTCGGTGCATTAAAAAACACAGAAAGCGAGAAAAATAATTAAATTTATCACAAATAGTTACCTAACACTTTTAGTTCGACGTTAATATATTGAACTAATTTCCCGTCCTCGTTATCAAATTTACTGGATACATGTCACCCATTGCGCCCCTTAAAATATATGCAGGTAGGGGGCAGTGACTTTTTTCTAAAGTTAATTTCAAAAGTGCTCACCTTATGGTGGCCAGCCTTTAGTCACTGAGGTGCCTCTCTTACGCCGGTTACCCCATTCCTTAGACTGGCGGACTTCAAAATTAAAACTCATCTTAAGTTAGGTTGGTACGATAGTCTTCATGGTTCGAAAGAGAGAGAGAGAGAGAGAGAGAGAGAGAGAGAGAGAGAGAGAGAGAGAGAGAGAGAGAGAGAGAGAGAGAGAGAGAGAGAGAGAGAGAGTCCTTCCTCTACGGGGTCTACATCCCCACACTATCACAAATCGGAAATTAACGAAACTTCACTTCCCTGACGTCCCAATTCAAAGAGGTGATCAAGGTTGTTCACTATAAAGTGAGCACTTTGGAAAAGAACCTTGGGAAAAAATCACTGACCCTACCTGCATATATTTTAACGGGCGCACTGAGTGACACGCGCCTAGTTAAAATTGGTAACGATGTATAGGAAGTAGTTCTGTATATCTTGACGTCGAACAAAAAGTGTTAGGTAACCATTTCTGATAACTTAAATAATTTCTTTTGATTTCCGTTTTTTTTTTTAATGCATCGAAGTGTAAAAATAAGCAGATTTGTTAAATATTTACTCTTCTAATAACTTCACAGTTTCACTTGACCTACGCACGAATAAAGTGATGAGGCCCATGATAATGTTAATCTTACATAAGGCGGAAGAATATACAATGTGCTTATAAGTAGATCTTAAGCAGGGCTTTCAATAAGTGCTCATTTTACCGTGAACGGCCTATACAATAAAATTCCTCCGTGGCCAAAGCTCATTCAAATATCCAGGTAGGAATGCATAGAGGTCACGGGGTTTGTCCTCAATCACACTGAATGCATTACCTGAGCTTAGCTCCACTGCACGAATAAAAATAAGAATACTAATACACATAAACAAAACTTAGTTTAACAAATGCTGTCTGAGAGGCGATGTCTATAATTACATATTGCTGTTTAACCTGGTGGTACGGCATGTCCTTGTAGCGAAAAATAACCGTAAGATTTAAACCACACCCCAGGTAAAGGCAGTGGCCAACAACAAACCAGTTGCTTTCCCCGCGTGTTTTTCTCTTGACGAATCAAGTGAGTTTTTCAAAATGTCTGGGAGGAAACGGTTTCTTACATTAGTCAACCAATGGGAATGGAGGTGGAGGGCATCCCCTTATCTGGAAGGGCCTTCAGAATAGAAGAACAAATGCCTAAACGCCAAAAGAACCGCTCGTGTCACCCGACCGTATCGCACCTTTGCTGTGCGCTCCATCCGGTCGTACTGCACACGTCACACAACAGCGTCTGGTGAAGAGGAGAATGGAAGGGGTTCCAGGAACAGACAATGCACTGGGAAAGCAAAATGAGCTTATCTGCGATTGCCACACCGTTAGAGACAGCTCAATAATATTTTTATTTATATAATTTTTCTGTAAGCATTGTTTATATTTACAATACCTGAGAACAAGTGTGATTCAACACGTGACGTTAAGGAGTGCTTCCACGTTTCTGTTTTAATAATGTTGTGACATCTTGATTATTTTATTCATATAAATAACAATGTAGGCTGCCTTTGCGAAACTAAGGCATTTAAAAACTATTGAACTAAATTAGTTTAAATGCTGGATATCAATAACTGAAAACACAATACATAGATAGAAGTTGGGAAAATAGCGGAAGAATTTAGTAACAGTTTTAGCTTATCACTTATAGGCTGTTCACGGTAAAGTGAGCACTTTTGAAGCCCTAGTTACGGTTTTATTTCAGCCATTTTTTATCCTTTAAACACGTTTTTTTTTTAATATTGCCATGAGATTAATAAACACAGTATGTATATTTCATCGCACTCGGAGGTTAACGTCCAAGGCTAAAATAAAATACTTTTATTGAACATTATTCCAAAATAAATACCTTTCAAAAGTACTCACTTTACAGTGAATAGCCTACTTGGTAACTATTTTAAATTCCGTAGCTTCATAACATTTATTAATTTTGAGGTCTTGTATTTTAGTCAATTCATATTAATGTTTAACTTTTTGATAAGTGATTCCATTCTGTTTCATTTACAAGGAAAAAAATTCATTAAAAGAAAAAATAACTTTTCAAAATTTTATATTTAAATAAATTTCTTTCCTAATAAACAAAATGGACTCGCTGCTCTCTTATGAAATGGAAAATAATACTTTATGTAAGCAATGCAACAAGTGTGGCGAAGTATTAAGCATGGAAAGTTTTCCATCGAATAATCGCACAAAACATAGGCATCATTACAAGTTAAATAGACAATCAAAAATTTCAACGAGCAATTCAATAAGTGAATTGAGTGAAAAGAGAGTGGGAGAGTTGAGAGCTAGAGTTAAAAGTTTAAAAATAAAAAATATACATAATTTAAGGCAAGATGATTTAATTAGAGGTATTATAAGACAACATCTTCAAGCACGAAGAATATCGATTTAATTTTCTACGGGGAGGCTAAATAATTTAAATGTTGCGGAATTAAGAGCAAAAGCAAAAAATTTTAAAATAAGAAATATAGAGAGTTTAATTTAAAATGATTAGATTAGAACTCTTATACCATTTATTTTAAATGAAAAAACAAACAGCATTTTTTCAAATTTACCATATTCATATGTCAATGTAAGAGAACTATATTAAAAAAATAGAAATGAATTTTAAAAAAATTTTCCATTCTCTAATAATGCATTTGTAAAGCCTAGAAATAAAAATAAGCGGATAACAAACTGGGTAAGAAAAAACAACTTTTTATCTCATCAGATATTAATATCAATGAATTATATGAAAAAGAAAAAGAATTTAAAAGAAACATACCCATTTTTTATTAATAAATATGTAAACAAAATAAATAAATAAATCAATAAAACTTACAGAGTTATTACAGCTTTTAAATGTAGTATATCAACATATAACATTGAAAATACCTTTAATTTAGTACAGCCTAACCAATTTTTTACTTCAGTAAAAATAAAGTATTTGAGATGATACATGATCAACTTCGGAACTTTAGAGGGCTGAAAACTAGCAATAGATTATATGCCAATTATCGCAAGAAATATACTAACCAAGTGGAATTATTAACATTTCAATTACAAAACTATACAGTTATGAACGAAGTAGAAATTAAAAGAACTAAATTATAAAACAAGAATTTCTTACATGAGTATCTGAATTTGAAAGAAGAGCTTCAGTTTGGTAATTAGATAGAATTCTTGGAATATAATGAGATATAAATCAATATAATTCTTTAATTGGAGCATCATATATCGAACTACCAGAAAAGATAAAAAAACAAGCATGTATTAATGTGAAAAATGAAGATAAAAAATGTTTTCATTGAGCAATAAAGTCTGCATTGTTTCCAGCAGAAAAAGATCCAAAAATAATAACAAAATATAAAAACATAGGTGTTAAAATCGATAAAGTAATAGATAAATATGAATATTCTATAAAAATTGTAGATATACCGAATATAGAAAAGTAAATTAATACATCTATAAATGTATGCTTTATTGAAGACGAGTCCATAGTATATCCACCAAAGCTTACAAAACATTAAAAAAAACTCACATTACTGTTCAATAAAAGATTGATCGAAGCTGCTTTCTGCACAAAAATTTAAACATAATGGTAAAACTTAAATATGTGATATATATCTTCAACTTTTCACAACTCAAGAAAAATTAAATAAACATACAGAAGACTGCACCAAAAATGAATCAGTAAGAATCAATATATCTTCGAGAGGGGAGAAAGTATTTTTCAAAAATTATAAAAAATACAATGAAGGTTCCTTCCGTAACATATGCAGATTTTGAATTAGTTTTAAAAAAAATAACAACTGAACCAAATACAATAGAAATAAAGAAATTTAAATTAATACCAAAATTCCAGTTTTAACAGACGATTACATTATTGAAAGTTTTTATAAAGAATTATTAAAACAAATATATAATCTTACTAATGACCAAATAAATACAATTGATTTAAAGTTGAATGATTAATCATATACAATGGAAAATTAGTTACTTGAAGTTTCTGGTTTTTGCTATTATATTGCACCAATTGCATATCGAGACCTAAATGCACATAATATGTTTATACAATCAATGAAAAGGGAAGTAGAAAAGATTGGGGAAATATATTCAAAAATTGAACTAACAAAAGAAGAAATAGGAATACGTAATAAATTCATAAAATGTGTTGTATGTGAATGTGAATATTCTAAGGATAATAAAAATATACATCATCATGATCATATAATTGGAAAATTCATAACCCAGTACGCAATAATTGTAATCTAAAATTAAAATTGCCTGGTTTTGTTCCAATTTATTTTCATAATTTAGATGGATATGATACACATTTATTTATTAAAGAGCTAGGATATGATGAGAAAGAAATAGATTTAATTACAAATAATAAAGAAAAGTTTATTACTTTCAGAAAAGCAACAGAAAATTTCAAAATGAGATTTAAAGACACTTTTAAATTTTGGTAAATAATTTAGATAAATAATAATATAATTTAAGTAAAAATCAAATGAAATATTCACAAAAACATTTTACAAAATATAAAGTTGATTTATTTATTAGGAAATGTGTTTATCCATACGATCATATGGATAGTTGGAAGAAATTTGATAAAACTGAGCATTCACCAAAAAGCGAATTTTACAATAAATTAAATGAATCTGATATATAACTGATGATGTTTATGATAATGAAAAACATGTATGAGATCAATTTAATATGAAGAACCTTGGGAAATATCATGATTTCTACTTAAAAAGTGATGTGCTTCTATTAGCGGATGTATTTGAAAATTAAAGAGAAACCTGTATAAATGCATATTATTTAGGTCCAGCTTAGAATTTTACACCACCAGGATTATCATGGAATGTTATTTTAAAAATAACTAAATAGCCATTAGATTTATTATATATTTATAATATTATTTTAATTGCAGAAAAAGGAATTAGAGATAGAATTTCACAATATTGTAAGATGCATGTAAAAGTAAATTATAAATATTTAGATGATTTTTATCATAATCAAGAATCAAACTATTTAGCTTATCTCAATGCGAATAATTTAAATCGTTCACAAATGTCTCAATATTTACCATACAATGGTTTCGAATGGGTTGAATATCTAGAATTTAAATTAGATTTTTGGCAGAAATATTTATAAAATCTTAAGGATGATTCCGATCATGATTTTATTTTAGAGGTATATTTAAGTATCCACAAGATCTACATAAATTACATAAAGATCCTCCATTTTGCCCAGAAAATAAGGTAGTTACAGGAACAAATCAGTCTAAATTATTAACAACTTTACTTAATAATCAAAAGTATGTAATATACTATCACAATTTCAAACAGTGTCTAAATAATGTGTTAAAGTTTACAAAAACACATAGTATTATTATGTTTAATAAGCATGATTGCTTGAAAAAGTACATAGATTTAAATACATCGATGAGAACAAATGCCAATAATTACTTTGAAAGAGATTTTTATAATCTGATGAATAATTCTGTGTTTGGTAAAACAATGGAAAATATAAGAAACAGAGTAGTATAAGACTCATTTAAAATATAGAATCCTGAAATAAATTTTAGAAACACCAAATATCAAAAGAAGTACTATATTTAATGAGAATCCTGCAGCTATACATATTAATAAAACAAATGTAAAATTAATAAGCCTATTTATGTTTGTATGTCAATTTTAGATCTATCAAAAGAATTAATTGATGCTTTTCATTATAAAGTAATCAGACCAAAATATGGTGATAAAATTCAATGATGCTATTTAGATACTGATTCAGTCATTTATGACATTTAAACAGAATATTTTTATTAAGAGAATGTTAGATAAATTTGATACAAGTGATTATTAAAAGGACATTTTTTTCAACATGCCTCAAATAAACAAGATTGTTTTAGGTAAGATGAATGACGAATGTAATGGCAAGATAATAAAAGAATTTGTTGATTTATGAGCATAAATGTATGCTTACAAGGTTGGAGAAAAAGAAAAGAAAAATTCGAAAGGTATAAATAAATATGTAGTTAATAAGAGAATAACATCTGAGGACTATAAAAACTATTTGTTTAAAGAAAAAATACAATATAGAACAAATAAATTAAATAAGGAGTGAAATACTGAAATATATATAAAATAGAAGTTAATAAAATAGCATTAAGTTATTGTGATGACAAAAGGGTTATAAAAGAAAATAAAATATAATCAATATAATTTGGTTATCAAAGTGAATAATTTTTAATTAATTGTTATATTATTATATTCTATATGCATTTTTATAGATTTAAAATTGGTAATATTTTTAACATCTGTAGTTTCCAAAACAATATCAATAACAGAACCATCAAAATCAATTTTTTACCATTTTCATCTTATTTCCAAAACAAAATGATTAATAAGTTCATTATTAATTTTATAAAGTATGGGATATGAAGGATTGTAAATAATATCATATTTATAACCAAAATCCTTTTTCAGTGAACAACTAGCAATTATATCAGTTTCTATATGATTAGATTCATCATATTTTATGAACATTCCATATGCCAAGTTACAGTAGACATTTATTGTTATAAATGGATCAAAAGTAGGTAATTTTGTACCTATAACTGTCTTTTTTTCACAATAATGGTATTTCATCAAATTATTGTGAAAAAAAAGGCGGTTATAGGTACAAAATGGTAAGTCATCAAATTTAATATTTATATTTAGATTTAAACAAATTCAATTTTTCACATAATGTGATGTTAGTTCAATGTTATTAAATGATAATGGTTCAATTGAATTTATAGTTTTTTTTAATGAGTCAATATTGGAATATTAATAACTTCAATGTTATCATCCATTGTAATTGTATTGTTGTAAATATTGGGAGCTACGAATATTGTATGAAAACTAATTAAAGGAATCGAATTATCTTTATGGATGATATAACATAGTTTTTCTGTAGAATGGAACTATTATTTGTTAATTTGAATACTTTATTATCCATTTAATGAAAAAAATATTGTTATAAATGAAAAATGTTGATTGGGTAGCCTGTGTTTTAATTTCTGAACGAAATGCAAAAAATATAAATAATGGCGAAGGTTTGTCTGGCAATATAAGGACAATTACCATAGAACCCAGTAAATCTGAAACACCAACTTGATGATTAATTTTATTTATAAGTCAGGATGGCTAAATTTTAATAAATTGTATGTTTGTTAAAAAAAAGTTGAAACCAACCAAAATATATTCAGTTACAAGATGATTTTGATGTCGTATCCAAAAGTTTTATTGAAATAATGGCATACTTTTTTTAAACAACAATGATGAAATGATTCACCTAAACCAATGTGAAAACCATTCCCTGTTTATCTTTGACAATGTCATTTTAGAGAATCAAGATGTAATCCACGAGTAATTTACTATGGGACATCATAAAAATGTTGATAAATTTTATTTGGCACAGACTTGTTCAAACGTATGTAAAAAATTAGTACAGGATAATGCAATTTTTTTGTGTATATTTACACAAGATGAAACAAATTTGAAACATATTTATGATGATTTTGTAGGGGGAGATATTCCCTATGAATTTTTTTAGAGAGATAGGTTCAAAGTGTTTGCAATGAAGACTATGGTTTTATCACTTTAGATATGAGTAGAAAAATAAAGGAAGGAAATTGTAGGAAAAATAAAATACTTAATAAAATAACTTCATCTCAATAAAACTGTAACTAAAAGTTGTACTTATTGAGTGAGAATTCTTTTATCTGCTTCGGCAAACAGGCTACAACCTAGTTGCGAGACAATAAAGCTTTCCTTACTGTACTGGCATCTAGTTGCAACAGAAGAAAGCTTTCCTTGCTCTGCTGGTATCTACACACAGCAGGAAAAAGGCGACTGCTTGCAGAGGGAATACAATAGATATAGTCTCACTTTTCGACCTTGGTGAAGCAGCAAGTTGCTCTTGAGCTGCAAATAGCTTTACTTGTTGACCTTGGGTGAGCTCGGCACATTTGGCGAGTCACTTGCAGCAAGAGGCATTCTATATTCATTGCTGTAAGCATTTTGACACTTTAGCTCTGTGCCAAGGCATCTGTCTTTAAACTCTCGTGCTGTGGTTTTGAACCCCTGGTATGAAGGCATCCACACTCTTCAATTATCACCCAAGTCGTTTAAAATTAGAATTTAAAAAAATCTTGCTTGTGCTCATATATAATTATATGAGTAGTAGATGCAATTAATTGATACAAATTTTAGCTCCAGCATTTATTGCTCACATAACAGATGTATAAGCTGGAGTGTTCCCATATGATGTGAGAATGCCAACACCATATGGAAAGAGTGTTACTAGAAAATAAAAAATAAAATAATAATAAAAACCCAATCACCTCTTTGCTAATAAAAAAATATAAAAAAAGGTCGGCCAAGAGGAGAGGTGATTGGGTTTCTCCAATCGGAGTTTTGCAGGTGTTAAATAAGGCCAGAAAAAATAAAAATTGGGACACAGGCATGATAGAGTTATGTGTGAACCCAAAAAATAAACAGGTCTCTGGCGAGGTGTGAAAGCTCATAAACCTGGCAGGTCACTGGTGGATTGTAACAGTCCGTAAACATTTCATAATTTTAAAAAAATAAAGCCCACTATATGTTAAACTTGCATTGAAATAAAAATGAATAAACATTGAATAAATGATGAATGAACATTGAACATATGTTATAAATGTTAAATGAGCATTAAACACACATTTTCATGTTGTGTTTGAAATAATTAATTACATAGAACTATTTTATTTCACATAATATTAAAATCCAAAAAACATCTGTTTTATTAGTTCAAGAGTTATGTAAATTATCAAATCATAACCATTTTATATAAATTATATCACCTTTGGTTTTTAAGACATTTTCAACCAAATCTTCATTTGGATAGTTAGTTTTCATGATTTCATATTCTAAAAAAACTGTATTCTATTTCTTCTCCATTGGCATCTTTCAGTTTGTAAATTGGCACATTACAAATTAAAACCTCAGAAATAGTAAATAATTCTGTGTTTTAATTAGCTGTATAACCCTTTTCAAAGATTCATTTATTTTTGCTCATGTGGACAATATTGTCAACCTGAATATTTCGGTTTTGTAAATACATTTGCAACATCTTACTATCTTAAATTTTTTAAATTTTTTTATTAACTTCAATTGGTATCATATCAATTTTTCTATGCTTTGTATTGTTGTATACTTTTACTAAATCATCTAATATATTTACCCATTTGTAATTGCTATTTACAGCAAATTTTTTCCACATTTTATTCTTCATTGTATGATTGTATCTTTCTACAACATTGGCTTCAAGTGTTCACTATATGTAGAATAATGATTGATGTTATAGATTTGCATAGTTCTTTAAATATTTTACTATAAAATTCTAAGCCAGCATCACTTTGTATACAATGTGATTTTTGTTTCGACAATATACATTCTACAGCATTTGATACATTCTTGGCTGTTTTATATTTAATTGGTATAGGAAATGCATATTTTGAAAAAATATCAATAATTGTCATAATATATTTGTATCCATTATTTATATGTTATATTCATTTCAAATTACCAGTATCCATTTCTACAAGATCAATCTGCCATAAATCATCAATACCATACAAAATTACTCTTCTTCTTGGCAAATTTCTTCTTGCTTGCAAATATAATTAATTAATTATTCCTTCTCTTAAATTGGACATTTTTTATTCTTGATTTATTATAATTGCATATTGAACATTTATTTTTCTGAACTAATCATACATTTACAGTATTTTCATTTTTTGTATTATTATTTTTGGTGAAATTCTTACTTTTCAAACACCACGTATTCTCCATTTAATAGTTTAAAAAATATTTAATCTTAATGATTTGTAAATATTCCTACTGTAATCGTCAAACCATCAACATAAATATTTTATTTTTTTTCTGATTTTTAAAGATAAAATACCACCTATGTTAAACCAAAAGGCTAACTGTAATCCATTTTTTTTAGAATCGTAAATAACAGTTACAACATCAACAGGAAAATTGATATTAGCAAAAATTATTTTATTACAGTACAATCCATGAAAAAGGAAAAGAAATTTTTTTTTTACCTAAGTGGAAAATATTAATCTCTTTGTTCCTCTTTGCAGGTAAATAAAATATGTGAGTTTTTTCTTCCTTCAATTTTTCAAATTTCGATTTAACAAGTGTTTCACAATGATTAAAAACTGATTGCTTTAAGTTTTGTATTATATCAGGTATTTCTTTATCGAAATATCTTTTGCTGACCGCATATGTTCCATCTATAGAATCGCACATATTATTACTTATATGATTTTGTAGAGGATCATAATCTGTTGTATAAACAAAAACTTTATTTATATGATCTTGTAAAGCAGAAACAATAATATTGTATTTTGAATCTATTTGTGATTTAAAATCATTAGCATTAATGTTAAAGCTTTTATGTAAAGATTTGGTTATTGGTTTCCCAAATATATCCATCAGTTAATATCAACAAAATTATATCATGAAACTTAAATCCACTTGAAAAAAGGTGTAATACATTTAAACAAAGATGCCCACATATACGTGAATTAAAAATCGTAATTCTATTATCATTGTAAATGACATTTCTTTTTTTGAAGTAATTAGTTAAATTAGTAGGAATATTACCACCAAATGAATCGAAATAGTAAATATAATTATTTTCTTTAAAATAACAAACACAATGAGTTCTGGGATTTGATGAAATGTTGAAATTAACCACAGCTGATTTATATTAGTGCATACTTTTCATAATTGATCAATCATATAAACATTTCTGAAATTCTTATTATTTAGTATGTTTACATATTTTTGAATATCACAGTTAGATAGTGGTTATACATAAAAAATTTTTTGGTCTACCCCCTTTTGCAACTAAACCACTTCCTGATTTATTATTTATTGCTAAGTTATGTCTCTGTTGTTTTTCTGATTCTTTTTTTAATTTGTCTGGTTTGTTCAACATAATTTTCAATTTAGCTAGCTCCACCAGCTAAAGCACTGAGTGGAGCTAAAAATGGAATTAAAAAAGGTAAAAAACACACATTATTTAATCCACTTCCAGATTTTTCTTTTAAGATGTTATTGAATATTTGAATTGGTAAAGTTAATTTAAAGCCTTTTCCTTGTTTTCATTTTTTTATTTTTTTTCTGAAGTTATACTTTTGTTAACAATTTATCTACATCCAAATCTCTAAGTTGATCAATAGGTTTATCAAAAGTTATATTTGTTATCTTCATTTATAATTAAAAAACTATACAATAATTAATACATGTTAATGCCCCATCCTAATTTTCTTTTTGTAAACATAATTGAAGCAACAACCACAGAAGCCATTTTTTCACAGATTGGAGTATCTTTATCTAACATAATCTCCTTGGCTTCTTTTTGTAAATTTTTGGTCAGACTAATGTCTAGATTTTAAATCTTTATGCTCTCTGTAAGCAATATCATGTTGTTTGCAGGCTTCATATAATGTTTTTATTCCCGTATCAGCTTTTTCTAACCCTTCATATAATATTGTAAATGGTTCACAGTAACTAATAACCTGGCAAATGCATTTGAGGAAAAATTGAAATTGTTTAACGCCAAATTTATTTGACCTTTTCTATGATGTTAAGAATTCCAAAATGAATGTGGAATTACATTTAAAAACCTTATAAGATAAGGAATCTGTATTGCATTATTAACAACAAAATCAGAAAATTTATTGTTTGTCATATTCATTATATTTATGTTTTCATTGTAAAATTTGTTATTTCCAACATTTTCTTCACCATGAATAACTAATAATATGTCAATTAAATTTCTAACATCATCCATCCAAACATATTCTTTTGGCAAATTGTTGCATTTTTTTAATACCTTCTCCAGATCTAGGAGTTCTTGAAGAAATCATTTGTTCTTGTGTGTTTGGGGGCTTTCTTGAATGCGATTCTTTTATATAGGTATCATAAATTGATTTAATTATATTTTTGTATTTCCAACTTGTATTCGAGTTAATTTTCTTTTTTGGATTATATTCTTGGAATGCAGCATTGGTATCTGAAACAATTTTCGTGTAATTTTCGTAGTCATTATCAGTGAAATTTTCATCAAGATCTGCTTATTTTCATTTTGTTAACAAATTAGAAAGTCCTTTCATTAAGTCATACTCTTTATTTTTAATATATATTTTATCATCGTGTGTTTTTACTTGTGTATTACCTATGTAAAAATGTTGCCCTTCTGCATGTAATCCAGATTTAGTATCGTTATATTTATTCTTTTTTAAATTTATTTTCCGAGATTTATAGTAGAATCACACGCTGCATGTGGTAAATTTTTCAATGGTACTATTCCCATTTGCTCTTCCAAATTAAACGATTTTTATTCTGGAAATAATCCTCTTTCAAAATATGATTCTTCTGGTGTTGGTGGATAATATAAATTTTTTGCTGTAACTGGAACTAGTCTTTTTAGAATTGTTATTTTCTTCACTTACTTCTTCTACTATTTAACCAATATTTCAGAATTCGTGAATTAATGGTAGATCTTTCGTCTTATTTCTTATCATAATCTGCTTCATGATTCTTTTTATAATTTTTGTATTTCTCAATGAGTAATTTAACTCGAGAAACTGCCTTTGGCGAATCTTTCATTTATATATATATATATATATATATATATATATATATATATATATATATATATATATATATATATATATATATATATCAATTTTTTTTACTTATAAATGAATTATAAAAGTATCGAAAGTTTTGAAAGGCAAACTTTCCCTCTAATTGATCAAACTGTGGGGAATTTAAATGTTTACAATAATTGGATTGAATTTGATATTCCTCTAGGGGGAGGATTTTCTTTCCCAAATTATGCTTGTGTTCTTGAGCAATTTAGGCAACTAAAGAGAGATAAAGAAGGAAATTAGGCGAAATATGCAAAATTAGATAATAGTGATGTTTGTGCTAACTTTTTTCCTTTCCACTTTTCTATAGTAGAAATCTCAAAATATGGCGAGCAAAATTATTTATAATTTTCTGGTGTTGATAATAAATATCGAGTAAAATTTGTTCATAGTGAGAAAACGAATGAAATAATATATTCACTGAGATATCTGTTTGGCTTTATTCGTGATAACAATGAAATTTATTGGAAAGGTGGTTATAAAATTTATTTTGTTCGTAATACCTCTGATATCATTTGTTTATATGTTTATGAAACTAAGAACGCAGATGGCGCAGTTGACAAAAGTTATGCTGATCCAGGTAAAAATGTTATTAAAAAATTAGAAATTATGTGGTCTATTGTTAAATATGAATCAAACACATCAATTGCAATTAAAGAAAAATATACACACTTCCTAGAATGCCTATTAGGTTTAATTATAGGAATTTTTAGAAAAAGAAGTTCCTGCTGGAACAACTGTTTTGAATTTTGATATAAATAAGATATCAGTTTAAAAATTCACAATTTGTTACGCCTTATTTTGTAATTGTAGGCTTTCAAACTAACAGAAAAAATCGTGTTGAACAGTAGGTACATGCATCTATGTTTGATCACTGTGATGTAAGAAGTATTCATTTTGAGAATGGAAGAAATGGGATCTTTACTAAAAAATTGGAATCCAGATATTGAAAATGGGCTTTGTGACCCAATGTTTCTTTCCTATAATGATTTTAGAAATGCAAAATCAATACTAGATACTCTATATAGAAATAATGTACTTTATTATAAACCAACTGTAAACCATCAAGGTGATATCAATTATTATTCTTTTTTTTGGGCGAAGATCATTTTTGTTATTGATTGTTTATATAGAAAAACAACTATAGTTAAAGAAAAAACAAACAAAAATTATTGTGGATTTTGATAAAGCTATTGAAGCAGTAACAATTTGTTATGTTGTTCTAATTATCCAAAGGAATTTAATGTAGTATTATTTAAAAGAAAGGATTACTGAAGATATATAATTTTTTTCCGTATTAAATGGAGGAAGTAAACGGTTTTACAGAATCAGCAATATGCTTCGATAGGTCAATACAAATTTTTTGATGTATTGCTAAGTTGTTTAATCGGATAAAAAATCATTTTGTAAAATTTAAATGAGATTTTTCTCCTAGTGCCAATTTTATTTGTATAATTTTGAGTTGGATCACTTTATCGTGTAAGGGACAATTTTATTTGTGACATTTTTATTTGTGCTGGATTGTATGTCATTTTTATTTGTGAAGGATTTGTGTCATTTTTACTGTGCAGGATTTGTGAGTTATTTTGATTTGTGCAGGATTTTGTGTAATTTTTATTTGCACAATCTAATTTTCCTCTTAATAATTTTTTCTTAATAAATAAAAATGAAAACACGTATGTTACATTGTAGTTTGAGTAACATTTTAAAAGGTGGCGGTGTTTCAAATACTCCTTCCTATATATTAGATAGTGTATCCGACGAAATAAGAGAATTATTTTTCAAATTTATTTTAAATTTACGAAACTTACAATTATTACTCTTAGAAAACATTGACGATAAATATGAACTTTGAGGAATACGTGAAAATGTAGAGCATAGAGAAGAAGTGTTAAAAAAGTTAGTAGAACTTGGAATATAAACTATAATGAATAGTAAATATTATAATTCATTTGATTTTTAGCTTAATTTGCTGTCTTTAGCTTAAATTTGTATGATTTGGATTGCTCGCTTGCAAAATTAGCGTTTCTAGAAAACGTGAAAAAGTTGCTTAAAATCGAGAAATTTGCATGTTTTTAGCTTAAATTTTGCTGTTTTTTTTTTTTAATTACCACGAATCCTGCACGGCCATTTGAGAAAAAATTGAAAGTTTTTTTTTTGTTTTTAGCATAAAATTACATGATTTTGACTTAAATTTGTTTGATTTTGGAGATCAAAAAGTTGCTTGAAAACGATAAAGTTACTTGAATTTAGCTTTAATTTGCTCGATTTTGAAGGTTTTTGCATCGAATTTCCATTTTTGAGTTTTTAATTTTTTTCTTGTACTTTTTTCAAAAATAACAAGAAATAGTTGTGGTAGTTTTTTTCCCTGTACTTTTAGCAGACATTGTCGATTCTAATTGCGCTGCGCTGGCGCTCATTTACCATCTACTGGTGTTAATATGTAAATACGCTGCTCTGCAAATCTCAACCTTTACTGAATTGCAAAACAGTAGGTCACCATAACAGGGCACCTTATGATAATGTGAGTGTGATGTAGCGGCAGCAGCGGTACGTGTTACGTGTTTAGAGGACAAAGTGCAAACCCTGGCTGCACAGTCACGAGTGTTGTCAGAATTGAGCGCGAGAGTAATGTGCATGTTGAAAATAAAAAAAAATTGTGCCACTTTTAACACCTTAATTCCTCAAATACAGTGTGAAAACTGGAACCCAGACCTAACATAGTGATACGTAAGGCAGTCTGACGAGTTTAGTTAACCCGGCCCCGTCCAGACTGCGGGTAGGCACACACACACACGTGCTTACAATCTTACATGCTTGGGACTCAGCTCAGAGTTATTAGCGCGATAAAACAACATGGCGGTGTGTGAAACGTTCGAAATTCCGTACTGACTGTATTAAGTGAAAAACAGAATTTCGAAGTCTCCTAGAGCTACTAGATTGCCGAATACTGTTTGAATCGCGATGGTTCCCGACGATCACGTCCAGCGACAAGGCATCCTATCCCTGGATGACGTCTTCCCTAGGTAAGCGCACGGGCTTAAGGTGCGAGCATACAGTTCTTATAGGCATCTAACCGACGTCGCACGAGTTCTAGCTAACCGATCCGAATCTACGCGCGCGGAGACCGTACAGGCATGCTTCTTTCATTGAACCCTTCGCGTCTTCGTCTACTCAAGACGGCCTGCAAATTCAGGGGCGCAAACTTGTCTTCTCTTTATAAAAATATATAATCAAACTCCTAGTGCGCAGCCCACCAGGAGCTGGCTGCCTGACGTCAAGTAACAAGATGTCTGTCTTCTTCAAAATCTGAATTTAAGTATATTCCTTTGAAAATAGCCAATCATGAGGGGCACAATTCAAAATCATTACTACTGCAACTTGGAAACTTCCCCAACGACCACAAAGCATAAAATCTATGGCCTTTCAAATAAACGTACTTAAATGCAAAAATTGAAAGACATAAATAAGCGGGGTCACGGTGTCTGAGCGAATAGCCTGCTTGCCTCCCACCAAGGCAGTCCGGGTTCAATCCCCGACCGGGTCACTCCCGATTCTCGCATGTGGGAATCGTACCGGACGATGCAGTTGGTCGGCGGATTTTCTCAAGGATATACCGCCCTTCCATTCCGGCGCCGCTCCATACTCAACTCTATCACCCTCATCGACTCTGAACCTCAATGTTAAGAGCCGCCCAAATCACTTCACATTTAAATAGGTGACCAAATAGGAATCACAAAAAGAAAAAAATTCTTACTATTAAGGTAAATCATATGAAATATAATAGTGAGCTCGTTAAACATAAAAATCATATATTAAATAAATATTAATTTTTAAGGCCCAAAAAAATGTGCGTTAGCGCTTATAGGAAATGTTCTCCTAATGGTAGTTCAGGGGATAGCTGAAACCGACGATGTAATATAGTTGCTGTCAAATAGAATACAAATAAAAATTTACAAGACGTCAGACACAAATGCAATTATGTGTTGTAAAACAAAAGAACTCATATTTTCGGCAGAACATTTTTTAGAAAGTAACAACTGAGGAAATTATTTTAAGAAAATGTGTAGAGAGATAAACAAAACAAAAATATTTCAAAATATCAGTTAGTACTTATATATTAACAAACACGTGATGACAGTTACGAAAGTAAATTCGAACACACAGAAAAATACTACAGTATGTTGTAGTTATAAATAATTTGTTTTGAAATTACAGTGTCAATGAACGATAATCCCGACGAAATTTGGGAAACAATGCATCTTTTACTCTGAAACATAATTTTTTTATGTTTTCACAATTTACAGCACTGAAATATACAAACAATTTGGCAGTACTACAAAACATACAACTGCACAAATTCTAAGTTATATTCTACACCTTTATGTAACGACGGGACAAGATAAACAAATGTTAGCTTACAATATAATTTCCTTACAGGTAGCTGTTGTGTAAAGATTATTGTCCAACGGGTTATACTAAAAACTCATATGCATGAATATACATTCCTAAGAAATCTGCATACAGTAATTACACAAACAACATAATCCAAACTCAGGAAGGAGGATATCTTGTTTAACAACCACCAATTTTTATGTCTCTATAGCTATGTAGCTCCATGGCAGTACACTGTACTCTTGTTCTAATGGACCCGGGTTCGATTCCGGTTAGGCTATTTTGATTTCGGATATTGAAGATTATGTGACGTTATTCAGGGAGAATATTGAAAAGCCGTAGACGCTTTCTTTCTCGTCCCTACATGTCCGATAAATTCTCTCCTATTTCAGTTACCTCGTACATAAGAAATTGAACCCTACCTATCTAATGATCTTTATAAATATGAACTGTTACGCGGTGTAGCTCGCAAACAGCCGAGAGCTCCCGTAATGCGCGGTCTGGCTCTGTTGGGGGGGGGGGGGGGAGGGAGACTCACCTCCGCCCTCCCCCCTCAAGTTCACGCTCGTTTCCTTGTCGCCACCCCTCCTTCACCCCCAAACCACAAATTCCCCGGGTAACAGTGGAGTAATCGACAGCTGCGAGACCTAGCTGGCGTCACAGCCCCTCCACCTCCCCCTGCTGGAGAAGCCGACGGATGTGAGGTAGGTGCAGGAATATTCTGGGAATTACGGTCCCGGCGCAATGAGGGATTTAGCTAAATTTCTTGTTGATGGCCTACGACCCTGTAAATAATGCAGCGGTCCAACGGCCAGGAGTCTAGCGGAGAATCCTCGTTGAGTGCGGGAGCGAATTTAAGTGTGGCGAGGGTCGGACTACGAAGGGAAATTGCGAAACGTCGACGGATGAGTTGTTCGTTATTTGAATAGACGATAGAGCGTGGAGTCCGGCGATTTTATTGTAAATATTGGAGCTGTCAAATATGGACACATAATTGATAAAATAATTGAATGGGTTTAGATATACTGTCTATTGGGACTGATTTTTAATTATTTAATTTCATTGAGGTAATTGTAAATTGTTTTAATTTAAGTCATTAAATTATAAACAGCAAGAGATAGCAATTTATTGTGAGATATTTAGTGGAAAGAATTTTGTTTGTAGTCGTAAATAAAATTAGGAAATTTTAATTAACCATCTTATTTAATCAAGACCTCCATGCCTTTACAAACTTGGTTCAGCCCACTGACTTTTGAGAGAGAAATTGCAACAGAACGTTTCTCACTCAAAAAAAAAAAAAAACTCTTTGCAGTGGTGATGTACAGTACAGACTTTGTATCGATGTGCAAATCTATGCAGTTTGTCGTTATGATGTATTAATATATTGAGTGATGCTTACGAAGTATCACTTAAAAGTATAATAATATCACTGAAGTACTATTACATGATAGCGAAGCGTGTAGCCGGGAAATATTGCAAACTACAAGACGACGTTCCCTTCCCTCTTTTCCCTGTCGTTCACAAGTGGCGGAGGGGGAAAAAAGCTCTCATCCGCGGGCGGATAGTTTAGCACTGGCCATAACTCGTGCCGCAGTATTTCACATGTTCGTCCGCTCGTATTTATGGAAGTGCTTATGCACGCACGAGTGATAGGTACAAGGCGTGGGATATAAGCGGCAGTGGTTTTTGGTGTTTAATAATGGCATCAACTAGTAAGTAAAGTAATAAAACGTTGCTCAGTTAGTGCAGAGAAGTCATAAGGAATGTCGTTACCAACCAGGTGTTGTTCAAACATGGAACCGCCGTTTTGATCATTTGGAACGTTTGTCGACAAGTTACCGTAGAGGCGTAGTGTTTCATCGAGCAATGAGAACAGAGTCGCGAATCACGTCGATTACAATCGTTGCACCGTTACATTACGAATTGCTAGTGACTAAACGTCCATGTGATTGTTATGTTGTAATGAAACCACGCGCCCATAAACGTGATCACTGGTATGCAATTGCAGTTGCTGTCTTACTATCGACGGAGATAATACTGAATTTGAAGATACTTCTAAAGTTAGGTATCAAGCACCACAAAATTTAGCAGACCTCGCTCCTCTTACCAGTATTTCTTCATTCCGCAGAAATACTGCAAAACATGATAAAAATTTTTGGAAAAATTGTCGCCACTCAATTTATGAAATTACAGTGTATTTTAAGAAGCGATTTTTATAGGTACACAATTGTTAAAGGTAAAACATTTCTACGAGTATGGCAAAGCTGCAGATTGTATTGTGGGGCCACACAGTAAAGCTCCAGTGATAATGGCAAGATGTTTCGTGTCTTCATCGATGTAGCCAGTATACATATAGTTCGACAAGAAATAACAGCAGGTATATTTAATTACATTATTAGTGAGCTGTACGAGTCTAGGTTTCGAGTTGTAGCATGTGTCAGAGATTGTGGTGGTGACAATTTAGCACTTTGGAAAGAATTAGGTGTGTTTGTTTCTAATAGAACACTCTGTCATCCAGTATCAATAATGCTTTATTTACCTTTTTGCTTGATGTGCCACAGCTTCTCAAACTCATTAGAAACTGGTTTCTTGACAATGGTTTCATGTGGCCCAATGGAAACTTTGCTAACAAAAATCCATTAACGGATTCAATTCGGGATCTCATCTTTAGAAGTGCGTTCTTGCCATAAGTTATCTACACTTCATGTAGAATGTGAAAAAAAAACTCAATTGCAGAAAGACAAGACTAGCCACTGAGTTACTATCCCACACAACAGAAACTGCAATTAGAAAATAAGAAAATATAGCAAACAAGAGGAAGTCCCCGTTATTGCAGATTTCATTTATTTGATAAATTCCTGAGTTGATCTGATGAGCAGTTCTGTTCCAAATAAGCAACATTCAGAAAAACTTAAATCCAAAAGTGCTTACGGTTTAAATAAAAAAGCACAAAATCACAATTTAGATTTACTGTTAGGAAATATAATTGAAATCAGTTGTTGCGGAGAAAAAATCATTACAAGTTTTTCAGAAAGGCATCAAGCAGTTCTTTTAGGATTTACAACTGCAATGCCCCAGTATTAAATACATTATGACACATAGACTCAACCAAGACTGCCTAGAAAATTTGTTCGGCCAAAAGGACACAAGGAGGATGAATGACCGCCCGTCTCCTATCAATGCACTAAACTGGCTGAGAACGATAATTCGTGGAAAAAGCCCATGTATAGTGCAGAATGAATTTAACACACAAGATGGTGCAGCTAGGTCGGAAGAATTTATTGTCAGTAGTGTTTTGAAAACTGCCGGTGTGGTTGCAGCTGTGAAAGGCAGCATGATAATGAAGCTGACTCTATATAAATAGAACTGATAACAGCTAATGCAGACAATCCGGTTTCAGAGGAGTGTTCCATAGTTGGACTCCATTATTTAGCAGGCTGGCTAGCAAAAAAAAAAAAAAACCATTGTGAATTCCTTTAAACTGGATAGCCACACTAATGCAAAAATGACTTGGACATGTCATCGCGGGTACAGCATCTGCCCTATGGTGGCTTATTCGAGCCTTCATCTATGTACCCGGAGAAAGTCCAAGAAATGGAAACTTTTTCAGCGGTGTTTGCGTCCTACATTTCGCACAAAACATTGCATCTAAAAAAAAATACCGTCACCATTTCGACAGAAATCAATCATATCATTGAAAGAATTGTGACAACTTTTGTAACGCAAAGAATTTTCGTACGAGTGAAATATGCAATGGAGTCAGTAAACGAAATTCATCGTATAAGAAATACTTTGAAAAAACACACAAGTTCTTCTCTGTCTCTCAGAAAAAAGATGTAAAAAATTTTGCTGTGAGACAGTACCCCCCCCCCCCCCCCCCCCCGAAAATTGAACCACTATTGAAGTTATTTCACTAATGTGTCATATAATTATTGTATAAAGATCACATGATGGTTAATGTATTTTTAATTTGCCAATTGTTGTTAATTCTTCAAAATGTTACGTGTTACATATTGTTCATTATGAGCTTATAATTTTCCTACCGTTGTTAATCTTTATATTTATTTTGTGCTGTACACATCTTTACTTTCTCGTACAGAACATTTTCTTCATCATACGGCATTTTCAATTCTCAAAATATTATACATCTCGCATTTGTTATGTATTTCAGAAGTGTTTTTTTTTTTGCAGAGAACATCATCTCGTTGTAATGCATTCTTAATATTAATATAATTGCATATCTTGAAAAAGTTATGTTTTATAATATTATTTTTCCATTAGAGAACATGTTTTCCATAATGTATTTTTAATTTGGCAAGTGTTGTAAATCTTATATTTGTCATGGGTTGTATATATTTTTACTTTCTTATACAGGGCATATAGTGTCCATAATGTTGGACCTATTGTTAATTTGCCGAGTCTTGTATTAACGTGTTTCAGACCACTATTTTGCTTTCTCGTAGAGAGCAATTTTTCTTGTCTATAATGTTTTTTGATTTGTAATTGTTTTGAGTCATGTAGGTATATGCAATTGTACTTAATAATATTGTTTTGCTTTCTTGGGCGTGGCATTTTCTCATACAAATTGTATTTTTATTTGAAAATCGCTGTATGTTTGTACTTGTTACGTTATTACAATTGGTTTGTTCTTTTGCGTGCAGATAATATTCCTTATGTAATGCATTTTGATTTAGTAATTTAAGTAATATATTTGCATCGTATTATTAACTATTTTGTAATTTTTCACACAGGTTGTGCTTGGACTCGTATATTTAACAGTTTTATTTTTTAAATATTTATTGACTTTGTGTACAAAACGTATGCTGACTCATTACGTTTACTTAAATTAAGACCATAACATATGAGATTAAGAAATTGTAAGAAAAAAATTAATTCATTTATTGTATAACACTTGATGTAATGGATGTAATGCGTTCGTATCTCCCTCACTTGGCTAGATTACTAGCAATAGTGTATGTATTTCATCAATATAATAAAGTCATGTCCTTAATCTAATGATTTTTCTATACAGATGTTTATTTTATTTGTAATGAATAGAGTTAGTGTCAACTGGTTTTGTATAAAGTCTCTCTAGTACGCCTAGCTTTTACAAACTAGCAATATAGCAAAAAAAAAAACACTATTCAAGAATTGACGATTTTTTAATGTAGCGAGAGTTGCAGTTTAGATATTGATTATATTAAGAAAATTTGTTTCATTTAATGTAGGCCTATTATGTAAGCAGGAATTGCCTTCCTGTACTAATTAAGAAAAAAGTTTACCACGTGTTGAAAATTCGAGTTCAAACTTTCAAAGGTTAGGAAAAGTCTTTAAATAAGTTTTTCTTTAAATAGAAATGTGTGAAAGATAGAATAAACTGAAGCATGCCGTAAGAAGCGTGATGCATTTCTGTACAGATTCTCAAAATTGCATACCATTTGAAAGTTTAGTTCGCCCACAGCGGCGAGTTTGCTTTTAGCCTACATAGCACGTTATTTTCAACCACAAGAAGGACCCCCCCCCCCCCCCTTCCGAGATGTTTAGCCCGGGATTGCGAAGACTTCACGTTTCACGTAACAAGTAACGAGGAACACGGCCATATAAGCTGACTACACCTTAACTAATGTATTTCAAGGAAACCTATTACGCCAATTTCACGTATCGTTCACGTGATGGGAAAGCTTGTCAATATATAGTTATTGAGTGATACGTGATACGTGACTATGCACCACGTGATCCCGCTGGTCAATCACAAAACGTACGATGTTGCCTTATTTTCGCTTTTCATGTTGTATTATTTTTGCTTCTCATTAGTTTGTTATTGTTATCACGATGTGGCCTGCTCACGTTTTTAATTCATCTACTACGTATGCAATTTTCTCCCGGAAATGAGAATAAAGGAGCAATAGAAGTTAGGCTGGAATTATTTTTTAATTCGTAAATATTTAGGGGGCTTTATATTGCCACACTTCATTTATTTTGTTTCTCAGAGATGTAAAAATGCGTGCATGAAATCCAGAATATTTACCATTGGGTTTACAATTTTTAGTACGCCTACTTCATTAAACACAATTTAATTTTCTCAGAATATCAGAGTTTATTACATACGATTTACATTCACGAAAAATACGTCTTCATCTCCCAGACACATTTCGTTCTGCAGGTTATGGTTATCTACTAGGCCGTGTCTCAATTGTTTTCAACGTCTGTATATATCACGAGCGCTATAAATTGGCAACCAGTTCTTGCCACATCAATATTAAAACGCCAATACGACTGTATAACTTGAATTTTTCAAAGTTTTCAATCCGAAAAGCAACACAACGAATCCCCGGCATTTTTATTTGGTACAAACTAGTTACTCGTTACGTGAAGTAATGTAATATACCTACCCCCTAAAACAACACGTTTTACGTACACGTGAAAGCCTAGCGTGACGCGTGTTTCGAGTAACATGAAGTCATCGTAATCCCGGCCTTACGACCTGACGTCACGAATTCCACTAGAAATAGGCCACACCTCCATCGGCCAACCTTGGATGGCCATAACGTAATGGCTCATCATTGTAGTCGATGGTTACTAATAGATTATTTGTTTTCGATGCATATCCATAACTACGCCCCATGCGCTTACCACATTACTTTACAGTTTGGCCGCATCATGTTCCAGTTAGAACTCGTGCAACAAAACGGTGAATAAATAGAGCACTGTGATATGTTATAAGAAATCTGCAGCTTAACGTCTAATTGCGTGATGGCTTGTTATCATGAACTGTAAAGTGTATTAATAATGGTTTTGTTCTCCTGTACAATATTAGGCAGGAAGAGTTGAATGGATATTTATGACATTTTGGAAGTTTATTTCCTAATATTATATTTCAATAGTTTCTGAGGATCTGTGCGAAAGTTTACTTGCGGGGGTATAGCGAAATATTTTCCTTGGTGTTAGTGTTATTTTTATTCACATTGTTATGATTGTCTAAACAGGCATTGGCTGAACGGCCTGCCTGATCGTGCCCCTTTTACAATAAAGAAAATGTACGAAAAATCATAACAACGGAGTGGTGAGGGCTGAAATACTCCACTAGTAGCGCCTGTGTAAAATCCCGCTAACCGGCGATAAATGGCGCCACTATTTGCCCAAAACTCCCTGATATAAGGCACTATAACTGTAAATAGAGGTTTTCTTGTAATCTTGCCAATGGGCGAAGATGATGTCAAGAGTTGAAGTGTGTCGACTATCAAGATAGCCTTTTGAAATAAGCCTTCGGCATTACGAACAATGTGGGAACTTTTTAATTAGTGTGTTCAATTAGCGTTGCTAGCTAATAATAATAATTAGATTTTTTTAAAATACTCCTCTAAAAAGCTACCGCAAATTACCTTAACGCTAATTGCATTATAATCTTGAATGAAGATTCTCTCAGTTTTAATGTGCAACCACCTCTGAGGATTCTTGACTGTTATTACTGTGATGATGTGGCATAAAAGGTAGCAACACAGTGTAGTACATTACACATGTAAAACGGTGAAGTGTAGGCTGCTACGAAGGCCCCGCGTAAATGCGTCAGTCTGTGGTGGGAATAAAGAATGAAATGAACGAACGATTTTTACGCTTGCCAGCCTGTGCAAATATGTGAAAATATTTGCTCACTTGAATCATTTACGATACAGGGAGTAATATACAAAATAATAGTGCGTGGGTTTAGGTACAAGCCAATTACTGTGAATAATAAAAAATACTTGTACCACGGTAGTAAGTGAGAGAAAAAGTGTGATGTACTTTAGTAGAATCTTCCCTCAGCTTACACTTAAGAAAAATAAAACAGTAGGTAGCGAACCAGCATAAATATCTTGTTATAACTTATGCTCCCAGAGTCGTCATTTACTGGTCTGTAAAATGGCAGGCAGGAAGACAACTTGCCAGATGAATACCATACGTCGGACTGTAACTCGGCTACGTACATACTATGTGCACGCTAACACCTCGGAAACTCTCAATACACAATAAGGTTTAACCAGAAAATACTTTATAAACATGGGGAGACACAGGAATAAACAACAGAAAAAAAAGGTAGATGACCACCAAAATAAAATTATTTTGAACGTCCAGATTGATTGAAAAAATTCTTAAAATTCTCTCATAATTATTATTCCCTTGTTTTATCAGGACTAATACTAAATAAAACCCTTGTGGCAATTTGTACAATTTAACAAGAACACATAACATTCCTATCTGACGTGGGAATGGCCGTACCTAACTTAATGAAAATCCCTATGTTATGCAAAAACGTAGGCTTAAGTTCACTCATGTAAAATCCCTTAAAGTTAATACTACTCTCAGGAAAGAATAGACAAAAATATGTTTATTCAATAAAATATCAATTCTTCAGTGTGCCTAGCTCAGGGGAGCAGATCGTTTCTCCAGTTAATAGTGGGCAAAGTTTTAAAGCTGGTTTCTCAGTACGCTTAAAGACAACATGGCGTCGCCGATAGGGGAGAAATCTTCTAGAAGGTTTATGGCGGACGCTGCATATTACACATACATTAAGTACAATGTAGACTTATCTCACTGACGTTTTACAGCTCTCGGTGATATTTCAGACGTAGGACGACTTTGATGTTGCAAACAAAACATTGCCGTCAGAACTCGCAGGTGTAGGGTTATATAATAGATATCTCGTCGCCGTAGAGAAAAATACGTCTCTAGCACTGAGGCGACGGTGGTCTAGCTTCAAATTCCTGTGTACTATCCTAGCAAAAGGGGGTTTAAATGCGCTCTCAAGTTGTTGTTGTAATTTTTATTATAGACTGCAAATTACGTTATGTTAACAATGTATCCCATTCACGTATGTATTTGAATGACGATAGCCTTACTAACATTACGTATTAGTTACACGATGAAATGAAGTAAAAACATTAAAAGGAAGCAAATGTTCGAAAGTAATATCCACTTTTAAATACTGAACCCTAAATACGCCTCTGCAAGTTATATATCCCCAAAATTAAGGCCAAACAACTGATTTTCTTCACTTTTTAAAAATTTTTGTTTTAGAATTTTACAATAAATACAAACGCAAGGAATGCAGAAAAAAATTAAATATTAGGAACATTTTAACATAGAGGTTGATTCACGAGGAGTTACCGCCACTCACAGGGCTTTTTTCTGAAGTAATTTGGAGCAAAAATTGTCATGTGAATGTGGGTCCCATTCAACAACATTTACAGAGAAGGTATTTCGAAAAATTGGAAAGGTGAAGATATAAGAATAACCCTTGTCGATGTAACTACTTTGGTGTAATTGCAGACTCTATTGTTTACAGTTGAGCATCGAAATTGAGTATAACAAATTTACAAAAGATGTTACATATAATTCCGTACACTTGGTGGAACGCCTATGAACCACACACTGGAAAAAATATTTTGTGGCGGCCACATTTTTTTTTTTTTTCAGTGCGCGTGTCGCTCTACATAGCTGCACACGACTGTCTCTGTAGCCGCATGCATGGTACACGTAAGTAGCTCCTCACGTGTCTGTGCAGTCCTTTGGTACACAATATCTTTCATCCATCCCCACACACAATAATCTTGTGGAGCTGTTCACTGTATTGCATTTCCAACTTTTCGTATTGGTCTGTAAATATTGGGAATAGGACCCACGTTGTAATGACAGTTTTTGCTCCAAATGAATTGTAGAAACGTGGGAAATTCGAGTTATTTTTCGGTGACACGATAGACTCTACTGCCTTATAAACAAGTGACCACAGTTCCTGGTTTCGTAGGCCACTGCACTGTAATCAACGTCCCGTGCCTACTTGATCTCTTTTAAAGAGATTGGCCACTCCACCGCTGAACTTGTATTATCGTCTCAAGAGTTCTCCAAGGCGTGCCACACATATTTTTGTCCAATGGATGAAGTAGGCCAAACGCACAGTAATTTGGAGTTCAGTCTGTCCTTAAGTAATAACGCGAATTTCGTAGGTCTCTAGGAATAAGCGGTGAGTGGCGGTAACTCCTCGTGTATACTTTTAAATAATATAATGTAAGTTAGTGTTTTATAATCGTTTACACATAATTTCATAATCGAATTGGTATCACAAAACATTATTTCGTGTAATATTGCTAACAACTTTAAAGTGACTTAATCAATAATGTTTTATTTAAAAATACTTAATTTTCCCAATTAGACGAAATCAGAGACTACAATTTTAATAGGCATGCTTGCCTGCAAATTTCAAGAACTGTAAAAACCACGACGTATGAGTGATTCACACTCTTCATATTTTTAATTGTTCATATTTTCTTTACCTTTTCAAAATCAAATTACTCTCGGTAGAACTTTCATTTCGTACCACTGTTCATAAAATATTATTTACCGCATATATATTACTTATATAAATAATGAGGGAAAATATACAAAAATACTTTTATTCTAGCTTAGCGTACATCTCTCTGTATTAGATAAATAATATCATATTTAATATTCCTCGCCAACTTGACAAAGGCTGTTCACGGTAAAATGAGCACTTTTGAAAGCCCCGCTTAAGATCTACTTGTATGAAGATTGTGTATTCTTCCGCCGTATGTAAAATTACCATTGCCGTAGACTTCATCACTTTATTCATGCGTCGGTCAAGTGAAATTGTGAAATTATTAGAAAAGTAAATATTTTACAAATCTGGTTATTTTTAGATTTCCGACGCATTAAAAAAACCGAAAGTGAAATAAGTAATTTAAGTTATCACAAATGGTTACCTAACACTTTTTTTTCGACGTTGAATATGGAACTACTTTCCCCTCCAGCGTTACCAAATTTATTGGGCGCATGTCACCCAATGAGCACGTTGAATTATACGCAGACAGGGGCAGTGACGTTTTTCTAAGATTGATTTCAAAAGTGCTCACTTTATCGAGAACAGCCTTTAGAAGTATGTTATTCATAAAAAAAAAGTGTCCGTGTTTGTTTTTAATGAAGATGTAAACAAACACACTCGTCACAGTTGACCACGTGACTCTGACAGTTGTGTCGGTTTGGGGTTGGTCAACGTTGGGCACGTGCGCAGAAGACGAAGAATCCGTCTAACCACACCTTTAGTTTATGTTCTAGCCTGGCGGGAGCAGTCGCCTTGCGAACTGGCGCGGGCTGCGGCGATCACGTCCGGTCGAGGCGATAATCCCGAGCCGGTGTCTGCGGCGCCCTGCTTACATATTCAGACGGCGGGGCCGCCGCCCCTGGTGTACTAGGAGATGTTGGGGGAGGTGGTGAAGGGAAATGGCGCGGCGGCTGTGGATTACGGACCACTTCACGGGGTAATCCTCTGGCCGACCCTCACTCCACTGGTCGTCACTTGCTTTGCCGGAGAGTAGCGGCTCAACCCCTAGACACAGGATAGGACTAAACAGAACGCTTCACTTATTTCCTATGCGACTTTGTTTAATTGCACAGTGCAACATCGGCAATATATAAGCCGGGAATTATCTGAATTTCTTGATATAATGTAAATATACTGCTGATCATTTTATGAATTTTTTCAACGTAATTTAAAGTAAAAATATTTTTATATTTATTCAATTGTAGAAACTGGTGTACAACGATTTATATAAATCAACATTTCTTTTTACGATGTTGGTGGTGATGTGAGCATTACCATTTTAATTGTCGACGACGTGAGCTAGTTAAGTGTTTTAGCAACGGTTCGGCGTTGTGTACCGACGCTTGACAGCTCACAGTGGCCGTTTATTTTTGGATGTAATGCTACATATTTTAAATGTGAATATTGGACACATTCTTATTAATATGGGTGGCATTAGACGATTGAAATGTTTTACAGTAGAGCACTGAGCAAAAAAAAAAAAAAAAGGGGGGGGGGGGGTTCCACTGCATTGCCTTGAGTGACGTCTCTGCTACTCGTATTCTCGTTGCAGCCGCTCGCGACCTCACACACGTGGCTGGGACGGATCGTACAGTTTGTTACTGAAACCAGTAGTTAAAATTTCTTTCTGACTGTGGAAATGAAACACTTCCGGTTTCTGAATTCCTAGGCGTACGCCCATTTATCTCGCACCCCTACAGCGCTTAGCCAATGCAGTCACAAGTGAAACTGATCCTATGCGCAAGGGTTCAATGGCAACAGTTCTTATGTACGTAGGATGGGTGTTATTTGGTTAGCTTGTTATACTCTTTTGAAGTTTTTTCTCAAATTTGTGTAGGAGTTTAAAACATAATCGAAAATGTTAATAACCAAAACTTAAAAATGAGGAAATAAATATACGAGTGTTCATTGTTAATCATTTCTAAATTCATTCATAAAGCATCGACCACTTTCTGTATGTTTAAATTTAAAATTATTGAACCACGCGGGTCCTTAAACTCGTTAAAAAAAATTATGAATGAGCTGTCGAAATAATGGTTTCGATTAACTCTTCAGTGGATTCCATGATTCCAGTATTTAACAGCGGTCACGTGAGTATAATTCGCATCGATATCCCTTACAAGGTTTCAGATGACCAGAAAATATTGCAGTATACACTACCGTGCACTTTAATAGCATCCATTACGCTAATAGTTCCGCTATGGGGTCATTCAGGAAAAGCCAGTGAAGTGTGCTGGAAAACGGTGCTTGCGCTGTAGAGTGTTTTGCTGTCCTAGATATTTGCTAAACGTATTTATAAGATACAAAATTTGAAAAGCGAACTTCAAGAAGCGGTCGCAATTTAATAGAATAAGCGTGTTATAGGTTATTCACGGTAAAATGAGTACTTTTTAAAGCCCTGCTTAATATGTACTTGTATGTGTTGTATAATCTTCTGCCTTATGTAAGATTGCCATTGTCAAGGGCCCCATCAATTAATTCATACGTTGGGTAAGTCAAACTGTGAAATTATTTGAAAAAGAAACATGTTACAAATCTTCTCAATTTGACTCTTCGATGAAATTGAAAATAAGGGTACTAAATTTATTGTATACATAATTATGTACATGCCTATCTTATATATAATCCTATACATATATATATTTCTTTCTTATATATCTATATATAAACCTATCTTATATATATATATTTTATATATAAATAAATATAAATATTCCTATCTTATATGAAATAGTACCTGCGTGTTTTCTTCCGGGGCGAACGAGTTTTTGGGTTTTCTCAGAGTGCTCACATTCAGCGAAGAGGAAGTGTGAATACGAAGGTCTGCCTATGACCTCTACGATAATGGAGCTGTGACCTGCATCATCGCTCACTAAAGTCCTACATGAATGGTTGCGTCCTGCATCAAAGGTAAAATTTAAAAGCCTTGGCACGAGGTCGAATGTATTTGACTATGTTAAAAAATATAATCCGAGACCTACACAACATGAAAATATATTATAAGTCCTACGCAAGGTGGAACGAATGTGACTAAATGAGAAAATTTCTCATACAGCTTTTTCGGAATTTACGATGACATGAAATAACATCCTGCAAGATGAAAACTTTCATTTGACATTTGAATGCGATTTCTGCCACAAGCAGTTTACACAGAGTGATATTTTGACAAGATATTCTGAAACTTGTACCACTGGTTCTCTGCAACTACAATCGGCTCCGCAATCAGCTCTGTCTCCGCAATAAACTCCGCATCCGCCTCCACAATCAGCTCTGCCTCCGCCTTTGCAATTAGCATTGCAATAACAATCAGTTCCGCAATCCTTTCTGCAATAAGCTCTGCAATCAGCTCCGCCTCCGCAATCAGCTCTGTCTCCGCAAACAGCTCTGCCTCAGTCTCCGCAATCAGCTCTGCAATCAGCTCCACAGAACCACAATCAGCAACGCAAGCATGTGGAGCAGGTGGAGCATGTGGAGCATATGGAGCAAGTGGATCAAGTAGAGCAGATGGAGCATATGGAGCATATGTAGCAAGTGAATCAAGTAGAGCAGGTGGAGCAAGTGGAGATGGATGTGGATGTTTGTGAAGGTGGAGGTGTATGTCGATGTATGTGAAGGTGGAGGAGTATTGGTTTGATGATTGGTGTTGATTGGTGAGGATTAGTGCGTGAATTTGTGAGTATGGGTGAGGATTGAGGAGGACTGGTGAGGATTGGTGAGGATTGGTGAGGATTGATGAGGATTGGTGAGGACGAAGGAGGATTTGTGAGGATTGAGGAGAATTGTGAGGATTGAGGAGAATTGTGAAGATTGATGAGGATAGGTGAGGGGAATTAATGAGAATTGGTGAGAATTGAGGAGGATTGAGGATGTTTGAAGAAGATTGAGGAGGATTACTGAGGAGGAGTGGTGAGGAGGTTTGGTGAGGACTGAAGAGGATTAATGATTGGTTAGGATTGATGAGGTTTGGTGAGTAGGATTGATAAAGATTATAAGGTTTGAGGAGTATTGGCGAGGAGGATTGGTGAGGATTGAGGAAGATTGAAGAGGATTGAGGAGGATTGGTGAGGACTGAGGAGGATTTATGAAGAGGACTGGTGAGGCAGATTGAGAACTGTTGTCTGGTGGCAGTGGTGGTGGCAGTGGCAACGGTGGTGGTGGTGCGATGGTGGTGGTGGTGGAGGGGGTGGCAGATGTGCCTTTGGTGGCAGTGGTGGAGGTGGTGGAGGGTGGTGGAAGTGACAGTGGTAGAGGGGGTGGTGAAGGTGGTGGTGGAGGTGACAGTGGTGGTGGTGGCAGCAGCAGCAGAGGTAGCAGTGGTAGCGACAGCAGCAGAGGTGCCGGCGGTGGCAGTGGAGGCGGTGGCGGTGGTGCTGGTGAAGGTGGCTGGTAGCTAAGGGTAGTGTTTGATGTTTAAGGTGCTGGGATGAGTGTGAAGTTAATGTGATATATTTTTATATTTTTAATTTTTTTTTATTTCTATGATTTTTTGTATTTATTTTCTTTTGTATTGTTTAATATTGCATCGCTACACCGTCTAAGGTCGTGCGGGGTATAGCTGGTGGCCGAGTGATGTGGTTTCGCAAACAATACCCTACTTGACCCATATATAAAAGCAACCCCGCATGGTGCTGCCCCTCCCTTCCAGAAGACGGCACCGCGTATTGATGCGATATACTTGTGAGTGAGATCGTAGGATGAAGAAGGAGGAAGCAGACGACCCTAGGCCACAGAGGAGCTCTGAGGCCAACCAGTAATACGATATTGGGTGAGCATAAATGAGTTTGCGTTAGGGAGCCATTCGGGTATCGAGTCATCGTCCCTTTCCCATTGTAAGACTAATTACGGCAAGGTTAGGGCATTGCTGCAATATATTTATGAATCGTGTTAAACTATTGTTGGAGTATATTTTATAATGTAAATGTAATCTCCTTATTTTGTAATGTAACTGTATTCCTTTGTTGTATAACGTAAATATATTGTGTTTCTTATTTGAAGTTAGTAATATTAAATAATATATTTTTATAATCCATCTACCTTATTTGCCACCATCACGAGCACCCCCTGTGACACCCCTCACCTCCGTGGCAGTAATCTAGAGTTTGATGTTGGATCAAGTATAGAGAAGTTGGATACCAGAGTTAAATTAATAGTCTGGAGGAAGGGAAGTGTTACACTTGTGTAGACGCGGTTACATTCCCACTTGTTTCCAGACCATTTCAATAATCATGCTATTAAACGTTCTAATTAATATTTTTCAAACATGCGATACTATTGAGAGTAAGCCGCCTTCTCCCGTCTATAACAGACAACCCCGCCCACCCATGCAAATCATTGTTCTACTCCTACAGTAAGCCAGCGTGACGTAGGTCAGTTACCACAAGCGCGACTCAGCACTTGCTTAGCAACCTTGCCGAGCTACCTTTCTTGCCCACCCATTCCCCTCAGAATGTTTCTTTTATGTAGTTAGAGTATTTTAATTGTAAGGCTTATCATGCATGTAGAACATTCTGTTCACTTGTTTTCTTGAACCAATGCAGTGTGTTGTGAGCTGTCGGAGTGTGTTCTGTCATTTTCCTGTAGTTTGTTTAATCTTAAGTTTGCACACAAGTGCGCGGCCGTAATCTGCCACACTACCTGCTACCAACTGTCTCAACTACAGATCATTTCATACATTTAATCTACCATTTCTCCCTATTTTCGTTTCCCACCTGAATGAGTAAAATTCCACAGTTGATCGCTCAAATAATTATTAAAGAATACAAAAAAGCAATAACCCGTATGGCAATGGCCGCTGAACGTCACCCGGAGAAAATAATGGTGACCCGCGAAGAGAAACCGGGAAAAGAAACCCGCACTACGTCGCACGAGCAGTGCAGCCATGACACGTGGCGACGGGGAATTGCCACGGAAAATATTCTCAGAACATTATTATATCGCGGCAGGCCCTCTCATGTGTGCAAAGTCGCCATCTCTTAGAATATAAATTCTCTAGGATGTCATAAGTGATATATCTTAGATTAGGAAATTTTATTAAGTCCTATATAAACTTAGGTTCTTAGAAATAACGTCATCGTATTATGTAAGTTAATCACACGTATTGCCATTGCCTAGTATTAGCATAATTGCTACTCACAGCAAGTTGAAAGTTGGTATTATCTCCAAGTGCATGTTTGTTGAAGTGCTATTCAGTGGGACAGTGACGTAGTAATATATAGAAATTTTCTGTTTCATATAAAGTTTTGAATTACCTCTATTACTTCAGTCAATAAACGTAATACTTTTCTGAATTTTAGAATATTTTACAGAATGTTCATTACTTACGGACTTTTCATTTCTAACGGTAAGGCAGAATAGAGAACAGAGTGGGGGCTTATTGCATAGATTTTAAAGCTTAACAGAAGAAATTTTTGTTTGTTTTAGAATTGTTGCAGGTGAACTTCTTCAGGTATATACGTTACCAAGCATATTTCAGCTTACATGATGGTGGGTTGTGTATATGTCAATTTAAAGTATATTGTTCCTAGCATAGATTAGGACTTTACGTTTTGTACAGTGAAACACAGTCAAATATTCAACACAGTGGATTGCATATAGTGGAACTAGCACGAACGTATCGGGGCCCGTATGGAATGCGACTCAGTTTTTGCGCACAGCCATCACATTCTCCGCCATCCTCCCTCCCCGCCCAGGCCCGCCAGCCAGGTGGCGGCGGCCGCGAGTGTAAGCGATGTGTTGCAATCGCGTGTGCTTTCCAAACAGGAGCCTTGCGTGCATGTGCCCTTGTTACGCTTCGCCACCGAATCCCAAGTTCAGAACATAAGTCAACCTCACTAGCTTATTATTAGGTGTATTAATGGCGCCGTGCCACGACTTGGCACACAAACGCAAACGTGTGGTACACTGTCCACCACCTAATTTAGAACATTCCCCACCTGCCCACGATTTAAAATTTATTATGTTATAATAATTTACATTTCCATATTCACTTCTATGTAACTTCCATTTTAAGTCGTTGAATTTACAAATTACCAATATTCTTTATACATTAATTTATATATCATATTAATCAATTTTTCGCCTGGTACCTTAAATTACATTATAATACCTCTGCGTGCGTCGGTCATAATTTAGCTCCCACATGTAAAGTTTATACAATTCTATGTTAATTTCCCTGCAATAGTCAATTATCAGTGTTCCATAATTGTACACGGGTTTTAATGCAGTGCCAGGTTATATAAATAATCAGTGTCGCCGATAGCATATTTTTCCACGGGGAAAAAAAAAAAAAAACTAAAGGTATACATAGTGAAGTGCCATTAAATATTTTATTGGTATAATATGATTATAAGTTAAGGAGTGCATAATATATACGTTCATGTAATTCCCCAGCCCCACAATTCAACTCAATGACACTCTACCCTCTAATACTAAGTGAACAAGGATGGAATGAATACTGAAAAGTAATGGTTCGCTGCGGCTACCGCTTTTGGCCCAGTAGGATGGAGACTTACCCCAGAGGTAAGTAATCCCCTTCACTTTGCGTGAGACGCGGAATTGCGGGCATATGGACGGGAGGATCCCACGAGGCATTTTTACCCTGCTGGCCTTGAAGGAGCTTCAGACAGCAGGGGCCTGAAACTTTTTATTGTGGGGTTTGTACTTGCGACACAATAATGTCCCTTTGGCAGTGTACACGAGTGCACTGACCATTTCTGTCCTCAGTGCGGGTAAGCTATGAGTGCAGTTTTCCTTGTTCCGTATTGTATTCATGTGGTGTCAGACTAAAGTTGTTTTCCCATTTTTGTATAATTATATCTCCATGTGTACTGCCGTTGTTATATTTCATTGCCCACATTTATTTTATATTTACTTATTTATAATGTTCAGAATTTTAATATTCATTATTAATCACATTCCAATGTCACATGATAGTTTGCTTCTCTATAGACACATACACAGAGGGTAGTTAATTGGTACAATATGATAATTGGAATGATAAGCATTCTAAATTTCCATAATGGTTGCAGTCGAACTAATTATTTTTAATTAAAATAATTTAATATATTATATTAACTTATTTTGTTACTATAATCAAAACTCTTGAAGTTTTAGTTTTGTTGACACGTTTGATAAGCGCGGTCCATCATGGCTGGAGATGGACCACAGATTTTATTTTGCATAAAGTATAAAGTAGGTGTCACAAAGCAGTTTCAAAGTACAGCTTATTTTGTTTGACTTCAGAATCATTCAGGACTTTCATATTCACTTGATTATATTTGGCAAATGCTCGGTGACTTCCACTTGGTTATTTCATACGTCACGGAATGTTTTCTCAGGCTATGTCTCTAAGTTTCAGACCCCCGCAAGGCAACCTCAGAACACATTCATCTTACTATTGCTCCGCCAGCACACGGTAGAGGGGATTCCAGGCTCGCCAACTACACTCCTCATTTTTCGCCGCCACTCAGCTAAGTAGCAATGATCTCGCCGCCGGCCAATGTTGGCTGCACTTCTTGTGGGCGGAGCCACCTCGCACGGGTCTCTGCCATTGCCGGGCGACACTGGACACACCAATTCCAGGGAGAGGGGCACTATCTCGGCCGACATGAAGATAACGGCATTGCTAGTGTTTTGTCTTTTTTTTTCACAGCTGACATCCCGCTGCCGGCATCTTATCGCCCACGTGCTGCCGAAAGACCACAATTCCCTGCGATGCACACTAGTTTACTTATTTCAGACATTACCTGATTTATGAATTATTTCACTTCTGTTATCATATAACTTTTACTGCAATCAAGTATATTCAACTTCCCTTTTGAATGATGTCCCAGCTGTCTTATACAACATTTTTTTAAATATAATTTTACATAGTTGCAACTTAGACCTACTAATCTGGAATTATTGTTCAAATTTAAATGTTATGCATTAATTTCGTAAGCCTTCTAGCAGGCTCACTTAACTTACCTATATATTGTTCTATGCCCCACTACTGCTAATCAGTTATGTCTTATATTTTTACATGGATTTCATATTCTGCCTTGTGTGTGTACTGTTTGTATTTTCTTTACTCAACGACTTTCAGGTGGACTTCCCGAGAGGCCTAAGGAGCCTCCACAATGTCAACGGAGTATTAAGAAATATTGCAAATTCGAGAGTGATTCCCTTCAGCCTAATTTTTTTAAACGTTTCTATATCAATGAGTTGCTCAGTTATCCCCCATTTGTGCCTGCACTATTAAAATATGTTCAGTAAATTCACTCCCCTCAATATACTGTTTTTGTGTGTGTGTTAGTCAATTGCTTACATCTGACCTTATATAAGTATTATATTGCCTTCTTAATTTTGATATAATTCAGGTCATTTTGATGTAAAGTGTTATGCCACCTGGCATCATAGATAATCTAATTGTAATTGAACTTAGGCCTACATTTTTGGTCTGTCACATCGCTTCAGTTATCTATTCTTGTCCACGATGCATTTCAATAACTATAAATGTTTGCGTGTTTATTTTTTTTGCACACTGCTCTTACCCTTTTACAAGGAAGCCAGTATATTTGAAATATTTTTGGTATGATTTTTCTCACCTTAAAAAGACGTCTAATATTATTCCTCACACAGGGATGATATAAAGTTCATGTACCAGTGACCAAAGTTCTCTACTTACTTATATTTGTATTTGAGAAAGTCAGTTAGTACGCCTCCCAGCATTACAGGTAATATTGCAGTAAGTCAGCTTAGGCCTACACTTTTGCCTTATACGAGACCTCACTACATGTATATTTGCACCACATGCATTAATGTGACTATATATATGCAATAACTTATATATGCAATAACTTATATATGCAACAACTTATATATATATACATATAAGTTATTGCAGTTAAAACTGCTTTTACACCTTTCCAAGGATTACAGTATGTGTAATATATTTTATGGTACGAATTGCGGTTGAATTATGATTTTATTGCTTTCACCATTCACTAAAGACAATGAGTAGAGTATTGCCTTACATAATGACCAAGGGTCTCTATTTACGTATATATAATTGAGAATTGAGATATCATGCCTCCTGGAGTATGTATGTTTACAAGTACCTTTTCTTAGGCCTACGGGCCTTTATTACTAGTTCCTTAAGTATACCGCACAGTTACAGTAATAGTATTTAATTGTCAATACTACAGCAGCTTTGCACAGACTTAGCATTCAGATTTTTTGCAATTTTATTCTTGCTTTGGGAGCAGTAGCAATTTTGTAAAGTACTTTTAATATGGGATTACTTATTTTACTGCTCTTGAATATCTACTTCTAATGGACAGTTATGTTCCTTTGTTTTACTCCCTATTAAGTACTTGTCACTTAGATCTAGGATTAAGAGTATGTAATTAAGTTTTCAATCATTTAGCTGCCTCATGGCCTTTCAAGCAAACCAAAAACTCCAAACACAAATATAATAAAGATACAAAAACATATTATACATAACAATATAAAAAAGCACAACCAGAATTCTCTTATCAGTGCATTGCGCTTGCTAGTGATACTAGAATCGATTGGTGTTACCAGTGTGACCTTCTCAATGTCTCCTGCCTTGCATGCAGTTACTTGTGTAAACTTACCTTATTAATATCCAGAACGACACATGTTCTGTCTCTGGTATGGTATTTTTTGTCTAGTTCATAAGCTAAGTTTATAGGAGTTATCTGCCATTTTATTATCCTTTCCCCATATCTGCAGATTTTATGTACTTTTGTTTATATGATGTTCAATAAACTTATTTATGAAAACTACCATTAGCCAGTAAGATGTTTGTACCTAGATTCTACTATACAGCTTAAGTTAGCTACTTTCAGGATGAAATATATTTTCACATTCTTTGTATAATAACTTTTATATTTTTGTTAATGTTGCCATAGGGCATAATGTTGTATGTGTCGCTTAAGTGTTTATATATTACTGATTGGTTCTGGTAGGAGGCCCTACTTCATTCTCTCACCGCAATCACGTACATGTGAAAGACACTTATAAATATTACTGTGCTCCGAACTTTCTTACAAGACAATGACACGTCAAAACAGTGCTTTCACAGTGCCGTGTGTATAGACAGACATTTTTGCACTGCTGCGTGTGTGCCAATTATCAGTGAATCAAAAGTGGCTCCTGAGAAAAATAAACATTCAGCGCACCTCCCGAATATGAACTTCCTCACTATGGCGTCTGTGCGTCTAATTTTTGTTTCAATTTAGTATTTTCACATGTTTTCTGTTGTATCTCCAGTGTATACTAATCTATAAGGAATGTGTGTATTTTTTTATTTTATCAAACAAGTAGCAAAGTTTTCTCCACCATATGTAACCGTAAGTTCCAAATATCGCTAACTGTATATATGTGTTAACCATTTAATTCTCAAATATGTGCATTTCTCTCTGTAGATTTACGAATACTTATCTGCCCTGCGTAACTGTAATTTTCCCACGATTCTCGTGTATTTTACGTAGCACTTACTCATTTTACACAAGCTTGCCCAGAGCGCCGTGCATCGCACTGTTTTGTCGACATGTTGAGCGTGCATCTGCCACAGCCAACAGCTCAAACGTAAATTCTGTTGCGCACGTCCTTCGCGTTGTCAAACTGTGATCTTGTTTCCTTTTTTTTTTTTTTTTTTTTTTTTACAAACTAACTATATTATTGCTGCTCTACTACAGGCAAACCATGGCACATTGTATTGTAATTTAAAATTGTAACTTCAGCCAGATGATGACCGTGCCTTTCATCTTGTTTCTTTTTATATATCATATTCTGGTGTGTTGTCAAAGTGTTCACTAAAGGGGCGCCTATTACAACCTCCCTCTTACCCATGCCCATCGCCTAGCCATTGGGGGAATTCTTTTTACTTAATTATTAAATGTGGCTGTGGACAATTCCCCTCCCTCATTTCTCCACGTGTCTCTTACAACATTTTAAGACTACCCCGCCTTGCCTTTTGCCCCATATAAGGTCATAATAACTTAACTTCTATATCTTGTTTGCCTTAAACATTTTTTTTTTACTGAATTGTTTTTAATTTAGTTTTTCGACGGTGGCTCCTACTTGTAATTGCTCCCTCGATAAAGCGCTCAAGTCCTCTGGGCGACTTTCGCTACCACCTTGAGCTCTGTGGCCTTCCCACCCCAGTATACTTGTGCCTCTCTCACTCACGCCTTATGCTATATTCTACAACCTTGGTCTCTTCCCCGGCCGATTTTTCGCCGTAGGAGGGGGCAGTGTAACGATAACCTGGCTTCGTTACACCGCCTAAGGTCGTGCGGGGTATAGCTGGTGGCCGAGTGATGTGGTTTCGCAAACAATACCCTACTTGACCCATATATAAAAGCAACCCCGCATGGTGCTGCCCCTCCCTTCCAGAAGACGGCACCGCGTATTGATGCGATATACTTGTGAGTGAGATCGTAGGATGAAGAAGGAGGAAGCAGACGACCCTAGGCCACAGAGGAGCTCTGAGGCCAACCAGTAATACGATATTGGGTGAGCATAAATGAGTTTGCGTTAGGGAGCCATTCGGGTATCGAGTCATCGTCCCTTTCCCATTGTAAGACTAATTACGGCAAGGTTAGGGCATTGCTGCAATATATTTATGAATCGTGTTAAACTATTGTTGGAGTATATTTTATAATGTAAATGTAATCTCCTTATTTTGTAATGTAACTGTATTCCTTTGTTGTATAACGTAAATATATTGTGTTTCTTATTTGAAGTTAGTAATATTAAATAATATATTTTTATAATCCATCTACCTTATTTGCCACCATCACGAGCACCCCCTGTGACACCCCTCACCACCTTGGCAGTAATCTAGAGTTTGATGTTGGATCAAGTATAGAGAAGTTGGATACCAGAGTTAAATTAATAGTCTGGAGGAAGGGAAGTGTTACAGTATGTCTGAGGTGTGGTGGTCAGTATTTTATTTGTATGGATGGTTGGTATAATCAGGTGGCTTGTTTGATGAATGGTATAATATTTGGCTGGTGTGTGATGGCAATGGTGACATGACAGACATGCTGGAGTTACGATTTTTAAATATTTTAAAAAATTTTTTTTTGTGATTTTCCTTTGTTTTGTGGTATTAGAAGGTGGGTAGGTAAGAATATGGGTTGATGTTTTGGGTGGTAGAATGAGTGTGAAGTTAACGTGATATGTTCTTAGAGTTTTTAGATTTTTTTGATATTTTGCAATTTTTAGGGGTTTTTGATTTTTTTATTATTTTAGTTTTTAGAAAAAATTTTTGTAATTTTTATAATATTTTTTATTAATAAATTTTAGGGATTTTATTGAAATTTTCGTGATTAAATTTTTTTTGCATTTTCAAGGTCAAAAGGTCTGGTCTAGAAGTATGAAGCAAGCCCCCAAAATTGCCTGGAAAGGGCCTTGAGGGGCTGGTTTTTGCACTTCGGGGCTCAGTGCTTTTGAGGGAAAAAACGGGAAATTGTTAGGGGAAAAAAGGAAATTTTTAGGAGAAAAAGGGAAATTTTCAAGATGACGGCCAAAATCCGCCAATCCGGCTCCTGGCTACAAAAAAAAAACACATTAACTTACTACAAACATACATTTCACATTTTCTGGATAAAACACTAAGGTAATTTTTACAGTTCAAAGTAACTCAAGTGCAAGACGTGTTATTTTTTATCTTGAATACACCAAAGTATCCTCATTCGTGACGCAATTTACACAGATGATGTTTACATGCATTATGAAAACATGTGCACTATCATTGCACAGAATAGTTACAAGAAATGCTGCTGCTAAGCAAATTGATGGTCTTATTTAAAATCAAATATTATCTTGGGAATCCACTCATTTTTGGAGGGATTTTTTTTTCCATAGTTCCCGCCGAAATAATTAGTACGTGACAGCAGCATGTATTAAATTTGCTCATAAAAGTTACGCGACTCATGATGGAAAAATATTCAAAACCTCTGTTTATTTTAATTATTATATTTCGCTTCTTACATTTACATAGATTCCATACCCAGAAAACTTAGTTGAAAATTTTGCTTTACAAGTTATAAGGAAATAAAAATGCTCAGATTTTGTTTTCTTGCTGCTTATATAAGTTATTTGTCTCCGATTCTTCGACGTGATATCGGGAAAACAGTTATATTTTAATCTGAAATAAAAAGTTTGCTGTGATTACTTCTGAAGACAGGGTATTTTCTCTTGAAAAAAATGTTGCCAGCCATAATTATTTATTATTACCTAAAGACGATGGCAAATAAAATAAGTTCTTTAATGAACTGAAATGAAAGAAGTCATAGGCCCTATTGCTGAAATAGTTTCTTTTGATTTACCAAAATGTTTGTTAACCATCTAAGGAAAAAAACTATATTTATGGCTTAAATTATTCAACATTTGTTGCTTAACTTGTAATCTTAAAACAAGAATTATCTTCCTGACGTATACTACGATAGAATGCTAAGATATCTATTTTGTGGAACTATCTGTAGAGTACTTGCTTAAGAACGAAAGCGCAGTTCGTTTTGTTGAAATAGGGAAGAAATTATGTATAGAAAAATTAAAAACATAACAGGTGCAAAACTATTGTGTACTTGAAAGAGAACAAAGCTCCTCTCGAAAGATAATTCAGGCCTACGAATGTCGTAAGAGTCACTACTCTGTTCGATGAGAACTTCCGAATGTAAGTTCCATCTCTTGGAAAGTAATTATCGATTTCTCTGATCCGATACCAGTTGGTTCTTATAGGGTCCCTGAGTAACGGCTGGTGGTTGCTTGCGTGTCCGTACGCAATAGGTCGAAACCGCCGAATGCATGGATGCCGAAGATGGAAGCATAACCGTGTAACGTTAGGCTGTCTTGTTTGTGGGGATGGTGGCTAAGGTTATGGAAAAAATTCTGGACCGAGAAACCAGGGACTAAGAGAAGCAGTTCGTCGATAGCGAGAGCGCTATATTTATAATTTGCACTTATTCCCTCTCTGTCGAGACATCAACCAACTTGCAAGAATTTCTTCAATTTCTGCAGAAGTCAGGCTTTTTCTGAGACAAACTGCTTTAAATATTTTCGTAGCAGTTCGTCCCAAAGTCGCAATCAAAATCCTTAACAGTACATTGCACGAACATTCTCGAATTTCGTTAAAATTATTTGAGCAACATTAACACAAATCATTTCCAACAAAATTGCTTGCGTTGTTTCGGCTATCCCGATATATTTTATAACGTTGCGATTTATGGAGATCGCAGCATTTTTTAAGCAATCCAACAAAATTTAAAAATGGTATGAATACCTTTCGTTTATCAAACATCACAGCTTAGATAAACTATAAATTACTGAGCCGGCACATTTATACTACGCTGAATAAACGCGCAGTTATTTTTGAAGTAGGAATATTTAATATATTCGTCACTCATAATTACTTATGAATATCGACAATCTTCTCCGATTTTAAAATATGAGGTTTCTTATAATTTATTTTCAGGAACACCTTCGGGAGATAAACATGAGAATGACATCACTGAAGTAGTTGTTGCTATGTGTACACCGAACACAAATTACGCAATTAATTATTTGCTTTAAACGTCTCTGAGTTATGAAGTATAACAGTTACTCTACAAAAGGCAATGTTTCACTTCAAAAGGAAGTAATAAAAATTATTCCAACGGGTAGAAAATTTTCATACCAGAGTTCCAAGAGAAAATTAGCTCTTAAGGACGATATTGGCACTCGTATTAAACGTCCCACCGCTTTTACATGCAAGGAACACCTAATAGTCTCGCAATATTTTCGTTGTGTTGTGTTAATTATGTAACCTATAGGTAATTTAAGGTCTGAACCCATTATTTCATAGCGAAATGTTTGTATTTACGACAAAATTCTCATAGGTATTTCATCAGTACGTTTTAAGATACAGAAGCTTGAACATTCCATTTATTTTGCTATCTTGGAGGACTCCAACTTAATTATTGAAATACCGAAGACGCTTTAGTTCTCCCACGTCGTCTGTAGTGTGGGTTGATTTCCTATGAAAACAGCAGTTACCTTAAAAAAAAAAAAGCGTATTCCAAATTCGTAGTCCAGAGCCGCCAGATGAGCGGGTGCCGCAGTACACGGATAACATAGAACCGCCAGACGAACGGGTGCCGCAGTACACGGATAACATAGAGCCGCCAGACGAGCGGGTGCCGCAGTACACTGATAACATAGAACCGCCAGATGAGCGGGTGCCGCAGTACACGGATAACATAGAACCGCCAGACGAGCGGGTGCCGCAGTACACGGATAACATAGAACCGCCAGATGAGCGGGTGCCTTAGTACACGGATAACAAGATTTGATTACAAAAACAAGCGTGAAAGATTTGAAAGTGGAATTGAAGAGTGGGATAAAATGGGATTGACTTGTAACTCCTGCCATCCATAATGTATCGGTAGGAATTCTTTCTCCCCCACACAAATAAAATTGCTGTTATATCATTTCGTCTACATCATGTGTCATTTGTTACATCCATAGTAAAATTTCATGGTTGGACTGAAATGTAAACAAGGACGAAGGCAGAGTGAAGTTTGAGTGAATTAATATCGATGGCGATGGCGAATGCGCAAAACAATTTGCTCTCAAAATAAAAATTGTCAACATGTTTGAAACATCGAATTCTCTCTTAGGCAGTAATATTATTTTAACCTATAAACACTTGCAAGTTGTCAACAACAGCTCTTTTGAATGGAGATTGCTTCTTTCTGAGTGCATCAATTTAGTCCAGTAAAATATTTTCGATCCAAATTTAACGATCTATCCAGCTTTGGCAAATAGTACTGTTGCCTCATTGCAATCCTGATTCAATACAGTCCAAATGTGTTTAGGTAAAATTGTAACAGTGATTTCTTCAGTCTACTCCAAGTTCAAATCCAATTCTAAAATTGTTTTTAACTTAAAAATCGCGACTTTTCGATGCTCCAAATGTCTACCTCCAAAGATCCCGCAGGCAGGTAAATGAAAGGTGTTTATTTTCTAGAATCCCAAGTGTTCGAACTATCATCCAGGGGAAATAGCAAAATATCGTCCGAACTGACGTCCAAAAAAGTAACGTTTAGTTGTTAGGACCCGTTTTACGAACTCCGAATGAAATTACGGCAAATGTCCTCTGAATATCTTCAATGTATATGTCGCTGCTATAAGTAACTTTCCGTTACTCATCAACCGGTTAGGCCCTTCAGAGTATCTTATTCAGATGGATAAGACGAGACGAAATGGCAGTACGATAGCAACTTAAAGTGGAAACTATTATTTTTGCAAAACATCAAAAATAATATCGCTGACCATATGTACAGACAGAGAATATTGATTGACCTAGTAAACATTTTTCTTACCATAAAATCTGAAGACAAATAATAAAAATACAGTCACAAGATACCATTGTTCATAGGTTACAAACTAACAGCGTAGTACGGATGTTGTCCGTCCTGTAACTGCGTGGGTGACGTGGACTCTGCTTTGGGCGTAGTTTTAGTTTACAAAGTTTCAGGCATGACTTACTATTACTTCATAAAGTCATATGTCACGAAAACGCAGCCCACTTGTTTTCATTCTCTTATAAATTATGACAGTATCTTACATTTTATTTTTGCTTATATGAATAGCTATTGAAGCATTGAAGCTGTTCATGCTCTGTCATTCCCAGCTCCCAGCGGCTATATGGATTCAGGTGACCTTGACATTGACATTTGTTTGACCTTTGACCCCGGTCACCTTTAACCTCGAAATTAAAAAAAATATCAGAATAGTCCAAAAAATAAAAAAAATCCAAAAAATCCCCCCAAAAAATTGAAAAATTTCTTTAAAAATTATTAAATATTGTGATCCCAGCGGCTATTTTTTCCTAAAAATAGCGCTTCTTCCTTAAAAATTGCGTAAAAATCCTGAACAATTTATTGGAATATATAAAAAAATTATTAAAAATAATTTTAAAAATTATTATTTAAAAACGTATTATTAAGAAACATTAAATTTCCGGAGGTCCTCCCAGGACACGCCTCACAAACACTCATTATATCGTAAGCGGCCAATTTGGTTCTTTCGTTTGTCATTTGTTTATACATTTTTTGAGGATGCCATATTGATTTTTTTGTTTGTCATTTGTTTATAAATTGCTGAAGGATACCATTTTTTTTAGTTCGTCGCTTCTTTATACACTGCTAAGGACGCCGTATTGGATTTCATATGTTTTTATCACCCAGGTGACCATAATGTATTAATAATCGATTCAGCAACCAGGTGGCAGTAATATTTGTTTATATTTTTAAAGTATAGGCTGTGCACTGTCGGCGCCCTCCATGTTGGATTCTATTTCCAACGCATAGGTGAGCTGACAGTACTCATAGAAAAAATCTGTCATTTTTTATTCTCTTACATTTTTTTTTCAATCAACAGTATATCTGCATGCATGATGCGGGACTTGGACTACCTGCATAATTTATTTTGTATATATATATATATATATATATATATATATATATAATTGTAAATTCTAAGTTGCACAATTTTTAAAATAATTTTTTATTTAATTATATAATTCTACAAGTAATAAAATTGTACGTTATACAAAACTTTTTAAATAAAGTATTTTATTTCCATGCCTTTTAAATTTTAATTATATTCTGGCAAATTAGGAAAAAAACTTAAAAATAAAACGCAATTTTATTCGCATGCATTTAAAAAATGTAATTTATGTATTATAGTCGCTCATATCCTCAAAAATACAATGATCTTCAATATATATGCATTTCAATATATGCAACTTTGTTGTAGTTTATAGTCTCTTAACCATCTCGTTATTCACACTCGTGTTGTCCTTGTGCGAAAATACCGTTACCTTTATTACACCGACACACTGTGCAGGGCAGGTTATGTAGGTACTACACTTTTGAGGACATTTATCGAAGTGACAAGATACCTTCTTGCAGCTAACCTGGTACCGAGGTACTGATGAGAACTGCACTTCACTTTTACAGGTCTTTGCAAGTCCAAGTAAATTGTCGCTACTACTGAATTGCTTACCGCACCTGTCACACAAATATGACATGCAACAAGGATTCTTGGCACAGTGAAAGCTTTCATGCCGTCGTACATTGTGACAGAAAGCAAATGTCTTATTATAAAAGTGACCCTGATGACGATGTAGTGGTACAACCAAAGACACGGCCTAACCTGTAGGAGATGAAGGTGCTGGAGCTCAAGGAGTAGGTAACACTGGCACTTGTGTTCTAGCTACCGCAGCCTAAAAGTTCAATGACTCCATTGAAGATTTCGTAATTGTAACAGTTGAATGATTCTATGGTACTGTACCATCTGTAGATGATCGTGCTACACTGGTGTGAGTAGATGCTGGTAGTAATGTAGGTGTCACAGCTGAAGATGTAAATGGCACCGTACCAATCTGAAACGATGGTACTTAAATTGTGGAAGTAGATGCAGCGAGTGACGTAGCCATCACAGCTGAAGAAGTCGATGACCCTGATGTAACAGGAGACATCTCATTCGAATGAGAAATTGAGGGCGAAAAACCATTGGCGGGCAATATCCACTCCACTCTAACGTAACTGGTCATGGGCTACCTGGCGTAGAAGCTAGCCGAGACGACTAGCCAATTACCGAGTTGCAAAGGTGATTGCAGCGGACCAATCGCTTGAAGGCATTGAGACATCACATAGAGGCAGGTAGACAGGCTCTAGATGCTTATCATTATTATCTATATGAACCATACAATGGGCCAGTCCATCAGACCACACAGAACTTGCGGAAGACGCCCCCGTTTAATACATTTACTCGAAAAGACGACACGACGAAGAGAAAACCTAAGTTTTCACTTTTTTACCGCCATGACCATAGCAGCACCTCGACTGCACCATGCAACAGGTGTAACGTCTACAGACGTACGAAATGCAGGGACTAGGGTGGGACGAGGGAAATATTCCGTACAAGGAATTCCGGCAATGTTGGACTCTGCCATTATTTGCGACTATCCTGTGCATGTGTCTGGAAGATGCCAAGAGTCGGCAATTCGCAATGCTTACACCATCTGAACGAACGTCGTAGACCTTCACAAGATTGGTCGCGGCCCTGTCGTTTTGACAGCTCGTTGAGACGTATGCCACAAGACTTCGCGAGTGCAACATCTTTAGATATTGCTGTGCTTCTTGCAACCCCGGAGTTATGGAGTTGTGATAACCCATGGTGCATTAAACAAACAATACGTGTGTGTAATTCCCTCCATGACTCAGTGCAGAAACTCAACCCCGGAGTTATGGAGTTGTGATAACCCATGGTGCATTAAACAAACAATACGTGTGTTTAATTCCTTCCATGACTCAGTGCAGAAACTCAACCCCGGAGTTATGGAGTTGTGATAACCCATGGTGCATTAAACAAACAATACGTGTGTGTAATTCCCTCCATGACTCAGTGCAGAAACTCATTAAAAAAAAAAAACCATTCCTTGTGTTATGCATAAGAATAATATTGTGATGTATGAAAAATTAATGTGTTAAAAATTTTTTTTTGTTATCTCGAATTATGTCCTGTAAGTTAAAAACACTGTTGGCAAAGAACAAATATTTAGCACACCAGCTTTGTTGTAATTTATAGAAACCATCTCCAAAAAAATATTCAATGTGAGTCCAGCCATCACTAAAATAATATAAATATTTTTTTACATGAATGAACGTAATTATTTATTTAAAAAATAAGGATTAGGGGTAAAACACTTTGCAAATGATTGCGGCCTCGAAAAAAAATCTCTAGAAGTGCCGTGTAGCAGCGGTAGAGACAGCCAGAGTTAAGGTTGGCACCACGCGCAGTATTCACGAGTTGGCAGCCGTGCATAAGTCGTACTATTCCATTTCCGCTGAACACGCATATAGTGTCCGGCGGTACATGAGGGCCATCTGGAGCCTTGGTAGGAGGCACACTGGCAGAAGGGTCCAGGTTCGAAGCTTTGGTCAAATATACACGTCACCATACTGATGGATGAAAAATATACATGTTACCATACTGATTCATGAAAAAAGACAGAACATACTGGTGGATGAAAATTAAAACACTAGTCACACACAGTCCTAACACCTGTATTTATTATAAAACGTAATTTATTTAAAACAAAATTAAAACCAGTACACAGCAATAATATGATGTATAGAAGTCTCTGCACCCTCCATTCATAATCTGTTTAACGCTAGTTAACAAGGCTTGGAATATTTCACAGTTGAAACATAAATTCTAGCATAAATATGTATTATGTCGATCATAAAAAATCAATCATTAATCTCTTACACAAAAGTTAATTTTTTAACAATCTGCGGGAAAGGATAGCCTCACATGCAAGTTACCATGGGGGGGGGGGGGTCAGCTTTAATTCATAAACAATGTACATTATGGTTAGCCCATGAACGGCCATACCAGACAAGTTGAAATAACCTTGCGACCGACTCGCAAGCTGCTATCTCATCATCGCTGCCCTGCCATGAATAAGTTTATCTTTAATGTGAAAATATATTCGCCCTCCTGTTATTTTACATAAAGGGTTATATATTTCACGTTAAAATTTACCTGGCAGTATATTCGTACCAGGAGCTGTTCTCATAAAGTTGCTACCGGAACACGAATCAGTCAAAGAGGGAAACTTTTAAGCGATAGGGCTATAATTATTTTCTGAAATAATCTCGTCTAAAAGGACTGTGATATTTCGGAAGTCGTGCAATGAGTATGAGCCCCTACCCATACGTAAGATATTTTATGCTGCTTGTTTTATGTAAAAGATTGGATGAACAAGAGCATGCGGTGTTGATTGTGGTGTGTTGGTACATGCGGTGCTGATTGTGGCCCATGTGGTGCATGTTGCGCTGATTGTGGTGCATGTGGTGCTGATTGTGGTGTGTGTAGTGCTGATTGATTGTGGTGCATGTGGTGCTCACTGTTATGTGTGTGGTGCAAGTGGGGCTGATTGAGGTGCATGTGGTGCTAATTGTGGTGCATGTTGTGTTAATTGTGGTGTGTGTGTGGAGTATGTGAGGCTGTTTGTTGTACATGGGGTGCTGATTGTGGTGCAAGTGGTTGTGGTGTATGTTGTGCTGATTGTGGTGCATGTGGTGCTGGTTGTGGTGCATGTTGTACTGATTGTGGTGTGTGGTGCTTATTGTGGTGTGTTGTGCTTATTGTGGTGTGTGGTGCTGATTTTGGTGTGTGTGGTGCTGATTTTGGTGTGTGTGGTGCTGATTTCGGTGTGTGTGGTGCTGATTTTGGTGTGTGTGGTGCTGATTGTGGTGCATGTGGTGCTGATAGTAGTGCATGTGGTGCTGATAGTAGTGCATGTGGTGCTGATTGTGGTGAATGTGGTTCAAATTGTGCCGGGGTTATGATTGTAATGTATGGTGCACGTGGTGCTGATTGGGGTGTTGTAATGAAGGTTATGGTTCAACAAGTTCACGTTTATTTTTGTTCGGTAATATCGTACATCGTGCCTAGCAGCTCAACATTATAGAATAGGTCAATAAATATTGTATAAACATATTTTTTAGTATTAAGTAAAAATACAGTTATGTACCTAGTACAAATATATACTACTGCATTGTCATCACGTCCGCACATATGGCAAAAAAAATGTGTTTTAAGTGTGTTTAACAACTTTTAAATAGCAGACACTCAGCAGAAGATATTTTATATATTTCTTAAAGTTATTTAACTTTATTGAGGTTATCGAGTCTGGTAGCTTATTGTGTATATGTATTCCTTTCAACTCAATAGGTACTTCTCTTGTACAAATTTGTCCGGTGGTAATATACTCTATAGGTACTTATTTATATTCCTTGTGGAATATTGATGGAAATAAAAATTTTTTAAGATATTCGTTTTTGTTTGAGTGAATAAATTAATAAGTTAAAAAATGTAGATTGATGTGAATGATAATTGTAATTTTTATACAAAAGGCTTGCAACTTGTATTATACCTATTTACTTTAGAGGTTATTCTAATGGCCATTTTTCTAGCTACAAATATTTTGTTAGCATAGTTGCAGATCCTCAAAATAATACACCGTATGATGATAATGCATTGCTCAAGCCACGATACGCTGGTTTAATGTATTGGGGTTGTAATACTTATACTAGTATGTGTGATGCATAACTATTTTATTTGTATGTATTATTATTATTTGCCATATTTAAGGCAGTGGCAATATTTACAAAATAGTTATTAAATTCATTAGCAACATATAGTGGTCCCGATACAATTTTATTGTTTCGAAATAACTGTAATGATATATTTCCGCTAAACTGAACCTTCAAATTTTTCATTTTTTTATTGTTTCAAATGATCCACTTAAAGAATGAAGTGGCAATCTGTGATATCGCAAAATAATTTCGAGTTGAAATTGGTACAAGCAGTAGGGTTATGTGAAAAACGCTTCGTACCAGAAAATATTATGTAAAAAGGTATATATTTAAAGATAGCAACGGAGCAGTTACAGCCAAAGAAAAACCTAAAAACGTAAGTCAAGCTCCAGAAAACTGATGACATTGAAATCTGCCCTAATTAGCTTGCCTAGTACAGCAAAGTGAGTGCATGAGGAAAAAAGGGGGAGGGAGAGAAGGGGCCATTACGTGCTTCATTTGTGCTCCCTCTATGCTCTCTTCACTAGAGCTCGGGGAATCAGAGTGGTGTAGATTTGTAGGCTATATAAACAGTTTCCAAGAGCTACATATATAAATAAATGTATGTACAGTAGTATTGAATGTAACATCACTTGTCACGGGTATGCAAAGAATGGGAAATGTACAAAACCTACTAATGCACAATGATAAAGCAAACCAAGTGATTCGCCATACAGTTAATTAGTAACGCATGGTTCAATAGAATAAATATGCACATTTACACTGCACACTTTTACAAGTTTCTAACAGACAGCTGAAGAAAATATTCTCTGGCGTTGGCCAATTTAACAGCTCTCATAAGAGTCACACTTCACCTTACACGATTAAAAACCTGTAATATAACAAATATTCAAAAATATCTGGCCAGGATTGCACCACCAAATTCATAAATGCATAGCTGATACACTGCCGGCCAAGTTCTTGAACTTGTAGCCTCCATTCTACATTCACAAATATCAACACATTAAATGTTGATTCTTTGTACTGAAAACTGTTTTTCAACTAATTGTTGCTCGTTAGTCCACAACACAAGGAAAATCACAAACATTGTCAAGCACAAACAGATATGACCCAGTATGTATGGTAATTTCTTGCAGAAAAAAAAAAAAAAAAAAAAAACGAACAATTTTCACAGCAGGGAACTGTGTAAACCTAGGAAATTTTGTAACTGCATACACAAAGTTTTTGTTGCTAAAGTTAGTTTATTTATTTACTATCAAATCTCTCCAGCGATCCTATGTTGAGCAGGAGATCTGGAATATAGCATTAGTCAAAAATGTTACAAAACAAACATATACCTACACAAAATATTTGTAAATATTTCCTATGGCCCTTTTTGGAATCTGAAAACTAGATAGTTTGAAAAGATGGTGTACATTGAATGATACAATATAACATAACAGCATGAAAATATGAAAAACAAATTTGTTTAAGGGAGGATGTCTTTAGACGATAGGATAAATTATGTAAAGTGTAACACGCTGCGCTTATTTTCGGGAGTATGTTATCAATGTGAGTATTCCCATAAAGATGACTGTTACTATGTAAGCCTAAAATATTGTAGGACGGCTTTCTTTAATCATAGTTTCTATATTTCATTAAAACGTTATAGTCCTGTTGTTTTTATGTGGCAATTTCCATTAAAACTATTTGGTCCTAGTTTAAAGAAAGAATATTTGCTCTAAACAATGTATCTAGTTATGAATAGACTCATTTAATGACACCGTAAGTGCTATCAGATTCTCATCTTTAAATAAAAATTTAGTAGGTATCATCCACAATGAGTAGAATGTTGGAATATAGATCATTTATATCTAGCATATTAAAAATATATATGATAGAGGGCAAAGGATGGAACCTTTGGGAACAATGTTTGATTACCTTACTCTTTTTTTAGACTTGTATTTATACCATCTGAATTTATTGCAACTTGCTGATATCCATGAGATTAATAAGATGTAAACCATGATAAAGTACGTGCCTTCTTGGAGCGAATTCAGTGAGTAAAGATCAATTCAGTGGAAAGTGGTTTTTTTTTATTTCACTGCAGGCCACTTTACAGTCGTATAATTTTTTTTGGATCTTCTACCCGCTGCATCACTGCAACCTTCTGACAGCGTCTTAACTTATTGTGTGTGTCTGGTATGTGAGATGGCCATTCAACAGTCTCACTCAACATTTAATGGTATACGAGAGGACCAACACTCTCGTTAGAGAGGCATAACAGATTTATTGCATCATTACGTCACCTCATCGCGGGGTGAACTGAGGAGAGCCACTTGGGCGAACGGCCCACACCTTGGATGAGTCTCTCGTGCTCTGGCACCCTTCGCAACTCTACGAATACAGTAGAAAGTAGATCATCCCAACTAATAGGAACCAAATGTAATTCGGATAGGTAAGCGAAAATTGGGATCGTGGAAATATGTTGAAAATATAGATAAAATAATTTGTAAAAAAATAAACATTTTTACACGACGTAAAATTTATTAGACACGCACAGAACGCTAACTTATCCAAAACAGAAACTGTACAAAAAATGAAATTAAAAAAATCAGTTAACAATAACCACCCTCTTCCCAGATGTGTTTACTGTGAACAACACGTGAAAGGGCACATCACAAGTGCACACACAAGTGCTTGTCTCTGCTCAGTGGGTAAGGGAAATATTGCGACAAAAGAGACTTTCATGTGTTTACTATTCTCTTTATTTTTTAAACAAGTCCGGATAATCTACTTTATACTGTATTCTGCAACCTGGTATCGTAATTCAAAGCTCCCTCCTCCCTGCTCCTGAGACCACGACATACTGTCAATGTGGATAATTTCTTGATCTGAGACGGGGAACATAAATATAGTGTTGTAATTGACTTCTTGTCTGCATCAATTGTGATATTACATTTAACATTGTTCGGTGTTGTTTGAGTATAACATGTTTTGAAGTACAGTAAATAGTTTATTGAATAAATATGTATAAAAACACACATGTACAGGTGAACAAAAACTGTTCTGGCTCACATGACCTGCAAGTGACCATAGCTGCGAAAAAAATGCCAGAATGGCGCAAACAAGATCACTTGACACAACATTAAAAATAAAAAGCATGTGAGGCGACGGAGGTATGCTGTGAACACTGAAGGCTACATAAAAACAAAGTTCAGGTTACTGTAGGCTGTCCACGGTAAAGTGAGCACTTTTTAAGGCCCTTATAAATGTTTCCTTCCATCCAAATTCCATCTTCCTGATGCTTTTTAATATAAACATTGCAATGTGACCAATAAACAGTGTATATATTTCATCGCCATCAAAATTTAATGCCCGAGGCTGCAATAAGATATATTTATTAGGGGTCAATGCCGCTTGCGAAGGCCTTAAAAAGTGCTCACTTTATCGTGAACAGCCTATAACGTTAAACGATTATGGCACAGAAAAATTATCAGAACAAAAATAGATCACCCTCAGTGACGCGATTCGTGTGCTGGATCCGACCAACTGGACCACACTTTGACTGGAATAATCCAGTCAAAACAAACACTGAAAATAATCCCACATAATGCACTGAGTTGCTACATCCGCTAATACTTGTTAATTGTTATAACCATTGTACCACAGGCAGTTTGCTCAAATACATGGTGCCATATGTGCTGATTCTAACATTTGCCCGCAGGCTTTAAACTACGTATGATTAAAAAGATTTGTTTTACACAATTACTGAGTTTCCTCTACGTGACAAAGAAACATTGCACCGACTAGAACATTCCGTTAGCGAATGGGTAGCAGGACCTCTTCATGCATGAATGTTTCTGTCAAGCATGTATGAATATAGGACACGGGAAAACTAGCACTAGGAATAAGATTACTGTGATCTGAGTCTCCACAAGTTAAATGACACAAAAATATACACTCGTCTCTCAAATTCATTTTACTGTAAACAGTTACAGAACTGTGATAGAGGAATACTCAGTCTATAACAACAAATATCAAAATACAAGAATGGTATCTGGCTGGTGAATATTGTGTCACCCGTATAAGGATGTAGTAGCTCTTGCCACCCCTACTGAAAAAACACTATAAAAATGGTATGAAAACAATTTTGTGTTCTGTTTTTAATTGTTTTTAACTGTTAGATATGAGTTTGTGTCTGTCTGAATAGTATCCATAATGATTTCAGACTGTGTAAATCTGGGTACTGTTTGGGCTTGCCGCTCTATTAGAGCTGTCCAATAATATTGGACGCAAGCCCAAACAGTACCCAGATTTACCTTATTCCAGACTTGCGTCTGAAATCCGATCATCAGGGCAGCCATGGGATGATAGGCTAGGCGTAGACTGTTTAACGGAAGATTGTTTTATGGGAGGTGGTTATGTGGATGTGAGGATCGGATGTATACATGTTGGAAGAAGTTGTGCATCGGATGTATACTATTCCACATCACCTTAGACTTTCGTCTGGAGGTTGTATACAAGATGCATTATCTCAAATATTTAAAGACCATGAGATTCCCCAGTAGGTATATTATGTGGTCTTACATTGACATTTAAATTATGTTTTTCATGTCATGTCCTGTATAGAACATTTTAACTTCACCATTTTTGTCCTTCTGTCCTTGCGGTAGCACACAATAGTCACGCCCCTGTAATTCATACTTACTGAAAGGTTCAGTAACTAGTGTGTAATCCATCACTGTTTGCACACGTAGCCTGAATCTGAATTTCATCCGTCCAGATTCGGCGGGAATTTCAGGAGCGGAGAGAAAGATAGCAGGGAAGTTGAAACTGTTTCGGATTGTGCCTTTGTTTAGCAAATCCCATGTTTCGTCGTAGTTTTGTTTGTCATTTTTCATCCAAGTAGTACCACTCGCGCCTGGTATACAACCTTGCCAGAATAATGAACGTTTTTTCTGTTCATCAGGAATGATATGTGGCATGTTGTTAAAAGGAATGTGAAATTCTTTAGTGTGTCCTACAGCCAATTCCCCATAAGTGAGAGCATCCTGTTTGTCATAATCTGCCATTATGTCAACATCCATACGTCTGTATGGTGGACGGCAGTCTTTTTCTCCAATAACCAATTCAACAGAAGTTCGGTCTGCTTTACCAATTATTAGATTCTGGGATGACTCGAAGTCCCAAGTAGTTGTTGAAGTGGAACCTTGTGTAAGAAGTCTCTGACGAGTTGTGGCTTGATTATGGATAGAAAATTTAAGTGAATGTATTTTAATTAATGTACTGAGAGCCATCATATCTGCAAATGTTTTTACATAATTGTGAAGTGAATCTCTTGGTTTTAAATCGAAAGTTCCCGTCCAGAATCCAAGAGACCTGTATGGTATAATAATCACACGTGGGTCTTGACTGAAATCTGCGTCCCACCAGTATGATAGAGGCAAATAACCGTGTTTTACTTGTTGAGCTCGTGGGAAATAGTTTGAAGGGATTGTTTCATGCATGTTGTATCCATACCCATCTTGACTTTGTTGAGCTGTTTGTCCAGCGCTAGCAGATGCTCCCTCTGTTTGGCTGTCAATGTTGTGGTCTTGAGTAGGCGTTGGATTTGTTGATATAACAGAAGGCCGACCAGATGCATGTTTCGGTTTCGGCATTCTGGAACACACATTAGTCCATCATGTCGTTAGCGTCAAGTCTGTGTAAAGTCATTTGTCTAGTAACTAAGTCACTGTAAGATAAAAGTTTGTCAAGTGTGTCGGAATGCAATGGTAGGTACTTGTCAGAAATTTGGTTGTCTGGAATTCTTTCTATCAAGTCAGTGATAGCGTGAAAGTGAAGGAGCATGTGATTGTGAAGATCAGTTGTTGTTAAGTTGTGAGGTGGTTGTGTGATGGTCCCTGCGGTGGTGAGATGCTCGATGGTGTTGGATAGGATGTGTTTCTTTATCCTTATAGAAAGCGGAGCTTTCTCACCGGATTCGCACCACGCCCACAGTTACTGGTTTGTCGTGATGAATATGGGAATGCGTTCTATGATCTCTTTGTCTTGGTGTTTCATGTCGGTGTTTGTCTTTTTTCCTTCGAGCAACAGTTTCCAGTTTCCAACTGACGTGTTGTCGATACAAGGTTCTTCGAAAAGAACACTTGTAGCGTTTGGCAACTGGTCGAGATGGAAACCAGATCTGTCGCGTTCTCTGCTGATTAGTGTGGGATTCAGTGGCTCGGTCAGAAGTCTTACAATCATACTTTTGCCCGTGTTTGTAGGTCCGAGGATAATCAGTCCGTTGACCTTTTTGAGCATCATTGTCTGTATGATTATAAAGTCGCTGTAAAATGTAGGGATGTCAATGTGGTTCTTTGTGAAGAATGTGTGGAGCCATTCTATGTTTTCAATTTGGTGTGCCGAAAGTGGTTCGTGTTTGATGTGTTCACAATAGTTAGTGTTCTTAATAGCAATGTTCTTTTCAGTGTTGCGGTACTTGATGATTTGACGTGTATATGAAGGAAGTGAAGTACCGCAGATTTTTAAAAACTGTATTTTCTCGTCGTATGAGATTTTGCTAATGAATTTCTCATACGACTCACAGTCGTATTTGTTTACTGCTGCATTTAAAGTGTCTACAATGTTGTTTCTGTAATTTTGATAATTGTCCGAATATTCGCTATTTGCCTTTTTCTTTGCTTCCACATATGGTTCACAAATTGTTTCGATGGGAGCGTCTGTTTCGTCTATGTTGTTGAGCATGTCTAGGATTGGTTTCATGGGTTCAGAACAAATTCCAAATTTGAGGAGCGTTGCGAGACCTTTACGAATGCAATATGCAACGAATCGCGCGAGGTTGCGGATCCGTTGTATATAGCTATTTGCTTCTGTAGTTCTCGCATCGCTAAGATGAAGGGCCTTGACAATTCTTGAAAGCGTTCTGGATTGGTTGTTGAATTTTGCGGTGTAGATGATGTGGACGTGGTCTGTGTGTTTGAAGATGATGAAGTTGGGTTGTTTTCTGGTGCTGGTGTTGATGGATTTGATTGATTGCCATTCACTGCTGTTGCAGTGGACGACGAAGGTGTAGTAGTCGTGTGTTCGTCCGTCGGCGTCTCTGTCTCCATTGCTTGTTGAGGGTTGTGGCCCATTATCGTGTGTGTCCAGTTCGCCGTCATTGGTAAGGTCCACGGTGGGACTACGTCTGGTTGGCGACGTACTTCGATGGGTATTTCGTTGATCGGGGAAAGCGAAGTCAGTATGATCATATTCTTGTCCATTGTCCCCACTTGTACCCACGGTTCTTGTGCGTTTAGTTGCTGAATTATAGTGTTGTTGGCATCCATGCTGTGAGGTGATCTAATGTTGTTCGCAGAATGTTCTCCCGAGCTTCTCGGTTGCTTACGTTTGTTAGATTCAGATAGAACTCGTTTAAAGAGCCTTCTTTTTGTAGCACTTGTAGGTGAGATGCTATGTTGTTTAGGGGTTCCCTTTCTGTGAATTGGTGGAGTGGTAATATTTGTGCCGGAAGTTCCCGGAGTTGTTGAGATGCTAATTCTCTCCGAATTGGCTGCGTCTGGAGACGCACAATGTATCTGCGCGGTGGTACTCTGAATCTGATGCCCCTCGTGTTCTCCAGATACGCTACTTCCTGTATGTTTGCTACTTGTCCCTCCCACTCCATGGAACTGAAATCCCTGATCGATAGTTGTCTGTATTTGTGTGTTCTCCTGCGAGAATTCCTTACCTGGGGCCGTGACAATGATGATGTCCACTTCACAGTAGTCCTCGGCGCTTAGGTCGTCCAAGTCTGGTGTTTCGAACTCCTGCGCGAATGGACACTGACCGCAAGGACCGCAGAGAAGACACTGACAATAATACTCGCAATGGCCGCAGCGACCGTGTTGCAAGCAGTACGTATACATAATGATAAGTGTTGTTATTGTGTGGGAATATATATAGTGGAGGGGTAGCGACAGCGGTCATCTGGAGGGGAATGATCTTTGGTCCCTGATAAGAGATAACCTTTGGTGTCAATGAGTTGCGCGCGCTAAGCAGTTATGCAATGTTTACGTAACGGCGAGTATTGGGGCACATGTCCTATCCTCACGTCCGGATGTAGGATGTTGGCATATGACTGTTTAATGTAGACAGGATGTGCCTATGCATCCACAAAGGACTAGAGTATAGTCTATCATCCTATTTATCAAACAATTACTTAAAAAAACCCTATATACCACTTCCTGATAGCTCCTCCGACCACGTGTTGGGCTTGCGTCCAATATTATTGGACAAGCTGTAATAGAGCTGCAAGCCCTATTATGGGCTTGCAGCTCTATTATTACATGTCATGTAATGGGTGAATATGGAACAGAACTGTTAGTTCTGTTCCATATTTTTCAAATTTTCAGAATACATATACTGTTCAGTCATTATCAACTTGATAAAACAAACATTTATTTAAAAGTTGTAACATCGTACTGACCAGTGTTTTTATACTGTGCTGAAAGTATTATTACACAATGAAATCTCTTACTTTCCTGCACAGTTCTACAAACGCACTGTTACATTATACTTTTATACTGTCAAGTAATTTCATTATTTGTTATAAACAGCAGCAGTCCAGCTGATGCTCACTGAGGTGGTGTACTTTATTAGATTATTTAGTAATTAAAAAACAGGTTTGGTGTGTAAGGAAGATTACTTTGAGTGTACTTGTATTTAACATGGTTCAGGTCCGAATGATGATGAGTTTTGGTTGTCTTCAAACTATAACAGTGTTGACTACCGGAACCTTCGAAATTCTTAGCCTATTTAACTTTGAAAAGTTATAGCTTATGAAGTCACCATTTTTGTATTTTGTGGATCAAGATTAGGATAAAATACAATTTTATGAACTGAATAGTCAGCCCAGAACCTGAATTTTGTTCAAAATTGTTGGTGTGAGACCAGTTATCTGTATGATCTAAATGCTAGTGGAACATCAGCTCTTAATTAAAAATTTGTAGACCAATATCACAAGTGCTGTTTCTGGTTCTTTATATTATTTTTTGAAGTTACTTCGATGCTGTAGATTCAACTTTTACAAATTGTTGGGAAATACCCTTCCTGTTATGCACATTTGCTAAATTTTTGTCTATTTTTTCTGTGTTTGGTAGATAAAAGTGAATTTCCGTCAAAAGTGGTAGATATATTTTGCAGTCCACAATGCCTACTGGAAACCATTCTCCATACCTATTGTAGGTCTACCACTAGTCATGCAAACTGTAAAATCTTGAACTTAAGTGATGATCCAAATTTCACATTCACTTTTATAATACAATATTTTAATTGTGTTTTACTTGTGATTAATCATATGGTTAGAAAATCCTACTAGCAATTTCGAGACATTAATGGAAAATAACATGCAATTTATGCATCAGATTAGAAACCTGTTGGTGCAATGTTTACATAGTATTTGCTTGTTTTCTTTCTTCTTCCGCATTATGGGGACTAAAGAAAATATTTTGGTGAAAATCCACATCTCAAATTTTATCAATTAGATTTAAGGTTGCAATATTTAACCATGGCATTTTGGTCTTTGCGAATGGCTGACAAGAGGTCTTCACCTCCTGACTCCAGTGTCACGTGACTGCGATCTGTGGGACATAAAGTATGCTCATTGAATGCTGCCATACAATCAGCATATAAATTAGTAACTTCTTAGCTGATTTGGATTTAGTAATAGTATAACACAGAGCTTTCAAACGTAGCAATCATTCATTGTATTACAATTTAGTCCATGTTAACGCCGTCCGGTGAGATACGAGACGAACGATGACACAAATACTTACTGGTAATTTGAACGCCAGAGGTGCTTCCCAATCACCGTACTATTGGGACGCAGGGTTCTCAGGGATGTTGTGGGTTCTGTGTATCCGTCTCACCCGTGCGTACTTACAAACACGTAGGCAATACTACTTCTAATAAACGTCACTGAAAATAAACAATGGATATAACATATGTGGCTAGGACTATGTCACTACTGAATAAAAGAATTAAGTTCACTGTAGACTTGTTTTTATTGGTATTATCCATATACATCAACGTGCCAATGAAATCATTATCTCGACCACGACTAGCCAATTAAACTTGGGTGTTCCCCAGCTCATAATTAATCTAGCGCACGCCTAGATGGATGATCTCACCGATGTGCGTGAAAGCACAGCCTTCACAAGGGAAGAGAGCCGACAGCCGCTAAGGCGGACTGACGGTTTTTCCCTGAAGACAGGACACGGTGAATTACAAGTGAAAACCCTTAATGTACATTTACACGTGTGATTTCTCGGCATCACGAACGCAAACTCGTCGGGGCTCGCCCTCCAGCACGTGGGTAGTGTGGTGACGGCCTATACACAGTTCCGGCTAGGATCGTAATAATTGCACCGTACACTAATTACGGGGATGATTCAGTGCTTCAGTACAATCAAGGACTTAAAGAGTTTACATTAACTATGGGGATATATACACCAGAGTTTTTAAGTGTAAAATGAAAAATTACTAAGTGGCTAACACCTTGTTGTTTAATACTGGCTTTAAAAAACCTAGCACCTGTAAATAAATTTTGCAAATTATTTTCAAACCCCTATTTCTCGATTTTCCTTCAGATAAAATAATTTTTGTGAAATATACAACTGATTTAGAAAACGGTTGCATGTTCTCAAGGACTAAATAAATACATTTTTGGACTAGCATATTTAGATCACTAATCTAATTTTCGGCTTTTGCAGAAAAAACAAAATGTTGTATCTACATGGAAATAAACATTTTATTCTTAAACCATAGTTGAATTAAATCTTGTTTTTAGTTGAACTGAGGAAAATGTTTGAGTTTCATATGGAGCAGGTGCATTAGTAGTAAAAATGATATGAATATCATAATTCGTTTTAATTCAACTTGTATTTAAAAAATTAATACTGCATTCTACGGGTGGTTGTTTATCATAATTATCATCAGTTTTCGATTTAACTGAACTAAAGCTACGGCACTAATGATAGATCAATTGTAGAATGTGTTTTAACATTAACATAAGTAAACCAGTTTACTGTGAGTTAAAATACAGAATTTATTCAACACAGAGTTTATATACAGTTTCAGCATACAATTCTATAAAATATTTACAATCTAAATTTTCCTGTGAAATAAAACCAATTTAATAATATATTTGAGAAACGTTATCATTAGTGACAAATTGTACTGATACAACTGGAGATGACAGAACTCAAGTAATAGAACGAAGCGGTTTTTTTTTTGTGTGTTTCAAACAATGTGAAGTGGACTGTTTTCATTTTAACAGTATAAGTCTCTTTAAAGACAAGGAACTGGACGATTGAAAACTACACTGAATTTTTATCACAATCTAATAATAAAAGGAAGTTTCCGTGGCGGCTTTTTTCTCGGCTCACTGGGCGTCGCCGTGGGCTCGGTTGTTGCCGAGGGCTCGGTCTCGCGGACCTCGCACACGAAGGGCGTAACTTCCATGCAGTCCATGTTGCTGAGAAGCATGTTTCTCTTCATCGTGACGCACACGTCGCTGGGGTGTTCGACCCCGCCAACGATAATGTCGTAAGTCGTATCGTCACCCCCCAGTCACCACACATTACTTTGTGTTTAAACTGAGGGTTCACACATCCCACACCTATGCCTTCACCACTATTTTGTAACAGAGCGTAACTAATAGCTTCGCTAAATTTATTAAATGGTTAACGTTCGCTGGCTTTGTCGTTTTGTGACTTCTGGCTGCTGTGAGTGGAAACGAGACCATTTTGTGTCTGTGAGTCAACTGGTAGTAACGACAGAAATGAAAATAATACCGCCAGAATGTGTACTAAGCAATGCCCCATGCCATGTTAAACAGTGATATTAAATACCAAATTTATACTGTTAGTTTGTAGTGAATTTCGCTTTGCATTGCTCGACTGATATCTAATAGGAGCGGGAGAGGGGAAGGACTGCGGAGTGGACTTAGGTAGGCCTACTTACTACTTAAGATTATCCTAAAGTGAGCACATCCATCCACATTTTACCAAGGATTCGATCCATGAACCTTTTTATCCTATAGTAATGCCTTGGAGATTCCAGCTACAGAGGTTATCCTAATCGGGCAGTGGATTATACATTAAATAACATAAAGTTAACATTATCTTAGACATAAGACCTAATAAACATTATTACCGATCATGCAATTCACCCATTTATAATGTGTGTACCAATGGTTCGACGACTGCATATAGAAGCTATCGTAATGGCTGCAAAGATTTTATACTCAAATGATCATGTTCAAGATCGTGGGTAGCCCACAAATACAAAAATAATTGTAAAAGTTTCTCATTAAAGAGTAAACACTGCTACTGACAATAGTACACAAAACTACAATATCGCTTATTAACATATTTTTTACACCAATAACTCTTCCATTTTTCATTCAAAGTAGTTAGGGTACTTTCCCACTTTTTTTTTTTGGCAATGTGGTAATCATCCTTAAAGTTGAGTTCTCCTCTTTAGTATATTGATATTTTAATTATAAAGTGATTGTGGCTTAGTTTCGTGATAAAATTGGAACTATTACAATTCCGGCAATTCTCAAGTATGAACACTGAATTGTGTTGTGAATTCGGAATAGTGGGCATGGAAGATGTCAGTACATTCTGTAAAACCATAGAAACAAAAGTAAATGTGCAGCATCTTATGGCATTTGGAATTAGCGGAATTTTTGATACCAATTATATTTCAAAGGGCGTATTAATATTTACATTCAAGCATTCCAGTGGCATATAATCTCGCCTTGGTGCCTAACATTCCCCAAGAAAATATATTTAACTATTTTCAAATCATAATTTTTTTTTATGTGCAGGTAGTGTATTAGCTTTCGCCACCCATGTGTGCGGCGCAAAGTTGAGCAGCGAAGCTCGGTCCCCGCTCTGATCTCTGTGGCTCTCCCGATCTCCTATACGCCCTCCAGGGCCGGCGTTTCATCCAGGTAAAGGTTGTTCACGGTAAAGTGAGCACTTTTGAAATAAACCTTAGCAAAAAGTCACTGCCCCTACCTGCATATATTTCAACGTGTGTCCTGAGTGACAGGCGCCCAGTAAAGTTGGTAACGATGGATGGGCAGTAGTTCCGTATCTTAACGTCGAATAAAAAGTGTTAGGTTACCATTTATGATAGCTGAAATCATTTATTTCGCTTTATATTTAATTTTTAATGCAACGAGGTGTAAAAAGGAGCAGATTTGTTAGTCTACTTTTAAAATAATTTCACTGTTTTACTTGACTGACGCATGAATAAAGTGACTAGGCCCACGGAAATGTGAATCGCACATAAGGCGGAAGATTCTTCCGCCTTATGCATACAAGTAGATCTTAAGCAGGGCTGTCAAAAGTGATCATTTTACCGTGAATAGCGTATATCAAAGCCACATGTTGCGGGGAGCAGGATGGGTCACAACCTGCCGAGATTAGCCTCTCTTCGAGCCAGCACACGGTGTGATTACGACGAACTTGTTTTCATCTTTCTTTGTATCTCAAAGCGAGCATGGCATATGGCGGCACCTTTGTGGGCATCTTTGTCTGTAATGAATTATATTGGTTTTCTGATAGTAAAATTTCTGATAAATATATTGTAAGAGTATAATATGAACAACCCACATGTCTCAATGCTGTTAGAGCTACAAATACAAATATGTAAACATACTTAATCAGGAAGAAAAGTATTTCAAAATACACGATAATAGTATTACGTTTAATTTTTGAAAGTGAAGTTTACAAAACTCTCTTGCACTAATACCTTTAATATATCTTATCGTCATGTTTAGCCATTTAAATACTCATTTAGCACCAGCTGAATTCACCCACGATATCACACCATAAAAATGAGTGCATGGAATAAAACTTAATATCGGTTAATTACTAAGTTTTATATTGCCATACAACCTAAGTTTTGCAAGCAGAAATAATAGTCTAGATAAATAAACACATACATTTTTGTGTGGCTATCCCAGTTCAATATATGACAGTTCACAATCTTACTTTATAAATTACGAAAACTAGAAATGATCGCTTCAGTTTTATCCTAATTCACAATTAACTAATTGGCATAAAACATAAGACCAACTCTTTCAAGCACATAATTTTTCATAACTTCATTTAACTTCAAGTCTTTGCTCGATGTCATCTGCATAAGGAACATATTTTTTGGAATATAATTAGAAATATCATTGATAAAAACAAGAAGTTGCTGATATAAATAATATGCCTACTTTCATCAACACGAGTGCAAATAATTTTTAACTAAGTTCTTAAAAGCTTAGATGGCAGGTAGGCTATGACGTATGTTTGAAAGCAATATCATTAGATATGAAACAGGAAACATATGCAACAGTGGTGATACAATTACAAATGCACACATCCCTTGCCCACAACTCGAACGCAGAAGACCTCGTGCAATAAGCTAGCACACAATCAACTGCATTACGAAGGTAAGATTCGGAGCATCAACTTTGGATGTAATCAGTTTAAGGTTCGAAATTACAGGGTTTACTATCCTGTAATCGTTACAGGGTTATTTATTTGAAAATAAGTACCTGAATCACTTAAACACAAAGTTTACATGGCCTATCGTCTTGCTAATTTTGTGAAGAATTGTTTAATTGTTTAATAATATTTAATAAAACATATTGTTTAAAAAATATTTCTAGATCCTGTGGTAATAGTACATTATTATCGCCAATTTTTTCTCGAGCACATCTAAAGCTACCTTAATAATAATAATAATAATAATAATAATATACCCATCGAGAAAAAAATATCAGTTTGCTGTGAGTGAAAAAAAAAGCTAATTAATTTTACAGAGAGTTGATTTACAGTTTCATAAAAACTCTACAATATAATAAAATAAAATTTCCAGTCGAATAAAATATATTTATAAAAATATTTGAGATACATAATTATTCGCGACATATTTTACTATATCAAGCCACAAATGGTAGAACAAAGTGTCTTTGTTTCGTGTTTCAAATATCCCGAAATAGATTGGTTCCCTTCCGAGAGTATCAGGAACTTTCAAATCCAGAATCTAGGCTATTAAAAACTTCGCTACATTTATTACCATTTAAGAACAAAAGGAAGTTTTAGTAAATGCGTTATTCGATCATCACTGGGTGTTGCAATGGACTCGGGTGTTGCCGTGGGCTCTGGTGCTGCCGTGGACTCTCCCGATAATGTCGTAGTGGGCTCGATATCACTGGCCTCGCACACGTAGGGCATGTTGGCTGTGCAGTGCACATCGTTGAGTAGTTTGTTCTGATTCATCGTGATGCAGTCTTCGCCATTGGGGTCTTCGACCCTCCAGTCGTCGGGCTGGCCGTCGAACCAGCTGGCGTATCCAGCAGCCGACAGCTCACCAGCAGCCGACAGCTCACCACCTGCAACCACCACACATTCCTTTATGTTTAAACTGCCGCTCTTTAAGATGTATCGACACCTCAAATTTTGAAATTTATCAGTATTTTATAACAGAACATAACTAACAACTTAAAAAAAAAAAACTATTTTTACACATTCGTTTGTTTGGTTATATTTATACTTGTGTCTGCTGAAAGCGAATATGGGTATTCTATATACATGGGTGATATTAGCTATAAGACAATGCGAGTTTCATAATGTGTACTCTGGATAAGTAAAACTAGAAACTAAATTAGAACTCTCTTACGAAAATATGTAATTCCATCCACGGTTACCTCCAGCATTTCTGAGGCCCTGCTAAAGTTATTCTCCGAGGATATTCATCCGCCCCATGCAAACAAAGCTTATCCGAGTATATGAAAATTGCACAACTCATTCGTGCGCACTCATGCATGTAATAATACTTTCCATAAGAACTATTTCATACTAGGTATTACCATCACACTTATTTCCTCACTGTTTCAATTCATATTAAATATAAATTCAATTTTATATTGTAAAGGGCTTATTAACGTCTGCGTCCGTCCCGGGTTTTATGTTTGAAAGCTTAGTAGGGGACGGCTTAATTTATAACCTAACTTAAATTAACACCCATGCCTTGCCCGGGATTCGAACCCATAGCCTCCCGCATCCCAGATCGGTGGTGCACCAACTGACTGTACCACGGGAGGTCGGCTAGAGTATGTTGCTTTAATACCAATTTACATAAAACCTTGCATTAAATCTACACTCCCGCATCCAAGGCTTACCAGTAATTCGATCCCAGAACTTTTTAAATTTGTGGTAATGTCTTAGCAACCTCAGCTACAGAGGTAGTACTAATTGGGCAGTAGCTGTTACTTTAAGTAAACCATGTCTTAGATATAAGACTTCATACACTATTCCAAATTCTACAATCAGTCCCATTCTAATGCATTTACTAATTTGTACAATGATTGTAAAGGGAAACTATGCTAATACTGCAATAGTTTCATACTTAATTTTGCATGTTCTTTATGGTGGGTGGTCCATGACAAATGTGAAAATAGAAAAAAAAAAAAAACATAAGGCCTAAAAGCAATAACTGGTAGTTTTGTCTCATTTCTCTAATAAACATTTGTAAACAATTTAGTAAACACAAAATTAATTTTAAAGTTAGGATTTGTGTGGAGTTTTTGTTTACAGAGATGTCAATATTTTCCGGACTTCCATGATGATAATTTAATCCGACGATTAAACCCCGAATTACTTCTCGAGCAAGGGGGATGTGAATCATCACTGGTCATGCCTACGCGCTACATGAATGTGACGATCACCTTGCTGGATGACATATGAACATATTGTTTAAATGTATTTTCTTATATTTTTAGTGCATTTTCGAATGAAAGAATATGTATTTTCAACTAAATTAAGAAGGGACATCAGCTCAAAACTAACTTCAAATATTAGAGAGTTAGATTGCACCCCTTCTTGAAAAAATATTCCATAAGGAAATAATATAAAGGGGAATTAATTTACTCGTATACTACACAACCACTTTGAATTCAGGAGGTACCATAAAAATGGAGCCCTTCTGTATCTGTTATATTACTAAGGCTACATGTTTCTTTCTTAGATGTCAGACACAAATATGTCAAAACACTAATCCAAGGTTAAAGTTTATGGTTGAATATATTTTTTCCTGAGGAGTTGTTCCATGCAAATTACGAAGTTTCGACTTTAAACAGACTGCATTCTGCATAGTAAATTTAAGAATTAGTTCCTTGCATAGATCTTTGATGTGTGTGCATTGTTCTTAATAGTACTATTCCATAATTATGTAGTAATTTCGATAACAGTGTATTTAACGTTATGATTTACAAACAAAGCGTATAAATGCCAAGGGATGCCAGAGGTTGTACTTAAATTGGACCTAAGTACCTAACGTGTGACATGAAATATATAAGTGGGAAACTTTGAGGACCCTAAAGAAACCCACCAGTAATCAGCAATGACCACAAATTCCCCACTTTCCAAGGGTAGAGACTGGATCACCATGATGGGAAGCGTGCAGGTTTTGTATTTTTTCCTAATAATTTATTTGTCATTAAGTGGTAACTTTGAAAATTTTGCCATTATATGTTCACCAGTAATAACCCAATCTGTTTTGTATGTTTATATTTTGTACGGGGAATGTCACTGAGGAGAATGTTGGCTTCCTGTAGGTATAGAGCCCACAGTGACTTTGTTCATTGCGGTTCGAACTGCACCTACCCAGCACGGTGACGAACTCCCCCTCATCCTGTATGTCGTTCACACCGACCCATATCTGGTCCTTGTAGTGGGCGTCGGGCTTGGTATGGCGAGCGAACAAGTCGGCCATCAGCTGGGCCTCTGTCTCGGAGTTAATGACGACCAGGTGCGCGCCCTCTCTCTCGCAGGTGGCCTTGGCCGTCGACCAGTCGGCGCCTCGCGAGTGGAACTTGTAGCTGCCTTCGCCCAGCTTCACGTAGCCTTCCTCCGTCGGTTCTATATCTTCGTAGCTGGGCTCTTCTTCAAAGCTGTACGATGGTTCCTGGCTGGATTCTGCTTCCTCGCTGGCCGCCATATCGCTTTCTAAGCCAACACGAACCAGGATATACGAACTTCGACAACGACTGTTGTCACATTCATGCACACTGTAAGTGCAGTTAAGTGCAGTGTTAGTAGAACATACACCATTACTTGACTTGTTGAAGCTGTAGTAAATACAGAATATTACTTTAAAAAACATACGCTTAAAACTTGATTCTCTGTTGCTAACAGATGTGTCAATATCACATAAGGCATTCTGCCACAATATTCAGTAATAACAAAAAGAATATAAAAACAGCAGAACATGTAAACAAATGAAAAATGAGGACACATAACTCTCTACCGAGGCTGCCAAATGCTATGCAAAAATTTTGTAAAAATGAAACTACTTACAAAATAGTTAAAATAATTCTGAAATGCATATATTTCTACTTTTAAACTGCATGTCATTAATATTGCAAAGTGTTGTACAAATGTAAGCTGCATGCTGGCTTCGTAACAGTCGTTTTGAAGGAAATTTCTAAAATAAATATTTTACACAATTGTTTATTGATTAAAAAATTATGTTGCAGAATCATAAATACAAAGTGAGAGACATGTATTAATTTATATATTTGTTTTACAATTAAGTTATGTTACTACATTTTCAAAATACCAAACTTACATATTGTGCATTTCAGTGATTTGCATCGAAATACTATAGGATGTTTGATGCCACATGATAGTAGCAGTGATTAATGTCCACAGCCTGGAATCTATTTCCATAATTCTCCATACTTCTTGCTCCGAAGCTTCTTTCCTGCTCTATTTTTCATAACTTTGCCAAGATGTTCATAATTTTAATTAAATTTGTGCTTCTATCCAGTTTTGTGTTTCACGAACATCACTTTCAAATTACTTTCAACCCAATAAATTATAGCATAGATGATACAATTGCTATATACTCTATACGAACTTTTTTCCAGACTTTAACTGGAACATAAAATTTATGGTGGGTTTCAGTGACTGAGTACCGTGCAGTGTATAGCTGGTTTATATTGAATCCGGAGAAGAATGGAGGAAAATTTCAAGTGTAAAATATAAACAAATTAGATATGAATAAGTAATTTTACATAAAATTTTAAAAACTAATTACTATATATTAAAATAGAAAATAATATTAATTAATAACAGTTTTAGATCACTTCTTTTGATGGAATAAATAATGTGGTATTTACTTACCTGATTTAAGAAATCGTTGCACATTCTCTAGAAATATTATTGTATTTTTGGACTAGCATATATGGATCACTAATTATACATCACTAATTTAATGTTTGGCTTCTACAAAAAAAAGTTGCAACTACATCGAAATAGTTATCTTATTCTTGCACAATAAATAGCAAAAAGAATATATTAAAGTCAAGTATCATTTTTGTTTCAAATTATTTTTTAAAATTTAGAATTATATCATGTTTTTTTTCTAGGAGATTACTACCTCCAGTCTTCTTTCGAATTGAGCTGATGCTACCATATTAATTAAATACCGATTTTATTAAGTGTTATATTATAAACAAAACAATAGTTCATTGTGAGTTACAATACAGAAGTTATTCAACGCAGAGTTTATATACAGTTTCAGCATAAGCTATTACATTATTTGGAATCAAAATGTTTTAGTGGAATAATATAGATTATATATATATATATTTATATGAGATTTATTAATGACAACTTGTATTGCTACAACAGCATGTCACAGGCCACAAATAATAGAATGAATTGCTATTTTGTCTGTTTCAAACATTATGAGATCCGTTGTTTTAATGTATTAGGGACTCTGAAAACAAGAAACTAGGCAATTGATAACTTCGCTACATTTTTATCCAATTCTAATTAAAAAATTAAAAGGAACTTTTCGAAAAGCCTGTATTCTAGTCTCACTGGGTGTTGCCATGGGCTCTGGTGTTGCTGTGGATATGGGTTCCATGTTGCCGGCCTCACACACGTAGGGCATATTCGCCGTGCAGTGTACGTCATTGAGCAGCTTGTTCCGCTTCATCGTGACGCAGTCTTCACCGTTGGGGTCTGCGACCCTCCAGTCATCCGGCTGGTCGTTAAACCAGCTAGCGTACCCGGCGGTCGACAGATTACCACCTGAAACCACCACACATTCCTTTGTGCTAAAACTGCTGCTGGTTAATGTGGATCGATACCTCAAATTGTGGACTTCTATCAGCATGACTAACAGTTCTCCGACATTTCTTAAACTGTTGCATATTCACTGGCTTGGTAATGTTGTATCTTGAGTCTGATAAGTATGAATATGAGTATTTTGTGCGAACAACTATATGTGCCATAAAACTATTCCAATTTAAAAACTCTTTTTTAAAAGTGGAATAATAAATGTGTATATTCAGGTTGTAACGCAAATATACAATTCCAAAAGTGCGGGGGTTCATTCTTTGTGCCACTGGACTAGTGTGTTGCTTACATACTTAACCACCTAAACCCTACTCTCCGATCTACACGCCAATCCAGGGATTACTTATAATTCGATCCCAGAACCTTATAATTATAAGGTAATGCCTTAGCGATCTGAGATACAGTGAGTGCGCTAATCGTGCAGTAGCTCGTATATTAATTAAATCTGTTTATAGACATACGAACTGGTACATACTTTTCCAGATTCTGCAATCAATTCCTACATAGTATATCTACTAATGGTTTGAAGACTAAATATGACAGCTATTATAATGAAAACAATGATTTTATATTTGACTGCGCATATTCAGTATGGTGGGTGGCCTAAAACAACTGCACAATATCTTGCTACACTTTATGATTAAACAATTAATCTTTCTGCTAAAAATGATAACCCAAATAACAATATTGCTTATCAGCTTAGCTTATTTTTTTCGATAATTCCATTGCTCATTGTCAAAATCTTCGGGTAGTTCCCCACATATTATTTTAGTCGTATAGTACCCACAACTGCAAATAAATATTCTCCTTGGTGTATTGATAATTATAAGTCTACAGTGATTGTGGGCAGTTTCATCATAAAATTACTGCGCTTGCAATTCTAAAAAATACTCAAGTACTTGTGTATTGAATCATGTTGAGAATTATGGACAGTCAATACCCATGGAAGCTGCAATGTTCCACTGTGTTAATATCTCAAGAATACTAGCATAGTATACTATCCATTAATATCAAATTGTAACATAGGTTATAATTTAATGCCGTTTTTGAACAAAAATATATAAAAACTTATAAATAAGATACAGAAAATATGCGGAATGATAATTCTAAACAGAATAATGTACTAGAACATTCGATACTTACCATCAGCCTTTATAAGTATCGAAAGTTGAAGTTTTCCTATTTATATTTCTCAGAAAACAAATACAGTTGCCGAAGGAATAGGCATTAACGATACTCTCAAAACTTGTAAGTTATTGTAGTATTAACTTGACAAGAGAATACAGCAGAATGCCAACAACAATATGTCACACTAATTTTCTGCACATAAGTAATATCACAAAGCAAATTTAAAAAATGTCTTCTAATTCTTAAGCAATAGACCATGCAAACAACAATTCAGTGTGCTGACATTCAAGTAGCTTTGTGTCGCTTTTATATTCACAGAGGTTATAAAGACTTCGGAGTCTCCATGCGAATCACTCCTCAAGTACAGGCATTGTTAATCATCACTAGTCATGTCTACACACTACATAAGTGTGACATTGTCGTTCACTTGTAATCATATCTTTTAAAAGGATTTTCTCATATTTTAGTACTTTTTGAAAAACATAATTATATTTATGAACTAACTTAACTATACAGGATCATCATTTCAAAACGAACATCAGCTATTAAACAGTCATGTTACAAAATTTTTTGAAAATATATTTTTGGGAAAATGAATATGTAATAAAGGAGTGTTACATAATTTATATTCTTAACAGTCACTTGGAATTCAGGCAGCTTTGGCTATACAGTAAAAGTGTAATCCTGCAGTACTAGTAATAATACTAAGACTTCACATCTATTTGTTAGACGATTTCAGACACGAATATTTAAAAAACTTTGCGTATGTGGCTTACTAGTATGCCTGGATTTGTTTTCGCCAGAAGCTATTATATGCGTAATATGAAGATTTCACTTTACACTGACTGCATTCTGCATGATATAAGTAATAGTTCCTTGCACAGGGCAGTAGTTAAACCGGCCAAAAATATGTTTACATAATTCATTGAACCCTTATATATCTGATTTTTTTAAAATAATGTCATTCCATGATTATGAAGTAACTTGAAATAATTCGTGTTTTCCTTATTTGCCTAATTTTTCTTGTGTGTTTTTAACAATTCGAATCATTAAGAATATAAATGCGAAGGGACTTTCGAGGATTTTATTATATAGGCACGTAATGGGTTATATGAAATGCATTCGTGGGGAGACGAGTATCGTAAGAATATCTACCAGCAATCGGTAATGACAGCATGTATCCCACTTACCAACTATATAGCCTGGATCGCCATTATGGGAGGTGTGCATTTTTGTATTTTTAAATTTCCAATGTTGTATTTACTATTGTGTAATAACTTTTAATCTTCTGGCTCGATGTGTGTCCTACTAATGACCTACTGTTCTTTTTTGATATGTTATTTGTGCGGAGACTATGAGTCTGCAGAAAGTTAGTCAATAGTACATTTTATACACAGCACTCTTAGCATGAAAGCCTCCCTTAACTTAACTATGCTTGCATACTCCATTTTCTGTGGTTCCGACTGCACCTACCCAGCACTGTGACGAACTCCCCCTCTTCCTGTATATCGTTCACACCGACCCATATCTGGTCATTGTAGTAGGCGTCGGGCTTGGGATGGCGAACGAACAAGTCGGCCATCAGCTGGGCCTCTGTCTCGGAGTTGATGACGACCAGGTGCGCGCCCTCTCTCTCGCAGGTGGCCTTGGCCGTCGGCCAGTCGGCGCCTCGCGAGTGGAACTTGTAGCTGCCTTCGCCCAGTTTCACATAGCCCGGGTGTGTTGGGTCGGTCTCTTCTTCGCTGGGCTCTTCTTCATTGCTGAGTAACCGTTCCTGGCTAGATTCTGCTTCCCCGCTGGCCACCGCGTCGCTTTCTGTGCCAATGCGAACCAGGAGATATACACTTCGACCTCGACTGTTTTTACATTTATGTAAACTGTTATTCAAGTTAAGTGAAATGCAATTAAAACATATGCCATTATCTGCCTTATTTAAGTTGTAGGAAATCCACATGTGACTTAAAACCGATACTGAAAACACGACTTATTGCTAGTAAATACGTAATTGACAAATAAAGCATTCTGCTTTACGAATAAGTAATAGCAAAAATAAAACAAAAATTTCAAAACAAGTGAAGATATGAACAACGAAGATGCGGCTGTCTACCTAAGCCAGCAATTGGCATGCAGATCATAGTAGAACACAATTAATTTAGTTTTATCAATTATTTTTAATACTTGCTGCTTGTGAATAATGTGTATTTGACATTGCAAGTAGCTGTATAAACATTATTTGCAACCTCCTTTTTCAATGACCATTCTGTAAAAATAGTTAAAATTTAGGTTTTCACAAAAGTATTTTATTTTTGGTACAAAATATTAAATACAATGAAATAAATATGCTTTAATTTATCGTCTAATCATGCCATAAAATAATCCAGTTAACTTTTAAAAACACAACAGCTGTGTACCACACACATTTCAATTGCTTCTATCGAGATGTGATTGGATGTTTGATGCACCTGTTAGTAGCAGTGATTGATGTTTGCAGTGTGATGTATTTATTTCTCCGCCTTCTTTTCTGCTCTATTTTTCGTTACATTGTCACGACGTTATAGGAATATAGAAATACACATTTCTTTATTATTGAATGTAAGAATGAAATAAGCAGACACAACTCGTAAAACATTAAGACAAAACACTTCAATCGAATAAAGCAACATGATTCATCAACAATCAACACTGAAGAAATATTCTACACACTACAACAACAAAACATAAGAAAATTATTTTTCTCAAGTGCAAAATTTATTTTCTGGACAGACGGTAAGTGCAGTAGAAAATATTCAGACTTCATAATTTACGTTAGGATTTGATACTGTGAGAATTAAAAAAATAATGATGCTGTTCAGTTGTGTTTAAAAATAAAAAATAAATTTGCTGTTACCTGAATTACCTCGTTCATAAATACGACGAAACTCATCAAAAATTAATATACAGAAACATTAAGAAGAAATTAGTTCATTCAAACTGTCATAATCTAACTAGCTGAGTCGGTAGTGCAAAAGTTCCTTAATTACAGCCTCTGGTTAAATGTCCGGAAAAAGGTGGTCAAATTGACAAGGATAAATAATATCTTCTTCAATATAAAAGTTAAAATTCAGCAGCTTAAAACTTCACTTAAACCTACAAATGGAAATCAAATTTCACGGTCTTATATGTCCCGAAGACGTTGCACGACGAATGGTGTCATCCCTGGACGCTATAGACGCCGGCGAAGAAAGCACTAAAAAAATAATATCTGGCGTTTATGGGCCTCTTCTTAAATTCGCCCCGTACATCTAAACACTTCCGTCCCTCTCCAGGCAACCGTATCCTTATATTGAGCAGTCATGCTACCAAATAGTTAAGCTTAACAGCTGAACCTAAATTAGGTTGAACTGCCCCAATTCATGGTCGGAACGCGAGTCCTAAATTCAAGACTTTTTGCAAAATCCTCAAGCCGAAAATAAAGGATGAAAACAGCAATAAGTACAAACTTTCACTGAAAAAATATCTTACTTGGAATGGAACTAACTGAAACACTGTAATTAAAAAAACCCAATAAAATAGCATATACCTAGTACCAAGAGGAAGTAATAGTTACAGCTCACATATTAAATATACATAACATTGAATAAACAAACTTGAGCTTAAAAAAAAAAAATGAGACGTGATTCCTAAATTTACAAAAATAACTAAATACATTTAATTGGGGGGGGGGGGGGGGGTTTCCAAAATCCAAATCCTGATCAAAAATGTAAACAAAGCAAATAATATGTTGTGATAATGTAAAGAAAGAAATGCCGAGCTTGTCAAGTGTAAATAAATAAATATTAAAATATACTGAACTCTGTGTACCATCACAATGTTCATATTGTAAATAGAGATTTCTGTTGTTTCCGATTTTTTGCTACACGAATATTAGCAGCAAATTTATCTAACACCCAAGAAATCCAAGCATAGAAGAAGACAATATCGGTCAACTTGAATCCCCTCAAAACGACAGAGTACCTAGATGGGCACGAAATGATTTAAAGCAATTTTTCTCAAGATGAATGATTAATGACTGCTCGAAAACGAATGAATTTATTTATGCTCTTTAATATATTGATAAGAAATGTAAATGCAAGTGATATGAATGTTACTATTTCAGTCGAAAAATAGCTTTGTATTATAATTGCAATATTTTTGTTTAAAATATTTGCATACTTCCACAGCAGTCTTTGGCATCCTCGTACTGTTGATTTGACCATATTACTATAGACTTGAGGGTGAATTTCATTGCTTGATTGCCATCCAGGACAGTGTGGGTTTACATTAATTTCAGGGATATATGAATGGGAATTTTCAATTACAAAAAAAAAAAAAATACTAGGTAGATACTAGCAAACTGTAATTTAACATGGGCTTAGGAAACAAATGTATTTACATAATTTTTGAAGATTATTATAAAGACATACAATTTGCAATGGTTTTTTTTTCAGATACAATAACTGCCATGAAATTTACTGACCTGATTTGGGAAATTGACGCATGTTCTAAAGAGCTAAAAATCAATTATTTTTTAAATAGCATATATAAATACCCAATTTTATTTTTGGACTTTAGAGAAGAAACTAAAATGTTGTAACTACATCGAAATAAGCATTTTCTTCTTAAAATAAAGTTGGTCTCAGTTGTATTCAGAGGAATAAATTGTGAGAAATGTTAGTTTCGTGTGGAGCAAGGACATTATTAGCAAAACGGGCGCGAAATTTATGTTTCGTTTTGTTTCAAATTGTGTTACAATTTCAGTACTAGATTCTGTGATTTGTTGTAGTAGACGATTACTGCCAGGGTGAACCGAGTTAAAACTACTAAAGTGTTCAATCATCAATAAAATAAAATCAGTGTAAAGTGAGGTAATCAACAAACACACATGTATTGTCGGCATAAAATTCTTCACTACTAGGTACAAATTGTTGTGTAATAGAATAAATTCATAATAATTTATGAGACATAATTACTCATAATATAATATACTAATAGTAGTTGCAGGTTACACGTCACAAATTGTAGGCTCCAGCTGTTTTTGATGTATTTCAAAATGTAAGTGGCTTTTTTTGCTGTACCAGGGACATTTAAAAACGAGGATCTTGGTCGACTGAAACCTTCGCTACATTTGTACCCGATTATAAAATAAAGGAGGTTTGGTAATTTATTGTTATTATTATAGGCTTACTGGCTTTTGTTATGAGCTGGGTATCGTCTGCTTCGCATGCGTAGGCTATGTTGGCCGTGCAATGCACGTCGTTGAGCTGTTTGTTCCACATCATCGTAACGCAGTCTTCGCCTTCAGGATCCCTGAGCCTCCAGTTGTTGGGGTTGCCTTTTAACCAGGTGGCGTACCCAGCGGTCGACAGCTTCTCACCTGAAAGTAAAATGCATCCCTTTGTGTTCAACCCCTCCATACCCAGTGTAGACAATTTTCTACACGTTGATTCGGAATATTGTATTTGGCCGGTGCCGTAAACCTCGAGGCTCAGTGCGGAATGGTTTTCCTTGTGGGTGACATTCATCAACCATACAACTGTTCTGTATTATGACCACCATCTCTATCACAGAGAACGAATTATACATCTCCTTTGTTGTGATAACGAAACAAGTGCAACTCCTTGAACCACGAACTAATTTGTGTCTGGAAATATTAAACTGCTGATCGCCAATGAAGCTTCAAAAACTCATGGCTAAGACTTTGATCAGTATTTTATGTCAGAGCATGACTTATAGTTTCTCCACATTCCTTAAATTGTTTCAAATTCACTGGTTTCGTTATTTTTTAAATATATTTATGCTAAAAGTGTATATGGTGTTATTTTGTCTATGAGAATATTTAGGTGATAATAGTGTCAGCAGGAAAATAGTACCAATGACAGAATGTGTACTAAGCAATGCCATAGCCCATGTTGATAAATATAACTAAATACCGAATTTGTACATTTAGGTTGTAGCAAAAAGTATCGAAATTCTAAATGATGGGGTTTAATCTCAGCTGAAACAGATGCTTTGTATCACTGGACTAAGCTATAGGGCACCGGGAGGGAAGTTACATACTAGCTACCTGAAGATTATGCTAAAATGAGTACATCAATCCAAGGATTACCTAGGATTCGATCCCGGGACCTCGTGATCATAAGCCAATGCCTTGGCAACCCCAGTCAGAGAGACTGTCTGGGACTTGTATTTTGTATTAATTACTATTCTGTAATTTATTTATAATTTTTATATTATTTGGCGCAGATGAAACCACTTCGATGGTCCTGTGTGTTTTGTATTTTCGGTATGTTATTTGTATGGGGAATATCGCTTAAGCATAAGTTGGCCCACCAATGATATTGAACTCATGTTACCTTTATTACATGGAACTCTAGCATGGAAATCTCCTTTGAATATGCTAGCACAGATCATATAATCACACAAAGAATAAATATCAAGGCAGGTTCTTCGATATTTATGAATCCATTTTCAGCTTGGCTGTGAGAGGCTGTGGGAACGGGCCTTGTTTGATTGGCTACCACATGCTGCGAAAGGTTCGCTACAGGCTGGACTGCCAGCTGGCAAATAGTTTACCAGGTGCTGATTGGCGAATGGTATTCTAACACATTGTTGGCTAGTGATGCCATTTTGCTGGCATGTGGTGCTGAAGTTCACAACATATGAGACAGTTTAACTTTAATATTACTAAGGGCTCTACCTGGCTGGTGCATGAAAAACGTGTTTCAGAGATTTGGTAAAAGACACGTGATTAAAAAATGCCTGGATATTTTGCAGTGGTGTGTGGATACGGAAAGTAATTAAGAAACATTTCTTACCCAAAGGAAGTTTCAAGTTATCGTTTCAACTACAAAAAATATGTTTCCAGGGGCATTAAGAAAAAATGGCTAAAATGAGCGTTCTCATAATTCGTTTTAGCGGTTAAATGATTGATACAGAAAGTTCAGGGTTGTCCTAAACTACTCTTTATACCTTATTTTTATTAGCATGCAATAAACAGATAGCGTCACCACTTAAATTCACATTGAAGCGAGTCACCCACGTAAAGACAGTACACCAGTTGAGCGCTCCGTGTGTAGAGGCGATTATGCAAGTGGTGAATGAGCAAAAGTCGAACTTAGCGCTCCCTTGCTTCGAGGCCTCGAATGCGGAAAACGTCGCAGGCAGGCGGAAAAGGCCTCCACACACATAGCGCTTTTTTTTTCTTCGCGTTTGGAGCCGAGAAGCTTGGAAGTGATAAAGGCGACACTTCCACGCGAATCAAGTGCACTATCGCCTCTAAGCACAAGGCTTTCAAGCAACGCGCAGTGTTCTCGCCGTACTGCGTGTACCCAGTTATTTTATTGGTGGAAAGTCTGTAGGAAGGTAGAATGCAGGGCCCTTGAGTAGTTTTATATGTATTTGAAGCATCTATTTTTAGCTACAGTGCTTTGAAAAAGACGTTTTTAGCAATTTTTGAGTACTCTGAAATAGCGTTTCTAACGTGTGTGACATCTTGAAAGAGCTCAACAGAACTCGTCTGATGTGTGTGTTCTTTTCGTAGATGAACAAACTCGAAGCATATTTAATAGTTTCGTAGAAAAACAGGCATTTTAAGCTCTCTGCAGTGCATTTAAAGCACCACGGGAGCCTTAAGTACTCTGCTGCTACTGCCCTCCAGGTTTCGATGGTCGGACTGCACTTACCCAGCACTGTGACGAACTCCCCCTCTTCCTGTATGTCGTTCACACCGACCCATATCTGGTCATTGTAGTAGGCGTCGGGGTTGGGATGGCGAACGAACAAGTCGGCCATCAGCTGGGCCTCTGTCTCGGAGTTGATGACGACTAGGTGCGCGCCCTCTCTCTCGCAGGTGGCCTTGGCCGTCGGCCAGTCGGCGCCTTGCGAGTGGAACTTGTAGCTGCCTTCGCCCAGCTTCACGTAGCCAGGACGCACCGGAACTACCTCTTCTTCTTCCGGTTGCTCGCGCGCATCTCTCTCTGCACCGACACCCACAATACAATAATTGCTCCTACCATTATATTCGTTTTTTACAGCAGATGTTCGGGTGTTTGAGAATCTTTCGAAGTAAATGTATAACTAATAATACCAACTTGTTCACTTAAGTAAATATTGATAGGAAATGGGAAAAGGTTAATAGTTGTGAATGGCATCAACAACACACAGCTGGCAGAAAGAAGGAATTTAAAAAGGCCTGTCATAATTACTTATTGTTATTCATTTAACCATGAATGCGCTCTATATTCATGTGCACTGTAGTTGAGGAACCTTTCTACTATGGTGTTGGCCCGTGTATCATGTGCCTCGTTTCCTCTGCATGCAAGAAAATGGAGGTGTGGTGTCTATGTACTACTAAAGTGATGAACTTGTTCTTTTTTTTTTTAAAGGGAAATATATTTACCTAAATTTATCTTTTAAAACATAGAGCGGAGATGCAGTTTATATGATTATGTTCGAGAGGGTTCGCAAAATAATAATTACGATATGTGAGATTTTATGAGAGAAATCCAGATTATTCTGAAGGACCTATGGTTTTCACGAGAAAACCAACTGTAGTATGTCCAATATAGGCTGTTCACTGTAAAGTGGGCACTTTTGAGGCACTAGTTACTTTATCCTTTGAGTAATTATTTATCCTTTTACAGCCTTTTTAGATAGATATTGAAATGTAAGTAATAAACATAGTGTGTATATTACATCGCACTCGGATGTTAACCGCCCAATACTAAAATAAAACGCACTGTACTTATTGATAGGGACATGTGTTTTTCGCGAAAATATTTCAAGATCAGTTGTCCTCCAAAACACTTTTGTTCATATGCACTTTCGTTTTTGGATTATTTTAAATGTCATGCGACCTAAGTGTCTGTCCGCGAATTACAAACGTTCAGTAGCGGAATGCTTCATTACGATTGGCCAGTCAAATAAGAACATCTCTTTTCACGTACACACGCGATCAATAACCAAAGGAAGTTGTGATTGCGGACATATGATATTAAGATGGATCAGTCGCCGACATTTTGGATTTTTACTATTTTTGTCATAAGTTACATTTAAGAACATTTTAATGAAATTTTTCGCACGACATGACATAAGTAATAGCTCCAAGCTTAATCAACATATAACATTTCCATATAATTTATTATTTTTTCACTAGTGATTGAAGGCATGAAATGAATATTTTTTTCTTGATTTCGGTTATAGAAATGGACCTGGCAACAATAGTCTAGCAATATATTGTTTTAGAACATGTGCAGTGTAATGCCCTACGCTTTGTTGAAGCCCAAAATAAAATGCAAAGTCTGTGACGCAATTTATGACGAAAATTCCGAAACTACAAGATGACGGGGACTGATCCATCTTAAAGGCTAGCATTGCCATAAATATTGTTGCGTAATACTCTTGGCCTTACTATTGACTATTATTTCAAATGAGAGGGATTTAAAAAATGCCCACTTTACCGTGAATAGCCTACGGTATATTGTATTAAAAAAGAGAGAATTTAGAACATTTAATCACGCAGGTCAAGTGCTATGTAGGCGGGAGTCATCATGAGCAAGAACATAGCCTGAAAGATTTTATGGTTGGAGGACGAAATTAATAAAAGTAAATATTAGGGAACTGTGTTGACATTTCTTCTAGTTGAGGTTGAAAAGCCCCATGGAAGAACGACGTCTATTTTATGAGTTCGAAAATGTGGGTTCAAAAAATTCGGACATTATTATTTGACCAAGACATTTTAGGCATAAGATATATTACAGGAATCTGGCTAGGGTTCAAATAAATGTTAATTTATAATCATATTTCACTGAAAAAAAATTAATAAGATGATATAAACAATGGAAAGTAAAAATAAAACTTTTTAAAATGTCTTATAAATTTTTTTAATTATTTAAGTAGCAAGAAAACAGACAACTTACTAATAAGGTACCAAGATGATCTAAATATATTGGATAAGGTAAGTATTTAGAATTATGTGTTAGGAAAATGTAATTTTTCTCACATTACCTGTAGAGAAATATTCAGAGAGAAAAATTAAGTAGTTCCCTTAGCCTTAAATAATTAAATATATAAAATACATATTTTATTACTTTATTCAAACGAGCTATGAAGTAAAAAATTTAACGTTTTGTACAAAACATTTAAAACTAATGGCAGACTTTTTTTTTTTATTGTATATCGGTTACTAACGTTTGCTTAATTCTGCATTTTGAATGCGCTTTGCTTTGATAACACCAGTGAAGCCACTTATACGCATTTCAAAATTTCCTTCAGGTTCCTGAAAATCGTCGATTCCATTGGACTGAAAGAGGATCTTGTCTGCCACCTGAAACAAAGCAAAACATTTATGTCTTCAAATTCGACCTCAAATCTGAAAACTTTTACTATACATAGGTGTCTGAATTCATAAATAAATGCGTGAAAATCATATTTTATTACTTGGTGGGTATGTAAACTACCACGCTTTATTAACCCACTGCAAAAAGCAATGTTTAATTAGCGTATTTTTATGGTAATATTTCACAAATTCTTATACCTAAAAATATACAGAAAATTGCCATTATTACCCCCAGACTTTCATTTTGCAACCACGAGACAGGAGAGGGATATGCTAGCATTAACTAATTCTAAACGAGGAAATGAGTGGGTTTGCATATTTTTCGTCCACATAAATTCACTAAAATACTCTATATCCATAACTAACATGAATTTTACCCAAATTCCATCTAATTTACTATGAAACATAAATATTGGCATGGTTGCCAGTGTTTACAGCGGCACTTTAAACCACCCTTGTGAATCCACCCAAAAATCAGTCTTCCAGTATCTTATTCATCTACTGCTCTCGGTGATAACACTTTTAAAAAATGTGTATCTCTTTGGAAGCATTTTCATTGTTCTACCTATAACCCTTTCAACTCCTGGAGTTTGTCAATATATGCACCCAGGGCAAAGACTTTGAGACACATCGTGCAGCTCAATTAATGAAAGATTTTATATTCAGGGTCAGCGACCGTCATCTGTGAGTGTGCGGAAGCACCGTACACCCAGCATTAATATCAGCGGAGAAAATTGTACGTCGTAACACGGGGATGGATGGACGCGAGAACTGAGGCTTTCCTTGTTGGTGACTCGTTCGACGTAAGTCGTCGTGGCCCTTCGTGCAGACGCGGCTGCGTAGCTTGGCAGGCGATCGCAGACTGTCGGCGTGGAGGTTGAAGTTCCCCCCGTCCCTCACCACGCTGATGCCTTCGACCATCCTACGTGCAAGGATGGTTTCTAGTAACCTTCCAACGCTACCTTCGACGTCATCAAGATTTAAATGTTACTGGACTCGAACCAACAAATCTTTATGGGATCTTTCTCAATACCCTGGTCAACATGTTTCCCGACTATGGAAGGAGTTTTCATTAGTCTTGGGAGAGAGAATTGATAGGGACCTCACAATGAGAACATTATAACTTGGAGGAAGGCATATTCTGCCATGTTTAATGAGGGCATATTATAGTGCATATATAGGGAAAATTTTTAAGATAAATATTTTTATATTCTATAATTTTGCAATGCTACAATATTTGGGCTAAGTATGTATTGCTATGGGAGCCCATTGTTAAATGTAACTTCATGTAATTTTGACAACAAACATTATAATTGTAACGTATTTTAAAGCTTGTTTGGCTATTTCTGTTTTTATAATGCTTGTATATTTGATATGGACAGTTTATGATAAAAAAGAAAAAAGAAAAAAAAAAAGAAATAAAATGAGCCCGGAGATAAAGGAAAAGAAAACTAACTTTTTCAATAATATCTCACAATTTCGGAAGGTTAGTTATCTTTTTATTCCAATTAATATCAGGGGATGGTTGAATTGTCGCAATTTATCGCAACTGCGTTATTTGCTTGTACTCTGCTATTTAAAAACTCCTGCTTGAAGGTTTATGGTAAGACTCATTTTGCTTAAATGAGTGGAATGGAAGGAAAGGGAGTTGAAGGTTACTGTCATGGAGTGGTGGGGTTTCCTGCGGGTGCTCCCGCTCTGTGACACCACCTAGTCCGTAACCACAACGGAAAATCTGTTCCAACACTTCCAATTCTTCTCAGTGAGAAAAATTGGAAAATTTTATCACTTGAGAATCTTTTTTGTCTACGACATTTTGAATACCGTGGCTTTCAACTTTACCACCAAAAACCTAGGAGAGAAGTTTAAAAGGGGATTTGACGACTGCCGGCTTATTTTGTAGAGTTCTGACGGAAGGTTTCATAAGGGGCATTTTGATATGCGTATGTAGTATCGTCAACTCCTTGTGTTCTGCTATTAGCTACTACTGAGTGATGTTATTCCCAAAGAGTAAGATGGCTGCTATGTCTATTAACGCATGTTGTAGTGTAGCAGGTGTCCCGGATCCTTTAAATCTAAAAGTACTAGTAAACTTGGTAAAGACTGTTCACGATAAAGTGAGCACTTTTGAAATGAATCTTAAAACTTCTTCTACCTGAATATATTTTAATGGGCGCACCGAGTGAAATTCGGTCAGCAGAGTTGGTAACGATGGATGGAAAGTAGTTCTATATCGTAACGTCGAACGAAAAGTGTTAGTTAACCATTTGTGATAGCTTAAATCATTAATTTAGCTTTCTGTTTTTTTTTAATTAAACGAAGTGTAAAAATGAGCAGATTTGTAAAATGTTTACCTAATATGTTTCCTAATAATTTCACAGTTTCACTTAACCGATGCACGAGTAATGTGATGAGGCCCATGGCAATGTTAATTTTACATAATGCGGAAGAATACACAAAGTGCAGACAAGTATATCTTAAGCAAGACTTTCAAAAGTGCTCATTTTATCGTGAACAGCGTATAAAGTGAAGTTCAAATGAGAAAATAATGCGCAGAAGTCGAAGACGCGTCGGTCGAGACGGGAGGGTCCATTGCCAGTAGATGAAAGGGTGAGGTTGTCCATTTCAATAGTGACAGCGGCCGAGAGTTGTTGGGCGTGAGCTGCTCCGCGTGAGCGTATTAACTGTCGTAAAAACGTAAATCCTTTCAGAGCGGTATTTAACAGCGCGATAGTACAGCGTGATGTTATCAGTTTGGTATGTATAGGGCAAGCAGTGTCATGTAGTTTACCCCTCTCAAGTAGCTGGCGCTCGTGAGATCCCTACCCTACACTGCCTCACCTACGTTTCCTCCCTCAAATCTGCGTGAAGATTATTTTCTCTTTTAAACTTTTCTATAATTTTGGCTAGAACAGCAATACCGACTGAACTATGCATCGGTAGAAGTTTATAGCCGTGTTACTGATTATCAATACTCTGAAGCTCCTAGTTGGGGTTTCAATTAACTGACATTACTTCTTCAGGTGGCAAGATAGACTTTTAAAATTCACTAAGTATGTGTTTCATCTGTATCCAACGATAATCAGTTAACTCATTCATATGTTCTTTTTCGTGATTCTGAGGCGTACAGTTTTTCGTGCATTAAAAAGTACGTATGCTTTTATAGGTATTAAAAATAATCACAAAAATTTTGAAACCAGTCGTTTTGAAGGACGTTTTCCTGTTGTAAATATCTGACGACTTGGCGGGAACAGGACTTCCCCGATGCGTAACCCAGCTGGTCTCCAATACTGCTAACAGACCCCAGCCCGGTTGCACTTGTTAACGATGTGGTGCTCACCTGCACCATGGTCACAACCATGTCCCTCAGTTGTGAGGGAGAATCCTGGATGGGATTGCTGGCGACCACAGCAGCGAGGGCAACGAGCCCCAGTACATGTGACGTTGTCACTCTCGTCCTACAAAACAGCACCAAAATCATGGTCGCCACACTCGGCAGGCTCACTGCAATAGGTCAGCAACTTTTAAACTGCAGTCGTCGAACCAATGGGGTCCGCGAGTGAAATAAAATACCATTATTTTACTTCGTTATGAAAAATATAGTACAACCTATGTAATTATGCTGTAACTGAGTGATTTCTTTATTATTATTATTATTAAAGCTGCTTTTTGCAATTTTTTTTCATAACTTTATTTCAGATTGTAACAATTTGCATGGCGGAAAATAAATATGTTGAATACATGTAAAACTTTCCTCTCACACGATATACATTTTGCCGGACATTCAAACCGTTACTTGAATAAAAACAAAGTAAATATTTTCACGTGTACAACCGATTAATTTCACAGTACAAATTGTTACAATTTCAAGTTCTGTTTAAAAAAAAACATTGCAGAAAGCAGCTTTATCAGTAGCAAAAAATATCACACTGTTACAGTAAAGTTACAGAATTTTAATGAATAGTATAATACTGGTTGTTTATATTCTACACGTAGAAATTAAAACCACGGCATCTATGGGCTAATGTAAACAATAAATCCTTATGGCAAAATGTTTGGAAAATGCATCCAGTATTTTAAAATTGAAATTGAAGTTATCAAAACAGCGCCGGGAGTCCGCAGCTATGCGTACCTGCATGCAGGACAAGTGGCATATAACGAAGGCGAACGGAACTCGCGCGTCAGGCAGCGGCTGCCTGTGTATAGGCCACGATGAAAGTGCATGCAGACACTACATTGCCAACGCTGCTGTTTGTGTGGTATTGGAAAATAAATAAAATAATATTTGGCAGCCTTTACTAGTCAGTTACTCATCTCCCATTGTTCGTGTTGCTTGAAACACGTGTACTAACAGAACAGAACATATTAAAAATTGCACCAGTGCCCAGCCGAAGGCCATAACTGGCCTCAGTTACTTGAGTTTAAAATAAATTGATAAAATAGTTGAAACGAAATTTGTCGCGTAATAACATCTAAATACAAGTTAAATCTTTAAACACAGGCTTCAAACTATTTTGTTTAAGTTTAAAAGAAAAAGTTACGTTACAAATTTAAATTGTCAAAAGTTAAAATTCCTCTGCCTCCAGCCTTGAACCTTCACCCCGCCATCCTCTCCGGAGACAGAGGGGCCGACGGTTGTTGTCGTTTTCGTGAGTTGTCCGTCGTGCGTTTGATGTCTGTGTCGGTGTTGTGTTGGTGTCAGTGTAATATTGTTTGTGTGTTGTTTCCTCATTTTGTTTGTTAATGTGTATATCTGTGTTATTGATGTTTGTGTGGGTAGTTCGACATCAATATACTGAATATGACTGTATTGATACGTGATGTATTATTTGTGAGGGCTCAAGAGGAACATTTAGTAATTTAGTTTCTAAAACTGTACTAATAGTAATTATTATTCATACTATATCTACTATATAAATTGGTAGCTTTTCTTTGATTACTGATAACATATAATTAAGGAAAATATTTCTAAAAACCACTGCCAGGTAAAAATTACTACAGGTTAACAATTTTGAAGGATTACTACGGTGGACTTGGAAATTTTGGCGACCGGGGGAGGGAGGAGTCACGGATACACGTGTGCTAACAACAATCACTAGCGGCGCCCACGTACCTCGAGTTCATAGTGCCCTATGTGCAGCCGCTAGTCGCATTGCGTGCCAGTTCTGTTTGCCTTCATGGTATGCAACTTGCCGTGCACGCAGGTACGCATAACTGTGGTCTCCCGGCGCTCTTTTGATAACTTCAATTTCAATTTTAAATTTCTGGATGAGTTTTCCAAATATTTTGCTACAAGACTTTATTGTTTATATTAAGCCATAGCTTACATGATCTAAATTTCGGCACGTGGTTTAAAAACTCTTGAATATTAGTTTACTTGCGGAACACCGGCCATAAGCTCAAGGACCGACAGGGGTCTGCGAACAGCATTTTCCAAATTACTCTACTAAAGGAAATAAAACAGTTTAGAATTGGGACTCATAGTGTTGTGTTTCTTCCCTGATGGTGGGGCCGCTGTGGCTCAGCGGATAGAGCGCTCGCCTCCCACCAAGGCGAACAGGGTTTGTTTCCCGGTCGGGTCACTCCCCGAATTTTGGTACGTGGCAATCTTGCCGGTTGATGCCACTGGTGGGCGGGTTTTCTCGGGTATCTCTTGATTCCCCCAACCTAGCATTCCGGCGATGCTCCATTCTCACCTAGTTTAACCATCAGTGGCTTTCAAGATCTCGTTGTTAAGAGCCGCCAAAATCTCTCAAGAGCACTGTCAAGTAACACGTAGCTTTCTTCGGCCGCGAATCTCACGGAACCTTAGCTTGCAGCAACGAAAGAATCTTTAAAATGAATTTCCAATCGTAAATAATAACACATCTGCTATCAGATGGACTGTTAGTTCAATTTCCAATAAAATAGAAAACATAAAACTTACACTCTCTCATGCACTCGTGTATTTTTACTGCTCTACGAAAGTAATATCTTTTTTTTAGTTTGCCCTGGTTTAATATAAAAATCACGAAATAACTGGTATCACTATAACTTAAGCAATATTACAGTGGGGATATCAACAAATCCACCAAAAGAGGCTTAAATGTAGAAGAGATGTGACGTTATGAATGTTCCAAATTTAAATAACTGCTGCTGTATAGTCTATTTGCGATTTCTTCGCCATTTTTTAATCAAACCTTTGAAAAACCTCCCAATATGACGCGTTTAGTTATTTCCTACACATGCCATGTATCACAAGAGTTTTATACTTGTGTTCATAAAAGTTACTTTTTTTTCTGTTAAATAAAAATGTTATTAATATATTGTCTACAAATTATAATGCTTCATTTATAAATAATTTGAATAAAAAACAGTGAGAAAACGTATGTGTTGGTAATGCCTGGTGAGAACCAGTTCTTATAAAAATACCATTACAACTGAGTTCGCACGAATCTGGTGCGTTGTCCCCTAGGCGTAGTTTTCCAGACTTAGTTCATTTTAATTTGCGCGAGGCGGAAGAATATCCTAGATGTAGAAATTTAGCAGGGAATCAGAAAAGTTGCAAGTAACCGTGAATGGATTGAAGTCGAAATTCGTTTGCGCAACTATAATTTGCAAAACCATTTTAATAAAATAAAACTGTGTATTAAATTCTATAAAAAAATTATTTAGCGCGGAAGTGTGGTTGTTAAGAGTTAAAGATATTTACAAACAGAGAGGAATAAAAACATACAGAGGCATGCAGAGGTCACCTTATACATTTCTTTCGCTTCTTTGAAAGAAACGAAGTTAAATACGTGCTGATTGTAATTTCTTGACAATATCAAGCATTCCATTTGAACCTTCAATTACACTTAGTGTAGTAGCTTCAAAAAGATTATCTGCCTCAGAATTTTATACCGAACAAAAGTATCACTTTAAAACTGTTAAGAAGTAAAGGCTGGAATTATTTTAATGTCGTTTTATTTCTAAGTTAGTTTATACGTACATTCGTGAATGAAAAATGAATTTGATCCAAATCAGTCGAAAAGAACCTCAATGACATAGACCACAACAATTTATGAAATACTCATCTATTAACAGCTATAATATAAACAAAGTTATTAAAATTTAATTTTCCACAAAATGTGTTTTAAAGAATTTTCGGCTAGTTATCTAAATAAACGACCATGGAAAATTTTGGAACCTGAGGTGTATTTATTTTAATTTTTGTGGGATTTAATGTTTAAGAATTTTGCATCATTGTGTGAGTGAGTAAGGTATTTCGACAAACACTGGTTCACAAACATGTGCGCTTATATACGGAAAATACTCACTGGGGAAGAACATCTATGCTACAAAAGGGCATCTTTTATTATCTGTAAGACTTACTAAAATCTTTTGGATCGGGAAACTTTAAAATATTTTATTACTTTTATTTAACGAACAGTTTCTTACGAAATTCAGCATAAATGTTATTCCACCTGTTTTCTAAAAATTAATAATTGTATTACTTGACAGGCGCTAGTAATAAATGTACTAAATTCTTAAGCGACAAATTTAGATCACACATAAGTTTTAAACACAAATATTTACTTTAAAATATATTATTTTCAGTTTTTTTTACAAGTATTCCGTGATATATTTGTAGGGGATTATCATTGTACTCCCGACTTCAATGAAATACCTTTTTGATAATTAAGAGCGTTGAAAATTCAATGTTCAGCGTATAAATGTTCTTACAGCTATTGCCCGGTTTGTACTAGTTAAAAACAGTATTAGGAAATATTTTTTTATTATTACAGTTAGAATGTAGTTATATTTGTCTTTTGTTATTTAAACAGAAAATACCAAATCAATTATGAATAATTTCAGAATGTAAACTAAATGTTATGGCCATAAAGTATTTCATAATATTCTTAAAACATTGAAAATTTTACATATTTTAAAACTATTCATGATAATAATCATGCGTAACCAATGAGATTATGAAAATCGTTTATTACTTCCTGTAATTTTACGAAAAAAGAAAAATTGGAACACTGAATGATTACCACACCAAAACAAAACATGCACAAATTTTTGAGCTGAAAATTATATTAAAGATACAAAAAAATTGGGGAATACTTATAGAAACATGATTTACATAAAACTGTCATGCCGAAACTCCCGGAGATCAGAAATGAGAAGAAAATGTTATAGGCAATCCACGGCCGTCGTTTTACACCTATTTATGTGGTCAAGAAGAAATGTTGCCCACTGACTAGCTAGGTGGCCATCCCGGGATCGAAGCATCGTTTCCGTGATTGCTAAGCAAAAACACGATATTCGCTGTGCTAACGCGCCGTATCAGGAGAGTGAAAAGGGGGGGGGGGGCCAGGATTTATACACCCCTTCCTGAGTTTAAAGTCGTCCGTGGCAAGAAAATGAACTAGACACCACCAACCTCCGCGTCATTTGCATCTACCAGTTATGGCGCTGCGTGCACGAACACAATTACGTACAACTGGTACAACATTAATTGAACACCTAGGCAACCCAACTTCGAAATGACAATTCCTTTATCTAACAGTATGTATTTTTAAGCAAACACTGATTCGCATACCTACCGCAAAGTTGGCATCAAATTTTGTAAAGGAGTTGAACGTGTTAAACATTTTATTAAGAGCATGGCGCTTAAAATGGAGGCCACTTTAATAATGTCATATACATTTCATAGTAAGACTTTGAGCAATAACAACATTACATACATTTTAAACTATTCAATTGCATCGTTTAATTCATTATGTCAATGTCGATGTTAATTATTTTACTTAGCGGAAGAATACGCGATTGTCAGAAAGGGGAAGCTAAGTAGAGATTTCAAACGCACTCACATAACTAAAAAAAAAAAAAAAAAAATGGTTTCAAATATGTGCAGCTGTAGGTTCTAATGCATGTTGATGTATGTGCAGTCAAAATATTGTCACTGTTTCTGTTTCACCTTAACATCCAAGTTTATCGCCTTTCTCGACTATCAGGTTATGTACAAAAAAAAATGATATTTGACGGATATAAATGTTTCAGAAACTTACTTTTCAGGCCTTTTATTTAATTGTAAAATTTCTTATTCGTAGGAGATTTTTAATTATATATGTTTGTATCCTTTGTCGTAAAGCTCTCAAATTAATGAACCTCGAAGATTTCTCGAACAAGTTTATTCCTCTCGATCAGAGACATCTTGAGCACACGTGTCTTTCAAACTAATTACCTGGCAGATGTTTCAACTTACTGGGCTGGCAGTTATTAGCTGGAGGCCAGACACAAATCATTGTAAAAATATATATAAACGACCATTTTAGGCGCTCACTTGTATAATAAAGTATATTCGCTAAAAATGGCATATCATGCAGTAGTAAGACCACTATAAGTTAAATGTCACTTTCAATCAATCACGCACTAACTAAAAATATAAAACGGTTTAAACGAGAAGTGAATAAAGGTATTATATTTTCGAATTTCAAAATAATATTTCTGTACTTACATTGTGACGGTGTGGAAATGATGCCCCACAAGAAAAATCCTGTAGACTCGAGGATACGTTCACTTCTTAAGAATAAAGACTCAATACAGCGCTCCTTAAATAACTGCGTTTTATCTTCGAAGGCAAGGATAAAATTGAAATATGAAGAAATAATTATCAGTTGGTCAGTAACGATAAAAAAAATTTCTAAAGATGTCAGCGCAGAAAGAAAAAAAAAAAAAAGGAAACTAATGCAGTTCTACGAAATATCAAAATGTTTGTACTTTGGAATTCTTATCACCCGAGGTTATCCGCAGGGTTCACTCACGCATTTAATGAGAATGTCTGATGTAACATGCCAACAGCCACATACAAAAATATTGCTGTGGCGATAGTTTTCAAGCCCTCTGTAACGTCATTTAGTCAATCGATTGTCGATACAGTATACACTATACATTTGTCGTATAGAAAATGACGTGACATCTTTGTCTCGGACTACAATGCAATTTCTTCCAGTAAAAAAAACATTCCCTTCCAAAGTTCGTTTCAGCTTCATTTTCCTATATTTTTTAATACAACCATTAGTCTGTTATTTCAACTATTCTTCAGCTTCAATTTTTTATTCTTGTTTATCCTAGTAATACTTAGTAGATTTTTGTCCATTCCTAAGTCGTAAATTCATTTAGCTTGTAAATCATAACTTTATTTTTCTCTGAGGAGATTTCCATAAGACTTTTCTAACAGTGTTTATGAAACTGAATATCGGTCTTTGTAAGTATTGCATTTTATGCCATCAGTGCAGTGTTGCCTAGGTAGCACAATACGTTGATTTCATAATCTAGCATAGGGTGGTTTTACTCTTCCATAATGCCACTAAATATGAGATTGAATATCGGTCTTCGTAAGTATTGCATTTTATGCCATCAGTGCAGTGTTGCCTAGGTAGCACAATACGTTGATTTCATAATCTAGCATAGGGTGGTTTTACTCTCCCATAATGCCACTAAATATAAGATTGAATTTTGGCGCACTAAACAAATCTCCTTTTCTGACCCCTTACTTCTCATTTCAATGCTGCTGTCTACAATAGATGTAGGCCCAACTGGGTGAACTGTATGATGATATTTTGTATACAAATTTAATGGTTGCATAATTAATTAGAATGCTGTAAAAAATTCTCTAATATAAGATTACGTAAATTATTTTTCCAGTCGTCTGTAACAACAATATCGTTGATACACGCGCTTCCAGTTCTGAAACACTGTTATTCGTCCTTTTGGGGACAACATCATTAAGCAATTTTGTCATAATAAATGTCGGTAGTTTAATTTTTTCACTTGCTAAAAATATTTCTCTATAGAAGTCTAGGATTTGCTTGTTGCCTTTTATGAATATCGTTACAAGTATACTCGTTTTAATTTTTTGAGTATTTTACTCATCCCGAGTAGTTATTGAAATAATTGAGTAATTTCTGAATATAGTTCTATCCCCCATGTTTCAGAATTCATTTGGCATGCCATTTTGCAAGGGTGCTGTTTTACTTTTTTTATTTATTTCTCCTTCTTATTGGTTGTCTTGTATTTTACTTCGTGCCTTTGGGTTGCGGGTATTGTACTAGGAAATACATTTCTGAATGATCTAACCTTTGTTCTTGTTGTTGTCTTACGTATCAGTAAATACTTTTCTTCTGGTTCTTGAGTTCTTGCCATTCGACGTATTTATTTATTTAATTCCTAGTATTCATCCTATACTTGTTTGTTGAAGTGTTCCCAGTAACTGTCATTTAACTGTCTAGTGGTTATCTGTCTAGTTTCTTGTAAGACTACCGCTGTTTTTATTTTGTGTATAATATATATTTTGTTTTATTATTCTTTATAATTTTCAAGAAAACATGGGATTGTTAGCGATCCTTGATTTAGATAAACTTTCCACTCTTCAAGTACCCCATGTAATGCCCTTAAAATTGTACAGTATTTCTTAAATTTTAACCATTTGGTAGCAGTTTTTTGCTGCTTTTTTTATTGTGTTATTCTCCATCTATATATTTCTTTTGTGTTTTGGCCTTGCTGTGATTGATTATTGTTTTTTTTTTTTAAATTTAGAATGCTGTTATTGTCTTTTGGATTTGCTTCAGTTTTAATTATCCGTAAAATTAACTTATGGTCGCTGCTGATGTCGCCTGAGCTAAGAGCTCTTAACATCCTAACACTTGAGAAAAGCATTGTTGTCTTTCTTTATGTAGGCTATTGTTAATTTTTACCCTCTTGTGTTTTCTTACGTCAATTCATGTGCTATATTTTAAGGTCGAAAATGTCACGGAGCTACTTATGTTAGTCTATTGTAATTAAGTCTAACTTATTTCTTAAAATTTTCTTCAATTCCTTTTTTACTGATTTCCAAACGCTTCAATTAGTTTCCCCATACTTATTACTATAATTATTAAATGACTATTGATCTTTGTAGAATGCTGCCTTTTTGTGTAGGAGTTTCTCAATTTTTGAAACATATGCTGAAATGAAGTTCAGATTTGTGTTTCATGTATTCTGCTTTAAGCTCAGCACTTACTATTCTTTAAGATGAATATTTAGAATCTCATACAGAATGTATTATTTTTACAATATGTCAGTGCTGCACGTTCCTTAGTTATCTTAATTCTGAGAAATTCGCTGTTTTATAACCGTAGTTAACATTTCGTCTTTTGACTTTATTTTTGTAAAATTTTAGATATCAATTCTTTCTATCCCTAGTTCTATGATTAGTTATTGGTCATTATTTCTTAAGTCCCCGTCACACTGTTAAATTTTTGCCTTCAACCATATTTATACAACTAAATAAAATAGAAGTGTGTCTGTGATTTTTGAATTTTCACTTCTAATTATTTTTTCATATAGTATAATTAATTACTAATACATATCTAATGATAATTTTTTCATATCTGTCTGTCTGTCCGACCGGATTTAACTCAAAAACCAGTGAACGTATTGACATGAAATTTACCCCAGGACCAACTTAGTCTTTGTTTCATCGAGATAATTATCTCAAACGGTTCCTGAAAAAATGATGATCAGGGATATCCATAGGTACTGGACTAAGCTTTTTTTAGGATTAATCACTGCATAAAACAACATTGTTAAAAGAAAGTTCGGCCATTTCTCCTTTCTCTTTTGTGTATGGGCTGTCCTCCTTTCCTTCACAAGAGCAGGTGTTAGATCGATTCCAAGTCCTAAATGCCATGCGTACGAAGTAGCACTGGTCTGCTAGTTTGACAATAAAATTTGAAGACAAAATACGGCCATCAAATTTTTCCTTCCAACAAATTTTATCAAATAACCTTGGATGTGTTTCAAAATGTGCCACAATGTCAAATTTTTTTACTAGGAGAATATAATTGGGATTATTATTTAAAAACTATTTTCATAGCGAGATAATACTTTTGTTTTTCAATGCGGTCCATTGCAGGAAGAAATGTAAGGAATGTTGTAATTTATTTTCACTTCTTTACTAAATTAAAACTTTATTTGTCAGAGATGTTTCCTGCACGATGAAATTTAATGCCTCTGAGCCCGTTATATTACATAGCTTCTATATAAATTAATTATATTTACAACCCACTTCATTTGCAGCAATTGTTCGTTATTTTAAAGTTTCTTAACGTGCAGTACATATTTTTCGTGCACGATTCTGATTGGCTGAGACAGTCAAACATTAAATAAATGTTATAACCGGCCCAATCTTCAAATGTCCTATAGAAATTGAAGGCACCCAACTTTTTCAGACAAGTATGGCAGCATTTATGACGTTTCGATGACGTCATAAATATCCAATTTTATTTGACCAAATTTATTGGAAGAATTTTAACAGAAATATTTGACAGTGTGACAGGGGCTTTAGAGAGCTGCCATTCCAGTTTTCGAAAGTTACAGTGCCTTTATTTTTCCAGAATTGCCCCGTTTTCCTCGCCTTTGTGTTCCCAAATTGCACTTACAAATTTCCAAGTATTTCTCGTTTCTGTCAGCATTTGATCTATTTCTCGGGGAGTCTCGTACAGAAAATCCTCTCTTTTATCCGGGACTGGGGCAGGTAACAGGGAAAAATTGACGTCGTCAGTCCCCGCAGTGAATTAATTATTGCAGATTTGCACATTTATAATGGCAACAGTCAATGAGTAAGAATTTTTTTAATCTATTTAAGTGCAAATTTTTATAAATACGTGTTATCATATTATATTTAAGTAAATATGTAATCGAAGATTTTTAATTATCACTGCAATATAAATATTGACCACTATATACAATTTTTCACTCAATGCAATTCCTAGCGAATTATTGCAACTCCTTAATTTGGAGCACGTACACATAGTGCCTTTATTTGAAACCGTAATTTATGAAAAATTAATTTTATATCTGAAGTATGTTTTAACTCATATGTTTTACAAAATAAAACTTTAACACCCCTGTGATTAAAACTGCGGTTGTTCAGGACATTCTTAGCGGACTGAAGTTATGGAGAATTTTGATCTTATTTTGTAAATCACTGAAGGAACACACAGCAGTAAATTTTATTTATCTTCCCATTATTATTTACACTCTCGTTTTAACTCCGTAATGATTTCGGTAGAAAGGATTGGTAATCACTTATGCTAAACTATCCGAAACTAACATCGCAAGAAGCACTTAGAGGCATTAATCATCCGGGATTCGACCCGCAAACTTTTAGCCCGAAGACGTTTTAACCCTTTCATTCCCACATTAGCTTACAATTTCTGGTGTTGCAAATATGGAATGTTTTGATTCATGCTGTACTTAAAGTCGGCAAAGAACTTGTTTCGTTATCGCAGCCAATAAGCTGCATTCTTTGTGCTTGTTAGTCAGTGATTTGAAACAGTCATAACGTAGTGGAACCAGTCACCACCAGGGTAGCTTATTGGGCACTGGGCCTCGGAAGAGTACAGTATTGGGCATATATAAGATTCCTGTGGAACATGTTGACGATATTCTACAGTGAGTATGAAAGGGTTGACGGTTATGCTAGATCAGGTCGCCAATAATAAACAGTGAGAGCTGAGCGTGAACTGTTTCTACTCTCTACAACATTACCACTTATACGACTAATATCTATTGAAGCATAATGAAATTTGTAATAAGCCTAATGGTTTTTAGTTGGATGGGTGATCCAGTTCTGCGAGCGAGCTAGAAGCCGCTTTCAACAATCGTTACGTATACATGTTCAAAGTTTAGGCCTATGATTAAGGCCACCTTTTTCTCGCGAAAATATTTACATGCAGGCAAGGCTCCAGTGTACTACAGGTATGTAGTTTTTCTTAGATTACTGGCCACGTGTCTTTGGGGATATACAGTTTTTGACCTAACAAGGGCAATCAGAATAAAGTAATGCTAACACTGAATTCCCGTGATTCGCGGGCAGACATCTAAGACGTGTGACAGTTAATAACATCCAATCAGATAGTGGATCTGAGCTCTAGGTGTATTGGAGTACAAGAAGTCCTGAAATATTTTCGCGAAAACAGGTGGCCCTCCCTACAATCGTATTTAGGTGAACTTTGTGACTTTTTAACAATGTTTGTATTCACGACAGTTGTTATAGTTATTATTTTACATATTGTTAGCAAATTTATTGTTAATCATGATACAGCACATTATACATAATACACGTTAATATTTTTTTGCGACTGTGTTTAATCCTGTTGAAACTGCGGGTAAAATAGCCTTACCGTAGTATTTAGCTTATGTTACGGATGTGTGTTGGGTTACTTCGTTAAAAGGACGAGTCTTATCCAGCGTCTTGTATACAGAAAACCTCCTTCAATAAACTAGCGTGCAATACCCTGCATTATGGAGGTCGGATTTGGAGCATCAACTTCGGATTTAATCAGTATAATGTTTCGAATTACAGGGTTCACTAACCTAAAATATCTAGAGGGTCGTTATTTATAAAATAAGTGACTGAGCCACTTAAAACATGTAAGTTTACATGACCTACCATAGAGCTAAATATATGAAGAATTTGGTGAAAATCGGTTGTTTGGTAATTGAAATTACCGCAAAAAATAATTTTTTTATTTAATGCTATCGTACATAAGTTTCCAAAAAAATGGAGTATATATATAATGCTTCTAATGTATAACTTGGGCGATATCTACGAATCTATGTAATACATTTTAACTTATCTCTGTATATTGACATTATATAATCGTCGAAATCCCTACTTTATCACTTTTTGTCTTCCAATTATGAAGATTGCCACATTAAAATTGTGGAGGTTTGATGCCATATCTCGAAGACCAATGAACCGTTTGCCACCTAATGTTATACTGGAACTAACTTGTACCAAACTGCGCACACCATAAATGCTACAGAAGGCCATGTAAACTATTATTATTCAAATGGGTCAGACAAAGATGTTCAAAATAGATGTTTCATTAATCAGTTAGGTAATTTTGACATATTTATTAAACAATTTAATGAAGTTCAGCAAAAATTTGTATTTAGAGAGTATACATTAGAAGCATCGTACATATAGCTTCTTTTTTCTGCCAGTTTTTTACGATAAAATTAAATAACAATATTATATTTTCTATGTCATAGCCCAGGGACCAAATAACCGATTTCCATCAAATTCTTTACACAAGTAGCGCTACGGTAGGCCATGTAAACTTACATGTTTCATGTGGCTCAGTACCTTATTTTCAAAATAAAGGGTGCGCAAGTATTTTAGGTTAGTAAACTCTACCATTCGAAACATTAGACTGATTAAATCCGAATTCGATGATCCGAATCCGACTTCCGTAATACAGTGGATTGCTTGCTTTCTTACAGTACGAGTTTTTATGGGTTTAAGTCCCGGGTAAGGCATGCGTGTATTTGCAATTGTCTCACTACTGTTGCATAAGTTTCTGGTTTCATTTCTAAAGTTATCGCTTTCAAATAGAAGTCAAGTCCTTCCTACCAACTCACCTTTTAAGAAATTATTTAAAAATTAATTCAATCCATGTTGGGGAAAGTAGGCTCATTAATTATATCAGCAACTTCTTGTTTTATAATTTTAACCTTTGGAATATTAGAAGAATTAATCAAATACCCATTTTTTCATTTAATTGGAAGACTTGAGATGCTTGGTTGACATGAAATCAGTGATGAGTGTGTGTAAACAGACGTGGTTTATGCGAGGATAATTTTACGTCCCATACCCTACAAAGTAGAACACTGCCATAACTGCCAAACCTGTCTGTGCATCAAAATGCTATAGCAATTTTGCCACTATCCGGAATTAAGTAAAAAATGAAAAAGACGCCCATTTAACTACATGTAAAACAGGAACCTTGCTGCCACTACTAGCCCTGTCCTTGTCTTTCATTATCGTCTGCTTCCCGACTTCAGTTTCGTGTCTCAGCTTCCACTCCATATTCTAATACCTCCATGGTCCAGCCTGCGCGCCTTCTGTGCAGCTACCCAGATCCGTAGACTAACGTTGGGGCAAACCGCTTATTCGTCTTCTGCGCATGTATCCAACATTCACCTACCCCAAAGAAACACAACTGCCAAAGTCACATGGTCAACAGTGATAAATGTGTCTGTTTATAGCTTAATTTTCAAAAGACAAGCACTTTTAAAACAACAAAATACTTTCACCAATTTGAATTTTATCTGACTGCATCGCATTTTGTTTACAGGGAGTATACAAGCATCTCAAAGTACGTATTTGCTAAACAGTGCTCTAACCTGAAATCCAATCCACGCCGTTTCCGCTAGTCGTATTGGCAGAAAAGCAGTTCAGTGTTGGGACACGGAGATTGGTTGTGCGCAGCCAGCGAATTCGGTCTACACCATCTTTAGTCTATGCCCTGAGCCTGCCTACCTCCCCGTTAAGGTCCGACACCCTCCTTTTCAGCTCTTCCACCCCGCAGACTGCGTCAGGTGGGAGTCTCGTACATCGTGTAGGGGAAGTAAGGGGAAGAGAGTAATTACCCACACCCCACAGAGGGGAGGTGGTGCAGACCCGGAGACTGGGAGACACGGATGCCGCAATCTCTGCCGGCGGATTGGCCTCTCACTTTTGTTTTTTTTTGGCCTGCCGAGGTACTCAGAGGTCACGACCAGAGTGTGCAGAAGGCCAGGCATGCCGCGACCTTGATCTTTACACCGCGACGCAAATCAAATACTGCAGAAAATTTCGTGTCTTACAGCGTTCCATCTTGCTATAGTCTATTCGCGATCTCTTCGCACTTTTCCAATCAAACATTTGAAAAATCACGCCATGTATATACAGGTTGAGTTGTCTCTTAAATATTTCACGTATCAAAAACAATTTATGCTCGTAGTGTCATAAAACTGCCATATTTTTGGTTAACTTAACAAATTTTTTATATCTCGTTTATAAATTTTAATATGTTTTTCATAGTTAATATAAATAAAAACTGTGAGAAAATAGGTATGTTGGTAATGCCTAGTAATAAATAGTTCTTATGCAAAACAGTATTACACCGTATGCGCACGAATGTGGCCGCTGTCCGTTTGGTGTAATTTTCTAGACTCGGCTAAGCTTTGTTTGCATACGGCGGAGGAAAGTAGAACTTCAGCAGGACTTTAGAGAAGTTGGAAGTAACCGTGAATGGGCGGTAATACTTTTTTTTTTTTTAAATCGTTCCGAGCACTTGTAACATTTCACAATCCGTAATTCTGTAATGAGTGGTTAGGTACTGTACATCTGCGGCTCTATACACAAAACACCATTCAGTACGCTCATAATACCCTCGTCTGTGACGTTAAATTGCGTGTGAATATCAGGCGACAACCAATGGATTTTTATTATCGCTTGTATTTATTTCACTGCTGGAGACGACTTCGCTTCTGTTTTACGTGCAACTTTGTAATTTCATAACAGGATAGGGTTTTATGCAAGTCAAATATCTTATAAATTCCATCCATAATAATCGCTTTAAAATACTTATACCAACTTTTTGTTTCAAATTTTTAAATATCTGGTTGACGCGGCTTTATGCTGAAGGCTGATCGAATGGCCTGTAAAAAACACCTTAAAAATAAAAACTGCATACAAATAGGTACTTAGTATCCGGACCCAGAAACACCCTTGCCGATTGTCTTCTCACAATGTAGAACATTAATTAGCATCTTAATAAATTTTGAACCTGGACCATTTTCTCCAGAATTGAGTGTAAAAATTACTGAAGGCTGTTCACGGTAAAATGGGCACTTTTGAAAGCCCTGCTTAAAATGTACCTGTATGCACGTTGTGCATTCTTCCGCCTTATGTAAATATAACATTGTCATGGGCCTCATCACTTAATTCATACGTCGATAAAGTGAAACTGTGAAATTATTAGAAAAGTAAATATTTTGTGAATCTGCTAATTTGTACTCTTTGACGCATTAAAAAAAATCCGGAAAGAAAAATAAATAATTTAAGTTATCACAAATGGTTACCTAACACTTTCAGTTCGGCGTTAAGATATGAAACTATTTACCCTCCATCGCTACCGACTTTACTGGGCGCATGTCACTCATTGAGCTCGTAAAAATACATGCAACACATGAGCAGTGAAATTTTTTTAAGGTTCATTTAAAAATAGTGCTCACTTTATCGTGAACTCCAGTTATAGTTTGCATTTAAAAGTTCTAGCCACCAAACTGAAGACATTTTTTAAGAGATTTGTTACGAAAGTGTTCGGTTAAACTCTAGAGTGATAGACAGCCTATTCTTGTCACGCTTAGCTACTGAGTCTTTTAAGACGACCCCACACGATACCCATTTCTGTAGCAATTTCTATACCCATTTTCTGCTAGCGTTTCTGCTCCTATGTAGGTTACAATCCAACCCCCTCCGGAGGGGTCTGGCTCCGGGTATAACAGTTTTCGTACACATGGGCATGCCCGAAACGGTAATAGAACGTGTTCTAAATTTCTTCTATACAAACGGAGCTGCGACAGACAAGATGGAGGACACCCGAGTAACAACCTCAAGCCGTATATGTCCGTTTACGATGAGATTACAGGTTCTTTAAAACGTATTTATGTACAAGCCGTATATGTCCGTTTACGAAAAGATTACAGGTTCTATAAAAAGTATTTATGTACAAAATTAAACTTAATGTACGCGTAAGTAACGGGAAATGTTTCGATTTACTCCCACGCTCATAATAAAACAATAAACACTACTTTAAAAATGACTTGATAACTATGGACTTTAGTCTTGTACATGGCCTTTTACTCGGCAATATTGAAGATTGTATGTAGCTCTGTGGGAGCCCTGCTCCAATAGATCAGGGACAGGGTGGCCGACCTGTAGTCGGAAGGTCACAGACTCGCCCCCCCCCCCCCCCAACCACCAAACCCAAACCCTCAGCCCGCCCGTCGCACTGAGAATTTGTCAGCAAGACGGTCTAACTTGAGCTCGTCAACACAACTATAACAACGACCCAAAAAAAATGGGTTGGTGCACAGATTCGCGTCGTGTAATTTTACGTTTTCCAGTTCAAATCTACGTCGTATAAGAAAATTTCCTTAGTTATTTTATGAGATACATTATTGCTATTTATAATTTAATTTATTGCCAGAAAATGTTTATTTCTAGACTATCTTTGTCTAAAAGCAATTGTTTCCGCCCTTTTTTGTTAGCATCCAAATTTTTGCAGTGAGAAAACGATTCACCCTTCCATTTTTACATAATCTAGTAGTGCTACACTAGCGTCCACTGACAAATCCATCGAATCATTTAGCTTTCCGCGACGAGGTCGCCCTTTGTTATTATAAAACGATGTACGCATTTTTGTCCATCCTTAGTTGTAATAATTTGCGACCATAGCATAATTTTGGTATTCTTAAATGAAAATAGCTAAACGTACATCTGTAAGTCCGCATTTTAGTCTTAATTATTCTAATTCGACAACTGTATTCATGTTTTGAAATTAAACAAATCTCAAGTCTTCCAATTAAATGAAAAATAGGTATTTGAATAATTCTTCTAATATTCCAAGGATTAAAATTATAAAACAAGAAGTTGCTGATATAATTAATGAGCCTCCTTTCCTCAACATGGGTGGAATTAATTTTTAAATAATTTCTTAAAAGGTGAGTTGGTAGGAAGGACTTGACTTCTATTTGAAAGCGATAACTTTAGAAATGAAATCAGAAACTTATGCAACAGTAGTGAGACAATTGCAAATACACGCATGCCTTACCCGGGACTTAAACCCATAAAAACTCGTACTGTAAGAAAGCAAGCAATCCACTGTATTACGGAAGTCGGATTCGGATCATCGAATTCGGATTTAATCAGTCTAATGTTTCGAATGGTAGAGTTTACTAACCTAAAATATTTGCGCACTCTTTATTTTGAAAATAAGGTACCGAGCCACATGAAACATGTAAGTTTACATGGCCTACCGTAGCGCTACTTGTGTAAAGAATTTGATGGAAATCGGTTATTTGGTCCCTGGGCTATGACATAGAAAATATAATATTCTTATTTAATTTTATCGTAAAAAACTGGCAGAAAAAAGAAGCTTTATGTACGATGCTTCTAATGTATACTCTCTAAATACAAATTTTTGCTGAACTTCGTTAATGTCTATTATACTCAGGTTGGGAAGCGCAGTGCTTTTCGTTAGGGCAACTAAGATTTTTTGCCGCTAGGTAAATGCTAGTGTCACATGTGTACCGGTAAACCCCCTCCCCTGCGCCGCCACGTTTTGTATTTAAGTAAATTTCCATTAACCCTGTTCACGAAAAAGTGAGTACCTGTGAAATCAACCGTTGAAAAAAGTCACTGGCCTGCCTGTATATATTTTAACGGGCGCACTGAGAGACATACGTCCAGTAAAGTTGGTAACGAAGGATGGAAAGTAGTTCAATATCATAATGGCGAATAAAAAGTGCTAGGGAACCATTTGTGATATTTTTAATTATTTCTTTCACTTTATGCTTTTTCAACGCATACAAGTGTAAATATGGGCAGATATTTTTAAAATATTTACTTTCCTAGTAATTCTACAGTTTCACTTGACCGACGCATGAATAAAGTGCCGAAACCTGTGGCAATGCTAATTTTACATAAGGCGAAAGATGACACAACGAGCATACAAGTAGATCTTAAGCCGAGCTTTGAAAAGTGCTCATTATACAGTGAACAGCCTATAATATGAATGCATTTGTGTAAAATACTTATATTTGCATTGTGGAATAACCTACGTAGTAAGTAATAAACTTATTTCTTAGCACTAGAGTGGAAATATAATTAAATATGTCCACATGTTTAATATTCTGTCGTAAAACTGGATTTAGCGAAACGCTGGATTAAAAGACTACTTTAATCAAGAATGATAACAGAATCGAAAATAAAACAGTGAAAATGGTTAAAGATATTAATTTCAGGGATTTTCTGCGCCGTTTCTTTAAGGCGAAGGAATAAAGTACAAAGATATTTTTGATTACGACTGTATTTATTTCGAGGTTAAATTCGTAATGTCTTCCAAATGAAATAAACTCTCTTATGAAACCTCAAAGCCAAACATCATTGTCTTTTAATTGTTTACTCTTGTAAACACACTTAGACGGTGTGAATAATAATTACGAAATAACGTTAACACTTCTTGGCTGTGGCAAGTATTTATTACAGTTCAGGCCAAACACGAACTTACACGCACAAACACAGTAAAAATAATTTCTCAATTCCCCGCCAGCTTAAAAGCGACTTCTTTGGAACACCAGAGCACCTCACGGCGCTAATTCCCCTTCGCCAAACTCTCCCATAAGGAAACTCGTTTTGTTACCCACCTGTGTCGAATAAAGCTGAATTTACAATAACCTGTAACCCTGACAAAAGTAGATCCTATTTCTACTTTCGTCGGGTGTCGGACCGGTCGGACTCATTTGTTAGCAGAAAAAAAAAAAAACAGACACAAACTTACAACACAAAATTTCGTGCGGATTTTGCTACTGTGGTAAATTTCACACTAAAAATATTTTATTTATTTGTACATCATGGTTATCGTGTAACAGAAAGCTGTTAAATTGATGCAAATAAATATTCGAGCACAATAACTGCTCCAAAATCGAAAAATACACTGTAAAGAAGTTTGAGGTATAACTTTCTTACATGTGAGGAAAGCTAACTACCTCTACATGTAAGGTAATATTATCTCTTAAATGTAGAGTAAATTTACATGACAATTAAAGTAGTGTTCCTTAATCGTAAGTGAAAATTACCTGACAAAAGTGGGGGAAGAATTACATACAAGTAAGGTAAAAGTAACTATATTGTATAATAAAATTATATTTAAAAACATACCAGAGTATTAGTACAGTTAATTTTTTATTACCTATAGCGCTTGACGAATAGTAATCGAAACCTCAACACTAAAATCCTCGACACTTGCTGGTGGGTGTGCGCGAACATTTGTTCTCAATCACGATATGCCGATGCACTATCCACTACGCCACGACGAAAGCATGACGTCATCAGTGAATATTAGTTTTTCAACACTATTGTTTCTTTCCCCCCTCAATTAGCTGCTGAGAACGCTTAAGAGATGCACGCGTCGTAAGATAGTTTTCCACATCCAAGTACGGAATTTTCCATATGAATTTTACTCCAGAGTGCGGTAATTTTAACTCACCTGCAAGGAAAACTACGTTTCCCCCACAAGTTTGCGAATATTACCTTACACTTGTCAGGTAATTTTCCCATTACATTTTACAGTGTACGTTGTTTTCAAGTTTTATCAAAACAAAATAGTGTACAATGATTTATGATCTCTTTACATTTCATAGCACGTTACTGGCCATTCTAGGATTTTCCGAAAGCCACGCAACACTTGTCGGATATAAACTGTAGAGGTATTGTAAACACTGAACTAATTTTGGTGGAGGAAATGGCTGAATCGAAAAGTCGTGTCGGACTGTCGTGACGAGCTTGTCGTGGCATTGTAAATCCAGCATAAACTTTAGTCATGAGAAGACACAATACTGAACTGCCTACCGTCCGCTTTTAAGGGAATGGACTTGCCCTGTCTGTTTTGCGCTTCTGCGAATTCTCCTCTCATTCGGATAGCACTTATATCATGAGTTGCAAAGGTGGAAGGTCGGGGACCTAAGCGAAGAAGGGCCCAGCATCCAGAGCTGATCTAGGGCACGCGGCTACGTGATGGCTTGGCTGGATCCCTGGAAGCCGCATCCAGGATGCCAGTCACGATTGCGGCCACGTGCTAACGGCCGCGCTTGCAAATGAAGCGTTTATGAGCCACCACCCGCATAGCGGTTGCTAGAGTTGAGTTAAAGATAGCCGTTTATATCGCACGTTTGTGCCGGTCCGCCATAACGCAAACTTCACAACATTATGCATTTTACATATTCAACCTTACCAGAACGTTTCGACTAAGTTAAATTACACAATTTCAGGCAATCATTATTAAAGACAGCACTCACACAATGTCTAAAACGATTAAGAATGACATGCACTTATATAGAGGACATAACAGCTTCTCTAAGCTACTTGTTCCGTCTTTAACCTACCTCGCATCAATGAGATATTAAACCCAACCTACCTAACTACCTAAAGGCTGTTCACGATAAAGTGAGTACTTTAGAAATTAACCTTAGAAAAAAGTTACTGCCCCTGAATGCATATATTTTAGTGGCAGCACTGAGTGGCATTCGTCCAGTAAAGTTGGTAACGGTGGATGGAAAGTACTTCCATATCTCAACGCCGAATAAAAAGTGTTAGATGACCATTTGTGATAACTTAAAAATTATTTATTTCACTTTACTGGTTTTTTTTTCCATTTCACCGACGTGTAAAAATTAACCGATTTGTATAGTAATTACTTTCTTAATAATTTCACAGTTTCATTTGACCGACGCATGAATAAAGTGATGAGGCCCATGGCAATGTCAACTTTACAAAAGGCGAAGGAATGCACAGCGTGTATAGAAGCAGATCTTAAGCAGGGCTTTCAAAAATGCTAATTTCACCGTGAACAGCCTATACCTACCTATAGGACACTCACGGTAAAATAAACACTTTTGAATGCCCTGCTGAAGATCTACTTGTATGCACGTTGTGTAATTTTCCGCCTTATGTAAATTTAACATTGCAATGGGCCTCAGCACTTGATTCATGCGTCGGTCAGGAGAAACTGTGTAACTATGGGAAAAGAAAATATTTTTCAACTCTTGTGAATTTTATACTTCGGTGAATAAAAAAAAAACAGAAAGCGAAAGAAATAATCGAAGTTATCACATATGGTTACCTAACGCTTTTTATGCGACGTTAAGATATATAACTACTTTCTATCCATCGTTACCAACTTTACTGGGCACATATCACTCAGTACACCAGTTAAAATATACACAGGTAGAGGCAGTGGCTTTTTCCCAACGTTGATTTCGAAAGTGCTCATTTTATAGTGAACAGCCTTTACCTACCTGTCTATTCACACGAAAGCCAGGCTCGTCCACAAGTAATCAACAGGTTATTTATAGACTATTCACGGTAAAACAAGCAATTTTGAAAGTCCTGATTAAGATCTACTTGTGTACACGTTGTGTATTCCTCCACCTTATGTAAAATTATCATTGCTATGGGCCTCATCACTTTATTAATGTGTTGGTCAAATGAAACTGTGAAATTAATAAGATACTAAATTCTTTACAAATCTGTTCATATTTACACTTCGATGCATTAAAAAACAGATAGTGAAAGAATTTGTTTTAAGTTATCACAAATGGTTACCTAACACTTCTCATTCGACGTTAAGATATGCAACTAATTTCCATCCATAGTTACTAACTTTACTGGGCGAATGTCACCCAGTGCGCCCATCAAAACATATGCATGCAGGGGCAGTGACTTTCTTCTAAGGTTCATTTCTAAAGTGCTCACTTTATCGTGAACAGCTTTTACAAACTTACCTTTAATATAGTTCCAGATACGATGTGGTATCTATCAATCTGCACAATTTCGCCGAAGTATGGGCAAAAATGTGGGTCTGGTTGACTGTTCAAAGCGTCGAAAGACTATCAACAGTTTGAAGACAAACTTCATCCACAAGTCGCGCCTGGGCCAATCATCATCAAGAAGTTAAAAGGCATAAGGATAGAGGCGAGAAGAGTGTGGACAAGTCTCTGGACCAGAGGAACATCGCAGTCGGCGGGCTACCGACGGCCGGAACGCCACGTCTTTCTCTAATAGGCAAGCGGTCGAGGTTAGAGTGTAGGTTAATTCCTGCTTTCTATTGTCCGTCGTAGGCTACTCCCCGTATTCTGATTAGGATCCAGAAGTTGCAACAAATAGCTTCACGGTCTAAATTACAATATAATTTTTTCGCTCTAAATGGTGGTTTGCTCCTTCCTTAATATTTACTTTTACAGTTCTCTCAATCTACGATCATTGTTTTAATCGATAAGAAAAAAAAACATAATTTGTATAGCAGTCCCCGTCCGGTGACGCCAGCGCACACATCTTCGGTGACGTAGGTGTCAAATCTCCAATCAGGCCACCATAGCAGTCGCTAAGACTGTGCGAGATACACTTTTCAATATCGTTTCGATACGTGTTGACCATATCGGTATCGTTCCGATATATCGCTCCCAGACCATACTGAGAATCAATTACGACCTATCGCATACATATCTTATATTAACATCGCAAATATTGTTATGGCAAATATCGCATATCACCACCAATGCATATCGCGAATATCGCATACAGATAATATCGCGATATACTACATATTGCTATACACTCTTGGACTATAACACAGATGCCGTATTTCAGAAACATTTTTTGTGATCGATATATCGCAACATCGCACAGTCCTAGCAGTCGCCGTAATACACGCCCAGCTTCGTGAACGAGCATGTTTGGTGGCGCTCCCCAGACGTTGCCTTCGCTGCAGCTCATTGTCGGTGGGAAATTTTATTTGTTGACAGGAAAAAGGGGAACATTTAGTAAAAACATTCTGAACGCATTTGTTTGATTGTCAAATCGAGTTTCGTAATGAGTGAAATAAGGCCTACTGTAATCGATAGTCAGTACATAGAATTAATTTCGATAATTTCGATACATACTACACTGCTGGCCATTAGAATTACAATACCAAGAAGGATGCACATAAGAACTCCACACTGGAGGGATGCGTACAACAGTGTATAGGCTGTACACGGTGAAACGAGCACTTTTGAGGACCTAGTTATTTTTTCCTTTCAGCCATATTTTGTCTTCTAACGACCTTTTTAAATAAATATTGCTATGTTGGTAGTAAACACAGGGTGAATATTCCACCGCACTCAGAAGTTAACGTTCAAAGCTAAAATAAAATATATTTATTGACTATTATTCCAAACGAGGGGGCTTTTAAAGGGCTCACTTTACCATGAGTAGCCTATAATGCCTAGTAAGAAATAGTTCTCATGCAAAAAAAACATTATTATAAAAACCGAGATCGCACAAATGCTGTGCGCTTTCTGTCTCCATTGGTGCAATTTTCTAGACTTGGGTAAACTTTTTTTGTATAAAACTGAGAAATAGTCTGGAAGTAGAACTTTAGCAAGGCTTCATAAAAGTTGGAAGTAACTGTAAATGAACTATAATCCCTAACTCATTCATCATACAAAGCGCTGCTGCATCGCTCAGTTATAGGCTGTTCACGGTAAAGTGAGCACTTTTGAAAGCCCTCTCATTTAGATTAATAATCAATAAATACCTTTTATTTTAGCCTTCGATGTTAACTTCCGAATGCGGCGGAATCTACACACTGCCTTTATTACTTACATGGCGGCATTTATTTAAAAAGGCGGTTAAACGATGGAATATGGCTGAAATAAAAAAGTAACATGGGCATCAAAAGTGTTCACTTTACCGTGAACAGCCTATAGTGTTGCACGTTTAACATAATAAAATGCTACTACTGACAATAATAGGTTTTAAGTGAGACCATTATTACGTTTGTTTTTCTGCTGCTTGGTTTTGTATGCTGGAAGCGAAAGTTTTTAATGTTACTACAAAACTAATTTCGTAACTGAAAATTATATATATATATGTATATAGTAGTAAAAACATGAGTTGGTAACAACGCAGAAAATGTTCCATTCTTCGTGCGCATTCTTAACTGTGTTTTATTTATATCCCACTTAAAATTACTGTACCTAATTCCATGAATATAGCAATATTTACTTATTCCTTAACACATCTTGGCACTTCATCTAGTGTCTGCAGTCTGCTTGCAGCGGATATGCAACGAGTAGATTTCGTGTGTTATTTAAAGCACACAATTGTTTTTACACCTCATCCTTTTCAATGAAGTGCATTCAATTTGAACCTGTTCCATTGCATAGATAAACGAAAATTATTTTCATCACTTAATATCGACTTAAGAAACGCAATAATTTCTTCCACGGTGGTGTGCTAAACTAAAGTAATTCACTCACGAAACAGTTCGCTTATCTGTGACTTATACCGGGTATTTAAGCACATGGCCCCTAACATTTCATTGGTTTAGAGACAGCTGCATAATGGGGAGGTCTTTACAAAAGTTTACCAGGTTTCTAACGGAAAACGTTGCCGAACCAGCCATGACATCATAACAATTTTTAATGCATTGCGGTCTTTCTTTATGCCGAATATTCACAGAAACATTAAGACTCCATATTTAAAAACGTTTCTCAGCATAATAGTACACATTTCGTTATCTAGTTCTGTGGATATTACAGAAACGTACAAGAACAAATCATTGTTATGAACATGATATAGGATGCTTGCAAGGTTATCAGAATCATAAGAATTCTTACTCTGGAGATGACAACAAAAGTCAGTGCAGCAACTGCCATCTCCGCTTCCTGCAAGTGGGAATGATATTGATGGCTGTGGTGAATGGAAATATTTACTACAAAGTATGGGCTAGAAAAATAGGCTATGGCACACAATATTAGTCGTTAGGTTTTTTTGTTGTGTTAGTGGTATTACGCAGTTGAGTAGTGTGTTAATAAACTACACAATAAAATTTAAAAAAATGCAAAAACTAATTTCCTCCTACTGCGTAGCAACGACTGAGGTGGTTGACATTATATATCGCTTTTACATAATATTAAGGGTACAATAAAAAGTGCGTACATGTTGTATCAATCGAATACCGTATTGTACTGTCGGTATGCGGTATGAGCTGAGACGCACAGGCATTCTCTTTACCCCGCAAGTATTAGCGATAAAAACATTTTGTAGGGGTTTTATCATGATCATTTGTTTGTGTTGCTGCGGAAAACCAATGATGAATAAAAGTGAAACTTCTATTTTGTAAGCCCTTGTCATCTGATTCCAGGAAGGACCGTTAAGGGGCCAGTGAAAATATCCAGAAATAAAAAATCCTTTAGGAGAAATGTGGAAGAAGGAATTACTGGAAGATAGTAAAAATAATAAGGGAATCGAAAGCATTTCTTAGAGATAATGAGATCGTTAGAAGTCTGGCTCATAGCAGAATGCCGGGAAAAGCAACATCAGGGAATCAGTGGATCAATAGAAGACTCACTTTACAAGATCGTTAAGTGTTTCGAAGTGATAAATAAGGAAATATATAATAATAATAATAAAAGTGATAAATGATAAAGTAATGTAGTTAAAGAGTACATAAAAATTATCATAGATAACTATGTTAGTAGAATATTTTAGTCGATTCGGGTACTTTGGGACTGGTACAGGCGCCAGGCACCGTTCATGCTGTCATTCCGGTCAGTCAGTGGCCATATTGGATGTCGGTGACCTTTACCTTGACCCATGACCTTGACCTTGACAATATCACCTTGAACGACACTGACCCAAAAAATGCCCATAAATTCTAAAATTCTCCCAAAAATATAACAATTATAAAAAATTATTTAACATTTTTTAAAATGTACTCGTGGGCGGTCCGAAGTTCGATGCCAGGAGAAGAGACTAAGCTCGTGATATGACCTTCCCTTGCCAGGTCGGCCAGTGTCCATCTTGACCTTCGACCTTGACCCGGTGACCTTTGAACTTGAACTCAAAAATCCCAAAAATTTAAAACATGTCTCTAAAAATTTTTTCAATGTTCAAATAATTATATATATATATTTTCAAACTTTGTAAAAAATCAAATTTTCGATTGGTGTCGCGGGGGCGGGTACTGGAAATAAAAGTTTTTTAAAAATAAAATTTCTTATAAATTTTTATACAAATTTTTACATAATTTTTTATAAAACTTAATCTATTTTTATAAATTTTTAGACGTTTTTTTTATATTTTGGAGAACTTTATAACTTTTTGAGTTCAATGTGAAGGTAAATTTCAGGTTCGCTTGGATTCAATATGGTGGTTGGGTGACGTTATAACATGGTGGCTGGTAGGTTCCAGTTTCCCGCCCGCTCCAAGTCCAAACATTGGAAATTTAAATTTTTATGAATTTTAAAAATAAATTTTAAAAATAATTTTTGATGTATTATTTATTATTATTTGAAGGTTTATCCGGGGGGGGGGGATTTTTAGATTTTAAATTTTATATTAGCTGGGAGGCTCGTGTTAAGCCCGGATCGGCTATATTATTCCACTAATTTTGGTCGTTAGATTATTGATATTCGAGTTCTTTACAAAACTCTTAGGCTACAGGTTAAAATATGGATACGGCAATTTCACTAGGTTGTTAAAAACTGAAAGCAGTGCTGGAAGAGATTACAAGGGTTGGCTTGAAATGTACTGCATTCGCTTAAATAAGCTGAGTTGATTTTTTTACGTTTCCTTGGGTTGGCCTGTTTGAAAAATATCTCGTTTAATAAAGTTACTGTAAATAACTGGCTTAATTAAAATTCGCGGCAACAATTTTAGCATACAAAATGCGAAGCTGAGGTAGCCATTTATTAACAAGAAACGATTGACCATGATGAACGAGGGACGACTACGTTTCGAACCGAGCAAAGAGTGCTTGCAGACGCCAGATGTTGAAGAAATTGTTAGCGCGCCAAGAAAATAAGAGACTGTGCAGCGTGCAGTTTATAGCAAGCTCTTGTGTTAAAAGTGCAGACTTCAAAATAGTCGTTCGAAATGGCAGCCAACACTTTCACAATGGCCCACCATGTTGCGGGTGTAGTAGAGAAATCCTGTTTTTCGATTGACGCTACAACAAAATTCTGATAACAACATGATCAGATGCACTTACCGAATGAAGTTCAGAAGAGGGAAAGTCTGTCGCTGGTTTATACTTTTGAAATCAACATTTGAAAATATTATCTACTAGTACCTGCACATGCAGAATATCAGAGACTTAACCCGTAACAGATGTCAAACTGAATATTTCGTCATAATGTAGTACTGAGGTAATAAATATGTGTATGTCTTAAAGGTCTTTACTTTTGTAAGCAAGCAAATGAGTAAAGGCTGTTCACGATAAAGTGAACACTTTTGAAATCAACCTTAGAAAAAAATTACTGACCTTGCCTGCATATATTTGAACGGGCGCATTGAGTGACTTGTGCCCAGTTAAGTTGGCAACGAAGGAGAGGAAAGTAGTTCCATATATTAACGTCGAATAAAAGGTGTTAGGTAACCATTTGTGAATACTTAAATTATTTATCACGCTTTCTGATTGTTATGCATCGAAGTGCTAAAATTAGTAGATTTGTACAGTATTTACTGTTCTAATAATTTCATAGTTTAGCTTGACCGATGCATGAATAAAGTGATAAGGCCCGTGGCAATGTTAATTTTACATAAGGCGGAAGAACACACAACGTGTGTACAAATATATCTTAAGCGGGGCTTTCAAGAGTGCTAATTTTAGAGTGAACAGCGTCTAGAAATGATTGAGGTGGAAAGAGAATGTATTCCCGGAAATAAAGTATTGCCTCTCTGGGGGTATGCCACGCGTGCCAGTTCGTTACAACTTCTTATAGCCAAGCTAGTGACGTCACGACTAGGAGGACATCGTAAGTAGCCAATATGGCTACTTAATTAAAACACTAGATGTATAATGCGGGTCCTGGCGCAGCATGATTTTTCTGATAATTTTAACCAAAAATTAGCGTCAACTTTTTATTGCTATTTGTAACAAAAGAACAAGAAAAAAAATCAATAACTTAAAATATGAAATTTAATTAAAAAATGACAAAAATCAATCAAATTTAGGCTGAAAACAAGCAAAAATTATTGTTTTCAAGCTGCTTTTTTACAGTTCTAAAACGTAAATTTTTTGTTAAAAAACAAACAATCTTCATAGAAAATTAAGCAATTTATGTCTAAAATCACACAAATTTCACAATATTTTACAAAAGCACCATGCAGAAATTTTGATGCTATGAAAACAAGCAAATTGCACCAAAAGTACAAGAAAAATAGTATTAATTATTTCTTGCTATTTGTAATGAAAGTGCAAGAAAAAATTAAAAACTCAAAATCTGCAAATCGATGAAAAAAACGATTAAAATCAAGGAAATTTAAGCTAACACCATATGAAAATATACAAATTAATAGTACTTATAAATTTTAAGACAACTCTAAATCGTGCATAGATTTACCATTTCTCATTTATTTTAAGTCTTAATATGTTATAAAATTTCGATTCTCGTTTATTGACTTCAAATTTTTTTTTTTGTCAAACAGACTTACTTAGCGATCTGGTAAAGTAATTTTAAACTTTCAACTAATTTTTTTTCCAAACTTAGAATCATATAATTGAAAATCTGTAGCAACATACTTTTTATTTTTTTCTAGGTCGTGTAGTTTTTTCAACTCGAACGAGTTGTTAAACTTGGCGCACAGCGATTCCATTTTTATGTTTATTTAAAAGGAAAAAAAATATAATAAAATTAAAAAAATATATTTTAATAATAATAATAATAATAATAATAATAATCAAAACAATAAAATTAAAATAGTGAAATATATTTTTATTTTAAAAATTTCTTTCCTTTCAAATAAACATAAAGATGGAATCGCTGCACGTAAACGAAATGGAAAATAATACCACATCTAAGCAATGTAAAAATTGAGGCTAAGTATTAAACCTTAAAAAATTTTACTTTAATGAATATGCAAGTGATAAACTTTATAACATCTGTAAAAAATGGTGCATTGAAAAGGGTACAAAGCAATATGAATTGATTAACGAGAGGGTATTATGCGAATGTGGAAAATATGTTTATAATTCATCTCACAAAATGCAGACAAATTTTCAATTACACAGTGCAGCACTAGATAATTTAAATGAAATTCAACACGGTAATTATCGAACAAAAACATGTAAAGTGTGTAATGAGAATTAATCTATAAAACTATTCTATCTTCATAAAAATATTAAGGACAAAAATATAACAAAATATAAAGCTTGTTATATAGAATATATTAAGAAATACATGAAGAAATACAATCATCGTAAAAAGTTAAATAATTAACAAATATTGCTTTTGATATTCATATTAACTAAAACTTTGTGTTATTTGATAAAAAAAAAAAAAAGCAAGGTATCAAGTAAACTATAAAAATTAAAATATAATTACATTTGTTTTCTTCTAAATACAACTTAAATAATTGAGACAAACAATCTTGCACGCACACACACACACACACATTAATATTCTTTGGTGTCATTCACTATGTAATATTTATATGTACATGTATATACGTATTTATATAAAATTGTGACCGAGATATCGGCTGTCCCCTGGGCCCAGCTAGCAGTACCTACTCTCTCAACGCATCAGCTCCAGTGTTCCCCTTCATTAATCCTTGGATAAAGGTGAACAGGAACTTGGGGTTAAGATTAGGAGCTACCTTTTGAAACCTGAATCATTTATTGTGGAATAACCACGTCTAGTTTTCTCTGTTTTATTCATTGCGAGGTTGGTATAACCTTCCGAAATTCCTTTATGGTGGCAACCCACTTCTTAAAAACGAATACAAATATAAAAATTAGCATACAATAAAGTGATTATGTGCGCTATAAAAACATGTGCACATTTCATTCAATATTTAAGTTTGAATGATTTCAATTTTTCGTTCCCATTTAAATGGTTATTACGGCATTAAGTGCCCAAAAATGAGCAAATCTCCTTAAATTCAAAATACTAAAAAAAAGTGCTAAAAGTGATAGCAAAAATAACTTTTAAAATATTTACACTCAGGAACAAATATTACTATACGTTTTAATTTAAAGGGCTTTTAAAAGTCCCGCAGTTTTATGCTTGAAATCTTAGCAGAGGCCGGCTGGCAGACTAACTTACAACCTAACGTAAATCAACAACCATTCTTCTCCCGGGATTATGAACCCAGAGCCCCCCCGCACCTCAGATCGGTGGCGCACCAACCGACTGCGCCGCGGAAATTTGCAATATTATTACATTATTTCCCTAAAAAACTTACTGTTTTTTAAAATCTCGACAGTAGTTAACTTAAATTACAAATCAGTACAGCTTGTACTATGCAAGGCTACCCCAACCCTGGCCTATTGTATGACTGGGACCCTTATTCATTTGAGAAAAAAAACCTTCCACGCAATAACTTTCTGGCATGTTCTCGAAATTCAACAAGAGATATTTTGTAAACATCGCAGATGAAGCAATTCAGGAACACAGTGTTTATTTGAAACTTCTATGGCGCCAGTAAAACGCGTCTTCACTAGCTGTGGCGACAGTAGGTGTGGTTGCGGGAGAGGGGAGGAGACATCGCCGGCCATTCCCCCCGAGCAGGGGGGCCGTAGTCTAAGGCGAGCTCCCAAGCATGGCAGTGACGCAGATGTAGGAGCAACCGGAGGAAAACGAAAACTCAAACTTCATGACAGTGACCACAGCTCTCACCAACTGTCATACCAAGCTCTATATATTCAGCAGAGTTCATCAAATGTTTAGAAGAGTTTAAAAAAAACAAAATTTCTCCAATCCCATTGATACTGTACAGTTTTTACCCCCAAACTTGTTGGAAATGAACAAACCACAATTATGTTTTTGTTTTCTTTGCATGGGCTTAAATATTTTTGTTTATCTTTTTCATATAATGCCCCAAAAATATTGTATACAAAATTTATAAAGACTGCTAAAATACAATTTGGCCTGAAAACAGGCTCCAAGAATACAAAGGGTGCCAATAAGGACACTTCAGTGTAAATATGTTACAATTTACCACTTTTCCCCAAAAGGACTACATATAAAAATTAATAAAAATTGAGTATTTAAAACTTCTACTGATTCTACATGATTAGGAACTATTTCATTTACTACATTAATTTTCTGAATTTCAGCGGTATCACTAGCAGTCACTTCATATTCACCACTGCAAAACATACGCGATAATACATCAGCTACTAAATTGTCTTTTCCCTTGATATGGTGAACATCAAATTTAAAACGGAATAATCTCACTAACCAAAACGCAAGACGTCCAGCTGGTTTATTTGATTTCAACAGCCAGCTTAAAGCTTGGTTGTCCGTAAACAGCTCAAAACTCGCGTGGTCTAAATAATCAGCAAAATGTTCCATTTCCCATATGCAAGCTAAAAATTCCTTTCATAGATGGTGTATTTTCTTTCAGCAGCTGACAAAAGATTACTAGCGTAAGCTACGGGGACAAAATCATTTCCTATTTTCTGATTTAACACTGCGCCCACGGTAACAGAACTCGCATCGCAATGCAAATAAAATTTCTCTCGAAAATCGGGCAAATTCAACACTGGCGGCTGTGTCAAAATGTCTTTTATTACTTGGAAAACCTTTTGTTGTTCTGGACCCCACACAAATTCAGAGTTTTTCCTCTTTAAAAAATTAAGTGGACCGGTAAAATGGAAAAAATTAGCAATAAGTGTCTAACTCCACGAACGTTCTTCGGAATGGGAAAATTCACTACCGCTTTAATTTTTTCTGAGTCGGTACGCAACTGACCGCCTGAAATAATGAGTCCTAAATAACGGACATGTTGTTCAGCCCAACTTATTTTTTCAGGATTCACTTGTTAATCTTACATTTTGCAAGGATTTTAACAGCAAATGAATGGTGTTAAGATGCTCTTTTAAGGTGTTGCTGTAAATACACACGTCGTATATGTACGTAAATACGAAATCATGCATGTACTGGCCTGAAGTTTGATATAATTCTCGTGACATGGCTTGGGGACCGCAATTGACACCCATTCCAAATGCGTCCATTGATATAACCCCCACGGGGTACAAAACGCCAAGGGTTCTCTCGCATTTGGGTGCAGTTCGAACTGCAAAAATGCAGAATTGAAATCCAAAATGATGAAATATTTCACTTTACTGAAATACTGAAAAACCGTGTCTAGCACTGGAATGGGATATGGATAAAAATATTTTTACTATTGACTAACCTATAGTTATTTATCAAACTCTATTTACCAGGATGCTTTTTAGGAATTAAAAACGAGGGGGTCGCATATGCACTAAAATAATACTCAATAATTCCTTCTTGTTTTAATTCTGCCAATATTTGCTTAAATATTTGGATCTTGTGTGGAGGAACTCTAAACGGAACGCAAAATACAGGCTCATTATCTCGCAATTTCAAAACTATTGCGCTTTGGGTGTAGCGACCTACTTTGGCAGTTATCACATCACTAAACTCGGTTTTCATATTTTCAGTTTCTGCCTCCAACTGCTCGTCTGATTTTAGCAACTGCACTTTCCTACAGTAAGACGGCTTATTCTGTAACTGAACAGGAGACGCAGGAGAAAAACTAAAATGCAAACATTTGTTTTTCTACATTCACACAGCACTGTCTATTCCCTAGATAATCAATATCAAGTATCACGGGATACGACAAATCTTTAAACAACTGAAAGTTTACCTTCCACGAAAAATTTTCCACTTTAATATTTATGGTAGAAACTGCCTGTGAACTAATCAAACTGCCGTTAGCAAGCGAAAATATGGTACCATAATTTTGGGTAGTTTTCACCATTCCTACCATATTGTCAGGCATTATTTGGTTGCACATTTCATGACTCATCAAGGACGACGTCGCACCTGAATCAATTAAGGCATTGAAGTATGAGACGCCAATTTGCAAAGTCACAAAAATAATCCAAGTTTTAGTTTTCTAGAGAACTGGTTCACGCTACCTACCCCTGTAGGTTTTTGTTATACAGACAAGCATATTGCAAATGGTCTTCGTTTCCGCAAACATAGCATACACACGGAGGTTTGTCAATTTTCCCTCGTCACCTCGATTTGCCCTATTTACCCCGCTTGCCTGTGTATACGCGTCGCGCTTGGATGTTCACGTCTTTTTCGACGTGCGGTGTAGCTCCCTTTTGCACTAAACTCATCACGTGTTCTTTCTGTTCCCTAGCCGTCCGGTCTATAAAGAAGCACTTTTCGCTCGGATGGTTCGTACGTGACCAATATTTGCACTGTGCTTTAGGTTTTGTCAGTACTACTTCACGCCTTTAATAACAATCACTGATTGATAATTCAACTTTAGAAACTAAAGTTAACAATTCTTTTAAGTCTTGAGGTTTTTGTGCAAAAGATAAGAAACGATGATTGCCTGGCAAGAGATTAAAGAAAAAGACCTCTTTTACATATGCCTCATCACACGGGCTACCCAACACAGAATCTAATTGAATACAGTGTTTCACGAACTCTACCATAGTCTGCATAGGAGTTTGGTATTTTTCCAAAATAGTGATACGTAAACGAGAAATAGCGACAGGGGTACCAACGGTCTGTAATAACCTACTACATAACACTTGAAAATCCCATGCATTAGAAACTGCTTCACTAAATACTGACTGCAAATTATCCGAACTTTTAGTAATGCAGCGGAATAGATGATAGATGGCTCGCACAAATCTAAGTCTAAAATATTAGACAGTGCTACTAGAAAATCCACTATGTGAACCATACTACTATTATTCAAACTAGTTATTTCTACATCTATTCCAGGAGGAATAGACTTCAAAACTTTGAACAAAACCGGTACGGACGCACTCTTTTCGCCCGCACTAGCACCTTCCTTAGTCACGACCACACGCATAAGCCCGCGAAGCATGTCCAAATGGTCCGCCTCGGTGAAGTCTACGTACGCATCGAGCAGAGTCGCCACCAATGTAGTTTTGACAGGGACTGAATCCAGCTTGTATGCACTCAACCTGGAATAGACATTTGGGTTAGCACAAAAACACGCAAAAATATACCAAAACCCCTAAAAAAAAATTGAAAATATGCCCATTAAAAATTTCTCTATTAAAACATGGTAGGAAAATGCCTTCTGCCTCTTTTTCCCCTTTCAAATTTTAAATGTGAGTGTGGTGTGTGTTTCCTCCTGTCGCGTGTCCGGTGCTGTGTGTCATGTCAGGGTATCAACATCCATCATATATAGTTCAAATTTAGTGCTGTAGAGTGTGGAGTAACATGGAAGAACAGTATGGAGGTTTTGCAGGAATTACAAAAATCAGTTAATAATAAATCTCGTGATGACGTATACTGCCGCGTCGTAGAGTTGCCTAGCAACAGCCAACTACGATGGAGGGTGGAAGCCATGGAAGAGGTGAGTGGATGGGAGACGTCAGCTGGCCGAGCCATGCAGTGCTGGGACCGAAGTCGAGCAGAGCAGTCACGCTGCTCATCAGATCCTCGCTCGCAGTCGAAAGGGGGCAGCATACTGGTAAGTCTTCAAAACACTGATAACTGAACATTCTCAGGTGGCGGATAGCTGGTAAAGTGGAATAAAATACTGAAGTCGGAATGGTGATATTCTCCAGAACCGTTACAGCGGTACCTCACACCTAGCATCCGTCGCTCCGTCTTCACTATCTGTGATGCCAGGGGGTGACGTTTGATGGAGAGGGGAGAGGACATCGCCGGCCATTCCCCCAAGCAGGGCGCCATAGTATAAGGCGAGTTCCCAAGTGTGGCGGTACCTAGCACCTGAAATTCTTCGCTCCGTCTTGAGTAGCTGTGATGTCAGGTGGCATGGTTTGGGGTGATGGGAGGGGTCATCGCTAGCCGCTCCTCCGAGCAGGGCACCATAGTCTAAGGCGAGTTCCCAAGTGTGGCAGGACCTTGCACCTGGCGTCCGTCGCTTCGTCTTCACTAGCTGTGACGTCAAGTGGTGAGGTTTTTTTTTGTTGGAGAGGAGAGGGGTCATCGCCGGCCGCTCTTCCGAGCAGGGCGCCTTAGTCTAAAGCAAGCTCCCAAGTGTGGCGGTACCTCGCACCTGGCGTTAATCGCTCTGTCTTCACTAGCTGTTTCATCAGGTGATGAGGTTTTGCTGGAGAGGAGAGCGGGCATCGGTGGCCCCTCCTCCGAGCAGAGCGCTGTAATCTAAGGCGAGCTCCCAAGTTTGGCGGTACCTCGCACCTGGCAGTAGTCGCTCTGTCAAACAGGTGAGTTGCATCCATGATGACCACACCCACCGGGCAGACAGGGACGCAACGTATTTTTTTTAAATGTGACATCATCACAAATGACATGTTGCTTCATTATTAACTGTAGTCTATTTTCAACCAAATTTCCAAATATTTATCAAATGAACGTCCATTATAATCTGACAAATTATAAATATATCGGTAAAAGCAATGGATTTTTTAAATTTCCTAAAGTATGACTTTCTTGCTCCAAAATATCTTCCAGCTGAGTGATCACGATCATTCACATTCAATACTGTAAAGAAATATTTGGTGTACTTCCTAAACTGCAACGGATATTTAAACCTGTGCATGGTATGGAAATATCACATATGAGGCTGCAAATACAGGAATGTATAGCGTCGTTACTATATACAAATGGGGACCTTCATACCCACTAGAATATTTCTTGAGCAAATGAGGAACCCTGCCATGTATATAATGTATGAACATTCGACCGACAAACTTCGGCGGGAAGTTGATCACGAAAAAGAAGTTGAACCCATGTCGTTTCATTTTTGCTGCTGTTCATCGCTCCCCTTGCTATATTTTGCTCGCGAGAGCGTTCATCGCTCCCCTTGCTGTATTTTGCTAGCGAGAGCGAAGGAATGTTTGAATGACCAGGTGTGCGATAATCCAAGAAGCACTTAAATTTACTAAGGCATGCCACCACGTATATCACTACGTGCCACCATGATAAGCCTACCGCAACTTGCACCCTCATGACCTACAGCAGATTGAAATCCTGCGGTTATCTGAAAGCATGTTCTCGTTCAATTCATTAACCTCTCTCGGTGTGAAGAAGGGTGTGGGGACCCTTCCACATCGGGCAAGCGGCACTATTTAAGCTGTAACGAGCCTCCGAGCCAACAATTTTGGGCGAAGACTAGCGAAACGACGAGCCAGCAGAGCGTTGAGTGGCGGCGAGAGTGACCAGGTGGAGTGAAGTCCGCGGACTGCGAGCATCGCTACAGTGAAGAGTGAGACTGACGAGCGGGACTATTGAACTGGATGCGTGAGTGTAAGACATCTGGAATGGCGGCAATGGACGTACTGAACATGTGTAAATAATAAGTACTGAATTAAGTGAGTACAGCCACTATAGATACCTTGGGAAGGACTTTAATTTGTTGGAAATAATAGCTGTGTTAATAAATTAAAATCATATTAGAGTTTTTTATTTTTGTTAATACTATCATCCCCTACGAACTCGGAGACGCCCCACTGGTGTCTTGTAACAACATAAACGACCTATGGTGTAAAGTGACTTCTAAGAGGGTGGTACACATTTGTGAAGCTGGACCTGAAGCACTAGTTTATTACGTTGTCACTCTTATTTACTGTGCGACAAATTCAAGTGTAGTCCTGGGCGGAGATGGTAAGAGCGCCCTGTGAAGTGCGGAAGGGGTATCGGTAAGCAAGCGGTGATGCCCTTCCCGTACACTCCGTTCAAAATGCAAGAGACCGTCAGTACCGGCCGGGTAAGACGCATGGTTTACTTTAAGACAAAATGACAGTATATACATTATTGTCGAATATAACATATAGGAACCACTTTATTTCTTGATTAATAACCGTTATTGTATAACAGTGCTAGAAACATATAATCGGTTCCTCCACTCCAGAAATGTTGCCATCATAGGTGCGGTTTTCTTTTGTAACGTCACTTGTGCTGTGACTGTAGCTACCGCTCCTGCTACTGATGCTAGTACTACTTTGTAGCTTCAACATAACTTGAGGAATCTCCTCCTCCATGAGCCCGTCATTTACCTAGGATACATAGTTGGGGGTTTGTTCTCATACACGCTATGATATGGAGCATTATCAAGAACAATAATGATTGGAGATGAAATGTTGGGAAGTAGCTATGCTGTACACCATTTCATGAAAGTGCAGCTATTAATTTCAATATGGTATTCTCCTCTTTTAGTGCTGGCTTTAAAAATTAACTTGGTTTCCTCGATGAAACCACTTTCACTATTTGTGTGAACAATAATCCATCGTTGGCCTAGATGGTTGTTTTTAAATACTCTTGCTAAGTTATCTCACTGGCAACACTTGTTTAGAATTTAATTAGGATAGTTCTATATCTTATCAAGGTATATTACAGGTAATTTACTTTTACCTTGGCTGTCCATTTCCTTTATAGCTAGTAGGTATTTCGTTCGGCATGCGACGATCTCGTTTCTTTTCATTAAGAATAACTGCTTATTTTTACAATTTTTTGAACTTGAAACCTATTGCCTTGATTAATTTTCACAAAGTTTCCCTAGTACCTCTGAAAATAATTTATTTTGTAAACACAGCCCGCAAGTTCTTTTTTTTTAGGGTGGGTATAGTTTTTTCATTACGTAAAACTCTTGCAATTTTCTTCGCACCACTTCAGCATCAAACAAATAGAACTGGCTGTTGATTTAGCAATTTATTGCAAGTCACATTACGACATACAATGACGGCAATACTTATAACTTGCGGGTAAATGAGCGTTACACGAAACTGGATGGAAAATAATACACGTTGCCACAACAGTTGACACCACTTTACAACTGACGTGACTGTATGCAAAGGTTGTAGATAAGGCCGCTTGCTCGCTATTGGCTGGAAGCAGACAAGGCAAACGGCAGTGCAGGTAGGGTTCGTATGTGTGAGAGAGGAGAACGTTTGTTCACTTTTTTTTCCGGGGCTTTACTAAGTTTGTCGAGCTGTACCTCTCTCTGAAATCTTTCCCTCCCTTTGATAGCGGCAACAGTGTGTTATTATGTGTTTTGCGTATTGCCCACCTGTCAGGTATTGATAAGTATTGATTTTAATTTAAAATAAGAATTATTATAAATCAGCGAAATATAGGAGATTTACAGACAATTTTTTTATATTGTGATATACGTATTAATAATCCATCATTTAAATCCAAAATATGCTACCGCGTCGTGGAGGTTAGTTAGAAATAAGGGCAGTAAAGGCCGTTCACGATAAAATGAGCACTTTCAAAGCCCTAGTTACTTTTTCTTTCCACCAATTTATATCCTTCGAACACTTATTAATGTATACCCTGCCATGTGAGTAATAAACACAGTGTATACATTTACCATACCCAAAAACAAGAGTCCGAGGCCATAATGAAAAGTGTTTATTGGCTATATGTCTGACGAAACAGTTTCAAAAAGTGCTCACTCTACCGTGAACGGCCTATAATTAGGATTCTTTATATGAAATAATTTGATGACAACGATAAGTGTTGCGGTGTTTGCAGATCTTCATTCATTTACCCCTTTATCAGGCACTAAATGTTCCATATTAAATATTTCCCCCGATATTTGCGATCAAATAGTGATTCAGGTCCAGTTTCAAAGATGAATACCGCCCTTAGAATTTAAACTAATATGTTTTCAATCTTTTTCGTGATTAACCAACAGCCGAAGTTTGTCTGTGGAATTAAGATACACCTAGTACATGTGGGAAAATACTTTACCATACTTGCTTTTTCACTATATGTATTTACAGATGTGGTATAATTATGAATTATTTCTAACAACGTATAACATTTAAAACCATCGAATACACAGTAATGAATAACGCGAAAGAAGGTATAAAACTTTATCCAGCACTGATACATTAGAAGTAATGACTGAAATCAATACCTTATATTTTGCCTCAGGTGTATACCCACAGAAGATTATATTGTTGTGCAATGGAAGATTCTTGTGGAAAACTCCGGAAGATATACTGGAAGAGGAAAAAAGATTTGGAGCGAGAGCGATTTATGCTGATATTGCACATGACAAAACACGATTTCTCGCTTCTCTGAACTAATTTTTTACTAAAGAATTTTGTTTTCCTAAACGAAATAAAATGTAAGACTATTTCTGCTATCTTTATCCGAATATAGTTTTGTGCAAGTACAAGCTGGGACTTCCAAACAGAAAATATTGCATAATCAACAAGTGAAAACAAAATCATTACTACACTACGTTGAATAAATTTATATTTATTAATAATTCAATTTCTGTAAAAGTTGTTTGCTATGCTTCTTGAGTAATATTCTTCAAGTATCAAATACTAACGTTACATTTAAGTTTCATATTTCTCCTTAGGTCATTATTTAAAATCATATATAAGTTAGTACATAGTAGAGGTGGGTCACAGAGTATCAACCTGCTACTTTGTATCTGATAGACACTCGTATCACGTACTGTAAATATGTACACTGCCGAAGTATAAGAAACATTTAGTATCAGTTAAACATTAGCCGCCCGTATGTCTTATGTAATTCCGACATAACAAAATTTTACTTGTATTTAAAATGTGAGGGTAACTAGTTAAGGTGATTCCCCAATGCCTTGGTTTAGATTTGGGGACTTCACAGTTAGATGATTTAGATTTTTTTTAAGGGGATAATTTATAACTAAGTTTTCGTTGACACGATTTACATAGCAAGTTCATCATCCTCACTGCAACATCTTCGCGCAAATAAAGTCTTTTATAATGATCTTGTTCTTATCCATAATTTATTTCACTGTGAAATATAACACACAGTACACCAACTCAAAACACGTACTTGATAACGCGCGTAGTTGACACACGCATAGACTAAAGATGAGGTAGACCTCTTATTCGTCTTCTGCTCATGTACCCAACTTTGACCTACCCCAAAAGAACACAACTGTCAAAGTCACATGGTCAACAATGATGAATATGTTTGTTTATATATTAATATTTAAACGACAGGCACTATTATATGAATTAAAATACTTTGACCAGTTTGAATTAAATCAAACTGCATTACAAACTGGCCAGATGAAGTATACATACACCTGAGAGCATTTGATTACAAATAAGTTTTCTAACCTAAAATCCAAACCATGCCGTTTTCGCTAGAGGGACTGGCAGAATAGCAGCTCAATGTTGGGACACGGAGATTGGTTGTGCGCAGCCAGTGAGATCAGCCTACCTCATCTTTAGTCTATGGATACGCGCCTACCTGATACTGTGTATCTGATACACGCCCGCTACTCGAGACACTGGCGAAGAAGCGACGCAATCTGCAAGCCCGGGATTTCCTGTAACTTACACAGAATGTATCGGATACTTCGTATCAGATACAGGCCTGTAACTCTTATAAATTTGGAGCAGGTACAGAAAGTAACTGTAACAACACATATGAAATATATAGAAGTAATTAAGATGCCTCTGCCATCACCTCGAATATGCGTCAGAATGAAAGGGTATAGCGGCGAATTCCCCCCTCCCACTAAACAAAATCCTTTACAGTTGGTGTCGGAGAGCAGCAGGTTTAAGCAAAAATTGTGCAGCGTTCTACAGGTGATTTTCGCGGCCAGTAACACTAGACGATCTTGATTCAAATCATATTCATATTTTTTTTTTATTCACATGGAATAAGATGCATTGAACACATGGGTAAATTACAATAGTGTGAACACTAAATAAATGTTTCCAAATTACTTCAGCTTACCTTCGGAAAACAATCCCAGTTATTTGTGTGTCCTACGATAGCCGTAAGACCCATATAGGATAACAGATATGTAAATAGCTCGGTTTCCCTAGCTTTACAGTAAAATACAAACCATAGTAAGAGTAACGCTACAGAACAGTCACTACCAGCTGGTTTCCAACGTATGATACACGTCACGTGCCATGCGAGATTGTCAATTTGGCCTTTAAAAGTAGGCCTGATATTAAATTATTACGTTTATTGAACCTTTAAATTAAGTCTGGTGTTTGAAATGTTTACGCAAAAGTGTGGATAGTTTATAGATAAGATAGACACCACAGCACAACTGACTAAGGCGACCTGGAAAATTCAATAATTACGTGCCGATTCACATCAATTCTTCGTTTAGCAAACGACAGATCACATATTCTTTCAGGAACACTACGCATCAGGGAGGGGAAAAAACCTAGAGATATATAAGAAAGAATATTTACATAATTCGTCACTTCTTGCGTCGACGCCATACATTAGACAAAATATTCGTCCCAACTTTGGTTTTAACGCTGACATAAACATTTAATTTCGGTTACAAGTTCACACAGGTTATTTAAAACAATTAATGTCAATGGGTTTTTAGAAAACCAGTTGATAGTTTAGAATTTTTGATTTATAAACATGTACTGTATAAGGCTTTCTCTTCACATCTGTTGTAAATTTCATCCACATCGCCGGTAGCTAAATGAAAATAAATTCGTGTTTTAACGCCTCGGCACCTTTATCACTTACACCTTCGTGCCCATAATCTTTATAAAAAAAAAAAAAAAAAAAACCCAGTCAACCGTGGTAACTCACAAGAAATAATTCCGTACGGAGTTAAAATCAGTGTGACACAATCAGAATCGAAATGATACACGACAGCGTGCAAGAAACATTGCAGATAGAAGCATCTCTTATTGTAGTGAATTTTTTTTATATATTATAATATGATTCTACATCAGAAGTTAATGCACTAATATTGCACAGAAAACTGGAGAAAAAATTGGTACATGCCATTCCGTTTCGTAAAATAAAGTAGAAAAATCTTTACAACATGATAATTTTTACTAACAAAAAATTCTTTAAAAAATTATCTCTTAGCCGTGTTCAAACTGGTTCCCATTTATTAATTTTTTTAAAATTATGTACACGACTTTGTACTGTTATCAGATAAACGTGAAAACATAGGTTTTAAAATAAAAATATAGGTCTTATTAAACAAACCATATTTAAATGCAAACAACTTATAGGTACAATTGTTTTACTCTGAATTCAGGACTGTTTTACTATTAAAATCAGTAAAATAAATAATTGTTAGTAAAGGCTATTCACGATAAAATGAGCACCTTTGAAATCAACCTATGAAAAATATTACTGCATCTGTCTGCATATATTTTAACGGGCGTATGAGTTGCATGTGCCCAGTAAAGTTGGTAAAGAAGGAGGGAAAGTAGTCCCATATCTTAACGTCAAATAAAAAGTGTTAGTAACCATTTATAATTACTTTAATTATTTCTTTCGCTCTATTTTGTTTCTAATGCGCCGAAGTGTGAAAATGTGCAGATTCGTGCAATTTTCCTTTTCTAATAATTTTACAGTATCACTTGAACGACGATTGAATAAAGTGACGAGGCCCATGGCAACGTTAATTTTACATAAGGCGAAAGAGTACACGATGTGTATACAAATAGAACTTAAACATGGCTTTCAGAAGTGCTCATTTTACTGTGAACAGCATATACTTCAGTTGTTTGCTAAACAATAATTTTGTAAATAATAAAATAAAAAAGAAATTCATGAATGTTTCAATGTACTGTTTTGTCAGATAATCAGTTTGAATGTCAAACACGTGTAACATTTCTAGCCAGCAAAAGTAATACAGCTGTCATCTGGTAATTTTTATTTCATTTCGTAAGCTTTAAGGTTGACGAAACACAAAACGCAAATCAAAAAAAGAAGTTACGAATTTCGCAGTTAAAACTGGTTATGTGGCAATTAGTGCACAGCGTTTGGCTTCTGACGAATACACGTACGTTTTCTGGGACAGGATCGTGCCAGAGGCACGCTGCAACTCATTGCCGCCGACGTAGTGGGCAGAACCAGGGCGCTATAAAGAGTAGCTGCTTTGGCAAGAACCATGATTCTAGCAGACATTATGAAGTAGACCTTAGTTCATGTAAGGTTAGTTCTCCTCAGATTAGGAAGATAAATTTTAAAAGTTCGGCAACCAAAAACATTTTCGCCACTAAGTAAGCGCTAGTGTCGCATGTGCACCACATTTCTCTCTATTTTCTACGTTAGAAAACGGGATAATTGCAATAAACCTAAATCAAATATAAAATAACTTCGTAACTAGGTAAAAGCTTTCTCTTTTATTATTCACGTAGATTGAAACTTTATTTAAAAGTGACCTCTTTGAAACACTGCGCACCTAGTGGCGGGAATTTTCCCTATGCCAAATTATTCGATAAAAAAAAAACTCTTTGTTCCTAACCCAAATAAAATTAAGCTAAAATTATTGCGCAATTTCACTGAAATATCATTCTGCGAAGACGAAGCACAGCAAGTCAGGTTGGCCGAGCGGTCTAAGGCGCCAGATTTAAGCTCTGGTTCCCGAAGGGGAGCGTGGGTTCGAACCCCACACCTGACAATAAATTTTTTACCTAAGAATCTGATCTTCAAAAATTACTCTTTTTTCGTTGATAAACATAATTTCATTTCTTACTACGCAGTAACGTTGGGCTAGACAATTCGACATTCACAAGTGCAAATTCAGGGCGTGTACGAATTGACAGATTTTGTTATGAAAAATTACGTAATTTGTAATTTCAAATTTGTTTTTTTTTTTTTTTTAATGTGAACATTTACGAAAACACTAAATTACGAAACTGCCATGTATGTTTATTTTCTTCCGGAGTTGGCATATTAATTTAACCTTTAAAATTTACCTGATGTTGCATAATTAACTTAATTTGGAATAAATAATTGCGTTTATATCACAATTAGTGACTCAACTCATTAAAACAATTGTAACTTTGTTTACAGTTACCATCGTAAAACATTAATGTTTTGCTTAATATTTTCAGATAAAACAACATACATGTCGTTCACGGATGTTATGAAAGAACATTTATTTTGAACAATTATACTGCCCTAATTATTTTCTTGCTAAAATGTGTATGTGTTGTTACTACCGTTAAACAAGTGACTGTCGACAGCAGCTGAACTGAAATCTACCAAGTAGCAAATTAGTAAAAAACTAAATGATCAATTCGAACCATAGACTATTCGACCATGACTTCAGCTTTGTCCATTGGCATAGAGACACTTTTTCGCCAGCATTTTAAGGTACACCAAACACCATATTATCTCCTTCGTTGTTTACTGAATTCATTAACAGTGTTTTCAAGACTAGAGAACACCGCGCGAAACGACAACATGCACGTCAGAGGCCTCTATCCTCAAGACTCTGAACTTACTTGCACTCTTACACTATACAAGTCTCAGTGGGACTTTCAACGGTGATTGTCACCTTATTACGTAACAATAAATATAAAAGTGCGGAGCGTGTTGTCATGTGCCGTTATGCCGGAATCACATAACACCGACGCGAACAACACGACGGCCAACAGCCAATGAAATACAAGATAGATCGTCGTAAGCCCGACCGATTTTGTCGTCCGACCAGCAATTTTGGATTAGAAATGATTTATATTCTTCGTCGTGTCGTGCGGCACGACGCACAGAATGTACAACATTGCAAAATGAAATTGTATTGCAAGCTTTCCCTACAATAGTAAATACGCAGTTTAAAGGAAAAATAAATTGAAAATTACTGTATCTAATTCTTAAAAATAATAATTTTGCCTTTGTATGCATTAGCGATACCAATTTGTCACCATTATGTATTACAAATTCCCCTCTTGTTCTTCGCCTTTGAGACTAACGTGGCCTATCAGCGCCTTCTAAATAGTTAGGTTAAATGCCGAGAGCGTGGTGTCGGTCGTGCTGTAAATAAAAGTAGTCACAGTGAAATGTAACGTGGTTGCGTTTTTGGTCGTGTCGTGCTGTGTTGGTCGGGGCTATGTGATTCCGGCATTATACGTCAAACCTTTACTGACTGAAGCGATGTGTTGCGGTGCGATGAGTTGCGATGCAATGGGCTGCAACGAGCTATAGGCTTACTTGCTGTTTCACAATTGAGCGACGATCTGTCGGAGACGGATGCTGTTTCAGATGGTGCTATCTATTTCAAGGGTGGAATTTACCTCACGGATATAACAAAAGGTACGCGAGAAACATTGCCACTAAGTTTTAAGCGGGTAGAAAATAAACAAGGCAGTACGGACACGTTATGAGACGAAAACTAGCGAGAATGAGAGACATAATAAGACGAAGGAGAATTATTGTATTTTTAATAAACGATTATTATGGAATTGCCCATATGTATAAGAAGCCTTGTCTTCTATTTTGTACGTCCATAGAGCAACAAGAAAAATACGAATACAAAGACGGCGGCGGAAACACAATCGTCGTTCTCAAGACGTAAACAAATAGGCTTAGATGGTTTTATTCTCCTTAACTTCTTCTTCTTCTTCTCCGTCGCAGCCTATCGCCGACAATCGCAACACAACAATTCAGCGCAACGCACTCGGCTCCGACACGCTGCGACGGAATCTACTTCATCTGATTGGCTACAGTTCATCGCAACGCATCGCATCGCAGCGCATCGCTGTATTGCGTAACCATGCTCGGATTAGATTATACTATATTCTAATGATGATAATATAGGCATGAACGTGGTTGTGTCATATAATACAGTGTAAACTAGTGTTGTGATTGTATTGTACTCATCGCCACAGACCCACGTTTCTTGGTTTTCACAAACTTCTTTTCCGTGGAAACAATTATTTTGAAACCTAGTGATCCTCAGTTCTGATGATTATCTATGCCACGAAAGTAGTTCTGAATAAACAAGGAAACAAATTTATTAAATTGAAAAATATCGAGACAGCTTTCGAATTCAGTACAAGAACAATAAATTGGAGTAGAACAAGTGTTTATTTTGTATTTATGATTCAGGTTTCCTGAAGGCCCAGAAGCTTTCGCAAGAGTACCGAGTTTAACTTAATATGATCCAGTTAGAATTACTAAAATAATCTCCGTGTAATCTGAAAGGCCATTCCACAATCGTGCAGATACGTCTGTTTAAGTCGTTCGACCGTGCTGTCAGTCCATGCAGATTACAGATCACGACGAGCCTTGTGTGCCATAATTGTGGTCGTCTGATCGATGCAGTTCGAAAAAACATGTCGCCACTTTTGACGTGAATACCTCTTTAAATTTGCGACCATAGTGGAGGCAATCCCGAATATCCCATGATAACAATATCGGGGGATAGAGTTTGGCATTGCAGCTCCGAATCTATCGTCTACATTTTAAAATTCAAATACACCACTCGATCGCCTAAGGATAAAAAAGATGTGTTACGTTGAGAGTGGACTGTAAAGTATAACGTGTATAGATAGAATTGTATTTTGGGGGGGGGGGGGAGGCACAATGTTGAGTACGTTGTATAACTTTTGACTAGGAGAAGCTACGGCGCTCGTTTGAGTTTCAATCGACAGCACGCGTCAAGATCTATCTATTGCGTGTATAAAATCATTTGTGTGGCGCGGTTATGGTGTAATTGTATCAGTTTAATGCAAAAGAAAATTAAGAAAACTTAACACAATTTCGGCCTATACTCTTCAAAAAGCCAAGTCGAAATACAGAAATCGTATACGGTTGGACAGGGTATATCAAAAGCAATCCAGTGATACCCATAAAACCTCATATGATCGCGTGAAGCGATGCCGGGAACGTAAAATAAACATCAAGGCGTCCGAACGCGTGAACGTAGACGTATTCACGCAAAACAAACGGCCGTGTCCCCAACACAGGCAAACCCCATGTTTTGTTTACATTTGTATGTTAAAGTTTCCTGTCTGTTTTGACATTTATTCGCAGGATATTAAACTGCTTATTTATATTACGTAAAAATTACCTTAACCGTACTACATTACTTAGCAAACAGTCTAGCTCTTCACATCGAAACAACTAGACGAATAGAATCTATTAGCTATTAAATAGGTTATGTACGAACCGTAACTCTTTGCACGTTTTCTCGCTTCTGTGTATAAACAAAGCATCTCATTGGTCTCGGCTCCGATGACATCAGTTGTTGATGGTGCAGACCGTCCCGTCTGACCTTCAAAGATGAAGTTTGGCCATCTCCAGTCGGCCAGCATCTCACCTCACGTCTGCACCATCAGCATATGACGTCACAGGTCACGTGAACCAATCAAATGCTGTATCGGCGACAGTACAGATCAGACAGAGACAACTGCTCAGTTGTGGCATGCCCTTGAAGGTTGTTACGTTACATAATTTGTATTACGGTGTCACCGCGGTGGAACCATGGACTATTTAATTTGCAAAAATGACTAACCTTTACGTTACACGTGTACTACCCTTTTAAACAAGAAGTCACTTTCACAAGACATTACGAACACTTAAAAATTATACTGTAATTATAAATCATGTTAATTGTGCTCGTAGTGCATGTTTGGTTGGATCGGAAAAAAAAATGTGCTTCACTTATACCGTACTAAAATTAATATTAAATCAAACGTCAGTCGAGAGACTCAGTACGAAGGAAATAATGAAACCTTAAGGCGAAATCAATGGAAATACTGACAGGGTTCACTAGAGATTTTCTCATTTTTCACGTAGCGCCATACCGGAGTGGCATATTCAAAAACAGAACAGTTCAAACTGCTCCAAATAAGCGAATTTGACTGATGATCTGCTCAGACTTCGCCACTTGAATCAGTTACATTCTACTGATCAATCTAGTTTCTGGTATTCAGTAATTCAAAGTGATTTATACTGATTCCTATAGACTCTTCAAGGTAAAATAAGCACTTCTGAAAAACCTACTTAAGATATACTTGTATAAACGGTGTGTACTCTTCGGCCTTATGTAAAATTAACATTGCCATGGGACTCATCACTTTATTCATGCGTCAATCAAGTGAAACTGTGAAATTATTATAAAAGTAAACATTTTATAATCTGCTAATTATTACACACTGATGCTTAAAAAATCAAACATAGAACATAAAATGTAAGAAAAAATTTAAATTATCAGAAACGGTTACCTAACACTTTTTATTCAACGTTGACATATGGAATACTTCCCATCAATCGTTACCAACTTTACCGGGCGCATGTCACTCAGTGTGCTCATTAAAATATATGCAGGCAGGGGCAGCGAAATTTTTCTAAGGTTGATTTCAAAAGTGCTCACTTTATCATGAACAGACTTTAGTTAACTGCATTGTCCTGACAGTAAAACCTCGATTAATTCCACTGATTCACCAGTATACTGAAGATTAAGATAAATAATTAAATTGACTGACGTTACTGACTCAGATTTATTTAGTGTGAATGTAACACTAGCATATTTTAGAGTAACCTGCATATACGGAGTACTCTCACCTAGTTTCATATATGTAGGAAGAGCCACGGTGGCTGAGCGGTTAGTCTGCTCGTCCTCCACCACGGTGAGCCGGGCTCAATCCCCAGCCGGGTCACTTCGGATTTTCGCAAGTATAGTGATCAGTGACAGCAAGGATATTGGAGCTACTGACAGCTCAGAAAATTAATCATAGGCTTAACTGATATGATATGCTAGTAAGCAAGTCAGAGGATTTTTATGCTAGTAGTAGATCCTGCCAAGTGATTTGTCGCAGAGTCTTGAGTATTGGGAAGACGGTCTACAGTGTTAATTGTTATGTTAATATTAGTATTAATTTAAGTATATTGTTACGCATAATATTCACCGCACCCTTACGTTTACTCGCCAAACTTGTAGTCTGAGATCCTACTAAGATATTAAGAAGTCCTAATTTTACATTCGCCATGAAAGAAGAATGTTGCTATTAACACTTTATATAACCTGTTATGTACACTGTGTGATACCACAGAGGTCCATATAAGATGTGAATTGGATAAGTTGTCTACTCATAAATTTAAGACCACTGCGGAGTTTCAATCAATTATCTTCAATATTATTCATGAACAAACGAACGAAGAAGCCAATGGAATTAATTATATAGAAGAGGAAAGATTCCTTATGTGACCGTCCTGTCTTATGCTGATTTTAAGTACACCAATCTCTTGCAATAGGAATCGCTTGAAGAATTTTACTTATGGTTTGTTGCATATATTTCTGATTTAACGATATAGAGAAACATAAAGTTGCCTGCTGATGTGAGAAAAGTTGTGAGAGATAAATTATATTATCTCCTGAGCATACTTCTGCGAACTACCTCAGTTATACTTACGTCGAACCCTATTATTTTCTCAATGTTATTTGTCATGTATATTTGTTTGTTTCATCGTTTGTTATATTTTGTATAGTTTAGCCTGTGGAGCAGTGCACCTGCCAGTACAATGTGAAGAATTCATAACAAATATTACAGACACCATAAAAATTGTCAGAAAAGCGTGATGAAAGATGTATTTGAAAGAAGAATATATGTATTTTGCAATATTATAAAATATTTTAATAATTCTATTTTTTGATGTAAAAAATTCATCGATGACTAGAGCCCGCATTTTTTTTTTTTTAATATTTATTTACCAAATTTAAGCACATTTCCATTTTGGTTGCTTCGGAAAGCAGAATATACAAAACAATCTTCTTCAAGAAAGATAGTCATAATATTTACTATGATCATGTGTAATCAAATCAAAGTAGTAATGTATCATATCAAATTTTGATTAACTTAATTTACATCAGTTTCAGTAAAAAATGTTTTTGACAAACGGATTCACATAAAATCAATTATAAAATTTATTTCTTACTTTAGTAATACAATTTTCTTACACACAATCATAGGCAATATTATGACGATATTTCACGACGAAGATTTTCTTGTAACTTCTGCTTTCTGAAGCATCCAGAATGGAAATATGCTGAAATTTGGTTAAAAATACAGACTATTACTATCGATTTTTTTCATTTAAAAATTATATTTTAGTAAAATATTTTATAATGTTGCGAAATGTATACATTATTTTATATACAGCATAAATCGCAGTTTTCTGACAAAATTTATGGCATCTACTACATATATTATAAGTTCTTCACATTGTACAGTTAGTTGCATTGCTGCATAGGCAGTTACTTAACTTCAACCAATACATAATAATTACAAAATTATAGCAATTAACATTAAATTATTATCCAACTATTTAAGATACAAAGCTTGAACTCTGGAAATGATACTCCGTCTACAAAGTCAGAATCGTACCTTTGGCACTCCAAACAATAATACACTATTCTATGGGCGTGCGTTTTGCACTAACAAACCGATACTTTGAATAGTTAGAAGATGGGTTTGGTAGGTTTTGGCGCAATAGACTGTAGGCTGCGGTTCCAGCGGCTCTAGTGTCGCCTTCTTGTTTCCGGCGGCCATCTTCTTTCCGCCATTTTGTTGCCGGCGGCCATATTTATATCCAATATGCCGTCATCTTGTTTTCGACCACCATTTTTGTAGCCAGTATGTCATGTTTTAGTGCTTTATCATTCCACCTTGATTTTCCTGCTCTATCATTCCATCTTATTTTTTCTGGTTCTGTCATTTCGTCTTGTTTTTCCTGCTCTATCATTCCATGGGTTCTCTCTAAGTGCTCCCATTTTCATTTTTCTCTTGCATTCTTTCCTTTATCTCTTTATTCTCTTTCGCCCATTTTCTTTCTCTCTTGCATTCTTTCATTTATCTCTTTCTTCTATTTCTCCCATTTTCTTTCTCTCGTGCATTCTTTCCTTTGTCTCTTTCTACCTTTTTCTTTCTCTCTTTCCTTTTCTCTCTTGTCACCTTCTTCATCTGCACTGCCTGTAAGAGGCAAGAGGCCCAAGCTGGTCCGCCATCTTGTTTGCAATAGTTCCTTCATTGTCTGACAGATAGGAGTGCTGGTTCGCCGCCATATTTGATTCCTTCATCGCCCACCAGGGAGGCATGCTGGTCCACCATATTGTTTGCAGTACTTCGTTCATCACCTGGTAGGAGGGGTTGGTGTGTCTGCAATGTTGTTGTTTCCTTAATCGCCTGCTAAGAGGCACTGGTGTGCATCCGCCATCTTGTTTGCAGTAGTTTTAGGTCAACGAGTGACAACCAGGGACACTGTTATTTATTTTTTTCGCAGAGTTCAAAAAATTCTTGAGGAGAGTTACAGCTTCGAACTGCCAGACCTGGCAATCACTAACATGGTACTACGCTCTAGCCAATTGAGATATCGGGACATGTGTTAGCACAAAAGGTTTAAAATAAGTGATAGGATTGTGAGTACATGCAGGGGACGAAAGAATATAAATATTTTATATAAGTTTTTGGCAATCAGTGAGAACAAGATTTACAAATTTTTTTATTTACTTTTTTATTTAAATGTATTTTTTTCATTATAGACATTTATTGTGTATGCTGGTCATCCATTCTCCCCTGCTACAACACCCCTCTTTGTCTCCCCCTCCTTACAACTTATACCTATTTTCCCATTAGCTAGTTTGTCGATTCGCTGCGATACTAACTGCAGTGGGTGCGGTGCAAACTGCGGTGCTGCGGAGATTAATGCGGTGCTAACTGTTGTGTTAACTGTTGTCTAACTGTGGTTGCCGCAGTGCTAACTGCACAGTGTGCAGCTAACTGTGGTGCTAACTGTGATGCTAACTGCAGTGCTAACTGTGGTGTGTGGTGCTAATTGCGATGCTAACTGCAGAGCAATGTATCAAACATCATGTGTACAAACTCGCATTTTCAAGGATAATTAAATTATGTCTCAACCATCGATTAGTTAAAGTGTATTTTTATAAAAAATATATAATGAATTTAATAAATATATAATTTTAAATTTCTACAATGTCAAGACATAAGTGTGTGGAGCGACATATCTACACACTCGTATTTTCCAGAAGGATTCGATTAGGGTATCCCAACAGCGAAATAGTCAAGGCATAATTTTATTAAATTAAAATTATATATGACATTTCATACAATTTTTTAACTTAAATAAACAAGTGTATCGAGTGATGTGTCTACAGTTTCGTATTTTTTAGACTTATAAAAATGTGCCATCAAAAATTATGATTATGTGACTATGGCAAGTACAATATTTGGTTTTATGATTATATAAAAGTATTTGTAAATATACCAAATGTCATATATTTTCGGACTTGCGTTTTTAAAACGAATGCTAATGTAACATTATGAACTTTCATTATTCACACCTTTTCACTGTCATATTGAATTTAGTAAGCACAGGACCGTTTAAAAAAAAAATTATTATGGAACTAACCCGAGCATCAAATACACCACAGCAGATACCTTACCACAGGGCCATGTTTTTAAAATAAGTCTGTCTATATCTGACCCCCATGAACTTATAAACAGAGTAATTTTGAATTTCCGAAATGTTGAAGCTATAGTCGTCAAATTCATATCATATACATTGCTCCCGATACCAATCATGGTGGTAAGGCCAATTATGCCGTAAGCCCTCTTATAATCATAGTAAGTCATAATTTACAAAATGCCGAAGCTATAGTCATTAAATTCATATCATAGGCATCGCCCTCGATCTCAATGAGAGTTGTAGGGAAATTATGCCTTAAGCCCTTTTATAAGCATAATTAGTCATAATTTCCGAACTTTTGAATCTATAGTGATCAAAATCGTATTATAGGCATCATCCCTAATGTTGATGATAGTGGTACAATTATGCATTACACCCTTTTATTAAGCATAGTTAGTATTAATTTCCAACCATTGAAGCTATAGTCATCAAATTCATATCATAGGCATCGCACCCAATATCGATTAGAGTGGTAGGGTAAATTATACTTTAAGTGTTTGACATGTGTCACATATCTCTCCATAAGACCATTTGTTCAGCTGAGAACTCAACAACACCACAACTGGAGTTCGCACTCTAACACACATGCAGCAGGGTAAGGCGAGGTTGTAGTGCGCGTGAAAAGTGCAAGTGTAATTCAGGACACATCACTACAGCACAACAGGTGCCTACCCCGGCCGACTGGCCAAAACTCCGCTCCATGGAGGGATACACATGAAAATAGAGCATGAATGGCCATTCATGGTGGTAATTATACCACCAAAATTCACTGTATCAGTATGGCATGTAACCAACCCATACATTACTGTATAATACACGACATGCAATAATACTAGATAAATTTCAACACCTGAGAGGCAGAGGTCTTGTGGGTGGAATGTGATGTCCTCGCATTACACCACATGCCTCCGCCAGTGCTACCCCCATCATCAATGCATCAGCTGACCTGCGATCTAGCACTGCGCTGGTCATCACCCCCTAACGGCGCGTGCTGAGAGGATAGCTGTGTGAGGGGAGGGCGCTCCGTCTCCTCCAACACCGCGCAGCCACGATTCGGATATCCCATGCCATGCACGTGGGTCTGTATACAAACATACATTGCTGGCCGGATCGCCGACAGCACACTGGCACTGTAGTGCCCCGAGTGTTTGCGCCCAATATCCCGGGACTTCATAGCTAGGTATGAAAGAAGCAATACCAACTGTCAGTGCCGCCGATAGTCCAGCCCAACAACCGACCGCATCGCGATCAACAACGAAATGATGATAGAGAATGAAATTTCAGAACATAACTTAACAATTTCACTGCACTTAAAAGTGGAGCAAACCTACTTTCCTAATTATTGCATACCAAAGTGTTGCAGTAACTTGTTATGCAGTGGACATGGCATCAGCAAGTAACAGTGACCAGCATTTTAAGACAACCACCACCGTGAGTGTCTAAATGCAGGGGAACTTAACACCACAGCTGGACTTACATTCTCCTGTTTGGGGTGTAGTACAATAACAGATAAGAAGTGCGCAAATCGTACGCAAAATGCATTGACCGTGGAGGAACCGCAAGTGAACTTAGTAAACACAACGGAACATTTGAACAGTGGAACACAAATAATGGCAAATTACAGTGAAAACACAATCATCGCACGAAATGGGATCAGCACAGCAAGTGCAATTACATCAGGTCCGGGACTGGAGTGGCACGGATGTCTGGAAACCATCTAGCATGGAACGCAGTCGCCCCACGCCCACTCGGCGCACGTGGCTAATGTAAACAAGGCAACACCACCCACAAAATCCGCACCCCAGATGCCAACCTTGACCAACACACCTCTCCCATTTCTGCCATTAACTCACTACTATCCACCGGTACCCAGTGTGTTTCCTACACCAGTGTACACAGCAATGTTACCAATCATTTCCATGCCATTTCCAAATTTTTCGCAAGTGACACCATACCAGCCCAGCTACATGGGAGTGATGTCACCAAACCAGACACCGGCAGAAAATATAATACGAAGCGGAATCACAGAGCTTGAACAAACAAATCCACCGCCAAGACCGACCACATCCAAAATACCAGCATAATTCCAGACATTACCAACTTTCGCGGGAACTCCGGCAGAGTAACCCACGGTATTTCTGGACGACTGTATGTCACGTCTTACGAGGTATGGTATTAGCAAGGAGGAATGGGCAAGCTGTGTCAGAGCGCAACTCCAAAGGGAAGCCCGCTCTTGGTGGCATTCCCTAAACCTCGATGGGCTCCAGTTGGAGGAGTTTCAGCGCTCGTTTCACTGCCGTTTCAAAGGTGCGTTTACATAATTGTAGGCTCAAAGCAATCTCACATTAGAAGGACAGCAGCATGAAGAATTATTGACCACATTTATTACCAGGAAAAGTAATTTCATCCGGCGTTTACACCCATATTTGCCTGAAAGGGAGGTACTGGAAGTAGTAACAGAAACCGCCACACCCGAATTTCGAGCGTAATCATCCTAGAACGCACACGCGGGCAACCGCGTCGCGATTCGAGTGCCGTAATATAGCGGCACGAGCCACGAGACGGAACTGGATGTGGACATATCAACACAATGAACCACAACAATCACGCTAGTCTAAAGGACACGAACTGCAGAAAGTGTTTAAACAGGACACAAGGTCCAGCAGTGCACTGGGGTCAAGTGGTCAGAAACCACCTGACAAAAGCGCGACGAGCAATGCAGGCAGTGTAAACCGGGTGTGGAATTCAAACCAACCACCGAAATGACCTTGTCGATATTGCCCATCTGAGCATTATCTTTGGAATAACCAATACCCCAACAATCCCCACTTGGATCGATTGAAGGAAGCTGCCGAAAAGAAACAGGGAAACGGATTGCAGGGGTGAAGGGGTTGGACACTCCTGACACACGCCCACACCACAACAGAACCCGGAATTAACACCACAACAATCACTCATACAGCAGGTCAGTAGTAGCCAAGCCCAGTTCATATGCATGGTGGTCGCAATCAACGGTCAGTTGTGCCATGCACTTGTAGATAATGCAGCATCGCATAATTTTGTACGCCTCAGTTTTGTGAACGAGTGAGGTGTAACACCTACAAATCATGTCATCTGGTTGGCTACGAACGAACACTACAGTATAGCAATAGTGCAAGCCACAGTTTAAGATAAAGAACGTGATATTGAAACTATCACTTCTGTTATTGTAACACCAAAAATCAGGAAAGATGCAATTCTAGGAATACCGTGGCTTTCAGAACAAAATACGATAGTAGAACCAGCGGCCCGTCGTATCAATTTTGACACAAAAGAGAGACATGCCATATATAATCTGAACTGCTGTCCGACAGGTAGTCTACCCGAGGTACAGCTAGGGGACTTCGATAGTCAGATTCCGCCAGAACACCAGGCAGCGTTTCAATGCATTCTGATCGAACACAGAGATTTGTTTCCGAAGCATGACACTTTAAAATGCTTTACAGTTGCAGAGCATAAAATACCATTAACTGAGGAACGGCCAATCCGTACAAACCAACGCGGATACTTACCACACCGAGCAAGCATAATAAAGAAGCAGATTTAAGAAATGCTGAATGATGAAGTAATTGAGTCATTGAATAGCCCATACATTTCCGCAATTATACTAGCTCCAAAAGAAGATGGGAGTTGAAGATTGTGCGTGAACGTTCGACCATTAAATCAAATTATATGTAGTTAGCTCCCACCCTACATTAGCATTAAGGACGTATTAATTTCATTAGGGCAAGTGAAAGTTTGGACAACCCTAGACTTAAAAAAGTGGATATTGGCAGGTGCCCATGAAGTTAGAAGAACGCAGAAAAACAGCATTTACTACACCAGATAGCTGACGATTTTAATTTAGTGCTATGTCATTCCGATTTAATTGTGCCCCGCTACCTTCCAGTCCATGAAGGTACGTGCGATAAATGGCATTATTGGAAAGTATGTGCTAACATATCTTGATGACATCATAATTTTATCGAACAGCTAGAAGAGCATGTACACCGCCTATCGGTCGTATTGGAAACGTTAGAATTAAATGGTCTGATGTGCAGTAGAGAAATGTTGTGTGGGCAAAACAAGTATTAACTTTCTAGAGCATTTAGTCAATCAGGAAGGAAACAAATCTAATCCAGAGCAATTAAAATTAAGTGACAGCTACCCACAGCCACGCACCATGAAACAGCTTATAAAAAATTTGGTTTGATAAATTGGATACATGAACACATAGAAAACTTTGCTGTGATTACCTCCCCATTCTCAGAATTTTTTCACCACAGAAAAGGTTCGATTGGACAGAATAAGCAGAAAACACATTTACTAGCATCAAACGCAAATTCCAGACATGTACAACACTCGTACATTACGACACTAGTTAACACCTGTATCTTCAAACGGATGCGAGTCAGGAAGTGAATCGGAGCCGTACTGTATCTGATCGACGACAACGGGGCGAGGCATGCGATGGATTTCGCTAGCACTAAGCTCGGGCAGACGGAGCGGAGCTACAACGTCAATGAGCGAGAATGTCTAGCAGACATGTGGGTCTTAAAGAAATACCGAGCTTACCTCGAATATCAGAGGTTCACGCTGCGAACTGATAATCGATGTTTGGCATGGTTGCATAGCAGAAGGAGGCGAGTAGCAAATTGATGAGGTGGGCATTACACTTGCAGGCATACGATTTTGTGTTTGAACATGTGCCCGGTAAGGAAAATTAATTAGTGGACGTATTATCACGCGCCCCTATAAATGACATGATTATACGGAACAAAGCAGAATGGGCGAAAATTCTACCGCCGGAAGCACGTGATCCCGTGACCGTAGTCTATTTAAAGCAGATAGATGCAAATGTAAATGAGAAATTAATCTGTGACTTGTACAGGGAAGTAACGCAGGCGCAACAAGTCTGTCCGTTCATGCAGGCCAAAACACAACAGTGCGCGCAGCATGAAGTGAGTGATGGTGCTTAGTTAACAGCAGGTTGGAAATGAGTTCAGCACAATAACCTGCGATATGGAGAGTGTATGTCCTCACGTGTGCGAGGGATCAGGTACTCGCCTATTCGCACAGTGGCAGTGTGGCAGGACACCTCGACGTTGAGCAGACCGTTAGGAATGTGCACAATCAATTTTTTTGGCCAGGCCTGAATAGGAGTGTGAGGCAGTACGTGCAGTGTCATAAGTGCAATATGTTTAAGTCATGCTGGACAGATGGAAAACAACAACAACGGCCACGTGTTCCCCGCAGGCCTTTAGAAACAGTACGCATTGATCTCATGGGATCGTATCCCAGAACAAAAGGGGGGAAACGGTTATTGTTTATTGTTACAGATACTTTCTCAAAGTGGACAGAAGCATACCCCGCAAGTAGAGCAAGGACAGACAATATTGTGTTTACATTGGAAGAACAGTTTTTCCCACAGTGGGATTTTACAAAGAATATTCTAACTGATAACGGTACACAGTTTACCAGGGAAAAGTGGAGGGACTTATGTACCCAGTGGGGGGTACACTATGTTAGAACAGCGATTCACCACCCTAGAGCGTATCCCATGGAGCACTGTAATCAGGAGATTGAGGCGCAGTTGTGTCTCCATGTGGGGGAGCAGCCCGCAACACGGACTTAACATCTGCCCTCCACCTCGTACACCCTCAAACGACACGTCAATGCGGCAACAGGCAAGTCACCTGCTGAGATTCTGTTGGGATGCAACCTACGACAACCGGGAGAAGCCAAGTGCCCACACTTCGAGGATAGTAGCGAATTACCCAACAGCGACGTGCAAAAACAGCAATGCCGTCAGCGCATAAGGGAAGTACGGGAACAGCATAGCAAGTACACCACAAAATGGCTGCAGGTCAGTACGAAACCACCGTTGGAACTGCAGGTGGGCAATAAGTGTATGTGAGAACGCACCCACAGTCAGCCGCATATAAGGAATTTTGTTTTGGTTTTGCAGCATGCTGGAGTGGCCCGCATTACATCCTTCAAAAGCATGGGCCAACAATGTACACAGTCCGCATGGGCGAGGAGGAAGGCAAAAGTGCATCGGGGACATCCGGCTCACCCCGGGTGCTGTCAACGATGAGGTCGATCCTAATGTCAATTGGTCCCACGACGGCGAAGGCCATGTCGAGTCCGCATCAGCACCTAGCGAGACAGGAGGTGTCACGGCACCTCAGGAGGAAGGATCCGCAGCAGATTCGCACATGCAGGACGAAGAAGGAGGTTCACTCGAGGCGACTATCGATGGTGACGTCGTCAACGAGCTCCCTAGAGGAAGCAATGAGAAGCGAAGTGCGCCAGTACTTCGAGAGGAGGACGTAGCAGCGAGAGAGAGAGAGAGAGAGAGAGAGAGAGAGAGAGAGAGAGAGTACACACGTGTTGCCCGGCATCACCGTGCCTAGCAGGCAGCACTTGACGACTCATCTGGACGAAATGGACGGCGCGGTGCCTACGAGCGCACACGTCATCGCATCGGCGCCAACATCAGCGCACACAGTAAGTGGAGGAGCAGCATCAACTGTTGTCACGACGCCTGACGTCGTGACGCCAGCTAGAGCAGAAGTAGGAGTGCATGAAAAACAGCCCGCATCAGGTGCCGAACTAGAGCACCCGGTTGCAGAGTCGACGGCGTCGGGGCAGTGACCAGGTCATTTCACCGCAGGCAAACTAAGTCAGAGTGTTTGTGCACGTAATGTAAGACAGGAGTCCAAGTAGCAAAATATAGTGCGCCCACAAGTGCAGATCTGATTGTGAACAAGCAGGCCACATGTGGCATCCACAGGCACTCAAGAAGCGGAATGCACCTGCAGATGCATGTGGCACACATGATGAATGATGACTGTGGTATGATGTGTTTATGCGTGGCCACATACGGATATTTAACTGTCAGCAGATGTCTGGCAAAACCAGAGTTCCTCATAAGTTAACCACAAGCGGGCCACTTCTGGATGTAGGTACTATCGGCTGATGTCTGGCAAACCAAGCGTTGTCCATAAGTCAACCACAAGCGGGTCGCTTCTTGATGAACTGTTGGCTGATGTCTGGGAAAACAAGGGTTGCCCGTATGTTAACCACAAGCAGGCCACTTCCAGCTTTCTGCTTCTTGTCTGCCATAAATAAACCACATGTCATTAGCCAACTGTTGGTAAGCCAATTGTGGCCCAATCATTGGCAACTTGTGGCCCAAATAAACGCAGCATGCCATGCATTTTCAAAACCAAAGAATAACTGTGTCTTACCCAAATAAACGTGGTGTATTTACCATATTCATATGTGTTATCTTGAGCTTTATTTCACAATTAGTAAATTTCTTTGGAGAAACCTGGAATCGAACTTACAAACCTTTCGTCTACAGTTAGGTTTGGTTAGGTTAAGTTGGGTTAGGTTGGATTAAGTTAGGTTAAATTAGGTTGGGTTAGCATAGCTTAGGTTAGAAAATAAATTGTACATTACATACAAAAATATTTACGAACCGTCTTTCAACCATCTGTAAGTGGGGATATTTAAAACACAAATAATAAATAAGCAATGCTCAGATATTTATGTTAGCAGGATAAATATTATAAGTTGTTTTTAAGTTAAAAATGACTAATTATAATACTTTAATAATTATAACACCAGATAACCTTCTGGATGACCAGACCTCAAATTCGGAATCGCTATTCCGTCTAAACGTCTATATAAAGCTCTTTCCTAATATTTATCCCTTGGACTGGCAGCAGCGATTGGAGGGGCCAAAGAGCATGGAAACCCAGAAGGTCCAGCCACATCAATGCACACTCTGGGTGAAGACTCCTCTAGAAATTGAGTTATGCTCATCGGGGAATTCAAACTATCTAATGAAATACTTGTCACATCTGGTTCATCTAAACGTTCACACTTAATTGTAGGCCTCCTTTCGCACTCCCAAAATGAACGATTGGCTTCTACTACAGGTACACGATTAAGAAACCAATCTTTGGTCGGTGGAGGATATTTGACACAAACCAGATCGGTATTTCTATGTCACTACAGTACCCAAGCCACCTTTAACTATGAGTCTTACCGACATTCCTTCTCACAATTTAAAACTGTCACAGTGATAAAGGCTGTTCACGATAAAGTGAGAACTTTCTAAATCAACCCTAGAAAAAAGTCACTGCCCTTACCTGCATATATTTTAACGGGTGCCCTGAGTGACATGCGCCCAATAAAGTCGGTAAATATGGATAGAAAAGTAGTTCCGTGTCTTAACGTCGAATAAAAAGTGTTAGGTAAGCATTTCTGATAGCTAGAATTATTTCGTTCGCTTTTTTTTTTGCACCGAAGTGTAAAAATGAGCAGATTAGTTAGATGTTTACTTTTTTAATAACTCAGAGTTTCACTTGACCGTCGTATGAATAAAGTGATGAGGTCCGTGCCAATATTAATCTTACATAAGGCGGCAGAATAAACAACGTGCATACAAGTAGATCTTAAGCAGGCCTTTCAAAAGTGCTCACTTTGCAGCCTATACCCTTGTTTGTACTCCTCAAGCACTTTCACATCATAATAGCGATCATTTAAATCTTGGAAGGCGAAATTCCCAATATCGGGATAAAAAATTCGTTCCCCATGCAGTGTCCTAATACCACAAGTAGTTTTGCCCACACTAGAGTGCATTCGTTAATATTTTTAATTATATTTATTAAATAACTATCCTAATAATTTTGTTGATATAGTGCAATTAATATTACTCATAAAAGCTACTATTGCTTAACAAATGCCCTTGTTATTTCGTTTCCTCCTAGATATAATACAGATTTTGTTTCCACTTAATCGAATCTAAGGAGAGGGACTGATACTGTTCCAATAATATCATCACAAGAAATGTTGCCAATTATAAAGGGCATAAATGAGCCTCCGAATTAAAGAACTCTTTCATTATTACCAAGAAAGTTAATTACATCTGTCCAATTGCAATACCTTTCCACAATTTAATAAATTCCCAATATTTTATGCATATTGCTGAAGACTTAAAAATCAGAACGAACTATAAAATACTAAAAATTACACAATGACCAATGGCCAAAAATCAGCATATTTAAAAGTTAACCAAACTATTATCTCTTCATACAACAAGTAATATTCACACTGACTATGTAGCCACTCAATGGTATTCTGTTGTAGGCCATGCATGTCACCATCATCAACTTCGAATTCATAGAGCATGTAACGAAGAATACATTAATGTAGTTGATTATAGCTACTTTTTTTGTCGCTTTCTCCTGGGGACAAGCCCTTGTTTTTGAGACAGGCGGTATCTTCCTTCGAGGTTGATGTACACGAAGTATAAACATGACAAGATAACGGCTGATATAAGAGTCTAAAATTAAGCGTGTAACTTTGTGTATTACATAGAACGTCAGATTTAGTCACTTATCTCATGAAAAAAACTACTGGGGTTTTGGGAGGACTCGCACAATATGCGAGGAAACTTCATGCAATCACGATTTCGTTCATAGAATTCTAAAGCTTGTGAAGTAGTACAGAAACATCTCTTGCATGTGAGGTTACAACGACCCCGAATTGTAAGAATGTTATATTTTGTTAATCGATTTTGTGTCAGTCGGGTATAGCAGTAGACGAACCACATCGTAGTTTTTGATACGAAACCGTTATTTATAAGGGTATAAATTAATATTCGTCTAATCAGAAGTAGTGTGCCTATTGTGAAAATTAAAAATACACAAATTTTGAGCCTTTTATAGCTACATAATATGATGATTATTAATCAGTTACTAATTTATTTAAAATTTTGTAAACAACGAAAGTAGTAAGAAAATGGGCATTCAGACAAGCGGCGGCCGTCTTGGATGACGTCACCCGTCAACCTCGTTCTCCATCATTCCAATTTGACGGTGGCCATTTTGGGAGCCATTATGTCATTATTTCCCTCGGAATTTCCCGTTTTCCCTAAAAAAAAAAAAGACATTCAAAATTTCCCCTTTTCCTAAAAAAGTGTCAGCAATTCCCTCCAAACCGGAAATTTTTTTTCGCAAAAAATTTATTTTTGTTCAATCTGGCGGAGCTTGTGCATGACTCTGCAACGTGGTCAATAATTCCTATTTTTTTTTTTTAGGAATAGGTGTAGGAGTTACCCTGTCATTAATGCTCTGTCATTCCATACTTGCACCATCAAGCTTGTCTGAAGAATGTTCGAGTTCATAACCCTGAGTTGTAGGGAAATGATGAGTCTGGCACAAGGGCATCGGACATAGGAGCGCAGGAGCAGGCCGGCCGCCATATTGTTACATCACCGTCCGCCATCTTGGATGTCATTGATCCTGACCGTGACTTTTGACCCGTGACATTGACCTTGATCCCGGTGACATCTGACCCCAAAAACCCAAAAAAAATTGCGAGAAAAATAATGAAACATTTCTTACAAAAAATTTATTAAAAAATCGTCTCAAAATAGAAAATGGTTAAAAAGTTTTAGAAAACTTTATTACTAAAATATTTATTAAAAATTGTTTTTAAATTTAAAAAATAGTTTAAAAAAGGTTTTGTTTACAAAATTTAATACAATTTTTTTAATTAAAAATTCTTTTACACCGGCGACCATTTTCTCTAACAATATCCCTTAGTTCCCTAAAAAATTCCCTTAAAATTTTTTATTAAAAAATTGTTTAAAAAATAACACATTGTTCAAAAAATTTATAACGAAACTTGTGTACATAACTGGAGGTATAGGCCATTCACGGTAAAGTGAGCACTATATGAAGGTGTTTCAACAGAATTTATAAATTTAATTGTCGCCTCGGACTTTTGGTTTTGGGTATAGTGAATGTATATACTGTGTTTATTATTCACATGGCGGGGTTTACATTAACAAGTGGTGGTAGGATATAAATATGTTGAAAGAAAAAAGTAACTAGGGCTTCAAAAGTGCTCACTTTATCGTGAGCGGCCTTTAATTAGTTACATTCACTCTACCGCCATATTTGTTTTTCGTTCGTCATTGGTTTATATATTTCTGTCTCTCTCACCTTCGCTCGATAGATTGGCGTTTAGACGGAAAACCTGTACCACACGCGCTCCATAAATTACTCACTTAGTTTGACCCGCCATCTTGTTTGTTTTTCGTTCGAAATTTGTTTTATATTTTGTCTCTCACTTTCGACTATTCATATCGGCTAATTAGTAAGTTCCCCTCCCCCCCAACATTCATAATTAGTCACTCCGTTCCATCCCTTGCTATATATTTAAGTGCCCAATTATCCCGCTAAAGATTCTCATTGGCTAATTAGTCGCATCCCTGCATGCCCTCCAATCAATGCGATTGGCTTTATAAGACATATCCCTGAGGGCCTCTGGGAAAAGTTGTACCTCGCTCTTAGAAATGTACGCATGTCGTCCGAGCGGTCATAAAATCCTTTCTTCCATCTTGGCATTCGGTAGGGTGCTTTTGCTTAGTGCCCTGGACAAATAGGACGAGTTGTATCTGCCGAAAGAGTTCCTGCTGACGTACGCACTGTGCGGAATTCCCACAGTATTCGTGTATTTGCCGACCGTACAGCTGGACGAAGACATAAGGGACTGCCTCCCGTGCAAGGAGTGTTTCGAGGGCAGCGCCACCGTAGTCCCGACATGCACCACCACAGGGGCTGGTGCAAGGCCCGCCGGGCAGCCCTAGCAGCGCTAGCCACAGTGCAAGTTTTCTACGCACAAACTGAACCTACAGAAGACGTCCCCACGACGGCCAGCCTCGTGCAAGGTTTCCACGCACAAGCTGTACGTACAGAAGACGTCCTCGCAAAGCCCACCCACCCTATGGAAGACTCCGTGCAAGTTTTCTACTGGCAACCCAGCGACCAGGAAGCAAGCCCAGAACACGAGTGAACAGTGTGAAATGACTTTGTAAAAAAAAATCCACGGTATCTGCGAAAAAAATGTTTTGCAACATCCAAGGGTTTCGCGCGATGGACTTGTTCACCATCAAGCAGATGCCATCTCGTACAGCGATGAGGACGAGCAAACCAAAGTTTTTACGTTTTTACCACCATATCAATGGGAACACCCCGACCAAACCACGCAACAGGCATATCGCTAACAGCTACAGATGCATGAACTTAGGATGGAGCGATGGAAATATTCCGTACGGGGACATTCGAAAAGTGTTGGAGGACGCCATAATTTCCAGTTAACCTCTGTACGTGTATCGTCAAGAGTCGGCGACGCGCAGTGTGTGTCTTGTCGGCACGAAAATTGTGGACCTCTACAAACAACAACGATGTCCTCCGTTCAGGCGGCTGGTAGAGATGTGTGTCGCATAGCTTCACGACTGTGAAAATGAAGGATGTGCGTCGTGCAATTTCCCAAGCATTAAGGCTCTGGACGTTCAATAATCTGAGTTACATATAAATAAATATTACGTGCAATGACCATAAATACTGAAAAAAACACATTGTGTGTAATACGCACGTGGAAAAGAATCTTTGTATAATGCAGAACAGAACAGTATTGAGATGTGTGTAAATAAATAAATGTGTTAAAAAAATAGCTTATCTCGTGTTATGCCCTCCTAGTGATAATAAAAAATATGTATTGTACCAGCTTTACCATATTGTAAATAATGTTTTGTTAAAAATATAACACTGCTGGCATAAAAAGTATTCTAAATAGGTTTTTGTTAATAAAACACACGGATGATATATGTAAACATATATGTTTAAAAGTGTTTACATTGTAAAGGTATACTGAATGAAAGTACAATTTAATGGAAAAGAGAGACAGGCGCGAGCTTCCAAAAACATATACTTACTGCATTTACGAACGTAGTTGAATTTTAAAACCAAGCAAGAGAGTGTAGCGATGCAATTGTCGCAGTTCGCGTGCATCGCCAGCAGGCGCGTGTCGGCTGGAAGGCGTTTTGCCTAATCGGCCCTTTTGCAGTTGGATGGATGTGGAATTGCCATTCAGCAGCCCACTGCCGAGCGCCGGCCACCGGCTTGCAGCCGTATTCCAGAGACAATTGCACGCCAACAGGAATTAAGTCATGAAAATTATTTCACAAGTAATGTCTAGTGTACACATGTAGCATTACAGCAGTGAGCGGGCGCATATTATTCAATCAGCATGTAATATGTAGGGCCCCGCAGTCGGGAATAAATAAGGCCTAAGTCCGTCCCCTTAGAACACCTCGAGCACACACTAGCCAAAAAAAAATTACACTGGGGCGGACATAAACACAATACAATACTTATGAAAAAGCTATGCACATTACAGTACTCGATAGGAAAGAAATTTTTCTTGTAGGGGCATACTGAGTTATGAAAAAACAGAGAAGATACCAACGAGAGAAACTTTTACATTGTACTCGAACGAGACAAAATATGTTACAGTACTGGTAAGAAAAAATTACACAGAACGAAGAAAAATAACATCTCCGTTACTATACACATTTGTGAAAAAAATATGGTATAGTAGTGGTAAGAAAAAAAAAACACGGCACAACACGTACGACACTGTATATTGTCCGGGGAACAAACCCAAATTGTTTGTAACTATACAGACGGAACTAAATACTCGCCACTACATATATTGCTGGGGAACAAACTGACGAGATAAATTGTACACTCGATTAGACATAACATACGGAAAGAGCAGGTTCGACACGTGTTAAAATACTGGCTGGGAACATGTCAATGACAAAACCAGTGCACATAACGTCTAGAAAGTCCCCTTCACCACATCAAGGCACTATATATATATATATTTTTTTTTTTTGCCGTTTGCCAGCTTTTAACGAGCGTTGGAAAGTATTCATTGTCAGGACAAACATACTATTACCATGTACGTACGTATATATATATATTGATATATTTTAATGAAAACTTTCCAACGCTCGTTAAAAGCCGGCAACCGGCAAAATATATTTATATATAAAGGCGTGTAATACCTATGCGAGAAAAAAAACATTATGGCCACCCACTACATACATCACAAAAGGAAAATTTATAGAACATGTATAAATACTCACGCATATATATATATATATATATATATATATATATATATATATATATATATATATATATACAAAAGCGAAAAACATACATATCCCCCAAGGTGCGGAAAATAAATCAGTTTCATAATTTATTTTTAATGTACACAAGTATATTGTTCATAGCCATGAGCGCATACACAACAGCATGTAGGCATTGGGAGGGATATAAATGAAATAAATCGAACAGTTCAGTACAACATACAAAGATTTACTATAGTAAAAAATTTTACATTTTGTTTACATTAAATGTTAGTTGTAGTAGGATTGTTATGACAAAATGTCCTCGTTGACCCAGGACTTATCATGCTTGGTGTGCTAGTGGTTTTCTGCAGACTGTGAAGCGACCAAAAGTTTCACCCTATCTACCAACTCGTTCGGATCATTATAATACTGATAGCCGATTTTATCTCCTCTCTCCAATTTCAGAGTCAATACCGACCCTCCAATTTCACATACCTCGGGAAACCGTCTGGCTATTTTCGGAAATTTTTCGTCCATCACATCCTTAAATCGTCGCATTGAGGGGTTAGTCTCGGTGTAATGAGTGCGACTGGACTGTAGCAGGCGCCAGTATTTGTGAAAATCCGATTCGCTGTAGTGTCTGGGATGTCTACGAAACAAAAGTTCGCCCAACCCCTGCGTGATTTTTCACCTAGAGCTTGTCGATCTGCAGTACATCCCAAGAGAAAAACAAAACTTCCCTGTTTCCGAGTAACTATTTGCATCACTTTTCAGCACCTTAAGTCTTACCGGCAGTACGTTCAGAGTAGGAAGTGTTGTAATGAGATAGAAGAGTACCCAACTCGGGTCCATGCTCTCAGGTTCGTTTCCTTTCCCCTGCATGCAGTATATCGATCAGGAGCAAATTATCTGTGTCGCTAGTGATGGCACATACCGATTCGTTCAGTTGCGGACTTCTTTTCCGTTCATGCATGGAGGTTGGTTCTTCCACTTGGATTACGCGTTTGATATCAACGCGAGCATCGTCGCTCGGATTTTTTTTTCTAATTCATCTAGCCGGAGGGTAATAGGATTGAGAGCCTCCTTCCTTCGAGTCTCGACGGCCATTCTGTTTGTTTTCGCGAGTAAGTATTTGGCCTGTACCACCTCGATCGCTCACTGAAGCTCGCTCACCTGTTCGGCTCGGTTATCCATCGTTCACTGTGTGCAGAAGACAGTTCGTGCATGTATATATGTATATTAGTATATATGTATATATATATAGCATATCTTTGGAGTCAATTATTCGCGATTTTTTCTGAAACTGCTATATCGAGGTGCCCGGTACACGCATCCAATATATTCTGGTTATACCTCGTGACATCGGTTTTCGTAGCCAGGTTGCATAGTAAAACATTTTGAAGCTCCTTCAATTCTTCTCGTCTCCGTGCACTCGATACGTTGATCAAGTCTATTATCCACGCATCCGCACCTCCTTCGCGCTGGTCGACAGCTACCAAATTTTCAACCACATCGTTCTTCACCCTTTCCAATTTTCGACCGATAAGAGACAAGTCTTCTCTAAATGCAGGGGCGGAGCGATTCTGACCACATTAGAGGTCATCGTGACGATCGATGCCACCAAATTTGGAAATTATTCCGTGACTCGTCGCTGCGTTCTTAGGATAAACTGATCGAACCCATATCTGTACCTTCCATTATATAGGAGACAGTCCTTTACGATTGTCAAAAATCCATATTTATCTTTCCAGCTCAAGGCACACATATCTTTGAATTCTGCAAATGTCATGTCCGTATTGACTTGATAGTCGTAAACGCAGGTCTAAATTTGTGGCGTGAATGCGAAACAGTACCAACACATTAGCATTATCACGAAACAGTTGTTCGGGTATGCGCGAATATGTCTGGCCGAGGTACACACAGTCCACGTATGCATGCCGTCCCCTGCTAAAGTATTCTCGCATACACTTTTACTTCTCGCAGGCAATGTCGTCGAAGACAATTATCGAGTTTGGAAGAGCTTCGCTCGGAGGTACGATGGCTTCATTATCGCTGCATGGGAAATATTTCATACCTTCCACAGCTTGCAGTACTCGTGCCAGTCGCTGGTATTTAGGTTGCTCGAGCGATTTCGAGTAAACGTACACTTTCTCGAACCGAAGGCCATTCGGTCCTTCCAGCAGGCTTAGTGGGACGCACGTCTTGTCGCAACCCAACGGGCCGCAAATCAGGTCTCTCATGCTAGCAGGAAACATGGCACTGTGGCTTGATTCGTGAGAAATATCTTCATCTTCGGCATGAATGCGTATGGGTAGAGTAACATCGTGCTTGATAATACGAATGCTACCACGGCAATCTTCTGGATCAGGTGGAGCAGGTGGGGTAGGTGGGGCAGGTGGAGCAGGTGGAACAGGTGGAGCAGATGGAGTAGGTGGAGTAGGTGGGGAAGGTGGAGCAGGTTGAGCAAGTGGAGCAGGTGGAGCAAGTGGAGTAGGTGGAGTAGGTGGGGCAGGTGGAGCAGGTGAAGCAGGTGGAGATAGTACAGAATCAGTGCTGCAAGTCTTAGAATGTCTCGCTGAAGCATCACTCTGATAAAACTGCCCATGACAGAACTTTCATTCAAAAGCCGCCCTCAAACATTTCATTTCGCAGGTCGTTATTTTTCGTGTCGTCGTAAATTCCGTAAAATTGTGAATGCTTTACCATAGAAGCGACGCAGCAGATGCATTATTGCATTCGAACTGATCCGAATGTAGACTGATACTGAAACGAAAAAATGTATAAAAGACAAATATGTATTGTTTGTTGGCCTGTTTAATTCGATTCGTTGTAAGGTAAAGACAGTGAAATCCGGTCGTCGGATCATCCATTCTAAGTTCTGTGAAACCAAGCTAGAGCAACGACACAGTTATCAACACGCTGGTGGAGGCTAACTTGCAAGCAACACCCGATATTTCGTACCCCCTAAACAAGGCTCTGAATACTAGGCAGATTCCTTATCCAACATTATGAAAGCCAACGCGAAACTATGCGTGAAATTGCGTACAAGCAAAAAGGCTTCGCAGAACACCCCTAGAAGGATCAAAACGAAAGGGAAGAACAAGATACATGGGTTCCTGCCCGCACTGATGCATGCAATAGGAGCTCTGACCGGTATTGCTAGGACAGTCACGAATATCGTTATCGCCGTGAGCGAGCTTTGAACGATTGGAAACAGGTAGAGGAAACCCGCCGCCATAACAGAACATTGGAAGCTACCTCCATGTTTAAAAAATGGCAAGGACTCTATATTCGTCACCCATATCGGGGAGGAGGAGGATGAAATGCGTCCAGGGAAGAAAATAGGAAACAATTGAAGAAGGAAATCAAAGTGACTCTGCCTAGACGCCCAGTGACGAACATGGATTTGGAACTGTTTGCGCACAAATTGAAAATACTTAATTTTAGAGGAGTGTTTGCGAGAGATTCTTTGTCTGTTACACCCAAGAGACACGAATGTGCCGTAATTATTTTGGACACGACAACCGGGCCTGGCACGCACTAGGTAGCTTATGTAAAATGCGGCAAACGTGCAATATACTAAGACAGTTTTAGGAATTTGCACTCTCCGCCCGACCTGCGCGAGTACCTGATAAATTGTAAACTGTCATACAATTACGAAACGGAGCCGATGCCCAACACGTGGAACTGCGGACACTTGTGACTGCGATTTTTAAGTGATCCCGATTTCCAGTGATAAACTGGGAAGAAAAAATCGATATAATTCGTGAGGTATATGAAGGGCTGCGTCAGCCATACCGATCTCATCTGTATGTCGGTGTCTATCATTCCGAGTGGTAAAATGTCTGAGCTGAGGTCTAGCTTTTAAAATCCCTTGGAGCTGGAGGGTGAATGGTGTGTAGGGATAGTGAACTTTCAAACTTACAACTCCATATCCAATATAGAAGAAAATATGAATTCCACATTCCGGTACACAGTAGCAGAAAATGCGACAAAAAAAAATCTGTATTCCCACCGGGGCGTTCGAGTTGAAGGATATGGAATGCTTCGTAAAGAAATCGCTACCGAACGCAATTACATTCGAACTGCACGGGAATCCGAATACCCTGAAGGTTGAAATGTTTTTCACTGCAGATGTATATTTCAGCGAACCAGATACTATCGGGCCCATGCTGGGGTTCGAAGCCAGAGTGTTTGAAGCGGGAATGAAACACGAGTCGTCGCGAGCCATAAACATCTTTCCAGTCAACGTCATATGCATAAACTGTAACTTGCAAAAACTAGAGTGCTCAAAATCTCCACGCATTAAATATTGAAATCCGAACGTGCGTGCCAAATGTTAAAAAAAAAAGTATAATGAAGGACTGAGCTCTTAAGGTGGTTGAGGGGAATAGAGAGGGTGTCAGGAGCAGTATAGGTGCTGCTTCTTCAGAGTATGACTAGGAAATGAGCTTTGAAGGGGTCAGGAGCAGTATAGCTTTTACCTCTTCAGAGTCTGCTGGAGGACTGAGCTCTGATGATGATTGATTGGCAGGGGAGGGTTTCGGGAATGGTATAGGTGTTGCTTCTTCAGAGTCAGGAGTAAGGCTGTGGTCTGAATGTGGTGGTGAAGAGGGGAGGGGGTCAGGAGCGACATAGGTGATACCCCTTCGGAGTCTGATATAGGAATGTGCTAAGTTAGTTTATGAAAAAGGGGGGGGGGGAGGAGTGTGTCGGGAGCAACATAGGTGTTACCTCTTCGGAGTCTGATTAAGGAATGAGTGGTAATGATGGGTAAGGGGAAGGGGGAGAGTGTCGGGTGCAGCACATGTCTTGCTTCTTCGGATTTGGGAAGGGAATGAGCTCTTTGATTGGGTGAGGGGAGGGGGAGCAGCATGGTTGGTTTGTCCTGGTCGGTGGCTGGCGAGGGAACGAGCTGTGATTGTTGGTGAGGAGAAGGGGAGGGGAGCGGTCGGGAATGGCAAATGTTTTGCTTCTTCGGAGTCTGCCCCACGACTGAGTTCTGGGACGAATGATTCAGGTTAAGTGGGGTGTGAAGTAACAGATACAAATATAGCATTTTATTGATAACAAATTGTATTTTGACTAATATAAATATAGCATTTCAATATTTACAATTACCAATTGAATAACGAGCATTTTAAATCCAGAAATGAGTAATTACTAAGTATTCAATAATTAGCAAATACGAACTACGTATAATGCCTGTAAATGCCTGTAAACCTGTAAATGCACAAATACCGAAATAGTCCTTGTTTCGAAGCCCATTAGAGGTAAATATATTTATATCGCCTAATAATTAATCGATTAATTAGCAATTGAAAATGAAGTAAAATTACCAATATTAATCAAACACAAAGTATATGTAATGAAAATAAATTAAAAATTTGCATAATCACTCATTAGGTGCAACCAGATATTAATTACCAAATGAATAAGAACAATTACCAATTGAACGAATACAAAAGTTAATTACACATCTGCACCCTGTCGCTCCTCACTGCAGACTGAACTCCACTTACCAGTTTGAATAGGTTGTACCACTAGCACCATACTGGCAACAATTGTTATATTATTTCTTTCAGGTCATATGATATTACTTAAAAAAAAATGTCTCGCACCTCCCTGGCCAGCATGCAATTCAACCACTGAATTTATCTGAGGTATATGGCATCAATATATGTGTAATAATTAGTTGCGTTTGTTTTCACATATCAATATTCCAAACTTATCACAATATTATTTCATTAAATTATTAACTCTCCCGCAACACCTACTCCATGCGATCAGTCCTAACACCGATCGTTCCGCCCGCCCGCAAACAATCCCAGTGTGAAATCTGCTACCTGCCGGTCGTTGTTACGTACTTGTTATACTTATACTATTTCAGTAAACTATGATTTTGTGCAAGTTAAATTTACGTCTCTTCTAATTATATAAATACTGTTTCATATGTCTAATCATGTTTCCCTTCAATTTAAATAAAGTAACATGCCAGCCCTATAGTTAAATTTACATCATATTATAACATAATATTAAAAAATATATAATTAAATAAAATGTGTTAGACATGCATTCCTGCTACTATTCAAAAGCTTGCATCAAGCAAACTACATTTTCTGCTGGGAATGTACATACACATTTTGCAACATGCTTGAAGTTAGAATTTAAAATTATATATATTATATATTATATATATTAGTAACGATATTAATATTAAAAGTGTGTTAGAGCTGGAAAGGTACAAATACTACTATCACTGTAAGAGAGACACGACACACAGACTATTAAACTCTCCACTTTTTTCCTTCCCAAACTTCCGGCTGAATACTGTAGCCGAGTAAGACCCCTATTAATCCGCCAAATCTTGTTCTTACTATAATTACTTATTTTTCTTATCAATGTTTCAATAAGTGTTATTTACCATAACCTAAATTTTACTCTACCTCACCTCATAACATATTTGTTAAAAAAATATATTTCAACAAGAAATTATGTCTGATATGTTATTTTGTGTCAACATTTAAATATTAGGTGCAAACTAATGCATACTATACTACTTGCATGTAAAAATGTATAACGTGTAAGCATACTCCAAATAAAATGCAAGCCAACAGCTCTTGTCTATATCCTATTACATCGGACGTGGTCATTGTTAACTGCGGCGCCCTCCACCCACTTTGGTCTCTCTCACTCCGGTCCACAAAACAGCTCAGCCCCCTGTAAAATTAACAATGTGCAAGTTTTTCAAGTTTGAAATTATTACAATAAATTAAATTTACAAAGAAAGTAAGCAATTGCTATTAAAACATGTTCATATTAGTCCTGTTCAGTTGCAGGTATTTGGGACAGTGTCTGATAATTATATTAATTTTTTATTATCGTTTTGCGGGAATAACATTGCTAAATATTGCGTCCATCAGATTATTTTATACATTATTTGGTTATGTTCCTACACACTTTATAGCTTTAATATAGATATGTATATATATATATATATATATATATATATATATATATATATATAGTATAAAAACTAAATTGATTTTAAAAATTCTTATGTTCGAGATTGCTCGGCACGAAAGCCAGTGCACCAGGGGAGATATACGAATATGCCATTATTTCACTCATCTGCCACCTTTTTTTTTAAATATGAGGAGACCGAGAGCGAACAGGTATCCGCCCAGCTCCGCTGCTAATTCTGATCTGGTTAGTTCATGGAATTGTCACAAGGAGGTACTTCCAGTCATCTCTCTCTCACACACACACTTCCCCAGTGCATGTGAAGCTTTCATTGTATCTCTACGAAGGTAGGAAAACCATGTTAAGGTATTCTTGCTAAGTATGAGACTTTGACTGTGGTTGAATACATTCCCCGCTATATTTGTTTAAGAAAAATTGTAAGTTTATTTCATTCTATGACACGTGTGTTGTAATCAATTATTGCAAGTAAAAAAAAAAAATTTAATAACAAAAATACATTTATGAAGGAAATTATTATATTTAGTGTTAAAAAAATAGCGCACAATGGAATATTCTATGCAAAAGTCATATGAAGATAACGAAAGTTATTTAAAATATCCCTAACAGAAATTTGTTATAACCCAAATTCATTTCGCGCATCGCAACTGCCAATATTCAACTATTAATTCTTGAAAATTTAATTGGGCGATGTTGTATACGATACGAAGTCTTAATACTATTTTGTGCAATGCATTATTCATTGTTATTGTGGTGGCATGCCACCACGGCCACTGGGTGAGTATAAGCTGTTGGCACGGCGCAGCATGCTAATGGACTGTGGTGAGAGCAGTAATAATGACGGTTTAGACACAAATGGTGTGTGTGTGTGTGTGTGTGTGAGCATGCACAAGCTTCTTTAAGCCACCAGTCGAGCAGAACAGTCGTGCTTATGTGCCCTAGCGATGAAGTCATGGAAACTGTGAAAAAGCAAACGTTAAACTTTGGTGGTGAACAAGGACCAACACGGCGTGTTAAAAAAGGACACACATTAGTTAAGCCGAAAAATAATTTGGAAGGCCAGCCAAATCCAGATTTGAAATAGACTAGTGGTACTGCACACCCAAGGTACAACACCACTTGTCACACAAATTACCAAACATTTAAAAACTGCACCGCAAACTTAACATTTCCCGCGACTCACCGTTTTCTAAGTGCCCCATCGCTCTGTGGCGTGACAAGTAAAACATCAGCTCTAATACATGGTAGCTGTGTTTGACCTCAGCTGACTGAAGTTAGGTGCAATTAAGCCATCAGGAAAAAACATACATCCTGCAGGCATAAGGTAGCGGCATAACATAGCAGATGTATGAAGCATATAAAGTAGACAGAGCGAAGCCGTGCAATGACTTAAATAAAAAATGACAAATAAGAAAATAACGATGAACGAAGGGGAAAGGGGAAGGCAGGGAGGCAAGGAAAAACGAGGGGATCTGAGCCAAGCAAAGAGTACACCACTGCACAGAAGTAGATGGTGTTAATAAATTTAACGTGATGGCACAAACATGGCAGTATATAAAATATGTAATATATATAAAAGAAAAATATATAAATATGTGCATGTATATGTACATTTTAAGGATAGTTTTATATGCACCTTTATGAATGGAGATACATATAATTCAACACAGGCCTATAACATATATATATATAAAATAAAAATAATTTACACTAAAAATGTAAACATATCAACAAATGCAATTGTGTATATGTACATATAGTTTTTTTGACATCATTACTCTGTGTTCTTGCCCTTCTGAGACCCTCCAAAAAAGAACTGAACATTTATACTGTGAATTGAAGTGTTAAAAGAAGGGTATACCAGGCTTGTAACTGGCACCACCTTCATTCGTACAAAATAATTGAAAAATAATGTATATTATTTATAGCTAAGTGAAATGCCGATCCTATGATGGCCACATTTCCAGTGTCTCTTGTGGCCCAATTGGGTGCGACATTTACTTTTTGTCAAACCCACAGACCTCAAGAAACCAATTTTACAGGTAAAGTGCATGGACTCTCATCATTATTAGGGTTCCTTCGTTCCAATGACTGCAGCAAAACTGAAAACGTAAATGAGAAAAGTATTTAAAGAAAATTACTATACTTACAAAAAATGGTTCATGCATGCACATACAAAGCTGAAATAAATGTCTTATTACTAATGTAAAACCAATACATATCCACAAATGACAGCAAAATGATAATGTAAAGGACAAATTATTAAAGTAATACTTACAGGCAAGTTACTGTGCATAGCGATAAGCACTTGGTTTATCTTCCCTTGTTACTATAGTTGTGCGTCAATAAACAACCAATCAGAAGCCACTACATTCATACTATGTTATCAATTGAAAAACTTATTTACAAATCAAGAAAGTGTATATTTTGACTTCATTCCTCGGGAAGATATTATCTTTTGTTTATTAATGGATAATCACAACCACGGAAGTTTTTTAACGCTTTTAGGTAATGTTTAAAGTAAAAATTGAAATGTAAATAATTTACCATTTTAAAAATGTCTCAGATGAATTAAAAAATATTTATTTTTGAAAAAAGCCACTACCAACTCTTTGTACAGACCTTAATTTATTCGGTACAAATGTAGCAACATAAGCAAACTAATATAATTATCGTTATATCAGTTGTAGCCAGGCCACTGTGCTTTTGTGTTTTGTATGTGCTTATCGCTATAACTGTGAATGTGTTTGGTATGTCAGTTGTAGCCCGGCCCTTATTGAAAGCTAGCTTATACAGCTTCTTTAGAAATACTTAATTTAACACATACACTGCGTAATGTAATCTAACCTTTACAAAATAGGCACTCGCAAGTAAACAAGAATTCTGGGAGTCTGGGGTGTTGACTATGACGTGTAATTTACAGTTACATTAAATTTCAATAACAACAATATTTTTGCGGCCAAAGTGGCAGTTATTACAAACAATTATGCCTACTCAATAAAGCATACTATCTTCGTTGATATTTCTCAAAAGGTAGCAAGTTGTCTTCTCGAACATCCAATTCGAAATTTAAACATGGAATTGTTCTATAGGTCTAACTGTTGACAATTAATTGTAAATACTTTCTAATTCTTATTACGACAAGCATTACGAAATGAAACGACTAGGCCTTCTCTTGTATCATGAAAGAATGTTGCCAACAAGCACAGCTATAGGTCTATAGTTAACAAAACCAGCTTCAAGATTTTATAGTTTATATGTTGGAACACCTTAGGTGTAGCATCAAACTGCGACGTTTATGATATGTTAACAATAGCAAAACTTAACACTGTAATTGGGATGAATAACTACATGAACACAAGTTTGAGGTTAGGCCTACATTACAAAATAACCCAGTGATTTCAAAACGTGTCACATTAATGTATAATTATTGACAGGCACATTTACACTTATCAAGGAAGATTTAAGAAAGGTTACATGGCTGGGCGTAAATAGATACGTACATATGTATTTGAGGTTAAGCCTACATTGCAAAACTACACAGTGATATAAAAACGTGTAAAATAAGCGTATAATTATTGACTGGCAAATTTGCACTTGTTATAATGACAGATTTGAAAGGAAGGTTAAACAGATAGGCGTAGGTAGATAGGCACAGATAACTTTTAACATTATTTGACAAACTTAGGATATAACATGTACTTCGCAAACTCACATGAATATATTGATGTTGCGTTTTTGCTGTCGTTAATTTACTTTATAATAGTTATTTAACTTTCCGTTTATAATATCACGTTTCTAACTCTCGATTTATACTTGTTCTTTCTCACTTTTTTTACTGTGGATAAGCTCCGAAAACACATTTACATTTACCTCCGGACAGTTGCAGTAGAAATTTTCATCATTTCTACAACTCGTTTGATCACCTTGCACGGCTGCATCTTTCCTCGACGAATCAAAGAATAAACATTTTCGGTGAGATTTATAATGTCCTCCTGACGCTGAATATTTGTACGTAGTTTGCTGGAACTCATAACTTTACACAAAATCACTACAACACAATTAAACACTATACGACCTATAATAAAACAATGCTGATTGCAGATAAGCTGAAAAATAAATGAGAAATATTAAAACACAACTTCCAGTTTCCAAATTTGTAGTTTGCCTCGCAGTCACTCCACACAAACAAAACCAAGCAACAAGCATAAAGGAACTACAACAATGGACCGTTGCGCCGATCACGTGACACAATATAAATATGAGTTACAGTAAATACATTATCTTTACGCCAACAATTACTTTAAAGTGTATAAAATAAGCTTCAAACAGCTTAAGTAACCATAAATTTAAACATTACATTTTCAATACCGCGTTATTTAGTAGAACTACTATCGGTTCATGGGTTTCGGGCTCCCGCGAACCATCGCACCTGTTCCCGTGGTAGTTATTCTGTTGGTCTTGGAACATATTAGTAGTCATGTCTGACCCACCATCGTCAAATGTCTCCATCGTTCGTGTCGCTGTCCGGATACCACCTTTTTTGGGCCGTAGACCCAGAAATGTGGTTCGCACAGGTGGAAAATCAGTTCGCACTTGCTGGCAATAACTTCCGCCAAGACGAGGTATAATTTTGTGGCAGGCAACCTAGACTGTAAATATGCTACTGAAGTATGTGATACTCTGATTCGTCCTCCAGCCCAGGACAAATACACTAAACTCAAAACAGAACTTATTAAACGACTGAGTGCCTCGCAAGAAAAGAAAACAAAACAACTCCTAGAGCACGAAGATATCGGCGACCGAAGGCCCTCCCAGTTCCTACAGCACCTCCGAAACCTAGCAGGGCCAGCTGTTCCCGATGAGCTCCTCAAATCATTGTGGCTGGGCCTCCTTCCACCACCGACTCAAGCGATCCTGACAACCGAAGTAAGTTCCACCCTTCATTCTCTCGCTGATCTTGTAGATGCCATTGCGAACACCAATCCGAGGATGCAAATGACCGAATCCACCTCACTTGAGGTCGATGCTTATGACCTCCAAAATTGGTGATGTGGCTACAGCATTATGCCAGAAGATCACAGCAGTTGCAACTTATTGTCGACATGAGGATTGTCGGGACCGTTCTCCATCAGCATTATGTCACCAGTATTCCCGCAGCAGGATTTTTACCTGGAACCTGCTGGTACCATAGGCGCTTCGGAGATGAGGAATGGAAATGTACCATTCCCTGTACTTACGTCAAGGAAAACGACCAGGGGACTCATTTATGGTGACCAGCGATCTCTCTCTTTTCGCCAAGGACTCAGGGACGAAAATACAGTTTCTAGTTGGCACAGGTGTGGACATTTGTGTCTTTCCATGTGCTCCATTACCAGGCAGGCATCCAAAGTTGAACTACTCTCTGTTTGCAACAAATAGCTCAACTATCGGAATGTATGACTTTGTGACATTAATGCACGACTTTGGACTCAGACGAGATTTTGTGTGGCGTTTTGTGAAGGCTGATGTGACTAAGCCGATTATTGGAGCAGATTTCCTCCACCATTATGATATCCTGGTGGACATCAGAAACTGGCGCCTTGTAGACAGCACCACATCTTTTACCACCGACTGCTGCAAGGCCACATGTGATAGCAGTATCAGGACACTTCATCAGTCAGTTCGTTACTCTGATTTGCTCAAAAGGTATTCTACCATCACTCGCTCATTCGGCACATTACAGTCTGCCCAGCATACCACAGTTCACCACATCAACACCGCCGTTGGGTAACCCGAGCACAGTCGGCCATGCCGTTTGGCTACAAACAAGCTGCGAATTGCGAAGAAAGTGTTCGAAGCTATGCTCAAGCTTGGGACAGCTCGGCCATCTGACAGATCATGGTCTCCGCCTCTGCACATGGTACCGAAGAAGGGCGAGGATTGTAGACCTTGTGGGAACTACCACATGTTCAATGCTTGTACAATTCCAGACAGATATCCCATTACACACATCCAGGACTTCTCCCACACTCTCCATGGCAAAACTTTATTTTCTGTTATTGACCTTGTGAAGGCTTATAACCAAATTCCTGTTGCTGAGGCAGATATCCCCAAGACAGTAATCATTATGCTATCCGGACTCTATGAATTTTCCTTCATGCTTTTGGGCTTCTCAATGCCGTACAGAGTTTTGAGAGATTCATAGATGGAGTTCTCAGAGGCCCAGACTAATGTATCCTACCTGGACGACATCCTAGTGGCTTCACATAATGAAGCCAAACATGAGCAGCATCTGGAGAACTTTTCAAATGCCTCAGTATGTACTGTCTATTTATCAACCCTTCCAAGTGTGTCTTCGGGGTACCACGAGTGACATTCGTAGGGCACAGCATCTCTGTTGATGGCACTAAGCCTCTCCCAGAGAAAGTGAATGGTATCCTGCGCTACAGCAGCCCAACAATTGCGAAACAGCTGTGTAAATTTACTGGCATGCTAAATTTCTACAGTCGCTTCATCCCAAATGTTGCTGTGCCACAGGCTCACTTGCATTAGCTCCTCCAAGGTGACTTGAAGAGCTATGCTATACTGACATTGACACCTGTAAGTGAAAAGGCATTTCATGAATGCAAGACCAGCCTTCCTAATGCTGCCCTTCCGGCTCATTCCATCCCGACCGCCTCCTTGGCAATGATGACAAATACCTTATACATCGCAATCGGAGCAGTGCTCCAGCAGCATGTACCAGGAGGTTAGCAGTCCTTGGCCTTCTTCTCGAAGAAGCTCAGCCCTGCTGAGCAGAATATGGGGCTTATGATTGGGAGCTTCTCACCATATATTTTGGAATTCACCAATTTCGCCATATAGTCGAGGGGAGGGACTTCATTGTTTTCACAGACCACAAGCCCCTCATTTCGCATTTTCACAGAACCCAGACAAGTGCTCGCCCCATTGGTCCCACCATTTGGACTTCATTAGCTAATTCACGACTGACATTCGGCACATTGCAGGTTCAGTAAATGTTGTCGCTGACACCTTGCCCAGGGTTGATACTGTCACTGCTACACTCGATTATCAGGTTCTTGCTGCTTCACAGGCAATGGATGAAGAATTAAAGCAGTTCCTGCAGAAGGATTCCAGCCTGCAGCTACAGAAATTAAGCCTGCCAGTGTCGCCATTCGAGGTCTACTGCGATGTCTCCGCCCCGACTGCGGGACCATACATCACTGCGCCAATTCGCCAGAGAGCCTTCAATGTGGTCCATCAGCTGGCACATCCAGGAATCAAAACTATTACTAGGTTAGTCACTCAATGCTTTGTATGACCTTCAGTTTAGTCTGACTGCCGACAATGGGCACGTTCCTGCCTTTCCTGTCAGCATTCAAACATTTTTCGACATATCTCATCACCAGTGGGTTCATTCCTGCCACCCTCTGCTCGTTTCGACCATGTTCATATATACCTGGTTGGTCCCATGCCTGTTTCACAAGGCTTTCCCTATTGCCTGACGATCGTTGACCACTTCACCAGGTAGCCAGAAGCAGTGCCTATGGATAACATCGAAGCCTCAACTCTGGCACGAGCATTCTACACCGCCTGGATTTCTTTCTTTGGCACACCACTACAGATCTCAACTGATCAGGGTAGGCAGTTCGAGTCTACACTTTTCTGAGATCTCAGCAATATGACAGGCATGACTCATTTGAGGACCACTGCATTCAATCCTACTGCTAATAGCATGGTCAATCTCATGCATCGGCAGCTCAAGGTGGTCATATGTTGCCACATGACAGAGCACTGGGTGGACATTTTGCCCACCATTCTCTTGGGAATCAGAGTGGCCTGGAGAGAGGACTTTCATGCATCTTCTGCTGACATGGTGTATGGGCTGTGGCTGCCTGGAGAATTACTGGTAGCTCAACCCAGTTCTCAACATATGGATGTCAAAGGTATTTTCAAAGAGTTACAGCAGCACTTCAGTACACTCCGACCTGTTGGCGCCTCTCGTAATTGTGAACAAAAGCCATTTTTCTTCAAGGACCTAGCATCAACCACAGAATTCTTCATCTGTCGCGAGGTGCCCAGGGATGTATTCAGCCTCTATACGAAGGCCCCTTCCCAGTGCTTCATCGGACATCTAAGACTGCAACCCTCCCGATGAATGGTCGACAGGTCACAGTCCCTACTGATAACCTTAAGCCAGCATACACCACAAATGAAAATCTCCCCGACGATCTTGCCACACCCATCCCAGCCACCGAACTGGTGACACCTACACCTCCCCAGGCCACCGACAACAACCCTCTTCCTCTTCCACTAGCTACACAGTCCGGTCGACGTGTCCGCTTTCCCGATCGCTTTCAGGGTGCTTTTTTGTGATGTGGGTCCATCATTGGCAGGGGGTGATGTGGTGGTACGCCACCACGGCCACTGGGTAAGTGAGTATAAGCTGTTGGCATGGTGTAGCATGCTAATGGATTGTTGTGACAGCACAAATGGACTGTTTCGACACAAAGGATGTGTATGTGTGTGTGAGCACGTACAAGCATCTTTAAGCCGACGGGGGATTTCCTGGCCCGAGGCTCATTGCGACAAACAGAGCAGCTGGTATTGCATAGCCGCCAGTCAAGCAAAACAGTTGTGCTTGTGTACTATAAGAAAGTTGTAAATAAAATCTGTACAGATGAGACACATACTAAGTGTTCATTGTCTCCCTCGCTTGCCAATGTACTATTTAGTCTGTAGCTACTTTTAATATAATTTTTAAAGCTGACAACAGGTCGTGGGAATAGTGATAATCAGTTACTATCATTCTTAATACTATAGTATTAAAACTCTTTGGTTCGTGTAACGAATACTGAGTTATTCAACTCTTAATAGTTTGTTAGTTTAACAGCGAGGCCTGTTGATGGTAAATAGTTTTTTTTTTTTTTGGTATTCACATAGTAAGTATTGTATGCAAGAAGTAGTGGTTCGAGAATCGTCGGATATACCTATCTTTTAATCACGCACTAAAAAATGTAATAATACCAAGATTATTTACACATTAAGTAACTATCTGTTACTTCATTTTCCAGTAAATGTTTAAAGTTATTTACTGAAAATTATCCTACTTCAATCTCAACAAAGTTAATTACATTTTTTACCAACTTATTTCTTGATTCATCAAGAGTCATTCTGGATTCCTAATAACTCCAAAATGAGCCACAATTACTCCTAAACATTGTAGTAATGGTGGAATAGGATTGGTTTACAGTCGATATGATGTTATAGGGTTTGCATACTCGTATATTATAAGTAGCAGGGAGGTCAGCTGAGGGGCTTAGTTTGACAATGGTTGCTCTGAAAGATACATAATATTGGCTAGCTTCTGCAGCTTCACATTCAAGTCTTATTCTACAGTTGCAATGTCTTCAGACACTCCGGAGCTAGTGTTAGTTATGGGAGTGCCATTGACTTCTTCGGGAGCAATACCAGCAATGCCATTGACTTCTTCGAGTGGTATTCTTATAGTAGCATTGCCATCGACATCTTCGGATGGACTGTCTACTGTAGCACTGCTGTCATCTGCCATGGGTATGGTATCAATGTCACCATCGACTTCTTCGATTGGACCACCTACAGCAGTGTTGCAATCGATGACTTTGTCAAGGTTTTGTTGCTGTTACTGTGCCAGTTCAATCAGTAAAAATTGCAATGCTCGTCGGCATGAGAGAATGGTCTGTGTAAAGAGTTCTTTTCATGTGATGAAGCATTACGACAATGACCACATGCAGTTTATGCAAGGTGATATATTAAATGAACATACTGAGATATGCAAGGGTTCGTCTACTGGGAGTTGTAGGTAACGAACTCGATTAGACTTAATTGCCATTATCCCTCTAACTCCAATGCTGGGAAATATACCGACCGCAATTGCGATAAATTTCCACTTAATATCAACGTAATTGACATATAACTAAACAGCCTCCCCTAAGGCTCCAAGAGCTGATAATGCTGGAAATATGAATGGTAATATGCCTCCTTTCTTAGTTTTTACGCCCAAAATCATAATGTAGGCACCACCCCAGACCACAAAAATGACAGAAGGATCAAGTATGACCTGAGATGACATATAAGAATAGTTGGATGTAATTTCCAATCCATGTGAGTTACAACTACCAAAATCAGATTGTAGGCATCGCCCCAGACAGCGGAAATAACCGAAGGGTTAAGAATGACCTAAGAACAAATATATGCATAGTTGGCTGTGTTTTCCAATCCATTTGCGTTACACATTAACAAAACCACAAGTGCGCATTTAAGCATAGTTGGTTTTAATATACGAACCATTCGAGATACAACTACCAAAATCATAACGTAGACATCGCCCCCAGACAACCAAAAGGACCGAAGAGCCCCGACAAGGATCGAAGCAGGCACACACATACAAGTCTAGAGTCACAAATCATACATGTCCAGTATCCCCTAAGCACACACCACATACATAGGTAAAGTTGGTTGTAATTTCCGAACCGGTCGACGACAGCGCGATCACTGTGCGGCAATTTTAAGGGATAGCACAGGACACTAGCAGGGGGGAGAGAGAGAGAGAGAGAGAGAGAGAGAGAGAGAGAGAGAGAGAGAGAGAGAGAGAGAGAGAGAGAGAGACGTTAGAGCTCTAGGGTAGACAAGCCGAGTCATACGTGTACATTTTCCATTACAATAGAAATTCAAGTAAGTTTACTTGCCAACCAGCACAATCTCACGCACACATTGGGTGCTGTACGCTGTATGCTGTGTGTTGTAAACAATGCTAGACACAACCAGAACATCCTGGTCAGAATGCCTGCCTTACGAACAAACTGAAACTAAATATTCACAAACACACACACACACATACATACATACATATATATATATATATATATATATATATATATATATATATATATATATATATATATATATATATATAACATTGCTATGCGTCGGGGCAAACAGATTTAATGCATATTACGCGAGCATTGAGCACTATACATTATGCTAGGCGAGAAACGTTCCGTTGTGAAGTGCGGGAACGATAAGAACAACACAGCTGCGTACAATGTAAAGAAAAAAATAGCTGTAAGTACTTCCCAACCAGCACAATCACACAAGCGTCGGGTGCTATACGACGTGTGTGTGTTAAATGATGCTAGACAATACCATACCATCGTGGTCACTACATCAGAACGACGGCCTTACGAACTGACTGGAACGAAACCATCACATTCAGAGTACAGTCAACACTCACATCACCAGCGGAACACATCTGTTCACTTACACAGAACATGCTGACCATTTTTTCCGCCGTAAATAATGAAATTTATAGTGCAAGAACTATATGTACATTAAAAAAAAACCTACATTTAAACAATTAATCGAACAAGAGAGATGTCACAGCTACACGACGATGTTAGCAGATATAAAAGCAAATAGTCATTTAACAACCCACGTATATTGCACAAGCATCGAGCACTGTATATTATGTTAGATGAAAAAAGTATCAAGAGTAGAGTGGGAACGATAAGGACTACACTACTACACACACTGATGTGACCTGAAATAAAAATTGTTATAAGCACTTGCCAACAATTACAACCGCATATTACACATGCGTCGGGCGCTGTACACTTCTTTAGATGTTGCTAGACATGACCAGACCTGACCATCCTGGTCGGTACAACAGAATAGCAAACACTTTCCATATGAAGCGAGTAAAACGAAACTGTCAAATTCAGCCAACACTCACATCACTAGCAGCAGAATGCGTCCGACCCAACCAATGTTTTGTGACCAACTTACATCTTGGAAATCTGTTAGACATCTCTCTATAAAAGCAAATAGTACATTTACTTATTTTGAATATGCATTATTTATATTGCTAGAACTGTTATATATATATATATATATATATATATATATATATATATATAACTGTATACATTTAAACCGTCGGCTTCGCAAGAGAGATGTCGATATACGCTGAGGCAAACATATATATAAATTATAAGAGTAAATTCTCATATGCATTTAACAACCTGCGTATATTGAGCGAGCGTCAAACACTGTTCATTATGTTAGTCTAAAAAATACTTTTACGAAACCGTGAAGAGCAGACACGATTAGGTCAACATACTACACACTGATGCAAACATATATAAAAATCTAAATGTGAAAGAAAAATAATTTTAAGCACTTACCAACCATTGCATTCACATATTACACATGCGTCGGGCGCAGTACACTGTGTTAAACCATGCTAGACAAGCCCAGACCATCCTGGTCAGTACAATATCATCCACACGAACCAAGTGAAACGAAACCAGCAAATTCAGCCGACACTCACAACACTGGTAGCGGAACACAATCGACTCGACTGACATTGTGCGAGAAACAAATATTTTGGAATTTGTAAGGCTGCCCCAGATGGTAGGCTGTCGTTGAGGACACCATGTAGGTGTTGCCAAGTCGAAGGGAGGGTAAAGAACACTAGCCGAGAGAGAAACGTGCGAGACACCACGGCAGCAGACCATCCGAGTCACACAAACACACTTCCCTTTACGAGAGGAATTCAGTTGTTCAGTACCAGCGAACAATTAATCTAGTTTTTGATTAATATATATACAGGTACTGATTTGAATACACAGTGTTTATAATGCCAGAACTGTAAGCACATACGAAGCTACATACACTTAAACCATTAGTCGGGCAAGACAGATGACACTGCTACACACTGGGACAAACAGATAAAAAAAAAATAATAAAGCAAGTCGTTATAAGTATTTGCCAACCGATGGATTTTGTGCGAGCATCAAGCGCTTTACTTTATGTTGGGCGAAAAAAATTACCATTGTGATAGGCGGGAACGATAATGACATCACTGTTACACACCGATGCAAAGTGATAAAATAAAAATAGTTATAAGTACTTACCAACCATGCAATCCTATGTTATAACTGCATGTACCTTTACGAAAGGAATATAGTTATACAGTACAAGGAAACAATTTGTTGTGTTTTAATACATTAAGCTGTAAATATTAGAATGTATCTCTGAACGAATAGCTTCGAATAAACTGGTGTTGATTAGAGATATTACTTCTGTCCATCCTACTCACTTTTAGGTTTACAAAAGATGTTCGTACAAACACACATCACCCAGAACGATTTTCTCTCTCGTGGAGAGAACATAGTGAAAATTATTGCTTATTGTTTTAGCGGTCAGAAAATTTTATCGGCTATCATAGAATATGCAAAGATTAAATCACTTGCAGCACTTGACAAATGTACCGAGATTGCATACCTGCCTAAAGAATTACTTCTCGCATAAGAACAACTCGAAATAAAATCCTTCTACAAACTCCTAACTGCCTATCTGCAACGAAATGAAAAAGGTGCTTGGTTGTCTTCAATGACTAGAATTCTGTCAAGTTAGTGCACCATAACAGAACACACCACATCCCAGGAGCTGGTGTGTGGCAACGGAAGCGAGCAGCAACAGCAGAAAAACAAAAAAAAAATAAAGACGGCATCTCCTACACAGAAAGCTTAACGAGTGTAAAGAAGTTGAAAGATGGAAATGTCAACTTCAAAGACTAGACAGCCAACTATCGGATCAGGTAACATATCTCAGTCCAGCAACCATGCAGATGTTTGCACCACACAGATAGCATTCATCTACTGAGACAACCCGAGATGAGCAATGCAATCTAGCATGCAGTGTGGACAGTATATAAGCAAGAATTGTGTGAAACAGATGTCAGTTCGTTGGCGAGCATGATGACGGGATGCAGATCGTATATTCTACTACAATATGAGTATGGAATCATCTGTCGAAGACTTACCATCTTCAACAGCAAGGGATGCTGGTAATCTGCTACAAGTATTACTGTATCAATGTTAATATTGTGGAAATTCTTTTGTAACAGTATGAGGGCACATCGACATGTAAGTAGTCATTGATTGTTCAGCCCAGCATACAAGGTGTTCCACTGTGATAACTGCAATGCAGTATTTACCCGTAATAATAATATGTATAGACATAATAAGTGCAAAGGAAATGTTTGTCGTTCATCAGGAAACGAACGCAAAAATTGCGGCAATACATTTACTTAACACACCAGTGGCAAATGTCATGAAGATAGTAACTACTTATTTGCAATCGACTACAAGATCTACACAATGGCAATGCTGTTTATGCGAATAATTGTGACTTGATTGCTCACAGCAGTAATTGCTCGAATGAAGAAAGTTGAGCATGCAAGATGTCTGGTGTACCCACAGCAAAGCCATCTTAGCATTGACTAGCAAGATTGTGCTGGAGTAAGTGCACTGCCGGGGTGACCTGAGGATCTCCAGCCGCCATCTTGGATGACATCACGAGGGGAAAAATTCGTATTTGCACTATTTTCACTCACACCCATAGCATCCATCTTGGATGTGCACCTAGTGCTCTGTCATTCTGGTCGGTGTTCACTGGGTGCTCCCAACCGTGTTTTCTTTCCTACCGAAAGTGTGCACTTCCCGCTCATGCATTCTGTGGGAAGGAGGAAACCCCATTCCAAGGCACTCTGCCAGGCCCAGGTAAAGTATAAACTATGCTTACATATAAGTATAGTTCGCTGTAAGTTCCGAACCGTGTGAGAAACAACTACCAAAAGCATAATGTAAATATCACACACGACAACGAAAAGGACCGAGATGAAAGCATGACCTAAGAGGACATATAAAAATAGATAACTGTAATTTCCGAACAGTTTGAGATACAACTAGCAAAATCATAACAAAGACATCACATGAGCTTAACACACTCACCGGGCAAGAAATTTGTCATCATGACCCAACGAGGTTTTCTCCTGGATTTGTCTGACGTCCGAGATGGATATTGTGTGGGCATGAGAAGTAAATACAAGCACGGGCCTCTGTGCTTGCCAAAAAAAAAAAAAAATTGCCGGAAGAGATGTGGGCGATCATTCTGGCTTCCCTTAGGTTACCAGTCCGATGTCTTGACCACCATCGAATATGACGTGTGAAGAGATGAAATAGCATACAGGCCTACACACCCGACAGACAGTACATGGTTAAAATACCTGCATTGGCCTACTCACTCACTAGACTTGTCATCACGAGACTCGCCTAGGATGTTGGAGAATCGCACATGCCTACATGCCCACTTTGCCTAATCAGATGACGCATTCGACAGGCGGGAACGATATGGGCCACACACCAATGCAAACCGAAAACACAATGTAAAGGAGCGTTTTTTTTACATATATTTTATGATGTAAATTCGGTTCCTTTTAGACTTTTTGGTTCCATTCTTGCGTATAAATTGCATTTTTATTTTGCGCAATATTTGATCAAATGTGTTTGCAATGCTTATTAACATATTGTATGATAATTGTTGGATACTTTATTTGTCTCTATGGTATCTATCGTTATCAGCTTCGGTAATGGCTAAAATCAAACGATATGAGTCTACAACACAAAGTTTGGGAAATTCAGCATGGAAGTAGCTGTAAAAAAATACATTCCAACAACTTCGCTGTGCAGAATCGCATTGAGTTAACTGGCTCTGTTCTCTCGGCCGACTAGTCATCGTACTGCATTCATCAATCTCGGAGGGGATTTGCCCCTGTCCTGCAGGGAGGCCATCTAAGAAATGGCACAGGTATTTGCATGCGGGCCACGATCCTCCCTCGACTACTTAGTTAAAACTCCCGCCTCCCTTCCGCCTCGGCAGCCAGAGAGGGACTAGCGGGAGATTGATAGTTTCCGTGACGTCCCGCGGGATTTAATTTACAGGAGTGAACAGAGCAGCGACTACTGGACGGGAAGTTTCTTTTTTGCGCCGCCCAACACTTTGCCAGACTGCCGCTGATGAGAGCGCGCACCCCGGCACTTGGAATTAATCGTGCTGTGATCCAGTTACCGTCTGGGTAGAGTTTCCTGCGCTGCGCCTGGCATCTCGCCGGCCATGTCTCCTCGTCTGCAGGGAATCTTGGTACTTCTTGTCCCCAGCTGAAATAAAGTGTTAAAATTGTGGTGACAATAACTTAAGTTTTCTCCATTATAAGCTCAGTGAAAAAAATTGGACACTCTTCCACAAACAGCTTCGGAAATTGTTTACCAAATTCATTCCTATTAAAATTAAAGAAAAATGTTTTGAAAGTAGCTAACATACATACATTGAAATTTATGAAGTTTTTGTCCCATAGCAGAGCTAATCATTACAATTTGCATAACTTGTAGTGAGCATAAATTAATGTAGTCAAAATGTTACATTTAGATTGAAATAAAATAAATGTAAAAAAAACTTTTAAACCAACCTTTTATTTATAAATGCACTAAAATGAGAAAAATAATTATAACAGTTACTCGATTTGTAGAACTTATAAGATGTGGCCGAACAGCCGTAATAAACTTTACTACGAATTAATATGTTTGTATTAATTTATATTTAGTATATTAAAGCTTGGCAATGTAGAACGTATACTCCATTTGTGTAAGCGTAGTAAGCACATATCTTGCGTAAGGCTCTTAACTATTTACAATATAGAACATATATCACATTTGCGTCATAGGAATAACATATCGTGCGTAAGGTTCTTGAATATTCGCGCCAAGCTTTTATATACTAAATATAAATTCATACAAACATATTAAGTTGTAGTAAAGTTTATTATGGCTGTTCGATCACATCTTACAAGTTCTAATAATTGTGTAACTATTATAATTATTTTTTTCTTTTTGGTGCATTTATAAATAAAAGGTTGGTTTTTTTTTTTTTTTTTTTTTTTCAACCATGTGTTTCTATCATGAATATGGCTTTCCTTTGCTAAGAAAGATCCCCATAATGTATCGTGATCGACCAGTTGTTCGCTTTTATTCCGATACGAGACATACTGAAGGAGCAAACTATAATAATAGTTTTCAGAACCATTTGCCGCTTCAAAAAAGTCACGCGCACAACAGCAGTGACACTTCTTATCTCAATTTTACTGTTATTCCATTCTGTAAAACAAACTGTACGACGTTTACTGCATGTAGTTGTAGAGTTCCTATGGCCACCTTCCGGCTCCATCATCAGATCAGCTCAGTGTGTTACCTTCACATTGTATTGTCATGGGAACAACACATGTATGCGAAATTTAAGTTCAATTAGATAATGGAAAGTGGTTTAACATACATACACGTGAAGTTACATTATAAGCTTGTAATTTCCGGCTCCATCATCATATCAGCTCAGTGGTATCATCACATTTTATTATCATCGGAACTACACATGTATGGGACATTTCAGCTCAATTGGATAACGGGAAATAGTTTAATATCGACTTGCAAGATTACACCCGAACGTACAAACAAACTAACAACTCAAGTTAAATAAAAGCTTGTAATAATGATGTTGCAACACACACACAAGTGCCTCTCCGTGTAAACGCCTGGTCATTTAGAAATCTCCGATATGTAAAGGCTTCAGTGTATCTTACTTTCTAATAAACAGCTTTAATTAGGTTACTATTATTATTTGTTTCTCTTATTTTCCTGCGTGTTTTATTGACAGGGTGCAATCAGAAACTCCCTGAATTTATTAATTATAGTCATTTAGTTTTGTGGCGGTGAAAATTTATAATCCTGTAAAAGCCACTGAAACAAAAAATACTTAATGTCAGCCACAAAATACATTTTATGTAATTACACATTCTTTAAACTATATTTAATCATTATTTTATTACTCTGTATGTTTTTTTTTTTTTCGAATTATTTGTAACTCACACATTGCTTTGGAATATATTCTTCCGTACTGAAAAAAAATCACTGCTCATCATTATAAAGTTTACGAAAAAATCTTTATGTTAACCATTACTTGCTTAAGCGGTAATAACCTGCAAACCAAAACTATAAAACAGCATATAATGAATACGATTATCTTGACAAACAATAACTAACCATAACCCACGCATCCCAATAGCCTCTGGTATTCACTATGGGGAGCATGACGAGTGCGTCGTACGTGACCACTCTCCCAGCACGATAACGCGCGTCCCCACGTTGCTAGGGCAACACAGCGTGCGCATGATACTCTGGTTCGCTAGACCTCAGCCCCATCGAGCTCGTGTGGGACATGATGGGACGACGGCGGACATCCAGCCCAGACCCGGCAACGACCATCGCCCAATTATGCCAAGGAATACAGCGAGCGTGGGGAGCCGTACTCCAGAGAGACATTCGGCATTTGTACGACAGATTACATGCCAGAATTACTGCATGTGTGGCCGTTCAGGGTGGTTACACTTCTTATTAAGGCGTCTGCAGTATGCGCTGCCTTTAAATTTATGGGCGTTCCATGGTTGATGGTTTTTATTAGCCCAACATACCACCTCCTTTTTGTTGTTTACCGACTTTGGGGCAAATACGTGTATTCCTATGGGGTGTTTTTAAATAGATTTCCACTAGCGCGTGTACATATACACACATACGTGCGCTCGCTCATGGGTCAGCAATATTGTCATCTGCTGTTTTATGCGATGCAATTAATTAACTAGTAGAAGAAGAAAAATCTAAGTCAAGAAAGATGAACTATAACAATTTATAATTTCACACCAGGAAATATTAAGAACAGGAAGCAACGAGAATCTGCACGTACTTTTCGAGTCGTTCAACCCTGTCACATCCATCCTGAAAGGTCCTCCTCAACGAAACATGGATCTCTTTCACAAGAAGTGTTGATTGACGAACAAAGCAATGACTTTTTCTTTAGTTCTGATACTCGTGTGCCAAAAAAAGAGCAGAACACTTATTTTCTCTCATTGAATATGGCTGGTGGGACGACAAACAAGCGAAGGCACAAATACTTGAAGACCATACAAGTGACAATAATAATGAGTCGAGAGAGAGAGAGAGAGAGTGAGCGGATGGAGGGGGGGGGGTTAATTGGAAACAGGTATAATTGTTAAGATCCACAAATTCGGGAATTCCGTTTGAGAGACTTCCCAGCAGTTAAACGTGATGGCTATGTTTGCTTTTAGCGATGTTACCGTGAAGTGGAAAAGTCGCGGCAGCGCTGGTAGCCTCAAGAATCGCCTTGGTAGACCCAAGTAACCGATTAATCTGTACCGGTGAACACAAAAACCTTTTTGCGTGAACCAATCGTCATATAGCCACTTCCACGATTGCAGAGGAATTATTTCGCAGATGATGCACGCATGCCAAAGGTATGACTTTCCTCCAGGAAGTAATAGCATTTGCTTTTCATCGTCATGCCGCTGCCAGGAAGCCACTGATCACACTCGGCTATGCCCGACGTTGATTGAATGTGTGCATACAATGCTGTTGCTGGACTGTAACTGTGATTGCATCTCGAGGAACGAGATGGGTGGTTGGTACTGTAGCGGGACTATGCGGATCAAACTTACCGACCTCCCGTGGCGCAGTCGATTGGTGCGCCACCGATCTGGGATGCGGGAAGCTCTGGGTTCGAACCCCTGGTAAGACACGAATGTTAATTTAAGTGTGGTTATAAGTTAGTCTGAAAACCGTCCCCTGCTAAGATTCCAAGTATAAAACCGGGGTGCGTTAAAAAAAAAAACCTTTACAATTACAATAAACTTAAGACGAAGTTGACTAAAATTCGTCTTCTGCACTACTCATGTACATGGATTCGACCATCGCCAACAGAAACAAGTACTCTCAAATTCATGTAGTCGAAGAGCGACGTGACAGTTTGTTTACATATCGTTTTCCATTAGATAAGAACTATTATATATATTAGTTGGATGGGTAGATAATTTAACTTAAATCATCAAAACTCAAGCGGTATATATTCCTCTAAGATGGTTTTTCTAACTCTTTAAAAACAAAGAACAGTGATGTAACCTCGAATTCAAACAAAACTTTTCTGATATTATTATCGGCAGAAAAAGAGTCCAAAGTTACAACAGAGATTGGTACCTGCGCAGCACTGCATATTCCCTCTGATGATATACCAGCTGCGCCATAGTTCCAACATTGAATTATTGTTGTTTTGCCACCAGTGTGTCAAATTACGTGGCTTGAATGAATAGTTATAACTTCGTTTACACAAATACTAGTCTTGGAATGTCAATGCACTTGTTCTACCGAGATTGAGTGTTATTAGGTTATATGAATGTTGTAGAAATTAAATTTTTTTATTAATGCACTAATATGTTGGAAAATAAAATGCAAACAAAAACCCATCTCACTGCATCATGGCTTTCTGGTGACAGTTATGCTGATTATTGTGAACATCTTACGAAACAAGACAACTTACACAATAGCATCTTAGTTGCGCCAATCAGCGTGGTTGAAATACTTAAGGAGCCATTTTCGTGTTTTGAGTTTCTGGGTTTAGCATTCAAGTTATCCAAGGATGATGTCTGCCATTTATAAATATATACAACATATTATGACCGCCACCACTCCTCACTCCATCACCCGGCAAACAAAAAGTAATAGACCAGCAGCGCTGATAAACTGTAATTAAATTAAAAACAATATTTCTAAAGATGATTTTCCACATAAACGTGACACTCGTGGAACTCGATAACAGCCTCCTGATCTTCCAAATCTTTGCGTCATCAGCTAGGGTGAATGAAAAATTATACTATAAAATACTTTTTCGGACTACGTATGAATCAGTACCAATTATATGTTAACACCTATTCACATATAAATACAAATATTGTTATAGGCTATTCACGGTAAAGTGAGCACTTTTGAAAGCATTCTCATTGGCAAAAATAGTCAATATATATATATATTTATTTATTTTAGCCTTAGACGTTAACTTCCGAGTGCGGTGTAATCTACACACCGTGTTTATTACTTAAATGGCAATATTTATTTAAATAGGCGATTAAAAGTTTATAAATGGCTGAAATAAAAAAGGAACTAGGGCCTCAAAAGTGCTCACTTTACTGTGAACAGCCTATACTCTGTGGGCAGACCGGATAAAATAAACTGACAATATAGCCTACGGAGATGAGAAAATGCATACAGGCATTTACAGTTTCAATTTCGTGAAGAATTTTTTTATTTTGTTAAAAATAGCATCTGTATGTGTATTTGATGTAGAATATTAGCGAGAGAATTTTCATTAAAAGGCAAAAAAATAAAATACTGCTGTATTTGTAGACGTACAATCAGACGTTTTTGAATAAAAATCATTTAATATAGCAAGACTGGCCGATGAAAATTCAAATATGTATAGTAATCCAAGCTTTGCTTAAGAAACACCGCCGTAGTCAGCTTCCTCAGATGATCCGCTTCCTTCTGGGACCCTGTAGTTGTCGCCCACGCACTCCAGGATGTCTTTCACTCTGCCGCATCCATCCACTGTCGCTGAAACACAGACATAAACAACATTTTTTTTTATAGATAACAGTATCACAGATATTGTTGGTAAGAGAAGGGTATGTTGAAGGAGATTACAGGTAAGCTGTAATATTTGAGCAAAATCACATTTTTTCCGCCTGTCTCTCTACTTTATAATTACACCTTGTATTTTAGTAATAGGGAGTCAAAGGTACGAACTTCTGTCTTAAGACTTTTTTTTCCTTCTACAAATGTCTTTGATATATCTCGTACTACAATGAAATACGAGGAAACCCATTAGTCAGAGTTCCGAGAAGTATTTCTGTGTTTCGACGCCTCACTTCAGGCGCAAAAGCGATGACAGCGATAATAGCACGCTCATCAAGTGCACTGTAGCGGCTACGCGCCATGATGAAGAGCTTCAAATTGGTGTATGCGAAAAGCGCGGAATGTTGAAAGTTGTATCCCGCCATAGCCTGACATGTTATTTCTTTTGGTGTGAAAAACATATTGTGTACTCGTGATGTGGGTTTTAAAAACGTGTACAACAAATACACTGCAACCCAGTTTGTGCGGTATGTACACACGCTTTTACATGTTGTGTTTTAGTTGGAGGCATCTGAAATTATAGGCTGTTCACGATAGAGTGAACACTATTTAAGGCCCTTCTCAATTTTACTTTTCGGCCAATTTTCGTCTTTGCGCCACTTGTTGGTATAAAGATTGTCACGTAACTAATAAATACTGTGTATATATGTAACCACTATCAAAAGTTAACATCTGATGCTATTATAAAACACATTTATTTTCCATTATTCCTGTTGCGAGTGCCTTAAAGTGCTCACTTTACCGTGAGCTACCTATAGCTACATTTCATTTCATACGCGTTAGTAACATTTTGCATTTGCAAATATTACATTATTCTACTTGATGAACTCAAGGATATGATTCCTTTACATTTAACGGCAGATACACAAAAGGGCAGAAATATGAAACTGGTACCTAAGAATATGAAACTGGTACCTAAGAATATGAAACATAGTACCTAAGAATTCAAAAGAAAAAAATTACAAGCAAACCCGTAGGTACAATACAACATACTCACATTTTTCAACGCATGTGTCGACAGTTTCTTCAATACGCGTGCTTATGACGTCACCAGGCGAGTTTGCGTAGCTGCCTATAAACTCGATGATTAAATCTTTATTTATCGTTCCATCCTCCTGTTCCTGAAACCATTAGAATAATGAGAATTGCATACATTGATGTACTTTTCGTACTGTTTCCAGTGATATTCATGTTGACAATTTTTTCCACTCTGTTATTAAACAAGAGTTTATTACACCACCATAGTATTGCGGTGTATTTCTAGACTGTTTCACGCATTGAAGATTTAAGGTGTTTGACATAATGTAAAAATGCCACCTTGTTTCAAATTAATGTCACTTTTTTAAAATTTAATTGATTTTAGGTAGTTAATTGGTTAGATACAATGTAATAAGGACATGCTGTTTCAAACTAAAGTATGTTTATCATTTCAATGTTTTAAGTATATGTGGTCCTGCAACTTTACAACAGAATTTGGTGAAAATTACTTTTTTCCTTTTATATTATCTGTTTGATAATCGCCATATTCATGTTTGTTGCCAAAATATTAGCTTATCTGTAAATTATACAACATATATTTTTAGTATATTATGAAAATGCTTCTTCTCTTAAACAAGTTATTTTCAATTTTCTTCAGTCACTTTAAAAATTGCAATTCCACAACTAGACATCGGTACAAGCATCCACCACGCTTAAAAAGTGTGTCAAAAATTTTATTTGGGATTCCATTTTCTTGTTATACAAAAGTTATTTTGAAATTCCTGAAATAAGTTTTAAAACTTGATTAAGAGAACAATATACTACTGTTCTTTTATTCTTATGGGCTTGTGTTGTAAGTAGAGCACGATGTAGATGTCCCGTATCAAGTAGCTGTCAACGCTCGGATCTCCTTGTACGCAACCTTGCGCAGCATGAAAGTCGCGCATGCACCCGAATAGAGGGCAGCAGACTACACTGGTGGAACATGGGAAATCAACACCTGGGCGCAATGGCCCCGCACGAATCGACACATATTGTACCTCTATGGCTTCGGGTTAGTCAATTCTACCTCACTTAGTTTTATTGACTAAATAAAATACAAAACACTAGCCGAATGATAAAAAAAAAAAGGGGGAGAGGGGGGCTCGGTTGGAACATTTTTGTATTTAGCACGATATTATTTGAGTTTAATACATACTACTTCATACATTTTACTGTGCCAGCTTTACTAAATATTTAATTCCAGGTAGCTAAAGGTAGTACGCAACACTGATAAACTCACTACCGGTAAATGCCCTTTTATTTATTCTCACGCAAGTGTACAGCCATCTTCATAAAAAATATTTTAAAATCGTTTTCCATACACACTAATACCTTTAATTTAAAATGGCACATGCGTAAAATAGTTTATACAGTTTCGTATAAGACGCCACTTGCGTACAACAGTTCCGACTAACATCACACGTTTCTATGATAATATTCCTCTTTCATGTGCCAACAAGCAAAATACTACGTTACAGTCACAATCAAAGTTAAGAGAAAACAGGGGGAGCCACGATTTTTTACGGCGCAGAAGCGATCATCAAAAAAGTAATGTTGTAGAGCAGAAAGTCAGCTTCAAGGAAACCGCCCGCGAGCCAATCGGGCGTATAAACCAGAACACAGAGATAATACCTTCTTGAACGGAGCAACCATCGCCCTCCGACGAAAACGACGTGACTAGCGGGAAGACAGCTGCCCAATACTCCAGCCAGCAAGCCGCGGCGTCGGACACCACGCTGTGCTTCTCCGGTCAGCTGATTTCGTACACTCGCCCTGGCGTAAACAACAGCGAGCCAGGCCCGGCGATTATTCTTCCTAGTATTCCAACGATAATACGTGCCCGGCACATAGCGAGAAGTCCATCCAGGAAAGAAATATAATCAGTTCAAGAAAATAGGTCACCAGACCCAACCTCAAGCACAGCCTTATTTGCAAAGGCGAAATATATATATATATATATATATATATATATATATATATATATATATATATATTGTCCATCCATGTCAACGTAATCGGCACAAGCCTCGTGACAGTTTTTCGTCGGACCAGTCATATTCCGCCACCTACCGCGCCAGTGCCATACTCTTAACTCCTTATACTTGCCGCCAAAAACTCCGCCCACATCGCGACAACATATTGTCGGAGCTGCACCGTTTTGCCTCCACTCGCGGTGGTAGCTCACACCTCTCTGCTCGTTAGACCAACCGCACCGCCTCTCACTTACTACTAGCGCCCTCAAACGACAGCTCCCGCAAACAACGATTACATTATAGTAGATGAATGGTGGGCAACCATGGCATATATATTATTTAAGTCATTCACTATCTTTCTAGAAAAAAGATAGTGATAACCACTATCTTCACAATGAAAACATTACAACAATTTTGACAGCCGAGATTTAGTTTCCATTTAGAAGAAAGAACAAGAAGTACCGGTAAGATATTTCCTGGGACATAAAAAATAAGTATTATTATGTGCCCATTAAGTCTGGACTTATCTTGTTTCGCATGTTCGACGAAGTAGAAAAAGACTTCGTCACTTCAAAATAAGTCTCGCCTTCAAGACGTTTTCGGATTTAAATCTTAGACGTTCAAAAATACAAGTGTTTTTATGTCTCTACGAGGAGTCAATCACTCATATAGTGTCGCTTCAAAATGTATAGAATAAAACCAAGATTTTTTATGTGTGTTTACCTTCATTGTTTCAATTAACGTTACACTAAAATGGTTTCCAGGGCCGTTTTATATGCCAGAACATTTTGTGGAAACATACTAATGAATAACACTAAATAATATACTCACAAATTTGAACTTCTTCCAAAAACAAGACCAGTAGCACTGAAAAAAAATAAAAGTGCAGTATAAGTTATTCAAGATTTTACTATAGAACTAACAAAAATCTCGTGTTTCTGTACAGAATATTTTGTGATGGGGAAAAAATAAACTCAATTTACCTTGCATTCCTCTGTGATGTTGGCACTTCTTCCGAGACAAGTCTCTGAAACAATTTTGAATCAATAACTAACTCTTACAATCTTTAAATACATGTTATTACTGGTTTAAGCAATTAATTAAATTGTTAAACGTAATTCGTTGTCAAATATTACAAATGTGTTCATGTTTCTTTGTACTAATGTGAACAGGTTTCTGTTAATTATTCTATTTACCATAAAGGGAATAGTCATGTAAACTGGCACATGTGCTCCAGATCCAGAAAGAAATTAGGGATAAATATTTCTTATCTTTAAAGTTTAATTGCAATTGGGTTGCAGAATTTCTGTGAGCATTCAAATAGATTTTAACCATGACCATAAATAAGAAAAACGAAAAGAAAGAAACTGATAACCGGACAAATCACATATAATGAACAAGTTAGGTGTGTTGGCCTGTACTTCTCGTCTACAGCGAGATCAGTGGAGATGGTGCACGCTACTCAGAGAAACAGGAACGGGGAAAGAGTCGGCCATAGCTTATACTAAGGAACCGTCCGATAATTTGTCTTGAGTGATTGCGGAAAACCAAAATCCAACCAGGTTCCTCCCGAATGCAAACCCAGCGTGGTATCACTACGCCACCTCAACAAATGAACAACAAATAACTACGAACTGTATAAGAACCAATTACGAAAACAGAGCCACCGGGGAAAACGAAGCTTTTGGATGATATCTAAGAAAACGGTTTAACTGATGTCCTTAGAATCGGGAACACTTGCAGTGCTAGGCAAAACACCACAAATATGTATAATATCTATTATACCTGACTTTCATTTTTAAACTGCAGGCCATGTAAATATTTTGAGTAAGAATAACATACATACCTAACCGTAATACAAATTTTAATCAAACTATACATATTGCAAGAACAGAATAAGATTATATATTCAGTTTATTTTCTACGCCCTTTTGTAAGCTAGTGTCGCCCAAGAATTAAAGTTATTGCAGCTAATGTCCGGAACCCCTTAACATACTGCCAACATATGTGCGTACAAGTAGTGTCAGGTGAGTGACACTGAAGATAGAATACATGTTTTCAAAACGCTCGTCATATAAATATTTAGATTATTAGGCTCTTTATAACCAAAGAAATAAACGTATTTAAAATATGTTTTATTCGCTGGCAGTACCTAGGTGAGCTTAAAATGTATTTATTCGTACTTTTGCCCGTCACTTCGTATAATGTAAATACTAAAATTTCATATTTTATAAACTATTTAAATTAATCATTAACAAACTTGATATACCAGTGATAATATTACAAGCATCATGAATTACAGTCCATTTAATAGATACGTAACGTGTTTTCCAAATGACTGGCTCGTTACAATTTGTGTTCCATACTGTTACCTCTGGTAAAATTAAATAGTAGATCTGAACCCACCTTGTATGGTATATATCCTTATCGTGTGCACTAAGTTAAACAATTTAAAAATTCTTTAGTGGTCATTTCTGAACGATAATATTACCTGAAATCCAAATTAATGTACTATATCTCAGTAACTTATACGTACATTGCCACAACATTTTGCATGAAAACAGCACTATGAAAGGCCACCTAAAATTTTTACGAATTAGACACATGTTTAATTTCGAAACAGCTGTGCTATTCACGTTATGCTTTTGACTTAACTTTGGTACTGTTTAAATAATTTTGCTCGAGTTTGGAGGGGTGTAATAAATTCTCTATGCGTTGAATTCACTAAGTGATATAGCTTCAGACTTCAGTCGTTTTGGAAGGTAATGTCACCAAAAATGTTTGATACAATCTTATATTATACGTCAAGAACTACTTCAATTGTCGTAATATCTAGTGGAACATTTTTCCTGCTTATACCTATTTTTAACGCACATGATCCTACTAACTAATCCTTTGAACACCTAAGAATTTATTGCTGTCATATGTGTAGAGTAAATTAACCAAATTAACAATATTGGTCAATTCTAATTAATTAGCAAGTAATATAAATAGGAAATTATTGGCTGGAATTCAGTTAACGAAGGTAATATCGTAACTTTACAGGCAAGTAATCTAAGTTCAGAATGCAGGTAGTATTGTGTACCTAAGTAACTGTAATAAACATTCATAATATTTATTATGAAAGAAAACATTTTGTCTGAATTGGCAAATTATACCTTCTTTAGATGGGGCTAAATTAAAACAACAGAAAACTGCAAGTGCAGTTATACACACTACGTTAACTATATCGTCACAAATAACACGTAAGTTGACACTCGGAGACCCTCTAAATTATTTAATAATTTCTTTAACGTCTCTGCTTTGTTACAGAAGACTAAAGAGGAGGAAGGGGAAAAGCTTAGGAGTGGTCTAAACCTAAACTCATCCTTAAAGCAGCTCATGCACCATTCGGATTAATCACGTTTCGAAAGCGGAGCCTCGCGCTGTGAGGGCGATGTGATTGAATAAACTGTTATTACTGATGCAGACGTTAGTGTAAGTAGCGAAAACCCCATGACGTTGGACAAACACACAAACCCAAAAATAATGTTAGGTGTTTTGTACAGATATGTAAATGATATAAATAAAAATTTTCAGAATTAAAATAACCATTAATCAGGAAGGAAACATGACAAAACAGTTCAAACGAGTTATCAAACTAACTAACGATGATAATACGTACAGATATACGTAAGTAAGTCCAGGTGACTCAAAGTAAACAACAAAGACCTTCGCAGAAGGCTTTCGGAAAAGAACCATTTGAGATGTATCAGGAACTGGAATCTTTCCCCGTATTTAAAAAGATAAACAAACTGAAGCACGATTAAATAACGAGTGCGACCACTGTAAAAAAAAAAAGTTTTTTTTTTTTTTTTTTTTTTTTGCATATCGGGTCCATTTTCCCGCCACAGCCTTTGTTTGTTTAATTATTCATTCTGGTGTTTTTGTATCGTTTCCTTTCTGATTTCTGACTAGTTCCTATTGAAGATTTATCTAACCTTGGATTTTTTTCCTGTGTGTTTTAATGCTTCATTTCGGGAGTTTTGAGACAAAAAAACAATCTTCCTGCAATTGCGTATTTGCGAAGAAAATAGTTTATTCAGTCACTTACTTCCACTGCAAGAATGAGGGCTCTGTTGCAATGAGCCAGTGCTCTGCCAGTTGGTGCCGTGTCATTGTTACTCTGACATCTGATTGGGTCCACAGACTAACTATGAGGTAGACTGACGACGCTGGCTGCGCACAACCAATCTTCGTGTTCCATCACTAAATTACTTTTCTCCCAATACTAATAGCAAAAACGGCAGTGGAATGGATTTTATATCAGGATACTGATTTGTAAATAAGTGTTTTGAAATGTTTGTATACTTCCTCTAACCAATTTGCAATGTCGTTTGTTTTAGATTTATATTGGTGGAAGTATTTTATTCACATAAAAGTGTTTGCCTTTTGAAAATTAAGATATAAACAAACATGTTCATCACTGTTGACCATGTGACTTTGACAGTTGTGTTCTTTTGGGTTAGGTCAATGTTGGGTACATGCGCAGAAGACGAATAAGCGGCCTACTTCACATTTAGTCTATGATTGGGTCACTGTCGTGACCGCATCGTTGTAGGTGCTGTGCAGTCTCTGAGAATATGGTCAACTTCTATCATTCACTGGCAGACAACTGGTATTTCGCGCCGTGATTTGCCAACTTATGTGGGCCACGAAACTCGTGAGTCAATGAGGTGATTGTGTGACTCCTCGCCCAAAATTTTGACGTCTTTTTGAGCGCGCAGTTTGCTTTAAAAAAAATATTTGTCATCACGGAAAGATTGCAACTTTTCTACCTGCCCGATTTTTGCAAAGAAGACGTGAGTGTAACCACATACCAGCTGTATGTACCTTGTAATGGTGCTGCCCGAGGTGGGTTGCACCATTCGACGGCGTCACCACCGTCATAGATTTCCGCTGCAGTTCGGGGTATTGACTTACTACCAGCTTCGTCCAAGCATGTATGGCGGGTTCCCGGCAACTTGATCGTTGGCGCGCTCATACATGCTGCGCTCCGAGGAACTAGGCGGCTGTCGCCACGTGCAGCTGGCCAATCGGCGAGTCGCATAAGGTTTACCGCGCCTGTGACATCACTTCCTACAGCCTGAGTGAACGCCGGGAGTTTTGTGACGCGTGAGCACGTATACGGCCCATATTTGGACATGCTTGCGTCCTAAGAAGGAGATTGGACTACATTATATCAACCCCTATAAGGAGTAATGCTTCTTTAACGAACTTGTTTCCTAAATGGTCATGTGTAATTCTATTGGTCGTTGTATTTGATAACCCCTCCCGGGGATACTGTTAAGTGTTTTGTATAAATGGTGGGGGTACCTCTGGCTTGGGGTCGAATTCTGCCACTGCGCCGGAATGAGTCACTTTGCCACCAGTTAAGTAATGATCAATTTAATAAATTATCGGCTTAGCCCTTATGGCACTTGTAGCATGCACAGTTGATGGGTGTTCTGGGTAGGAGACAGGCGCCAAGATGGCGAGAGGATTTTTGAAAATATTTTCTAATTAAGAATATTAGAACTATGAGGAAATTTCTTGGCAGCAATTTTTAAATTTACATATTTCTTAAATTGTTTGCTAGTCAAGCGTCAAGTTTTAAAAATGGGGAATTTATTGTGTTTTTTTCTCAAAAATTTTACATGGCATTTAAATTTTAAATTCAAGAATTTTTAATGTATCTGAAATTCAAAACAAATGAAAATTGGTATTTTGTTGCTGGAATTTGTAAAGATAAAAATTCAGAGGTGTCATGTTTGGTTGGCTTAGTAACGATTATATACAGCCATGAATTATTCTTTAAAATGTTGTAAAATAATTCAATTAAAACTTGTCAACTTAAATTGGAGTTTCATTAAAAGAAAGAAAAATATTTTGTTACTAGATTGAATGAATAATAAGAATACTTACCTTCTGTAATATTGGCCACTAGTAAATGGTGACCTATAAGAATAAAAATATATTTATCTTGGTATATACTCTCTGGTCATGGCGAATAGAGAAAATTATCTAGAAGATGTATATTTTCTTATTGACAGTAAAGAGTTAGCTTGCCGCCTTTAATTTTGGAGGAACTTTATTCTAGGACAGCAGTATAATAAAAACTTATTTATAAATACAAATATTTGGCAATATTTTTGTGGACTGCTGTAGGGATAGAGAATTGCCTTGGCTTGGGTGGTTTGCCTATATATTCACTTGTAAATTTTTCTCAATTTTATTAGCATGGAGGCTTATAGTCCCATGTTATGTTCGTATGTATTGTGATTGAAATACTATAAATACAGAACAACTATTGAAATATATGCACTATTTTAAGCCTTGTGGCTACAAAAATTTATTATTTTAATGTATTGTTTAATATCCGCACTTTGGTGTTTAATGAATCATTATGAAAAATGAAGATATGGTAAGAGATGTGAATTGCAAAAATTAATGAAAAAAACAAGAGCTACAAAAGAACAAAATTAATACATTTTGAAACCACTCATGAATTTTACTGGTTATAAGATCTCTCAATTTGTTTTAAGTACCAGTGTTATTTTCACGGAATTGTTTCGATTTTGCTCTGCTTTTGCGAGAGTTTGTTTTTCCTTTTGGGAGTTTTGTTCGACGGACCTTCTGTCCACCTTGCTACGTCCTTGGGGGCAAGGGCGTTGCACGTGTTTAAGCGCAGGTGCAGTACGGAAAACCATGGAAATAACATTTAGTACCAAAAATTTCAAAAATTATGAAGTTGGTCTTTTAAAAATAATGAAATAAATAAACTTTCTTCAAATGTCATCATAAATTAAAGTAATAAAACAAGTGTGGCTATTCGTAAATGAAATGTTTCCTGGGGCAATCGTTCTCAGGCGTGTTTACGAAAAAAAAAAAAAAAAAAATAAAAAATTGGCCTCCGAAAACATGAAGTTTGTTAACTGTGTTGCAAGGAAAACAGCAGTAAACCAATAAAAAAACGAGTGGATATCGGTAAACGAAATGTTACCGCAGTAATCGTTTCTATTCGACTGGCAAGTTGCTATCGCTCTGCCATCTGTTAGAAGGCTAAAGGAACTAAGTCAGCAGTATTGTAACGACATTTATTATAGCGATCAGCAATCCGCAAAACGGCGCTGTAACGCAAAGCATGGCAACAACAACAAAGAAATCACAAATTTGGTCAATGCTCGGCCATTGGCCATAACTGAACTCTATTACATATTTTTTAAATTAAAGTTAATTAATGTACTTCCTAAACTATAACGTTATTCATTTCTCTTATCAGATAGTAGCCGAAAAGGGGATCGTTGGACATCTTTTTAATGCCCCCTCCCCCCCCCCCCATTGACACCAATTAAAAGTCGTGAACTCTGTTACTTAATCAGTTAAATTTAAATAAAATTTTGTTTTATTTGAGGGTAGAGGGTTTAATTTCGAAGGAAGTTATTTAATAATTTATTACTAATTTAAACCTATCGACCTTTTATGAAAATTATTTCTGGTATTGTAAGTTAAGGAAGGCGGCTGTTCGTCCAGGCACAGGTGATTTTTGTTTTAACTATTTTCGAAACTACTAGCAAATATCTCTACCGAATCTCTGTGAACAGAGATTGGAGAGCTTCCCTCCTGCCCAGATCTTCGCCATGGCTTTCTGGGAGATATATGGCATCCGGACGTCTCACGTTATTCTAAGAACACAGAAGGCAATGGCTGCATGACCTCACTTGGCTGAGGAAGCCAGGTAAATTTTGGCCACGGATCTTTACGTGCTGTTATTTTCTTTTCATTTCGTAACGCAGGAATAAAAATACACGAACAAGAAAACGAGACTTACAATCCTTCTATTAAAAGAAAGACTAACAATGCAATTTATGTTAACTGTGCCAAGGACAAATATGTATATATGCATGGAACCTGTAATATATATATATATATATATATATATATATATATATATATATATATATATGTGTGTGTGTGTGTGTGTGTGTGTGTGTGTGTGTGTGTGTGTGTGTGTGTGTGTGTGTGTGTGTGTATAATCAAGCGGTGGTCTGTACCAACGGCCAAATGTATTTTGTTTGTAAAACATTCAATCATTTTGGGCACACACAGTAACCAAAGACATATTTAGAGAGTATAAAATAAAACTGTTGATTTTCCTGAGATATGTGTATAAGTATAAATTAATGTTACAGAATTACATGAGAAAACTAAAATAGTTCAAGATCTAAAAGCAGTCAAACGAATGCCTTCGACAACTAAACCTATATAATTCATCATTAATTAACTACTTCTAAAACCAACATTTGAAAAAAAAAGTTGTGTCTGTAACTTCACAAATTTCAACGTAAACAGTGATTGGCATTCTTAATTGGCAGTAATGTAGGAAAAGTAGTTAAAGGCTGTTGATGATATAGTGAGAACTATTGAAATCAACCTTACAAAAAAGTCACCGCTCCTACCTGCATATGTTTCAACGGGTGCTCTTAGTGACATTCGCACAGTAAAGTTGGTAACGATGGACAGGAAGTAGTGCCGTATCTTATCTAACGTCGAACAAAATGTGTTAGGTAACAATTTGTGATAACGTGAATTATTTAATTGGCTCTCTGTTTTTTTAATGGATCTAAGTGTCTATAAATGAGCAGATTTGTAAAATATTGACTTTTCCAATAATTTCAAAGTTTAACTTGACCGACGCACGAATAGTGATCAGGCCCATGGCAATGTTAATTTTACAGTAGGCAGAATAATACACAACGTGCATACAAGTAGATCTTAAGCAGGGCTATCAGGAGTGCTCATTTTAACGTAAATAGCCTATACATATGTTAACGTATTATTATGCAGACAGAGTGTTTTATAACTCCTATTACCTCACTTCCAGGGGTTGTAGAGGACACGTAGTAGATAAAGTTTTGATGAGGAATCAACGTCCGGAGAAGTACCGTTGCGGTGCTACAACGATGACACAAATCAAGATTTAAAAACTCCCGCCTCACACTAGGCAACCCAACATGACAACTTGCGACGTCCGACGTCGCCTGATGCCACGTGTCCGTCTGCGTACAATCTGACGCACCTACTGCTTACACCGTCACTTGATTTGCAATTCAGTCGTTGATGGATGCCGTACGGTACATGAGGACCAAATACACATGTGACGAGAACACCAACGAATTGTTTATTTACGGTGAAGTTCCACGTAATGGAAGGGATGCTCAACACCTGTATCAGGTACCTTCAGAGGTAACATGGCCAACTGTGATTCTTCACAGAGTCTCCGCACACTTGAGTGAAGAGATTTAGGCGGCCCTTAAGGTTGAAGGAATATTGCACGTCTTGAGGCCTAAAAGCGTGAGAGCGCTAGGGGCGACCGAGATATGCCCATCAACTCTCTCATCGCCTCTACGAACAAAGCATTGAACTGGCGTGTAGTCTTGCGGTCCATAACACGCCTCTATGAGACTTCCAGAGGAGACCCTACCATTTTATGACGTAATAATAAAAATAAAGGTTTGATGAACGTCCCTATACCTCTTTTTAATGGTTTTTACCGGAATATGTCATACCTGAAAATGACGCTGAAAACATCTGTTTGAACCATTTCCGCTATCACGAAAACAAACTTTAAAGACAAATGGAGGAACTGAAAAAAAGTATACAGATGCGTAACTTTTCTTAAGCGCTATTCGTAAGCAGACCTCATTCAGACACGTTGAACGGTTTTTTTAAACAAAACGTTTTTCTGCTGGAGCGCACCCTTCGGTGGCCTACCTGAACACCGAGGTCTTGAGAGCCGATGAGGGTGAAGCGAGTTGAGAATGGAACAGTGCCGGAATGCAAGGGCGGAGAGAACTCACCGACCAGCGGCTTCGTTCGGCAGGATTCCCAAATGCGAAGATACGGGGGCGGCCCCGCCGGGAATCGAGCCTTGTTCGCCTTGGTGGGAGGCGAGTTGTCTAATCAATTAACCACCGCGGCCCCAGCCCCGCACTCTCGACTTCGAAGGGGAAGTACTTCATAGAGTTGAAGAGAATCTGTCGACGAGTACTCGAGCCATTGAGACTGCCATGAATGTATCTCATAGCAGTATCTGGCGTGTTATGCAAGAACGCAGCAACTACACTCTTACCACACCCAGAGGGCGCACGCAATTGGTGTAACGTGTCAACTTCTGCGCGTGGTTCCTACCCCGTTGTATTGGAAGTGCTGGAGTTTCCACGGCGCATTCTTTTCACCAACGAATCACTTTCCAACAAGAATACTGTTATCAGCTGCCCAAACAGATAGATCTGGGATGAAGAAAATCCTCGTGCCACACATTCCCACGGTTTTCAGCAATGGTTCGCCATCAATGTGCGGGCAGGTATTGCAGATAGCCGGGTGCGTACTCGACATTCCTGGAATAAGCCCTGGTAGAGTTCTGCCACTGGACGCTCGTGAGGAAATGTGGTTCCGCATGATGGCGCGCCAGCACACTCTCCCCGTGCCGTCCAACCATATGTGATGGACTCGTCAAAAATAAATGTTTGAACACCAATTTCTAACAAACTGCACGTTTATTTTACACATCTTATCAGGTACCTTCATAAAGTTTTAAAGTACATTATCACAACCATTGTATATTTTCCATTGCACAGCTCAATTTAATGCAATTATACCAGAATAAAATTATTTGATTCTTTGATTACTTAATACCAATTGGTTTGTACTATGAGTTGTATATTTCCGTACGAATAAAACAGCTCATAGAAATTCGATTATATTTGAGGTACAGAAAATACGGAATCAAATTTAAAATCCCCCCTACCATCGTTTCTAGGCAAAGTTTAGACACTTTCAACGAGGTTAAAACAGTGCCTTATCGCATATTTATATTGACCCATTTATTCTGGTCATAACTGAGTATCATCTAAAAACCCTTACACGCAAATGTCTCGACCGCACTTTCATCTATTTAACTATTCTATACTTCTTCGTCGAGATTGGTTTATGAGACCCTCTAGCTCCGGAGGAAGATCTGCTCCCACGAGTTGTGGCTGCGGCAGAAGGGATTCAGAACACACCAGGTTTCATTGAACGTGTGAATGGGAACATGTTTCACAGATATGACATGTGCCACGGACGTCATAATCACTACGTCGGGCAGCTCTTTTAGTGCACGCAGGTAAGAGTTCGTTGACTTAGGCGAGTCCGGAGTTTTGAATTCCTGATTCGGGTCATCTGTGTAGCGCCACAATGGTACGTTTCGGGACATGGGTTCCTCATCAAAACTTTACATACTACGTGTTCTCGACAACCACTAGAAGGGTGTGATAGGAATTATAAAACATCCTAAAGATGTTTGCATATCAGTTCCAAACTCTTGAATATGGGACATTGCGTAGGAAGTAGATTTTATAATCTACGCTGTACACAGTAGAAAATATTATCGATGGAAGTCCCTTAAGTGTTGGTGGCATCACTATATTGCATTGTCTCTCAAACAGCTGCTGCCAAAACAAGCGTAAAATACGTTTTTGTTGTGTTCCGACACATAACCAGAGAGTTATACCGACACTTCTAATAGTTCCAAATAAAATATGTACTTGTGCAATGCCTAAAATTATAAATTTTTCTGAGACTGTAAGTCTTAAGTTTCCTTGACATTGTACACATTAAGTAAAAAACAAAGTTAGGATTAACATATTTTATATTTATGTTAGTAATAATTTCAGTTTCACTCGTTCGACGCATGGATTTTACTATTTAGGCCAGACCAATTAACTCTCCACGTGTGGTGGAAGGACACACATTTTACGGAATGGGTTGGTTAGGTTTTGAAGGGGGGGGGGGGTGAGAAGTTAATAGCTTGTATTTCTAGAATAAAACAAGTACAACGCCATTCATTATACTGAACATATACTTCAACATATTTAAAGTGGTCCTCTACGAAGAAATACTCTGACAATAACACAACATGATGGAGCTTAGCTCTATGGCATCTTCCCACCTCTGCGTACAGGATTTGATCTCAGTTGTATCAGAATAGGAATTTTGCACTTGCAGACGCCAAGTACAGACATCATGTTTCCTCGGCGTGTGCAGGTCCCCCCCCCCCCCCCAACAATCACCCCCCGTCACTCGTTGCATTTTATCGCTTCTGCTTTACAAAAGTCATCTAATTTCAACCCGCCAACGGTTGAACGCCACTCTTCATAGTCCGACATTTCTCACCTACAGAAGACGCAGTAAATTATTTCCATATGAATTTCTCAGAACTGCTTACGAAATTTCTAAGCAATAAAACAATTTAACTGTGGAATTTTAATATCAATGCCAGAAATGTTTTTCTAAAACAATAAATGTTGTCTAATATGCTCGTCAGTACTAATTTAACATCGTATTTGGTAAACGTAAAATCTGCGTAGTTTTCTGTCTGCTATTATTCTTCAGCAATTAGAGTAATTAAGCCTGCAGATCACTCGCGGTAAACGCTAACCCTTCCAGCACATCTTCGCCAGTTTTCCACATGAGCACAGTGCTACTGCTGCTAACTTAAGAAAGCAATTTTTGTAAACTCATGAATGGGTGTATTACTTAAAAAAAAAAAAAATCTCTTCAGTTAACAAAACAAATCCTACTGCGTAGATGTTTTTTTTTTTTGTCACACGGTAACTACATTTCATTTCACAGAGCGAGATGGCGCAGCGGCAAACGTTTGGACTCGCATTTGAACGGCGTGGGTTCAAACCCCAGTATGGCCAACCTGATTTCGGTTTTCCGCGCATTCCTGAGATCACAAGCGAGGCTGGGATGGCTCCTTACCACAGGCCATCGTCGATTCCTTCCCTACTTCTACTTCCTTGAGCATCGCTTGCTACTTCTCCAGTGAAGTCGATCAGACGTCAAGCACTACCTTCACAACATGTTATTTCCCCGACAAACGTCCACGACGTAGAGCCATACCTCGCTTGTTCATTACAGTGCGGAATTTAAACGTTTGTTTTGTTACGACATGACAACTGTTGTTAAAGGCTGTTCACGGTAAAGTGAGCACTTTTGAAATCAACCTCTGAAAAATGTCACTGCTTCTACCTGTGTGTATATTTTAACGTATACACTGACCAACATGCGCCCAGCAAAGTTGCTAACGACGTTTTAATGTCGAATTAAACGTGTTACGTTAAAGTTTGTAAGTACTGAAATTATTTCTTTTGCTCTCTGGTTTTTAATGCATATAAGAAAAATAACGGGCAAATTTGTAAAAAAAAATCTACTTAATAATCCCAGTTTACTTTGGCCAACGCACGAATAAAGCAATCAGGCGATGGAATTGTTAATTTCACATATGATGGAAGAATATGCAATGTGAATACAAAAAGATCTTAAGGAGGGCTTTTAAATGTGCTCATTTTACCGTGAACAACCTATACCTGCAGTCTGTGTGGACAGATTCCTTCCGCACTGCTCTTCAGCCTCTGAGATGAGCGCCTCCTCGTTATCGAACAACGGATCCTTTTGCAACACTCGCTGCAACATACGTAACACAATGCGTTAATCTTTAACACCACGGATTTTCTAGACGTACATATCTTGACGCTGGAGTCACGTTCGGAACAGCTGGTTTAATCACCGACATCCCAATTCTATTGTCCCCAGGTTCGATCCAAGGGCAGTAAATTCTTGGCCAGGAGATACTCAAATGGTAAGTGCGGCGGACACTGCCTTGGTATGGGGGTATTCTCGGGCTCTCCCGTTTCCTCCCCCGTCATCATTCTGCTGCGTCTCTTGTCTCGACTCATTCATTCTTCGAGCTGGCCGGACAGGCAGGTCTGTCTGTCGCTCGGGTTGTGTAGTCGGCTCCGAATAAGGGCGCCGCCTACCCGTTGCGTCACTTGAAATGTGTTGCAGTGTGTTTTAAATGCGTGTTTTTGGCCGCGGTTACACGGAATGCAGAACTACTTCACTAAAACAAGTACAGCTATTGAAGAAGTTACATTACCTTCGAACGAGTTCCGATCGCAGTTGTTTCTCGTTCAAAGTCAACAGTTTTCATAAGTAGTTTCGAACGAATTCTCTTCTCCGCTGCGCTGCTATTGGCTGCTTCGAAGTAAACAAGCAGTGTAATAAATATTGCTAAATTTGGCGGAAATTTCTGCACTTATTGAATTAACTTACGTTTAAGGTCGAATGTACTAATATCCACCCATTATGCCATTACAGTAAAAGTGTAGGTTTCATAACTATTAAAAAGATCAATTGTGATAAATGTTGGAGGCTATTATAATTAAATATTTTAAATTCCATGTTTGTTGAGGTTAGAATTCCCATTGATTTCATTCTGCTTTGGAAGTGTGACTACAAAAACACGTTTGGTTTTTAAAATTGTCAAGACATTGCTACCGAATGTATTTAACTGAATGTGATTAACAGCACTCGTGTATCCACGGCCTTATTCACCAAACTATTAAACGTGCCCCCATGATACCATTGCACAAAAAATAAAACACACTATTATAGGGACTTTGCTACAAACTTTTCACCAATATTTGATAGGGTCACCACTTAATGTCCCATGGGTACACGCAAAACGAGAACACAGCACGCCAATTCAGCGCCTTGCGTGTAGGAGCGAAGGGGCATCAGGCGCGCGTGTCACTGTAGTCCTTATCGCTCTCACGCTTCCCTGCCTCAAACGCGCTAAAAAAATCCAAGTAGGCGGCGTCCGTAACGCCAGCCATCTCTCATCCATACGTGACACTGCCTCAGGCGCGAACCGCGTGTGGATTCTCATTTTCACTAAGAGTAACAGGGGCCGCGGTGGTTCAGTGGTCAGACTACTCGCCTTTCAAGTAGGCGAACCGGGTTCGACTCCCGGCGGGGTTGCTCCCAGGTTTTCGTATGTGGGATTCGTGTCGAACGATACCGCTGGTCGGTGGGTTTTCTCAAGGATATCTCGTTTTTTCCTCCCCTATACTCCGGCTCTGCACCATACTCACCTCGCTTCATCCTCATTGGCTCTCAAGACCTCCATGTTAAGACCCACCCAAATCTCTTCACTCACTATCAGTCAATGGCAGAAGTCACACTAGTGTACCGCATCTTGGACTGAGTGAAGATATTCTGTGCTCTTAACATCGAGGTCTTGAGAGCCGATGAGGGTGAATCGAGGTATGGAGCAGCGCCGGAACGATTCTCACAACGCGAAAATCCGGGAGCGACCCCGCCGGGAATCGAACCAGGTTCGCCTAGTTGGAAGGCGGGTAGTCTGACCACTATATCACCGCGGCCCCCACAACATCCTGAAGTCTAGTATGCTTGCCAGGAAACCACGGTAGCCTATATAATTCTGCAGGTATCTACGCGAGGGTCGAAGCACGAGGTAGGCTACTCACGGCTTGCAGGGAGGCGGCGACGGTTAGCAGCACCATCGTAACGCCGAGGGCCGCCCTCATGGTTGGATCGTCGACAGGCGACTGGCGGAACTGCGGGGCCGCGGCGGGACAGACAGCCTTCACGGTCCGGTGGCGTGGCGGCGCTGTAGTTTCCTCCGGGTAACCTCGGGGGGGTCGCACCGTCATTTCACTCTCCGCGGGACCGTTTAATACCTACCCCGCCGCCGTTCGTCCAGCCACGACCATACATTAAACATGAGGGGTAGTACATTCGCGGTTACTTCCAACTTTTCTGAAGCCCTACTCGAGTTCTACTTCCAGGATATCCCCCCTGCCCCTCCCCCCTACCTCATGCTAACAAACATTAACCAAGTCTACGAACAAACGCACCGCATTCGTGTGCGCTCATCTGAATAATATTCGCGTAAGACCTATTTCTTACTAGGCATTACCAACACACCTATTTTGTCACTGCTTTGATTGATATAGGCTCTTCGCGTTAAAATGAGCACTTTTGAAAGCCCTGCTTAATATCTAATTGTATGCATGTTGCGTAATCTTTCGCCTTATGTAAGATTAACATTGTCATGTGCCTCATCACTTTATTCATCTGTCGGTCAAGTGAAACTGCGAAATTATTAAGAAAGTAAATGTTTTACAAATATGCTCATTTTTAGACTTCGATGCATAAAAAAAAACAGAAAGCGAAAGAAATAATTTAAGTTATCAGAAATATCAGAAATTGTTACCTATCACTTTTTATTTGACGTTAAGATAAGGAACTAAATTTCCATCCATCGTTACCAACTTTACTGGGCGCATGTCACTCAGGTCGCCCGTTAAAATTATATGCAGTTAGGGGCAGTGACTTTTTTCTAATGTTGAATTTAAAAGTGCTCACTTTATCGCGAACAGCCTTTATAAATGTATAACTCAACGGTAGAATATAAATTTAATTTAATTTTAACCAACAATAAGGTAGTTTGATGTGAACAAAAATATAAAACGCTTGTGATACATGCCACATTTAGGAAAGAACCAAACACGCACATCATACATAGGGTGATTTTTAAATCAAAACTTTGCAAAATCCCCCTTCGTATGATGTACTTGGTTGTTTCCTAAATACCTATGTCATGTATCACCAAGCATTTTGTACTCGTGTTAACATAAAAATACCTTATTTAATACAGATAAAACAGGGAGAAAACAGTTTTGTTGGTAATACATAGCAAGAAATAGTTCTTACGGAAAATATTATTAGATGAATACGGTGCACTGTTCATTTGTTGTAATTTCATAGACTCAGTTAAGTTGTGCTTTCCATGAGGCGGAGGAATACACTGGAAGTAAAACTTAAGCAGGGTCTCGGAAAAGTTGGAAGTAACCATGAATATTTGTCTTGTGCGCATGTCCCCAACGTTTACTACCCCCACAGCCACGGCAACTGTCAAAGTTACATGGCCAACAGTGGTGAATATGTTTGTTTACATTTTAATATTCAACAAACGTACCCTGTTATATGAATTCAATACTTCGACTATCTTTAATATATTCTATTTGCATCAAATCTCGGTTAGAAGTAGCGTACAATCATCTCAAGGCATTTATATGTATACAGTCTTCTAGCCTCAACCTCTATAGGCTGTTCATGGTAAAATGAGCACTTTTGAAAGCCCTGCTTAAGATCTAATTGTATACACCTTGTGTATACCTCCGCCTTGTATAAAATTAACATTGCTATGGGCCTCATCACTTTATTCATTCGGCGTAGGTCAAATGAAACTGTGAAATTATGGATAAAGTAAATACTTTACATATATGCTTATTTTTACACTGTAATGGATTAAGAAAACAGAAAGTGAAAGAATTAATTTTAAGTTATTACATATCTTACCTAGCATTTTTTATTCAACGTTATGGTATGGAACTACTTTCAATCCATTGTTACCAACTCAACTGGGCGAATGTCACTCAGTGCGCCTATTAAAATATATTCTCCCAGGGGCAGTGACATTTTTCTAAGGTTCATTTGTGAAGTGCTTACTTTATTGTGAACAGCATTTGCCTATACTGTTTTTGATAGTACTATTGCCAGAAATGCAGTCCAGCGTTTTAACACGAGGGGTGGCTTATGCGCAGCTCGCATGTGCACTCTACACTAATTTTCCTCCATGGCACCAATGGCTCTAGCACGCCGTATATAACAACGAGCCAGCGAAGAACGCTGTATTAGTCGAGTACAATCAATCCCGAGTCTCACGCGCTAGCAATGTGGCCTAACTGCTTAACAGGTGCCTGTACAAGGGAGAGGTTAAGTAAAGGCTGTTCATGGTAAAATGAGCACTTTTGAAGGCCCTGATTAAGACCTACGTGTATGCACGTCGTGTATTGTTCTACCAAATGTACAATTTGACATTGCCACGGGCCTCATCATTTCATTCATGCGTCGGTCAAGTGGAAATGCTTAATTACTAGAAAAATAATAACTTTACAAAATGCTTGTTTTATACTTACATATATAAAATAAAACAGAAAACCAAAGAACTAATGTCAGCATTAATAAATGTTCATCCAACACTTTTAATTCAATGTTCATTAATGAAACTCATTTCCTCGTCGGGAGTAATGGGCATTGAGATTGCCCTGTATGAAATGTGGTTGAATTATATGAATGCCAAGTAATCCACACCCCACATTCACAGAAAAAAACTTCTTGGAAATTTCTGTATATTGCAAATCCGCCAACGTAACTACGGAACGGGGCTTCACAGTCTGCATGCGTGTACAATGACTTGTTTTTGTTGCTAATGACGTTTAGAATACGCTCGCAAATTTGTCGGTTTCGGCACGAATAACCCTTTCTATCAAAAGAGTTTTATCCTTTTGTTAGCATGAACTAACTCATTTTTGGTTAAATTGAACCTTTACTAAAATTGTATCTATTGATTACAGTATTTTAATTTTATTTAATATGAATAAAACGGAGATAAAATGTGCGTGTTGGTAAGAAATATTTTTCATGCAAAATAGTAATAAAAGGAGAGCTCACGAATGCGGTGCGTTGTCCCTCTGGTGTGACTTTTTAGACTCCGTTAAGATTTGTTTGGATGAGGCGGAGTAATGCACGGATAGTACGTACAGTAGAACTTCAGCAGGGCTTCAGAAAAGTTGGAAGTAACACTGATGGCCTAACAACGCGCATGTGCGACACTTTAAGCTACAATTCGCCACCTGTGTTCCGTAACTCAGATGTAAGCTCTTCGCGTGGCGCGTTCACACGACGGAATCACATACTGTAGCTCCGACAAGCATGACACGCGACAATTAATACAGGACATCCGATCAAACATGCACAAGACACTTCTCGCGCCAGCACGACTAAAATTGTCGTACGACCAAGCACTTCTGGATTAGAAATGATTTGTATTTTTGTTGTGTCGTGCGCAACATTCTACAAGCAAGGTACACAGCGTTGCAAAACGAAACAGCTCATCTAACTTCCCCTACAGTGGAAAATGTGCATCTTACAAAGGGGATAGTTATTTGCCACTTACGGGATCAAGATCACTAAATGAACATTTATAACCTGTGATTTGTCAACATCATATGTTCCAAATTTCTCTTTTGCCCATTGCCTTTGAAACTATTTTAGTATATCCTAGCGACCCGCCCCGACCTCGCTCGGGTGCGATTTACAAATATGGCGTTGTTTAGGTTTACAGCAAGTATATACACTAAATGCTTAAGGTAACTAAGAAACGATTAATACTGTGTTGTTGAAAAAGTCTTCGTAAATGAACCCCTATTTTTTATTTCAAATTTTAAAAGACAAAAATGATTAATGTGGCTAATCCTTAAAAAATAAACATATGCTGTCGCGGACTTTTTTTGTAGACATTTTTGAGATCTACAATTCTGTAGTACATTAGTTTGGCGTATCTCTTATGGACTAGTCATCGTAAGCCATGGTAAGCGCCCGAAAAGGGGCTTTTACACACTATATTATAAAACGTCGGCATTTCTTTACTACTCTTGCATTGATATTGATGTATCATATACCTAAACATTCCTCGAGAAATTCTCTAACTGATGGTGTAAACCGCACAAAAATCTATCAAGTAGTTAAGAAGCCTTAGCCGAATACACAAACACACGCGACAGGGCGACTTGTTTTATACTATGTATAGAAGCGTCTCGTAAAATGTTCTGAATAATTATGATCTTTTGCTAAACTGTATAGCGCTGTAAATTCAAACGCTCCCGTTGAAAATGTTTTCGTTGCATCTTTGTTGGCATGTTGTCGGGTCGTGTAATTTTAGGGGCTTTTCTCGTGTCGTGCTTTCGGAAAGATGTGACTCCATCATTATAACGCGTTTCATTTGAATGCTCTACGTATACTGTAAAACAAGTTCGAAATGTTGCTATTCTCAACAAGTTAAAATTTGTTTCCTTTCTATTTTACGGCAATAGTTTTTTCCAATAATCAGACACGGCTGTTTAAGGTTGAAGTAAAGCAACTGCCTAAGGAGCACTGCGCCCGGCTATACAACGCGATGAACTCATAAAAAAGTAGTACAGACACCATGAAAATTGTCGGAAAAGTGCGATTTATGCTGTAAATGAAAGAAGAATGTATATATTTTGCTACATTATAAAATATTTTACTAAAATATGGTTTTTAAATGTAAAAGTATATCGATTTAAATAGTCCATATTTTTAGCAAAATTTAAGCATGTTTCCATTCTGGATGTTTCAGAAAGCAGAACTTGCAAGAAAATCTTCGTTATGGAATATCGTCATAATGTTTACTATGAGTGTATGTAATAAAACTGCAACAATAATGTAGGAAATAATTTTTATAATTGATTTTATGGGCGTCCATTTGTAACAAACTTTTATGGCTAAAATTGACATAAATTTAGTTAATTATAAAATTGATATGATACCTTATTACTATGATTTTATTGCATAAGAGCTGACTGGTGCTACTTCGTTCGCATGACATTTAGGTATTCAAATCGCTCGATCCACTGAACCCCTACTGCCCCACTTGGAATCGCTCTAGACACTGGGCCACTGCGGCCCCACTATATATATATATATATATATATATATATATATATATATATATATATATATATATATATATTTATTTATCCACTGGGCCACTACGGCCCCACTTGATATAGTTCTATCCACTAAGCCACTGCGGCCCCACTTGGAATCGCTCTATTCACTGCACCAATAAGGCCCCACTTGGAATCGCTCTAGCCACTGGGTCTCTGCGGCCCTACTTGATATAGTTCTATCCACTAAGCCACCGCGGCCCCACTTGGAATAACTCTAGCCACTGGGCCACTACGGCTCTTGGGAAAGAAAGGAGGACAGCCCATAAACAAAAAAGAAAGGAGAATTGACTGAAATTTTCTTAAAGATGTTTTTTTAATGCACTAATAATACTAAGAAAAGCTTAATCCAGTATCTATGAACAACCCTGAGCATCATATTTTCGGAACCGTTTGAGATATCTCGATGAAACAAAGACTAAGTTGGTCATGGGATTATTATCTATAGACTGTGTAAATTTGATGTTAATACGTTCAGTGGTTTATGAGTTAAATCCGGTCGGTCGGACAGACACGAAAAAATTTAACATTATATATGGCCTAGAAATCAATTATACTATATGAAAAAATAATTAAAAGTGGAAAATTTGAAAATCACAGACATACACTTCGATTTCATTTAGCTCTATAGATGTTCACAGTAAATATGATGACGATCTTTCTTGAAGAAGACTTTCTTGTAAATTCTGCTTTCCGAAGCATCCAAAACAGAAATGAGCTTAAATTTTGTTAAAAAATGCGGACGTTATCAATTGTTTAATTCTTTTAATTAAAAAAAATTCTTTTAGTAAAATATTTTATGATGTTGCATAATACATTCTTTCCTATGCAGCATAAATCGCACTTTTCTGACAAATATCATGGTTTCTGTAGTACTTTTTTTATGAGGTCTTAGCATTGTACTGTCAAATGCAGTGCTCCATAGGCAGTTGCTTTGCTTCAACCCTACGTGTCTTAACAGTGTACTTTCAAATGCAGTGCTCCATAGGCAGTTGCTTTGCTTCGACCCTACGTGTCTTAACATTGTACTGTCAAATGCAGTGCTCCATAGGCAGTTGCTTTGCTTCAACCCTACGTGTCTATAGACACTTGTCCAAATGAGGAGCAGACGAACTGAGTTGATGCAATTGGTGACATTGGCAGTTCCAGAGCCAGAATTTAGGGGCTCAAATTTCTTGCAGGAAGTTTATGCAGCTTTGTCAGTGTGCTATTACCATGTCGCTACACATTACTGAATGCAAGACCTCCTATTAAATGGAAATGGAAGGGTTTTTTTTTTTCATTTAACATGCTGACACACATCAGATAACAACTTGACAACGTTACTTAGCCGACACAAAAAAAAAATAAGTCCATGACAATACTGACTTTTACATTTGGCACATAGATACTATACGCGTGGAAAGGGGAAACTAAGAAGGGATTTGAAAATAGCTCAATTTACCACGAACCAGACATAGCCAAAGACGCACGGAGTGAGCTGGTTTGGTGTTCAGCTCCTCTGTTGCACTTGAAGTAAACTGTAGCTTGTTATCTATCCATGACTGATGACATATAAGTTGTTTAGTGCATGGTCCACCCTTTATTTCGGCAAAACTGCAGTTGAAATAAGAATCACAACGGTGTTTTCTTATTTGCTTTATTGTGTTTTACTGTATAATGACAGCGATTTTATTCTAAAATGCTTATGGCGTGTGAGAGTGGTAGGCATATTGCTTACAGATTTAACTTATATGACTAGGCATTTTAAAACGACACACATACATAGACACATACACTCACGCACTTGGATTTTCCTGGCATCCGATCCTGGAACCTTGTTTTATGAGGACGATTTTGTGTGCCAATTACTACACATGTTGCGTATCGGTTAGGCATGCCAAATTCTTAGTTTGATTATTGTCTGCTGACGCGATATTTTTAACTGGTCTTTCCCCTCCCACACGAGGCCGTGGTGGTGTAGTGGTTAAGCAGTTCAACTATTGATGATCGTTTAAGTATTACGATTGAAAGTTTTGTGAATAAATATAAGCAATCAATGTTCAGATGTAAGAATACATGCAGCTCAAATTCAAACGCACAAATCAGAATATAATTGTAATTACAGTTTAGATTTGGCAGCTTAAGGTAGTCCTTTTCACACGAGGGAAAATATTTCTCAATGTGCAATTTAAAAAAATATGTCTCTCTTGGTTCTGTTCCATTAATCGGTAGATGGCTTTTCTTACCTCGGCTTCTCAGATTTATAAAATATTTAGATAGATGCATTATATCTCTACTTCTGAAGTAAGTGGGAAAATTTTATAAGGAATACAGTAGAGAAAGTGTTACGCAGAAATCTTAAAAACCAAATTAAGGAAATCATATTTCATTGAACTGCTACCATCTGAAACTTATTTCTGTTGTTACTACTATGTAGTTGTAGTTCTTCTGGGGCAAGAAGTTCTTGTAGTTCATGATAGCCATTTAATTGCTATCAGACAGGACATGCATTAACTCAGATAGCCCTTATACGCAAATTGGCTATCTGGGCATCCTTCTTTTACGCCCCTCACACACCGATGGCATAAGATAATATCCTGAATAAGCCTTGACTATAGTCTCCATAATAAACAACCGTTTTTCAATACATTTTGAATGAAATTTAGGATACAATATGCCGCTTAAGAGTTCCAATAATAAAGATAATTTTTATAATTTTTCTACACAGTCCCGTTAGAATTTGCCATAGTACAATAGGCGAATCACTTCCAAAAATTCCCAATCGCTAATAGCCTAACTGCGTTTATCCTAATTACGTTTGGCCTAATTTAGTTTAGCCTAACTCTATGGCAAATGAAATTAGGGTAAACGAAACGCTACAGTTTATTTTGTTTATTTTGTATGAACTGTGGCAACGAGCTCCAGAAAGTGTTTTACATGGGTGATTACAAAATGAAACCAACATATTTTGTGTGTCACTGAAAATTATTTGCTACGTTATTATAATATGTAGCTAAATTATATATCTATACATTCCGTCTGCTTACTTCTGAAACCAAGCAAGTCCCATTTTCCCCAGTGTTCGATTCTGGATGATCTTATTTGAATTATCTTCATTCCACGTCTGCTGGTAATACCATTTAAGTATACTCTGCATCATGTTGCTATAATTTTACAGTAATAAAACTTCGTTTTTTTTTGGTTAAGTTTTTCTGACCTTCTGTACCATTTCCTTAAATGGAGTTGCGCGATTTTAGAAGGAAGCCAATGCTTATGACTTAAAGTAAACACTTTTTTTCTCTTCATAATTTTGAGTCCCTGTTAACCTATTGTAATTATACGCACGTTTATTTCTATGCAAGTACTGCATTTCACGATTTCAATACCTTTTATAATATTATTAAAATAATCTTATCAATGTGTATTTAAATGTGTATTTTTTTAATTCTTCAGGTGGAATATGTGTGTTGTTTTTCTTCCGTTTAAATAACTTTAGGCATGGGCGTTCTAATGTAATACATTATAGTTTGAAGACACGATATAGCACATTTTTTGGTTATAGTTCTTGCTTGTCAGTGTTATTTAAGACTTACCTTTTGTGATGTGATTTTTTCCTTAGAAGGGGATTCCAAAATGTTTTTTTCTGGAAGCCGTGATTTTTGGTCACTCTCCGTTCTCCTTCGCAGCAGGTGTGTTTGTTGAGAGCTGTGTGATTATTTAGATAAAATTGCGCCACCTTAGTGTTGGACATTTCTCATAACAATGCCCAGTGGTCACCAGTATGTCGGAGAGCACGGATCAGTAAGAATATCTCTCAAAATCACTCGTTTATTAGACTTTTGAGTGCTATGGCCTCCATGAAGTCGTCACCGCCAAGGTGTTCTGGTCCTCGGGTAGCCCTGATGACACTGCAGCTGTTTCTGACGTGCAGGCTTATATGCGTGCGATTGTAACGTTTTTTATTTCCTATGTAATATTTTTTACCATTAAAAGCAGTCTTTTTTACCGAGGGATGATTTTTTTCATGTTACATTCCAGTTTAACCCAGAGTCCGTCGATAGTGTTGATCTACTGCATGTCTCTCTCTCTCTCTCTCTCTCTCTCTCTCTCTCTCAATCGCTAGCCCAAATGGAACTGGTTTAACTCATCTACAACTTTTTTGCATAACATTTTTTTACAGCATATCTTTTGCATAATGACATGTCAAAATCACAATTGAAGTGTTTTTGGGATGTGCAGATAAATAAAAAGAAACTCACCGAAATAAAATAATCCATTTTGAATAAAAGCACCGTGAGTTACTTAAAGACATCTTTAAAATTATACCATTCAATGTGTTTTTAAATTTTTAAATTTGCTGAAAATAAAACATTTTTTTTTTGTATATTTTTGGTTTGTAGTAATTATTATTTTTTTTTTTTTTTAAGTTCACTGAGCCCGCAATTTTTATGCAATGACTACATGTTGAATTTTATTTCATAAGAATATAAAATAATGAAGATTTTAATTGCGTGAAATATTTCGAACGTATCTGCTCCATTGCCATACTGTGTTGTCACAGAAAACCAAGTCTGAGACATGAGAAAAACACGAGAAACTAGCCAAGAGTGGCTTTAGTCAAAATGTATATGTAAAACGTTTAATAAATACCGCAAGGAATTTCGTCAGGTAAATAACAAAATATAAAAACAAAAAATAAAATTAGAGAACGAAATATCGAACGAAAAAATCTAAAAAACCAATAACAACACAATGATGACGATACAAAGGAAAAGTTGGTTTCAATCAAACTGAAAAACCAGACACGAGACAAGTAAGACAGCACAGACGAACACCGAGACGAAGAAGAAATTTCGCACAAGACTGAAGACACAACGATGACGACACAGAAGAACATGGTGGGTTTTCTTAGACTTCCAGTCTTGTGCGAAATTTCGCCTTCATCTCAGTATTCGTCTGGTCTGCATAAGTTGTGCTGTGCCTGGTTTATTCACTTTTTCAGTTTGCTCGAAACCAACTTTTCCTTTGTATCGTGATCATTGTGTTGTCCTTTGGTTTTCAGTTGTTTCGTTTCATTATTCGTTCTTTAATTTAATTTTTTGTTGGTCTATTTTGTTATTTATCTGGCGAAATTCTTTGTTGGGTTTATTATACATTTTATTGATATATTTTGACTATAGCCACTCTTGACTCGTTTTTCGTATTTGTTTCATGCCTCAGACTTGGTTTTCTGTGACGACATAGTGTAGTAATGGAGTATGATCAAAATATGTCACCTAACCCTTTATCACCATTGCAAGAATCTTTCAAACAACAAGATATTTTATGACTAACGCACTAAAGCAACGCTATATAAAATTTTAGTTTGTTTTTACTCGCCGTAATTATTTGCTTGTTGTTAGAAATGTCTTAGGACTGCTAAATATTGTGCAGTATTCTTAAGGCCAGTTTCAAGAGAAACATCCACATTTCAGGAAATGAAATTATTATCCTTTTAAACTATCAAAAGCTTGTTAAATAATACTTTTTCCAACTCACCAATTCTATTTTCGTTGTTAGTCACTTGCATTTTGGGGTTGTTTGTCCTGAATTATGGTTTCTAAAATAGGCATACATTAGTGTTAAAGTACGTGAATGGAACATTTCTTCGTAATATGTCTTGCAATACACGTGTTCTAATTGAAAAAAAAACGCGCAAATCATAGACACCCTCCAAGGAAATTTTTAAAAAGACTATTAACACATTACTCATGCATGTTACCGCGTGTGTGTGTATATACCGGGCGAATCACCTAAAGCTGGCACCGTAAATATTTCTGAAATGGAATTTGACATTGATGTGCTGGTTCAACAGAGCTGAAGTTCAGACAAGGGCTCATAATTGCATCCCAGACACAGACTTTAATATTTATTAGAATGTGTATTTCTTCAAAACATTTACAATTTTTTTTTCAAATGGAACAATGCTTACTCAAATCAAGTAAATAAAACTAGAGGAAATTAAAATTTTAAGGGCAAGTAGTTTACGTGCCGTTGCAATATGACAATTTTAAATACTTACAGTTGCATGCTCCATTTAAGTTCTTAGGTACTAGGCTAAAATCTTCGTATGTTTGTTTAGATTCTGTTTCCTTTACACTTATCGCATTGATACTCTTAGTCAGTACTTTGTAATAGTTCATGCTAGCAGACGTAGGACGTGCTGGAAGATGGCATTTACTAATGCTGAAAAAGCTGGCATGCTCATGATGTGTGGCGAATGTAGGAAGAAAGCTATTCGTTTTTCTAATGTGTGCGCTGAACAATATCGCAATCTCGACAATTATTTGCGAACCTCTTTAACGAATTACGGGGAACTGGAAGTGTAACAGCTCTAAAACGCAACAGAAACAAACAAGCGACAGGAGAAGAGGGTGAAATTATTGTTCTAGCTGCTGTTTGTGTAGGTAAGTCCGCAAGTTCTCTCCCGTGTAATCGTATGAGTCAAGCAAGTGCACTATGCATTCTGCACCATCTTATTACTTGCACTAGAATTCTGCAAAAAAAAAAAAACACTTTTCACATTCCAGTTTCCTCTAGTTTTATTTACTTGATGTGAATAGGCATTGCTCCAGTTGAAAATAAATTTACAATGTTCAAGAAATACACATTCTATTAAGTATTAATATCTTTGTCTGGGCTGCAGTTATGCTCCATTGTCTGAACTTGAATCCTGTGAAACCAGCACATCAACAGCAATTGCAAGTTTTAGGCTATTCACTTTAAATACGTGTATGTACATAAAACCGGGTGATTTTTTTTTAACAACACCTACAAATTCTGGCAGTTTGTTCTTTATAAAATATAAGACTATATATATATATATATATATATATATATATATATATATATATATATAGGGTCTATATCAATTTTCCCTTAAAGTGATAATTATGGGATTTATGTTTAAAATGTGTTTCGTTAAAAATATTAGAAACTACTTGCGATTAAGTAACAAAGCGGTAAATTATGTTCTGTAGAACGGGGATCTATCAGCTCTGAAAACGCGATTGATAAGCTGGCCCCTCTCCCCTAAAAACTGAAAATGCGAGTTGGCATATTTATTTCTGGATAAAACTTGGCAACCCAGAGATGCACTTGTCTTGCTAAAACATCTTATGGATCTCACATGCAAATTAACGAAAAAGTTCGTCTTGTCAAAAAACACCCAGGTGATCAGTTTTAGACAAATATGTGTGTATCTTTCACAACAAGGTGTTTGTTGCCTGACCTGTAGACAACACACACCTCACGAAAGCATTTAAATTTAGATTTTGTTGGGGGGTGCACAGCTACCTTAAAAATAATTTCAGGGGAAACGTGTAGGCCTATACGGATACATTTTCGTCTCATACAGTATTTTCGTGAAGAGGAACCTGCCAGAGTTTGTCAGCGTTATTCAACAACAGCCTGCAAATAGACACAAACTTTATGACGGCGCAAGGCTCGAGATCGAACCTCAATGTTCTAGAACGTTCTAGGATCTCCACAGTGTGAACCGCTATTGTAAGTGAGATGGTAGACGTCTGGTGCATTACCTTGCCAGAAGATGCGGTTGCCCACCATCGTGTCGAGATTAGAGTATAGAGATATATGAGTACCGCAGTTCAAGAGCGGTAGTAACGTCTTCAATACGAACTCCGCCATGTCTGCCAAGCCTCGACTTACCGGACCCATCGCAACAACTCAATAACAGTCGATACTTAAAAAAAAAAAAAGCTGCAAGTGACTCATAACCTTTCGATCCATCAGTGCTGTGTTGGTGGAGTGATGTATGGACGTTATCTGAACATCCCTTCCAAACAGAAAGAGGCGCGTATCTACTTTCTGGTCATCTCTAGTCATAGGTCAAGTAAATTAATTATTAAATTTTTCGGTGATGCCGGTTCTACCATGATAACTTGTTTTCAATTGTCGGAATTTAAAAATACGTTTCAACTTTTATTAGTTTACTGCTGGTAGTCTCTCCTTATATCTCACAGAAACAATAATACTTTCAAAAACATTATGCGTGAATACTATACTGAATCAATTTTGCAAGTATGTATCTTTAAGAATATTTCGTACTGTATTAATTAATGTTATCTGCATATATTCTAATTATGCATTTTAATGTCGTGTAAGTAATATTTGTATTTTTAAATCAATTTTCAGATACCTTGTACGCACTAAAAACAGAATTGAGAACATAATCGAGAATTGAAAAGTGCAGTGACAGGACTGATTTGGAGTCGGAATTTGTAAAATACAGGAATCAGGCGATCAACACTTACTTCCGTTGTTAATTGTTTACACTAAATGTGCAGTTAGGACCCTTTCAAGTTGGCTGGTTTACACACTATCCTTCATTGTTGCTATAATTTAGGCCGGAATTACATATCTCCGACAAAAACACGACTCGATAGTGCATGGTACATGAATTAAAACCGAACAGTCAATCATACACAATACAAAGCCGCCCACCGTGACCTTGGTGTTGACACCTCTTCGGGTACCGGCTTATTAGGCAACGCCTTAAAAAGGACAAAAATTAGCTGATTATATTGGATTAAACTCATAACAATATTGAGAAATATGGTCTCATTTTCGCTACTACAACTCCCCGAAGGCCGAGTGGAACCTGGCCCATTTGTCACCTACGCCGCGACATGTTCCTGCACGCATCCAAGTTTTTCGTCGGAAAATTAATTTACAGACTTTCATCAAGAATATCAATAGTATGGACAATATAACTGATATTTTTTTTCACCTTTATTCATGTGTGTTGGTGCGATGAAAACTCTGATCGAACATTACGTGAGCGACAGGATCATTTGTTTGGCAGTGTAGGCGGGAGCAGCATGCACGTCCATTAAGCGGACTGTCAACTAGCAAAATGGCGTCACTGCTGCATTTCTTCAAGGCCCCGGCTGAGGGCAGCACCGTCGCTCGGATCGCTGCGACGAGCGACATTTACGAAACAGGAAATGTCGAACATTAAGAATGTTGTAAACGTGTTTATTGGTGGATTTGCGGTTGGTCACAATCACTTTTTTTTTTTGGTGTTTTGTGAGTATTTAACGATCCCCGGAGTCTGCCTCTGGGCAAGTCGACTCCTGGGATCGTGACAGTTAAGTACCTAATATATTTTACTATGTAGTTAGAAAGCCCTTTAGGCTAGTCGTAATGCAGAGTCAACCCTGAGTAGTTCTGTAGTATTTTAGCAAAATTCTGCACGTAGCTTTTTGCACAGAGTGGGGATGATTTTTAAAAGGAAAATTTAATTATGGAGAGCAATGTTAAGAATTCTAAATTATATAAAGTTTGTTTAAAAATGTTCCAAATTGTGATAGATTTCAAATTAACCAGAGGATGACTAAAGAAAACGCTAAGAACTTAGAATTAACTTAACATTTCTGGTAACTGAAAATGTCCTTAAAGAAATATGTTTATACAGAAGGCTGTTTTAAGATGAGTTTTTAATGTTGTTTAAATCAGCCTTATGAGTGATTTCAAATATTTGGAAAACATTTTTAAAATAATGCAAATTCACGTAGACTTTACTATAAAGTGATATTTTTGTATCAATTTACATTTAGTATATAAAAGCTTGGCACAATATAGAAGGTATACATCATTTGAGTAAGCGTAGTAAGCACATATTTTATGTAAGTCTCTTAACTATTTGCGCCAAGCTTTTATATACTAAATGTAAATTGATACAAAAATATAAATTTGTGGTAAAGTTTATTACGGCTGTTAGACCACACCTTACATGTTCTACAAATTCTGTAACTACTATAATTATTTTTCTCTTTTTATTGCATTTATAAATAAAATATCGGTTTCAAAAGGTCATTATTATATACGTAGACTAGTTATACATTCACATACCCGTGAATGTATAAATAGTCTACCTATATATTAATAATAAAAAGAGTTAGTGATACTAGAAATATTAAAAATGTGAAGTTAGACACTGGTGGCCCCTTCCACACATCGGGCTGCAACCTGACGAACAGTGATGTGCTGCAAGCAGACTGCATGCCAGTTCAGTGCATAGAGGTCGGACAGACACCTACCATACAAATAAGGCAAGTTAAATAAAAGCTTGTAAAAATGTGAAGTAACTTAGAAATCAATGCTTTTCTGAGTTTGAAATGAGGTTGATATTTATTTCTGAATATACTATAATTATAATGTTAATTTTTGTTAATGTAATTTTAGTGTAGTAATATTTCCTTACCTTTTTTGTAACTGCTTCTGAAAATGTCCTGTTGGAGTTGTCAATTCGTTAAGAAGTTTACTTAAAAAAGATGCCATACATGTTTTGCAAGAAAATAACACATCCTATAAAAATAGCTAAATGGGCGTATAGCCCAAAAAATATTTACATGGTAGGTTTTGCAGGTGTTACCACTCACCTACTTGTTCTTATTTCATGTTCACCATTGTGGCCGCGTAAAATATATTTGTTTATACATAACTAGGCTTTAGTCATAAAGACACCACCACGAAATTCATATTTAAAGATTTTACTCATTTATCATTTATCACTGGAAAATATATCATTTAAATATGCAAAACATAAATGCATTGATTTTCAATTTTCCAGATTATATTTATTTTTATTTTTAGTATATTTTTTATTTTGTCAAATAGTAAATTTAATACAATAAGTATTGAAGTCACTGCCAAGTTCTGTCATTATTTCCCACTCTTTATTATTTGGTTTCGTCCACCAGTATAAGTTTTTGTTTATACACTGCAAAATCATAGAAGTTAGAATTGAATAATATGTTAATTTTACGTGAAAAATGAACATGTGTGAACTTGTGAGCGGCAGAACCTAGGAGATGTGACGTCGGAGACAGCAACGAAGCAAGCACTTGTATGCATCGCCATAGCTCGACGAGTGAAGACTGGCTGAGGGCGCGCTAGTTGACGCTGTTGTCATACTCCTCATCTTACACATAGTCGGGGTTCTGGAAGGACATCATGGACAGCCCTGTGGCCGCCATGATACACTGCATCAGCTCCAGTGGCCTGCCACACTCCGTCTCCTTCGTCGCTGCAACCAAACGACAACATGTCCATGTTGGATCCTCCTCGACCGTGTTAAGGGTGTGTAGTACCAAAAACTAAAAAAACTATCTTGTAATCGCACCAAATAATGTTCAACTTGTACGCATTGAATGTAGCACCAATTCCCACGCATAAAAAATCACACTTTATATTTTCTAAATAATTTGATGTCAAATCCAAAATTGTTCTGTTTTGCTACAGCCATAATAACCAATACTAACCAAATCGTAAAAATTAAAAAATTACAATGTAAACTATTGGGGTGGGCTACTGTAATTACCAAAAAAAAGTTTTTTTTAAGTTAAAAATACTAAAAAAAAATATATATATAGTACATGGCCTGTTATTTGGTAATAACGCACATGGCATTAGCTCACTTTGTAAATTTTTTCATTTGTACAACTGTGGCAAAAGAGAAAATTCTTTTTTGGACTGACACAAAATTATTAAAAATAAATAAAAGGGCAAAAAAAGATTTATTCAAGAAAAATTGTATTGCATACAAAGTGTACAATCTGATAAAAGTCTGGTATAAATATAAAATAATTATTTTCTTGGTATCCAAAACCGTTACAGTTTATTATATTCAGGTTGCGAACAAAACGAGATTCCTTATGGAAGAGTTCAGCATTGGGGAAAATTTCCACTGCAAGGTGCGCTTGTGTCCAAAAAGGTCACTTTTATGATGGCGGTACGTGGAGAAATTCTATTTATTTATGTGTAAAAACCAGTTATTTTTAAGTATTAATTTTGTTTCGTTACTATTATTACACGCCCTTTGTTTAGGACAAGCTGTTGTTCTCGTACTTCACTCACACCATCTTTCGACAATACTGCCCTCTCGTGGCAAATAAATCGGTTAACACATGTCTGAGCACAACAACGGTACAATACAAGTCACATATTGGGAATATGAATGTTGAATTATATTAAAAAGTATCTGAGAAGTTTTTCTGTTTGTAAACATCTGCCCACCAAAAACAAACATTTTTCCAACTGTCCTGATTTACGCACAAAACACACACACCTACATATACAAATAAAAGTGTAATATTCTGAAGTATCACATGATACACAGTTATTTTTCAGGGAAAGGGCAGATATTTGTGACTGGTCTGGTGAAGTTGCCCTGAGGTGTTCTTAATGGAATGATACACACTATCCCATTCTGCCCTGGGTGCTTCAGTCACACTCGCTGTCTTCCACTTCAGTGGAGGCAAGTTAGGTTCTTTCAGCAACACCAACTGATTCATTTGAATGTTGGGCTGAGGTGAGGTCCGCTTGTTTCTCTGCTGGAGTGTGTCTAGATACTCATCACTCCGCCACTTCTACACCCTCTACTGGAACTGAGTCTTTAGCTCCCACCTGTCAATAGCGTTCTGAGAAGGTCTGACAAGTCGTGATCTGGCAGAACTTCCAAAGCACCGCCCACCAGGAGATGCTCTGAAGTGAAAACATCATACTCTATGACAAGGCACATAGCAGTCAAGAGTTCAGCACTGTAGATACCTGTGCAAATAGAGTTCCCAATTCTTCGAAGGTAAGCTGCTGTGTGCCCACCACCACACGTTTCAGAGGTTTTTTTTTTACACTTTTAATCGCCTCCTCCTATAGGCTACCAAAGTGGGCACTGGTAGTGGGACTGAACTGCAAACTTTATCCTTCTCTGACTGGCCTCACTAACAATTTGTTGCTGGTTTTCTCCACAGAAGTGGCTTTTGTACACATCTTTAAGGTCGTTCCCGGCACCCACGAGGTTAGCTCCATTGTCTGAGAATATCTCCGATGGAAACCCTCGAATGGATACAAAAAACTTCAGTGCAGCAAGAAATGCTGCTGCATGCAGGTGGGACATGAGCGCCAGGTGCATGAACTTAGTCGCCATACAGATAAACAAGCACAGATAAACCTTCTGGGTAGTCTTCCTTCTCGCTCTACCTGTGGTAGCAATGAATGGCCCCCCAAAGTAAATTCCAAAATTGCAAAACTCCCTACCCTAGGCAAATCGCAAAGCAGGGAGTGCCTATCAGTGGGGCTTATGAAGCTGCACTTACTTTAGAACATGATACACAGTTTTGAAGGAGCTTACGAATCAAAGTGCGAGCAGAAATTACCCATAATTCTCTATGTGTCAAGTACAGTGTGGTTGATGGACCTATGTGCAGGTTGATCATGTGCCAATGCATTAAGATAACTTGGAAAGTCTGCTTTGCTTCGGAAGTAGGATGGGATGCTTAATTTATTCAGTCATCGATGCATTATGCAGTCTGTCACCCACCCTGACAACAGCCTTCGAGTCTAATAAAGGCATAAGTCTTTATATTGGTTAAGAACATGGCTACCCCTTTTCCAAGGCTCTATTCTCTTCCCTGAAGTAATGTGCCTACACAGTCTTGACACAGAATTTACGGGCATTTTAAAACTCCTCCGTTGTCTGCGACTTGCCAGTGGAATGGGGCAACATTTGAAAAAATGGCTTTCTCTGAAGTCCAGAAAAATACGATGATTTCTGCAACAAGCCGAAACGATCATCAGAGTTCTGCAGCTGACTGACGTTTGACACCAAGACATTGGACATCACTGGTTTAACTTCGGGAAGAGGTGCTTTCTTGCAAAAATGCTGCACAAACGAGTTCTCGTGAGGTTGCAATAGCCAATATGGCCCTGAAAATCAGGTTCTGTTAACCAAATGGTATGGAAGACAGCCACAAGAAGCATCATCATGGTTATGTTCCTATGGAACATGTATCCAGGTACTAGGTGGTACAATGGACTGGATCTCATCAGCTTGGTTGGCGATGAAAGTTTTTAAACTGTGTGGTGACAAGCGTAACCAGGTCAGGACTGCTGTGAAGTCTGTCCAGGTTTGCAATGCAAGGATAACAACTTCTGAGTCATAGAGTCTCCCCACACATTGCCAAAGGTTGCATAGCAAAACTACTGCACACAGCTCTAACCTTGGAACAAACAGAGTTTTGAGCGGTAACATCCTGGACTTGGAGACAAGCAGGTGAACTTCAGCGGCATCACAAGCTTTAACCCAACGAGAATAAATGACTGCAGCATATTCCTTCTCACCGGCATTACACAAACCATGAAACTGTACAACATGTTCTTGGACTGGAACGAATCTGCTCACACTAACCTCAAAGATGGCCAAGAGTCCTTCAAATGTGTCCACACTTCTGAAATCTCTTCCCAACTGGCTCATCCAACCTAGACCTTGAGTCAACAAGGTCTGTAACACCATCTTACTGGATGTGACCACAGGTGCTACGCATCCAAATGGGTAATAAAGACGAGCAACAGCTGAGACTTTACCACACTTTGTTACTTACATGTCAGGTACATTAATTTTTGTCGTAAAAGGACACTGACACCACTCGTTCACGCACACAACAACCTACACAACAATGTGTGAGGTGTGTGACATCAAAACGATATGCAAAACAATGGTAGACTTAGAGAGAACAGGGATGAGTATACTTCTGTGTATATGAGGCTGATATTGCGACAGCTGTGGTATGTGCAATGAGTTTTCTGGATAGAGTGATAACACTAGCTGCGCAGTCTCGACCATCCAAACTAAGTACGAGATTAGTGTACTTATTAAAAACCAAACTTTTTGTCCCTTTAACTCCTTGGTAACACAAAACAGTGTGAAAACTAGAATTGAAATCCACTGCAGTGATGTGTGAAGGCAGTTTGATGAGTTACTTTGCCCAGCCACATCCAGGTTGTAAATAGGTATGCACACACACACTTGATCTTACCAATCTGAAGTAACATGTACCATTTTTACACGCAGCAACACAGCCGTCTAATAGCAAAATATTTGTCGACAGGAAAAACACAAAATACACAAATAGGAACACTAGGAGAAAACTTCTTTCGACTACTGAATTACAACAATGGTGACTGTGTTAAAAAAATATACGGAATTTTAATTGTTCTCAGAATTACTTGACTTTTACCAGAAAAAACACAATACTTCATCCAGATGGCATTACAAATTGGTAAATTAACTGTGGCTCCGAAAATATTGACAAAATAATTAAAATTGTTTGATTTGGGTAGTGGCCTTTGAAACACTAGTGCCCTCGTGGTTGTTAAAAGTTAAAATACTTGAAATGCTCAAAAATCACATCGAAAAATTTTTAAAATTCCTTCCAAAAAATAATGATTTTATAAAAAGCTTTTGAAATTAGTTAGCAGCAGAACAATGATTCACTTTAGGTTTGTACTAGTAAATGCCGGAAAAAGTTGTTTGCGTGAGAGAAACAATACGGCGGCATAAAAATGTTCTGGAAGTTACTATTAACAGTGTCATGTCAAAATTTTATTTGAAATGTCTTAGCTGAAACTAGCGGTTAAAATGTAGAATTTGATTGTCTTGAAGGTCCCGATGATCAAGTACACCAACGTGGCATCTCTCTGGATGCACAGCAACCCTTTGTGACGTCTTTCCTATATGTAAGCACATGGCTTATGGTGCTAACATGAAGTCTAATGGAACCTTAACAGACATCGCACGATTATTAGCTAACTTCTCTGAAAGCTACTCGGAGGGAGGCGATATAGATTTACTTCTTACTTACAACACCTCACATCTTCGTCTCTATTAGACGGCCTGCAATTTCAGGGGTGCGAACTCAGACTTCCCTATGGGAAATTTAAATTTAAAACTTAGTGCAGAGGGTTCAAAAAGGTGAAGATGCCAGGCCATACATGAGTGTGTTCAAATTGTACATGCCAACCGGATAATCAATTGAAATTTTCCAAAGAATACATTGGTACTTTCTATCAGAGAGATCAACAACCATTTGTCTAAACATCATGCATACATCCGCAGTCACAACAAAAGGAAATGTTTGGAAGCTCAAAACTATATCAAAAGTTTTCTTTTTTTAATTTTTGCCGAGAAAGTAGAAAATCATTCAGTAATTGTCCCTTAGTGGTCTTACAGGATGCATTGAAAACTACCCTCATGTTTGTGGAAACACGTTCCTCCTTGATTATTGTTCGGTGAGAAATGAAGTAGACTGGATGAGTAAACTCACCTGTAGTAAGGGACACATGATAGCCATCACTTTTGGGTGGTAACTGTGCAATATGTGTCATGTAACCCAAGCTTTCATACTTCTCCATGAAGACTTGGTAATGCTGCTTCAGCCCTGGCATCTTTAAAAGTCAGCACTCTAGTCCATTGAGTCTACACAGTGCTGTTGAAGATGAGTTACCCAATTTAAACATCAGTGATCTGGATAGCATTTTCAGGACAAATATACCATCTTCGCCACATTTGTGGGTACTTTTGAAGTGATCCTCTCACTGTTGGGGTTAACTTGGCAGAAACTTCACTAATTGAACTTATTCTACCACCCAAAATTGCTCTCGGGCCATCTCGAGAGATACATCCACTCGTACAAGTAAGGAAACCGACTCACATTTATTTGCATTACCGGCCACAGTCCAACCAAATGTTGTAGGGAATGCATGTGGTTTTTCTATTAACTTGAGGCCAGTCATTACATCTGCTGCCAGCAACATGTCAATGCAACCAGGTGAGGTTAAACGGGATAGGCTAAAGAAATGTCTACGATAAGCCACATTTTTGTAACAATCTCAGCTGAAGACAAATCACCAGTTATGCTATTGAGAATCAACACTCGAGTATCTAGGCCTAACTCTGGAATGTGAGCGAGGTGATCTCACACACCACAGCCCGTCTCGAGTCCGTCTTATTATGAGTTATGCCAGAAATGCTCACCCCAACCTGATATCACTTAAGTCCCAAGGATTTCACACACATTTAGGATATAAATGATGACTGGGATACACTATACTATTTTGCAAGCAGAACCTGGTATTGGTCACTGCCGTCTTTCACATTGATGCGAGCAGTCTTAAACAAAACAGTAGTCAAAGGACCATCCTCCTCCGAAACACACGACGAACACGTTGCAACAGTGCTACTTTTTCCATCTTCCTGACTAGCAGAGTCTGTAGTATCTTGGTCTGTCTCGTTAGAACTTGTATCTCGTTACAAGTGAATCAAGGTGTGTGATGTGTGCATTGGTATTGCTGACAGCGAAACTTTGAATGGAGATTTACTGCTGCATTTACTGTTCGCAGGCAGTTAAAACACAACTTGTGGGTTAGCACGCACTTCCCCCTCTCATCTGTCGGCTTTGAGAGAGATGTCTGGCATCTGTGTACAGTAAGAGCTGCAACCACAAACTGGACACAGCATCTGCTTGCCTGTATCGCTATGCACAGAATCAAGGATGGTCTTTGAATCTGCTGACTGGTTATTGTTTCCATGGCTGATTGACCGAAATTTATTCCTGGAGGAAAACTTCCTCTGAGAGAGTGGGCTCTTACAGGTGTTGCGAGCAAGAGATTGATCATCAGCAGCAAGTTGAACATGCTCCACAGCTGTAGCTTTCCGTTCCAGAAACTTGAGTGATTTGGAATATGATATCACATATTCTTCGTGGGGAAGTTCAGATGGTTGCCTGAGTGGTGCATGCAACTTCTCGAGTAATATATTTAGGTGTAGGCAATCCCGCTGTGCCACTGGAAATTTCTGAGCCTCCACTGCAGTCACTAACTTGGTTAATTCACCTTAGTTCCGACTATCAACTTTTTGTAGATGCAAGATCTTCTGGACGTGTAGTGTTGCTGAGAGTCTCACACTCTTTAACTTCTTCTCTAATATTTTCCAAGTTACCGAGTAATTGCTTTTGGTAACTGGTATATTGTGTACCAACTCTCTGGCCTCCCCCTGTAAACAACCCAACAAGTAATGGATTTATGAATCTGGATAATGTGTGGAGATTGAGCAACAATTGAATTAAATAACTCTGCGAAACCTGTGCACTCAGCTCTATTGCCACTGAATACTGGCAACGGTAATGGTGGTAGCACTGCTGTCGGGATTCCTAGCTTTGGCGAACTATTGCTGTGGGTCGAGTAGCCACAAGTGTTTTTCTTCAATATGTTATACATCTCACGGAAAACGGTTTTATATGTTGCACACTGTTCTTTGCACTCGTCATATATGCTGGGGTTTTCTCGAGGAGGCTGGACGCCGAGGGAAAATGAAATTTTCAAGTAGTTCATCTTTCTTCGACATAACTTAATCAAAGACCAACTCGAAGTCTTCCGCCTTCGATGCAGCTTCCCTACTCGCTTCTTACAATTCTCTGGCCTCGTCCGCCTGGGCTAGCAGATAATTGAAAATTACAAATTGTAGCTCAGTCGTTGCTACAGCCGCCATTTTATTTAACAATGAAAATAACCGTCTGTCCCAACAGTTAGTTGCACCAATGAATGAAGAGGACTGTATGATAATAGGCAGAACAATCACGTAATCGTACGTGAGCGATAAACACAGTTTAAAATTCCTCTGGCAGGTGGAGGTCGTTATCGCAGCGTGTTTATTGACCGCGTGTTTGGATGCGATGCACTTTAAACAAAACACGTCAATAACCGCAGAAACTTTCCCGTCCACTGGCACTGAATCGTTAATCTGCCGTAAACGAAACTGTATCTCCCGTAAATGATCCGGCCCGAGGGACCAAAATTATTGGGACAAGCAGTCGTGCTCGTTCTCCATTCGCGCCATTTTGCTACACCATTGCCCTCTTATGGAAAATAAAGCAGATAAACACTTATCTGATTCTAACAACGGTACTAGTTGCATATTGTGAATACCACCACATCTCAGAAGTTTATTTCTGTTTGTAAACACCCTCCAATAGAGTTTATAAGAGCAAACAGTAAGCACGCAAATGTTGAGCATTTAGCGTTAATAATCAAGCCTATTTCAGTGGGTAAAGCTTATAAACTTAACTGCGAAATAAAACTAGCTGTCGTCAAAATGAACTTTGTACTTTTCTTGATTCGCTTAGGGAAACTACGCAGGACAATCCTAAAAACTCGAGTTTTTTTTTACATTAACTTTTTCGATTCAGTTGTATTTAAATCAAGTAATTATGAAAGCCAGCGTTTCGCTAAACCCAGTTATACGACAGAATATTAAATATTATGTGTACATATTAAGTAACATTTCCACTGTGGTACGAAGAATGAAGTTTATTCTTTACGTAGGCCCCAACACAGTAAAAAAAGAAAAGTTTTACTCAATTATATATATAATTTTTTTAATTGGAATTTTCCCATTTGCTTACATTAATAACAGAAAAATCCAGTAATGCGACACCAGTGGACCATGGCGGGGAAAATGTTCAGTTGCCAAACTAAAGCATTGAGCTTCCCAACATGACAGTACTAACCTAAACATATGGTCACACACCTCGCCATGTTTTGTTGAGCACGAAAATCGCTGGTTCATCGTTAACTTAGAAGAAGTGTAGCTTAAAATAGAGCCCTGCATTCCACATTAAAGTATTCAGAATTTATTTAAAAGAAAGTAGTACGCTATCAAAATTGCCAGAAAGAAAAGTACGATTTAGTTTCATATGAAAGAAGAATGTATATACTTTGTATCACTGTAAAATACTATTCCAAAATACATATATTTAGATGTTTTAAAAATTCACATTCATTAGGTGTATTTACTCCTTGGTTGGACATTTGTTTATTATATAGTGCGTTGTTTTGTGATGTGCACTAATTTCTGTTGAATGGGCCCAAAAATATATCTCATATTTGAACACATTAAAAATCAATATAGGCTGTTCACGGTAAAATTAGCATTTTTGAAAGCCTGGCTTAAGATCTACTTGCATGCACGTTGTTTATTATTCCGCCTTATGTAAAATTAACATTGCCATGGGCCTCATCACTTTATTGATGCGTCGATCAAGTTAACTGTGACATCATTATAAACGGTTATATTTTACCAATATTCTAATTTTTACAATTCGGTGAATAAAAAAACAGAAAACGAAAGAAACATTTTTAGTCATCACAAATGGTTACCTGACACTATTTATTCGACGTTAAGATATGTAAATATTTTCAACCCACCGATACCGACTTTACGGGCGCATGTCACTGAGTTCGCCAGTTTAAATACCTGCAGGCAGAAGCAGTGACTTTTTTCTAAGGTTGGTTTCGAAAGTTCCCACATCATCGCGAACAGCCTTTAACAACTAATATTTACCATATTTTATGCGTATTCTTAATTATGCTGCAAGAATACCTCACTTGCAATAAAACTGTGCATAATACTATAACCAAGGAAAATATTTTCTTATTTCTGAAATGATCTTGGCATTTCATTTATTGTCTGCTGGCAAATGGCAACGTGTGCCCTGTTTCCACCACTAGAAAAATCTGGGTGATCGCACCGGGAATCGAACCCTAAACTTCATGGAAACAAAACCTCTATGTTGGGCCAAAATAAATTAGGCTGTCAACAAAATATGTAGTTGAATAAACGATATATTTGTTTGGCCACACCGTTTGATGCTTCCGTTATAAATTACATCTCCAGAGTTGTTTTGTGACAATTAGGGTAGTAACAGTGTTTTTAGTGAACTTATTGATGCTTAGTAATGGTACGAACATCCTGATACAAAAGTTATACAGCAAATGAAAAAGTAAGCTGTAAAATTGGAAATACCATTTTATGTACGTCAGCCAGCATTTGCAATGTTTGCCTTTAAATTCATTCCTATTTCATTAGTAGTAACATTTGCCGATGTTTGATATGGCGTAGCGTGAGGGCGCAAGTGACCTTGGTTTGAATCCCGTCCAACCTTTCTATTTTTTTTATATTAAATAAAACGGTTTAATATACGTAGAGACAGACAAATTTTTACTTGCACAAAGCAAACCTTAGTCTGGGGGAAACAAATAAGATTAACAAAATAGTTTGGTTTTAACAACGAAATATTTAATTGCCCATATACAAACAACTAATTTGGTTGCACGAAACAAACTTTTTTTGATTCAACAAAATATTTTCCTGGGTGTATTTTAAGAGTGGCGGAACGAAGTTGCTGTATAAGAAAAAAATTAAGGCAGTGCTGGAACGAATAATAATGCAGCTGTGCGGTTCTGTTACAATTACTGGGAATGAGTTCATAACGCTTTACCTATAGTTAAACCTGAAGAAGTACTTTTGGACGCCTAAAAATTTGATGGACCATGTGTTTGTAAAATTATGTTAAATTTTCGTTTCCATATTGTAAGTTTTTCAGTCTTAAACACAGTTCATTTTTAAGATACATAGTTTTTAGACATTAGCCTGTTAGTGTCATAAATGTATTGGATTTGCACGGCGTATATTTAATAAGAAATATATTACACAAACATAACAAAGAAACCGGGTGGTGTTGCTATTCATTTTAATGGATGACTTCCTTTTTGCAAATATGCAGCAAGAGTTATATATTAAAACCCGTAAATTATTCATTATATTATTATATATTGTGAAAAATAAGAATTTGATTCGTGTGTTCTGGTATCCCATGCCCTGTTTAACATTATTGACTTGATTTATACTAGGGAAGTGTACATTTACATGTAATTTTGCACTAAATTTGGAGTTTTTAAAATTTTCGTTTTTTTTTTTTGGAGGGAGGAATGACAATACGAATTATCACGTAAACAAATTAATATTTGTGATGTTCGACACTTGTACTTGGGGTAATTGATACGAATATAATATTTAGTGTATACGTTTTAATATAATATAAAGTTGTGCATTTTACAATAGCCGGTGCATTAGTATTGGGAGATACTGCCTCGGTGATGAATATTATGGACTGTGCAATTATATCCCATCATTATGTTATGTATTTTATTCAGTAAATATCTCTTTTCACTTGGTTATGATTATATTACATCACTGTAGCAATTTTTTAATTCATAATTATTCTTATTCTGATAAAATATTTATTTTCATATACATATAATTAGTTCTGACGTATTTGTTTCTCTGTTCTCTATGCTTTGTAGTAGTTAAACTATTGGTCAATTAAGTTCCTTGAAATGCTGGATCAATGTTAAACATATACCACACTAACACTCACGAGTTCAGTTGTATAAAATATTTTACTCCATCTGAAACTGCATCAGACTCTATTACCCCATACTCCCTATTTACGTACACGGTAAACCTACAGTGAACGATCACTTAACCCTTTCTGACCCACTTTAATTTTTACGGTTCCCTGGTTTGCAAAAAAAAAAAAAAATCTGACGCGTTCGTTGTCACAGCCAGCTATATGTTTGGCTACTATTATATGGACCGATTATTACCTAGCCCATTGCTCACTGAGCTTTGCAGTGTGCAATAAAGACCAAGAATTACCTGCACATGCATAATGTACACAGTTGTGTACACTGGGTCTGAATGGGTTAATGATCAGTATATAACTTAAAATTGACAACTTACTGCAGTAAGTTAATTGGCAGTATATGTTATATCTTACAAAATGCCTTTAGTCCATACATCACTTACGTATCTTCTCGCATTTTTCAATTGCTTCAAACAAAGCTTGTTTTTCATCTGGCGCAGAGCTGTAAATAGATACCATTTCAAGAACATGTTTACGTTCTATTAAGTTGTCTTTGGTGAACTGAAAAATAAATGAACACAAGTATAACACTTCGAAAGTGATCAGCACTGTAATAAAATATACACCATGATAAGTGAATGCGTATTATAAATGATTATCGTTAAAAAAAAATTATCTTAATTCCAAAATTCATAAACTTAACACATATTGGTTAACATATTACACTCTAATAATGTTCGGATTTAATTTCATTTTTACACACGCGCGCGCACACACACACACACACACACACACACACACATATATATATATATATATATATATATATATATATATATATATATATATATATATATATTACAGACTAGCGTATAATTCGAAATATGTATCTCAATAGTTATGACGTAACATTAAGGAATAAATCAATCTATGTCAAATATCACAATAGCGTTAAATAAATTTGTTAGTTAATTTGTTTCTGCTCTCTAGTAAAAAAAAAAAAAGTGGTTCATATTATCTACACATTACGATAACGACTCTGTCTTTGTTGCACATTTCAACAAATGCTAAGTGTTTTATCCTTGATTAATCCCATAACTCAATTCTGACATATTTATAGTTCGTGGACTTTTTTTGAAGCAGTCCTTGTAGGCAGCACTGTCTTGACTCGCTCTCTGATGCCTGATAAATTTGCGGTATAGTCTATTCGTGGTTTCTTCACCCTTTTTGGATCAAACCTTTGATAAACGACCCAACGATGACGCGTTTTGTTGTTCCCTCAGTATGCCACATATCATAAGCGTTTTACACTTGTGGATATAAAATTAATTTTATTTTTGTTAAACTGAATATTTGCTTCCCTTTTTCCCCATAAAATGTGACGTTTTATTTATAATTAATGTCAATAAAGACAGTGAGAATATAGGTGTGTTGGCAATGCATACTAAGAAATAGTTCTCATGCAAAATATGAAACTGAGTGTGCACGAATGTGGTGTGTTGTACCATTGGTGTAATTTTCTAGACTTAGCAAATCTTTTTTCATACGAGGCGGCGGAATATCCTAGAAGTAGAACTCTAGCAGTGCTTCAGAAAAGTTGGAAGTAACCGAGAATGGACTATAGTTGGCATGCTATGCCGTTAGCCAGCGGCTACGTGGAAATCATTGCAGCTCTCTGGAAAACAGGGTCGTGTAGAAACTGTCGTAGCTACACCAGATAATAAACGGGGATACATAATTATCCTGATCTCCGTGTGCATACTTTGTGAGATGATTCGTTATGGAAAGTGAAGAGGAAAAAAACAAAACGACCCATGGTCTAAAGTTATCATTACGAGAGAGGCACGCCATTGAAAACTGGAAACGTCTGTGAACATATGCGGCGTAATAAGATCGCCTGTTATAAGGAAATTAGGAAGTGTCGTTTAATTGCAAGCCGTTCACGATAAAGTGAGCACTTTTGAAATTAACCTTAGAAAATTATCACTGCTCCTGTCTGGCATATATTTTAACGGGCGCACTGTGTGACATACACCCAGAAAAGTTGGTAACGATGGAGGGAAACTAGTTCCAAATCTTAACGTCAAATAAAAAGTGTTAAGTAACCATTTGTTATAACTTGTATTATTTATTTCGCTTTCTGTGTTTTTAATGCATTAGAGTGTAAAAGTGAGCAGATTTGAAAAATATATATTTTTCTAATAATTTAACAGTTTCACTTGACCGACGTATGAATAAATTGACGAGGCCCATGGCAGTGTTAATTATACATAATGTGGAGGAATAGGCAACGCGAATTCAAGTAGATACTAAGCAGGGCTTTCAAAAGTGCTCATTTTGCTGTGAACAACCTATAACCAACAAACGTGTGGTATGCATCTGTGTGTGACATCTCAAAAACGTGAATTTAAGTAACACATAACTAAATTTGTAGAATTGGGCATGCGAAGGCAAAAAATATTGTCCATGGTGATTCTAAATTTAAGTACCACGGTCTGCCTAAACGAGATCAGAATGGACATCTCCTTATCATTGCAGGTGACGAGCGCCCTCTACATAAAAAAAATCAAGTTATACTCAGTTGCCATTAGGACAAAATTAGTGTGTTTTTAACATATTTTCAGCAATTTAATTAAGTTTAGTATTAATGATAGTATTTTTCTAGAGCGGTACAATTACTACTATTGTAAATTTAAAAATTAAAACAAATTCACAACATATATTTTGTATTTGCTACCAAAATATTTTGCAATTCACAGATTGTTCATGCAAGGCACAGGGATTCATTTCCGCATTATCTTTATGTAAGTAACGCATAACAAATATTAAGTTAGATTTTTAATCACCAAGAAGAGTAAAAATTTTCAACTTTAGCTTGTAAGCAGTAACCTAAAAGAAATAAATCTTATGAGTGACAGTTTGTATATATGACTATGACTTACCATGCCTACTTCAGTCATAATGCAGCGTCCTAGGCACTGAAAATAGAAATAGAATAAGTTCAATGAATTCTTTATTATAGTCATATGACAGTTGGCAAAAGTGTTGGTGTACAAATTAAAGATAGTATGTATTGTTACAACATACATACTTTGCACTTTTCTGGAATGTTACTTTGAAGCTCTTCATTATAGTAATATGACAGTTGGCAAAAGTGTTGGTGTACAAATTAAAGATAGTATGTATTGTTACAACATACATACTTTGCACTTTTCTGGAATGTTACTTTGAAGCTCTTCATTTCCATTCGGCTTACAGCTCACTGAAAAAGAAATCAAAATAGGAAAAATGCTCGAATCCTTTTGATATTTTACAAAGTAAAACTGACCTACATTTTATTCGAAAAACTTTTCACAGAATATACTAATTTAATTTATAGTTAATGTGATATTTTTACTGGTTATGATATTTCACGTCAGTGCTTGATATTTACAATGCGTACAATTGCTCAAGCGAACTTCGTCGCATAATATTATCACCAAAAGCTATACTCAGTTGCCCAAGTTCAAAGGCCTTGTGTGATATGTTTCTAGACAATTATGACAAGTTTCTAATAGTGATGGGTTGTTTTACGAGAAAGTACTTTTGTCGAGAGACCAATGTCCGGAGGCCCCTTTTAGGGCGTGATCGTCGGCATATAACAATTTATCGCCCCTAGCAGGTAGCAGTTCACATGGTGAGCAATAGGCACTTACTTCATACTTCTCAAAAATTTTTTGCAGTGGAATAGTGTTCTGTGTTTGCACTGTTTTTGTTTTATTTAAGTACATTTAACGTTTTTCATATACACCGACAAATGCACTGATATACACGTAAATCACTTGGACCTCTAGTGTCACCATTTATTTTATATATTTTGTAATGGCAAGAACATGGGGACGAATAAGATATTGCCAAAGTATACGAAAGCTTCGATGTAACTTCAGTTCATTTTGCGAGTGTATCCGCAATTTAACGACTAAAAAATATTAACATATTAATTTATTATAGTAACAAGAATTTTAGCCTAATTTCCTCTACGTGGGTGCAAATAAATTTTAGTGACGTTTTTGAAAGCTTATATGGTAGGTAGGCGTTGACATCTCATCGACAGCAATATAATTAGAGATGAAACCAGAAACATGTGAAACAGTACAAAGATAAACGTGTGACTTACCCCGGTATTCGAATTTAAAAAAAAAAAACTTATAAAATCAAGCTAGCTTTCAATCAACTGCATCACGGACGTAGGATTCGCAGCATCAGCTTCAGATGTAATCATTATGATACTTTGAATGATAGGATTTACTAACCTGAATTATTTACTTGGCCATCATTTTGAAAATAAGTGTCTGAGCCACTTAAACACATAAGTCTACATGGTCTATCATAACGCTATTTTCGTGAAAAAATTGATGGAAATCGGTTGATTGGTCTCCGAGATATGGCATACAAACCTTATTTTCATAAATCGGGCAATCTTAAAACAAATGCTTAAAAAGAGACCTTGTACATGATGTTTGTAATAGGTAATGCTGGCTGAAAAATTTGGATTGAAATTGTTAAACTGTTAAATAGATATGCCAAACATTAGAAAATACTTATATAGCCGCCATTTTTAAAATAATTTTCTGTCTCCAACTAAACACTGTAACTCTACATGACCTTCTGTAGGTGTGCAAAATTGGGTGGAAATTAGTCGAATTATTCCACAAATATGACAAAATGTTCCGTTTACTCACATTACACTACTTTGCAAAAAATTCGGCAAAGGAGGATTTCTGTGTGTATATCGGTTGATTGGTGCTTGAGATATAGCATAAATCCTCCATTGGTCATGCGACGATCTTCAATGGGAAGGGTAAAATGTTTACATATTAGTACATGCGATTATTGTCATAGATACAATATACAAAGTCGAATTTAAATATGTTACATAGTTTCGTAGATATAGCACACTAAGATAAATATTTGTATACTCGCTATTCAGAAAATAAGAGACTTATATACTTAAAAAATAAATTAATGTAGCCTACCACAGCACAACTTCTTCGCCAATTGTAAAAGAAATCGGTTGATTATTTCCCGAGATACGACATAAAACTATATTATTTCATGTGGGCTATCTTGCAAAATGGTGGCGAAATAAGGATTTGCATAGACAATTTTGATAGAACTAATACTGCCAGTATAACAAGTTAAGTTGAAATTTGTTTTTCAGTTTCGTAGATAAAAAGTTCGGAGCTAAAATGTTTATATGGCCGTTTGAAAATATGTGTGTCTAGCCCTCTCAAAATGTATTAATTTACATAATCTGCCATAGTGATAATTAGTTGCAAAAGTTGGTAGAAATCAGTTGTTTTTCGGAGATCACATAGTTATAATTTTTCAAGTGATACTATTTTACAAAATGGCGGAAAATGGGATTCGTGTGTATACATTTGATTGTTGTAATATATACTGACATTATACAAAGTTTCATTGGAATTAATTACATGGTTTCGACGATATAACACACAAAACCTAAAATAGCTATATGGACGCCATTTTGGAAATAAGTGTCTGACATGCCTAAAGCATATCAGTTAGCAATACCTACCACAGTGTTACTTGTTTGCCATATTTGGCAGGAATCGGTAAATTGTTTTCCGAGTTATGACATAAAAATTGTATTTATTCGTATGGCACTGTATCACAACATGGAGGACAAAAGAGGCTCCTTTTAAACACATTTTATGTTTGTTTTATATTTTACCAGCATGCAAAATTAAGTTGGCAATAACTTAATGTCTTCGAAGTTATAGCATACTATGCTGAAATATTTAAATGGCCACCATTCTTTAAATAAGTGTCTGAGATACTTGAAACATATTTGTACTTATCAACTACGGCAGTACTACTTGACTGCCAAATTTGGTAGGAATTTGTCAATTCATTCCCGAGAAATATCACAAAACATTGATTAATTCATGTGGTTATATCTTAAAAAATGACGAACAAGAGTTGTTTATTGGCTTATTTTGTGTTTGTAATAGATAATGTCAGCGTACTAAGTTTGGTTGAAATATGTAAAATGGTATGGTAGTTATAACAAAGAAACCTAAAATATTTGTATGGACGCCACTTTGAAAATAAGTGGCTAATAAAGTTTGAGTACTGAGTTTTACCTGGCCTATGATAGTATTTCTTACGTACCAAGAGTGGCGTTAATTAGTTGAGAAGTTTTCAAGTTGTCATGTAATATACTTGTTTTTACATGCTGCGCTATCTTTCAAATTGGCAGAGAAAAATGTTTCTTGTATAGATTATATGATGCTTGTAATACATACCATCAGTTTGCAAAATTTGGTTGTAATTGGCTAAATTTTATGGAGATTATACCAAATAAACCTAAAATATTTGTATGGCCACCATTTTGAAAATATATGCCTAATAAAGTTGATTTACCTATATCTACTTAGCCTAGTATTACTTACTTTGAAAAAAAAATCGTTTGAGTAGTTTTCGAGATTTAACATAAAAGCTTTATTTTTTCATGTGACACTAGCTTCCAAAATGACGAATGAAACTGACTGTTGTTTGGATTATGTGGTACTTGTTATAGATACTATTTGGCACTAAATTTGATTTAAATTGGTCAAACTGTTTGATAGTAATACCAAATAAACCTAAAATATTTGTATGGCAACTAATTTGAAAACAAGTGTTTAATTAAGCTCAATTACTACATTTACCTGGTCAATTATATTATTACTTACGTGCAAAATTTGGCGAAAAAAAGGTTTATTAGTTTCCTAGATATTATGTAAAAGCTTTATTTTTTTCATGTGGCACTATCTTCCAAAATGGCAGTCTAACAACAATATTTACATTTTAAATTAATGCTTACAACTTGTCTTGTCAGCACACAACATTTCGTTAAAATCGGTTAAATGGTTTCCGAGGTATGACATATCGCCCTAAATGTTAAAATTGCCGCAATTTTGAAAGTAAGTGCCGAGCGTGGTTGAAAAGTATAAAAGTCAGATGTCCTTATCTAGTACTATATGTGTAGTGAGTTTTGTGAAATTCGATTCACTCGTTCAAAAATTTATTGGAGAGGGGGATAGAGGGACACAAGCACATACACATAAATGCACACACCCACGCATACACACAGACAGGAAAGTGATCCCATATGCATTTCTTTCTTTCGACTAAAAAGGTATATAAGGTACATAATCAAAACAGATGAACCGCTCTATGTTACGCTGGGCCCATTGGTGATGTTAGAAACAAAGAATAGGAAAATAGAAAATATTGAATAAGAATCTGAATAGCCCTCGTATTAAACTGAAATGACGAAGTTAAGTTCGCTATATCGTTGAAATAGCGTTTGATTTGCATGTACATAAAAAATAGGGCTTATAAATGATGAAACAATCAGGAAAGACTCACTGTACAGTTTATTTCAATCTCATGATTACAATAACCGTATCGGAAATTTTGTAGGACTAACGGAAAGAAATATAAAGGCATCCATGTAGTTTTTATAAATAAAGAATAACTGTTTACGAAGTAAAGAGATTAAAGCCAAGAAGTGGAATCTGACCGATAACATCAATATATGAGTGTTAATTAAATACGTATAAGGTATATTCATACAAAGATTACAGCTTTTATCCCTTATCGATGAATAACTTTTTTAAAACCCCTCTTATATATTAGATATGTTAAACTATTGATTAAGAAGTTCTATCAAATCCATCCCCAACCGAGATATATTTGAGATTCACTCAGGAGGAAGATGTCAAATTTATTCCAATGTAAATTAGTCCAGAGCCCGTTTAGGGGTTCGATATCTGGGGAGGATGATGGCAGTAGTGGACCTAGATAGGTTTATTTCACTCTCGCAGGGTTAGATTTCCCAGGTATCATTAGATTAAAGTTAGATTTAAATTTAATTTGTTACGGTAACTTTTTTTAAAATAATGACAGGTTCGTTCTTTGATCCCTTCTGGCTCGTGCGTCCAGATCATGGCATTGCAATTTAATTCTACGTTGAATTTTGCTAAAGCTTCAGGGTGTAAGGTGATAGGCAACAGAATAACGTAAGGTTTTCAACGAGGCGTTGAGTTAGGCAGGGATTTATCCAGTTTTTTTACGTTTATTTTTCAACGAAATATTTCGTGTATTTGTTGTAAAAGTTTTCCCATTTTTATTATTGATATCACCTGCTTAAATTATTCTGGTTTACTCGGATCATCACAATGCCTCATTTCTAGGACTCTTTATAATTTAAATGTATGTATCACTTGTAAATTTTAATTTAATTAAATTGTTTGTTTCATTTGCTATTAAATCTTGTGAGTGATTTTTTGATTAAGATAACGCACTTCCACTGCCACTTCGTTGGTGTTATCACATTTATGATTACAGATTGATTTGTGTTTCGGACGAATCAGATGTTACTGGCGCCCTGTATCGGGTCCTCCGTAGTGTTTAACTTTTGACACCATAATCAGTTTATGTGTTCCTTTATAAGCATCTAGACACAGTAGTTTCCTAGAAAATAAGAATCGTGCGAGTGTTTGCCAACCCACCAGTGGCCCCCGGTCTTAGTAAATGTCACCCGGCGTGACAATATCCGCTGAAGGATTCAAACCAGCTAGGGTAAAAAAAAAAAAAAGAATACGTAATTAAACAATGTAAGATGCTGCCAACCTACAGGACAACGATAATAAACGACATGGGGAACAATTTATAGAAGATGAAATAGTTCTTAATTTCTGTCAATAACTTGATGTCGATGATGATCATGAACGAAGAAGAATTTTATTGGACTTTTGGTCCACTCGAAGAGAAATTCGTGCGAACTGTATTTTTTACAAATTTCGCTCATTCACATCGTAGCATGACAAAAATCGTGAAAACATCTTACCTAAAGTTTAATGATAATCAGATATAAACGAATTTATGGAAGCACCAAAAATCATCAACATCGTAACGATGTTACGATGCCAGCAGAGCGTTAAGTGGCGGCGAGAGTGACCAGGTGAAGTGAAGTCCGCGGATTGCGAGCATCGGTGCAGTGAAGGGTGAGACTGACGGGCGGGACTACTGAACTGGATGCGTGAGTGTCAAACATCTGGAATGACGGCAATATACAGACTGAATATGTGTAAATAATGGGCGTGAATTACACGACTCTAAGCAATATAGAGACATTTAAAAGAACTTTAATTAAAACTTAGATAGGCATTAAATATAGCGCTGACTGATAATAACAAAAGTCATAGTGGAGATAGCTAGTTAAATGTTGTAAATAATAGTTGTGCGAATTAATTAAAGTTTTAATTTTGTTATTTTATTTTTATTAACAGCTCCATCCCTCACCAACTTGATACGCCTTTCTGGAGTCTTATAGCAATACTAAATATTCTTACAAAGTATCACCTTTCTACTAAAAAATATTACTTCATCAATAATAGGTTCCTCGTTTTTCCTTTCTTATAACGTAGTTTATTTCCAAAGAATTGGTTTAAACTCGAGGGCCTTCATATCACGATAAATCACGATAAAATAACAGCAATAACTCTCCATATGAAAGTTTTGTCTGTTATAATTTCTGTTCTAAAAATTATTTTTAGCATTAACTTTTACATAATACAGATTATTTTTTGCTTTGTATCTTAAACTAATATGTCCCAATTAACTATTAAGTCAGGCATGAGGTGGAAATTATTCATATCTCATACCATAACGTTTAAAGGAACACTTCGGAAGTTTCGACACAAACAAAAATATCCGCAAAAAAAATGTTAAAGTTCGCATCATGGGTCAATACTTTTGTGAATGAGTGAAGAGATTTAGGCGGCTCTTAACAGTGAGGTCATGAGATCCGATGAGGGTGATTGCTGTGAGAATGGAGCGGTGCCGGAATGAAATGGCGGGGGAAACGGGAGATCCCCGAGAAAACCCGCCGACAAATGGCATCGTCCGGCACGATTCCCACATGCGATAAATCCGGTGACCCGAACGGGGATTGAATCCGGTTCGCCTTGGGGGGAGGCGAGCTGGCTAACCACTCAGCGGCCGTGGCCCCGCAAATGTTTGGTCCTTGTATTTTCGACGTCCCACTAGAGGAGCATAAAACTTCCCTTGGATGTTTCATGGTGAAAAGAAAGGCGAGAACGTGTGTGAAATACTTTTTACCGGAGACCTTATCCCAACTTCTTCTCTTCACAAACACACATCGGCCTAGCAATATGGTTTTTCACAAAGGTATCATGTGTCAAATATAAGTTTTACCTAAAGACATTATGTGGCTCCTGCCCTTTAGCACGGAAAGTATCTGTAACAATTTCCAGTTTTCATCTCATGCCTGGCCTTATAACTAGAATGCACATTAAGTAGCGAGTAATGTTGAAACAGACGTCAACGACGTACCAATTTCTTCGTATGTCATTGTTCCCATGCATTTATCCACTGCTTCGATGGCTTTGAGAGTCACGTCCTGTAACAGAGAACATCGCATTGTAGTTAGTATCGGCTGTTCACAGTAAAGTGAGCTCTTTTGAAGCCCTAGTTACGTTTTACTTTTAGCCATTTTTTATTCTTTAACCACCTTTTTAAATAAAGGTTATCATGGAAGTAATAAACGCAGTGTGTATATACCATCGCACTAGGAAGTTAACGTCTCAGACTAAAATAAAATATATTTTTTGAGTATATTCAAAATGCGAGGGCTTTCAAAAGTGCTCACTTTACCGTGAATAGCCGATAGCTCCTGGTACTTCAAAACGTTCGTTACCACAGAAAGACTGGAGCTGAACTCCAACCTGTTCGGTCGCCACTTTCGTTACGAGAATTACAATTACATGTTGTCCCAGGTTAATTGAGCACTTTTGAAATCAACTTTTGAAAGAAGTCATTACCCGTAACTGGGTGCATTTTATCATAAGCTTTGACTGGGATACGCGAGATAAAGTTGGCAGCACACTGAGATACTAGATCTATGTTTTAACGTCGCATATTTAGTGTGAAATTCGAATTTGTGAAATTTAAGTTTATTTAATTTATCTTCTGTTTATTTCACGCGCGTTTGATCGCGAAATGGCATATTAGCCACACGTTTGTGCTCATAAAAATTTTAAGTTTCGCGTTATCGACGCGTTAATACAGTGAACGGGTCAATGAAATGTTTAAATTTTGCATACAGCGTAAATGTACAAATGGGGAGAGAAGTACTTAATATCAGTTGAGTGAGTGGACCGCCTAGGCCGTGGTTACTGTTCCCGCGCGTTTTCCCCCGTTATTTTTTTTATTTTTTAAATATGTAGTATCCCAAGCTAACAAGACCCCCATAAACTAACCTAGGAACCTAGGACAGTGGGAACAATCAATGTTTTTGTGGTTATAACTAACCTAACCTATAATACTAGTCCAATGAGTGTTTTGCAGTTTAAAGAAACATGAGGCATTTGGCGAATAAGGCCTGGTGCACACGTGCGGGCAACGTCCGCGCGACACCGCAAATGCGTTCCACGAAGGCTTGGCTTACATGTATCAGTGTACACGTAGCTGCGGAGCCGCCGCGGTCTACGTACGCGCGTGTGCACCAGGCCTTATGGCTCGTGGACCCGAGCAGGGCGTTCAGAAGTGCTCACTCAACCGTGAACGGCGTAAATAAATCGTAGAATTCAACATTATTGCGATCGGTTAATGCAACGAATACAGAAATGCACGAATAAGGTGCGGTGCATCTTGTTTCCGCCTTCAGGCTGGGTCAACATGCGTGTAAAGAAGCTGGGGGTAATTGGACCTGGCTGCCCTGCCAGACGTCGTACGAAACAGTAGATGAAAAATTGGGTAGAGTACGCGCCGGAGATGCACAGTATACACTATCCGTGTTCCAGCATTTGGGATCAGACCACTGTTTCTATAAACAATTGCTTTGAGTTGTCTGTATATTCCTCTAAGTAATTTTCAATGCAATTATATTAAATTAAAATCGGTAACAATATTCTATTACTATAAAAGGTCTTATCTGTCGAAAATTAAAATGTATACGAACACATTCACCACGGTTTACCATGTTAATTTGACAGCTGTGTTGATGTGTGGTAGGTCAAGGTTGAGTTGACACTAACATGTTTGAAGTTTAACGTTAGCCAATCATAATCGAAGACGTCACTGACCAGCGAAACCCGATAGTTTCATCGCATTTGTCAATTTTTCTTTCTATCCTGTTAAAAGAAACAAAGCAGCGAACACTGAAAAAATATATAAAATAAAATTTTGATTGTCTGACAGATGTCAGAATCAGACTTTACTAAAATAGTCAACGGCAAACAGACTTGAAATGAGTAAGCATGTTCGTAGGTAATCGAAGCAAGTTCCAAAAATTCCCCATTAATTTAAAATTTCGTCCTTTCCTTTTTCGAGCCTTTTGAGAAGTACATGTATCTTGAGCTTGAACTCTGTTGCTTAGTGTTTGAAATGCATTTTTACGAAACTATTCTACGTGTGTTGAAAAAGAAAAAATACACTTGAGGCGAGGTACAAAGAGTACGTTGAAGACACCAAGCACGCTATAAACACCATTTTCGAGTTCTCTAACGTAACTAAAATCTACCCTCGTACACTGACTTATCGCAAAATGTACTAATCATAAACGCTCAAAATTAGTATAGGGACATATACTGAATTGTTCTGCAGACTTCTCACTAGTAAAATTATAGGGTTGTAACTTCAAGTCCCGTAGTTCCAGCTGTATTGTGGGAACACTGCAGAACCTCGGGGCGTTAGGTACTCGGGTCGGTGTCACCCTTATCGCTCTCTCGCTACTCTGCTTTGAAACAGATGCATCTTCATAGGCCTCTTCAAGTCAATTGTAGTCCCGCCATTTTTCTTACGGTTACTTTAGCGTCGGAATTTTGTACCAGAGCAATTATGAGCTACACTCGGAGTGCCCTATGCTCGAAGTTGGAACCTAGCAGTTTCTAAACAATGCCTTAGCACCAGGATTTCGAAGACACTAGTGGTTAAAGACTTATTAATAGCCACTTCAGCCTCAATATTAACACGGAAATGAGTAGAGAATCGCAAACAGTACTATTTTGGGAGAATTACTATCTTAGTATAAAAGTTCTTATTCCCACATAAAATCAGCTTGTAATTTGATATTCCGGGGGATGAGATGCGTGCTTCCGAATAAGCGTGGCGTAGGAAAATTGAAAAGTATTTTCATTGCTAAAGATACAATTTAGCAGTACGCATTGCAGCATAAAAGCGTGTTCACATTTTGATACTTGTCCAAGATGATCAAAGAACTTAAAAAAAAAAAAGTATAATAAAAAACTCTTATTCTTACGTTACGAAGCTGCTGTAATTCAGAGAGGCCGTCTGTCTCGGTATAGTTTCTTTTTTCAAATTCATAACTTGTGTAATTCAGAGATCCATGCTCCTGAAATTAGTAATGACAAGGGATATCACACAGAAGTACATAACAGTTTAGAGTAAAATAATCTTACACTAATTTGCTTGACACACTCGCAACATTAGAGATTATTTGCTGAACTAATTACATTAAGTTAAACTTAGCGACAATAATCTGTGTTCGATCATAGGCAGCAGGCATACGTTAAAATGTGATGACTGTGAAACTGCTAAGTTGTCTGATGTTTTGGTATTATCTAATAGTTCTGAAATAAATGTTGAGCCATGTATAAAGTTTCTTTCTCTTGTACCTACCTATTATTTCTTCTTAAGTCCCTTGAGAACTCTCACAGACACAAAAAATACACTCTAAATTAGAACGTTTCCTGTACGGCAAAGAAACAATTTCTTAGATACTGTTTTGTTTACAGTAACACAATATGACTTTAATTCAAAGATACGGTTACAGAAACATATGTTTGCTGGCAATAAATATTTTCTTTTTACGCTCTTGTTTTGTGGCAACATTAATTTCCTTAATACAAAAAAAAAAATTCTCTGAGCTATTTTTTTTTTTTTCACAGTAAAGGTTTAGCGATGGTAAAGGTTTTCTGTTGTACATTGTAGCTTTCAGTACGTAATTGTTGTCCCGACACAAGCATTCATAAACCAATATACTCTGCAGTTACGAAACTACAATTGAGCAAATTTGCAGTTCTCCTGTAAACAGTTGATGTCATTCACGTATCAATCACGTATCTCAAATCTTCCCTCGTGGTGATATTATATTCTGGGCCATGTTACTACCAAATATAACATAGGATTAACCGTATGCTGAACGTAAGAAGACGAAATGGCCTTGTGGCGAAAGGCGTTAGATCAGTAACGTGGGGGTTATTGATTCGATTCTTAGAGACATCGTATAATTTATTTTATTTTTAGTGAGTATAATTTCGAAAGATTTGTTACTTATTCGTTATTTACTAATCACGGTTATTAATCAGAGCACAATTTTTTTTTACAGTGTAACTGATATTACCACAAATACATCTGTTGAACTATTGCAACTACAATGCAAGGTTAACACAGCCACGGCGGTAGAAGACAGCTTAAAAAGTTGACGCCGTTTGTTGACCCATTTAGTTTATTAACCCAGCCGCAGAGCGTTGCTACCGAAGTAGTGCTGTTTGCATGGCTAGCATAAGGAAGGGAATCGCATTCTTTTCTTAAAATGGGAAAATGACATTCATATCTCTATGGTGTTATCCCTGTACCAGCAATGCTAACAACGCTAGTTTTCTTGCAGCGATCTCCGGTTACTGCATCAACTAAATCAGTCAATAAGGAGGTCAAGTCTCTAACATTTTTAGATAGGTGAATGTCTAGACCTGTCTTCTACGGCCGTGCCCACAGCCATTACCATATAGATCAAACAAAAATTATGTTTGTGGCAAGATTACTTTGCAGTGGTTCATATTAAAAAGAAAATTTTCTTTGCGGGAAGAAATAATCTGTTGCAGCAAAGAAAGTGTTTTACACTGTATCTATAATGTATATATTGTATTAATGAAGAAATTTTCCTATCGAAGTAGATGTTCTATAAGCCGATGGGTAATTAACTGTAAATACATGTTGTAAAATCTATATATATATATATATAATATTTTAATGCTAAGAGTAAGCTCGGTAGAACTAAACTATTTACTTGTAGTGAACACTTGTACTTAAAATGTTAGCGTTGTATGTGCAGGTCTTCTTCTTAATGAAATGAATAAATAAATTTAAAAAATCACCCTCTAAGGAGACCAGATTTTGGAGCAAAATGAAGCCAGCGCCGCAATAAAGTAAACTTGCACGACCGCGAGCAATTTTTTTTTGCTTGTGTTACCTTTAGAGATGCTTAAAGAAACGGACTGAGATGTACCTCGTATGACTGAACATGGGAAACATAAGGTTTTCGAAACTAGTTTGCCACAGAAAATATCTTGGTAATTAATACATAAATATTAGAAAACTATAAATTTACCTTGTAATTTTTAACATTATTTGATGACCTAATAATACAACCAAACCTAGCCTAGAAAATAAGGTGAATAAGTGTTCTTGTAGTATAAACTAAGCCACAGAATACACAATTAGGTTAAAAGTACGCGGGCCCCCCAAAATAAAATGGTGATACGAGTGTCCACTGGATATGATGCACAGTAGCAGGCATTAATACGGGGTCGATCCGCACTTGACCTTCTTTATAGTTCTAGCCGTGCGAGGAAGACTGTCAAGCAGGTGCCGAAACGTCTCCGGGAGAAAGTCCTACCATTCTTCCTGCAACACTCTAGCAAGGGTAGTAAGTTACGTGGCTCGTTGGCGTCTGGCGTGCAGTCGCCGTTACAGTTCATCCCAGAGCTTTACGATGGGAATGAGGTCTGGGCTCCGGGCTGGCGAGTCCATTTCCGAAACTCCTATTGTCCACAGATCACTCATGATCAGACCGTTCGTTATAGCAGAGAGCATTGTCATGCTGAAACACACCGTTATCATCTCCGAACCGCTCTTCTAATGTATACAACTTACAGCTAGGCAAAATGTCCTTATAGCCTTCCGTCTTCAACGTTTCCCGTAGTATTACTATTTCCTTCCATGAAAAACACCCCCACGCTGTCTCTACACCTCCGCGGAATTTCTTCTTGGGCACTATACAGGCTGGCATGCAGCGTTCACCTGGCATTTGCCACGTCCACAACCCCTACAACGGACGGCCTACAATGTATGGCGTGATTCATCACTCCAAATTACGCGTCTTCGGTCGTTAACATCAGTGGGCCTGCGCTCTTTACACTGACGAACGCGGCACTTCGCGTTCAAAGGCGAAATGCGCGTTTTGTCGGCTTGTGTAAGAGCTTTGAAGCCCAAACCCCGTAACTCCCGACGTGCAGTCACGGTTCTAGCTGCACAATTAGTGGCGAATGGCGAACTCACACAGTGACCTACAATGTTCCCGTACCACCTTCCTCAATTTCTCAACGATCCCTGTCTGTCAACACACGTGGCCTACCCTACCGTGGTTTCATTGTGGTCATGCCTTCCCGTTTACGTTTCACAATCACGTCCCGAACGGTCGACATGGTCAACTTGAGAAGGGCGGAAATGTCCCTGATGGGTCATTTGCTGACCCTATACTGCTGGTATCGCGTGGCACTGACCAACATCGTTATTTTTGGTGGCCCTAAAGGGGCGCACTCTATGTTAGAAGACTAACTACTGAAGTTAGGATGGCGGAGCAGGTTCTAGGTGCCTGCCAGGCCCTAGGCCTATACGTTCTACAAACAAAAATTGGATGTAGGGGGAATATGCATCAGTCGGACCAATGAGGTATTGGAGTGCCAAGCCAGCGATTGAGGTCTGGGTCTCCCGTCCAATTAAACTAGGAGTAAGCCCTGGTAGGGTTCTAGTAAACCGGCGAGGCCGCCTCAAGAACCCATGAAGATATACATGCTGGGTGGGTTCTCCATGCCAGAAAGGAAAAAAATGTATAATTCATGCAGTGTTTAGCAGGCATTGTTACAAGTGTACGAATGCAAGAGATAAAGATGAGCAAGATTGAGGGGGACTCTTAATCCCACTATAAACGAATCTTGTCCCCAGGTGGTTGCCCGAGGGCGTGCGAGGTCTTCCTACCGCCTGCATCTCCTTGCTGACATCTGGCAGGCAGTTGCCTGCCATTTCTTGAAGTCTTTTGACCAACATGGAGCACTATGCCCCCTTTTATAGTGGTAGCAGATGGTACGTTTACTAACAATAGTTTATTGGTGTTTAGTTAACCTTCACACGTGCAAGTCCGGGCATGAACCCTCTGGGAATCGAAACCATGGTATGAGGCCGGAGCTCTGTCCACGAGGCGACTACAGCTACTTCAATCAAACTGGAGACTTAAATGACAGCAAACGGACACAACTCACGTCTTGGCAGAGGACTAGGAAGCACTGGGCTAGCAGGGGCAGCGTCAGCTGGACCACAACTCCGGGAGTTATCATATCGCTGTGGCAGGACACTCGCTCCCCGGGACGCTATGCACTCTGTAGCCGGCACGTCCACAAACCCCGCAGAGAGGCTCTTCACGTTCTTAGGCTCTCTCGAGGAGGAAGAGGGGAGGGGCTTATGACTGTGTTTCCGTTGACGAGGAAGTCACGCAGTGCTCATTACTCCGCCATAACGCGAGTAGGCAAGGCTGCGTCATTGACGTTATCGCGGAGGACATCATTAATTACGTGACCGGCAAACCGTGCAACTATACAGAGGCTAACTTGCGGAAGGTCCAGGTTAATGGGCAGTGTGCCTCATTTATATTCAACTCGTGTGCATTCATGTTTACACATATATATTTGCTGGTGCTGTTTTCGTAATACTTCGACTTGATTTACAACTCGTATTCGTGCCCATGAGTGAAATGAACACGAATAAACTTACGTACAAAATAAGCCTTATATTGTGATGTTATCGTCTTTTCTCTCTTAACTGAGCAATTTAAAAGCTCTGCTTATGATCTACTTTCCTGCCCGTTTTTATTCCTCTACCATATGTAAAATTAACATTGCCAACGGCCTGGTAACTTAATTCATGCGTTGATCGAGTGTAACAAGGAAATTGTGAGGGAGTCATGTATGTTACTTATAAAATAATTCTAGCCTTTACGTGGACAAGATAAACACAAAATTTATGCCAATGGGATTGTGGAAAAACACCCTAATATGTACGTATTATATGAAAGCCACGAATTTAACATTAGTTTTGAATATTCTCGCATGGATACATGCAGTACATGTGACACATACACATCTGAGATTAAAGGAAGAAATAAAATGTTAGATGCACTTAACAAAGACCATGCAGAGCATAAGGGTAGTGAAGCTGAATTGCTTTTATTAAGCACTATACCACGTTACACCTACAAAACTGAAGTGAGCACCTTGTGCTAAGCACAAGGAAACGACTTTCAAGGCTCGCATCACAGAAAGAATAAAATAAGAGCAACAAATGCATGTTAACCTAATATATCGACTAATGAAGTCTACTACAGCAAGCAGCTTTCACTATTCACGTTCAACATACATGTTTTGCCTGGTGAACATTCTGTTCTATAGTTTTCTATACATATCCAGATACAGCTGCACTAAAATACGCAGATGAAGTGTATTTGTGGCTATCAAATTATCGCCACATAAGTTTTGGTAGCGGCCATATATATTTGGTGCGCCAAGGTTGGCAAGTTTGTAAATTTTTTAACGCCTTATAATCTTTGTGACCGGTCTCACTATTATTATTATCTATATATTGGTTTTTCTGTGATATAGTTTTAAAGGAATATTGTGTAATTTGGTTACATTTTTATTAGTGTATTTTATAATTAAATATTCATATTATGTAGAATATTGTTCCAGGTTGTCAAAGATTTTATCGCGTGTATCAATATGTTGGTTGTTAAAAACCGCCGCTAGGGTGTGTGGTCGGGAGTTCGTGACGTTATCCTGGAGAGTCGTGGCCAGGCGGAGGTAAGCGCGAGTGATTTGCGGGCTGCAGGCAGTCTGTAATAGTCGTCGGGCCTCAGAACGTTGCGCTCGGGAGTTCGGGCCACAGGGTCGGCACGTCGCTTTAAATTTGCGTATAGTTAACGTTAACGTGTGTTTGTGAGGAGCTTACGCGAAAATGTTACACGAAGCCGGCTGTGGCAACTCGTTTCGCGCTGGCGTGGATAAACCAAGCAGAGAAACTACCGCGAGAAATTGTACTTGAGTGCTTGAATATTGACTCATCAGCTATACGGAATTTCACTAAGTTTTTTTTTAAATTCGCTCTGGCGATATATCAAGGTATAGGGTAGGGAAGGACACACGGACTCGCGGGCGAAGTACGGCCGTGTATGGTATTCTGATGGATGAACTTAGCAGTAGTGTTATGGGACCTACGAGGTCGCAGGGACGGTAACTGCCCACCTCTATACTGTCTTAAAAACTTGTGGCATGTTTCTCACGTATTTTGATTTATTGGAAATATGTCTCGTAAATTGTGTGTCGGCCACATATGTAACTTTGATTAACTTCAAATTTGCGCCGTATGAAAACGGAAAAATCAATTGTCTCGCGAGACAGGTTATAGCATTGAACAGTTGTGAAATCCAGTAACAGTCAGCTCACAAACATGCACCCTTTTTGTGACGACGTGTGCGGTAGCGCCTTAGAATTTGCGGACACGGAATATTACGAGAGCCGAGACGAATATAGCTGAGTTAAAATATTGCATCAAGTTCAGTGGCATGCCGAGGGCGTGTGTAAAGTGCATCACTCTCTCCGGAATCAAGTCCTTGGGGTCGAGGAAGTCAACGCCCTTGCATCTTTCTGCAAACCTGCCTCCTCATCGTCGTGGAATAATAACCGTCAGAATTTGCAATAGAACATTTAACTCTCGAATAACACACACGCTAGCGACGGTTATGGATTTATTAGAACATTTTATTGTGATTTTAATATATATATATATATATATATGCATATATATGTGCATATATATGCATATATATGCAATATGCATATATATATGCATATTTTTATTTGCGTAAATGTGTAAGGTAAATTGCCATGTCTATCAGGACGAGAGAGAGAGAGAGAGAGAGAGAGAGAGAGAGAGAGAGAGAGAGAGAGAGAGAGACTGAACATACAAACCTTGACCAATTATTTTGGAATGAATGCAATAAGTTTTCATTTCTTTTATTGAGCGTGAATGTTCTCTGAGTGTAATATTGGTGAAAACCTATAATATTTTTGTGAACTGAACGGGTGCGTAAATTTACACATTAAAACTGAAAGTGAAACGTATCCTTGGTGTGAGTGGACATTTTTGCCCCCCCCCCCCCCCTTTTTTTTTTCCAGAAATCTAATTTTTCTAAAACTCTTCTAGTCTAAAGTATTCTTTATGAGAGTAAGATGGTAGTTTTAAGGGTATCCGTGTTGCACGCAGTCAATGGGCTTTAAGTCCGAGAGAGCTTTTCGTCCCGCGAGGGCGTCTGGGCGTTTTGTCAAAAATCTAAGAGTGAGGCAATATTTGACCTACTCGATACCCTGTGGGGTTGAAGGCGTCTTATTTTCTACGTTGCGTCATTTTATAATTTGTGAATTACGTAAAGATATAAAACAACTGACAATATTCTGTGATATGCGTGTGGATAGAACAAAAACTGGAACGTTTTCAGATTTCTCCACTTCGTAGTTCGTGATGCCAAGAGTATATTTCTGCGAAAATTGTGTTTCCAATTCAGGGAAACTCGTACCTAGAATGTGATAGAAACATGACACAAACCAATCAGAAAAATCCAGCCGAAAAACCAGACGACTGGGTAGGTAATACATTTCAGGAGTGCACGAAGTAAGCCCTGGCCATCCATGGTGTAGAAGTGTAACAACCAATGACTCGTCAATGGACGAGTTATTGACACCTCTCTACCGAAAAGTATGCCAATTTAAAACAAGGTCTGTTAGGGAACTTATAGTCTACATTGAGCACCCACAAGTTATGGAATACTGAGAATGGCCAGTGGGAGAGATCTGTTGTGAGAGGTTCATGATCAATATCATGCTTACCAGCGACATCTGTAACACAGTTCATTCTTCCAGAGAGATCCTATGATGGTAGGTGGAAGAGTAATATGAAATATTTCCTCCTTTGCCGATATGCATCACAAATTACGAGCTGTTACGTTTATTGTCCTGCCCTCCTACTTTTTGGTTTCATGTTTATTCGCAATATCCAGGAAAAGTGTGCTGATTTTCAAGGCCTTACAACATTTCGGGGACCAGAAGGAAGATCCATGATTGACAGTCTTCTTCGCCATCATTAGAGAGACAGAAAAAAAACAGAGAAACAATGGACGCCGCTTGGTGGCGTGTAAGGTCATGTCTGGGATTACAATACTACTAGCATTCCCCATTATTTCCGTGGCGTGTATTTACTTAACATTGTATTTTGTTTTTAAATATAAGTATTGGACAGTAGGCTTTGTAGTTTCTATGACGTCATTTATAGATTATTTTTCACTTTATTAAAGGTTTGAACCTACGCACAAAACATCTCAGAATGTGGAATATGACATTCCCCCCATTTCCCAGTAGGCTTTCATATCTAAAAATCAAAACTATACACAATATCCATTAAATATATTTTGTCTCCTGAACAACCCTAAGACATGTAATTATTTTTCCTTAAACATTTCCAGTTTTACTGGAAGCACGCCAGTTTGCGCGTCTGTAAAGATATATTCAGTTAAAGGTTCGGATTTTTTTTAAAGATTGAATTCGTAAGTTATCCATCCTTTTGTCGAAAGCGCATTTATTTTAGGAACGTGTAGCTCTACTGATTACTACGATATATTACACGATGGTGACATAAATATTTAACGGAACATTTGTCCTACTCGAAAGATTCTAAAACAGGGTTCTTATAAATGTTACAGGCCAAACATACCTAAGACAATGCTTAATATGGATGAGCCAGTTTTCCGATACCCCGTGTGGATCGACTTACTTTTCTCCTCTAAACTATGAGCAGTCACGTTTGTTCATGTCGTCATAATCGCCACTGGACAGGGGTTACATTGATGTGCTGTTCATACATATTAGTCATGGTTTTAAAAATATGATAGATTTTCTATATTAACAGTTAGTGAGATTCGCCGCAGAGGAAAGAACTTGAAATCATAATTAAGGGTACCATCTGGCTGGAGGTATTTTGGGTGATAGATGCCTAAAATCGCGGGATGGCTACGGGTGACACAGATACGCTCGACACATGCCTCATCGCCTCTATGTGAAAAGCACTGAACAGGAGTGCATTCTTTATATCGGCAACACTCCTCTTGAAATTCTCAGCGGTGTCCCTATATTTAAAATGGTGTAATAATAAAGAGAAAATTGTTTTGTTTGTCCCTTCACGACTTTTTATATCCTGCACAGGTGTTTCTGTACCTACAAATGATTGTTAAAGCGCTCATTCCAACCACTTTCAGTATTAAAAATATACATTAGAAACTGAAACAGAGAACTAATATTTGTCGTAGGACGTGGAATGAGAAGTGCTATTCCTGGGTGGGCATGTTTTACGCACGTGGAGCATTTAATAATAAGTTTTACCTAAAGCTCTGCACATTGTTCTGTATCAACACGATAATTCCTCTGCTCATGAACCATGTACACATTGACTTTGTTGTTTGCAGAATTCAGGTGGTAATGCCTCGAAGCCTCGATTTCAACCCAGTGAAACACATTTGGGATTAGCGAGTATCATTTCCGTGCCAGACCCACTTTACCAACAGACAAACATGAACTATTCATCGTGCTACAGGAAGAATGGGACTGATTCCGCGCAGCGGTAGGTTTATACCGTAAATAAGCAAAAGCCTAACCCTATATTATAACCATATGAAATATCAGGAAAGGCAGGTCTGACATCCAGTTAGCCGCATTGGTGGCCCCTTTGTAACTTTGGAGCCAACACAAATGCATATGTGATTTTGGCCACTTAGTGTACACACTCACTTGTCTGGTTTCAGCCCTCGGGATTTATTAAATTAATTAATTCATACTAATTTTTACATTATTCCCCTTTCAGTTTGAATAATATTATTTTGTGATTAGTATAACTTACATTAACGTCACTAGCAAATCGTTTACATAATTTCACATTCCTAAACAGTAGTACTTATTAATTAATTGTATAGCTTATAACGTTATATTTGCAGCTATTTGATAGTTATTGAATGCCAGTGCGTTTGTGGACAGCAGGATACAGTCTTCATCCAAACCCTGCCGCACTAGGAGAGAGCATTTCTAGTAACTAGTTTAAAAGTATGACTTGTTTCACTCCAAAACTGCGACGAGGCCATGGTGATCAACGTTGATATCGCCATGGTTAATGACGAAGTCGCTGAGATTGACTGCAATGTCGACGTGGTCTATGTCGAATTCTATGTAGTCGTGGTCGAAGTCTACGTCACCATAGTCTATTGACAGGTCGCTGTAGTCCATACCGTACAGAGGGTGCATGTTTATGAAGGTCCTCATGGAGTTGCCGCTAACCATCATGATGCAGTGGGTCACTTCAAGCGGTCTGCTGCACTTCGTCTCTCCTATCGCTGGAATGAACAAAATGTGCCCGTTAGACCTAACTATGGGCCCACATAAACACACACACCTCGCCCGGTATATTTTCAGAACAAACATACTGTAATAGGTTGGGACACGCGAATTTCGCGTTAGAATTTCCGCACGTGCTGGATTCAAATACCCTACGGTCGTACCAGCAATATTCTTTTGCTTATTGGCGGAGTGTGTTTGTGAGAAGTCATTTTCTTACTTGACTTGTCATTCACAATCAGGTTACTCCGCTACTGTACGTCTGTGATTCGCGGGCAGATACGTAACACCTAGATCATACAACCGCTGCATGTATTTGAGCTAAAGTGTTATGAAATACATCTGGTCGTGAAATCTTTTAGCGAAATTCGGGTGTCCCTAGTTATAGGCTGTCGACTGTAAGCTGAGCACTTTCGTAAGCCCTGCTTGAGATCTACTTGCATGCACATGTGTATACTTGCGCCACATGTAAAATTAACTTGCCATGGCTTGATCTCTTTGTTAATGCATCGGTCACATAAAACTGTGAAATATTAGAAAAGTGAATATATTACAGATGTGCTTATTCTTAAATTCATTTGCATAAAAAATATATAATTTCCATTATTCAAAAATGTTAACCTAACAATTTAAATTAAACGTTAAGAAGTGGGACTGTTTCCCTTCCGTCGTTATAAACCTTACTGGGCGCTTGAAAGACAGTGCATCCGTTAAAATACATGCAGGTAGAGGCAGTGGCATTTTTCAAATGTTGATTTCGAAAGTGCTCAATAAAGCTGGTTAAACAATACCGAGATTCTCTGAGTTGCGATCAGCTGTAGCCAATAAGGATGAAACAGCAGTGTGTCGCAGTGCATCGGCGACGAGTGCATGATCTGTTTAAACGAACTTATAGCATTATTCTGACACTCTTATGCTCTGCATAATTATTGCGATCTTAATTGTGCTTATTTTATGAGCGGGATTTGCATCGTCATATGACAGTGAATAAAAATTATGAGCCAGGAAACTCCCTAAGTCTAAAGGCTTGGAGGAGCAGCTTGGGATTGGGGTCCTGGGCCAATTATCCTATTTGCCTTCCCTCCCCTGTGGGTTGTCCTGTTGGTTATGTCTATCCTTGAATATCATGTACGCCCATACATATCGACTGTCTTCTTTGGAGCTGACGGAACCTTCCAGGACAAATGCAACGAGTCATAGGGTAAAAACTGTGCGGGAGTGTTGAAATAAGCATGGCCAAAATTTCCAATTACTTCTCAGGCTCACCGATTCCCTCAACTTAAACCCTATCGAACAGCTTTTTGGAACAATATGCATTGTAATGTTGGCTGTATTGATCCTCCACCACTCGCCCTTCAACAGCTGACGGATGCACCATAGTCTGCTATGGCTTCAGATGCCTTTGGCAACCATCCAGCGTCTTCCTGACAGTATCACTATTATGCCATAGCTATTGTTCCTGGTCAACATGGCGAATACCGTGGATATTAATTAGCTGGTGGTCATAATATTGTGCAGTAATGTGACTCTAATGTATGTGTGTTTACATAGGTGCGACACGACTGGAATATGCCATACATTATCCAACTTCTACAGATTTTATAATATGTATTTTCTGAACTACTAAATTATGCTGGTATCTATTTGGATACAATATATTTTCTGTACGTTAAAACGTAACCTTACTGTTTTATTTATTTTTCGTCATATCGCATGCTTTGGTGCCTTTCCCGTTCGGGTCCCACCATCTTGTCCACCACTTATACAGCATTTCATTGTTGTATTATCGCAAAACTCTAGATAAAAAAATGTATGCCTAAATAGAGTTTAACGCATACTTTAGCATTGTTTATCACCATATTGTTTCAAAAATTTATATTTTCTTTCCTTGTCCCAATTTGTAAAGTGTTTTATCACATTTAAGGATAGTTTAGGGACATAAGCTCTCAAGAAATTTGTCGATAAAGTTCATGACCTTGCTGTTCAGCTTTATGTAAGGGATTTTTATAGCTTGTTTTGTAAAATAAAATTAGATAAAATATATTTTTCATGTTTGTGAATTATCCTTTGTTATATATTTTACTGAAGTGTATTATTGTTTAAGCACTGTAATATTGTGATTACAGACCAAAAGCAATAAATAAATTGGCCTAGAAATTTTGGGTATTTTACGGATCAATAAAAAAATAATTTAACGTATTTCTTTAAAATACAGTCAGATTTGTATATACTGTAAATATTACTCACTCAGACCAGTATTTTATTTTTAGTCGCAGTGCTTTAAAAGGCGATCACAAGCTCAATTTAATTAAATAAGCGATAACTTGACATTCATACTATCGACACCATCAGAGTGTCTTAATCACAACACAAACACCCCTATTTGCTCACATTAAGTGTGGGAATGCCTCGAAAACGGTAAGAGTTAGTGGGTTTCAGCGAGACATATTTGTATCCTGTGTTTCACATGCGGTTAACAAATACTGGCAGTACTTCATAAGTCACGTTTTTTAAACAGAAAACGAACCCCTGTTTCTTAGGTTATGTGGGGTGGGTACCAATAAACTACCATCACTTAATAGGCGATAGTGATATGCCATTTATTTCGCAGTTTTGTTGTTCCAAAACAAGTGCTTACTTAATATCCAACATAATAAAATTTTTACCGTTGATTTTTCAGTGGTTCTACAGCCGTTTTCATCTGAGATAGACCGTTGGTATCCTACTTTAAATTTTTTACTCTTAGAAGAGGATCACCTTCTCAAAAATTGTACACATATTTCCAAATCACTAGTTATATAATGTGTTATTTTTTTCAGTTGAACTGAACTCCATTATTTTCCCTGATCCAACAGTAACTTCTCACCGTTGTATATTCTTTCATAAATCCAGAAAATACTGCACTAAGCGAACTTCTAATATTTTAATTTGTCTTAGGCCCGCCTTCTTCATCCATTAAAGGAGAATTTACATAAGTAATCGTATTTAATGCACAAATTTAGGTTTCAGTCCTCAAACTAAACAAGTCATAAAACTAGACGGTATTTTGTTTGAGGTCCGCTCCATACATACATACATACATACATTCATGCACGCACGCACACACGTACACATACATACATACACACACATACATACATACATACACACACATTCAAATTCGATATTAATGTCGATTCTTTCCTTTAAACGTAAGAGAAACCCCTCCACCAGCCAGAAAACGGATCCGAACACCTAGACAATGCGCCCGATAGGAGAGTGCAACGCTACGAACGTCTTGTTTTGTCATCGGAGCATCGGACCAAGATGACGTCTGAAGACCGACGGCCAGACAAACCCACGGGTTTGTCTGGCCGTCGCTAACCGCCGCCTTAACCAGCCTACGGCAACATATCCTGTAGTTTTACGTAAAGCTCTCCCCGATTAGATTCCTTAATGTACACTATGTAGCTAAATAGTGGTTTAGTATTAAATGTCTAATAAACGCCCGACTTATACTGATGTGTTATACCTATCTTCGAGTTAGCATTTGCTGCTCCCCTATAAACCCATTTAACTATGTTTCAACTAGAATGTTAAGTATGACAGTACCCTTATATCTATTAATTGGGCCGGTTTTATAATTTTTTTTTGTACTGAACGCAAGGTGCCCAGACCCGAAATCTCCCAGCAAACGATCTGCGTATTAAATGTATTACAAAAATGGTTATCTAAATTAAAAGGTCTCTGAAAAAGGGGAAAGATAGCAAGTTGCAATCTGCTGTTTGTATATACACCAGCTAATAAGCATTGAGTCTGATTCATATAAACACAACTAAACGCATCTGACTGCATCTAATTTGCTAATAATAGCACTGTATAATGAAGCTGATCATAATGGACGACTCATTACTTACTGTTCTTCTCGCATGTTGAAACTGCGTTCAACAGTCTGTCAGTTTCCTCCTTCGTCGGCGAAGCGTCGTCTATAAGCATAACCTCTACAAATTTCTCACTGTTTATTACGTTGTTTTCGTCAATCTGAAAATAAAATTATCACAATATAACATTTCAAAAGCAATCAGTGCAGCAATACAACTGTAACCGTTAAAAAAGCACGTATTTTAATGATTGTTTCTTTTTAATATAGTTTAACATTCAAGGTCACAACCAGACAATGTACTTGAATTTGTGCTGAAATACTGAATTTAAATCAACTTACGTAATTGAGACCCAATAGAGACATGCGAAATGCTATAGCAGTGGCCAGCCCTTACATGTTAACCTGTGTATGGTATAAAAAAAACCTGTCTGAATGGAAATGGATCGTGACAAAGGTGACACTACTGAAGTTATATATAAACTGGCTTGAGCTGACTGTGTCACAAGTTGACGTGCAGATATTGACATGTCATTCACCACAGTGGAGTGACGGTCGGAGAGAACTACAGTCCATTTTCGACTGGAAAAGAGTTTTGAAAATCAACCTTTGAAAAAACACTCCAGCTGTTAGCTGTATGCATAGCCAGTAAGAAAATTAGCGGGCGCGGGTACAGTTAAGTTGCCAGCAGGAGAAAGAAAATAGTTCCAATGTTTTAACGTAATCGTTAATTTATCGCGTACAAAATGGAGTCAAAAAGATTTGTCTTTTATTCGGCCAATTATTACAGATAAATTAATGACGTGATGCTGACGTATTTATATTTGTAAGTGTTTTTCACAGTTACGTGATCAGCACAAGGAGAAAGTAGCGTGGCCATTGTTTACTTCCGTCACCGTTCTTGGCTGGCTGTGTTTAACGAAACTTGTGCTAAAGAATCTGTGCGATAATATTTTGTAACCTACAATAATTTGTCTTGTTTGACAAATACGTGCTCTTTATTACTAGGTTTCCAATAGCGTTTGGTGTAAATTTTTGCTCGCGTTCGCATTGTACTGATTCCATTTGTTTCTTGTGTGATCTTGCTACCGAATCATATGTAAGACGTTACTTGTAGTGCGTTCTCACGTATTTAATATTGTATGTTCTATTTTAGGTTTGCTTAAAATTTAGATTACTTTGTTTCACGCTGTGTGTTACGGTAGATTTCGTGTGCAGTCACGAGTTGCAGTAAAATGAAGAGAAGAGAAGTCATCAACGCCAACAGGACATCATTAATGTCGCCGAGTCGTATGCGTCAGTCAAACGAGGAGAAATGAAACCCTGCAACGTCGCGGAAAGAGTGGCAGACATGATGAAACTCTCCAGAGCCACAGTGCTAAGGGATGTTCACATATTTGTAGTATTAACCATTGTGTTAGTAAACAGTGTGTGTTACAGTTGAGGCTGGATTTACAATGCCACGACTAGGTCGTACCGACAGTCGGACACGAAGTTACAGCCCTACCATTTTCGCCACCAAAATTAGTTTGTTTACAATATCTCCGACAACTCCCTTCTGAGTGTTGCGTGGCTTTCGGAAAATCCGCGTAGTAGCTAGTAACTTGATATGGAGTGTGAAGAAACCACTAATTATTGTCCACTATTTTGTTTTGATAACTTTGTAAACGAATCTTGTTTGGGTGTTGGACCAATTATTTTTTCACAAATATTTATTTTCGTCAATTCATTATCTTTATTTTACTAGATAACCAGGACGTACACGTAAATAACGTTTGTTAAATGTGGAATTGACCACAGTAGTTAAATACGCACACGTTGTTTTGCAAGGTTATGTTTTTTTTTATTGCCAAGCTGTCCGACGCCCGACGAAGCAAAATGATGGTAATTTATCACTGTCATATGTTTGACCTTCAGTACTACATAGTCATCTTCATTTACATCAATCAAAATGAACCAACGTACTTTTTCTGGGTCAACTGGAGTGACAGATACCAAAACATAAACAAGGGTTAGTTTACAAAAAATGATGTGAACGTATGTGATGTGTTCAGTTTATGTTAGTTTAATAGGTGATTAGGTAGTGATACTCCCATCTGTCCTGGGTTTGCAGAATGCCACCAATTTTAAGTAAATTCAATTACACTTGCAAAAACTTTGTTTTTAACGGAAAATACTAATTCTTTACTATCAAGTAAAATACAATTGTGTACCTAGGTGTGTAACAAAAGTTCGCTATTTGTCAAAGTTGTTGGTTTTTAAATAAAATTTACGTTTACTTTTAAATACTAATTAAATAAATCAGGGTGCTATTGTTTATTCTTATATTACTTTTACATGCACAGATTTGAGTTTGTCATTAATGGTAAATTAACATTTTATTAATGTAAATCTATGTTAATTATTCTAGTAATTTCTCATAAAAGGAGGCCTTAAAAGTCCCACCTTCTACTAAGGAAATTTAATATTTAGGCCTATGATTCCAAATTGACCACCCTAGATGATTTAGTACAATAGAATAAAAATAACTTTGCGTACAAACACATATTCGAAAATATAATAATATGCCTACATAAAATCGAGGCGCAATAATATAAAATAGGCAATGCTTCAAATATATTAAAATATTGGACACTGAGGTTCTTATAAAGGCATTTGTTGTTAAAATCAAATTGAAATTTTACTTTATAAACTACTTCAAATTTACTACTGATTTAAAGCAAATTGTCCTACCGAGTGGAAGATACTGACAAAACCGAATAAAGTCTGAAACAGTTTTAACCTGGAATTTGCTGTACTTTCCTCACAGTGGGAAAAACTGTGCCAATCCTGCATATGTCCTAGGTTAGTGTAACATGTGTAAAAATCGTAATTTATAAATCGGAAGTTTTGTTTGGTCCGGTCAGTAGATCCGTTTTGCGATTTCCCGGTACCGTAGACTCCAATTGAAATCTTCACGTGCCCGGTATGGGTTACTCCAGTTAACACCCCTCCTTCCGCCAACTGTATTTTCCGATATCTGATGCATGATATCTGTAACTACAGTTATACCCTGTTTCTTTAAAAGATGCTACATTCTTTGCATCTGTTCTTTACATGTTCAGTCATATTGATATCCCATCTGTATATGGACCATGATAGGCTGCGGTCATTGTAGTCGTTGTAGCATTATTATCAATTCTGAAGGAATTTATTTCATATTCCCTCATATGCAATTAAGTTCTTTTGATTCCAGAGATGATACTGAAACACGCTTTTAAAATTTATATTGTAATAGACTTAGAACAAATATATTGGTTCGAGTATCTGACATTAATTATTAATGTTTAAGATATTACAAGAAAAATGTTGGCGAGGCAGCCACTCCGTGTAAGAAGATGAAGAAGACACCGCAAGAGGGGAACTCCATCGCGAGCATCGATGACTTCACTGTCGGAGCGATTCGAAGGACCATTTACAGGATGTACAGCGAAGTTACATTATGTTAAATGTAATGACTGTGTATACGACCGACGAAGTTTTACGAAGTGTACCGTTGTCCAGGAAATGGGTGTTTGGTTTTAAATAACCAAGAATGACAAAAAGTAAGTGATAAATGTCTACGAATGGGTAATTATGTAGAATATGTACTTTTTTGAACGAAAGGTTATAAAACTGTAATATATATGTATGTGTGTGTATGGGATATATGCATAAGTTGAAAAACAAATGTATAAAGGTGCGAGATTGAATCCTGTCGGGAAGTTAGGGACATTTTCTTACGCAGTACGAAGGATGCTTGCCTACAGCTGCGCTGGTCAGAGTAACTTTTCTAATAAATACTAAAACGTTGAGATGTTTAAAACCAGGAATAGTTTGTCGTTAAGATGTAAATTTTAATTCGTGAAAAATCTGCATTAACACACCAGCTTAGGTTAGCTTGCATCCTAAGTTAACATGCAGTTTAAAATGTTTCTCAATTTGTAATTCTGCTGTACAATTTTCGAACTGATGTGGTTAGATACACGTTTATTTTAGTACGTAATGATCATTTTCCTGGTTTTTAAACCAACGTTACCTCGATTGTCATTCCTCCTCCCCACCCCCCTTTATTGGTGGTGGAGAGGAGCATCGTGTTAAGCAAACACATGTAATCCAGTGAATTTGTTTTTAACCTATAAAAAACATAATAACATATTTATAATGTTTGATATTTGTGGTATGAGCAACTGCACTTGATCCTCTATTTTCAAAACATTGTGCACACACAAAAACAATTTGTGCCTTTGGGCATCGGTAAACCTTTGTTTTCATATTGACTGTGCAAAGAAAGCTTCTGCAGAACTATGGTGAAATAAACATTAGCTCTGCAGCCAAAACAATTTCACTGGTATTTCATACATAGTGCAATTACCTGCTTTCTGCAATTGTTTTAATATTGGTTCGTGGAAAAGTGTAAAATGAAGGCGTTACACTGTGTTTAGAAGGCTTGTTGTCACTATTTTCACAGATAGGCCTAGTTGTAATAATAGTTTGTAAAATGTACATAATGTATTTAATACTCTCAGGGGGAATAGTACGGTTCAGTGTAGAAACTTACATAATACTGTACTAACACAAGTTAAGCTGTTTAGATTACCTATGTTGGTTATATCAGGTCTGTCGTATTATTTCTCACATAATCTTACAGGTCATCACATCACCCTCTCAACACTGCTGAAGGAAATTCAAGAAAGTGACATCGATTTCCACGGCAAGACGACACAGTTGTGCCGTCTTCTGCACAACATGGGTTTCAACTGGAAATATATTGATGGAAGAAAGGCGATGCTTGAAGATGAAAACATCGCGTTCCAGAGGTGTTTCTTTATGAGGAGGTACGTGAAAGAAAAGGCGAATGGGGCCAACTTTATTTTTATCGACGAAACATGGATTTTTCCAAAAGGTATGCTCTGCTGTACAGTGTTTGTTTTAGATACGAATTATAAACGTAATTGTAATACTTCGTATGCAAACTCGTTAATTAATTTAAAACTACATTGAATGATGTTTTCCAATTGTCATCTGTAAAGGCGCCCAAATACTCACTGAACTGATATGATTAATACTATTATTCATCTAATTTTACTTATTTCTTCCTACAGGAAGAATTTGACTGCCCAATGTGGTCCCGATGAAATTGAGTGTACTTGAATATTATTTTCCTGACTGAAATGTGACTATATTCTATGGTACGTTAAAACCCCATGGATGTGTAATTGACTGTTGATGGGCAAGTTTTATTAAAGAAGTCATTATACTACTCTTTGTTCCAAATTACGAGGTATTGTATTAACATTGTTGACTAGGACATTCACACACATGCTCAATCCATAGATGAACGCCTTGGCAGTGAAATGGATTGCAGTTGACGTGTCATAGAGAACCAAATGTGTTCCTTAGATACATGTATAACCACGGTTGCGAATAAGCTAACTACTGTTTCGACTAGTTTGAACAGCAGTGTCTTGAAAAACGTATATAACCAGCTAGTGAATGTCGAGCGTTATCTTAAGGTGAAATTCATTAAGACGGCTACGGAGTGTTTTAGTTCGAAAAAAGACCTGACCCTCAGAAATAATGAGCTGCAAAATAAAATCATGGAGTTAGATGCAAGTGTAAGGAAAATCTCTCACGAACGTTACTACCTCCGTGACAATTTGTGAATATGTCCCAGTTTCCGGAACGTACGAGAGAAGAACCCAGGAACCAAGTTCGGTTTATCAGGTTAGTTATTCTGTTCCACTGTCGCCATTAAATTTATGCCCAGCCATGCTGCATCATCCCGTAAAGCAGTGGAGAGAAGGATTACCCACATTCTCAGGAGAAAACTGCGAAAATCCAGTAATATATTAAAATAAAGTAGAGGGCTACGTTTGCTTATCTAATCTTAGTGATTTTGAAAGATGTTTATGCTTAGGCTTGAACCTAAAATCTACTGTTTTCTACTGGTGGGAAGTAGAAAACGAGAAGATTAAATCATTCACCCTGTTCAAATACCCGTTTCCTAGAGGAATACTGGAATGCACGCATCTAAGGGAATCTTCGAGCATGGCTGCTTTTGGTAAAATTCGACCCTAAGAAAAACAAGTCGCTGGAACAGCAATACGGTAAAATGTTTGAGCGGACTCGTCTTATAGATGCGCCGATGTGTGATGAGGAATTTTCTGAAATGATGGTGTCGCTATTACCTCTCAGATATCAGGATCGCCGGGCTGATCGACCATTTAATAATCTAAATGAGTTTAGGTCCCTGATTTCGAAGATCGCTCGAAATGGGCGACAAAGAGCGAATTCTACAAGAGGCGGAGAAACCAGTACCAGTTCGAAAAAAAACCACTTTATCCAGGTAATGGGCAAAGGCAAAATATATCTAACCAATATAACAATAACCCACAAGTACGTACATTAGGGGAAGGTGCGAATACTCAAGCAACTCAATCTAGTGTTTATTCTGGGGTTAGAAGAGACAATTACGCATACAAACGACGTAATAAAAGATTTTCACCAGGATACCGGATAAAAAGGTAAACGTGATCAGAGAGAAAGGATTCAAAACCTGGACAAACCGTTTCGAAATGTGTGTATAAATTCAGACGGTAATGTGTACGTACTGCAAACCAATGAGAGCAGTGGAGAAAGACGAAGGCCGAATTCTCCGACCGGTAACAGTTGTAGCAATACCGAGAAAAGTCACATTGGTCTGATCCAGAGTCAAGTAGGTGGACGGCTAATAACACACATTTTCCGAATGAAATCCTCAATAATGGTTACCATACTATAAGTGGTCCACCATGGAATTTCTTTCCGCCACAAAATGGGCTGGAAATCCATCCTACGACTCTAAATACCAGCATGCAACAGAACATACTACCGAGAATGGGATATTTTCAGAGGAATGTAGGTTTAAATCCTCTGGCTCATCCATTTCCACCTCCACCGATAACATTGAATGTGAGCATTGCTCCAAACTCTTCCACAACCACATCCAACAGTAAGTTAAACTAGATAGGGTTGGGGATGATCGTCTCCCGACACGGAACCGGCATGTTCCCGTGGAGATAAACTTAGTAAACAGTAGAAGTATGGTGCACAGTATGAACGATGGTTATGATCCAGTTAATAAGACAATTTTGAATAATTGTAATCTTCGTGTCTTAACGGTAGTGGTGGATGAATGAGAGAGGGAAGTTCTACTCATAGAAGACAACGAAGTGTTACCAAACACTAAAGTATCTCTTTGTCCGGAAATAAATTTGGATGTTGGTGGAATAATTGTCCCAACGCTATTAGATAGTCGGGCATAAATCAGGTGTTTAAGTGAAGTTTTATTCCATGACATTGTCAGAAGGAATCTAAAGTTACCGATTTTACCAGTTCCTCTATTAAAGATTATCGGTGTAACATCATGTGCCAACCCGATAGTGAATCGACAAACGATCTTAACAATTAAGGGACTGGGCAAACCGAAACTGGCTAACATATTAGTGCTTAAGGGTGTTGCCAAACCACTCATTTTAGGCAGTGATTTTTTCATGACTAATGCTCGCATATTGAATTTTAGTGGTTGGCTGATTACGTCAACAGATGATTCGGTTAATTTGCCAACACCTGACAAATAGGGTATTTCCGACAGTACATTGGAATTGCTGCATAAGGATATCCATGTTTTGCAAATGTCTAGCGCACCAAAGACGATCTTAACAGTCACTATCCACTGAGCTCGCAAATGCAGTACCTGTGGTTGATGCCTTAAAACATTTTCATAAAAAACAGCTACACGACATGTTATTGCAACACCAGGATTGTGTGTCCGAGATTCCAGGGAAGAATAATATTTATGAAGTACGAATAAATGTGTCTGATAACAGTGTTTTCCACTGCACTGCAGATCTTACCCGATTCCAGTGAAGTATTTATTTGAGGTGGAAGCATTTTTAAAACTAATGCGGGAATGGAAGGTAATTAGTCATGACACGAGTCCTTATGAAAATCCCATTTTATACATTCGAAAGGAGGATGGAACCATAGAGATTTTCCTGGATGTAATACATGTCAATAGAATTACTATTAAAGATCGTGAAGGACCAATCCAGACTAGAGACGTCCTACGACTGTACCAGGGTGTAAGTTATCTCACCATATTAGATATAACGAGTGCTTATTGGCAGTTTACCACTTAGCCCTGAATCACAAAAGTATACTGCTTTTCTATTCAGAAATTACCAGTATGTCTTTAATGTTATGCCATTTGGCTTATGCAATATGGAAGCCGAGTTTACTCGTCTCGACAAAACCTTGGGAGAAGAGTGATGTAGTTTCGTCAGAGCCTACATCGCTGATATATTGATAACATCCAATATGTTCGACGAACGTATACAACATGTACACATCGTTCTTACCAAATTGCAGGATGCAGGAATGACTGTGAAAATTGGAAAGTCCTTGTTTTGTCGTACCGAACTTCCATTTCTCGGCCAGTTTTCACGAGCAAAGAATAAGAATTGCGCCAGACAAACTGCAGGCCATTACGCAGTATCCAGTACCAAAGAACATAAATAACTTCGTGCATTTTTAGGCATATTGGGATTTTACAGAAATCATTCTGATCAGGTTTCCAAGGTAGCAGTACCACTTTTCACGCTACTCAAGAAAGGTGTAGAGTGGATCTGGACTGAGCAACACCAAGTAGTATTTAGGTAATTAAAGGAAATATTCCTGAAAGATCACGGTATATGTCATCCAGTATAGAGAAAAGAATTCTTACTCTATACTGATGCATCATATTATGTGCTAGTAATAAATCTCGTGCAAAAATATGAAAATAACATGGAACGAACGGTAGCGATGGCTATTCGAATGCTGAACGGTGCTGAACGCAACTACGTATACTGTTACAGAAAAGGAAGCTCCGTTGCTAGGCGAAAAGATAAAGCTTCTAACCAACCATCAAGCATTGACGTCCTTGCGAAGCGGAAGAGCTTTTGAAGATAGACTAACCAGGCGGTTGTTGTACTTACAGGAGTACGAAATAGATATCCAGTATATCAAAGGATCGGACAACTACGCTGCCGACTACCTGAGTTGTAATCCTGACGATATCAGTAATTGTGTACCTGAGTCTAGGAAAACAAAGAAATTTGTTGTAGCTCATCTAAACAATGGAATTTTAAAATCAGGAAAACTTTGAAGGAAGTGTTTCACCTGCTAGCCGACTTACAAAACTGGGATGACCACTGCTGCACGGTCAAGGAAAAATTACTAAGGTTACCTCCTAGCTCTGGAATTCAAATATATTATAGCATTTCAAATGAAGGCATAGTGTACTATCGCAGTGATAAGGTACAAACATTTGAAACCGAATGGAAACTAATCATTCCAAAGAGCATCGGGATTTTAGTAGCCATGGAAACTCATAGGACATTAGGACATGTAGGAGCCAACAAATTGTGTGCAAGTCTTCGACGCATAGTGAATAGGCCTACCATGTTAGGGACCATCCGTGAGTGTACTACCACCTGTGACAATTGCCAAAAAGCAAAATCACCACAGGAAAATCACAAGGGGAAATGAAAGCTATTATATCACGAGAACCATTGTCATTGGTGTCCGTAGATATCTTTAGGCCTCTACCCAGATCCAACGCTGGTGTTAGGTATGTATTTGTATTATTGGATTTATTTTCCAAATTCATTAAATTATATTCTATTGTTCAAGCCAAAACATACACTTTACTGGTAAGATGGAAAGATCTCTGGCAGAACAGTCTTACACAAATGGATATAATTCCCACTACCATTTCCGTTCGTCACCCACAATCCAATCGGGTAGAACGCAACATGCGATCCATCGGAACAATCCTGCGAATGCATTGTCATCATGCCCAGTAATGCTGGAGAGACAAAATCGTTCTGGTGGAGTTTGTCATAAATCGTACTGTTCACGTCACCATGGGACATGCGCCCATCGAAGTACTGACGGGTCGATGAATGACGGGATTAACCAAAGATCTAGACACTCTCCCAAATATGCAGGAGTGTACTGTGGAAAAGGATCCAGAAGAAGTTAGATTAGAGCTGCTTGACTTGGTAAAAATAAGATTTTTCGGAGCGGCCGAAAGCCGGAAGAAGCACTACAGAACAAGCAAGTTAATGAAATTTCAACGTAATGATCTCGTTTTGCGGCGTAGTAATCCGACAAGCCATGCTCGGGAAGGAGTAACAAAGAAGCTATTTCTAATTTTCGAGGGTCCTTACAAAGTTATTGGCGTCATACAGCACAATTGCTACGAACTTGCAGATATGCAAGGAAGCCCAGTAGGAAAATTCAACATTACCCAGTTGCGGCCCTATCATGCTGCTAAGGTAGACCTGAGTATAACAACCAGTAACAAAAATGGCAGTAATGCTGCATAGCCTATGGATTAGATATAAGCTGGATGGAACACTGATTCTATAGTTCTAAGAAAACTATGTAAGCAGTGCTGTAGCGGATCGGACTAAGAGTATAGTAAAAGAGCCTTGAGTATAGGGAAGTGGATATTTAGTATTCATTATTAATGTTATGTCCAGTGTCATTGTGTTCGATTTAGAATTTATTGATGGGTCTTGTTAGTTATAAGTTTTTTTATTTGATTATTTTCGACGCTCCCATACGATTGTTCGCACACCTTGTCGTCCCTGATCATACGCAAGATACTAGCTAGAATCCAGAGCTTCCAATTGCCACGTTGTGTTACGATGACCAGAAATGAAACATGTTTATACTCTGGATGAAACTGTTAATGCCAAAGAAAATATTAGGGTCAAGATATGCAACTGACGTTGAGTATGTTTACTACTGAAGGAAGAAGATGTAACCTTGTATAATAATTACTTTCGGCATCGAGTAATTGGAACGCTTACTTTGAAAAGTCATGGAAAGAAGAAAGCCTTAGTGATCTAGGTACTTGGTAACAAACCTACCGTCGAAACCCATTCAATTTCAGTTCGTTTGAATGTATGTATGTACGTAATTTGTCTTCCGTTGACAATAAGGAAATAATGAAGTGTTCGCCGAATGCAAAGAGAAAAGTTGTTAATCCAATGTTAAGGCAACCTGCTCAAGTGTTCCTGAACGCTCCGAAGTATTACGCTCTTTTGGAGTTTATTTGTTTTTTTTCTCATTCCTTTATTTTATCTTTGCGTGCCTTATAGATGATATGACGTGGGGTTGTTTTAATGTGACAATGGTACCTAATTATCTTGTATAATTTGTTTCGTGTTATGTTTTAATTGGTTTCTTAGGTGTTCAAGTATAATGCATTTGTTAACGGGTTATTTGTTTAGATATGTGTCGTCTTGATAGTATGTTTCCTCGTTAAGATTGATTTTGTTATGTAGGGAGTGGAAACGCAATGTTTCTTGCAGAAGCCTTTTCTATAATGATGTGTTGGCTCTTTTATATGTGCTTATATTAGATGTTGTCGTAGAAAAAAAAAACTTAACAGTCCATTCATGTGTCATTGGCCCAGCATGTCAGTATGATTGCATAGTGATAAAACATATGAATGATTAACATAGTTGATCTACATAAATTTGAGTGCATCGAGTAATTATTGATGAACAAGCTATATGTTGTGGTGCACAAATGAATTGTGACCAATGCATTTTTATCAACATCTACGACAACGAGAAGAGCGAATATAAACTTATACCTTAATGACCTCGCTAAAGCTTCTCTGTTATTATCATCATAGATGAGTCGCTATCTAAAGATGTTAAACATTACTTTCCTGACTACTGTAGAAATTTTGTTTTAATAGTATACCAACATCATCATGGTGAAAATGGCCTACTAGGGACACTGCTTAGAACTGTTCCAGCAAAGGAGATGACAGTGCTCCGTAGCTGCCACTGGATCATGATCGACGCAGTGAGTTGCAACCACTATTGTTTGTGAAAAAAACTGTGAGTTACTTCAATTAAAAGAAAACTTTTGAATGAAACTCAGTAATTTATTATCTGACATTTTGCAAGCCAAAATTATGCTTTGTTGCTAATATCAATAGTTGAAAGGGGAATGTTCTCGTTAATATATTTAATCTAATTGATGTGTAATTTTTATTGCAAATGTTTTACTAATTCTGTTTATTGTTTTCTTGTAAAGAGGTCATGTTTATATAGTGTGCCTGCTGACAGATTCACTTGTGCATTTCAGTCTCCCTCGTTCATTTCATTTCTCTCATTTCAATGTTCAGGTATGTTTGTCGTTAACTGTCCTCTCCTTTCTGTAAGGAGTTCCCTTAGAGTTGAACCTCAATTAACATTTCACTAATTATTCAGTTTATTATATTCTATTCTATCCGGACTTAGTGCATACTTTATAATACCTTACCATATTTGTTTTCTACTTGAAAAATGTTAATATTAATGCTACTTCAGAAGTAATGTGCATATTTGCTATATTTGCCTTACCAAACATCTTATGAGTCGTTGGGAGTTTACAGTGTGTATTCACGCCATGTCGTGCATTTTCAACGAAGTGTTTTACTTTACCAACACGTAGTAACTGTTTAGTTGCTTCAAGTTGTTGTGCACTATGGATATTGCCTAGAGCAAAACATGTGTGGCAATATAGTGCAGATCTCAGGACTGGTGACCAAGGAAATACCTTTGTCTGCGGTTTGGTTATTTAGGAATGGAACGTTTTAGAAAAGAAAATTTCTGCTGGTGTATGTCTGGTTGAACATTTGAGGAAGCACGACGAGAAAATGTCAAGCTGTAGAATTATATGTGAAGAATATGTCTCGTCTAAATGGAGTGTCCAGTTGTCTACAAGAGACTTTCGCTATTGAGATGGCAACGAGATGAGCCGAGGAGATGGCTCAATTTTCTATGTTGCACAGTTGGTGAGCCATTGACTACGAAGGTAACTAGAACTTCGTGAGGTTGTGTCGTCGCATTTTAATGTAAGATTGCCTTGTCCATTTATGCATGCCGTGCCTATTGAATCAGGCTTATCGTTGAATTTATGCTTCATAACACTTCATATTTGAATTGAGGGGTAGTAAGAAATGTGGTTAACTTCAAAATGAACTTTGAAAAATGTTGTTAGTCATGATAATAAATCTGAACTACACCTACGTAATTTGTTTCAAAATTTAATCAATATTGAAAATAATACTTCAAGTCACTTCAGTCCCAGTAGTCTGAACAAAATTTGTAAAATTAACTTTAAAGTCATAGCTTCATAGAGTTATCGTGTTACGAAGACTGAGTTTACCAAGCCGGAGACGATAAAATTACTAATTTTTCAATGGACAGTGTAGGAGTTTAAAACAGATCAGTTGACATGTTTTGTTACTATTCTGTAGTCAAGTGATTATGTTGGGCAACATCAATAACTTGTTTTCACGTCAGTAATCATACTATCATTGCATCTACTTTACATAGCCGGCATCAGTTAGTAATTGTAAATTAAATAATTATAAATTGTAATGTGTTAAAGGATATAACTTTGTCCATTTCCACCAACAAGGACTCATATTTATGTGATGTTAATATGAGTGCTTGTTGGTGGAAATGGAGAATATCTTATGATTTATGAGAATTTCGTTTATTAATTTAAAACTGCATTGATTGATGTTTTCAAATTGTCATCTGTAAAGGCGTCCAAATACTCGCTGAACTGATATGATTAATACTATAATAATTTGGTAGATATAAAACACCTTCACTGCTTTACATTAATAATCATTATTCATCTAATTTTACTTATAATTTTTTCCTGCAACAGAATGCTGTTTCAATCTCGCCCATTCCCAAATTACGTTTAGTTTAGCTTCCTCGGCTGTTACTCTTCGTTACTTTACTCTACTCTCGGAGTAACGTTTTGGAACACCATCCTGGGAGGCATATTTGATTGACGTTTCAACTTCATTCCTCACATCGATTCCATCACGTCCAAAGCCCGTACCGCCATGATCCACCTCGCCCCAGCTCTCACAGGTATATCACCTAACACTTACAGAACAGTATTTCGCTTATTCCTGGTCCCTGCTCTTCCCTATGCCAGCTGAGCCTTGTCCCACCACACACCCCAAACCCTCCACTCCACCCCTCCCCATCCCCCACCTAACCTATAATCTTATGCTCCCCATGCCCAATCCTCCATCTCCCCCTCCCAGAGTCCCGGCATCATCGTATCCCCACCGAGAAACCACACATTACTTACAAAATCACATAGAACAGTTGTAATTTATGTGAGAGCTTAGATCTATCATAACATAAAAATACAACTTAATACAGGCTTACAGTAGAAAAACACTATGCAGAACTACATAACTTATAAAATCTAATTTATAAAGTTATAACTTAAAAATACACAATCTTAAAACAGTCGTACAGTAGAAACACACAGGTTAGAATAATCTTGAGTTAGAAAGATACACGTCAGATAGTTCAAAAGTTTGAACCACCTAAATTAGAATAGGAATAACTTACAAAATTCTATAATGTGTTTCTAAATTATGAATTTTTAAAGTTATGCATTTCTAAGTTATGACAGTACCACTTCTCCCCGAAGCTAACCTCCCCCATTATCACTCCATGCTCGTCTCAATCACCGACCGTTTCAGTCAATCCTGCTCTCACCGAGTTACCAACCCGCTCATCGGACAACTCACCGAATTTACCCCCCCTTTCTACCCTACCGCATTCCCTAATGTACACTGCTGTCTACCGAGTATCTGCATCACAAGGAGAGTTTCGCAGAGGATTAAGATGCCGCCACTACTGGACCACCCGTAAAGTGACACCAGCCTAAGCCAAGGTACTCAGTACTGCAATCATCACCATCCCCTCACCCACCACCAATACATCACATTCCTCCTCGAACATCTCAATCAAGTCAACCTTGAGACGAAACATTACCCCAAATTCAAGCATTCCGGAAACCCCACAGTGAAGTACCCCCCCCCCCAAGTTCACGATGCCCCTTCGTCAGCAGCCATCCCCCAGTTCACCAATCACCAATGTTCAGGCTCGCCAGTCGGATAACCATATGTCCCATTACGGTGGACTCCGGAATCGACGAACTCCACACTGTCCCTTCAGGCCATAGCTATGCCATTCTCCTCAAGGAGTTCTCCGGCATACTTCAGCAGAATCCAAGCTTTTTAATGCCCTCCTGTAATGTAACCCACATGATAGAAACTAATGGACCCCTGTTCATGGCAGAGCCTCGTGGGTCCCATCACACAAACTAGCAGTGGCGGGAATAGAATTCCAACAAAATGATGGATATGGGTATTTGCCATCCGTGGAAAAGTTGTTGGGCAAGCCCCTTACGTCTCAGAAGTAAAAAAGATTGGTAATGGAGAGCCATTTGGGATTGCCGCGCTAAATGACGTTACATAACCGGACAGGTACCCTGTACCACATCTGCAGGATTTCAACAGCACACTTGATGGTATGCATATATTCTCTGAGATTGACCTGGTGCGAGCATTCCATCATATTTCGGTTGCTCCCGCAGATGTACAAAAAACCGCAATCATAACACCATTTGGTATTTCTGAATTTCTGAAACTCCCATTTCGGTTGCACAACTCAGCACAATCTTTTCAAAGATTTATGGATTCGATACTGCTGGTTCTGCCATTTGCATTTTGCTATATTGATGACATCGTCATCGCATCAGTCGACGAGCAACAAACCGTGACCACCTTCGCAGAGTGTTCCAACGCCTCAAAGAATTCCATATTCATATCAAACTAAGCAAATGCATATTCGCGACTACATAAGTCCCATTTTTGGGTTTTTTAGTCAGTACAAAAGGCATTCTTCCAATACCGGACCCCGTGGCCGCCAACACAGGGTATCCACTTCCAAAGATTGTAATTGAACTGTGTCGCTTCTTGGACATGATCAGTTTCTACCGACGCTGTCTGCCCAACTCTGCCACTATGCAAGCTGCACTTTTGTAGTTTAATCCAGACTCACAAGAAATGACCACTGCATCATTCAATCGAATACTGAAGGGCTGCGTGCTTTATTTAGATCTTAAAAGTAGCCTGTCCAATGCTACACTCCTCGTACACCCCTCGATTGATGCTGCCATAGTACTAATGGTTGATGCAGCCAACTGGGCAATATTTGCACCATTACATCAGGTATGAGAAGCTGCACTCGAGCCATTAGCCTTCTTTTCCAATAGTTTGACAGTACGCAGACTAAGTACAGCACGTATGAGAGGGAGCTCCTGGCAACTTATATAACCATTAAACACTTTCAGCATATGCTTGAAGCCAGAGAGTTCTGCATTTATACAGACCACAAATCACTCACATTTGCCTTCAAGAAACGATCAGACAAGGCGACACCACGACAACTAAGATATTTAGATTTTATCAGGCAAATTCACAACAGATATTAGATTTATTTTTTGGGAAAGACAACGGGATGGCCGATGCATTTTCTAGTATATGCTCCATAATGATCTCATCTGATATGCCTTGGGATGATATAGCCAATTCACACTCAGAGGATTTAGAACTTCAGTACTTGCGCAAGTCTCCTTCAGTTGAAATTCCAGGACATCTAGGTACCCAGCGGCGTCGAATTGGTGTGCGACACATCTAAGGGGGATACCAGACCCTACATTCCACTTCTATTTCAAAAGAAGATATTAGAGTCCATTCATAACATCACACACCCGGGGAACAAGAGCTCCATATGTTTCGTCTAGGCACACTTTGTGTGGTCATCCCTCAAGCGGGATGTTGGTTTGTGGGCAATATCGTGTATACCCTATCAGTGCTCTAAGATATGGCGACATACTCACAGAGAGGTTGGAACGTATGGACCAGATGAAGGTTGGTTTTCCCACATCACTATTTATATTGTGGGCCCGTTACCACCGCCCAGGGAATACTGTTACTTGGTGACGTTCATTAACAGATTCTCACGATGGCCGGAGGCAGCACCGGTCCAGGACATCACCGCGGAACAAATTGCCGAAACCCTTCTGTCTGTTTGGATTGCCCGCTTAAGAGTCTCAAGTACCATTACAACAGACAGGAGCCGTCACTTTGACTGCGAGCTTTTTTCTCACCTCTGCAAACTCCTGGGCATACATCATATTAAGACCACCGTATACCATCGTACAGCGAATGGTAAAATCGAACGCTGGCACCGCGAATTGAAATCGGCTCTCGAAGCACAACTCAGTGTCGAATGGGTACCCAAGCTCCCACTTGTGCTTATGGGACTGCGGTCGTACCCGAGTCTGCAACATAAAAGCACACCAGCGGAAATCACATACAGTGAGTCAATATGCCTACCTGCCGATTTTTTCCAGGACCTACTGGTGACACAAGAAGCTCCATCCCTTGTGTTCCGGCTCAAGGAGCAGATGAGAACAATGTGGCAGTTTTCAGCTGAGCATCACTCGCCCAGGAACGTCTTCGTCCACCTGGACCTCATGTCGACTGACTTTATTTGTGCATCATGGTGCTTTCCGTCAAGCAATTGCAGCCAGTGTATGATGGACCGTTCCGAGTTTGTTCACGTAGCAATAAATATTTTGTGGTGGAGACGATGCGTGGCAAAAAATCTCCATTGACAGACTAAAATCTGCATTCTTTCTTGTTGACCTAGCAGATGTACCCGTCACACCAGGCACGGCGACCGCGACGGTACCAGCGACAGGAGCGCCGCGGCCCATTGGACAGAACTTCACGAAACGACATTCCACCCGCTTTGGGTGGATGTACCATCCACCCAAACGACTGTCGGATGCCTTTGCAGGCCGTGTAAGCGCAATGGGTGGGTGGTTGGGGGGGGGGGGCATGTGGCGACCCGAACAAGCGCAGCGTTCGATAGATCGAGAAGAAAGACTCGATGAGTGTAATCTTTTTCTCTGTAGAGCTATCTATGTGTTGTTGACGTTTTCAGCCAGGTAATCTTGTAACTTTGTTAAGAGTGTTTCTCTCAGTGTACGAATAAAACAATTCAAATCATCTCAGTTTAATGCGTGTCGTTCTTATAGTGTATGCAGCAGTTACATATCTCTTATACTTTTCAAGCAATTTCTTGCAAAGTTTACAAGGATTTTCTTGTAGTGTTACCTATAATTTTGGCAACTAGTCACTAAACTTTTTTTTGTAAGTGTACAAAACTTTTTTGTGGTGTAGGCAGGACTGTAATTAAATTTCTTTGCGCATTCCTAGATTCCTGCTGAAATTGATTTAATGTTTTATGTTATTGGCTGTGCGTTGAAGCAACTGCCAGATGTTACCGGAAAACCAATAGAATTTGCCAGGAAGCAGATGGAGAGGCGGTGGAGATGTTTGAGCAGTTACTAACATCGAGGTCTTGAGAGCCAATGGGGGTGAAACGAGGTGAGTATGGAGCAGCGCCGGAACGTAATGGCAGAAGCGACGGAAGATCCCCGAGAAAACCCGTCGGCCAGCGGCATAGTTTGGCACGATTACCGCTTGCGATAATGTGGGTGTGAACCCCCCAAGACTCGAACCCTGTTCGCTCAGGTGGGAGGCGAACAGTCCGGCCGCTATGCCTCCGCTAAGAACCAAAGTTATGGAGCAATGACCACCTACGGAAAGTCAGACAATATGTGAAACAGTCACTTATATGGTCACTAGGGACAGGGAAACACCACAGGTTTAGTAACCTAGAGACAGAACTTTTTAGTCTTTTGCATACTTCAGTCTCGAAGAAATGTTCATTGGCCGCTGGCCTACTGGATAGCCAGTTGTTTACCAAGCTGATAGCACGTAATCCCTTCCATATTCTCTTGCAGGTTTATTAGCACGTCCGCCCATAAGACCTGCCTTACAAGCTGTGATCTAAATGCAGAAGTAGTGCTTGAAATGTTCATATCTTTAAAATCTAACTTGTCTTTTAACGAACTTCTTAGATTTAAAAGGTTTTAGTTTTCAATAGACTGCACTGACTGCTCAGCAGCAATTTCCGCTAACTTGCAGACACTCTTCCTCACTTAGGTACATTCAAAAGTGCAATTGTAGACCTAATTAAAAATTTCCTTTCTGTTTGTGTTTCTGTTTTATCCCGGTTGGATTAATGTTGAATTTGCTAACTTTGCATATACATGTCGCTCAACAAATTTGATCATAATTCGTAACAATAATTTCCCTTATGTCATTTTTAAGACGTGCTCGCGTTAATGACGCTTACATGGTACATCAATAACAGATGAATGATTTTATATCAGCTTAGTCTAAATATCGGAAATATCTTCACTTGTTATAACTTAACATCCAATATAACTTATTATGTTAAAGCAATGGAAACATAATCTAATATGCTTGGTAAGCAATGTATATAGAGAAGCTCTTTGCATCACATTAAGCACGCATATAGAACACGGGCATACATTGGTAAATTTAACTGTTTAACATACAAGATAATCAGTTTTTATCATATTTTTGTGTATGGTCTACATAAAACATTAAATCTTAATTTTTTTTAAATAACAATAACAGGTAAAAAAATTGCATCGGCACCTTCTAATCGATTAACGTAACAATTTCAGACTGTTGTAGACGCGAAACTTTGCATTATGTTAGCTTACCATTTCCATTTCCAGCATAATGCAGCGTCCAAAACACTGAAAATAAAAATCACATTCAAACGTTTATTAAAAGTACATGGCATGTGGCATATATCGACCCATCCAAATAAGAACTTCGTAACTGCAAAATGTTCAGGAGAGCTGTTTAAAGTTTTGGAAAATTAATGTAAATCGGATTGATTTTAGACATCTGTATTTACAAGCTACAGCATAACATCTCTGGCAAAGGGTTGTTCATATGTTATCTCATATTTGAATTTTGTCCGTTAACCCTTTTTTGAGTATATACGATGTTATTATATTGGAAAACTCCATTTAATATCATCGTAACTTAAGTTACGATGATCTTAATGGAAACTATATAAATTTATGACATCTTAATTTATGTTAATTTGACATTGATGGGCAATTTGAAGCACATTGCAGCACTGTATACTGTAGTAAGTATTAAGTTACTGTCACTATTAATGCGCTAATAATATTTACAGTTATTATAGTTTACCAACGTATCACTAAAGCTGTATACATTGCAACAGCAGAAACTCAGTTGGGGCTAGACGGATATACACACATTGTTAATTTAGTATGTTGACTTTCTCCTTTAGGGGTTTATTAAAATTTAGACACCATATTTTCAAGTGTAACATTATTTGCATGATACATTTTTTATCAAAAGTCTCTTATTTTTGCAAATCGCTGACACCTATTTAATTTGTTTTCTCCCACAAATTGAACAGTATTTTCAATCATGTTACATTATTTTCATGATAATATTTTTATCAATTAATCTCTAATTTTTGCACATCACTAACACCTATTTTGTTTGTTTTTCCTCAAAAATGGAATTTTTTTTTTCGAATATACATTTTTCTTGAGAATGTTTTTATTGAAAGGTCTCTGATATTCGCACATCACTGACACGTTTTAATTTGTTTTCCCCAAAATATTGAGTAGTTTTATTATTATATGTCCTCATCGCTGCTTATTTCTCTTGACTTATTTGTTGGTTTGGCTACACCTGCCTTCATAATCTCATAAAAATGTGGGTACACTTCCGGGATTAGCCCATGCGCACAGAAAGCCAGGAGGATCTCCTGTCTTTCTGTCATTATTTTCTGCAGTTACTGGCTGCAGTTCTTTGTATGCATAGCCAAGCTCGAGATTGTGTATTGATCTTGGTTTTCGTCAGTGTTTCTGGTATAGATTAGACACCTCTTCACCTCCGTGGTCATACTTGATGTGAAGTGTGGTGGGATTCTCTCTCTCCATACGAATCTGTTTCATTTTGTTCCACTGTGTGTGCTTTTTATTTTCGCTTACTACCCAGTTGCAGTTGTTGAAACCCAAAAGTTCTTTGCAATTCTTGATATCCTCCTGAGAAATTTCTTTCAACACGTATGGTTCGCTCTTTGTTTTTGCCATATGTATGAGCATAATCCACTGATCCACTGATCAGGGACGTAAATAGTTTGTCCTCTTCTCCTCATTTCAACGAGGACATGCGTCGAATCCCCTTCATTTTGCGTGTGCCCTTTTTCCGAAAATATGCCACTGATAGAGAGTTTCAGACATGAATGAGTATGCTGCATACAAAATCCTATAGCGGTTTTTTCCGACACAGTTGTCCGAGTAGAATATGAACTCGGTAATGCCTTTTTCAACTTTAAACTTAATGAAGTCCACGTAAAAGCTTGCAATTTCATTAGCACAGCTCTTCCCAATTTGTTCATGCCAAAAGTAGCTGTAGCCTCGTGACTTTCCAATATCGAATACAGTAATGTTGTATCAAGCATATTTTCTCTTGTAATAGAATAGGCTCACTTCGGACTGTGGGATTGTTAACGTTTTCTGAAGGTCGAACGTAGCACCACACAATGAACTTGCATGTTGGGCTCTTGTTTAAATCTTTATTTTTCATATTCACCTCAATCTCTTTAGCCATCTCTTCTTTTTTCTTAGTGTTCTCGCACATTGAATATGCACTGAATACAGCGCGCCGGTCTTCCTTCCTTATGAGAAAAAACCCAAGGTTGAATTCATTGTTGAAGATATCCCTATATTGCCTTAATGTTGCATAGACGCCAGAACTATCCTTTTCCCACTCAGTGTACATGTTGTACATTATACTGATTTACAAACGTTCTTCCAGGTATTTCCCGTTACTCTTTTCTTTGGCGTAGTGTGAACCCACAACAGGAAATTAATTTATGAGTTCCTTCACATTCTCTTTCACTGCCTCAGGTATGACTTGGTGTCCACTGTCCAAATGTTTGCCACTCTTGTCAGGTGAAAGTGTGACATTTTCAGAATCAGTTTTTTGAACACGGTTCTTACACACATATCAGTTATGTCAAGAGTGGCAAGGAACATTTTCTTGCAAACTTTAATACGGACATCACTTTTACTTAGTGTATAGACCACTGAAGAACCCCTCCTATATTTCCCCACTACAGAGACACGCTCTCATGACATTAAAAATCTACAAATTAATCCACATCCTGGTTGCGTCTTTTTGTGGGTACTACTTGTTTTGTAGTTGTGCTAACATATTCCTGTCCTTGTTTTGTAGTTGTGCTAACATATTCTTGTCCTAAATTTCTTAGTTTTTTTGCTTTAACTGTCTCCCATTCATTCATATTAATACACCTCTCTCCCATGGCTTGTTTTCTTTGTACATGACCTTCTTTTTTCTGCTGAGTTACCATGACTTATGGTCTGTACAGGACGACTTCCGGGAATTTTATCTGGAGTTACTTGTGAGCTTCCTTCAACATTACATTTTTGTGAAGTTTCAGTGGTCAAATTTACTTCTTTGGTTACATTGGATTTCTTATCGTGATTTTTAGCAATCTATCTCTTCTGACTTTTCTTTGTATTTCTCTTTTCTTCATCATATGCTTTTTCACTCTTCTTCACTGTCGGGTTCCCAGTCTGTGTCATTCCAAAACTCGTCTTCATTATCTTCATACTGGGACGAATTGACACTTGTATTTCTGGATGTTGTGAAATGTGATGGTATTAAGTTTCCTAAATTAACAGAAATATCTGGCTTCCTATGCTTTGTATCAACAATAACCTTGTTATTTCTCTGTCTGCTCTCATTATCCCCATATTGAAATGTTTCACTCTCTTCTATGCTTTCTTCTCTGTTCTGCACTTCTTTGTCATATTCTGCATATTTTTCTCCATCCTGCAACTTTTCACCCTCTTCTTTACTTCCTTCTTCGGTCGGTGGCTGTTCACTTACTTCTTTACGGCCTACTGTATGCTGTAATTGATTGATCTCTTCTATACTATCATGTTTCCAACCATCATTCTGAAATATGTCTTCTCCAAGATTCTGTGATTGGTCCCATATATCCTTAGTAATAATATCACTTACAGCAAATTGTTCTGAAGAAAGAGGTGACGAGCAATGAATCCTGTATCACCGGTGCTTGTATTATTTTCTTCAAATGTTTCATCTGAAATAAATGATGATATTAACAGAATTCTATAGAGATTACTCTAATAAAAGTATTCTTCAATGATCCATAGCTACACGATTGGTTTTTGTTATAATTCAGAAGTTAAAAAGCGCCAAAACAAATTAATAATGAAAATTTGCGAAATTAATAAAACATCATTATTAATAGCACAAAAAAACACTTTTCAGAAAAATGCAAAGTACTACATGTGAAACTAAAAAAACGAATTTCAGGTCAGTTTAGTTTATTATAACAGATGCAAAAATGTTCCAATTCACTTAAGAGAATTCCATGGAATGAGTACTACAACATCTAGCACATAGAATGACATTACAACAGAAGGGCGTACTAAAGTAATACGAATTACAACAATTAACACTGGTAGGCCTATAGGCTGTCCGCCATAAAAGTGGCATTTTCAGATAGTTTTTTTATTAATTGAAAATATTATTTTTTTGACGTTCTGAGTTTACAATAGTATTTAAATGTGTCAAACAATTTCTTATTCAATAACGGGTATTTACTTGATGTAAACATTACTTTGATATTTTGTTCAAGGCCCGTAAGAAAGAGCACATAATTAGGCCTGGTCAACAATAAGATTGGTCCTCAGACTAAAAACAAAAATACAGTGTGACCATTGTTGCACCAGACCCTCTGATGTCACTGTTCTTGGTTCACACGTTCGCATGTTCTTGAGTCTCTGGTTCATTTGTCTAATTGAAATTCACCTAACCACCCTTGCTTGTGTCCTCGATTGCAAGGAAAAAAATTGTTCACTAAACTAAATCATTGCAATGTAAAAATTAGAATACATACAGTGAATACCAACTTAGTGTTCATTCTAAGTTACTGTTGGCAATGTTCGTTTCATACAGGACAATAACTTATTTTATTACAGGCATATAAATAAAATACCGAATTAATAAGTAATAGCAGGAATTGCGAATGGAAAAAAAAAAGTTGTTTAACTATTTCATGCAATACTTGAATTAGGAATTACAATGTGATATTTGCATAACGTCCAAAATGTAACCTAAAAATATAACATCTGATAACGTAAAATAATGGTAAATGTAATAAACCTACTGTTTTTTCTTGCCAGTCTCTTAAATCCAAATTTCGGACATCGCAATTATGACGTTCACATTCTCGCTCGAATATAATACGTATTTTGGCGTGAAGTAGACTGCAGTTCAAGTTATTGTGGACACAGCTTTGCTTTACAGTTTACTTAACAAAAGGTAATATGTCGCGAACAAACACTAACATGTTTAAATTACATATTTTACTCTTACCCTGAGATTGATTTTCACTGGCAGATTTTTTCTTAGCTAAATTATCAAGATATTTACCTCTATTGTGCATTATGTAATCTCACACACATGCAACACATGAAAACATAACTTCATTTTCTGCATTCAGACTTTAGATCATACTATATCCAATGTGCTGCACTCTATTTTGTAGCTTCCAAGCTTTAACTACCAAGTTCCTGACATTGACGATATCTTACGGCTGAAAGAATGACTACTACATCGAGCGTTTACAACACGCCTGCGAGATCGCAGCAGCTTAATTATGAGCACAGAGTTTCATTTCAGAAATCCTACGCTGTTCTCCTGCAATAAGATAATATCAGAAGTTATGATGTTATTGTACTACTAAGGTCCATTTAATACTATAGTATCTTGAGTTACAATGTTCTTACATGGAGCACACACATTAATAGTAGTTACGATGTTCATAATCTGAGCTGTAAAAATAAATTATTGAGACTCACAATCATCACATTATACCACAAAATATAGATGATTTCTTTGCTCATCATGAGCCAAAAACATCAAACTCGCAAAAATGTATCTTACGATGTTCTTAATTGGATGAGTCGATATGTTAGTTAACAAATTTAGAACATTAGGTTTTAATTCTTCTTACATACTTTGCAATTTTCGGCCATGTCAACGATATTTGTATCTCGTCCAGTCGGTATGCAGTTTACTGAAAAAAAAAGAAGATAAATGCATAAACTCTCATCAAATACTGAATATTGAGTTTAGTGCATAGTCCACACGAGAAAAGTTCTCACAAACTGTAATAATTTCCTTGTGTCGTTTTCACATATTCCAGAATCTCACGTCAGTATTTATTTCATGGCATACGTCCTGTACGATTACTACCGTATGGGGTACAGCGTGTAATAGCCCTACGTGAAAGAATATTTTGTGAATTATATTGTATATTACATTATATATATATATATATATATATATATATATATAAGTTAAGTGAGAATTTCTTAAAACCCCATTTGTTATGATCTACTTCTCTTTTAATCTTGTATCCATCTAACATACTTGAAATTAATATTTACATGGCCTAATCACTTTATTCCAGCGTCATACAAGTGAAACCATGGAATATGTGATAAAACAAGAAATACTAATTACAGTGGCGATAAATGTAATAATTTCGTTTGTAATAAACCATCTAGTCGTAGGACTATTTTTATTTATTCGCTTGCAACTTAACTGGAAGCTTTTCCTCAAGCTAATACGTTAGCATGTACGCACCATGGGGAGTGGTTTTTTTTAAATGTTGATTTCAATAGTGCTCACTTTATCGTGAACATTCTACAGCCACTTGGGCATATAAAAGATTATACCACAGCAAAATGGCAATGACTTATTACGAGATTTGTGAGGCACTTATCAGTTGAGATCTTCGGAGCCCATGGGGGTGAAGTGAGGTGGTGGTGTAGATGTGTTGGAATGCAGTAGAGAGGATGAATGGTGATATCACGAGAAAACCCTGTGGAAACGTCCGCCACATTTCCAACATGTCGAAACTCGCAATTTATTGACTCTGCAAGGAGTCAAACAATGTCGGCCGTGGTTGGAGGCGACTGGTCTAATAAATGCACCATCGCGACAGTTGCATTGATATGGACATTTCAAAAACACTCTTTCGAAAAAACTTTTATGTAACAATTGACAGACGTGTTACTCCCCACGTTTTGTTTACAACTAACAACTGACAAAAGTTACCTATAGTAGAATATAAAAGATGAGTCTGAGGCAAGGGGATCTGTGATAGGAGCCAGGCGCTGGCCAGCCGCCATGTTGTGACGTCAACCAACCACCATGTGGGACAGCATATACATAGAATAAAAGTGATGTATATAGTTTATGTATGTAAATATATATGGAAAGACTGAAGCAGTTTCATATTTTTGTGTACATAATATGTTTTGTGGTTGATGGAATGTCTTTATATATATATAATATATATTATATGCAATGGATAAAATACATATTTAAATGTTGTTGTGTGTTTCACTCCTTTTTACCTTCATCAGTTGGGGTAAACATAAATTTTTAGCTAACAGTAACACAGTGTTGGGGATAAATATGTAATAAACATTCTCATTATGTAGTAACAATGTATAAACACTTTTAATATAGACTAAATGTGGGTATACAAATAAAAAATATATTTTAACTTGCAATCTAATATGGGCGTGGAGGTAACACCCTTTCGTAATGGTGAATGGACTTCAGTTGCGAGCTAGCTATCTTAGGGGGAGGACGTGTGTGGGATTGGTGACTACGCAAAATGTATATTAAATAATTGCTAATTACACAATGGCATTGCTTTTGCAAGTACATGCATAACAATTGTGCTATTACATAATTCATTAAATTATAAACTTTGATAATGTAATTACATGTAAACATCCCCTCCCCTATGAAATTGTATTTCCCTATGCAAGTGCATTTCCTCTCCCAACCTCCTCACTTATAAACCAGTGCCCGACGGACCAACACCTGAGCTCTCTCCAGTTATTGAATAGTCAACATGTGTTATATAATTGCGTAAGTGTGCAAAAATGCATTTCCCCTTCCAAAATCACCACTTGGCCAGCTCCACAATGACCAGTCTCTCTCCAGCTGCCAAAGAGTCAACATGTGTTATGTAATTGAGCAAAAAAAAAAAAAGCTAAGTACCTTGTATGGGAATTCAATCCAATACCAATTTGCCCACCGGTCGTCAGAGTTCCTGGCTTTGGCGGCTCCCCAGCCCATGAGGCCTGCCAAAACAACTCCACGCATCTCTGGTCGGAGGATTGGGGGGAGGGACAGGAGATAGTGGCCAGGAGGGGACAGCTTTAGGAGGGGGCTAAAAGGGGGAATGGAAGTGCACGTGCATGTGCATGTGCAATGTGCATGTACAATGTGCATGTGCAAGGGGTCATCAGAGGTCATTTGATCCCCGCTTTTGCCCAGAGTTGAGTTGTTGGGTTAAGAGACGTGGGCGACTCTTAGTTAAAAATGAGGTCTTGAGAGCCTATGAGGGTGAAATGAGGTGAGAATGGAGCAGCGCTGGAATGCAAGGGTGGGGTAAATGGGATTTCCCCGAGAAAACCCGCTGACCAGCGGCATCGTATAGCACGATTCCCATTTGCGAAAATCCTGGAGTTACCCAGCTGGGAATTGATCCCGGTTCGTCTCTATGGGAGGCGAGTAGTCTAACCGGTCAGTCACTGCGGCCCCTCTTTTGCCTGGAGTGATTTCGGGAAACCATGGAAAACAGAATTCAGGATGGCTGCACTGAGAATAGAACCCACGTTCTCTCGAATGCGAGTCCCGCATGTTACCACATGCACCACCTCGCTCTGTTACAATGTTTTTAAGGATTACAATATACACTGTATGGCCTAGTATCATGACCAGATTCTAAAATAAGTTTAATTTATGCCGTTACCAAAAACGAGCATACCTGTTACATAACAAATAAATTATGAAAAGGACTTTAATGACATACCCATTTCTTCGTGCGTTACCGGTCCCTTGCATTTATTGGTGGCAGTGACAATGCTGCGGGAAACTTCCTGTAACAGTTGACGCCGCATCGTCATCAACTATTTATCACAACAGTGGTCGCCTCTTATCTAACAAGCTGCCAGTTGCTTTACAAGAATTACAATTATCATTCATAATATAAATTATGCTTATATATTACATATTTTCCATACTTACTAATCACATTTTCGTCTTCAGTCACGGTCAGTAAAAAACATGCAAATGTTGGGATTGTTGCTAGATGGAGCGTAGAGGAAAATGGGGTAGAGTGTACACGCCAGATGTGCAAGTAAACCACTCGGTGAGTTCCGTCATTGAACTTTATTGTCAACAGCAGTATCAAAACAAGCATGGCTAGGATGTGAGGTTAGAACGCTGTTTAAGTAAGCACATTGAATTGTGGGTGCACTTCCTTTAATGTAGTTTTAAAGCAACACGGATAGTATACGAGAAATTCGAGATGTTTGCACACTTCCTCCGACGTAGTTTTAAAGCAAAAAGGATATTATTTAAGAAATTTGAGATGTTTGTACACTTCCTCTAAAGTAGTTTTAAAGCAACAAGAATATACAAGAAATTTGAGATATTTTACATTTCCTCTAACATAGTTTTAAGCAACAAGGATATTATACAATAAGTCACAATTAAATTAAAGCGGAAGTGTCACAATACAGCTGCATTCGCTAACGGGATTTAACGCAGGGGTTTAACTTTCTATAACAAGCTATAACAAAGCTTGTGGTGAAGTGTTGCAAGGTAAGCTGGCGTTAGATCTGGACTGTACCCTGTTGATTGCTAGATTACACTTCCACCACCAGTAAAACATACCTCTACAGCTGACGCTACAGGACGTGTGTAAAGGGTCCCTTGATTGCTCGTTTGTGAGTGGTCGTAATGCGTTCAGCTTCCCTAGGCTCCACAGTCATTACTAGCTCCTGCAGCAGTGAGCAAGTACCATTTTACCTTGCAATTGTTCACCACACGCCACTGGCCTAAACGAATCACACAAATAATTTTTTTTTAAATTCAAGAAAAACTAAAAACACACACCCACCTACCTACTCACATACCCGCTCACACACATTCCCACCTACACATCCACCCACCTACACACCCATCCACCCACCTACAAACACACACCCATCTACCAATCCACCCACCTACACACACCCATCTAAACACCCACCACACACCCATATAAACACCCACCCACCCACCTACACACACACCCATCTAAACACCCACCCACCTACACATACCCATCTAAACACCCACCCACCTATACACACACCCACCTACACACACCCATCTAAACACCCACCCACACACGCGCACGCGCACGCACGCAGGCACGCGCACACACACACTCGCACACACACAGAATATTTACTTCACCGTACTTGGTCACTGAAATACATGACTTTTAAAACTGTTAAATATTTTTATCTGGTACCTATTGTAGGTATTTTAATTGTTTTTTTTTTTGTAAAATATTATTTTTATTAAGTTATGGTATGCTGAACAATGTATTATATGTTGCTATCATTGTTTTGTTTCACAAACTTGTTATTTCAAAATCTTAGTGTTACACCAGCATGGTATTTGGATATGACAGCCACTTCAGTGAATTTAGCTGGCGAATCAATGTGAAAATGCCAGATTTCCTTCACTTATATATTCAATGACAATTTCCACTGATTCATCAGTAATTTTTCACTGTTTTTCAGTGGTAAATTAAATTAAACTGATGAATCCGTTAAACAGCGTGTGAAAATGATCATCGAACGTGTGAACAAGGCAGTTAAACAACGTGTATCGAGTTAAATAACAACGAATTAACTAATAATAGCAATGCTAAATACTTTCTAAAATGTGTTTCGTCTTTCAAAACACCATTTTACAAGGTAAGATGAGTATTCAGCCTTTCATTCGGTTTTATGTCTTTCATTTAGTTTTCATGTAATCATCACAGTACTGTGTTTGAAGACTTAAACTACATATCAAGATGTGAAGAGAGTGCAGTCATATGTACTATTCGTTTTAACAATCCTAGCGCTACCAATTAAACCAAAAACCAAAAGTAAAGGCACAATATTTTAATCTTAAAGATTTTGACAAGAACTATTACACGTATATTTTCTGCTCGTTTCTCAAGTTGACTTTGTAGCTCAGATGAAAGTCCTGCCCCTATAGCTCTGGCGTAGGGTTGCCGACTTGTAATCGATGGATCGTGGGTACGCGCCCCAGCCCCCCCGTTGCGGATCCTCAGTTCGCCTGTCGCACTGGGAATTTGTCTGCAAGTCGGTCTAACTTGAGCTCGAAAACTTCAACACAACTACGACAACAACGACGACGAAGATATAAAAAGAGGTGGCAAGGTAATGGCCTAAAAGCGTCCTAGAAAGGGTGGGTGAGTTCAATCCCGGCCACCTTCGAAATTTTTTTAAACTCTTTTTAAATTGCAATAAATTGCCCTGCATAAATAGTAAACTGTCGTAAATATGTTTGTGTCACTTAATAATTTGGATTAATTGAATAAAAACAATTTTTAATTCGCCATTGCAGTCGGCCGTCTTTATTCGTCAGTGAAATTGCTTCACGTCACTAATTCAATCAGTGGAACTTTTTTTACTGAAACAATCAGTGGTTTTCCATTGATTCTAAGTGGAGTCATTTTCACTTATTCAAGTAGTTGAATTTCGCTGCGAATCAGTGATTTTCCACTGATTCGAATTAAAAGTGTTGTTATTCACGAAAGGAGACAGTGAAATCATATATACGGCCTATGGTCTAATGTAAATCCAAAGGGTGGTACACATCTATATTTACAGTCGGACTTGAAACACCAGTTTATTACAAATATTGGAGAACATTTCAATATGAAAAATTGTGTGTGTGGATAATGTGTAATGGAACAAAAGTCTGTAAATACCACAACATCTATATGTCACTGTCATCAAATCATGTCGTGGAAATAATCACGGTTACTACCCTTATTTAGACTTAATCTCACTGATGATGTACAATACTTGGGGGGATATAAAATATGAATTATTAACCCGCATGTCGCAATTAAATTTACACATTATCCAGACGCTCAACGTTTCACCTCTGGTAGCTATATGTAGTACACTCGTGCTTCAGGTCAAACTTATAATATATGTACCACCCTTAGAATTGACTTTATACCTTAGGCCGTAACATGTTTACACTTTAAATTTTCGTTATTAACCTGCAGTCGAAGTTTGACGACATAATTTAGATACATCGTGTAGTAATGGGCATTACATGACGCTCGGATACTTGCGTATGTATCTGATCCGGATATTTTGAGACACGGCGCTTCAAAAAAGCCTTTTTAGTTGTGTTTTGGAGTCCTCCGTAGTGGCATTTCTAAAGTGCGTAATGTCCCGAAAGTAATCGACAGGTAAAGTATGAAGTGTGTGTTCTTTCGATATTTAATCCCATTGGGTGCACGTCTAATAGATCCGTAAAAAAAAATGAAGCCGTATTCCAAAACTTCTGCATAGCCGGTAGAGCAACAAGCAGGCGGGGACCTCAAGATCAATTTACGGAGAAGATAAATTCGAGGACTTTATACCAGTGGCACTGGAACTGCAGTCAGTGTCCTCTAACTGGGACGTTGCATATAAAGTTGCCTGAATGGTCTGCACTGTACACAGCATAACATACTGTCCAATGAGAGAGGTTCTCCACGTGTGGGAGACAGCATGCGCTACTGAGGCTATGTTCTATAGCCTCATAAACGTCTGTTGCCAGTAACGTAAAGCACAGATAGATTTCTATTGGTCCCGGTGTAGGACAAAGCGTCGCCTGGATATTAGTATAGTTCCTGACAAAAGATTTGTTTGTTGCGATGCCTGAAATTATGTATTTATTTTTACTGAATGGGTAAAATTGAGGAGCGAGGAATACAGCTTGCGACGCAATTCAAAGAAACCGCAGACGACATTTTGAAAAAGCTACTGAAATCTAGCATGTAACAAGAAACGATATTCTGAGTATTTCATAGGTTGCACCAACTCCTAACTCTATTTGGAATATGTTCAAGTAAATTTTTAATGTAAAAATACTTCTGCCATTGTCGGCGCATGTTGTCGCACAACATCTGTTGATTATGTGAGTTTGAAGTGCTTCGTTTGGCGGAATGAAAGCAAAAATTCAACTTTCCTTGGACAATTTAAATTGAAGAGCATAAATGCAAATCAGGTTATATCCATATTAAAAAATGTGGGAAATGGGCAAAAACTACTAGCACAATATTATTCTAATATGGTTTCTTTATAATTTATGTTTGAACCTGCACCACGACACACACTTGTCTACATATTAGAGTCTGGAATTAGGATTAACATTTTAGGTACTGTTCAAAATATTTTGGGTATAACTTACTTTGCAGGAAAAAGTTGGATAAATCTTGTTTTGAACAGAACAACAAAGTAGGACATAAATTATTTTGAAATGAATTCTCATAAAACATATTTTGCCTGGAAAACAATTACACAATATAGTAAACAAGAACATAAAAGGAGCAGTTAATGTCACATTTTGTACTTGCGAGACGAGTTATACATTAAATGAAATAAATTTGTACATACTTCCATCGCATGCCAATTACAAAGCATGCAACAATGAATAATATTGAGGGTGGATATACGACTGACTTAATAGAAAAATTAAGCAGTGTGCATAGAATATAAATGAATGTTTTCAAGGGTATTGGTTTATGGCTGCAGCATGCGGTGTAATATTTCATAATATAACAGGATGCGAATAATTTTTTTATTATTCATAATAAGTTAGCATTTAAATTTTAATTTATTTTTGTTTGCATTTCAATTTAATGTTGTGTACATATGTCTATGAAAACAATGTTAAATTAGACCATCCTTCCATTCAGTATAACATTTTCTATTCAAAAATTCTCTTTAGAGTTATGTTACTATTGTCTGAGTAACGTAGGGAAACATTTTAAAAAATCCTGAATATCCCAGAACGGTAGGATATGGCAGCAAGGAGGATGAAAGGAAAATACTTTAAGATGAATTAATCAGATTAGTGGAGGCAAGATTAGTTTCAGCCGCTGAACAACGGAAGAGGTACCAGAAAGTGTCGAAACTGAAAAAAGTTAAAAATCAGTGACTTGGTACATAACTAAGTAATTGATAAGCTTATATGAGGGACCTTTCAAGGTTAAAGCAGTCATCAACAATAACTGTTCTGTATTAGAAAGTCTGGGTGGGAAAGAAGCGGGTTCGTAAAATATCACGCAATTTAGAACTTATACATAGAACCATAATGAGGCTTCAGAGAATATTAAGTAAGCGAAGAAGATTTTCAAAGTATCTTTAAAAGGGAAAGTATATTTAGCAAGAAAAGACAGTATGAGGTCGATTCAGCTTTGCTGTTGTAACCTAGACACATATTGATGCAAGGAGAGGAGCTACTGTAGACTATGTGTTTATGAATAATTGTGTATTTTGTTTATTTCAAGGGTAATAGTGTTCATTGTTGCATTGTTCGTGTAATATTGTTATTGTGTCTTCTTGTATTGGATTGTGTGTATTTATGTTTATTCAGTAGGGCTCACGCCGATAATGTTCTCCGCGTCTTAGGTTAATGTAATTCCCTCAACTGTGCAAACGAGTACTGCAAATGAAACTTGAAACTTATTAGTGGGTTTGCATCCTTACTTTTAATGTTATTGAAGTTGTTGGCTACTCAGTTGGTCTGATATGCGAAAAAGAAAAAAAAAAGAATTTTAAGTCGGAGGTACTATATACGTAGTAGTCTAGCGAAGGATTGCAATTTTTTTAGTTTTAATTTGACTGTCCCTGCAAAAATTCTATATAGTTATACTGTCACCTGAAAATGATGTTCTTCAAGGCCAATCATGAAAATAAAATAAACTGTGCACTTGCCTTTAGGTAACACCTGGAACTAACACTAGCTGAAAGAAAAGAGAAATAATGTAATTGAAATTTTATTTAATTCTTCTTGAATAGTCCTCCGAATATCTATATAATTTTATTTTTCGTATGTATTGTTTGTATCTATCATTATTTTTGTGTGTGGACAATTTCAAGTATGATATTTTGCATATGTTGCAACTATGTGTCATTGTACTTATTTCATGCCCTGTTCGTGTACACTTTCTTTAATGTCGATGTGTTCTTTATGTTTTCAAAGGTGATAGGAAAATGAGAGGCACAAAGGTGTTCTCATAACTACATTAGTGTTGTGGTACAAGTTTGTCTAAAACAGTACATTTCAAAAGGAACTTTAACTTTATTAGGAGTAAACTAATTAAAATCGTGAGACCTGTAAGCCTTAATACTGCTCTGAGTTCCTTCCATTTAATCCCTATCGACTTTAATAAATAATTGTAATAGTCAATAATGTTGCTAGTCTTAAAGACAAACAGCAAACTATTAAATGGACTTGATGGTAAACTGTGCTCGACACATTAAGCAATGATAATTATTTCTGTCAAGTAATAAAGTGATAATTGCTATCAAGAGATAGATAGTTGTAATTACATTCGTACTGGTAAATCCAGACCCATAACAATAAACTTTAGTGGGTCTCCTCCTAATTATGAATTAAATATATGAACGGGTGACTGTTAAAAGGGACCCAAGTCACTTTTTTCACAAAATGAGTTTAATGCAGATATGATATTTCTGAGGGTCCACACACCTTTGAATGTTAAAAGGTATTTAATGCAAGCATTGTAAGCATGTTTTCCAGCTACTGAATTTTCGTAGTGAGATTCACGAGGGACCTAAATCAGTGACTTAGGTACCATTTAACACTCAACAAATGGCAGTGACTCTAAACTAGTGGTAGCACTGCTACGAGCTGAATTTTTCACTTAACAAGTAGTAGAGTTTATGTAGCTGTTGTGATGCTGTATAGTGTTTTTGAGTAACACTACATTGAAGTAATTAGTACAATGAGTAAATGTTCTGAAAGTGGTGGTATAATTGATAGTCCAGTAAAATCAAGAAAGAGGACGAAAAATCCGGCAATATACAACCACAATTTAAATAAGAAATTGAAATTAGAAGGCAAAGAATATATAGGATACGGATGAAAACACCAACAAGCTAGATAAACTCATTCACCATGCGGGTAAATATGTACTGCAGTATTATTCTAAAGATAGTAAAAATTTTATATTATTAAGTACAGCAATATTTTATTATGTTTTTATATTTGGTAAACCTGTGCATTAAGCACTGGTGTTAAAAGTTACTTCGAACCTACCACACCTACTAACTTTAGCCAATCCTTCAGGCCTAATTGAAAGTATTATTGCTATTGAGATAGGCCTAAAAAACTATTATTGTTATTGAGATAGGCCTAAAAAACTATTATTATTATTATTTGTTATAGGTGCAAGAACAAGTGCTTTGAAAAATTTGACGACGTAGACAAAGCTGTTATACATTATTCTCTATACGGAGAGTTGCACTCGAAAGCCGAACAAGATCTACATTTACAAAGGATGATAGAGGTGAGGAATGATACAAAACACCGGCTTAGAAAACATGATGCTGCCTTGAGGGTAAAACCTTTTTAATACTATGTACTTCTTCGTGAAACCAAGGTAGAATAAAATCACAGATCTAAAGAAAGTAATGCCATATATTTCCGATGAACACAGAAAATTTTGGAATAAAATCATCCTGTGGCCCATAACCGATCATGTTTCTCACGACGATGTCGAATAACATTTTACTCATTTCATTCAGCAAAAAGGGTTTTCTTTACTGTTCACGTTATTTCACCATTGTAAATTTGTTCTTATACAAAAAAGTATTTTGTAATAAATTGTTAACAAATATTGTCCAGTATTTTCTGAAACCTTGCATTATTTCAAACAAAAACTTTTTTTTAAAGTTTGTTGAGTGTTAAAAGGAACCTAAGTCAACAACATATTTTTTTTTTAAATTAACTATGTCATGCAATTAGGTTAAAATCCAATTCACACGAATGTTAGTCTATGCATACTAAATATCATTTAGTGTTTCCATTACTTCATCATACAGGTAAATTATAGAAACTAAACAGTTTTTTTTATAGGTTTCTCTCGAAATTATGTAAAAGTGACTTAGATCCCTTTTAACAATCATCCGTTCATATAATATCGTATGTACAAGAGTATAGAACAAGGAAAAGGAAATGAATTATCTTGTTGTTACCTATATTTAAAATTGATTTTCAAAAAAGTTGTATTTGCATGATGACTCGATAAAAACCGTTTAATTGCATTTTGAACTTTTACAATGGTTGTATTACAGTGAAGAAGTATCAATAATGATTTATCTCCGCTTACTGAAATTTTAAGGCTAACAACTGCAAAGATTTGTTTCAGATTTTGTTTTCACATTATGGTTAATTTAAAACATATGGTATATGTTATAGTTTACTGTTATTGTGTGTCTAGATACTTGTTGTTGTTTGCATAAGTTTATTTGAAAGTTATGCGCTTTAAAATGTGTGTAATTGTTTCAATTTATTGTCTTTTATGTATATTGTTCAATTGTTTATGTCACTTGTTTATTGTGTATAGTTTAGCTATGTCTGATGCTCGCTCACAATTTTCTGGTAGATAACTGTCCACTCGCAGAAGGAGCTCTGTGATATTTCAGAATATTTTAGGATGCAAAGAATTTTATTATGATTAATATGTTAACATTTTAAAATTAATTAATTTTTGTTTGCATTTCAATTGAATGTTATGCACATATGTCTGTGAAAACTATGTTAAATTTTATCACCCTTCTATTCAGTTTAACATTTCCTTTTCAAAAATTATCTTTGGAATTGTTACTTTTGTTTGAGTTACCCAGGGAAACGTTGAAAAAAATCTGAAAGTCAAAACTAATAATCAAGAAATTGAAATTTTGGAATATCTAGAATAATTATCGCTGCATGTAGACAAAAACATGTTTTGCAGTCTTTCGCGCTGAATGTTAATAGCATTATCCATCAGTTTGAAGATAATTATTATTTTGCATCACGAGAAGAGTTTGTTAAAATTATGTGTTGAGATGTACTGTTGAAGTGATTCTGAAACTGTGGGAATTCAATCCGGAGGTATCTACTGGAGTTTCGAGCCCATGGTGAGATGGCCAATATGCAGGATGGACTTCGTTTGGACATCTCCTGTTTCAGCTCTCTTATAAGGTGAACTCCACCCATTTACATATCTTCAGCGGAACTGTAAGAAAGTTTATATCCTACTTCTATCCTGTTTCCCCAGAAGTCCCAGTTTAAGAGTTAGTGTAATTAAGGACTAGCTGGCAACTTTGAATAATTTCTTAACAGTGATAACAACTGTTTTTGAATCGATTAATACCAAAGACTGACACCATATATCTATAAACTATTTTCTCAGTTTGAAATAATTTAATTACTTTAATCGCATATTGTAAGGAAGGGTGCAGAAAGTATTTAATATTTGTTATTCAAATTCTGATACCAATTCAAAGTGAGCAGCGTATTAATGTCTCTTTCCCTCGTTAAATCATATTTTCAATCTCCATAAATTTTCATTAAATTAACATAATTACTATGTTCTTTAGTAGGTATAGGGTATTAATCAGGGTCTATTAAATAAAAGGGTTGATGTTTTGTGGGGTAATCTGGTTGGAAGTGTTGATTTTGTATATTCAGATTTATATGTCTTATTATTAGATATTTACTCTTGGTGCCATATTTGTTATATTTTCTATAATAATTCCTAAAATTAAAAACCCAATATATTTCTTAAAACTGTCGTGTGCGGGTAGTGTGCGTTCTTGGCTTGACTGAAGGGATCGTTATATTTTATATCTTAAATACAAGTCAAGACAAAGTAGCCAATCATAGCACAGTAACATTTGTTGTTGGCGTGAAATTGTATTTACATCTTGGATTTAGGTTACGTCATTTTGTGAAATCGTATGCAATTAATTATTTTAATCATGCGACTGCATCCTTTCAATTTAGAGAACTGTTCATGGCCATGTTTTATCTCTTCGAAAAGGTTATTGAATTCGCTAATCGACTTTTTCAGAATTATTGGTATAATGTCTAATGTTGGCATCGTCTTCCCCTTCTATAACATATCACGAGTTTTTTCAAAACTCGTAAAGACCAAGAGTAAATTTCATAGACAGCATTAAAGGCAAGCACACTTATTTCCATTTGAAGCTGCTAGCCAAACAAAGGAAACGCTTGGAAGACATGCATGTTACCCACCAAGTTAAAGGTTAAAGAGAAGAAGAAGGAGGAAGCTCAAACCATTAATTTGTTTAATATAACATCAAATCAGCGCTGAGAAACGGCAGTTTTGTTGGATAAAAGCCTCATGTCTCTACATAATTCATTAAGTTACTCAAGTTCATGACAAACAAATAATCTTGCAAAAGAAGCAGTGGAGGGTGGGAAAAAATGCTAAGGTGTATACCACCTACAAAATTTGGTGAATATAAAAACAGGTTTAGAAGGGAGGGGGGATACTTAACAGTGTGTCCCTTTATACCCTTATGTATGCGCTCCTGTTTTACATGCTACGCTAACATTAACCTATCAGAATAACGAAAATAAATTTCAGATAAGTTATTACATAATATAACATTTTAAGCTTTTGACTAACTACGTTATTTTATTACTAAAATTACAGCTAAAGCAATACTAATAGTATTGAAAAACGAATAGGCGTCATTCAACTTCTTTATCAGTAGATTGTTCTGCAATTTACGCATAGTTACTTATATGCATTAATAACACTACTAATGCTATTAGCAGTTAATGGAGCACTTTTAGAAATCCTGGTAAGGCTCTACTTTTCTGCAGATTTTGTATCCTTCCGCAACAAGGAAAATCATCTTTGACATGGGACCTCTCACTTCTTTCGTGCATCAATCGAGGTGTAAAATGGTTAGGAATTTTAAGTATGTCGGAAATATGCTTAAAATCCTCTGACGTGAATTAAATGGCATAAATTATTTATAAAGTTAGTTCAGTGCCCACAATATTTAAATATAACTATGTTAATACAATGTTAAGGCATGAAACTAATTTCCGTACATCGCTGCCAACTGAACTGGGGGTCTGCGTGCCAGTATATACTGTACCATATATAGAAATTGGGCAGATAATTTTTTTGTCCAAAAGATTGATTTCAAAAGTGCTCACTTTACCGTTGCAGTAGCCAGAAGAGAGCAGCGAACAATCATTAGTTAACATTAGCGTAAGCTGAGAACTTCAGAAAAAAACTGTTCCAATGCCACAAAGCAGCAATTGACCTGTAATGGGTTTCAGGTCTTTTCGTTGTGCCCGCTTCGAGTGTCCACTTCTCCTCTTCTTCCCTGTTTGGCAGTTAGTTCTGGGTCATGGGTGCGAACGATCGACCTGGAGACGGGCACAAGATATACAAACGTCCCGTCGATAGTGATAGGTGACCTGAATGAGGTGTGGGAAAAGACCCGGAGTGGGAGGGGTGGCTCATCTTGAGAAACTCTTTCTGGAACGGATGTTAGCGTTCGCGCGGCTCATCCTTGCGAACCAGTAAGTCATACAGTGGTAGCACCGCACGATCGGTTTGGCTCCACTGGAAATCCTCTCAGGGGACGGATGCATTAAGGTTGCACTTGTGCTGGTCGAGGATCGATACGCGTCTTACTAGAGAAAGTGTTAGAGAAATCGCCCTCCCCGAGGCTGATGGATGCGTTGAGCAGAGACATCGCTCTTGTGTTGTGCCCCTCAAGGGGTGTGGACAGTGCCCGAAAGGGCTGCGGGCATGGCTGATAGCGAAGATCTCAGCACTCGTGGGAAGATTCTGCGGTGGCAGTTTTGGTGCCTGGAGTAGCAGCTTTGTCGTCTTGGTGTAATGGGATCGCAGCCTTGTTGTCTGGTCTCAATAATGAGAGCTGGTAGCATCAGCACTGCCATAACGTGATCTATATTCTCCATCAAGTTGATAGCCAAGGAGATGTTGAATTGTAAAACAGTGAAGTTTGTTCCATTGAAATCAGTGTTAGCCCACTGAATACGAAATCGCAATTTTAATGTTAATTTCTATTTATTTACTTTTCGTTATGATTCCCTGTCCCCAAGCAGCTACAGCACCAGCAAAAATGCAGCCAAACTGTCAGAATCTCGTGGTTGTAGCGCCGCCCAAGACCCGACCGAGGACCAATAGGAAATGGGGACGACATTCCGAGGAGACAAGGACGAGGAGTGTAGTCAGGACTCAGTACGAGGCAACTGGGAGAAGTCGGCTACAGGGCACGTCGAGAGACTGCCACCTGACACGCCGATCTGCGTGTGATTGTCTACCCGCTAACGTGTGAGAACGAGCATGTGGCTCCTTTCTCATGCCACTCCTTACGTTCTCAGGAATGTATTAGATATCTAACATAATTTTTGTAGTCTTCCTGTAGTAACGACTCTAGGAATTGCTAATTGCAAATATAACAAATGCGCAAAAGAACAACTTTATGGTCAGTTACTTATGACAACATCCTTTCATCCCCTATTGATTAAATCACGCGTTACAGAATACGACATTGTAAACCCCGATTAGCTGGTTACTTGTCTACAGCACCATTCACTGATTTACCAGTTGTTAAAAAAAAATTTAACTTATGTTCTAGTGAGAGCTATTTTACTGATCACTCTTTTAATAGGCTTTAAAGTGACCAGAAACAAGCTGTTAGTTAACTGCGTGTTAGCGACATTGAAATCAAGGCCACTAACCTTTAATAACACATTATTTCCTTATCTCGAGGTCAAAATGTGAACTAAGAATTTAGTTCCCGCACAATAGTGTCTGGGAGAACAGGCGTAGGATATCAAGGAAGTATTGTAATTTTATTATGTTGATGCTTGGAAAAACAGATACGCATTTCCAAGTAACGCTCATTAAGATCTTCACTGACAACTTCACAGTTGTACAGGAATTACCAAAAAAAAACATTGCTTATACTGGTTCGTTTATCTCAGTATCAAGCAGAGTAAATGTACAAGGAAAACAAATTATCATATTCTTACCACCAAACGACGATGATACGGCGATTCGAAATAGTCTCCACTATCGGTATAGTTTCCATATGGGTAATTATAATCCATATAGTCCAGTGATCCTTCCTCCTGAACCAAGTTAAAGACAAAAATATCAAAAAGGGGCTCGTCATATAAAGTATAATCTTAGACAGAAATATCTTAGCCACTAACGTACAAAACATACCCTTCTTGACTTATTTAGATTAAAAAATGATTACAGCATTTAAATCACAAAACTTCTGTATACCACGTAATATATTCCCATTGCTATTTATTAAATCTCACTTCCTTTATATGCTATATTAAATTTTACAAAATTCAAATTTTTTAATAATATTTGCTATAATACTAATAGGTTTTAAAAATGAATGTACATTATATAATATAATTTCCAGTAAAGTGATTCGGCATTTATAATGAAGGCATGTTTTCTCATTTTATTATTACTAGGGTAAAGCCGGATTTACAGTAACCTGACAGTCCGACAAAACAGCCCCGACAACTACGAAAATGTTTCATCTACCAATCAGGAGCAAGATCACCCCGACAAAATCGCCGCCCCGACAGCCCGACCAAAGTAGATTCAATTTGTACTTTCGTCGGGCGTCGGACCAGTCGGCCTCGCTTGGCAGTAGAAAAAAAACGTAAAAATAACCTAACAAAACAAAATTTCGTACGGATCTCACTGCTATGGTAAATTCCACATTAAACGTGTGTTATGTACGTGTACGTCCTGATTATCTTGCAACAGAAAGCTAATGAATTGACGAAAATAAATAGCCGTGGAAAAATAACTGCTCCAAAATCCAAAAATTCTTGGTTTATAAAGTTATCAAACAAAATAGTGTACAACGATTTGTGATTTCTTCACACCCATAGCAAGTTACTAGCCATTTTAGGATTTGCCGAAAGCCACGCAACACTTGTCGGAAGGAAACTGTCGATTTATGATAAACATCGAACTACTTTTGGTGGCTGTAATGGTTGGACTGTCATGTCGTGTCTGACTGTCGGGACGTCTTCGTCGTGTGGCATTGTACATCCAGCATAACACGCTTATGAATATGATTAATTAATATTTGCAAACTAACAAAATGTTAAAACTATGTTAAAGGCGTTGACAACGAAACAACATTTATTGTATATTTTGTATCACACTCTGTGCAACTTGTAGACATTATCTGTAACTACATTTTCCTAGGATAAAGTTATTTTAGGTCACAAGGTTTTTGCTAAATGACGTGCCAAGGCCAAAATCTTACTGATTTCGTAATGTACAAGTAAAATAAACCAAACTAATTGCAGAAAATTAGTATGATTAGCAAAAGTTATTTCACAGAAATTTAGGTAGGCCACAAATGATATATATGCAAAAACTTCTTATTTTCATTTATTTTTCTTATTGCAAAAAACATTTCCTTGTATGATTTTATAGACGCCTGAAGCAGCTCTTGGCATTTTCCTTCAGTGTGAATTATCTCACTTTTGTACGTAAGTTAGTTTTCATTATTTGTACATTTATAAAATAGTGTAGTTGTGATTCTGACATGTATTTATGCGAAAAAAAAGAGCTCGATATTTTTGCAAGGAAAGAATAATTACTGGTAATTAGAGGCCTCAAGAATTCGCAGATTCATTTTGGTACAAGCTAGAATTGAAAACACGTGTGTTTAAATCACTTTATCCATTGGCCCACACTGTGTTTAAACACCTTCTGGAGAACGTTGGACCAATCGTCGCCTTCCACTGTGATAGCAAACAACTAACGCGCAGTTGATATCGGCACATTTGTACACAAGACTATAAAGTGTAGCCCGCGGTTCTCTGAACTCGCGAATTTTTTAGGTCTATACACTGATAATGTCTTAAAGGCCGGTATTCCAGAAAGTTTTATAAGAGTTTGGTACGGCTTAAACCATGCCCAGACCTTATCAGTATTTTAGAATGTTATGATGCCAGCTAAGGCCTTAGTTAAGCCCATTATAATGTTTATCTTACATAAGGCGGAAGAATATACAACATACATACATGTAAATCTTAAGCAGTGCTTTCAAAAGTGCTCATTCTATCGTGAATAACCAATATCAAAATGTATCCTATGGTAACGGTGTTTCTAGCCAGCTATGCAGGGTCCAACATTGACCGGAGATAGGCCTACACTGCACCTACAGTTACAATTTGAATTAGCATAGTTCTATGACAGAAGTTTTGTTGATTATCTGGTATCCAATAACCCTCCCATCAGTGATGGGGAAGATTCTGGATTGCGTTATTAACATGAGGTTGATGGAATACCTTGATGTGGGTTAAAGTGTCCATCCAAAAAAAAATGGATTTATGAAAGGGAAAAATACAGAGATGGTAGTTATGGACATGGTCTATCAGGTGAGAATCTACGACCAGACATATGTACTTGCGATATCTTTGGATATATCGGGGGCGTTTGACAACGCATGGTGGCCACAGATTCTGTGGCAGCTGCCATTGTTGAATTCCCCCAGGAACGAGTATGGAATAATAAAGCGCTTTCTGTCTGACAGATCATGTGCCGTCGGCATGGGAACACATAAAGAGGAAAAGGTGCTGACCAAGGGCAGTCCGCAAGGTTCGATCCTTGGTCCGATAATTTGGAATGTGATCTTCGAGGGGCTGCTAAGGTTGGACCTTCCGGATGGGTGTTTGGTTTATGGATACATGGCCTGGTCTCGGAGCGAACTGGAAGAGAAAGCGAATGCAGCCATGAAGGAAACCGGAGGTTGGGCCGAGAGATTCAAGATGGATTTCTCAGATGAGAAAATCAATGGGATCCTTTTTAAGGGCAATCTGAAGCAAAATCCGGTGATCACGTTTCGGGGCAGAGTGTTCAAGAGGGTCACTGAAGTGAAGTACCTGGGTGTCATCTTGGAGAGCGTACTTGCGTTCCATGCTCACCTATGCTAGTCAGTGGACAAGGCTTTGGTGACGTTCCAGAGTCTGAGAGCGGCAGCTCCTGCAGACTGGGGACTCGGCTATCGGAAATTGAAGCTAATGTACAGGTCAGTGTTCCAGCCAATTCTCACGTATGCGTGTGGGGTATAGTTCCCTGAGGTTGAGTGTCCATGGAAAGCGAAAGATCATAAGTGCACAGAGATATGCACTGTTGAGGGTCACAAAGGCCTACAGGACAGCTTCAAACGAGGCTTTGCAGGCAGTAGTTGGAGAAGTCCCTCTAGATCTGTTAGTGGCAGAGAAAGGAGAAATTGCAAGGAGAAAACGGGAAGGTCTAACCCCCGAAGAACTCCAGGCAAGAAAGGAAGCCACAATAACAGCATGGTAGACTAGATGGGACAACTCCAAGAAAGGAAGTGTCACATATGAGATCTTCCCTAGTGTTCGGGGGAGGCTGAGGCTACAGCTGGAGAAGTGGCTCGATGTAGGCCACTATTCAGCACAGTTTCTAATGGGACATGGGAACTTCTGTGCAAAGCTGTCCTCCCTGGGCCTGATGGGGGACACCAACTGTGTGGAGTGTGGGGTGCTTGACACCCCTGCCAAGCATTGGAGTGCCCCAAGATAGAGGATCTGTGAATTTTATTCGAGGGGAAACATGGACCTCTGCAACTCGGGGAAATGCTCAGGGACAGGGACCTGGCTAAAGAGGTACTGGGTTACCTAAATAGAATAGGTGAAAGAAGGGAAGGCTTTGATGTCTGGTGGGAAAATCGCCAGTTGAGCGATGAATTTGTGGACAGTCCGGATGAGAATAAGGAACACAATGACTCTCAGTATGGGTGTGCACATTTACCCGAGAGTCATTGTATTGAATGAGTGTGAGAAGGGCCCTCTCACCTCTCACTCGATGGAGACAAAGTAAATGGTTTATGTGCATGGATTTGACAAGAAGCTGTAAGTCCCAAGCAAGGAAAAGCAGAAGGGGAAGAACATGGTATTTGAACCCCCCTCCGAAAGCCCTAACAAAGTGAGGGAGCAACAAGGAAATAAGGAGTTGCCCAAGTCCATGTCTATAATGAGAGTTGTAGACCTGGAGCACCAAGAGACCCATGACCAGGGTAGGGATGAGGAAAGTGTCAATGATGGATGGTCATGTACTTGGAGCCCAGTGGTGTTCGTTCGGGAGAGCTTTGCTCGTGTTATTTGTAACATGAGCAGGCTCAAACGAGATAACAGCTAAAGAACAGTTTGTGCCATGAAACGAGCCAGTAAGGTATGGGAAACGGGGATGCCTATGGAGGAGGTACGAACTATACAGCCAAGGGAAACAGGGAGGTCTTCCTCCACAAACAGCTAGTGAGAATATCCTAAGCAACCCCAGTCACAGACAGAACAGTGACTATTGACTGGACAGACGAAAAGAACATGGTGGATGCATCAGTGCAGGCTTGGCCTGCGGGGGCGCACCCGAAGGACTCACTGTAGTTGTATGATGTCATACATGGAGCACATTTATCGCGACTGGAAGATCCTACTACCCTAGTGGTAGCTCTTGTCCTGGTCGTTAGGCGAATGAAGGGGTTGACAGAATAGTGTGGATAGGCTCATAGTCACCCAAGCAGTCCTACCCACCCAGCAGAAAGCGCTCCTGAGCTTGTTCAGGGAGTACTACTGGTGCAGAGCAGAACGATTCTAGGAATATGAAATCCTCAAGATGCCGTCTGCACATACGGGAGGCGTACGTTTGATTACAGCAAGCCCTTCACATGGTACACTGTGGTCAGGTACTAATTCTCCAACTCAACCAGGTCGGCGTCCTGTCAAAAATATAGCGCCATTCCACTGAAGTGACAAGTATTTCCCATGAGGGAACCCTGATTAAGCGAGGGTGAACACTGGGGGAAGGGGATTGAAAAGGAGTACATAGGCCTCCTTCTCGGCTGTGCTGAACTCAAGAATGGAAGAATCTGAAAGGGGATGAAAATATCACTACTCATCCCTCTCTCACCTCACCCTCGCATGATCACTCACTGATTGAGACATACACTGGACATGACAATCCTCCCCCAGACAAGTAGTCCAGGGGAAACAAATGATGACGACAGCGCGGGCCCCGGAATGAGACTATGGAATGAACCTCAGAAGAGTCGACAAGGATCTTTGTAAGATCATGCGTAGGTATTGGAATGAGTGTATGTGTGAATGTATACCGTCCCAGAAAGAAGCAGTGAGGTTTCGACTATGCCCTTTGTGACCCGGGGCGAGGTGGCAGGGGATGTTTCTGGTTCCCGTGCATCCCCCAAAACATAGTACGTCTGTATCCGGGAGCACTGGGCCGCACTGTATCCGGGCGCACTGGGCAGCGAATGCATGATAATGGGTATACCGTCATGCTTAAATTCAAATGTGAAAGACATGTGCGGATTGCGAGTAGTAAGTGTATGTGTGAGTATTTAGTGTAGTTTTTCTTTTTCTTTTTCGGACAGCATGGCGGTTTCAAAATTGAAAGTTCCCAGTGTACCCTCAAGATCAAAGAGCCGATTTAGCTTTTATTTTGCGGGGGCTAACATAACTGGTAGAAAGCAGTGCTCTAGGTATAACTTTTTTATAGGTATCGCCCACCTAGGGGAAATTTGGAGAGAGGCCAGCGCCGGTTCCACCGGGAACTTTGTGAGAATAAGCTGATATCCCAACCTGTCCTTGTAAGATAGTAACGCATAAATAATACTATATATGTTTGAGAATACACCGCAGAAGCATGAATGCTTACAAGAACAAAATAAAGCACTGCGTCCAACAAGATGCACAGCTGATGTTCTAGGCGTCACATGTTTTACTCGGCTATGTATAGTTTATAATCACAAAAGAAGTAAATATTGAAGATCGTAAAAACTATGTTAATTACATGCTTAACAGATTTTATTTTGAAATCATTTCAAAACGATGTCATGTGGCGTGGCTCTATGGAAGATTTCCGAGAATGGGCTCGGAAACACAGGAGACGGATAACAGAACTTTTACCCTCAACTAATGTGACTAAAGATTGTGTGATGATTTCTGTGGTTTCGAATACGTTAAAACGTACAATTGTACTTGTAAGATGATCAGGTTACAGCTTTAACTGAAATACTGTTACTGTATGTCACAATATAATTCAACAAACATTAAAATTTCAACTGTAGTGTGAGTTTCGTTGTTCTATCACTAACAGGACACTACATTTGAAGTCCGTTTCTGTAATGAGAAACTTTCTATAACGACAACGGGACAGGCGGTGTATTGCAAATCGAAAGTTTCACTGATGTTGTAAGCTAATTTATACAATGAAATATTAAGCAGCAAGTACTTCAAGTTCGTAGCAATTGTGCTGTATGACGCCAATAACTTTGTAAGGACCCTCGAAAATTAGAAATAGCTTCTTTGTTACTCCTTCCCGAGCATGGCTTGTCGGATTACTACGCCGCAAAACGAGATCATTACGTTGAAATTTCATTAACTTGCTTGTTCTGTAGTGCTTCTTCCGGCTTTCGGCCGCTCCGAAAAATCTTATTTTTACCAAGTCAAGCAGCTCTAATCTAACTTCTTCTGGATCCTTTTCCACAGTACACTCCTGCATATTTGGGAGAATGTCTAGATCTTTGGTTAATCCCGTCATTCATCGACCCGTCAGTACTTCGATGGGCGCATGTCCCATGGTGACGTGAACAGAACGATTTATGACAAACTCCACCAGAACGATTTTGTCTCTCCAGCATTACTGGGCATGATGACAATGCATTCGCAGGATTGTTCCGATGGATCGCATGTTGCGTTCTACCCGATTGGATTGTGGGTGACGAACGGAAATGGTAGTGGGAATTATATCCATTTGTGTAAGACTGTTCTGCCAAAGATCTTTCCATCTTACCAGTAAAGTGTATGTTTTGGCTTGAACAATAGAAAATAATTTAATGAATTTGGAAAATAAATCCAATAATACAAATACATACCTAACACCAGCGTTGGATCTGGGTAGAGGCCTAAAGATATCTACGGACACCAATGACAATGGTTCTCGTGGTATAATTGCTTTCATTTCCCCTTGTGATTTTCCTGTGGTGATTTTGCTTTTTGGCAATTGTCACAGGTGGTAGTACACTCACGGATGGTCCCTAACATGGTAGGCCTATTCACTATGCGTCGAAGACTTGCATACAATTTGTGGGCTCCTACATGTCCTAATGTCCTATGAGTTTCCATGGCTACTAAAATCCCGATGCTCTTTGGAATGATTAGTTTCCATTCGGTTTCAAATGTTTGTACCTTATCACTGAGATAGTTCACTATGCCTTCATTTGAAATGCTATAATATATTTGAATTCCAGAGCTAGGAGGTAACCTTAGTAATTTTTCCTTGACCCTGCGGCAGTGGTCATCCCAGTTTTGTAAGTCGGCTAGCAGGTGTAACACTTCCTTCAAAGTTTTCCTGATTTTAAAACTCCATTGTTTAGATGAGCTACAACAAATTTCTTTGTTTTCCTAGACTCAGGTACACAATTACTGATATCGTCAGGATTACGACTCAGGTAGTCGGCAGCGTAGTTGTCCGATCCTTTGATATACTGGATATCTATTTCGTACTCCTGTAAGTACAACAACCGCCTGGTTAGTCTATCTTCAAAAGCTCTTCCGCTTCGCAAGGACGTCAATGCTTGATGGTTGGTTAGACGCTTTATCTTTTCGCCTAGCAAAAGAGCTTCCTTTTCTGTAACAGTATACGTAGTTGCGTTCAGCACCGTTCAGCATTCGACTAGCTATCGCTACCGTTCGTTCCATGTTAATTTCATATTTTTGCACGAGCTTTATTCCTAGCACATACGCTGATGCATCAGTATAGAGTAAGAATTCTTTTCTCTATTCTGGATGACATATAACGTGATCTTTCAGGAATATTTCCTTTAATTACCGAAATACCTCTTGGTGTTGCTCAGTCCAGATCCACTCTACACCTTTCTTGAGTAGCGTGAAAAGTGGTACTGCTACCTTGGAAACCTGATCAGAATGATTTCTGTAAAATCCCAATATGCCTAAAAAATGCACGAAGTTATTTATGTTCTTTGGTACTGGATACTGCGTAATGGCCTGCAGTTTGTCTGGCGCAATTCTTATTCCTTCGCTCGTGAAAACTGGCCGAGAAATGGAAGTTCGGTACGACAAAACAAGGACTTTCCAATTTTCACAGTCATTCCTGCATCCTGCAATTTGGTAAGAACGATGTGTACATGTTGTATACGTTCGTCGAACGTATTGGATGTTATCAATATATCAGCGATGTAGGCTCTGACGAAACTACAACACTCTTCTCCCAAGGTTTTGTCGAGACGAGTAAACTCGGCTTCCATATTGCATAAGCCAAATGGCATAACATTAAAGACATACTGGTAATTTCTGAATAGAAAAGCGGTATACTTTTGTGATTCAGGGCTAAGTGGTAAACTGCCAATAAGTACTCGTTATATCTAATATGGTGAGATAACTTACACCCTGGTACAGTCGTAGGACGTCTCTAGTCTGGATTGGTCCTTCACGATCTTTAATAGTAATTCTATTGACATGTATTACATCCAGGAAAATCCCTATGGTTCCATCCTCCTTTCGAATGTATAAAATGGGATTTTCATAAGGACTCGTGTCATGACTAATTACCTTCCATTCCCGCATTAGTTTTAAAAATGCTTCCACCTCAAATAAATACTTCACTGGAATCGGGTAAGATCTGCAGTGCAGTGGAAAACACTGTTATCAGACACATTTATTCGTACTTCATAAATATTATTCTTCCCTGGAATCTCGGACACACAATCCTGGTGTTGCAATAACATGTCGTGTAGCTGTTTTTTATGAAAATGTTTTAAGGCATCAACCACAGGTACTGCATTTGCGAGCTCAGTGGATAGTGACTGTTAAGATCGTCTTTGGTGCGCTAGACATTTGCAAAACATGGATATCCTTATGCAGCAATTCCAATGTACTGTCGGAAATACCCTATTTGTCAGGTGTTGGCAAATTAACCAAATCATCTGTTGGCGTAATCAGCCAACCACTAAAATTCAATATGCGAGCATTAGTCATGAAAAAATCACTGCCTAAAATGAGTGGTTTGGCAACACCCTTAAGCACTAATATGTTAGCCAGTTTCGGTTTGCCCAGTCCCTTAATTGTTAAGATCGTTTGTCGATTCACTATCAGGTTGGCACATGATGTTACACCGATAATCTTTAATAGAGGAACTGGTAAAATCTGTAACTTTAGATTCCTTCTGACAATGTCATGGAATAAAACTTCACTTAAACACCTGATTTATGCCCGACTATCTAATAGCGTTGGGACAATTATTCCACCAACATCCAAATTTATTTCCGGACAAAGAGATACTTTAGTGTTTGGTAACACTTCGTTGTGTTCTATGAGTAGAACTCCCCTCTCTTAATCATCCACCACTAACGTTAAGACACGAAGATTACAATTATTCAAAATTGTCTTATTAACTGGATCATAACCATCGTTCATACTGTTCACCACACTTCTACTGTTTACTAAGTTTATCTCCACGGGAACATGCCGGTTCCGTGTCGGGAGACGCTCATCCCCAACCCTATCTAGTTTAACTTACTGTTGGATGTGGTTGTGGAAGAGTTTTGAGCAACGCTCACATTCAATGTTATCGGTGGAGGTGGAAATGGATGAGCCAGAGGATTTAAACCTATCTTCCACTGAAAATATACCATTCTCGGTAGTATGTTCTGTTGCATGCTGGTATTTAGAGTCGTAGGATGGATTACCAGCCCATTTTGTGGCGGAAAGAAATTCCATGGTGGACCACTTATAGTATGGTTACCATTGTTGAGGATCTCATTCGGAAAATTTGTGTTATTAGCCGTCCACCTACTTGACTCTGGAGCAGACCAATGTGACTTTTCTCGGTATTGCTACAACTGTTACCGGTCGGAGAATTCGGCGTTCGTCTTTCTCCACTGCTCTCATTGGTTTGCAGTACGTACACATTACCGTCTGAATTTATACACACATTTCGAAACGGTGTGTCCAGGTTATGAATCCTTTCTCTCTGATCACGTTTACCTTTTTATCCGGTATCCTGGTGAAAATCTTTTATTACGCCGTTTGTATGCGTAATTGTCTCTTCTAACCCCACAATAAACACTAGATTGAGTTGCTTGAGTATTCGCACCTTCCTCTAATGTACGTACTTGTGGGTTATTGTTATATTGGTTAGATATATTTTGCCTTTGCCCATTACCTGGATAAAGTTTTTTTTTTTTTCGAACTGGTACTGGTTTCTCCGCCTCTGGTAGAATTCGCTCTTTGTCGTGCATTTCGAGCGATCTTCAAAATCAGGGACCTAAACTCATTTAGATTAGTAAATGGTCGATCATCCCAGCGATCCTGATATCTGAGAGGTAATTCCGACACCATCATTTCAGAAAATTCCTCATCACACATCGGCGCATCTATAAGAGGAGTCCGCTCAGACATTTTACCGTATTGCTGTTCCAGCGACTTGTTTTTCTTAGGGTCGAATTTTACCAAAAGCAGCCATGCTCGAAGATTCCCTTAGATGCGTGCATTCCAGTATTCCGCTTGGAAACGGGTATTTGAACAGGGTGAATGATTTAATCTTCTCTTTTTCTACTTCCCACCAGTAGAAAACAGTATATTTTAGGTTCAAGCCTGAGCATAAACATCTTTCAAAATCACTAAGATTAGATAAGCAAACGTAGCCCTCTACTTTATTTTAATATATTACTGGATTCTCGCAGTTTTCTCCTGAGAATGTGGGTAATCCTTTACTCCACTGCTTTACGGGATGATGCAGCATGGCTGGGCATAAATTTAATGGCGACAGTGGAACAGAATAACTAACCTGATAAACCGAACTTGGTTCCTGGGTTCTTCTCTCGTACGTTCCGGAAACTGGGACATATTCACAAATTGTCACGGAGGTAGTAACGTTCGTGAGAGATTTTCCTTACACGGGCATCTAACTCCATGATTTTATTTCGCAGCTCATTATTTCTGAGGGTCAGGTCTTTTTTCGAACTAAAACACTCCGTAGCCGTCTTAATGAATTTCGCCTTATGATGACGCTCGACATTCACTAGCTGGTTATATACGTTTTTCAAGACACTGCTGTTCAAACTAGTCGAAACAGTAGTTAGCTTATTCGCAACCGTGGTTATACATGTATCTAAGGAACACATTTGATTCTCTATGACACGTCAACTGCATTCCATTTCACTGCCAAGGCGTTCATCTATGGATTGAGCATGTGTGTGAATGTCCTAGTCAACAATGTTAATACAATACCTCGTAATTTGGAACAAAGAGTAGTATAATGACTTCTTTAATAAAACTTGCCCATCAACTGTCAATTACACATCCATGGGGTTTTAACGTACCATAGAATATAGTCACATTTCAGTCAGGAAAATAATATTCAAGTTCACTCAATTTCATCTGGACCACATTTGGGCAGTCAAATTGTACTATTTCATCATAGGCCTAAATATTAAATTTCCTTAATAGAAGGTGGGTCTTATAAGGCCTCCTTTTATGAGAACTTACTAGAATAATTAACATAGATTTACTTTAACAAAATGTTAATTTACCATTAATGACAAACTCAAATCTGTGCATGTAAAAGTAATATAAGAATAAACAATAACACCCTGATTTATTTAATTAGTATTTATAAGTAAACGTAAATTTTATTTAAAAACCAACAACTTTGACAAATAGTGAAATTTTGTTACACACCTAGGTACACAATTATATTTTATTTGATGGTAAAGAACTAGTATTTTCCGTTAAAAACAAAGTTTTTGGAAGTGTAATGGAATTTACTTAAAATTGGTGGCATTCTGCAAACCCTGAACGGATGGGAGTATCACTACCTAATCACCTATTAAACTAACATAAACTGAACACATCACATACTTTCACATCATTTTTTGTAAACTAACCCTTGTTTATGTTTTGGTATCTGTCACTCCAGTTGACCCAGAAACAGTACGTTGGTTCATTTTGATTGATGTAAATGAAGATGACTATGTAGCACTGAAGGTCAAACATATGACAGTGATAAATTACTATCATTTTGCTTCGTCGGGCGTCGGACAGCTTGGCAATAAAAAAAACATAACCTTGCAAAACAACGTGTTCGTATTTAACTACTGTGGTCAATTCCACATTTAACAAACCTTATTTACGTGTACGTCCTGGTTATCTAGTAAAATAAAGATAATGAATTGACGAAAATAAATATTCGTGTAAAAATAATTGGTCCAACACCCAAACAAGATTCGTTTACAAAGTTATCAAAACAAAATAGTGGACAATAATTAGTGGTTTCTTCACACTCCATATCAAGTTACTAGCTACTACGCGGATTTTCCGAAAGCCACGCAACACTCAGAAGGGAGTTGTCGGAGATATTGTAAACAAACTAATTTTGGTGGCGAAAATGGTAGGGCTGTAACTTCGTGTCCGACTGTCGGTACGACCTAGTCGTGGCATTGTAAATCCAGCCTCAACTGTAACACACACCTTTTACTAACACAGTGGTTAATACTACAAATATGTGAACATGCCTTGGCACTGTGGCTCTAACATGCAAGAGCTGACTACAGTTAGAATTTCACATGTCTCTATCTGCTATTTTATTCAGAGGTATAATGAAAAGAGCATTACTATGTTTAAACATGAGTGCGCGAATTGAATATTTATTATCCAGAACTTCATTTGCGTGTCTTTGTTTAACTGCACGGTTTGACGGTCACTTTGCGATAATGTCAGCGATACAGGCTTGGCGTTCTGCCGGAGTAATCAACATGGCGTGACTTCCTCGTCGGCAGAAACACGATCGTAGGTCCCTGCAGTGACAGCCCAGAAACTGCGAACTGCACCGCACGGATTGCGGACGTGTCGGCTAAACCCCGCAACGACTTGGGAGCGGGTGGGAATGAGCGAGATGATTCCTTCTGGAGAGGCTGTGGTCCAACAGATGCTGCCTCTGATTGCATCATGTTTCCCAGTTTTCTACCACTACGTGAGTACCAAAGGAATAATTACAATGGGCACACACCCAGATTGCGACACGTAACTTACTTTATATACTGTATTTATAGCGCCACTCGAGTTCCCTCACACCTGCTAGTGTGTGGCCCGTCAACGACCAGTCTGTACCTGAGCGACAAGAAAGCGGCCCGGGCAGGACATGCTCCGTCCCATAAATATCTGATCTTCAGTATACGGTAATAGCAGTAAGGATGTACCATCTGATGTTTGCGAGTCAGCTGATAGCATGATAAGCGCTGCGCGTGCATCTCTTCCCCCTGTGCAATTTTCACCCCGCTTCATCCCTCAGAGAGCTGGGCACTACTCAATGGTACTATATTCCATTCCCGACTGGAAGAAACTTCCTCGCAGCCCCACTAAATATCTACTTGCAGGCCCTTTTCGTATCCTTCCGCCAAATATAAATGTAGCATCTGTCAAAAATCAATGTTTAAATTCCATTGTGTGTGCGTGTGTGTGTACATATGTTCGTATACTTTCGCTACACCTAACATCAACATTGAAATGTGACTTCTACTTTTATACTTGTCAAATGCGTTGTTTAATGTTTACAGCTTTTCAAAGAATTCTGTCATAGTCCAAAAACCATTCCGTACGAATATTCACAGTTTAGGTCTATAACATTATTTAGGTCAGCTTCATGACTTTTTAAAAATGTCTGTATTGACGATAGTTCTCACGGTTATTTTACATTAACATATTTGTTTTCCAGGACATAGCACATTACACGCAATAAACGTTAATATTTTGCCGTGGCTGTGTTTTACACTGTTACAACTGCGGGGTAAAGAACTGTAGTAATTAAATCTTGTTATTGACATGTGTTGGGTTATTTCTTTAAAAGGACGGCCTTAGTTGGAATAAATATTAAATCGAAGAAACAACCAATCCAACGAAAAATGACACATTAAATTCAAGCACGCAGCTCGTGTCACTTAATTTTTGTCATACAAACTTAAAATATAGCAGTGAACATGCACACATATAAGCCTACCTTAATTTTTAATACGCTAATGTTTCTATGTATTGTTACTTACTGTTTATTAGGTTTATTGAAATTTATCGGGCTGGGCTTAGTATTTTGTTGGGATTATGGCAAATCACGTTACACGGCTGTGTTTCAAACACCTAGGGAAGAGGTACAATGTTGTGATAAATAAACAGACGTGGTAGTAAAACATAAAACAGTTCACAGTTAAAACATATAAATAGAGCACATCAAATATTTGAAATCACGCACACATACACACACACACAGGGCCAGCGTAACGACCACCACACAACACCATCACGCCATTTCACATGCAGCGGTTAACGAAACATGTGTAACAGTATATTTATTAGTGCAGTGGAAACACAGATTTATCACATCATAACTTGCCTAGGTAGCTTTAAAAACACAACGCCTACAAAAGTGATGTAATATGAAATATTTTTCAGAGTCAGTGTATAATTTACGCCTCGTTTGGTGAAAAGCAACACACCATGTCATGGCTCGCCACGTTTGCCAACTTCATATGGTAACCGCCCCTCCATCATATCTAAATATATTAAAATAAGTATTTAAAAAATTAAATCTCTTTTCAGTCGTAAATTACAAATTAAAAAATCGCTATTTTGCTGTAATAGAGTATGAAATATGCTACAATTGAAAACAGGTATAATTCTACTTACTAGCGATGCAAAACTTCCTGAGTGTGAGAGAGGCAATGAAAGAGAGAGCGACAAACTCCGTCTAGCCGACAGTTGCTTCCTAAGATTATAAAACAAACACAGTGTGATTACGTCCTAAGCACAATATTTTGCGCTGTTATTTTAAACTGTAAAAATGAAATATTTTGCCATGGGCTACTTAAATATTTTAATATTTTAATCAGCTACATTTAATTTACAAATAGCATACTAAAAGCTGGGTTAAATTATATTTTTACTATGAAATATTTCTTACCGACCGTTGACAACACGTCGCTGCTTTCGCTGTATTTAATTCATATTTAATATGAAATAAATGTTACAAGTTATAGAAGATACTAAATTACAGTTTCATTTATTCACGAATACAGTACTTTAAAGTCAATTACAGTGTTATATATTTGTGGAATACAAGTTACTTACACAACAAGTTGACATGTTATGCCAGGGATGATATTTCAAAGGTTCGTTATCCAAAGTTTCTTCAATTCGTGAATGAACTATGCAGCCGAGTATAAGACGGCCTCGAAAGTAGGCCGACCCTCAAATTTTTACTTGTATTTACAGGGGAAAATTTATTACTCTACATTTTACTCGGGTATGCAAATTAACAGGATTATCTAACAAAGGCTTTGAAATAAAAAGTTTAACATAGCTAAATTTTTTGTATTTAATAGTACACGGTGTATAAATACCGCTCCACATACATTGAAACCTGGGGAAGTCATACTTTCTTTGTCCATTCATATATATTTCTTATTATGAGACTCAGTCTGTGAACGTTTTAAAGATTTTGTTAAATGGCTTGTACTGCTATGAATCATACATCTAGAGAAAAAAAAAAAAAACAGCATTGACTGTCGCGCAAGCAGAAACACTACCCTCAAAATTTCTGGCGTGAGAAAGTAATACGACCCTCAATATTTTGGAATTAAAAATAGGAATACATGGAAGTCTTATGCTGGGGTAAATACAGTAGACAGTAATCACGTCGGTTGTGGTACAGAACGAGACATCTAGGTGGCACTCAATGAGCTCTACAGCCAATGGGTGAAAAAGTGCAGAAGGAGTAGCGGCGAAATGCAATGGCGTGGGATCGGGGAAGGGGGAGCACCCAAGAAAACCAGCCTACCCACGGCAACGTCCGATATGTTTCATACATGAGAAAAATCCTGGTTCGACCCTGTCAGGAACCAGACCCGGTTCGACGTGGCTGTCTGGATTAGGCAGCGTCCGCAAGAGACACGTGTCAGCATCATGCGTCAAGTGTCCTATGTAGAAGCTGCAGTTTCAAAAGTCATATAGTGCCACTTTACATCAACAGAGTGCCCAACAAAGTTCAGGGGATTTCGTTGCTGGAAAGTACTAGCTGCAGACTGAAATTAACCACCAGAAATAAACGCACAGTAAAATAAACTCATGAAGTACATCCGCAAAGACATTAAATTGTTTTAGTGAACTCCGTCATTTGTGTAGGTAGTTGCGGGAGTCTCCAGACAAGTTTTTCGAGTACACGGGAATGTCAGATATAACAAATTTATCTCTCATATTCAGCGATACCCGCTTCTTACGAACGTCCTCGATAATCAACTCAAAAGTTATTTCTGTTCTCCATATTCAGTGCTGCTCTGACCCTAACGCCAGTGACGCCTGGTGACACGCGGAGAATCTGGAATTATTTGAGATTCTTTCTTGACGTTCATTGCAACTGTGTTGGCGCTACCGCGCATGTGCTGCCCTCTGCCGCTCAAGCACGACACTGTCATTGCCCAACAGGCATCCCCCAGTTCACCAATCACCAATGTTTAGGCTCGCCAATCGGAAGGGCTACCCCCCAAATGTGACAGATTGTAAATAAAGGTTCTGTTCAAATACAGTAAAATGCAACAAAAATGAAAACCTAGCCCCAGTTACCTCGTGTTATTTCTGTTATTTATTTTATTTCTTTATGCCAAGGATGGAAGTTGAACCATAAGCTAAAGATGGAGTAGAGGATGTATCCAACTTTGACCTACCCCAAACAACATAATACTCAGTCACATAATCAATAGTGCCGAACTTGTTTGTTTACATCTGTATATTCAAAAGACTCGCCTTTTTACATATTGCATTAAAATAGGTTAGAGGGAGTCTAAAAACATTTCAATACATTTACACACACACACAATTTCTAACCCCAAATATTATCTACATTTTTGATAGTGCCATTGGCAGAAAAGCGGTTTATTGTTGGAGCACAGAGTGACTGCTGCACAGATTGCATGCGCACTCTACGCAATTTCCTATCTACGGTGGGGCCGTGGTGGTCTGGTGGTCAGTATACTCGCCTCCCACCTAAGCGAACCGTGTTCGATTCACGTGTACAGTCGTTCCAGGATTTTCGCACAGAAGGGAATCGTGCCGAACGTCGCTGCTTGTCATTGGGTTTTTTTTCGGAGCTGCCCGTTGCCCCCGCCCTTGCATTCCCGACACAGCTGCATACCTCTCTTCACCCTCATCGGCTCTCAATAGCTCGATGTAAAGATACACCCAAATATCTTTCGTCCACACATGCACAGTGTGAGGAAAGTGGAGAACTGCAGTGGACCTGGAGACGCCGAGGACTAGAAGACACTTTGAGGCAGACAGGTGTGGATGACGACTATCATCGTGGTGTGGAGCCAGCGACCTACAAGTGCTCACGACTATGAAGTGTGTTCGTGGTGCTCCCAGGTGAACACTGGCGATTAGACATGAGGCAATGTGGGAGTAGGAAAAGTTGTAGGACGTCTGATAAATTGCAATATTATTTTAATGTAAGAAGTTGTGATACAAGCAATCGTCGTGCAAGTCGTTTTACTCGGATTCTACCCGGCGCAGTTGTATGATCTTTTCTAGACTCGGGAACCCCTCCCTTTTCCTCCACTGTTCACCCTCCCTCGATATCCCTTCTGCTCATGCATCATAATTTTTTATGATGGTGTAGCTAGTTTATTTAAGTCGTTGCACGACTCGTTATCATTCTATTCTACGCCCTGCCGTCACCTGACCATGTCACCTGAGGATTTTCTGCAATTATTTCGATTATCACACTTGTCCTAAGGACATGAAGCCATGATGGGGCCTTTTGTAATTTGTATTGTCGCCTGAACGACAGAGTGATCGGGCAATTAAAATGGTGATTCGAGGACGAAGAGTTTGTGTATTAGCTGAGCTTTTTTAGTGTTTAATGCCTTGAGTGGTGTAGATGTGTTGTCTTGGGTAAGCAGTAAGGTTAAAGATTTTTTAAAAATTGTGTTTTCGGTTACCAGTCTAAATTTGGTTTTGGTTTTAACTAAAACCTAGCATTGTTTTTTTATTGGCTGTTTTTTGACGTGTTGTGTACAGTTCCTTATTAAATATATTTTTACAATTTTTTAAATATATTGTTTCTACGACTCACGCATTGGGCTTTTGTCAACCTTTCAATTGTGCTCATTTAGTGCTATTTTATTCGGTAGAAGCTTTGGCGATTCGTTTGACTGCCTCCACCTAAATTTCAATCTTTTTATTGTAGTTTTTAATAATAATTTTGACATGTTGGTTTTATGATACGGAGGCTTTACTGGGCTCATTCAGCTGCCCTCCTTTCTAATTGTGCCTGTAGTCATTCTAGTCATTCATTGCTTTAATTTTTTTTAATTAATAATTTTTTTAATTAAATTTTATTTAAGTTGTGTAATTCCTGTTTTGAGAGTAATGTATTACATTCATGTCAAGTTTTAATCATTTTATGTGCATCTTGAAAGAAATTTACTATTGTAAATTTTGTTTACTTTACTACCAAAATTTCATGTTTAAATCAGCAAGGATGTAACGTTTGATTCAATGTGTATTTTATTAGCAAAATATATGAACTATTGACTGAATTTGTATGTATATTATTTGTGTATTGGCATTAATAATTTCTGCGCAATGCTGCCATACTGTTATCTGTATCTGTTGCATGAAATTGCCGAGGTCGGGTTTATCTACGCCCTGAAGAAGGAAGAAGTTTGAATTTATTCCAGGACTTCGAGTATGAAGTAGATTAAATGATGACCATAGCTGAGCTGTGGTGAACTTGTGGTGTCAACAAGTTCCGTAGGTGCAACCCTCTCAGTGAGTGGTCCTGTTGAGTGTCACCAATGGTCTGCTTAAAGTAGACGAATTGTTCCTGAAAGCATTGCAGAACCTACCTCTGTTGACATCCTTAGAAACCGCTAGTATCCTATATTTTTTATTGCAGTGAGCAAAATAGCTGTTCTCTATTTGAGTACCGAGGACAGTCTCTTGAAAGTCATAGCAATAAAATGTGAAGGATTTATATTGCAATCACTACATGAAGAAATCATGTCAATGGAAGGGTGTAACTTTGTGAGCTTCAAACGCAGGATGATAGATGCTTTCTTTTCCTGGCACGTTAAGTGTAATTGTGAACGTGACAAATTTCAGATACCAAAGGCCGGGTGAGCCTATGTATGAATGTGTTGATTCCATTTGTGCATTTCTTAAAGCATTATGCTTACAAATGAGCGAACCCGAACTGGCCAGTGTTATCATTGATAATTTGGCTCCTCATGTGCGCGCTCAAAGAACATTAGTTTATGTTCCATGTAATTTTCGTGAGCTAAATCAGTTGGCTGGGGAAGTGCAAGCCATACAAGCCAGCCACTGGCTTCGCAATCAGCTCTACATGCTCCCCAATCAGCTCTTCAATGAGGGGTCAGCTCTGAGGAGTCAGCTATGAGGAGTAGTAGTACAAGTGTTTGCATTCACACACTCTTAAAGACGATGCAAAACACTGAAGAAGTTCAATTTTGTAAGTCGTGTATGACTACGTGCTAAACCTCCATCGATTGCTCGACAATTACATGGAAAACACTGTTGTTACTGTGCTAAGAAATGTAGTAAATGTTGCAATGGACGATGTCGTGAAACAGGGAATGTTCAAAGAAGCCGACCTCAACAGTATGAGATGGTATATGTGTGGCGCTACATTTGGTAGAAGCGACAATTTTGAGAGACACAGGTACATGTACAGGTAATGCATCATTGCTTGACGCGAGACAACCTGCAGTGACTTCATTACCCCTGTTAATACACCACATAAAATGTTCGCAGACGACGACGGAACTCGCACGATGAAGTGTTACGACAATGGGCACATGCAGTTTATGCAATGTGATACATTGCAAAACAGTGCCGAGATCTGCAAGGATTTGTCTTTTGAGAGCAAGCAAATTATGTCGTCAATACCCTCTGCTGCATCGATGGGTACTGATTCCGTAGACGGTTATGATGAGACAGTTGATGCTAAAGACGAAATGATGGAAATACGAGGTGTGGTAGTCGGTAATTGTGGAATGTACACTTGCAAGACGTTATCATAAAGTCGATGAATTTCAAAATAAAAGGTCGTCGGCTGTAAATACTGTTGAGCATACAACTCCTGCTACAAAGAAAATAAAATTTAATATAGAATACAAAACAGGATTGCATAAAAAGTTTAATTCTGTCGACATGTACAAATTTGGAGACAGTTGCGAACGAATGTAATTTCAATACATATGGGTGGAAGACGAACTGAGGGATTGCGAAGGATTGTGATGAATTGCTGTGGGTTGTGGAGGAGCACTGCGAAGGATTAGGTGTAGATTGGTATGGATAAGCGCAATTTGGTTTGCGGATTAATGTGAATTGGTGTGTGGATTCATGTGTGAATTAATGTGGATTGGTGTGTGAATTGATGTGGATTCATGAGTGGATTGGAGTGGATTGGTGTGGATTTTTATGTGAATTGGCATGGGGATTGGTGTGTAATGGTACCTATATTAATGTGTAGATTGGTGTGTGGATTCATGTGTGGATTGGAGTATGGATTCATATGTCGATTGGAGAGGACTGGTGAGTTTATTGATGTATTTCTGTTTGTGATGCTGATTGATGGAAACATTGGGAGACTGATAGAACTATTAATAAAAATTCCAGTTTAAAATAAATTTTTTAATATATTTTTTGGAGTTTTTGGATTTTCTAAAAACTTTTAGAATTTCTTTGGTTTCAAGGATATCCAAGTTCTAAGGCATTGGTCAAGGTCACAGATGTGGGGTCAAGGTGAAGGTCATCCATGTATAACATATTGGTTGGAGTCATCAGTGCCACCTAGATCTTGAACATGTAATGGCAATAGAAACAATATGGCGGTTAGAGTGCATTTGACAGAATGAGCAATGACTAGGGGGTAAGTGAGGGTTCTGTTAATACAATGTAATTTACTGGAGCGGGGTCAGTCGTCTGCTCGACTGTGTGCTGTAGGGACTTCTGGAAGTGTAAGTTTTAAAAATAATTTATAATAACTTTTTTAATTATTATTATTTCTATAATTTCATTAATTTTCAATTTATATTTAAAACATTTTTTAATTTTTTGGTAATTTGTGACGATTTTTTGGGTTCAAGGTTAAAGGTCATTCAAGGTCAATGGGTCAAGGTCAAATATCACTGGCCCAAGGTTAACTAAATCCAACGTGGCGGTTGGGTGACATAATAATATGGCGACAAGTTGGCACCTCGGCTCGTTTTCCGAGTGCCTTCTATGTGCAAACATTAGAAATTTTTTTTTAAGAATTGATTTTTTTTAGAGATATTTAATACATTTTTTAACATTTAAAAAAAAAAATATATATATATATATAATTTTGTGGATTTTTGGGGATTTCTGGTAATTTCAAGGTCAAAGATCATTGGATCAAAGGTAAAGGTCACCTACTTACAATATGGGGGACTAGATGGCCGCCGGGGTACCGGAATTACAGAGCATGAACTGCGCCTTGCTCCGTTCCCAGGTCCCATTGCCTCAGTCATAATTTTCATACTACCTTTGTCATAGCAACTATATGTCAGTTACATCCTGCATCTTCACGTGTTTATTGTAAAGAGCAAGCATAATGTTACAGTCTTTCAATAAGAAAATACTACCGTTACACATACGGCACATATGTCTATGGAATGCATGCGTCGTGCTAAGTTACTCTCATGCCAGAACAGTTGTCTCGATCTGTCCCCAACAGAACACGTGTAGGATCAGCTCGAAGAGCTGCACACCACTTGCCTTAGCAGAGGATAAAAACGGTAATACATGCCCATTTCGAACCAACCGACGTGAAATCTGATATTATAATAACTGCATTGAAATAGTATGGCCTTTCAAGGTCTTGGGATGAACTGTTTATTTTTTTCCATGATGTCTGCGATGGAGTAGTAAACATACTACTCGCCTGCCAGCAAAGAGAACTTGGTTCGATTCCCGAAGGAGTTTCCAGGTGTTTTGTATGGGGAAATGTAACAGACGTTGCTGTTGGCTGGCGGGCCCAAACGGGACACTTCAATTTCCCCGCTCTTCTATTTATCTTTACCTCTCCCGACGTTGCTCAGAACCTAGCATTAAGTTAGTTACACAATAACCCGTCGCGTCATTCCGTCATTCACAAGACAAACAGCCAATCAGATGACTCTAATAATTCCATCCGTCCGAACGCTTTAAATTTTCAGGAACGGGCGGATGAAATTACTGCCTTAAAAATTGGTACGTTACCTGTTCATTTACAGTTTATAGAAGGCTGTGCAGTGTGTGCCATGTTTTGTTTGTGTTTGGTGCTCCTGTTTGTTTAAGCAGCTGCTAACTGAAAGGAAGTTGGAATTTGTTACGATGTATTGATAACACGTAAGGAAAGAGAGCTAGTGTATGATACATACAGTAAACATAAGTAAAAATCATACAAGAAGGAATTATCTGCCGCTTCCTTTCCTTTGCTACAGTATCAAAACTAACAAAATTATTCTTCTGATAATCGCTATCATTTCTTGTTTCTGAAAACTATTTTGTATTTTTAAATATGCGCTCGTGTATTTATTTGCACGCAAAACACCGCCTGTAATTTTCACTTTTAATGACGAAATTTTTTCGATAGCTTAATAGTTTTATTTGTGTTTGTTGGCAGCAATGAGCTGACAATGGTCGGACGAGATATTTTGTAAATCGCTTGACCATAGATTAATAAGGTGTTACTATATCAGTATCTCCTATATTAATATCTTTGACCGAGGACATGCTGCAATCGTAGCGACTTGCGCCTGGTCATGAACTAAAGATCAAGATGGTGGCCGGCAGCGGGGAATTAAAGTACAGTTTAATGGCGGGGAATTTGATTTAATTGTTGGGCATATATGTATATGTGTATATAATGATGGTTAATGGAATCCCTATAGATATAAATATGTATTTGTGTATATAATTATATTTCTATAAATAAAAATACTCAAATAAATTAAGTATATACACATACATTTTATATAAAACATGCTATATATACATATTATATATGCATATTATGTATACATATATTTATATATATAAAATATATGTTTATGGTGGTACGTCATCTCCTAGTAGCGACAAGTGACCGTACGTTTATAAACCCCGCCCAGGTAAAGGCAATTACCAACAATGGACCAGTTAGAACACCATGCCCACACCCTGATTTCATATTGGTGGGAGACTTTCCCCACTCCAGTTAAGTTACTATATTATACCATGCTGAGCCTGTAGACGCCCTACTTCTCCGAGTGACGCCAGAGAGTTCACCTCGCCTGCTATACAGTAAATATTCAGTAACACGTAATTAAATAGTTTGTTGTACGCGTGGTGATGTAGAGAGCTATCGTCTGAGGCGGGATCAATCATTGAGAGCTGATGAAGGGAGGGCGCAGTAGATATGGAGCAGCGGGCTGCAGTCTCGCGCACAATGTCGATTTTTTGTGAAATAAAGCTGTTGTCTTGCATTGTGTTTGAAGTAAACATAGGCATTGCTACACCACGTATGGTACATTAGTTTACACCTAATATTTAAATGTTTTAACATGTAGGAAAAAATCAGGCAGTCTTTCTAATTAAAATACGTTTTAATAAATATGTTACGAGGTGAGGTAGAATGAACATTAAGTTACGGTAAATAATACTTATTGAACTTTTAAGAAAAGAAATGTTGACAGGTGCCGAGTTCGCCAACAGTATTCAGCTGGTGGTTGGAGAACGAAGCGGTGGAGTTTAATAGTCGGTGCGCCAGACAAATAGTATTTGTGCACTTCCAAGCCTAACACATTGTTTTAATATGTAATTTAAAATTTTAAGTTTAAAATAGTTTTAAAATATGTGTAAACAGGAGATGTTGATCGCTCGGAGCATACTTTAAATAGTAGCAGGGTTTCACCTCGCAAACTTTGAGTATAATTTACTCTATTTCAGCCATATTGCAAACCCTTCCGAAATAATCATTATATGAAAGTGAAATAACAGTCTTTATATATAATAAGACAAGACGTGGAATTACCTTATACTTAACTGAAATACTGGGAAACAGTCTATATTCAAATATTACGTCATAAGTCATAAAATTAACTGAAGGGCTAACATGATACTGAAATGAGTGGGAAATATGACTGAGCAATCTTTATTTACAAAATAATACTTTACTAACATAGTATAAGATTGTATGTAACAGTGATAGAGGGAGTGATGTAACTCTTTCCGGGATGAGAGCTTGGCGAGCGTGGCAGAAAGCGCAGTCGAGCGAAACGGAGCCGGTGTAGGGAGATAGGTGGAGCAATGCGCGAGCTGCTAGCCGGCAGGAGTTTTAACGAAAAATTTACACACGAACTGAGTTTGGGCACTAGAGTTGCAATCTCCGCGCCATGTAACAAGCTATATAGTCACGGTAAAAGTTGGCCTGTGCGCTACAACACATTTTTACGCATAATTCTTAACATGTGGGAATATACTTTGCTTATACATTTTGGAAAATAAACAGTCAGGGATCAGAGGGGGGGGGGATAGTAGTATAGAAATGCCGGTTCGAACGCAGCCCCCAACCATCAGAAAACCAACAGCAAATTGAATGCCCAAGCCATCAGAAAACCATCAGAAAAAAATTGCTGTCGTTTTCCTGATCCAAAACATCAGCTGCCGATTCGAGCGCAGCCGCGAAAAAAGTGACTGCAAAAGTTGGGTTAGAGTGCAGTTGTAAAAAGTGACTACAAAAAGTTGCGTTTGGGTGCATCCGCAAAAAGTGACTATAAAAAGTTGCGTTTGGGAGCGGTTGTAAAGAGTGGCTCAAGAAATTTGAATACGTAAAAAATAAAATATTGTCCATAGTAAAGATGGACCAGTTGCTAAATGTATTTAACGGAACCCAACAATAAGAAACTTTCCGAACTTACAATCGGATAGACCTATCCCATAGACCATGCTGAAATAAATGATATACGGCATGGATACAAAGTGGTAATTACTTCTGGAAATTTTAAAGTAACCTTACCAGACAGATATCTTCAGATTTTCAGCGAAAAAGTTTTAGATGGCGTTAATCGTGAAGGTATAAATTTTATAATGGCATGGTGGATTGTGGTGCTACACAAAGGCATTCTATTTCGTTTTATTAAAGAGTAAATGATCGTCGTATTAGACATCAGTTGATTTTTATTTGTGCTCATATCTCTATAAATTTTAATGGTTATCCAATCATTAAAACACAATTATCGCTTTGACTTCGGCAATGTGCTACAACATAGTCTAATTAAAAATTTAGACACACATCTCCAAATTCGACGCATTAAAGTAGCCGAAACATTGAGTTCTTTCATTACACTTGCTATTGAAATATTATTCTTCTCTATCATACGAAAATTTAATATTTTAAAAACTATTAACGTTATTATATAATATGACTTCTTCCAACCGAAAAAATATCTATGGCTTCATCTCTAATGCCACTGTTCTTTCAGACAAATCAAAGTTAATTAACTTACCTTTTTCATACTTAATTTCAACTATTATTTCATTAACTTGATTTGTTTGCACTGGGAAAAATAATGGATAAGCTGGTTCGTAATAGATCGTGTCGCCAAATCCAAACGTTGTTCTTGGTTTAAAAGTGACAATTATGCTAGTTTCTCTATGATTATTTTCATCATGTTTTAATATCATACCATTTACCATATTACAGTGTATATTTATTGTTTCAAATGGAACAAATTTTGGAATTGCATTGCCATAATGATCCACATTTGCTTTCAGAGTTTTATTTTCAAAGAAACCCAAAAGTTTTCCTATTGAACCCCGTTTTCCAAACTGTAATTTAAGCGTACATTTTATTTTCACTCTGTTTGTTACTTTATCCAGTTCGAAAGATATATCATTTTCTTTCCCGCCCATTGAATCTACACTAACTGAACAAATTGCTTTTGTAGTTTTTTCAAGATCTTTTAAGCTATAATGACCAACTGGAATATCAATTGCTGATTCCGTATCATTCTGACCAACAAAAATATAGCTTATTTCTCCCATAGATAATGTTATGCATTAGATAAGTAGTATAGAACTGAACTCATTTACTCATTTATTGTATTATTTAAAAAATATATTAATAAATTGAACTGAACTCATTTACTCATTTATTGTATTATTAAAAAAATATATTAATAAATTAGCAAGAAACATGTAGACTGGGATATTAAAATAAGAATACCAGACAAGACTGTATCGACAAAATGTCACGGAGAATTATTACCTAATAATATTAGGTGTTTGATTGTGGGTCCTAGTAACTGGGGGAAAACTACACATATGATAGATAATTTTATATATGCTCAGGGATGGTTGGACTTTGGTACTCTCTATGTATGTTCAAAAAGTCTGGACCAACCAAAATATATCAATTTAAAGAAAGATATAGATGTAGCATCAAAATTATTTAATGAACGAATAGCATACTTCTTTCCATCAAATGAAGAAATGGTTGACGTAAATGAATTTCATAAAGAGTCTGTAGTGGTTTTCGATGATATCATACTTGAAAATCAAAATATGGTAAGGGATTACTTTACTCATGGTAGACATAAAGATATTGATTGTTTCTAATTAGCTCAGACATACTCAAAAGTACCTAAGCAGCTTATAAAAGACAATGCTAATTTTCCTTGCATATTCAGACAAGACGATACAAATCTTAAACAAATTCATAGTGATTTTGTTGGTGGTGATATGTCATTTGAGAAATTTAGGGAGACGTGTTCAAAATGTTGGAATAATGAATATGGTTTTGTTACAATAGATATGACTCGTAAGTTAAATAATGGCAAGTACCGTAATAGAATTAAAAACTTTTTAAACTCTTAGATTGTAAGTTTTGTTTTTAATGGAAGTGTTTCCATTAAAAACTAACACAATCTGATATTTTTAAACGTATTCATATACCATAGCTATTTCAATAAACACAATTGTACCTTCGGGTACATTGTGAGCTTTTGGTATTTTAAAATATAGCATATCATCAGGGTATACTTCAAAAGTTTTATGCATGTCAATATTTTTCCATTCATGATAACAGTTGATAACACTTTTATATTTTTCTGGTTTTATTATTATTTCAACTATAGTTCCATCTCTCATAAAAAAATATTATATTCGGTTATCAAAGTAAAACACTTTTTCTTTTTAACTGTATTTTCCAACTAAACGAATAATGTTAATTCTGTTTTTCTGATAGTACTCTAAATTGACTGCATCCATCAGTGCAATGGGATCTCCCACATTTCTTAGTTTTTTTTGTTCAAAATCTATATTATTATCTACTTCGAAGTAAGTAAGATAGGCTTTTTATCCAATGATCTTTTATTTCTTGTCAGTGTGGTAATAAAGTCTTTGAACTGTGTGTTGGGAACAAAATCATTAAGACTGTTCTTCTCATCATTGTTCGTCCGTTCATTAATTTGATCTTCAATCCAAGAGCTCATCAATGCATTTCCGCATATATCCATTGTTTATTAATAGTGAAATAATTTTTGGAAATTTAAAATTACGTGAAAAGAGATTTAGCACAATTACACACAAATGACCACAAGTTACTTGATTGAAATTTTGATTTCTATCATCGTTATAAAAAATATTACTTCCAAGAGATGCTATTAATTGTCGCGGTGGATTTCCACCAAATGAATCAAAATAATATTTGTTGTTTGCTTTTTTTCCAATAGCATACCCAGTGTGTACCAGAGTTTGTCGAAACATCTAGATTAACAATCCCACATTCATTATCGAGTGGTGTGTTAAGTAGCTCATCGATCATAAATACACCCCAGAAATGTTGAATGTTTAATTTTTTAACCATTTGATCAATATCAAAGTTACTGAGTGGAGTTACTTTTTTTTTTTGCATTCCTTCAATCCCTGCTGTATTCCTCCATAGCTAAATTATGTCTGCTTTGTTCTTCCAATTCTTGGTTTTTCTTCTTGGCATTAATTACTGATGTAGCGATAGATGATGCACCGCCAGCTAATGCTCCTAGAGCCCCCAATGCTGCGAAAATTAAGGGTAAAAATCCACCCTTGTGAACTGTCAAACCATTTCCAGTTTTCATTTCTTTGGACATTTTCTTAAGCTGTGGAACTGAAATTGTGATAACCATCCCTTTGTCCTCCTTTAGTTTCTTCTTTTTACGACCCAGTTGGTCTTTTGTTAGGAAAGAATCAATATTCAAACCCTTCAACTCCTCGTTAGGAACATGAAATACAATGTTTTTTACTTTCATTTATTATAACAAATATTTTATCATTTCATTTTAATTCCCCAGACAAGCTTACGTTTAATATGCATCTCAGATCCAGTAACACCAGCCCACAATCGCTCATTGAGATCAGCATCTGAACTTAACAATCTTTTGAAATCTTTCTTTTCTAGCTCTTTGTCAGCTACATAACTTTCAGCTATATCTTTATTGCGATGATAAGCTATATCATGTTCCATTGCAGCCGCATCTAGTGGATTAATGGGTTTATCACCATGCTCAATTCTCTCTTTTAGTCTGGTACCCGGACCTAAGTACTGATAACCGGGTGCATGCAACTCAAAAGGTAGCAAATTTATTATGTCATTGAGTAATCCTTTTCCGTGATGCTCCGACTCCCAAAAAGTATGTGGTATTGTGTTTAACGTTCGTAGCAGATGTGGTATACCTTTGGATTATTCACAACCAAGTCACTAAACTTGCTGTTGAGCATATTCATTATTCAAACTTTTTCATTGTAATAGTTATCATTTCCAGCATTCTCTTCACCATAAATAACAAGAAGTCGATCAATAAGCATCCTAACATCATCCATCCATATGTATTCTTTGGGGTAATCTGTATATTTCTTTATACCTTTCCCCTTTTTAAACGAGGGACTTTTCTTTTTAATCGAATCGTAAATAGGTTAACAATAATTTTCCATTTATTCCCTTTACTCGATTTTGGCGTTCCCAAGTTTGGATCATTGTTTTGAAAAAAAAAATGTGTTCGTATCTGCTAGGATACGACTATAGTGTTCATAGTCGGTTGCAGTGTAGTCGCTTTCTGTTACTTTCTTACTAGTTAGTAATTTCATCAAACCATCGGTTGCAGTGTATGTTCGACCTTTTACAGTAAATTTGTCATTGATGAATGTTACTTCGCTATCACCAATATACAATCTACCTTTATTAGCCTTTAGACCAAAAACATCATATTTGCAGTCAATTAAGAAATGAGCCACTTTCTTAACAATAAATGTTGTTTTGTAGTTAGTTAACTGTGGGATATCAGTTTTCAAACATCCCAACGCTTCGTCATAGCGTTCATCATCATCGTCAATGTGTTTAACGCCATCGTTATAGCGTTCATCGCCATAGCGTTCATCGGTGCCTGTTTTACCAAACAGTTTCCTTTCAAAATATGTTTCTGTTGGTGTCTGTGGGTAGTCTAAATTCTTAACAGCAAATGGAACAAGTTCTTTTATTAAGTTCTTATTCTCATTTGTTACTTGTCCAATTTTTTACCCCAAATCTTCTATCGCATCTATCAATGATTCATTTTGGCGAAGTTTTCTAAAGGTTTTAAACTTGTCAATTAACTGTCTTCTTCTCTCTACATTCTTCTCTATATTGTTTACAATTTTTTGTTGCCTCATTTATTATATAAAATTAACAATGATAACTTAAATGTATACTATCTCAAATGTATGAAAAATAAGCTGCTAATTAAATGGCTAGGTTTTGATAGTAGTCATAATTCTTGGGTTGATAAGAAAAGTATAGTTGTTTAAGATATTTTTTTTCTATATAATAAATGGATCAACTAAAAATTGAAAGTTATGAGCGTCAGTCTTTCCACCAAACAAAAAATAATTTGAATGAATACAACAAGCGCATTGAGTTTGATATTCCTATTGGCAATGCATTTTCACATCCGAATGAAGCTCATATATACCAACAGTATATGCTAATTAAAAGAGATACATATGAACCTTATGAAAAAACTTCAACTATTGATCTTTGTGAGAATTTCTGCCCATTCCAGTTCTCAAGAATAGAGATCTCTAAACATGGTTGTATAATCGAAAGTATCGACAACCCTGGCATCACGTCAACAATGATGAATACATTGCTAGGTTCGGAAACAAAATCAGCATACTTCCAAATGTCGGGATAGAACTTGGTAAATATGTTAGGAAAGATAAACTTAACGAAATTACCTATCCATTAAGATATTTGTTTGGGTTTATGAGAGATTGTAATGAAATATTCTGGAAAGGTGGGTACAAGATCACATTCATTCGAAATTCTAGTGACGATGTTTCGCTTTACAGAAGACCTCCAAAGAAAGCAGACGGATCTGATGATGCAGATAACACACCAGATGCTGGTAAAATTATTATTGAGAAAATGGAAAATTCTGTGGCCAATTGTTAAATACGATCTTATTTATGGAGACAAAATTAAAGAAAAATTATACAAACACACCAAAATTCCAATTAGTTTTAATTATTGGCAATATCTTGAAAAACCAGTACCTACTAATGCAAACTAATTTCAGTTTGATATAAAAGATCAGTTCAATTCAATCCAATTCGATATGCCAGACTTTGTCATTGTTGGATTCAGCAAAACAGAAAAGAAAATTCTGAGCAATCCACACACGGTTCAATGTTTAACTCTTGTTTCGTCAAAAATATTTATATTAAGAATGGACGGAATGAAGTGTTTCCCAAAGAGAATTGAAATTTAGACATTGATGATAAAATTTCCGATAAGATGTATATTGCTTAAACGATTTTAGAAATTCAAAGACAAAACTAGATACCCTTTATCGTAATAATGAACTGTGCTTCAACTCTGCGTCATTTATTGGAAGAAGACCATTGTATGTTATTGACAATTCTTGCAGAAAAACAGCTATTGTAAAAGATCGAACTAATCTGAAACTTACAGTTGATTTTAATAAACCAATATCTGCTTCAACTATTTGTAATGTGGTACTCATAAGCCAAAGAAATCTAATTTATGATGTTAAAAGTGAAAGAATCACCGAAGCCCAATAGTATCCATACTATGGTTATTAGTTTTTAATGGATGGTTATCCATTAAAAACATTTACTGTTATATAATTTCTCTATAAGAGTGTTTTAAATGGGTTCTGAGGATGTGCATTCTTAAGTTGGGTGATTCAAGTCACCCCTTGTGACAACGGCTTCTTATACTTTCCCATTACATTCACTCGCAACGCTTTTTCAGATCAGTATTCTCGCAACGTCTTTCGCTTTGAACCATGGGTTGCCTTCTGTGTTGATAACATCTCCCGTTGGCGGTAGCGCGTGCTTGTCGATTATTGCGTTCGTCGCGTCCAGCAGCGGTTTATACTTCTGGTCGACGCCGTGCTTGTGTGTGGACGACAACCCTTCTTCAAACACCAAGTCCTGGAACTGTTATGTGGCTGCCATCTTTAACTTCAAGGCCTGGTTCATTGATAAATACGGTATGCCGAGTGCAACTCGGCAAGGGTCGCGATTCGCTACTCTCTATATCTGCATATGATTGCCTATGCTTTTCTCTGACATGTTCTCTGATTACTTCTCGTTGATGAAAACCGCGTGTGGTTGGGAATTAAAGGGAGTCTGTCGCACAGACTCCTTTGTATATGCAAGTTTTGAAAGATGTCTCTATCATCGTTGTCGACGTTTGGTATGAAAGCCTGTTTTGTCTGTGTGAGGTTGTGCATTCTTAATTGTGGCAACGGCTTTTTATTTCGCTTGCGACATTTCGAGACGAGATGTCGTCTCGAAACACTTCTCGATCGGTCTTTGCAGAATGTCTGTCGCGTACGATTTTATGTGTACGATATCGGCGATGAGGTCATCGCAACGCATTGTCGTACTGAAGCAGTTACCTATCGACGTTATGGGTAGTTGCACTTTCATTAGGTTGTGCAGCATTATGGGTTTGACGTTGTCAAGAGACAGTAGCACTTGCATCTCGGGGTAGTCTTGCCTTATCGCATCGAGTCGTACACTGACCAGTCGCTTTTGGCATCTGATGGCATAGTAATCGTTTCCGCCGAGTGAAATTAACACAAACTGGTGATGCTTACCGATATCGTCAGCAGGCGACAGCGCGTGCTTGTCGATGATGGCAATGTGTGAGGTGATGATGTCTTTAGCAGCATCCAGTAGCGGTTTATACTTTTGCTTGATCTTGTACTCGCCGTATTTGCATATGGATGGAAGCACTTCTTCGTACACCCAGTCCTGGAATTTTTCAGCCGCTGCCATCTTTGATTTAATGATGAATACGTACAAGCCCGGTTCATTGATAAATACGGCATGTGGCTGCATATTCATAAAAGAGGGAGGAGTGAATCGCTCCTCCCTATTTTAGCATTGAACCACGAATTGCCTTCTTCGTCGATGATCACATACACTTTCGTACAGTCGTAGACTAGTTTACCGTCCACGATATCGATGAGCGATTGCATTTTGTTATGCTTTCCTTTAAGCTCGCGAACAATTTATGTGCATGATATCAACGATAAGGCGACTCGTGCTTGGCAAACTGCTCTTTCATAGTATCACTCTTTTTCAATTTTGTAGTGTCCCCATGGTAGTGTATTAATGCCATCTTTAAGAATAAATCTTTTAGCATCTTCGGGGCTTAATGTTTTTTTTCTCATCTCAATTGTATAGAGTTCATGTTTCTTACTTCTAATAAGATTCATACATTTGTACAACACTTTTTTTTACCAAACAAACACTTTTTGTAGTCACCAAAACTAATCTCATTTCTGACTACAGCATTTTTCACACCCTTTGCTCTTTTCTGTACACCACCCTCCACATTTATTGCATTTATTTTCGATTTCAAAGCAATAAATACTTCCATTATTTTTCCATTACATTCATCTTTCATTTTGCCAATAATCTTTTTGTTAACTAACGGTATACCATATGGGTTATCTTTTCTATAGTCAGAAGTATCAAAATTGTCGACCATTTCTATCATGTCACTGTAGAAGTTTGGTGTTTTTATATAATAGATATAGGAAACAGTATCTTGGTAGAACAGTTCAATATTTTCCTCAAACTTTGGCTTCAATATATTATAGTAAAAATCATACATTAAGACTTTCGATAGATCAAGTATACTCATTCCAACATAAATGGGTTTGTTAAAGCACAGATTTGTTTTATTCATATGAACTGCAACCAAAGAACTAGTAAATATAATCCTACCTTTAAAGTTTGGTTTAGCCACTAGTTTATCCATTTGCTTAGAACTTGTGCACAACCGTATATCCACTCTGTTTCTAATATTATCCATTGTTTTCCAAAAATGGAATTGTTCATTAGTTTGTAGAAATCTTTTTCAAAGTCATTTGTAGACTTTGTTCGTATATTTGTGTTTAGATCAATATAGGACTTGAGCCAATCTGATTGCTCAAACTCCAGAACTCTATGGATCTTTTTCAACTTCATTCCGAGAGATAGATATTGCTTAATATTTACATAGTGTAATACATATTTTTCTTTGCCATTCAGACTAGTCAAGAGTTTGGGATTTTTTGAACCTTCCGGTATTTTATTCTCTGGTGCCAATGGCAGATCTTTGTGGAGATCGTGTAATTCATGTAGGTATTCCAAATCAACTTCCAATATATAGCCTTTGCCAGCATCATCTTGTATTTTTGTTACATCTATATTTGTATTTGCCCACTTAAACCTACCATAGGGCAAATACTGGCTCATAGCCCATCCATATAAGTTATTGCATCCAGATATGTAAGATAAGAGATTTCCTTTGTGCTATCATAAGCCTTCATGTATTTATAATTTGCTTTAGCATATCGCTTACAACATTGTGAAATTCCACCACGAACTCCTTATTCTATCATCAAAATCATGTCGTAATCTGTTAATAATTCTAGTTCTATTTTAGTGTGTTTGAGCATAGCATCCCACGCTAACCCTGAGGCTGTGAAATATCATGCTTGATCTAGCTTATATGTTTTGAGAAACACATCTCTAAAATTTTCCATTATATCAGAAAATATCAACACATCAGATTTGTTATAGAGTTCTGTGTACTCTCTTAGAGATTTTATGTTGAATTTTTCCCACACCTCTCTCGCAAATTCGTAATCTTCATCTGCAATGCCGCATTTATTGAGTTTATTGTAAAATGCATCTTTGGATGGAAGCGAAGTCTCACAAAAGTTTTCAGCACTGTCCATGTAGTCATATGGATGGACACCTTTTCTTGTAACAAAGTCAAGAAGTTCATTGGAAAAATGCTTACATGTTTCTCGGGATTTACTTCTGGAAAGGTTGCTAGAGAGTTTATCAATACTACTAGCCATAAATTTAAATGAGTTAATAAATCTAAGATTTACACTTCCACTTACGCTTCGTAAAAGATATATATTTTTCTTCGTTGTTGGGAATTAGATTAATCTTATTTTCATCGATGCCAAGATCTCTTATGAATAAATGTGTGTCATAGCCAGATAGATTGTGTATAAACACTGTGACAAAACATGGCTTTCTATACGATAAAATACAATCTCTGTGTGCAGCTCCCCTAAATTTCCCCGTAAGATGATCATGATCTCTCACAGAATCACTATTCAAAGGCTTTTCACATATATGGCAATGGGTAGCTGTATCATAAACAATTTGTTCTTTCTGAGTTAGTGGAAGCATTGGTTTTTCAATTGTGAATATATCACCAATAGACTTTGCTTCTTTCATTAGCATTTTAACGAACACAGTAGATGCATCAGGCCCTTCATAAGTTACTGGTGGTTTATAGTATCCATGTTCGTATTTTACATAGTAACAGAAGCTAATAGGCTCGTGTTTTTTGTATGGTTTTGTGTAACATTCGTCGGGATTTGGTTGGAAAGTTTCGATTTTAGTCAACAAATATTCAAAATCAACATATATCACAAACGGAACTCTCAAAGAAAAATTTGGTTTTGAAATCTTTATATGTTATTTTTTCCTTTAGATGATAGTTCAACTCTAACACCATCATGATCTCGACAGTCTTGTTCGTGATCTTTTAGCTTATTTACAGAGTAGAAATGTTGCAAACATCTATCACATATAAATATTTTGTGGCCATTATTTGTTACTTGTGATGTGGCAAGTCCCGAAAGACTTTTTATCCAGCAGTAGTTGTCGTTCTTTTCGTCTTTGATATAGAGTAGGTTAATGTGCTTATCCATCTTATTTTTTGTTGTTTTTAATGGGGAGATTATATATTCCTTACCACCATCTTTTTCATCGTATGCGTATACATTAATAGAAATTCCACTTATTTTCTCAAAGGTTGGTATGATATCCAATTTCATTGGAAATTCCAAACCCTTAAGTGCGTCATCAAACTCATGTTCGTAAGCAATGTATTTATTCACTCTTTGGGGGTCTCTTTGTACTTGATGCAATGCAGATAGAACAGACCACAAAAAACATTTTTTGATAATTATTCTTAACATTAATTATCGCCTGCTTAGCTTTGATTTTTTCTGAGAGATTAACATTAGAACTGCCCTTGAATTGTACATATTTATTTATTCGCACTTCTAGTTTAAATATTCTGTTGAGTACCCACTGAGATCCCTTTGCTTCGAATGTCTCCATTCCAGCTATGATTTTCGATGTAGTGTTGGTATAATATTCTTCAAGATTAGTCGATTTCAGTATAATTTCGTTCTTTGTTTTAAAGGAACTTTCTAGATATTCCATATTCTCACCAATTCCCCTTTTGTACTCAGTGAAGAATTTCATGTTCACTTTGAATGATTTTGAATGTTTACTAATAAGTCCCATGACAGTTTCTTTTACATCGTTTTAGGAAATGCTTTGGGTCTTTGTATGCATTCACATTCTTTACAGCATAAGTCTTGATCCTACTTTGAAATGCTGTTTCGATTTCTTCTACACTGAATATGGGTGTGTACTTATGAATTTTACTTCCCAAGTGACTTCTTATGAGAGACGGTTTGTAATAGTGGCTACATGTTTCACATTTCACGTGTTTCTCTCGTGGGAACTTCTGTTTTGATATTAAATGTGGTGATATTTTAAAAATTTCTCATGCAATTGTTGGTTCATGTGATTTATTATGTATTGGTGTAAGACCTTTGTGCAATCTACTTTTAAGATGGCTTCTTATGAGAGACGGTTTGTAAAAGTGTTTACAAGTTTCACACTTAACATACTTCTCTTGAGATTTCTTCTTCTTTCTTTCTGCAAAGTTGCCTTTCTTAAACTTATATTCTTTCCAAACATTACCAGTTGCGTTAACCTTTTTCATTGCCATGGTCGTCATCATATTAGATGTCGGTTGATTTTTATTTGCGCACATTTATTATATACAATATTCTATTTTTTACGCATTCAAATTTCTTGAGCCGCTCTTTTTTTGCAACTGCTTCCAAACACAACTGTTTATAGCTGCTCTTTGCAACTGCTCCCAAACACAACTTTTGTAGTCACTCTTTACAAAGAGTACATGGATAACGAGGTATTTATGGGTATATCGAACATGCAACTGCGCCGGTACATACACTACATTGTCAACAAAAGAATGTTAGATATGGGCTACAATGAGCTGTACCCCGTCCACGAAAACCTGTTGCCAGATTTCGAGGTCATGATCAACGCGCCCATACACACCAACTTTTTCGAGAATCAAAGCACCGACTATGCAAAAGTTGATAACGGCGATTGGATGTCGGTGTGGAACTAATTCCAAAATGGTTAACGTGTATATGATGTTGATGCTTTTGGCGACCGCCTATTCCATACACATCGCCAATGATGGCAACCTCGCAAATTATCTTCACAATGTTGCTCTTGTGCGTAACGTATTGTTCAGCCCACCAGTTTTGCAATCGTTCAGTTTGGACGAATTAAACATCTGGCCCCAGACGTACGAATATTTTTCGCTGTCGCACGGCGCGATAACACGATGTTCGTACAGTACGTTTTGTTGCTACGAGCACGAAGTTTGGGGAGATAAAGAGAAGACGCAGTCAAACCTACATTATTCTTATTCTTCAACGAAAAAAAATGTCATATGTTCATATGAGATACAAACTCTGCTAAGATATAAACGGTTTACTTGAAGGAAGTTGTAACAGTCACATAAATAATTTTAATAATCACTGTATGTGGCAGCTTTCAATCTGCCAAAGACTACATTATTCAGATTAGTTTTTTCGTATGTTAATTTTTGTAAAGTTAGAAATTGACCTCGTTGTGGCATTCTGTCATGTTTCTAGAAAACATAACAGGTGAAAAATTATTTATTTGTGTGGCCGTTAACCAACACTAAGATGTACAATTAAACACTACGCCACCAACAATATTGTCGCGGCTTTCATATCGTTTGCCGTAAAGAAAGCTCTGTTTACTGCTGCACTCTGCACGACACAACAGAACTACAAGGACTGTGATCGTGATGTCTACGAACAGCGTTGCCAGCTCTGGTTGCCAGCTCGCTTTCTGACATTGTCAGATACATTGTAACGTCCCCCCGCCCTTTTTTTTTAATCAAACGGATATCAACTATTAAAATTAAAATTATTAATAAGCCTTTCATTTCGATAAAATCATAATTTCTGTAAACTATGAAGCATGTTATTAAGCTATATTAAGTAAGTTTTGTTCTAATAATTCAGGGAAAAGAGGGAAAAGTCGGGGAATTTCATATGACAGGGAAATGTCAGGGAATTTCCCCCTACGTCAGGGAAAATTGAGATAATTGCTACACTGCAAAATTTGTTAGTAGTGTGAATACAGGATAATATAATTATAAGCATATACATTTTAAAATTTCCAATTTGAAGTTTGTGAATTAGTAATAATACAACTTTGCCAAGTGTCGCAGTGCCTATACGTACGAAATAAAGTATTTGCGTGTTTGTAATGGGCACTCCAATGAAGTCAAGCGTGTATCGCGAGAAATGTTGATGAGCCAAATAAAATATTGGCACTGCTCGATTGGAGTGTTGAAGTATAATTTAATTCAACTTCACTAATAGCATTTTTCTTCTCTGTCAGTGGTAGAAAAATATGGTATTTGTAGTTTTCGGTTCTGAAAACAGGTAAGGGATACTGGTAAGATTCTGTCTGGAAAACAAGTAATTGTTAAGTATATTACTCTTCAAAGTAAATATAGATGCCGTGATTTAAGAAGAGAATGTAAATTATCGCTGGATTTATAGTTAACACAAATAAGAAGCTTCTGATATAAATCATGGCCATATTTTCCTCAACATGGTTGCAATTAATTTTTAAATAATTTCTTAAAAGCTGTGATGGTAGGCAGGACTTGTCGCCTCGTTGAAAGAAATTTCATTAGAGGTGGAACCAGAAACATATGCAACAGTAGTCGTATTATACGTTATTGTGCAATCAAACTGCATTACGAAGGTCAATCAAGCATCAACTACTTATTTAATCAGTCAAATGTTTCTAATGACAGGGTTTTGTAACCTAAAATATTTACAGGGCCATCGTCTTGGAAATAAGTGACTGAGACACTTATAACACTTAAATTTACATAGCCTACCATTGCACTACTTGTGTGCTGCATTTGGTAAATGTCGGTTTATTAGTCTCTGAGATATGACGTAAAACCACCATATTTTTCATGTGATGATCTTTACAAATGGAGGGCAAAAATGTTGTGTTAGCACATTCGATGATTGTATACCACCAGTATACAAAGTATTGCTAAAATCGATTACATAAATTCGTAGATATAGCACACTAACCTAAAATTAATTTATAGACCCCCTTTTTTTGAACATGTCTGTCACACTGAAAACATTATTATAGTTAAATGCCCTACCACAATACCAGTTCTTCGCCAAATTTTGGTACGAATGTGTTGATTGTTTTCCGGGATATGACAAAAACTTAATTTGTGTAATGGGGCTAACTTACAAAATGGCAGAGATATGGAGCTCTGTATAAACCAATTTGATGGTTGTAATTGATACTGCCAGCATACAAAGTTAAGTTATAAATTGGTTCGTTTATAAAAGATACTAAGCTGAAATATTCATAGAGCCGCCATTTTGAAATAGGTGCCTGACATACTTAAAACATAGCAGTTTGCACCACCTGCTGCAGTGCAAACTGATTGACCAATTTGGTTGGGATTGATCAATTGTTTCCCGACATATTACATAATAAATTATTTAATAATGTGACGCTATCTTACAAAATTACGGTCAAAATATTCTCAGTGTAGACACAGTTGATAGTTGTAATATCTACTTGATTACATAATTTCGACGATATAACATTCCATGTTAAGCTAACTAGATGGCCGCCATATTAAAAATATACTTCTGAGAAACCTGTAACATATAATTTAACATCATATGTGTCAGTACTACTTGTTTATCAAATTTTGTATGAATCTGTTTATTTTTTTTATCAAGATATGGCATAAAAACATTATTTTTTCTTCATGTGGTACTAACTTACAAACTGACTACGAATATGGCTATGTGTTGGCACACTGATGCTTGTAGTAGACATTTTCAGCATACAAAATTGGTTGAAATTGGTTTAATGATACAGTTGATGTATATGATAATAATAATATTTCTCATATGTAAAGTGAGTTTGTTTGTTTATAAGTAACGGCTGATCTCGGAAATTACAGGGCCGATTCTTATAATTCTTTCACTGTTAACAAGCTACAGTCTTCCAGATGGGCATAGGCTATGTTTAATTCCAAAAAATATCCCTGCAAAGTTTCAAAATTTGTAAAAAAAAGTCGGAGAAAAATGAGCAACTTGACTGCTTTCTAAGCATGCTCTATCAAAACTACAAGGCCTATTCTTATAATTCTTTCACAGTTAGAAAGCTACATTTTGTTCATAAAGTGTAAATTTCCTTTTGTTTTTACATTTTCCTGTATTGTGCAACATTTCTTTTTGTGTTCCCTTTAAAATCATGAAAAAAGGTTTTCGCTCTATCTTATTTTTGTGTTACAGGATAATCTGGACAGACAAATGGACAAAGCCCCTGAGGACGTAGTTCACACCTTCAGTGATGGTGAAGAAGAGGTTTGTTCTAGAAGGAAGAGTCGGACAAGGAAGAGAGGAGAAAGTCAAGCTAAGATTAACACAAAACGAAGAAATAGAGGCAAGAGTTATAAACAATATAGAGGAAAAGGAAAAGAGGTAGATGGTGAAAAAATGGGACCAGATTGTAACTCTCCAAGGAAGTGTTTTGACAAAATAGGGCAAGATGAACGCAATTCACTGTTTTCTTCCTTCTGGGCACTTGACAGTTTTGATGGGCAGAACAGCTATCTCCATGGTTTAATGAAAAAAACAAAACATTAAACGCCGGTATACAAAGGGTGACAGTCATTGTTCTGTCAGTTATCTACCACTTACGTAGTAATGGATCATTACGTCCTGTTTGTAAAAAGGCATTTGAAATGTTTTTCGTTTACAGAACCATGTTGGTCGTATAAACAATTTGGTAAAGAAATCGAAACTGGCATCTACTTCACCCCGTGACAAACGTGGCCATCATTAATCACACCCTCATAAATATGGTGATGCTCAATTACAACATGTTCATAATCATATAAACATGTTTCCACGATACGAAAGTCATTATAGCAGGAAGAAGAATGCAAACAAGCAGTTTATGTTAATGGAGTACTCAGTGGCGAGTCTGTATGAGCACTATGTTACACACTATTGTATGATTAACAAATGTGATCCTGTCTCTGAAGACAAATACCGGCGTATCATCACAGGAAATTATAACATAAGTTTCAATCCTCCAAAATCGGACACATGCCCTACATGCGATGACCTTAAAAACAAAATATAAGCGACGAAAGATGATGCAGAAAAGTGTCAACAGTACAAAGTTGAAAAAGAGCTTCATTTACGCAAGGCAGAGAAAGGCCAAACGAACATACAAACACAAACTTTGCAAACAAAGAATGATTCTAAATATCACGTAATAACGTTTGACCTGCAGCAGGCACTACAGACACCAAAGATCTCTACTGGACCAGTATTTTGCAAGAGGAAGATACGGACATACAACCTCGGTGTACATGACTGTGGAAATGGTGTTGGGCATTTCTATATGTGAATGAAACTGTGGCGAAAAGAGGATCAGAGGAAATAGTAAGTTGCCAGAAAAAGTATTTTGATAACAACGATATTCATGGAGAAACTTTGGTGGCCATATTGGATAACTGTTGTCAAAATAAAAATTGGAATATGATATTTTCTTTTTTTTTGGTTATGTGTGATAAGTAGTGGGAGATTCAAGCGAATTGAGCATCATTTTTCTGTACCATGACACACAATGCTTCCTAGTGACAGAGATTTTGCTGTTGTAGAGAGGTATGTCAGGCTGCATGTCCAATATGTGTACTCTCTTGATGAGTGGATTCGTGTGTTACAACTTTCAGCAAAATCTTATCCATTCAAAGAAGTGCAAATGCAGCAAAGTGATTTCATTAGTACAGCTGAACTGAACCAGTTCTTGCAAAGAAAAACCGTAAACGAAAATAAGGAATCTATTCAGCTTCATAGTGGTGCTTCAATGGTGTTTCAAGAATCCGAACCCTACACAGTTACTTTTGTGAAACATACAGTTGGGAAGATTCACTGTGCTCAAAAGTGAACATAAGAAAACGTGGTATTAGAGAGTATAATATTCTAAACGTACAGTTCTCAGGGAAGTATAATGCAGCTCTGTGCATACCTCCACTAAAGAACAAGGATGTAAGGTCTTGTTTAAAGTGGATTCCACCAGCACATACTGTATTTTATGAAAATTTATAATGTGACATTAAGGTTGTGAACAATGACAGTGAGTCGTTCATTGATGACAGTGACGACTAGATCAGAGGCTTTTGTGTTTTATGTGTTTTTTTTCCACAGTGTTTTCACAGCAAGTTGTAAAGCCCTTGGCAATTTCACGTAAATAGTGATAAACCAAACATTATAATTACTTTCCTTTAGTAATCTGTAAAGCTAATAAGATTTTCTCGTTTAAAGTTGATTCCACCAGCATATGCTGCATATTACGAAAATTTAAAAAGAAATACAAAAGCTATGAAAAAAAAACATTGAGTATGACAAGTGTGATGACTAGTTCATGGGTATCGTTTTTTGAAAATATTTTTTTCCGGTTTTATGTGGATAGTGATAATGACATGATTACTTATATCAAAGTGATTTTTCATTTTTTTGTGGTATATTATTGTCAAAAAGTTTTTTTTTTTTTTTTTCCTCTTGAAATCTTAGGCAACTTCATGTACACAGTGATAAGCCACATATTATGTTTACATTCCTTGACTATTTTGTAAATTTGAAAAAATTTTACTTGTTTACAAAATATCTAAATAGTTCATTTTGTAGGGCATAAAATGATGAACATTTTAAGCCACATTATATATATGTATATATAAATCATGTGATTGTCATGATTTGGCAAATATTCATTTCACGTTTATTCAAAACTACAGTAATGATGGTTATTATTATTTACCCCCGAGGTCATAAATTAATTATAATGCATACACCCCTCTACGAGGGTAAGGCGTGTGGGGCGCGACATAACGAACCAAACCTCACTTTTTTTTTCAAATGGCACTTAGGCTACTCTTACACGAGTATTTTGAAACGCCTATACCCCTACAACTGCATGAGGTTGTACGGAGTGGCGGTAGGTTAGGTATACGGATTAGATATCCTTAGGGACGACACACTTGCAGTCTGCATCCACGCCTCCGATACACTCTCGCGGGTTTAAACAACTGCACCCATCCCTATGTCATCCTAAAAGTGGTATAACACATTCATGCTCACTCTACTTTTACTTAAATTTTGTCTATAAATTAAAATATTTTACTTTCAACTTACATGAATAAAAACCGTGAGGAGACAGGTGTGTTGGCAATGACTAGTAAGAAACAGATCTTATGGAAAATATTATTATACTGACTGCGTACGAATATGGCGGACTGTCCTTTTCGTGTAATTTTCTATATTCGGTTTAGCTTTTTTTTGCATAATATTTAGTTGGTTAAGCTTTGTTTGCATAATGTTTGAGGAATATGCTGTAAATAGAACTTCAGCAGGGATTTCGAAAAGTTGGAAGTAACACCATGAAAGAATTATAGAAGCTCTTTCCGATTATATGCGTTGCTTGTATTCCCGGTGAACTTTTCGACGCGTATGGGCTGCCCTTATAGATTTTTAATTGAGTTATTAATTCTTTTTTTTATTTTTTTCCCAACAAATATTTTACATATTTCATGTTAGTGGTTTAAATCGACGTATCTCGAAGAAGATTTTTCGTTTGGCAGCGCCGACATCAGTCCGCTGGAAAATCGGAGTAGCGAGATGTAGGTGCTGCCCAAAATTACCACCATCGCAGCGGGCCCCCAATTGTACCTCGCGCATGCGTGGCGCCTGCTCAAGTTCATGCTGGCATCGGTATCGTATACAGGATCGAACGAGGCCACATTAATTTCAATCGCGTTATCAGACACGAATTTACAGTCTCGGACAGGCGCATGGAAAGCAAATATTTCTTTGCAGTCTTGAGAGGGGATGAGGGGGGCAAAGCATTGTCTAGCCATCTCCCGAATAAAGGGGTGGGGCGTCCGGGTATCCTCTCCCGAAAAAATTGGGATTTAAAGGACCGAAAATTTCTTTTGAGAATTTCTAACTCTATACTGCTGAGAGCTAGTTTAGGCCAGAGAAGCTAAAACACAGCCAATATATGGCTGGTTAGGTGTAATTACATACACAGCATTAATATGGTAATATATTTCTTGTTTTATACCAGATAATAGTAAGTTAACTCCCTTGTCCAGTATTTTGTTGTTTTGCAATGTATTACTATAATTGTATTTTTCAAAATATCCCTACTAATTGAATTTACAATTCATTAATATTTTCAACACAGATATATAACTTCAAAACATTCTAAGTCTTTCCTTCACAGCTACATAGCTTCTGGAAATTGCATTTTAATGCAGGTGTAAATGAGAAAATCATTACATGACACAGGCTTAAACTACTATACCTAAATAATTATGCAGAGTGGCATTCGCATAACACAACATACATTTTTCGGGGCAGTCACAAACAATGCTTGTTTTGATGAGTAGCAATACGACTTAAATTTTTCCAATAAACTCTCTTTCTCTCGTCTTTATGGCAGGCGAATTCTTTCATAATCGACTTGATGTCTATTGATGCAGTTCTGTCGTTATGGATATGCAGCTAAATCAAATGAGTGAGACATCTTTGGGTCATTGAAGAATGCAAGTATATCTTCAAACGACGAAGTGCACTGAAGGAAAGCTCTGAGGATGCGGATGAAGCAGGTACTGTTATTATGAGTATCATGAGTCGTGTAGCTTGGTCGAGCAAAGTATGTGTTGTGTCACTCTCATAACCTAACTTTTCAGCAAATACAGCACATGTGTCTAGGAAATTTCCAGGAAGATTCTTCAGAAGCTGCAACTGTGTAAGGAGACTATCAAAAGTGAAGTCTTCTGCAAAGACACCGAGTCTATGGCTTAATTCAACTTGTGTAAGTATCTTTCCCTGAAGTGAGTCCATGATAAATGAGCCTTTCGAGTTCACATAGTTGTTCCAACCCACTCTGCTCAAATCTTGCGACAGTTTGTTCTTAAGGAGATCTAAGATTTTGTAGTATTCTAGTATAAGACTGTATTTCGCCTGCATTCTGGATAATGACTGTGTCCTGGATGCATTGACGTAGGTTGTGGCAACTTTTTCTGTCTGGGCTCCACCGGAACATCCAACTCAAGCTTTTCGGCATTTTCATTTGTCTGCTCTTAGGTTCTGTTGAAATCTGTTTCTGTTCTCAACTCTTCAAATTTTTTTAATCATCACTAACAGAGCAGAATATTTTGTAACCGAAGCAATGATATTGGGATTTTGAAGAGCCCGAGTCAGTTCTTCGCAAGTACTGAACACCTCGATACTTACATTCAGAAACAACACTGTTTAAAATGTTCTCAACCTGCCAATCCAACCACAGATAGCAGACTTCCTTCCATCAGAAATCGTTCAATTTTCATCATTGACAGCTTTCAAAGTTCTTTGAACTCTCTTGTATTATTTTTGAACTTTTTAAGTGAATTTATCCTGACACTCCAACATCTACAACACAATGCAAGAAGTTGAGTTAGTTTTACAGTGACCACATCTTCGTCTCCAGCTCCACTTTTGCAAGGAGGCAGAGCAGTATCTTCATAGATTGTTCTCCTTTTTGATGAATCCAGAATGACATTGGATGCATCTTTGACTGTGCAGAGTACATCGCAAATTCCACTTCTCAGACGAGTTACTTCTTGCAAGGCTAAGTCAATTGCATGGTTCGAGCAGTGTACATAAGACACCCACTCAACACTCTCTAAAAGCTTTTGAACTCCTTTTTCTCTTCCAGACATATTACCAGCTCCATCGAAGCAATGTCTCTGAGATCAGATATTGGAATATTCATTAGGGTTGTATAATCCTACAAATACTTATTTCGCTACTAAAGGTTGTGGCTGAACAAACCGAACACATACTGAGAACTGCTCTTGGTCAGCACCACCAGTAGTGTCATTTGCAATCACAGAGAACCATGGAGCAATTTTAATGCATGCTATAATTTCTCGCACAAACTTGTGAACTATAATTTCTATTATTTCGTTCTGTATCTAAGGACTTAGGTAGTTGTCTCGTTTTTGAAGCCACGGCTCCAGTTCGTCAATTTCTGATCTCACTAAATAATGTATAGAGGTAGTCATAGCAAATAAGCATATTTGAGCTTTTCTTCTGACATTTGAGAACTAATCGGAACAGAATTTTCTTTACATATTATCAGCTGAAAACATTTATTGTGGAATCAACTCTTTTGATGACCTCAAATGTTGCTGTAGCATCATTCAAGGAACGAAAGCCTACAGAAATGAAAGCTATTTCTGTATCACTATAGCACAACCTGTTTTAATTTCCGATCATGTTGCATGCCATAATGCACATGACACACAAAAACACTATCGTTTACACTATCATAGTGAAGTCATTCATAAGTGCTAATTCACTGATGCCACTCTCTCCTACGGCTAGCTCCTTCGGTTCTGGCAGGAAAGAGAACTGATGAAGGAAATATCAATAATATTACTGATCCTGGCCTGCCAGGTATTACTATTTCTTAGATCAACTATATCTTTATCCTTCAGAGGGTTTTTAGCAAGAGTAGAAGAACCTAAAATAAGAAAAAGTTTATAGTGTTGGTAGCATAATTACAGAACTGATAATGTAATTCACAATTAAAAGGATCGAAGGGCCAAGTATGACCTATGTCTCCTTATAAGCATAGTTGGCTGTAATTTCCGAACAGTTCGATATACAACTACAAAAACAACATTGGCATCACCCCACAATAACAAAAAGGACCGAAGGGTCAAGTATGACCTGTGTCTACTTATAAGCATAGTTTACTGTAATTTCCGAACCACTCAAGATATAGCTGTCAAATTCATAACACAGGCATACCCAAGAAAGGTTGCAGGGCCAAGTATACCCTATGTCTACTTATAAACATAGTTGGCTGTAATTTATGAATCGGGTAAGATATTCTCCTCAAATGCATAACACATGCATCACCCATGATGACAAGAAAGGTCGCAGGGCCAAGTATACCCGATATCAAGTTATAACCATAGTTACCTGTATTTTCCTAAACATTTGAGAGACAACTATCAAATTCATAACATAGGCTTACCCACGACGACAAGAAGGATCGCAGGGTGAAGTATACAGTATGTTTACTTATAAGCATAGTTGGCCCTATTTTTATTTTAGGAACTGTTTAAGATATAGTTGCCAAATTCATAACACAAGCATCAGCCACGATACCAAGAAGGGTCGCGGGGTCAAGTTTAGTCTATGTATACTTATAGCCATAGTTTGCTGTAATTTCCGAACCATTTAAGATATAGTTGCCAAATGCAGAATGCATGCTTCATCCCACACTACGAAAAGGGTGGATGGCTCAAGTATAACCTAAGATCACACATAAGCCTGGTTGGTTGTAATTTTCGAAATGTTTGAGATACAACTCCAAAAGTCATATGTTTATGTACTTGACAGACATTGCACTATTAAGATAAAAATATAGTGTATACTACCATGGGCCTATGCTCTCACAATACAGTAAACTTTCATCAGCAATGGCCCTGGAGAGTTTCTGCAAGCAATACAGTAACAATGTAATCATTATGGCAAAACATTTTAGTCAAAGTGGTAATATACATCGACATGAAAGTAGGCATTGCATGTTCAGCCCAGCTTTCAATACATTCCACTGATAACTGTGATGCAGAGTCATAACAAGAGGTGCATAGATAATGTTTGCAATTCTTCAGGAAGCAAGTGCAGAAAGACATTTTCTAACAGATCCAATACCAAATGCCATGAAGATACCCCTTCGAGATCCACCTAAACCAATGACATCCTCGACATACATTGTTTGGTTAGGAGAAGGAAATACTAGCATGGGTCTATAAACTCACTAGACATGTCATCACCAGCTGGCCAGGTTTTTCTCCTTCTGTACCCACCAATGACGTCCTCGACAGACATTCCATGGTTAGGAGAAGAAATAAGGTAAATACCAGTAACTTTGTAAGCACTCATCAGACTTGATAATGCGAACTGGCGAGGGTTTCCCTCCTTGACTCGCCTAAACCCATGATGTCATCGACAGACTGTGCGCAGGGAGGAGAAATTGGCATGGGCCTATGCACCCACCAGACATCTCATCGCAAACCAGTCAGGTTTTCCTTCTAGATTCACATATGCTAATGATGCCAATGGTGAAGATGCTCACACAATTACCTCACTGCTGGCTGTGGGGATTTGAGGCCTTATGCACAGGGATTACTCATATTCTGCCTGAGATCCTTTTACCTAATATCCTGGATAAGGGCATCTAGTTGGGAGATGAGTCTCATGCTCTTCACCTGCACGACACAGAGCTGAGCATGCTCATGCACACTATGCTAGACACAGTGCACATGAAAAGTGTGTCTTAAGCTCACTCATCAGCATAGTTGGCTGTAAGATCTGAACTGTTCGACCGGCAGTGCAGGCACCATGCAAGTCTCAGCAAGACCAGCCGAATCACTCGTGTACTTTTCCATTATGAGAGGAATTCAAGTACGTGCCAACCAGCACAAGCATTAGGTACTGTATGCTGTGTGCTAAACATTGCTAGACAAGACCAGGCTGCCCTGGTCAGTACAGCAAACACCTTCTTTCAAAATTATTTAAACAAACCGATCATACAGAGAGATGGCACCTCTATGCACCGAGACAAACAGCAAAAATAATTATGAGCATTGACCAACCAATGCATAGTGCGGGAGCATCGAGTGCTGCACGTTATATTAGGTGAAATAAGTACCATTTTTGAAGTGCGGGAATGATAAGGTCAACACTGGTACACACCTATGCAAAGGAAAAATAGTTATAAGTGCTAAATAACTAGCACAATCCCACAAGTGCAGGGTGATGTGTGTTAAACAATGCTAGACAAGACCAGGCTGCCCTGATCAGTACACCAGAAAGACCTCCTTATGAACAAAAATGATCACATGCAGAGTGCAGCCATCATTCACATCACTAGCGGCAGAACACATCCGACCCGCTCGTCATCATGCAACAGGCAGTCATACTCTGTCTCCAACCTGCATTTGTGTACCGGCCCTTCAATGCTGGTAAGTACAGGCAGTAACACTGTCTCTAGCCTATGCTTGTGTACCGAATCTTAATTGTGTGTACTTACAGAGTCTACATGGCCAACCTGCTAGTAGAAGCCTATTGCAGATATTGGCACAACTCAATAGTTTAACTAAAATTCATGCAAATTTATCACATCAAACATTTTTTCAATTTGTTTCTGAAAACATGATTAGTCACTTCAATTTCACCCCCAAAACAAGATAACTTGACCCAAATCTGCATTCTCAATAAAGCACACATTTTTTCAAAAACATTCTTTGTTCACTCTTTGATCAGTGGTCCATTTTCAGGGTGTTTGAGGCTAAATGTAGGTCAAAAAACAAATATTTACATACATTTTTTAAAAATATCACAAGAAAAGTATGAAAATTCTTGCAATTTCATTAAAGATATGATTAAGCTTGAAAATTAGTCTTTAAAGAACAATACACAAAGAGTGAACACACGTTGAAAACTGATTTTGATTGTGATTTGCACTTTGAAAAATTTGACAGGGAATTAGAATTTTTTTAAATTTAGCATGAAATTGGTTGAATTCTAGTTAAATTATTGAGTTACACAAAGATCTGCTATAGTCATCTACTGAATTTATAAAATATGTATATATATTTGTGTACACATTTGAAAAACACAAAAAGTTTACAAGCAAACTAATTCTGTGGCAGATACCTTATGTTTTTGGAGTTTACAGATATCTCTATCATGCCAGGGACTCAATTTTTTTAACTTTTCCGGCCATATTTTAGTACCAATATATGCCAATTGGAGAAACCCATCACCTCATCCACCGAATCTCGAGTTACAAACCAAGCACCCAACCAATGAGCCATAGTAGCTGGGCGAGCAAAGAGCTGATAAAAATTCTGCATGTGGTGAGCTACAATGTTATTAATGGGAGGGTTCGATGCTTGGTGAAGAAATATAATTTTATTAACTCTTGCTGCTGAATTCTCAACTGTGTTCTCTGCGAGGAGTATACTTTCTGCATCTTTTTTTAGTTGCACTCGTCGAGAGCAGCATGGCCCAGATATCAGAACAGTATATATCATATTTCCTGTTGTAGACAGAGCTCACTGCGAGCTCGACGAGCAAAACTTACACAACTGAGGCCAGAATATGCCGCAGTTCGGTTGCGAAGGAGAGTGTAGATATGCATTTTTTTCTCACTAAGAGAGTGCACTGAAGTTTAGTTGTGGATGTGAATGTAGATAATCTTTTTTCTATCTCTACAAAAATGTGCTGCAGTTCAGTAAGTGAAGATTATAAGCTAATTTGTAAAACTTATTGCTAGTCACAGCTGCGCAACTACACAAATATTGAATTCACAAGAGAGAGAGAGAGTGTGTTAATATATAATTTTTTTTGATTATGATATTTCCCACTGTCCATTTTTTACTCAAATCTAATGTCTAAAAAAAAACATAATTTTCTTCCCAGCACTTGGCATATAACTCTTTAAATTTCTCAACTCATGTCTCCAACAAAAATAATATATATCACAAGTATATATACATATATATATATATATAAACACAAACTTGTGATATATATCACAAGTCTGTTTCATCTTGTTGAAATATACACAGAAAATTTGTGTTATCTCATACTAATTGCTTGGGGACTATGGAATATGTCTGCACAAGATAAAAAGAACATCAATATTTGTATGTCGACCTCTAGTAAAATATTCGCAGACTACATCTTACTCATCCAATATTACATCATAAAAAATTACAAGAGAATTACTTTCACATTGATCTAGTGAAACTATTTCACCACTGCTAATTTTAAAATAAGCAATTTGTCATTAAATTTTTTGCATATCACTTCAAAATCGTCATGTAATTAAATATATTTTGGTTGATTGAAACTCTTAGAGCAAACAGAGTTTATTAAATTTTAGCCATCCTGTCTTAGCAATAAAATTAATATCTAAGTTCATCTTCTCGTCGTTGCTTGGTCCTACAATCAAGTCTCTAATATTATCGGGCAAAAGTTCGCCATTTTTTTATTCTTGGAAGTTTCCTCAGAAATTAAAAATTCCAACCACTCAGACTACTTTTTTAATTTAATTAAAATATTTTTTTGAAATAAATTAATAATAATACAGTTTTCAAGTTAACAAACAGTAGTTCTATTCTATATCACTATGATATAATTCGTAAAGATAAATCGATAGCATTAATTAGCTTTCATGCAACATTATTAACTCCAAATGTGGAGAATAAAACTATTACTATAATTGAAAAAATGAGTCCTGTTATTGAAAATAATACAGTTATTACAACCCCTAGAGGCCAATATGATGTTGAATAATTGAAAGAAGCTATAAATTCGATTGCGCTATTTCCAACAAACAAAATTGAAACAACAGACAATGTGAAAGATAGAATAACAATGAAAATTAAGTTTGATATTAAACTTGATGATCAGTTATCTGATATTCTTGGCTTTGAAAAAAAATTAACTATTGAAAAAGACAAAGTTGTTGTGGGCACTAAATTCCCTTGTTCCATTTTATATAAAACAATCAATGTTCATTGGAATTTGGCATATGGCATGTTAAAAAAATATGACGAGTATAAACACTTGTAGACTAATATAATTGCTAGTTTTCCACCAAGAACTATGTTTGGTTTTAGAGACTATGTTACTTATGAGCCCCCATATCCAATTTTTTTTTAAAAGAATAAACAATGAGCAATTTAATAACATCATTTTAGAAATTAGAGACAAAAATGAAAAATAAATTGATTTTGATGGTTCTGTTATCGACATTGTTTTGTACATTAAAAAAGTTTAAAATACATCAATTTTCTTTCAGAAAAAGGTTGTATGCAAAACCATGCCACCTCTCATTAATAAAATATATAACTTTTCTTTCATAAATAGCTATGATAAATAATTTTTGTATAGCACCAAGTGTCAGTGAATCATGGACATCAAATTCCCCATATGATTTTTAATGTTATTCTTACTTATCACACATCTCATTAATAAAATTATGATGATTTAACTAGCAGTGAAACACCATTATTAGAAGAATAAAAAATTAATTATAAATTTTATATCCATATGGCAGCGTATCTATTTTATTTTATAGTATAACTCTCTTGTTATCACAAGGACTCAGAGGTATTTTATTTACTTCTACTATATATATTTGTTGTTACTTGCTTCTGATTAAATTCATCATCCTATATTGAATTTTATAATCAGAGACACATTTCTTATAGTCATCAAAATTAAATCAATTTTTGAATACATATTCTTTCACTCCTGTTACTCTTATATTTTGTGTGTCCTCAACACAGTATGCATACATATTTGCATGTAAAGCAATGAATTCTTTAATTGCATTGCCGTTACACTCATCTTTTATTGTGCCTAATTTTTTTATTTATTTGTCACATGTTATAAATATTGTCTTTTGGATAATCACTCATGTCAAATTTATCCAACGTCGACTTCATGTCTTCATAAAAATCTTCTGTTTTTAATGTTATAAAAGTACGAATTGGTATCTTGAAAACACAATTCAATATCATCACCATATTTTGGCTTCATAATTTTGTAGTGAAAATCATACATAAATTCTTTCGAAATATCCAAAACGCCCATGCCCACATATATTGACTTATTAAATTTTATATTAGTTTTATTCATGTGAATAGCTGCAAGATTCTCATTAAATATAGAACTTTTCTGAAAATTTGGCTTCGTCCCTAATTTCTCGCAAATTTTTTCACTTGATCAAGCCTTATATCTACTCTGCTTCTTTTATTCTCTATTGATTTACCAAAGTCAGAATTATTCATCAGTTTATAAAAGTACTTTTCAAAATCATTTTTTGCATTAATCCTCATCACTGTGTTGAAATCCATGTACTTTTTCAACTAATCAGATTGATTAAATGTCAATATTCTGTGCATTTTTGTAAGCTTCAGTCAATTATTTAGGCACTGTTTCAAATTACGATATGGCAGTATATATTTTTCTTTTTTTATGAAAAAGTTGTGAATAGTTTAGATTCATTTCTTCCTGGAACCAACTTATTTTCTGGACAAAAGTTAAGATTTTTGTGTTAATTATGTATTTCTTGTGGATATTCTAAATCAACTTCTAATATATAACCGAACTCAGATTTCTTTATCAAATTTAATATTTTTGCACTTCAGTACTCTAAGTCATTTAATACATAGTGCACCCACTCGAAACCTTCATATGGTAAATTCTGAGGCATTGCCCAACCATATAAATTATTTGCATCGAAATATGCTAAATAGTTTGATTCTTGATTTGGATTGAAATCTTCCAAATACTTATTTGCTTTGACATATCGCCCACAACACAGAAATACCGCCCCGAATTGATTTTTCAACCGTTAAAATAATATCATAATCATGTAATAAATCTAATGATTGTTTAGTAGTTATTAACATTGCATCCCACGATAAGCCTAGTGCTGTAAAATACCATGCAGGGTCTAGACCATAAGAATTTATTCATGTGTTTCTAAAATTTTCGCATACTTCTACTAACAATAGTAACTCACTTTTTAAATATAAATCATAGTATTCACCAAGATTTTTTATATTAAATTGGTTCCATATATTTTTTTGTCATGTTTGTATTCATCATCAGCTATACTATTTTCGTTTAATTTATTGCAAAATTCACTCATTGGAGGAAGTTGAGTTTCGTTAAATTTTTTTAAATTATCCATATAATCATAAGGGTAAATACCTTTTTAATAACCAGAATTATTCTATGATCTGGAAAATGTTTTTGTTTGTTCTTTATTTAAATTGGACTTATCTAAACCACTAGCCATAAATTCGAATGTGTCTATAAACCATATATTTAATTTTTCTGTCCCCCCCCCCCCCAAAAAAAGTTATTAACTTTACTTCATTATTCTCTAGCAAATATATCTTTTTTTTGTCATAATAGCCAAACTCTTTAATGAGCATCATAACCAGCTAAGCTATGAAAAAAATTTGGTACAAAATTTGATAATTTTAATTGTAAATTACAATTGTTAAATGTTGGCTTAGTAAATTTTCCACTTATGTTATCATGATGACGCACTTTTTATTGTCCTTAGAATATTCTCACTCGCATATAGTGCATCTTAATAAATTTTCCACTTATGTTATCATGATGATGCACTTTTTATTGTCCTTAGAATATTCTCACTCGCATATAGTGCATTTTTTATTTCTTATATAGTTTTTCCTTCTTTTGTTAGTGGGCGCATTGGCTCAATATGCGAATATATTTCACTAATCTCATCTACTTCTCTTTTTATTGACTCTATAAAAACGTTATGCTCATCTGGACCTCAATATAAAACTGGTGGTTTATAACCGCCATAAGCAGATGTAATATAATAGCAAAAACCAGATGCTTCGAGTAGCTGATATTTCATTGTATATGATTTGTCAGTCAATTTTGAATGAATGTTGTTTATTTACTCATTTGTAAGTTTATATTTTTCTTTGAGTATTTCTTTGTAAAGACGATTATCGATATCGTTCTCGGTTAAAATAGGTTATTATTTGATTTAGTTCAATTTTTTTATTTCCTTTGGATTTGGTTTGGTGGTTGGTATTTTCTTCAAAGTTGATTAGAAATCGGTATGTTGCGAAAGAAACTTTCGAAGTTTGTTTTATATTTTTAAATTTTATTTGTTCGCCTTTTGAAAGCAAGATTACCTGCACTGGTTCATTTTTTGAACAATCTTCTGTGTGTTTATTTAATTACTCTTGAGAATAAAAAAATTGAAGACACTAATCGCAAATATAAATTTTATTTTGTGTTTACTTTTTTATGCTGAAAGCAACATCGATAAATCTTTTATCCAACAATAATGTGAGTTTTTACCATTTTTTAATGAAGTAAATTTATGTGTTGGTCTTTCTTATTTTTTTGTAAGCATTAGTGGATAAATATTGAATTTATCATCAATAGAGTAAACATTTATAGATACATCAATTTGGTTTTCAATGTTTGGAATATCGTCATTCTTTATAGGATATTCAAATTTTTCTAATGCTTTGTCAATGTTAAGACCCACATTTTTATATTTAGACATTCACTGTGGGTCTTTTTTCAGCAGGAAACAGTGCAGATTTTATTGCCCAAACAAAATATTTTTCATCAATGTTCTTCACATTAATGCATGCCTTTTTATTCTTAAACACCTCTGGTATTTCAATATAAGACGAGACAGTTAATGGATTATACTTATTTATAGCTAGTTTCAACCCAATTATACTATGCAAAGCCCAATCTGAGGTGCAACTATTTCATTTGTTATTTGTTTGTAAATTTTTTTTAATGTCTCCCTCATTCAATATTGTAAATGTGTGTTATTGAATGTCGTCAAATATTCGAATGTCGCCAGTTTTTCGGCTTCGAAAATTAGCAGCAAATATAAAGTTGGGCTTTACAGCTCTAAGTTTATTAGTTGATCGTGTAATATGTTTAATAACTGTTGCTTTACTAATGCTAAAAAAATTCTCGGAAACACTATATTAAAATTGATTTCAATTTTATATGTTGATAACCGGCATTTGAAAGCCTTCTCAACTTCGTACGTGTTATTATTTTTCTATTTTATTGTTCACATATACACTATTGGAAAAGGGTAAATTTTCTTTCAAAACCTTTTTAGCTTTTATATATATATATTATTTAGCCATTTGGAAAATGTAAATTTGCAAAGTTTATTTTTCTTTGTTCATTTTTAATTATTGCCATAAGAACTGTAATTAAATAAGCCTTTCTTAAATTGTATATATTAATATTTTAAAGCTTTAAGTTTTAGATATTAATTTCAGCACTGTTAGATCATTTAGATTCACAATAGGTATTTTTAGAATTATATTCTCTTTTTGAATAATAATTGCAATAAGATCATCTTAATGTAATTTATATAATTTTTTCATTTTTATTCCTCCACCTATATTTCTCATCTCACACAGTTCTTTTCTCTCCACTCACCCACTGGGTTGCTCGTCTCCATATTTATATACAGTGAGTTTTATTGTAATAAAAATTAACTATGTATGGAATGCTCGAGTTTCATTTAGAATATCCATTCTGTAAATGTGTGTGTTACTATATTTATGATTTTTTTTAGAGAATGGCTATATACAAATTTTCCGCATTCGCATTGCATTTTCTCTTTTTTTTTAACTAATAATGTCGTTTAGAATATTCTGTATAACATTTTTTTCCAAATGTTAAAATTCTTATCTATTGTGTTTTTATGAGATGCGAAATCGTCGATAGATTTAATCTCTATGCATACTATGCAGGTTTACTTGAATAATCATATTGTAAAATTTCATAAGTATCGTGCAGTTTCGAATTTTCGTGCTTTTCGAAATTTACCTTGCAAACAGATTTTCCACATTCGCAACGTACTGCCTTTTTCAAAACTCATAATAACTTCTAGAATATTCATTGTAACATTTTTACAGGTGTTAATGTGCTTATCTATTGTGTGTTTATGTGATGGGAAACATTCCATGTTAAAAATTTCACCACATTTTTTACATTACTTGCTTATACCATGTTCTCCATTTTCATTTATGAAAATACAAATTTTATTTTAAAAAAAAATCAACATTTTAATATAAACCATATTAATTGATAAAAATTGTAAATATTTTGTATCGTTTCAAGTGTCCAATTTTGAAGAAAAAAAACATTGACACAAACAATAATGTTATATTCGAAGCACTACTAATTTTTTAAAAACTTCTTCTATTTGCTCTAGATATTCGCCCATTTCTCGAAGTTCATATTTGTCGTGTTATCTAAGAGTGATAATTGTAAACTTTGTAAATTTGAATGAAATTTGTGAACTAAACTTTTAAGATCTTTAGATGCTTCATCTAATTTATAAGACGGTGGACTTGCGCCATCGCCACCTTTTAAAATATTGGACAAACTGCAAGGAAAAATAGGCGAAGAGATGTTTATTTATAAAGAAACAAATTTCTTAAAAAGAAAATCACATTTTTTACAGCATTAATTAATTTTTTTTAAGAGAATTTTAGAACATGGACAAATTTTCGATTTTTAATTTCTTTTAAACCTTTATACATCATAGAAACCGTCTTCTCATTAATTAGTTCCAATGAATTTTTATCGAGTTTCTTGACATTGCATTCTGGTAATGAAATTTTTAATTTTCTATCTAGAATACAATACTTTTTTTTTTTTTTTATTTACCAAAATTTGATTTGTAAATTTCAAAATCTGTTGCCGTAAACCATTTAATCTTTTCTATACCTTTCAGTTTGGTTAATTCAAGTGAATAGTTCATCTTTTTGAGGAGAGAATACATTTTTTTTGTTTTGTGTTATTTAGGAAGAAATAAATTTATTAAGAAGAAACAATTTGGTGCTGAAATTTTACTAATATGACAAACAAAAATTAGGTAATGCGACAATTATATATTATTCCAGGTGGTAAATATTTACTGCCTGAAAATCCAGAGAGTATAGATTTACTCTCTGGATATTTTCACGCAAAAAAACTTTACAAATTTATATAATATTCAGGAGTAAAAAAATTAAATTATAAATAAAATGACATATTGCCAATGGCCTAGAAAATTTAACTCCTTAAGAGCTATAAAATTATAGAAAAAATACTGATGAAGATGATAATATTTTATTAGAAAATGTAAAGGGCGTCAGCCAGACGCTCTTATGAGGCAATGAAAAATCTGCTATATTTTATAAAATTATATCTATATTTTATAAAATTATTTTCTTAAGTTTCTAATTTTTTTCTAAAAAATAAAATATATAAAAACACTTATTTCAAATCTCCTATTTCACTTGCGCACAGTTTCGTAAGTAAAAATGTAGTTAATTCTGGATATAAATAACAAACTTATTTACAATGGTAGAAGTGTTTTTATGATTATTGATGAGAAACATAATCCTTGGTTTAATGGAATTGATGTAACTAGACTTTTGGAATACACAAAACCACGAAATGCGATATAATATTATGTTGATAATGATGATAAGAAGAGCTTTACTGAACTTAGAACCATCCCTAAAATAGGGACGGTTTCAAACATGAAACCAAATGCTATATTTATCAACTAATCGGGTCTGTATAAGTTAATATTTAGATCAAATATGTCTGTAGCTGAAATATTTACTAAATGGGCGATTAAAGAAATTTTATTATCAATTCGAAAACATGGCGAATATAAAATTTAAAGATATAATCAAAATTATATAAAAGTAAAATAGAGCACATTAAAAAATGAACGACATTAAAGTTAATCATTTAATAAATATAAATAAAATTAAAGACGATCACATTGAAAATTTAAAAGAAATAAATGAAACTAAAGATAAAACTAATGTAAATCTAACAGAATCAGTTGATAGAGCTGTAGATGTAATAAATCGCAGAAATGAAGAAATTAGATATATGGCACTTCACATTGTACCACAAACACAAAACAAAAATTTAAATCGAACTTTTATTCTTCTAGAATCGTTCGATGATGATTGTGAATGTGATTATTATGTGATTATAACTCAAAGAAGAAATCTTCGGAAACAATTGCAAAGAATCGAAGATATACATCCAAATTGTGAAATATTATTGAGATTTTAATATATTCCAAATTCTATAAATTTATACCAAAGAATGAATGAAACAATGAATGGCAACATTGAGTGTTTTCGCAACTATTTTAACACTGATAGAAATAACTATACTCAACAATAATTAATTAATGATATAAATAATCTTTGTCAAATTGAGTAAGAATTTATCAATCAATGTGGTGTCCATGAAAGACCTAGCGATGCTGTTAAGTCATATCGGCGACAAATATTTAAAAAAATATGAACAGTTAAATTGCAGTGATTCACCGCTATTGAAATATGTACATCCAAACACAATATTTGTTAATGAACCTGGTCTATATTTTATAAAATTATATTCTCCGATTTATCGTTTTCTTCATAAAAAAGATTGTTTATAATGAAACATATTTCCCTACATATAAAATGGCTGAATCACCAAACAAACAACTAGAGAACCTACAACTATAAGATGGCAATAAAATTACTACATTATTTGATTTGAATAATTTAACTTTTAACAGTAAAAAGTTAAGATTGTGTTATACGATAAAAATTAACCTTGGTTTAAAGCACAAGATGTTGGCGAAATTTTAGAATATACTAACACAGGTAAAGCAATTAGAGATCATGCTAGAGAAAAACACAAAAAATATTTATGGAAATATGGGGGTGAGCGAATCGCTCGTACCTTAAAATAAGCAACCTAACACAATATTAATTAATGAACCTGTATTATATTCGATAATTTTAAAATCAAAATTAAACAAGCCAAACAATTCCAAGATTGGGTATTTGAAGGAGTTCTTCCATCAATTAGAAAATATGGCTCTTTTAAAATACGAAAAACCATTGAGTTAAAAGACCAGTAGATAAAAATGATAGAACATAAATCTGAACAACTCGTGTTAGAAAATAAAAAACTTGAGTATTTTAACATGAATATAAAAATTTTGTAGACAGAGTTAAACAGAAAGCAAAAAATGGTTAGTTATACTTTGCAACATCTAGGCGATATGCCTCGATTAACAATTTTAAAGTTGGTAAAACAGATAATATAATCACCAGATATACAAATTTCAATTCTTCACACAATGGACCAGATAAATTTTACATTTGTTTCCTTAAGAAATTTTATGATGTAAAAAAAACATAAATGTTAATTCACGGATTACTCGAAGATTTTCGTGATAAAAAGAACAAGGAAATATTTGTTTTGCACTACACTTATTTGCTTGAAATTGTAGAATCAGTAATTGAAGACATGAATAAACAGTTTCATTACATCAGTAATTGAACCCATATTATTTAGCATAGATGTATACTTTGAAATCAATTATTCCAGTGCCAGCATCTTTAAATAATGATAATGAAATATCATCTTAATTTACAAACCAAATTATTAACAGTATTATATGAATTCATTGCTGAAAACAAATTTAAAATATCGTGAAAAAATTATTAGAAAGATTAGAATGAGGCAACACAGTTAATGCAAGATCTCGGAGTGAAGCAAAAGAATTATTAAAATGGAAAGATTGTAAACCCCAATTAATTATAACAATACACAAATTTCAACTACATATAACAAATTTTATGTTTTATTCATTATGGAATATCAGTCGCGGGGAAGTCGGCGCCTGAATAATTCTAAAATTTACACAACATTTGTTGTATTAATCCAAGAGTTGTGAAAACTAGTAAAACCCAACCACTTTACTTAAATTTTATTGCCTTTAGTTTTTAAAAATTTTTCTACCAAATATTCATCAGGATAGTTTGTTTTCATAATTTCGTATTCTTAAATTTACGCTTTATTTCTTCTCCTTTTGTATCTTTTAATTTGTAAGTTGGTATATCAAAATTTAAAACTTTACAAATAGTAAACAATTCTGTTGACCAATTTGCAGTAGAACCTTTTTCCAAACAATTACTACTTCCGTAAATGATTTTTCTTAATTTAACCAGATACCAGCTTAAACTATGTTTAACATATACTATGTTTAACATAACTATGTTTAATATATTTTCCTTCTACAGATAAATTTGACTTTTTTAAAAGTATCTACTATTCGGATATGCGTTCGTTGGTAAGTGCTTTTAACTAATTTCCTCTACATTTTCCTTTCTTTTTTTCGTTTGCAAGGATATGTAGCAGTGACAGCCTTGTCGCTCCCACTGCTTCTCGACTTTGTGCAGTATTTTTTTTTTAGTCTAATATGATTTATGTTGCTCGATGCTCGCACAATTAGTGTGGTTTGGTAGCGGAATTTCTGTGCCTCTGTATTGTAGCATAGCTAGGTCGGAGGGTGTACGTGGGAAAATCGTTTTCTAATCTGCACTATTAACCAAGGCTGCCACTTCAGTTTTTCCAGGCATATGGTCTTGTCTAGCAACGACTGATGTGATGTACAGTGCTCGTCTCTTGTGCAATACGTGTTGGTTGGTAGGTGTTTATACATTTTTTTTTTTACATTTTTAAAAATATATCTAATCAATATGCAGCAGCATCGTCGTCTCTTGCATGACCTCCGGTTTAAATGTATGAATTTACAAGTCATGTAATAAGTGTCTTCAAATTATTACCACTGTTAAAATAATGTATTGTACTTTATAATTTTTGTGAGGTTGGTTCTTGAGATAGTAATCTCATTTTCTTCAGTTGTTGGACATTCCAGCTTTTTACTGAAGTTTACAACACAATAGCAACACTGATATCAGTAATATTATGGACTGTAGAACCAGCAGGTATTTTATTTTCAATAGTTGAGGTTCCATGCGACATCGTCTTCGCAGCGCCCTTGCGATTACGTTGGGCATTTGTTATTGTGTGACTTAATTTGTTCATGTAAGGGATGTTTTTATATATTGCATGAGGTTACGCCTACCTGCGTGTTAGGCTGATGCTGTTTATTGCGACCTTTAGCACTCACAGTCAAATTGTACTGCTGCAGATACTTAATGATACCGGAACCATCAAGCTGCAGTTCCACATTGGCAGTTGGAATGAAACCACATGTATCTCAAAGAGCCAAGGGAGTTTACAGAATACGACCTGCTGGAATACAAGACTTTGGTCGAACTCATGCATGCACTTTACCAAGATAGCAATCGAGATACTGGTGCTTATAAGGATGAAGATCATGAATAAATCGACATTATAACAGATCTCTATTGACAACGGCAAGAACTTCGACTAGGAGTTTCGAGACGATCCGAACAAACTGGTGGATAGACTACGAGAACTGGTCGCTTCACTAATAGTTGCAAATTACTCGCACACCGAGATTATATCCATAATCGAAGAATTGCATGCGGCCACCACGTGCAACTAACACTGTTGCAATGTCATGATTTGTGGGATGAACGACCTGTTTCAAGCTGACTTCGTCGAGAGGATACCATATGCTCGTGTGAACAAGCGCTACATGTTGACAGTCATCGATACCCATAGCAAATTCGCCTGGGCCAGGTCGGTCAATTCGAAGAATGCACGTGACGTTACAAACGCCATGGCAGATGCATTGAGCGAAGGACGCTACCCGACCAATATGAAAACCGACCAGGGCAAGGAAATCTACATTGTTAAGTTCCAGGCCCTGGTGAAGAAACATAACATAACTCATTATTCCACTTAGAGTAATCTCAAAACTTCTGTGGTCGAGATGTTCAACAGCACTCTGAAGGGAAAGATGTGGAAGCATTTCGCAGCGAATGGAAACAAGTGGCTTGAGCTACTGCCAAAACCTGTTCGCGAGTATTAACCTACAGTGCACTCGACCACTTGCATGAAGACCGAAGATATCAAGAACGACTATCTGAGAGTGGTTCAGAGTCTGGTTGAGGGATCAGAACAGTGGTGGAGGCGCCAGCCTTTCCACCATTTAGCAGCCAGCATAGGATTAATAAGTTTTCTGTTAATTTTTCTCACTGTACAGTTTAGTCATTGTTATATTTCGCTCATTGTATTGTAGCATGAAATGTATACGATAGCACAGTTTTTTCTTAGAATCAAGCATAGGGTAAGCACAATGTAAGCGCAAGGCATTTAAATCGACAGGGTACTTACATCTGCAGTTGTGCCAGCGTAGCCTGTAGTCAACAGTTCGCGATGTGATTAGCTTACACCTCGGTGCGCGAGCAAGGAGCGCATGCCTGCACTGTGTTTTACTGTAGTTGTAGAATATTATAATTGCTGTAGTTGGGTTAAATGCATGTATTTCAGTACCGCTCTTCGGTGCTTTGTGTAGAGCTTAGTCTTCTATTTAATTTTAGTAGTGTAGTTAATGCTGTAGAGGAGCACATTGTATTGCTGTAGTGTTGCCTATAGTTTTAAGTGACGAAGTGTGGGTACACATAGTATTTTACACAGTGCAAACTGACACCACTCAAAATTACATGAACTCTAGGCGTATGACCACACCATCTTTTGTTAAGAAACTAGTCAGGACACTTTTATTAGACACCTCCGAAGTGCAGAGTATATAAAAGAAAGAGAAAGGGCTTCGAAGGCGATCGCACACGTTAAGTACATAGCCAGGACCTCTCTAGCAGAACAGAACGTGGTGCTAGAAAACTCATTTAACACTAGCCCAGAACCAAACCCGACACATGAAATTCAGGAACTTGCTCTTAACAAATCCCCTTCACACCTTTACAAGGAAGTCCGCACAACATCGCATACAAGATACTTACCTCACACCACGAAGTTTACAGGAGTTACAGTCTACACAAGCATTCAGCTATTACATACCATCTAACACATACACAAACACAGAACACTTCGGCAGCATGGCTTACCCAAACCCCATGAAAATGATCGTTAACCAGCCGGAAAAGTTGCCGACGTTTTCAGGCGGCAGTGACGAGGGTGTGACAGTTTTTAGATGATTTTCAGGCGGCCAGCAATTCTAATGTGTGGACAGACGTAGAACGATGCCAACGAATTAAATTTCATTTAAATGACACTGGGAAACATGCAATTGAGAACATTACTCACGCGGCAGGTGGAGAACTCGCGTGGCCAGATATTGGGGCCAAGCTCAAGGACATTTTTACTCCCACAGAGATGTGGAGACGTACTAACAGTTGCTATACACTAAGCGGCAGCAACTTGGCGAATCTCGCCAAACACACATTGATACAATGATGTTCTATCGCCGCAAGTACGATCCGCACGTGACAGATGTGTAGTTTATTAGCATTTTGTGGAAATAATTGCTACATTCCATGGCGAACAAAATTATAGGGCTTTAGAATGACACTATCCCGCAAATGGTACAGAGGCTTAAATTAGTGGAATTAGGAATTTTCCGGTACAGTTGTCAGTAAGCACACAACATCGTGACTACGGCGCAAAGCGACTTCAGGCGGAGATAGGAAAACTTAAAGAGGAAATCATCAACTTGTCTATCAGAACACACAATCCACCACCACAGGGACGAGACCAGATAGATACACAGCAAGGCAGAGACAGAGGGGTAGAACTCCATTCCGCCAGAAGAATTATCCTAGGAGGCAAAATATCATGAACCAGTATTGCCGTCAGAGCGGCTATAATCAGTATCAGCAGACAACCCCTACGTCACAACCAATAGTGATAGACAAAAATGTTCTCATGGAGATAAGGAACCAAACATTTCGTAGCAAAGATGTTTACGATCCACATATCGAAATCAGGTGCTAGGAGGTTGGCGAAACCCACAAGCGTACAACACCCAGTACAGGGACGCTGAGCCAGTATCGAACCCACGTTCGTTTTCACAGAGAGGCAGAGGAACTTACATGAGGGGGAGTAACGTGGCCCAGTACTCAAAAAACTAGCTTATGAGGGGGTAGTTCGTATTTCCCCTGTGGACAAACAGAAACAATCTAGGGATGTATGCAGGGTAATGTTTAACAAAGTCGTTCCGACACAGTCGTATGCTAAGTTTGCAAGTTACAACACACACAGTAATGGAATTGCTACTATGGGTGTTCAACCGCCGCCCAACACACACCAGGAAGTACCATGCTGCGATTCTGAGTGCAGCGCACCTAGTATACAGGTTAGACTGCAGCATCGGGAGAAACACAGTGCCGTGAACTGGGAAGTCGAGCCACCCACTCAGCAGATTGCAACATCGTGCCGGCCGCCACCTCAGGCGCACGCGTAGATTACTGCACCGCACACAGAAGTGCCAGTCAAGCCGCACGGTGGTCAGTTAATTGGACCGCTTAGTGAAACACATAATACGTGCATCTTGTGCTGTTATGTCGGTCATAAGGCAACAACTGTACGTTGTTACAGAATCAGAAGTTTGAATTCCGCACTGATGTAAGTGTATGATTCAGGAATTTTAAAAATACTTTTGTTATAGGACACACCAAACTGCATGTCAGCGCGAATGTCGGACTGTGTCGCATGAACCAGGAAGTGAAGTTAGGGCGACATAAGGATGACAGTGATGAAACACATTCGCGAAGTGTGCTGAGCCGTACCTCATCTCAGACCCCAGGGCAATGACACAGTCGTCGAGGAGCGAGATTAGACTGTCAGCAGGCTTTTATTCGTAAGATCACTCCTCGAATTAAAGTGAAAACATGCGTAAAGGATTATTATGCACTTATCAATACTGGCTGTTCTAAATCTTGTAATGCCTCAACATTAGAAATAAAACAGAAATTAGAATGTGTCACTGAGCAATTTACAATTATTGGGGCCTACAGATGAAATAGAACCACCCCACTTTAAGACAGATATCAAATTAAGCATTTCTGGCCACACCTATCCCCAGCAATTTTCAGTAATTGGGAACCTAATGATGGACATAATTTTAGGGATAGATTTTATGAAGATATATGATGTTTTATCCTTTCTGAAGCATTACATGTTATTCATTAATAGTAATGACACAGATAAAATTCTCCAAGTGTCCATTTATTTTTCTGTTATTGATCAGGAGGAAGTGGGCAGTATTGAATACTGTATAGTTAAGAATCTATAGAAACAAGTCAGGTAAAAGATAATTTTCCTACAGTTAACTCCAAACTACTGCAAACCAAATTCAATCAATTAAGGCACTTATTACCGAATTTCAAGATAGAATTGCACATTCTATCTTATAGCTGACTGAAGCAAGGGGTTATCAGGAGAAAATAGACTTAACCTTCCAAAACCTATAGCATGTAGGCCATATCGCATCAATGCAAATGCCAGAAAAGAATTATTACAACAAATCAACGACATGCAAATTGGTGGAATTATAGAGCTGTCGGATTCAGCATTTTTGGCACCATATTTGGTTATTCATAAGCGATATGGGGCCTTCGGTTTCTTACTGACTTTCGCAAGCTGAATCAATTCGTCACTATAATTCAGTACTCTCTTCCATGCATGGAAGACATATTAAATAATTCACAAAATTCAAAGTTTATTGTTAGCTTAGACCTGATTTCCGGATTTTATAGTTTGCCAATTATAAAGGAAGATAGACATAAGTTGGCATTTGCAATTGATGGAGTTGGCCTCTTCCAGTACCTCTGTTTACCAATAGGCCTCAGTAGCAGCCCACAACACTTCCAGTAGTTTATCAACATGCTATTAGGTCCTCCGTTGGGATTCAGCCTGAGCTTATAAAGATGATATTTTCATGATTGGTAACTCTTTTGAAGAACACCTTGAAAATATTCGCAAAGTATTTCAAAGGTTATGGGAATTCGACATCAAGGTAAACACTATGAAATGTAATTTTGGGAACAATAAATAAAGATATTGGGGTATTATATCACACCTAACAGTGTTTCCACTGATCCAGATAAAGCTCACATCATCCAACAGATGGCACCACCAAGTAATAAAAAGCAATTATGCACATTTCTAGGAATGATGTCCTATCTCTGGCTTTCCATAACGAACTATGACACAATAGCTTCACCTCTGATTGAATTAACCAAGCAAACCACACAGTATAATTGGTATCATGGACAACAGACATTTTCTAAACTCAAAGAAGCTATACAGGAGGCACCAATACTACATAAGTTTGACGATGACAAGCCCACATTTTGGCATGTTAGGCCACTCAAACGGCTATTGGGGCTGTTCTTATGAAGGAAGACACCTTAACAAATACTCGCCAGGTTATTGCTTATGCGTCCAAAAAACTCTCCATATTGGAAACAAATTCATCCACGACTGAGAGAGAACTTGGTTCAGTCAGATACTTAGCAATTACTTCCGACAGTACCTTTACTGGCGCCGTTTTGTTCTAGAAACAGGCAATTCCAGCCTTCGCTACTTATGCACCATGGCATACCACAACTTGCATATTCAAAAAATGGCAATCGCCTGAGCGGAATACGATTTTAAGGCAAAAATCTTAACAGGTAAACAAAATGTTTTAGCCGATGCCATTCGCTGTATACCGACATACCGTCCAGCATATACACACCCATTAGTGGAAAATAATGTCCCTTATACTGTTAAAAAGGGCATGTTAAGGTGTACCAGTTTATACAGAGCACTCGCAGAGACTTTGTATCAGAACCCCAATAACAAAAGTGTGATCAAAAATATAATTTCCAAATATTTGGTTAATCATTGGACAGAGGTCAAACCATATATAAAGTCGGAAATAAATATCAAAGATAAATCCATAGTTAGTAAGAGTATTTTGAATGAAGAATATATTCCAGCATTTGCCATTGCTAAAATCTTTTCCATAACTTTCCAAGTTAATGTAGATATTATCCTGCAAAACCATTCCAGAAAATCCACACTACTTCTATTGACCTACTATTGCAGTGTCAAATACTTATAGTGCCAGGAACCAAAGGAATTAACTATTTGCCATTTTGTACACATGAACAATAATATATTAAAATAATATATGATAAGTTATAGCATTTATTTCTGTTGGACAACCACCCCTGCCCATTTATGGGAGAATATGAAAATGATCCCCATATTGCAAAACTTAAAATAGCACTCACTGACCTACAGAAGGTGGCCGAACCCCGGTACTTAGAATTAGCTAGGAGATATAGAATAGTGGTCAAGGGGAGATATTTTTGAAGATCAGCATCCCTGTGGGGGAAAAACAGCTTACTCTAGTACCCACATATTATGTCCAGGAGATTATTGCAGCTAAAATTAAGAGTACATATTATTGGGACACGATGTCTAAGTATGTTAAGCACTATGTAAAAAGTTGCCCAGTAGGCCAACAAATTAAGACTTTTAACTCCAAACCAATGGGTTAATTAACGCCCATTATTCCGCCTTCTCTATTGAAAGCTTGGGCGATGGATGCCTAAGGGCCATTACCAGTCACCACAAGGAGTAATAAATATATACTTGTGATGACAGAGTTTTTTACTAGGTATATGGTAACCAAAACGGTGCCTATCATTGATGCAGTAACTTGTGCGTGTTTTATAAAGGAAGTTATTTTACAATACGGCTGTCCACAGCAGTTTTTGACAGACCGAGGCACGTCATTCAATAATGCCCTAGTAGCTGAACTACTAAAGAGTCTTAACATTACCAAGCTTCAAACTACGGCGTACAACACCGAATGCAATGGTCTAGTGGAATCTCCAAACGGAGTCCTAGGAACCCAGCTATCTGCTTTTGCGCACGACGATCCTGCGAATTGGGACCAATATTTACCGTTCATTACTTTAAATTATAATTGTTCTTCCAAGTCAAGTACAAAATGTTCCCCTTTCTATCTCCTTTACGGCATGAAAGCCGTACAACCAAATCAAGTTGTTTGCGAATCACTTTTCAGAAAGAGGCCACCAATGGTGTGCAAATTTAGCCCGAGACAGATAACAAGCTAAAATCAGTCTTATGAATGCGCAAAAAGCTCAAAAAAATCAATTTGACAGACAGCATAGCCCCAACACTCTTAAAATTGGAAACTGGGTGTGGCTGCGCAACCGTGCGAGATGAAAACAGCTCGCACATACGTACAAAGGCCCATTTCGTGTTGGCAGTTTTCTTGGCCCATCGATAATACTAATTCAATTAAATAAGACAGACACACCAAAACTGGATGTCGTCAGTATGCGCAATGTGAAAATTGTGCATTGTCAATGAGTGCTTTTATGTGTTTGACAATAATTCCGTTTCATAGAATTAAAATGTTCCTAATATTTTGCAGTATGTGTCTGTGCTACTTTGAAAGAGTGATTCCACTCGTGTCTCAAGCGAGGACCAGCGCCCAGCGGAACTGTCACGATCGCGATGAGACGTGACCAGGCACGCACTACAGCTGCTGGATCGTATCCCCTCTTCCTCTCCTGGGCGTGGACTTGGCCAGAGAATGGCGGTGGCCGCAGCCACGGTGCGGCCCATGAGAGTTACAACACTCACCCTTCTGCCATGCCTCCAGCTGCTGCCATCAGGCTACACCACCCTCTGCACACTGGCGGGTGTTCTTGGTGTCCTCTTGGCGTCAATTTGGTGTACAGTTTTAGTGTTCCACTGAGTTACAGTATTACTTCTCTATCGCACGTTCATGCTGTCCGGCCAGACCAAACAAACTTACATATACGGATTTATACATTGTACACGGATATACTGGCCAGTAAACGTCACATGAACACAGTTAATAAATTCTCACACCAATACTTATATTTTAGCACTGCCTCTTGGTGCATTTTCAGGGTAGTACCAGTTCCATTGCGATTTCCGAACGAATCATGTGTTATTAAGGTGCCTACACAATTAGATGCTTTCAATGATTATGTCATTCCAATCAACGAATTACCAGACTCGCGCGAGTTTATTACACCAACTTGCCAACCAGTACCGCCTTTTATTTCCTTGACCAAGGCACATCCAATTACATTTCAGGCGGTACTTTGATTGTACTTTTGACTGTGATTATAGTATCGTTTATCAAAATGTTACGTCGCTCATTGTTAATTATTAAGCTTACTAGTGAGAGCTTATGTGAGTTTTCGTTTGTATTAAGCCAGCTCCATCCGGGCCTTAAGGCATATTTGCCACCTTCCACCTGTCTAGGCGAACCTATTTCCATTCGGGTATTTTCTGTTCAGCTGTAACTGTTATCATTGTTTTATATTTTAGTGTCCACAATGCTTATGTCAAGTGTTGGTTCTGTAATTTTCTTAATTTTGTACAGGCATGTGATGTCATGTCCAAGTGTCTTCACAGGCACACATGGGGCACTCTGTATTTCACCTATCTGCAGGAGCGGATATAACATGTGAAGTGGACCACGTCACCCAGCTGACGCCTTTGTAAACTGCAGCGGGTGTGTTGCGAATGCTCGTGCTGTTGTCAGCATTCACCTTGCATGGAGCGTGCAATGGTGCAAACCCGCCTTTGTGCTGACTGCAGTGGCAGGGTTGCCAACATAGGCATGCCTAGTGGCCTTATGTTTTTTATTCGCCTGTAATTTCACTGTGTTACCGCATTTCACATCCTTGTGTATAATTAGTAGTATTCTAAGTAGGCCTAACATTACTGCTAGTTCCACCTAATGTTGTTGGTCTTGGTTTTACTAACTTTTACTACATTGTGAAGTGTCGTCTCACAGGCTCCGATTTCTCTCGCCTCACTTCCTTTTGTCATGACCTTGAACCATACAGGTCATTAGTAATAGTATGATCTCGTTTCTTATTGTTTTCGAGGCACCATTACCATGCAATACATTTATTTGTTTACAACACTAACAATTTCAGTTCCTGTCAATCCATGTTTTTTGCTACAGCTTAGTTGCCCCTTCCTGACTAGTCTGCACTGTTTGAACTCACCTTAACTTGTGTACGTAGGACACTCTTTGTTAAAACCCACTGATCGTGGCGTGTCGATGGGGAAGAGAGATCTTCCATCATACCGCCCTCCCGTTGCTGCCTGCTCTATGGAAGTCTCTACGTCATGCCTCGCTCATCACATTGACACTCTCTACCTCTCACAACAGCTGGCATCGCTGTCCCAATGACCTATCCAGTCGCCTCTACTGCAGCCAGGGTCAACTGCGGCAAGAGAAGGAGGGCCCTATTGTGACCCCCGGGTCTCGAACCTGCAGCACCTCAGTAGGTGTGCTTTACGTCGGCCATGATGTTGAGGTCATGGCTCCGGCTTCGAAGGCGGAAGGCAGGGCATTTTGCAGAGTGACCACGACGTCATATGGGCTCCTATAAAGGGACATACAGTTCCGGGTCAGCTCCCCACTCTGCACGATACTCAGGTGTGATGGACTCCAGGGCAGGGTGTCTGCAAGTCGGTAAGCAGGTGACACCAGGTGACGGAGGATGTCAGCCAGTCAGCTCAGCCAGTCAGTTGGGCGGGCATCTGGATCATCCCACAGCGGAGGAGTTTCGTCCATGGTCAACATACAATTCAGTGGTAGGCGAAAATGCTATAAATACTAAATATTAAAAATTTCAGAAATGTTTTTACTATCGATGAATTACCAAATAGAATGCAAAAAATGAATGTGCTGTGGTTAATTTTGACATTTAATAAAATGCTGGTACTCATTGTGTTTGATATTTTAAAGAAAACAATGATCTTTACTATTTTGAATAATTTGGAGGTAATATTCCTGGTAATTTAATTAATTACTTCAAAAAGAGAAATGTTTATTTCAATGATAATCGAATTCAGAATTTTAATTCAGTTATTAGTGGATAACTATGATTAACTGTTTTATATCTTATTTCGAGAGATGGTCTGGTGTGACCTTTCCAGTCGCCTCTACTGCAGCCAGGGTCAACTGCGGCAAGAGAAGGAGGGCCCTGTTGTGACCCCCGGGTCTCGAACCTGCAGCACCTCAGTAGGTGTGCTTTACGTCGGCCATGATGTTGAGGTCATGGCTCCGGCTTCGAAGACGGAAGGCAGGACATTTTGCAGAGTGACCACGACGTCATATGGGCTCCTATAAATGGACATACAGTTCCGGGTCAGCTCCCCACTCTGCACGATACTAAGGTGTGATGGAATCCAGGGCAGGGTGTCTGCAAGTCGGTAAGCAGGAGACACCACGTGATTTCATGATATAATTTATTTGTTATTAAATGACAGATATATTTGGAAAGTCATTAATCAAATTTTTAAATAAAAACTTTGACACTACTGCGTATGCTTTAAAAACAGATGTAGATTTAAAATGCAAAACTATTGCTTCTGATTAAAAAAGAGATGCAGTTATAAATACTTTCTGATTTTAAAAAAAATATGCAAATTCAAAATACAAAATCATTGTCTCTGATTATGCATTGAAAAAATATGTAGATTCAAAATACAATGATATTGTTTCTGATTTAAAAACATGGGTAGAATTAAAATACTATATAATTGTTTCTGCTTTACAAGATAAAATTAGTGGAGTTTTTTTACAATAGATAATGTTTCTCTTCAAAATCGTAGAATTAATAATATGGCTGATCCTATAAATGGATAAGACACAGTCAATAAAATATATTTTAATAAAGAAATAGTTCATAAACCACAATTAAAACCAATCATTTTTAATAATTGTGATATAGTCCAGTCACTGGCCAAAAGTGCCATAGGAATTTCGAGGTGGACGAGTTTTCTCACTGGTTTCTGTTAGGGCATTCTTAAAAGAAGTGAAGAATCTTTGGGAAGACTTTTGTAAAGTGGTACACATTTTTTATATTGTGCAATATTGAATTTTGCTGATTTTATTTGCACAATGGAACAGTTTTTGTATATTTATATATTTTGTAGGAATATTTGTATGTATATCATATAATATTTAGAGTCCTGAGAAGCATCCGTATGTAATTGTACAATTTGTACCTTACTAACAGTAAATTTAATGAAAATGCTTTTTTTTTTTAAATTAAATTATAATTTTCAATGATATCATTGTGAATTTAAGTTGAACTATCTTTTGTTGAAAATAAATAATGCATTTCAAATATTGAAAGCGTTTTATAAAGTGATAAATTTAAATTAAACAAATATTAAATTTGCGCATAAAATTATAGTAATTCATAACTCATAAGTTATTCAAACCAAATTAGCAAATGCTTGAATATAAAAACCCTTTGTTAATTCATGAGTACAATGAGATTATATAATGCTACTCGTGAAATAATACGAATGTCTGTGACATTAAAAATATCACGAAAAGAAAAGTTCAAGGTCTTAACTAGTCGTAATAGAATTTTTTGCACATTACTTGACAATTTAATAATGATACACAAGCTATTCGATGTCCACGGCTTTGGCATCATTGTGTGCTACATATTTTGCAGCCACATATAGACACTATATGTTCAGGAAGTTCATTAATGTATGGATCTGGCTTCAGATATGAATCTTCGTCTTTTATTATCCATCCATAATGAGTAGACACTAATGAAGAATCCATGCTTAACACTGAAGCACTTATAAAAGTCACATAAAATGATTTCTGTAAGTGTCCTTGTAATGCAGATGATGTTCATGGCAATGCCAACAAATTAGGTGTCATTATTTTGGCCCGTAGCTCAACGAAAGTGTTGCATTTAGTTCCTGATTTAAGCACATGGACCAAGTAATCTTCGGCAAGTATAAATGATTGGTTATCTGGGGGTATATGACACCCAAAAAGTTGCAAGTAATTCTCAGGCTAAACTTTTAGTGAGGCTGCTTTGCTACCTACCTTACTTGTCACATCTGATCCAGTGAGAAAAATAAACACAACGATGACATTACACAGCGGACATATTTTTCTTGAGAGTGTGTGAACAGTGATAAAATTTGCAGCAGATGTTCTCAACCACACCTTGTAAAGTCCATTTTCTTGCACGACAGTAAAGAAGTGAATCAGCAACACTAGAACATCTGTATCATTTGAAAAACTGCATGTTTGATTCTATGTTTTGCTGCGTGATGAATGTGTGGAATAAGGCATAAATCTGCTTCTTCAATATGTTTATTTAAATTTTTCTCCACAGTGCACATGCCTATGACATTACATGACATTACTGACAATGCTGGAGAAGGTCCACTTTCATGGTGTCGACCAGTCAAGATAGTTTCATGTCGTTGGGTAGCTGATTGCACTTTTAGAAAGTTTCTCAGGGAATCCTGGAACAATATTATATTTTAACTGAAGCCCAGAGTCGATCCATTTGCACAGCCAGCTTTGTGTCAGGAGTTATTGATGTTAGAGGCAGAGGTTCGGTTGTAGATCATCTATTTCTCTCAGAATTTCTTATGGATGAAGGACTATAACTATCAAATATGTAGTCAACACTATTAAAAGTGCTAACACTGTTGACGGAAACGAACAGTGTACTAAACAATTCACTAAATATGACAAACCCTTTGGTTGGAATTCTTTGTATTTTATTTTTTACATCAACAGCAATACACTTTGAAATGTCATGGTTTTTTTTTTTTTTGGAAGTTGAAATGTGTGAGTTCAAGCTGTTTTGTTAATTCACGTGAAAGCTCAGATTTGACAGGTTTGACAGTTGCATCATGATGATCCAGTAGCGATGATTGTGAAGAAACATCATAGCATAGTTTTTATTTAACAAAAATTCCTCTTTCCTTAGCTATGTCAATAATCGTTTGAGCTTGCACCAGTTCTTTCACTGCACTTGTAGATCGACTAAGGGACGAAATAGCTTGGCATTTGGTAGATAGTAAGACACTTTTGAATGTGGGTAGCTTCTGTTTATGAATTGTGGCTGATAAAAGTTTTTTTTTTTTTTTTTTTCACTGAAATTTAACATGGGATACTTCTCCATTGCTATAAAAATCTAAAATCTTTTTGGCCTCGGAAGTTGGAACACATTCATGAGTCAATAGGTTATGAAGCCTGACCTCGCCTCCATTTAAAAATGGGTTCTCCCATGCCATCACATAAGTCAGCATTTCTTTAATATTTGTTTCCATTTCATTACTGAGTGAGCCACTTAACTCATGGTGAATTTTAAGCTCGTAATCAACTTGAGAAATGTTCAGTAAATCCTGGAACACATTTCGAATGGCAAAGATTTCATGATATATGTGTTCCCAATCTACTACATAGTCTTTTCGCTTAGTTCGACCTATTATCCCACCACGTAACTTCTTTGACTTGTTAATTGTTTGCTCAAGATCCAAGTCAACCCCTTCTCCATTAAACTTTCCCAGTGTTCTATGAACTACGAAGTGGCCAGTCATGAACTTTTGATGAATTTCTAGGTGGCATCTCTCTAGGACCCTCATTTTTTCAAGGTACAGTGATGTCCATCTCAGGTAGTTCACTCTGTTAAACACACATAAAACTGGTAGAAGTTTTCCCGCAGTATGCAGATGTAGATTACAGTCTCCCTTCATGTCAGCTCGAATGATACACTTAAGAAGATAAACTAGGAAAACAAATCCATTAAGGTATTTGCACTGCTCAGAGTGTGCACTCATTTTTTGGGTGAATCATCAAAATCTCTTATAATGTCTTCTGGTTTTCTTGAGAAGTTTTCAAACTGTGACTGAACATACACTTTCTGCCTACCTAGCATGGCACTAACAAAGTTATCAATTTGGTCAGGTACTTCCGACATACTTCCAGCCTCAAACAAAAATGCTTTCCACTTAAGCCCTTCTATTACTTCAGCCAACATAAACAATCCTTTAACAGATCGCACATAATTGTTTCCTCTATAGACACTTTCCATCACTTTTGGACCAAACAGAGTTCTCGATAAGAACTTTTCTAATTCACTTCCTTCTACATACTTTCCAATGCCTGGTATAACTATCTTTGTCAAATAAAAAGATCCCATAAGAAGCACGATGTTGGGAAAATCGCTACAAGATATTTGTATTTCAGCAGCGATGTGCTACACCCCTTCATTGCATGTAACTGGGATGGCTGATTGCTGCAGATGAATTAGCAGACTTTGTAAGTTCTTCATGGCTGAGTACACACTATCATACACAGTAACTGGGTATGGCAGTACTGGAAGAAAGTCAATGTGTTGAAGAGGTACATTAACTTTCGAGACAATGGCATGTGTAAACACCCAAGTCAATGATTCCTGATTATTTAGGCCCCTTACAGCCTGCACCATACTAATTTTTTCTCCTCTTCTTTGATTTCAGTGCATGATGTGTTTTAAAGATCTTCAGCAATCACCAGTCCTGGAGAGACAACTACAGCTGTTGACTGCTTCTGAAAATGTCTGAGCTATTGGCATGGTAGTAAACCTGATCTTAAGGGATTTCCTTCATTAGTTTGTGGAAAATATTTGTTTCATTGGCTCTGACCGCAGTATTTATTGGAAAAAAAAAACATTACATTGTCATGAGTTCCTTGCATTCCAGAAAGTGTGGCTTCCTCGTGATCGAAGTTATCCATAGCTGCAATTGTAAAACTACTTTCTGAGAAGTTACTTGGCAGAGCCACACTTTCTGATCATGCCTGGCCAGTGTATCATGCTAGGTTTCTCCTTGCTTCCATGAGTTCATTATAGCCAATGGAAACTCCAATTTTTATTCATGCTTGCAATCACTTGTCTGCTCCTACATTTCTCATGGATAGAGTGAGTGGTCATCAAATGCAGTGGAGTCTTCTTTCTTCCTTTAAAAACATTGTAGAAAATAATCTGGAAAAGTGTTTTAAGCCTCAAGGACATAAGAGATTGTGACTTGTTAGAAAGTAATTCATCATTACTGTCACCTTCTATTCCAAAGTATGGGTTATCATTTAGGATATTGTCTGCTTCATTCTGATTTGTTACAAAGGATTCAATGGTTAACTTGTCTATAAGAAACACGTGGAATGAGAAATCATTGACTGGTTGTGGCATTCATGTTGTTTCCCAGGAATTTCTAAGCTGTTGTGTATCACAAAATACATCTTGGACTTTAAAGTCAACTTCCAGAAGTGCCTTCCTTATCTGCTGACCAGCTTCATTTAACACATCAACAGATCGCAGTTTGCTTGCTATTTCATCTGCTGCTAGTTTTAAGGAGTAAACCAGTACTTGAAGATTCCGCTGACTTGCTTTGGTAGAAGTTATTTTGTCTCCAAACCATTTTAACAAATACAGTTTTACTTCTTTATTTGCGATTAGAGGTTCTCCTTACTCTCTGTTAACAAAATCGTAGATTTCACTAAGTTGTAGACCATGGTTATTGTCCAATAAACTTTGAATGAGAGGTTTCGTATTCTCATTGGCTTTTGCCTTAGCTGATAGTTCCCTTTTCATTTTCACCTTTCAAGCTTTGTTTCTTATACTTTTGTAGGTGTGTTTCAAGACACAACTTATGATAATATAAGTCAGCCCCAAACACAGCTGACTCACTTTCTACATTACAGGCCCTCGTGTAAATATCATCTTTGAAATAAAGGGCTGCTTTAAGAAAAGTCAATGCTCTGGTTGTTTCACCGATGCAGTGTTTCTCTTTTAAGCAATCGTGTGTCTTGAAACCACAAACTATGCAAACCATCTCACTGGGATCAACTCTTGAAGAAGCCGGAGTTCTAGAAGATACATTGGCTCTTAGCCTTTTTGGTAGTATAAGATCTTGCAGTGAATCTTGAGTTTCGTCCTCTTGCAATGTATCATTAACAGCATGATTTTTCAGGATTTCTAGAGTTTTCTTTAATGCGTATGACTTATAGCAGTCATTAGTACAATGGTACATATATTCTACACCTGGACCAAGTGAATTAATTCGTTGTAGAACTATGTCACGATGGATTTTTGCTGCTGAATATACTTTCTGTCTTCCCTCAGTTGATGTAGTTATTCTTGTACCTGGTTTATTTGGTTTCTGGAAAATTATACACTTTGTAACATCTGTGTCATTAAAAGTGCATGCATTATTGTATAACTCTGCTCCATAAATATATGCCATGTGTATAGCACCTCAGCTGTTATACATTAATCTGAAACACACATAAACATGTCACCATTGTTACAAATCAACATCAAAAAATATTATAAACTGAAAATGTATGCCATAAACAATAATTTGCCATCCAAGCCACCAAATATGTGTATATATAAAATGGATATAACCATATAACTACATCAGATAAGTTATAAAGTATGCCAATTCTGCAGAAAATTTCATTAGTATTCCAAATATCATATAATTTGTAACATATCACTCAACAAAAAAATTTTTTAATATTTTTCCCTTGCTTCACACAACTCATATCAACTAATTTCAATATGGCACAATATAAAAAATTTATACCACATCACAAAAGTATGCCCATTATTTCTTACTTCCTTTAAGCATGCCCTAACATAATCCAGTGAGAAAAATCGTCCACCTCGAAATTTCTATGGGACTTGTGGTCAGGGACTATATTGATACACTTGTAAATCAAAAACTGAAAAAAAGCAAAAAAGTTTTTGATAAAGAATTAGTTTTTAAATTAAAAATTTAAACTCGAAAGTTGAAAAATGAGAGGAAGCAAAATCTCAAATAATTTATTTAATCTAAAATATATATAATAACTGTTAATAATAAAAATAACTGTTATATTAAATAATAATAATAATGAACCATGGTTTTATCTAATCAGATAACTGGATTACTAGGTTATAAACAACCTAGAGATGTTATTAAAGATCATATATGTGAGAAATATTATAAAAATTAAATGATTTGGGTAGCTGTGTTTTGCAGCTACCAAATTGAACAGGACTACTTGAGAATATACAAAATATTTACACTCCTTTAATTGAAATAATAAAATTAACAAAAAGTTGGCAAAAAAGGTTTACAATCAAGTTAATGCCGCACCAGGGAACTTTTTTTGTTAGGTTTACACACAACTCAATGCCTCACCAGGAATCTTTTTTTTTTTATGGCCTTGAATTTCCACCACAAAAATTCCAATGGAGAATTTCCCATCTCATCACCTGGCCGTCCTATGATGTTAATTTATTTAAGTGATGAGATGGGAAGTTTTTATTTTTATTATTTTGGTACCCCCTTACATATGGTGTGGTGACTACGCCATATGAGACACTCCAGAAATATATCTAATATATTACAGTGCAGTATAGAGAGTATTTTTTTGGGAGCTTGAGTGCCATATAATTGCATCTGCTGCTCATATATTATTATATGAGCATGATCAATGTTTTTTCAGCTAAAAGTTTGCATGGTTTGGTTGATAAATTATGGTATGAATATGGGTGCCTTTATATACATGCTATAAATTATCCTCTCATCTTGGGGTTTCGAACCCATGACCCTCGAGTTTAAAGTCGAGCATCTAACCACAGAACCAATGTGGCTAGATGCTCAACATGATGATTTTAAAGCTTCATATGGTGACCTGCCAAGTGTTTCATGTGCTGTGACTAGATAGCAGAACATTTGAGATAAGCTTTTTCCTGTTGCGGTGAGAGTTTCCTAAAGTTCAGCCATGGAAGAAGATAAGGAAAACTCGCTATTAAAGGCACACAACTATATAGATGAAGCAGTTAAATCATGTATTCGTGATTAAAGATGCACGACTGTGTAGATAGAGCAGTTAATACATATATTCACGGCACATAGATTTGATTTTATAAAATCATTAATTTTATTTCTGTACTTTCCTCCTCTCATTTTTTTTACTCAAATCTAATGATATAAAACCATATTCTTCATCCCAGTACTTTGAATGAATCTCCTTCAATTTTTCATAAAAGATATCTCCACCAACAAAGTCATTATAAATATGCTTTAAATTAGTATCACCTTGTTTAAATAAGCACAGAAAATTCGCATTATCTCATAACAATTACTTTGGCACTTTCGAATAAGTTTGAGCTATAAAAAAACCTTCTATATGTTTGTGCCTTCCTATAGAGAAATATTTGCGAAGTATATCTTGGTTGTCTAAAATAATGTGGTGAAATACAATGAGAGAATCATTTTCACATTGATCTAAAGGAATCATTTCGCCATGATTAATTAAAAAGTATGCCATTTTTTCATTAAACTTTTGGGTATGACATCAATATTATTTTGTTACTGACCGTATTTGGGTTTATTCAAACTTTTTGAGCAAACGTACAATTTATAAAAATTTAGCATCCTTTCGTATAAATAAAATTTTTCATCAAATTTGTCTTTTCACAATTACTTGGGCCCACTATTAAAGTTCTCATATTATCAGGCAACAGTTCTCCCCTTTTTTTATTTTTAGGGTTTTATTCAGAAATTAAAATAGACACCCCAATCGATTTTTTTTCTTTTAATTAGATAATTTGTTATTTAATGGTTAAGAAAACATTCGAGTTAACAAATACTAGTTCCATACTAAAGAAGAAACTTCATTATGATATAATTCATAAAGATAAATCGATTGCATTGATTATTTTTCATACAAAGTTGTAATGCCCATTATAAACAATAATACTGTAACATTGATTGATAACAAAAAGTTATAATTATACCTAGGGGTCAATACAATATTGAATCATTAAAAGAACTATGAATTCAAATGAAAAATTTTCATTTAGTTAAATTGAATTAACATCACACAATATGAAAATTAGAATATCGATTAAATCTCAGTTTTATATTAAATTTGATAATCGACTATCTGATATTCATGGTTTTGAGAGAAACATTATAATTGAAAAAGGAAAAATTGTTATTGGCACTAAATTACTTAGTTTTTACCCATAAAAAAATAAATATTCATTGTAACTTGGCCTATGGAGTGTTTATAAAATATAATTAATCTAACAATTTAGAAACAGATATAATTGCCAGTTTTCCACTGAAAACAATGTTTGAAATTAGAGATCCTACTATTTATGAACTGCCATATCCAATTTTTTATAAAATCAATAATGATTTGTTTAATTATATTGTTTTGGAAATTAGAAATCAAAATCAAAATCTCATTGATTTTGATGGTGCTGATATTGACATTGTCTTTTAAGCTAAAGATGTTTAAAATATTTCATATTTTATGAGTCCATAAAATATAGAAATATAATATACTAATATATAAGAAAAAATAAAATTATGAATAAAATAAATTGTACATAAAATTACAGATGAATATAAATAAAGTTATATATAAATATAAAATTATTTGTTTAGTGTCCCCACGGTAATGTATCTATAATGTCATGTTTTTCATTCGAAATCGTACATTTATCTCAGTCAATGTTGAATTCCTTCGCCATAATCTTGTTCACTAGATTTTTTGTTTTCTTATCTCTTGAAATCATGTTGTTTTTTATAATTACTATTTTCTTAGTTTTTTGTACTAACTCATCCATCGATTTCATGTTCCACTTCAAAGCATTTTCATGAGTTAGAGTGAATCCTTTAATTTTTTTAACTTGTTTTCCTATAAATGTTTTGTAACTATAACTTTTTGGAACAGTGCTTATACATTCAATGCCATAATGATTTTTTCCAAATTCATGAGTCCATTCGTCAAGCATGCAACCAGTTTTAAGAGTATATTTACCATTGTTAATATAAACTATGCTGTCTGTATTATAATATACTACTTTATCATTTAATCTATTAAGCATTTCATGTAAGCATAATCGAGCATTGGAAGTTGTAAAAGTTGCTATAAATATATTTTTGGCAGTGCTATCTGATATATACTTATCGTTGTCTTTATATGACACTTCAATTATTTTTTCATTCAAGTAAACAGCATTATTTACTTCTATTCTATCGTCTAATAAGAGTTCATACTAATGCAGAGAATTAGTAATATATTAGGTTTGTGTCAAATTTTCCTTTGACCAAATTTACCCCAAAGTGGATTTAAATAAATGTATGCAACAGCACGTATCCCATAATTTTGGTGAATATTTTCAATGGATAAATCAATATCTTGTTCATTTCTAATCACACGAATGTATTCTTCTTTTGATTTATAATAGTTTTCTCAAGAACTGGTTTCCAATTTTATTTTCATACATGTTTTAATATAATATCTAAACATATTATTACTTCTTTGGTTGAAATGCCAAACTTCATTAATTTGAAACATTTTGTAACCTTTTTCGATTGCTTTATTTAGTCCTAATATAGTCCATGTTATATTTATTGCTTTTCTTCATCATTGTGTTCACATATTCCTTTTCTCTCATCAATACATTTTAAACATAAAGTAAAGAAAGGTTTTTCTATTTTAATTGGTGGAACTGGATGATATAAATTTCATGTTGGTAAATCTTTACATTTGATCAATCCAGACCAATTTGAGTGATAATTGTTAGGTTTAAATACTTTAATTGGATGCCCAGCAGGATAATAATCATAAAACATTACTATTGGATACAAACTACATATATCTATATATCTTAATTTTTTTCCTGAAACTTTTAATGTTGAAGCATTTGTTCTAGCTCCAAAAAAAATGCACTTCGAGATTGTACTGGTTATATTGCATGTTTTGTTTTTTCTAAATTATTTTTGTAGAAAATATATTTTTCCATTTGCATTCCCACTTTTCCATTACTTTGTAGCCATTTTGTCTTAAAATTGTTGTTCGTATTTTTGTTTTAGTGTACAAATCATCCATATTTTCATTGTTACATTTATTTATTGTGTCTGGCGAATGACAGTCTGGACAACAGTGCCAAAAGCAACCATGATATTGATATATAGTTTTAGTTTTATTGTCACAACTGTCAACTTTGGCTCCACAAATAGTTACTCCTCCACCATTTAAAGCATGACGAACATTATGAAATGTATTTAACAACGAAATCGATTCTTTACTAAACATTTCTTTATCTTCTCTAACTACAGCAATAGTATTTGATTTAAGAATATTGGCTCTATAAACAACCATACAAATACTCACTAATGTTATGTAACAAAAAGTATCTATATTTGCTATTTCTAAACACAACTTTTTAAATTTAAGACAACCACTTTGTAAAATATCAACATCAGAATCTCAATATTCAGAAACTTATTTTTTGAAATAGAAAATACAGTTTTCTTTTTCCTCTTTCAGCATGGCATTTTAAAAAATTTACACATTGTTCTTGTTTCATTGTGTTGGCTCCAGAATATTTTGTTGATAGAATTTTTTCAACATAATTTTCATTTTCAGGCTTATTGAAAAAGTGTGGAAAATATCCTTTTTTATGCTCTTCTAAACCTAATGTTTTGGGAAATTATGCAAGACTTCCTTGAATAAAGTTTATACTGTCAATAAATTTGATATTAATACTAGATATTTTAAGTTGCATAATTTTTGAACCTTGCTATATAGTTTTAGGTTTTATGCTGTTTGTAACACACTATTGTAAAACAAAATAAGAATCTTAACCTTTGGAATTATGTGCAATAAACGCATATACATTGTCTCTTTCAGCTATAGCCCAATCGTAAAAACTCTTCCATTGTTTTATAATATCTTTTGACGACACAGTGAAAATCTTGAACAGAAACAAAGTTTGGTGTGTGAATACCAGTATCTTGTTCGTCTTCGTAAATAAAGAAATTGTATTTTTGATTGTAAGTGCATTTGGCACGAGCCGACGGTGCTCGTTTATTGCAACAAAAACAGTGTTCTATGCATAGGCTGTCTTTCTTAGGTTTATTTTCCATGTAACATTTATGCGATTCTGTTCTCACAAATTCTTCACAATTTCGACATCTGACGAACCCACTGACGTGTCGATGACTTCTCCCACATATTTTGTTAAATGTTCTACACTTATAGAGCAGCTTACACACTTCATCGCGATTATTAAAATAATCCTGTCCAAAACAATAGCTATTACATTTTCGCTATATATTCTAACACATCCTGCACCTTCCCAAACATTTTTGTGTTGAGTTTTTCGCACAAATTACATAAATTTTTTATTTATTTTATACAACTATGTTGATATTTATTATTGTACTGTTTGTCACAATTCTTTACAAAAATAACGGCTTCCTAAATACGCTTTCAGACTATTAATTATATCGAATGTTCATTGTGTAAACACAAATAAATAGTTGTTGGTCATTTTTCACCAAAATATATAATTGAATTAAAATTTGTAGCTGAAACAACTTTAATTTGGACATTGAAAAACTCCTCTGGATTCTGAATATCTTCCAAACTGAATCCAAATTCACTATTCTTACCCATTTCTACACAAATTTCACGAGCCAATTCCTCTTGCAATTTTCTAACTCTTCTTATGTAAATAAGCTCATTGTTCGTTAATTCGTTATCTAAAATATCATTTCCGTATGTTAAAGCGGTAATTATGGCTCTGGGCTCACATAAATTATCAGTTTTGCTAATTTTATTAATACATTGTTTTGTCTTTAAATCTTTAGCTAAATTAATAAATTTTTTACCATTTCCGCCACTTACTCTTGGAACACTGTAAACATCAATGTCCAAAAACAGTATCATTCATATCTACATTTCATTTTCATTCCCCCGATTTGATGAAGTAAATTTGTGGCGTTTAAATTGAGATTTCTATAGTCCGTCTCACGCTTAGATTGCAGTACAGGGCTTACGGTGCTCACTGTTGCCAGATTGCTTCAGCTTTGTGACGTAACTGACAAGCTTATAAACAAGTGGGCAGTGAAGGAAGCGGCCTGATTAAGAGAATTTTTATCTGTTTTCCTCCCTGCCAACTCGTAAAGGAATCCAAACCTACGATGCAAAGCTAAGCGGCTCCTTGGAAACTGAAGCCTGTAGGAATGCCTATCATTGAGATTGGACGGGACGCACACAACATAGATAGTTTTCTTTTTCGAAGTTGCAAAAAATAACTTATCAGGCAACAGCGGCCGCAGGAACAAGGACAGCGTTGACGACAGAAATCGTGCATTGGAAAGAGAGAGTGAATGTCCAATACACCGCACACTGCAATCTAAGATTGAGACGCTCTATAGAAGCCGAAATGGTATGGTGAAAATTATGATGGTTTGCATATATTCTCATTTGATCACCATGTTTATAACCAGTTACTTTTTTATATATTTAATTGTTATGTGAACAGCATTTCGCACAGCATTCATTTTTTCTATAGACTTGCCTTCTAAAGTATTTATGCAAATGCTGTACTTTGTTTACGGAATGTTGAAGTCTTCCATTAAATTACGATTGAGTTCACGAATCTCGAATGGAGGGTTCCTTTCCATACTATCGTTAAAAATATTTAGTTTAAAAGGGAAAATTTGACTTAAACGTTTATTTTCTTCTTTAATGTCACTAATTGAAAAAGATAAATTTCTTTAAATTTCGGTTACTTCAGTTTCTTGGGTTTACAAATAACTTATTAAAAAAAGGAAATATTTCTTTTAATTCCTCTATAACTTTTTATATATATTAATCTACCTTTCGGAAAAGGTAAACTTGTAAAATTATTCTTTGTTTCTTCATTAAAAATAAAAGGCAGAAGAATTGTAATTAAATCATCTATTCTTAGGCTCTATATGTTTTATATATTAAAACTTTTTGCTTTAGCTTTTAATTATACGAGTTTTAAATCATTTAAATTTCGTGTCGATTTTTTAGATTTATATTCTCTTGTTTGAAGACATTGCGTAATAATACTTAAAATTAAATAATCTTTTATTAGTTTATATATATTTTCATTTTTAAACTTTTAAGTATAGGTCTTAACTTCACCTCTGCCTTTTCAATCAACTTACTTATTAAGTTGTTCGCCGATATTTTTAAGTTGTATTTAAAAGAAATAAAAATTCATAAAGAAAATGAAAGATGTAAAGATAAAAAATATTAAAGAATAAAACCGAATAAAATTTTTAAATTATTAACAATTAAATTGCTCTATTTTATATTGGTATTTAATAGCAATAATATGTATAAAGAAAACCAAAAATATAAAAGATAAAAAATATATAAGAATAAAATTGTATAAAATGTTTAAGTTATTGATAATATTGAAATTGTTTTATTTTAGATTGTTATTTAATAGGATTAAAAAATTGTAAAATATAGATGCGGATGATACTAACATATTAGAACATTTAAAGGGACACTGGCAGTCCCCGTTTAAAGAAAAAATATAAAGATAAACAATATGAAGGAATAAAATCAAATCAAATGTATAATATAAAAAATACTTTGAAATGGTGAACTCTTAGCCATATATACTGTATAAAAATAATTGTACCTGCCTGAAACAAAAATCGGTATCATTACATAACGTAACAAACATATAAAACTCAATTTAATGACATCTCCATTCCGCAAAAAAGAAATGTGCTGCCTAAGTAGTTAAGGCAGATCAGTTCCCGTCATCTGGATTTTTGGAATTTTCGCCGTAAATTGCATTACAGATTTTATGTTTTATTTTGGGCTTCGACAAAGTGTAGGACATTACAGTGCACGTGTTCTAAAACGTATTGCTGGACCACTGTTGCCAGGACCATTTCTGTAACTAAAAGCAAGAAAAATCTATTTAGTTCATGCATTTAATCACTAGTAAAAAAAAAACAAATTCTATAGGGATGTAACGGTTTTATTAAGATTAAGGAGCTTTTATTTATGTAATGTCAAGCGAAAAATCAAAGTATTAATTCTTAAATGGAACTTATTGCAAAAAAAAGTAGAAATCCAAGATGGCGGGAACTTATTCGATATATGATATAAACCTTAAGTTTATATCAATTATACAATGGTAAAATTTTAACTAATTCCTGCCTATTTTGGCATAAAATTATTAATATCTGAGATACCTTCTGTCAAATCTATGGTACTGCCTAACTTTTAAACTGATAATGCGTAGGTATGTATATTGAAATATCAGACCAGGCTAAATTAAACTACGTAGGGCCTATATTGTTGGAATAACGAGATCGTAAAATATAATATCTAAACTGCTAGTGTACTTAGTGTGCTCTAAGACTTGTAAAATATATTCCGCCCTAGGTAAAGAGTTATTTTGATATGGTGTGAAATTATTAAGTTTTCTAAAGTCAGTAACCATTCTTATCGACCCATCCTTTTTCGGTACTACTAGAAATGGAGCTACGTAGAACTGGTTGATCGTTCAATTATTTTTGCTACTAATATCTCCTGTATTTTCTGTTTGATGGCTTCTTGCCTTGGAGGGGATATTCGATATGGTTTGCAATGAACGGGTTTGTCATTTGTTAACTAAATCTTAACCTTATATTGTTCGGTTTCCGTTACTTCTGTAATTTTAAAGTCAGATATGTCTTTATATTTCTCTAATAAGTTTTCCTTACTGTCCCATGTATCATATTTGATACGTGTTATACCTTAATAAAATATTTTCCGAGCACCTTAAATGTAATATGGCAGCATATGCATGTTTTTGATTCCTTACAAAATAAATTTGTGCATAGTGCTAAGGGTTAAGAACTGATATACATCTATGGTGGTTTATGTTTTGTACGGCCATCTTGTTTTCTAGTGATGAATGTCTAGCACCTTTGAACCACCAGTTTCAAGGTAAGCATCATACTTTCATTGGTTTAAAATGATGGTTATCTTAGTTGGTTTCTTGTATTTTTCCTCTATGGCCCCAGAATTGTTAAATAAATAAATAAATAAAAAATTTTATTAGAGTCATAATTAGGTGTCTATCAAATGTGATACATTGGGCATCAACAATATTTCCAGTATTTTTAGGTTATAATTATTTTCACAAATTGATCTTTGTAACAGATTTTTTCTGTACCAAATTGCCATTTCAAATTTCTAATGTCTATCAATTGATCTGTGTACTCATAATTTCAAACGACTCATAATTACAAACTAACATATTCTACTTGAGTACAAACAAAAAACGGATTGAATGTTGCATTATTTCATACATATAATTTGTTATTATTTATTGTTACCATATAACTCTATTCTTATACATTACTCTTTACAGACGAGTAAAATAACGTCCGTTATACCATATGAGAGTGAAGATGAAGATCTGAAGGATAATGACGATGATCCAGATTGGTTGCCTAGTCATCCAAACAAGAACAGGAGACTGCCAGAAGTTATGGCACCACTTGATGAAGAATCAGGTAAGTAGTTGTTATGTCATTAAAGTTATCTTCTTATTCTTATGTCATAGTTCTAGTGCACTAAGTATGTGTTTCATCTTCCTCAGATGACGAGTCCAGTGACGAGGCCTACCGAAGTCCACAACCTGGTTTGGGAAGTCGGAACTTTCCAGCAACAAGAGGGCATTGTGTTCAAAGTAACAGCAGTGAGAAACATCCACTTGTTTGGGAATACACACCAGTATAGGCCCTGCCTTTACAATCAAGTGTACGCTACTTCAGACATTTTTTGACAAGGGCATTCCTTGTTACATTTATGATCAATATAATCTCTACAGCATTAAAGGAGATGCAAACAAGCCCCTGAATACTAATCCAAATGAGATCGAGCTGTTTATAGACCTTTGTTTGTATATGTCTACGTATGGTCTTCCAAGGTCACGTTTGTAATGGTCTGCAAAAACGAATGCTGAGAAAATTCACGAAATCGTTGGGGACAATTGAAAAACTCACTCCATTTCAATGACGATTATAATATTCCTACAAGAGATGATCCCAGCAGGTATAGGTTGTTTAAAATTCGTCCGCTCATTGATTCTTTGAAACACACATTCAGTGACATACCTCTAGATGACCAACAACTCAGTGTTGATGAGCAAATAATACCATTCAAAGGTAAAAGCTTATTGAAGCAGTACACTCCCAAAAAGTCTCAGAAGTGGGGGTACAAACTATTCGCTCTGTGAGACTCACATGGAATTACACATGATTTTGAAATTTAATCAGGTAAAATTTTACCTGTGCCCAATCTTCAAGATTTAGGTGCAAGTTCAAATGTTGTGTTGAGTTTGACTCAGATAGTACGAAATATCCAGAATTACCTGGTATACTTAGATAACAGGTTAGTTTCACCTGCACTTTTTGTTTTCTTAGCCAACCAAGGAATCGCAGCACTAGTAACAGTTCGAAAGAATAGATTTCGTGGACTTACATTTACTCCCGACAAGGAGATGAAAAGAGGCCGATGATGTTTTGAGGAGAAAGAAACAACAATAGATGGAATCGATATAACAGCTGTCAAAAGGTTTGATAACAGAGCAGTTACTCTGGTTTCAACATTTGATTCTGCTGAGTCTGTGGAGATGGTGACTCGCTCTGATGCAATAAGAGTTCCTCGCCCAAGATTTGTGAAAACCTACAATCAATTAATGGGTGGTGTGGATCTTTTGACTACTTTATTGTATGTTACAGAATTATAATTAAGTCAAAGAAATATTACTTGAGGTTTTTCTTTCACTTTGTAGATTTAGTTATAGAAACATCATGGCTATTGTACTACAAAGACTGTGCTGCACATGGTATTGACAAAAAGCTAGTACCCGACCTACTATAATTCAATGCATGTGTAGCCTAATCACTCTGCAAAGAAGGAAAGGACTTGAAGAAGTGTGAAAGACCATCACAATCTGGCAACAAGTTTGACAAAATGTTTCATGCTAACAAGAAGAGGGGAATAGCAGTCGCAATTCCAAACGTTGAAACTAGACGGGGCAGCATTGGACACTGGCCATCTTTCTCTGAGAAAGGCAAAGATGTAAATATCCAGTATGTAAAGATTTGTCAAGTGTTGTATGTACCAAGTGTTCAGTAAATTTGTGCTTTTCGCAGGGAAGTAATTGCTTTGTGGAATTCCACATGTAAAAATGGAGCCTTTTATAATGTAACTGTTTATAAATTTGATTACTTATTTATATATCTAAATTTAGTTAGGTTAGTATATAGTATCAAACAGTTGTGTGTTATTTGAATTCGCCGTGAAAATGAAAAAGCATAACTATAACGGTATTTTGTAATGGTTTCAGATTTGTAAACTTCATGTCCAAAAAATCTAATAAAACCATGTAGTAGTTTTTACATATTTTTTTTCAGTTGCTGTTATTTATAGCTACTATACTGACAATATATGCTTTGGTTTATATAGTGAAATTTATCAAATGTTGTATGTACCAAGTGTTCAGTAAATTTGCGTTTTTCACTGTCAGAAATGGTACAATCCTCAAAACAGTGTAAAATATGCATTCAATGCCCAATATATTATACGTGATACAAACTTAAATATCACATATGTACTAATTCAAAAATTCTAAAAAAAAAAAAAAAAAAATCATGTGCATCAATTTGTAGCTTAACATACACAAAACTCCATTAAATCATGTTTGTTAATTAATTTATAATTGCTGGGCAGTAAGGGGTTATTTTTTTTCTTTTCTGGAGGTAAAGCTGGATTTATATTCTGAAATGGAAATTTTTTATTCTCAGGTTCCAAATTTTGCATCAGCTGTATAGTGTTCAAAAAGAATAATATCATTTTCATCCTATAGGTTAAAAAATGAGACTGCAATAATCTCATCATGTGTATGTCTTACAGTTGCTACCTTATCGTATAAATCTGGTATCAACCTGTGTTTCTTAATAAAATCGCATCCTATTATAGCATCTATTTGGAGACTTTCAATTACCAAAAACTCGTGTGTGTAAGTGTGCCCTTCAATTTGAAATTATAATCTTATGTAGTGTCGCAGAGTTGGTAATTCCTCTGTTGCTGCAACTATTTTCAAAGGTAGTGTAATTTTTTTTTCACTTTGTTTCTGCATGACTTTGAACATCCTGTATCAATTAAAGTTAAAAGGGTGTTATCTTTCGTGTGTACAAGTATCTTGGGTGTGGTTACAAGATCATCTGTTACTTTCATTATCTCTATTCTTTGATTTTTCTTCCTAATGTCTTTATTTTGGTGTTTTTGTGGTTGTTAACTGTGTGATAGTGTCTGCCAACACACACAAGACGAGGTCTTTGTCTCAACTGCTTCCTGAATGTAGGTGTTTTAAGGAGGAAAACAGCCGAGAGCCCTCCAATAATGCCAAAAAAGGGATTTGGGTTGGTTCCAGTCAAAAGGTTTGAAAATATTCGTTGCCTTGCGTTCATACACTATCTATCAAAAAGTAACTGGGTACCTGTCCCCAATGTTTACTCGGTGGTTGTCATCCCGTTAGAATCTCGTAGGGCCACCTCTTGCGGCTATAACAGCAGCCACTCTGTCTGGCATGTTCTCTACGAGTGTTTGCAGGACACCCGTGGGGATTCGTCGCCATTCCTCTTGCAACTATTCAATGAGTTTAGATATGGATTTTGACCGCGCCTGACGAGCCCTCACCCGACGATCGAATTAGTCTCAAAGATGTTCTATAGAGTTGAGGTCGGGGTTCTGGGCGGGCCAGTCCAATCGGAGAACATTGTTGTCGGCGTACCACTGCATAGTAGCCCTTGAAACATGGGACCTGGCATTGTCATCCTAGAAGTAACACGGGTCCATTCCCTAAAAACGCCACAATGTTGGGAGCATTTCATTATCCAGAATGTTACAATAGGCCTCTGTGTTAATGCTACCATGGAAAAACATCAGCGGTCCTACGCCGAAGGCCGTGAAACACAAGTCAGATGACGTACTGAATTACCTATCTTTATGGGTGCCCAATTACTTTTTGGTAGATAGTGTATTATAACTTCAAATCAGTTACATAGTAGTTATTACCCCAAGATTACAATGAAAAAAACTTCATATAAAAATAATTTTCCCACTGATTACATTTAGTATAAAAAAGTATAAAAAATAATTCTGTTTAAAACTTCCCCCAAAATTTACATTTTTACAAAAATTACATCTCTTTCCAGCTATATGCAGGTTACATTAAATATTTTACTTTAAAGTATACTTAACTAAAATGGCAGCAAGACCCCCTTTTAAAATGTTGACTAAACAGCAGTTCCTGCCCAAGTGAAAACCGTGTACTGTCTCCCCGAATCTGGGCGAGACACCTGTATTTATATTTTATTTGAAATCATCTAGAACGTTACAAAATGATCTTCACTCCGTCGATATCCAGAAGTTCTGGAAGGCCGCCCTGGTGGTATGTGACTGGCTTTATAGTGTCAGATGGTTAAGGTGTCGTATGAGGGAGGGAAAGGCAGTCATAGATTCGTGGAAGGTAGCGGCCCCACGGAGCCCATACTTGCAGACCAGCAGGCCCGCCCAGCAGACGTGAGGTGTGGAGCTCGTCAAACACACCCCCGTCGCAGCGAAGGTAAGCCGTCCCAAACTGCCAACATCTTCTCAATCTCACATGGCACCATCGGTATGACTTTCGTTCGATGTGCAGGGATAGCCATCACAACCGAGTTATTTCTTTTACGAAACCTATCTATTTTATTAACTGTGTGTTTCCTTTTAAAGTTTTTAAATTTTTATGAAGTATCAGTTTGCCAGTTAATACTAGCATTTGGGAACAATGGACATTTGCCAAAATGGTGCACTTCATATAAGCATATGGCACACGTTTTTGCAAATTCTTTATGTGGCCCATATATAACTTTTGGTTTGTCTCATGTGATACTCTTATCTTTCCTTTGTGTTCACTTTGCTGCTTTCTATTCTGATTATAATTTTTCTGTACCTTCCTAACAGCATTATAGCTTGAGTGCTTACTATCCTGATTATAATTTCTGCTTGTGAGGTAAACCTGTATTATTATGCTTTGTTTTTGCCAAATTGTAATTACTACACTGTGTGGAGGGGTTGCTCGGTGCAAAATGAATTATACTCTTTTCCTGTATCTCATTTTCTGACCTCACAAATTTGCTGTTTCTGTCTGGGTGTCTATTACTCCACTGTTGTGGTGTAAGTGAATAACATTTTAAGTTGGGTTGACAGTAATTGCTAGCCATTTGTGCATATGTAGTTGTTTGACATTCCCCTTTATTAGGTACACTATGGTAGGATGTGCGGGGAATATTTACACCCTGCAATACCCGTTATTTGACTGAGTGTAATTTTGGTTATACTGATTAGGATAATGGCCATATGTGGGCAGTTGAGGTGGGTAATATGTAGCTGGTCCAACTGGATTATAAATTGTACATGGTGGTATGTGGAAAAATGGTGTTGGTTGCATCCTAGGTGATTTATAAGAGATTAAACTGTTTTTATGTCTAGGCTCTGTTACTCTATTCGCCCTGTCTACTACCTCTGTGGTTTTTACTGGTTGCTTATTTTTTGGTAGCTGTGTAGTTTGGTTTTGAATATAAAGTTTATCAATTTCAGCCTTTATTTCTTTAATTTCTACTTCCATATCTACTTTTGAAACTGATGTCATCTATCATTTCTGCTAAAGCATTATTTTTCATGACAATCAGTTTATCTACTATGGATGGTGCTAGGGAGTTCCACAAAATTTCTCTAATTTCCTGCTCTGGCTTATTCTTTTTAATTTTATTTGCTAAAAATATAATTTACTGAACATACACATTAGCTGATTCATTAGGTTCCTGCCTTTCTGTGTACAATTGTCTCTTATATTTTGTAATGTTCCCTTCATTATTGAAAATACTTGTTAGTTTTTGTGTGACTGTCTGTCATGAAATTAACTTTGGTTCTGTTTGATTAATTACATTCTCGTATACTTTTGTTCGCTAGCCCTTCTACATATACCTGTAACCTTTTAAATTTTGTTTCTTCATTCCACTGATTTAATTCTGCTCCTACTTCAAACTGGTTTAAGTACTCTATAATATCTTCGTCTTGTGTACAACGAAAATTTTATATGTTAATGGGTTGCTGTACTTCTATATTAAGTTGTGGAGTGTTCTCCATTTTGATGTCTGTTTATACCTGTAGTATGTCCGCAGGTGTTTGGTACAATATCTGCAGCTGTTCACCTACCTCTTAGTTGTCTCTATTTTTGTAGCTTGTATTTCCTATGTTATGAATAGGTATTTCATGCCCCTCTGTACCTGTATGAGATTGATCTCTCTTACATCTTTCTGTGGTAACTGTAGAGTTTGGAAATATTGTCTAGTAACTAGTATATTACTTTGTTGAAAATTTTCCCTGTATTAAATTTCTTCAGTATTTTAATTTGTGTTTACTGTTACCTCTGCTTCCTGTGATACTGGATTGGCTACTATGGTGTAAAATAATTTTTTCAAATGTGATTTTTGCAATCTAAATATAATTATGTTGTCATATTCTAAAGTATTACAACATCATTAACTACTAATCTACTGTGATATTAAAGCAATTTACTCCCCAAGGCACATGCATTTATTATAGCCCGAAGCATGTTAATTAAATATAGCATCGCTAAATGCACTCTCGTTAGAAAGCGGTTAATAATATGCAATGTGTGGGAGGGTGGGAGTAACTTTGTGGAGGTAGAGCTAGTTCATTGACTAAACGAGAGGTAGGGCTCTTAAGGAGCCTCCACTATTGTTATAAGTTGACCTTAACAACATTTTATAAACTTTTAGGAAGAGGGAAGCTATGAGGGATAATAGTAAATAAGAAGAATAATTAAATTAAATTGTGTGATGTAACTTTATTGGATAAATATATAGAATTACAATATCATAGTAATTAATTGACTGGCCAACTAGAGATAGAAGGAGAAGGATATTAGGAGAGTTAGGAAACTGAGAGAAGCATAGCAGGAATAGCACTCACCATTGCCTCTCTCCGGGACTTGCTTCTCCGACTTTCTGGTTGGGTCCCCAGCTGGCTGCTCCGGTGACCTGTCTCCGACTGCACCCTTGATTGGATCCATGGCTCCCTTCACACTTCTCGCCCCACCACGCATGCTCGTTTGCGAAATGTCTTTCTATTGGTTCCCGCTGTGCACCGAGGACGGAGTTTCCCAGTAGTTTGTTAGAGTTAAGAAGGAATTTCATGAGGTTTTCTGGACACACATTTTCTGATTAACCTCGAGCATTTCTTAGTTAGGTCACTAATTGCAGAAGTAGCTCGTTGTTTTGACTCTGTGTTTTATAAACCCCCTTGTGGCCGGCTTTTCCAACTCTGTTTAAACAGCAGCGTGCACAGCGGGATATTGAAACATCAGACCGGGCTAAATTAAACTACATAGGACCTGTATTGTCTGAATAACGAGATCGTAAAATACAATATCTAACACTCCTCCAAAAGTCATTTTCAAAATATGACCAATTGAAAAATAGAGGCACAGAATTCATGTTAGTTTTCTAGCTATGCGGTTACATTTTTAAAAAAGTGTTTTAAGTGTTTTTATTACCAATTAACACATTATTTGGATGTGTTTGGAAAACTCTGACACACACGAAGATACGGTTCAGTAAGTTGTTTAAAGATTCTGTCAATGGGTGTCAATGATTAAGTGAAATATTATGAACATACGCCATTGCTTCACTTTGCTGTTACAGAAAACCAAGTTTTCAGTAACGACATGGCGAAGCAAAATCGTATGTTCAAAATATTTTACTTAATCATACGGTTCAGTATCTCAGTCCAAAACCTCGTAGGCGACCTGATTGGAACCCTTTGGTTTTTTTCTGTTTCCTTTAATTCACTACGTTTCCCCCTCATCCCACAGGAAGATGCCCATTGTCATTGGGGCCACAGTTGTGTAGTAGTTAGACTACTCGCCTCCCACCATGGCGAACAGGGCTCGATTCCCGGCGAGGTCGCTCCCGGATTTTCATTTTCGTATGTGGGAATCATGACGGACGAGGCCACTTGTGGCAGATTTTCTCGGGGTTTTCCCGGTTTTCCCCGCCATTTCACTACGGAGTGCTCCATGCTCACCTCATTTCGCCTTCATCGGCTCTCAAGAACTCGATTTTAACAGTTGCCCATATCTTTTCACTCACTGACTCCACTGGCAAGGACGATAAACGTACATTATTTTTGAACTTGTGTTCATCGTAAAGATCGGCGGCAGATTTTCATTTCGTTTGTATTTTGTTTCGCCTTCAACCTGCGAAACTATAATTACCATCTGTTTCATGTGATGCCAACTTTTAAGATAGCTGGTGCCAAATAAAATGCGCTGTTTTCCCCTGAAGTACAGAGAAGTTCGTTCGTTCAGCTTACCAACCTTTATAGGGACGTAACCCTGTACAGAGCTGAACTTTATTTAAGTTAAATAGTTATGTGTGCATTATAGCCACGGTCTTGGACTGTTCTCGCAGTATCAATAGTAATAAGATCATAGAATTGCAGAAAGTCACTGAATTTAGCACCAAAGTTGAATTTTCAAAACAGTAGAATAAAAAACACTACTGTAAATTTTGCTTTGCAGAACTTTTTTGGTGTAAAGTGCATATGCGCTTGCCTACGTTTTGACTGGTAACACTCGGTTGGCGTATACGCGCTTACATAAATGGTTTGAGGAGAAATAATTTTATTCGTTTTGTTTCAGTGCCGCCAACTGTTATTCACGACCGGTGTTTGATGGCAATTATCTGCATCCTGATTATGAAAGAGAAGCATATTTTTATTCAATTACGAATTGCGTGTGTCTGAAAAATGATGTTCAATCTCGCAACACAAGGGCAATGCGCGACCGCATGTAGTGCCACACACGCAAAGCAGGCACTGTTAGGTGAGTCGTGCGCGAGGATTTGTTCAGTTGTATCAGACACGTCGCAGAGATGGTGCTGTTTCCTGTATTTTTAATGTTTGCTGTAGCACTCGCCCCTTTAGCGACTACTGTAAGTTCGACTGTTATGCAACTTGTCCATTTCAATATTTTTTTTCCGGTAACCAGCTGACGTGATTTTATACTAAAATATCATAGGTGATTGTAGCTCTAAAATATCAGATTTTGTAAATATACATTGGTTGTACTGTTGCAAGAATTGCGCTAGTGTTAATAATGGTAGTGAATACGAATCAGTGTAGATCTGACAATATCATGTCACTAATCATTTCTGGGAATCCCACGCCTTCCGAGGGCAATTAGATCTTTATTCTCATTACATGGACTGAAAAAGTTTGAAGTTGTTCTAGAAAAAAGTGTGTGATTTTTCAAAGTATTTGGTATTTGTAAGTCATATAAAGGAAACGCCGAAACTAATTACAGTTAACGTAAAATATTCAATTAATGGTTCTATTTCCAAAGCTTCTTGGCAATTAGTAACAATTTTTACCGAAATTTTACATACTTTATTTACAGCATTAGTGGGAAAAAATATTGGTAACTAATTTAAAGCTTTTGTTCATAAAATTACAAAAAAAAAATATTTTTGTGCAATTTATATATTGTGGTGAACTGGTATTTGCGTAACGAGCTGACATTTTTCTGTAACAGAGCTCAATTACTGTACCAACACAGGTGGCCAAAATATAACAACTACAAGTCAGGCATGCAAAATAAACGTTTAATGTATGGTCTACTAATCCTTAGGGTAGAACGAAGACTTTATTTTTAGTTGTGTATGATATGTGAAATATTAAACGTAAGGGCGATATGCGGTATGAGTAAAGGCTCTATTAAAAATTACATTTTAATATATTTTATTATAAGTGAATGAAAGTGCATTATTTATGTAATCTGCAGACAACTTTCATTTAATTCGCAAGCATTCTTAAAAGCTATAGGTCTATATATTTTGCAGGCAATGTCGAATTCTTTTATACATTTAATTACATTTTGGTAATAATGATCAAAAAATACATTTTTTATTTTTGTAAATATTATTGCCCTACAAGTAGTTTGTCTGCGGCTGGATTCTAGAGAAAAGTAATTTGCAACGACATTTTTAAAATAATGGCTTCTTTTTGACATATCTGATTGTAGAACATGTTGATTACGTATAAAAAAATATAAAGTACCCGTGAACTAAAAAAAAATTAGAAGTCTTGTGAGGCACTAAGCATAAAATAATCACAACAGAGAGCACGCACTATAAAAGCAAAGCCAGCAATAAAAATAAACACCTAATTTGAATGCATATTTAAGAAAACCCAAAAATTGCTGACCACATTATAAAAAAAGATTCCTTTAATCATCGAAATTATAAACCGCGTATTTATTTTGTATTATGTATATTGTAAATATAAACACAAATTAGAAAACAAATCCACAGTTATGGTATAACTGTTATGGTAAACCATTTTTAAAAAACTTATTTAAGTCAAACAAAAATACTTCGATAATGCAAACATTGTTCAGTACTTGTACATAAGGATTAAATAGAAGGTTTATTAAATTCGGAAATACATTTTTTTGACTTAAATTATACAATTTTATTATTGCTTAAATGCTGAAAGCCAAGAAAAACTATATGCAGGGGAAAAATATAAAATAAAACAATATCAGTATAAATGCGTACATTCAATCAAGGTTCTTGGCGAAAATGTAAAAAGTTCAATGCATATAAATATAAAAAAAAAAAATAGAGATCATTAGAATTTAACAGGAAAATACAGAGAAGAGGGGAGGAATATATTGCAATTGGAATGATCAAAATCCATTTTTTTTAGCAAATTTATAACAAAACTTTTCAGTTTATATTTTACCTTTATAATTAAAAATCTTCTTTTAATAATATATTTGTTGCAATAATGAATAATACATATTTAATTTTGTATTGAGATTAAAATTCGATTAGTTTTTTTAAATGGAATTCCTGGTAGTTTTAATTTTAATGTAGCAAATACCAAAAAAATTAAACCAAAGCGTAAAAAGAAAATAATAAATTCAATAAAATTGAAAATTTCATAAAAATTAACGATGCAATTAAATTATTAAAACATGTGCTCCATTACATCAATTCCGAAAAAAGGGCAAAACGCATTTTGCCAAATAAAGAAGAATTTCATAATAAATTAAATAATCACCACGGTTAAAATATATATGATAACATCTTTCATCCACAAAAAATTACTGAGAAATATTTAAATTTAAAAATTTGCCCAAGATTATAAATATATTATTTTGAAAGTTTTGGAAAAAGTAACCTATGTTAAACAAAACTAGAAAAAAAAATTCTTATAAACTTATCAATTTGATTCCTCTTAACATTACATGGTTCCTGGGTTATAATAGAATGCATTGATAAAATTTGTGAAAATGAGTGACCATTTTATTGTTAGAAAAAGGAATATCGTGGAGCACTTGTAAATGTCGTAAAATGTTTTGCACAATCAGACAACATATGTTTATAAAGTTACACTAAAAATAAATGATCGAAGTATGTAATATATTATGATGCAAACAATTTATACATGCGGGCAATTTCGTGAATTTTTGGTACTGTAACTCCGGATGGGTCGAAGAATAATTTGATTATAAAGATGATGAAAATTATATTAAAAATTTACCAAATGATTTTGAAGAGGAATACGTTTTACAATATGTAAGTTGCCCAAAAGAATTACATGATTTATATATAATTCGGCCATTTGCGCGTGAAAACAGTTATAATTAATAACAACTGAAAAACAAAACAAAATTGCATTATACATTTTAAAATATATTAAAATGATCAGAAATTCTTACAATTCTGTAGTTTAAACACAGCGATTAATCGCGTTCTTATAGGGGTCTACTAAAAAGTATTGACACAAAGAAAAAAGATTTTGAAATAGTTTTTTGCAAATTGATATATAATAGATTTTGGGAGAAAACATGGAGTGTTTTGTAAATACTTATTATTTAACTTGATCTTTCTTATGGGCCACTGTATGGCATAAATGATCATTATACGGGACATTTGCAAAACATTAAACATATGTTGTCATTTAAAAAAATTGTTTTGTGGAAAATGAACTGTCATATGTAGAAATATCGATTTTATCGCTTTGAGAAGCAAGCATAGTTAAAATTTACTCAGTTACAGTAATGGGATAACTTACATTGACAGACTTGTCAAGAGATACTTCATATACTGCATCTACGTAATCACACATTGTATAATTGGTTTATTATACAGCTCTAGTCGAATACAGCAATAATTTCCCCTAATTTAATATGTGGCTGTTACTGAATTTCTGTAAAACAACTTCCGCTTATAACTTGTTTTAATGAACCAAAAACAACACCTTCCATTATATTTTTGTAAATGATGATTAGTTTATTTCTGTAATTCAAAACCAGGCGAATGGTGGGATGGGTCCTTAATAAAACCGATGGCCGATTCCTCCCCATTCCTTCATCAATCACTCTTTCCTGAGCGGTTTACTCCGTCTCTAATGACTTCGCTGTCGACGAGACGTCAAGCCCAATTATCTACCTACCGCATGACATCGATGTTAAGAGCCGCCCAAATCCTTCCGCTCCTTTCCGGAAACAGCTGCATTGCAGGAGGCAGTGGCGGTCGAACTCGCTGGGGATGTACAGTATCCTTACTATCCGACATAAAAAAAAAAAAAAAAAAAAAAAAAAAAAATCCTGAGCACCAGTAAAATAACCACGGGCAGTTTTATTAATAATGAATCGATGCACGCGATGTTAAAAGTGCGCCACTTAAACCCACCCCATATCTGTGTTCACCAAGAGTCCTTCGTGTCAACAATAACTCCGTAAGCACTTCGGTCCGTAGATAACGCACCAGAGAACTAAGATTACGGAACTCAGAAAATAAAAAAAACGGGGTATCACGCTCTTAAACAAATATTTTGAACACGTTTTACGCAATAATCAACCAATTTTACATATTTAATTTTATGCGCTAAAGAGCTCATATAAAACTCTTCCCGGCAGCTTTAGTAAATGTTGAACTCAACAGAGTTCACCAAGGTTTAACCGCATCGTACTCCTCTCAGGTTCTCTGAGAGTCATTTAGTCACGTTTTCTAAACATTTCAAAACCATTATGTCTTCATGATAAAATGCTGCTCTCTCTCTCTCTCTCTCTCTCATGTATGTATCCTTAAAATTTTATATCTTGTTCAACAAGTTAGGTTGTTGCATTTGGAATTACATATAGACTGGTTAAACATACCATTCTGAAGTTGCATAATAAATGAGAACATTAGTTTGATGTCAGTATAAAGGTACATGACATTCGCGAAGAAATTTCGTAGTCAGGTACACGGTTCAGAAGTCGTTAAGTGGAATAAATGCACGAAAATTCCTGTCGCATACAAATACTATGCATGTAATCGCGTGTATGAAAACATGGGAAACAACAATAATCGCAAAAATTAAACAGGCTAAGTAAGGACTTGAGAAAAATTATTCAAATCACTTTTGTGAACAACGCGTGGGAGTAGTTGTGATCATAATGACGCTTCAACCCCCATTGCTGCGTTTGAAGCGCAAATAAAAGTTAATCATCGAGAGTGTCCCCGAAGAGAATATTGTGGTGCTTTTGAAACGCATGTGAATAATTTTCCCTTATTATTTTACTTCTGTATTGCGCGTTTCATAAAGTTTCCTTTATCGGGGAAGTTTCATGACTCCAAATAAAAGCGTATCTTAAGGATATGGTCGTCTCTCCTGTGGAATGAATGAACTACACGAAAGTGAATGTTTCATGTTTTTAGTCGAAATAATTTGGTTTTAGCAGTAAAGTGGGACGGAAATCTTCAAAGTATTCATTATCACCGGTGTGCTCGCAATATTGTTTTATTGTGTATCTTATGTTTCAGATCGAATACACATCCGATCACTGCGACATGTTTATAGAGCATATAGACTCGTGTAAGGGTAACATGACCCTTACAGAAACAGGTAAACGATTATGATTTGTAACTTATAATTAATGCCAGTGATTTTTATCGCGACTCCATGTGCTCGATAACACTGTCATAAGCTGTTCACGGTAAAGTGAGCACTTTTGAAAGACCTCTCGTGTGTAGGCTCTAATGATAGTCAATAAATATATTTTATTTTATCCGTAGACGATAATTACCGAGTGCGGTAGAATATACACACATTGTGTTTCTTACTTACGTGGCAATATTTAATTTTAAAAAGTGGTTAAAGGAAAAAACATGGCTGAAAGTAAAAGTAACTAGGGCCTCAAAAGTTCTCGCTTTACCGTGAACAGTTAATACTTCGTTCAAGTTTTATGTATGGGTGACATTTTTTTTGCACATAGTTGTTGTAGGCTGCCAATTACGGAAATGTCCTGTTGCGATAACGAATTCGGAGTTGAGATAATACTTATGTGCAGATTTTAAGGCACTGTTGTGTTTAAAAAAAAAAAAAAAAAAAACCATGCATATTTGATTAAATATGATTCACAAGGAGGTTAGATCGTATTTCGTTCGTTTCTGACACTTGTTAGGAAGACATTTTGCAGGAAGTCCGGTCAGCTACACAAACTTATAAAATGAAAAAATATATATATATGTGAAGGCTAATAAACTAACTTATAAATTGAAGAAAAAAAAAAAAAAAGTGAAGGCTAATAAACTAACTTATAAAATGAAAATATATATGTGTGAAGGCTAGTAAACTAACTTATGACATAACTTTAACACCCGTGCCTTGCCTAGGATTCGAACCTAGAACCTCCTGCATATCAGGCGCATTAAAAGACTGCGCCACGAAATGTCGGTGTGATTATGGATAAGAGAAATTTTGTTTCATAGATATTTTTATTTTATTTTAGTGATGAACTGCAACCCAGGAAAACTAGAAAAAATATCAACTGAATGCGGGGTAAGTAAATTAACAGTGTAATAGAGCTCGAAATTTTCATGTCGTATACCAGTTGTTTATTATGACAAAGTTTAAATTACACTTTTTTGGAGTAATTGTAGGAAGGATTTCATGTTTCCAATGATCTTGAATAAATTTATTTTCCTTTGCAAATACCTGCATATTCGCATACGTCAGTAAATTGTTGTGATATTTGTGTTACAGTGCATTTGGTTGTGTGTAATGAAGAAATTCGAATGGGTAAGTGACTAAAGAGTTAAAAAAAAAAAAAGTTAGATAACTGGAATATTTATTTTCCGAATGCACTAAGTTATTAGTTTCCAAACGTGTTAGTTTTCGTAATTAACATAAGCCTGTTTCGAAAAATAAACTTATACCTAAAACAACATATTATGTGCCCGTCATATTAATCGTGCTTCCACCCACTTGTGTATTAAGAGTTTGTCATACATAAAAAATGTATATACATGGTTAAGAATTTTTCAAGTGTGCAGCAGTATAGAGTTGAACATAGTTTTACTCGGAGAGATGGTTGGTTAATATATTTGTATAATTACAGTTGCACAGTATTATGGTATTACTGCAGCTAACTAAGCATCAGTATATTAAAAGTGGTTATTATTACTATAAGCTTTTCACGGTAAAGTGAGCCTCTTTGAAAGCCCTCTCATTTGGAATAATAGCCCATAAATTAATTATATGTTAGCCTTAGACGTCAACTTCTGAGTACATTCTGTATTTATTACTTACATGGTAATATTTATTTTAAAATGTGACTAAAGGATAAAAAATGGCTGAAAGGAAAAAGTAACTAGGGCCTCAATAGTGCTCACTTTTCCATGAACAGCCTATAACTTCTCACGCAAATAATTTGTTAAGTCCCGGCACATAAAACCACTATGAAATATCCTTATTTCACGTCACCCAAGCACCATCCTCTTATTTATGAGACTGCCCATATCGCCATGGGTAGTTTCAGGCTAACAGGACAGTTGGCCACACCCGAATCCGTAAGTTTTGCTGCGTCAAACCACCGAAGGCATGAAATGAAAAGACTCCCATTACGGAGAAGTGGAATGCAAGTGCTTAGGAGCGCTAAAATTTGAGAAACCCCACCGCGACTGTAGGACTGGTTCTGGTCGCAACACTGTTGAATTTTGCCTTATAACATGGTCTTATTGAAGTGTAATTTTGTACACAAAAATGTTATAAAACTACTGGTGCAAATTATTGAATTCAAGCATAAGTCGTAGCTAGATGTGCGTAAATTTGCAGGTTTGATTTCAAGCGTATGTACTCTAGTGTTTCGTTTGTGATTAGATCACAGTTGCTTAGAAACGCCCCCTCGGCGACTCTTCAGTCAGTAATAAACAGGAAGAAGCAACGGGACTGTATCGTGTGCAATCATGTTCGACATAAACAAAGGTTGTCGCAATGGTAGCAGCAAACAAATAAACACTTGTGACTTGCGCATATTGTTACGGTCTCATGCAAAATATAAGTAGAAAGCGTGCTCAGAAGGATGTAACGTGTAATACTAGTTTAACGTTGTGTAGCATATTTAAAATATAAATAACACAACCGTTACAATGTGGTTTACAACACTCACCATCAATTAATTTACTTTTCTTCTTGGAGAGCTACACTTGAGATATATGATTTATTATTTAGTTGCAGACAGTTAACTATTTATATATTAAACCTAATTGGCCACATACGAGTTATTCTAAAGTCTTTGGTTAGCTAAGTGGAACATCTTCACCTCAATTATACTGAAGGTTGCTCATCGTAACGGCTCCGGCGGACAGAACCACTGGTGTAGTCTCTTCATCTTCCCGTGTCGTCGGCTGGTTGTGGTACGGCAAGAACGAGCTCGATGCCCCGCTGGGTTAAATACGGCACGTGTTTTTAGCAACACTGATCTGTTGTCATAATGCTTCGCGGCTCGTGACCTTGCTGCGATGTCCTCGATCTCTTCTCATGTGGGACGGTGCGTTCTGGCAAGCGGTACAACCAAGGCTTGCCCGCGACATTACAATATTAAGGGCAGGGAAGTTTCTGCCACATGAATTCCCGGGATTCACGCAGGCCTACCTCTAGTCATATCATAGCACTTGGTGATGACAGTTTTTTAATTTCCAAGATATACATAAGCGAAAATGATGCCGTAATTTTTTTTCACAGGTAAACAAAGAAGATTTGATTATCATAGATAATAATATGGATTTCTACAAGACTTGCACTCCAGACGTCTCGTCTGACATGGCCGCGACGTTTCGCAAACTTTTAGTCGACTGCGATAACAAGAGTAAGTGCTTATAACTACTGACAAGGAATTCTGCTAAGAAATTTATGATACTTGTATTTCGAAACACTTTAGGGCACAAGTCCACTTTCGTGACTGGGTGATCTTAATTATTACTGATTGTTGGTGTCGAATCTCGACGATTTAGAATCAGAGTAAAGTAATTTGGATTGGCCCAGTCAAGTAGAGAAATGTTTCCTTACAATAAAGTTCGGCCAGTTACCAAATGAAATTTGCAGGTCTTGAGAGAGGATGATGAAGCATACACAGTCTGTACTCATAGGAATTTACCAATATTCGTTACATTTAGGCCTATTGCATTTCTTCCTCTAAGTCCCTTGGTTGTCGTCTACGACATTTGATTTCGACTTATGGGCTGGATTCTTTCATGCAGCTGGGAGCGTTTACGGACGTATATGGCAGTAAGTTAGTTTTTATTAGAACGGATTTCACTGTAATAACAACTGATTTATTAAACATGCTTTCTGTGAATTACTTATGATGAAAATCAAACAAGAAAATTTATATTTTTTTAAATTTGTTAATGATTTGTAATTTGACATTTTATCTCTTGACTGTTTTCACAGGGAATCGTTTTAATTAAGGTGGTGTGCGCCTTTCTCTTCTGGTTTGAAATCTCGTTTATTTTAACCTTGTTTTAGTTCAAATAAAATGTTTCAAAATTTATAATTTTTTATATATGAAAAAAAAATTTATTCGATGTAAGTTTTAATAATGCATTAAAGTAAACTTTTCAAGTCCATTGCACTCACTGTGTACATTTAAAAATTTCTTCTGAGTCAAACTAATCCCCAATAATCTGCAAACTTTGCTTTTTTTTGTTTTATGCCTAACGTTGTGGACAATAATATAAATAAACTTATATACAAGAAATTGAAAAGACGGTTTGTTTCTTACAGGAAAATAAAGGGGTAGTTTTTTTTAATCTGAAAACAAACATCTTTATTAGTGTTATATTTTTCGCTAATGATAACGAAATTACATTATTTGTTTAATATGATTTATTTAAGCAAAGTCTAGTTTGTATTTTAGCTGATAATGGGTCCAGAACACGAAAAAAGTAACTAATCAGAAATTAATTTTGAATCGATTTTAAGGACAATTTTTTATGCGTCTTTAGTTACGCATCGGATCAGCGTTCGTGTGTGTAAAGTAGTTTAATGTAATAGGCTCAGCATCCTTTAACATAAAAAATTATTTAAGCAAATGTGAATATAATTTACGTCGATCAATAATTAGAACACTTGGAATATTCAAGTTATAGTTCAACTACTCTAAGTATTAAATGTGTCTACGACATGACTGGTGACTATACGAAACCAAAACCGGGAAATACTGATTATGAAATTAATCTAAAAAAAAAATGAACGCAAAAAGAATGCAGAGCTCAATAAATAATAGTTTCTCGATATAATGACAAGCGAATGCTGCTTGCTTCATCCGCAACTGCATTGGCCTCTGGAGAGTGGAGAGAAGAGCCGCGTCTAGACGTACAGCAGTTTTTCTATTACAACATCCCCAGTTCGGTCTGTTCTTCTGTGAATTGCCATTATCCGACACTGTGGAAAATTATATAAACCAAAAATGTTTACGTCTGTTGTTGGTGAATTTCTGTAAACAGGTGTAATTCTCCCTTCATTTTTGACGCTCTCCTTCACTCAATGGTGTTCACCCCCGCTCGCGCTGCCTCTTAGACACTCGTGTGACAGTTATGCCGGACGTATTTATGGAAGCGATAAGTATAAAATTATTTTATAACGTATGAAATACACAATGAAAGTCCTTAGCAGAGAAGGCTAGAATTAATTCAGTCCACGCCTGGGTCAGAGTTTAGAGAAAGAGCATATTTATTTTTTTTACTTTATATAAAGGATTTCGAATAAAGCAAACCCTCCTTGAGACGTTAATTAAAGAAGAATTCCATACGATTTGCGGCGATATTTCTCGCCGCCAGGCTTAAAGTTTTTTTTTTTTGGGTGTGCACTAATACAAATCTGCATAGGATATTTTACAGAATAGTTTTGCAAGAAGTTTTCAGGGTAACGGAGACCAAACTTTACATCTAGCATCTTTGACTTATCACAGTTCCAGTTGTTGCAGGAAAATACAGATAACGCCGCATGTGCTCTGTTGAAGGAAAGTAGTGTAGGCGGGGCGGTTTTGGCTCACTTCTGTAATTGCATAGGGATGGACGCAATTATTTAATGTGTGAGAGTGTGCCGGAGGCGAGGGTACAGAGAACAGGTGGTCCGCTCCCCTCACCGCTCCACTCCCCTACTCCACACCCCGGACCACTTTCACTCCCCACACCTAACCCCATCATTCCTGTACGAAATATGCTGTGATTAGTTCTAACATTGGCCATCGGGAGCGCGGCCGTCGCTTTATGTCATCGGCTGCCAGGGGAGCTGGTGTTACTCGCCCGCCATCGCAGTCCTAGACATTGCTGCTAGACAGAGCTAGTCTCGCTTGATGTGATCATGTGCTGGTAGGAGTGCTGGTGTCAGCTGGAGGCTAAAGCGATTTTCTACATGATATATGCAGAAGCGTTACGGTTTTAATACAGTATAAAAAGCAATGAAGTAGGGTGGGAACGAAATGCCGAATTTTGGGTCGACAAACCAACATCTCAGCCAACCGAGCTACGAAGGTATGAGTACAATTGGAACTCTAAATTTTGTATATAAAAAAACATGTAAATGAACCCATATATTGAAGTCGGTTTTGTAGTGTTTATTATGATTATGAACAATCATAATTTATAAAACAAGTTATGTAATTAATTAATATTCTTGTTATATATCACATACAATTTTCAGACATAAGTTTACCGTGCGACATATCTACAAACTGGTATTTTTGAGGTTAATTAGATTATGATGTCACAACTGTGTATTAGTTAGTGCATTATTTTATAAAAATATGTATTTAATTCATATTTTTGTTATTTATCACTAAAATTTTCAGACATACGTGTATAAAGCGACATGTCCACGAACTCGTACTTTCAAGAAGAATTTGATTATGGGATCACAACAGCCAAATTTTCAAAGCATCATTTTATAAAAGAAAATTTATGTGTTTCAATTAAAAATATATTTATTTAACTTTTACAAACAAGTATATTAAGTTGCAAATCTAAAGATTAGAATTTTTAGACAGATAAGAATATTTTGTCAGAAAATATTATTGTGGTAATAAACATAGTCATATTGAATTTAGTAGGGTTAAGAGCGAACTTTTTTATTTTTAGATTAATTATATAGACAGTCTGAGCATCAAATACAACACCGTGGTTACCTACCTTACCACAGATAAAGCCTAAAGTTCACTACGGCTCTATCAGACCTTTACAGACATATAAGGATAGCCTTTGAACATTTAACCCTTTGAGCACTTAACCATTTGGTCACTTAACCCTTGAGGCACTTAAACCTTTGGGTACTGAACTCTTTAGGCATTAAAACATTGGGGCACTTAATCTTTTGGGCACTTGACACTTTGAGGACTTAACCCTTTGAGCACTTTACCCTTCGAAAACATAACCCTTTAAGCACGTAATCCTTTGAACACTTAATATTAATTACTATTCGAATTTTACAAAAATTAATTTTTGGGTTGTATTCCTGCTAAGAGCAATTAATGCAATGTAATTTTTGGATTACAGAGTTCGATTCTCGTACAGGGTACTTAAGATTATTTTATTTTCAAATTTAACAAAAATTTACTTTTGAGTTGGATATCTGCTTAGAGCAATTAATGAAATGATATTTTTGGACTATCGAATTCGAATCACGATCAAGGTACTTCATATTATTTTATTTTAGAATTTACGAAAAAAAAAAGTATTTTTAGTTTGTATTTATTCTCAGAGCAATTAATGCAATGTTATTTTTCAATTACCTAGTTTGATTCCTAGGCGACTCATTTAATATTTTTAAATAAATTCTGGGAAATGCATTCTTAGGCATTCACTTATGCTCGCTGACGGGCGTATTTCCTGGTCGGTGTCTCCTGCTCCACTGATGTGTTACATGTTTAATGTCAACTGTTGATGGTCGAGAGGAGAGAAGGTAATGATGTAATCATGTAAATGCCATAATCGTGCAAGTTGGTACTTGCATAAACATGCAATAATTATTTACTATGTATGTATGTACACACATGCATAATTAGCAGTTACACAATCAGCAAAGTCATATGATGTCTCAGCAAGACATACAGACTTAAACTGTCATGTACAACATAATTTGATTCAGACTTTATTATTACTATTATTATTATGGGTGGGAGTTATTACACTTGCACCATGGTAGCATTCACTATACACAGTTACCAAGTATGGACATTATACCTAGAGAGACATACATCTTCTCCCGAGGAATGATAGCTCAAAACTGAAACATTATCGTAAACATGATGTCCATAGCATATTTCAAACAAGAACACATCCTGCTTAATTTCTGTTAGGTCAACGAACTCTAACAGGAAAAATCAATTGTGTTTGTAACTTCAATATGTCCCAGCACCCGCTGACAGAATATTCCAACGAATTAATATGATTAACAATTTCATCATCTAACAGCAAAAAACACACAAGTCTACTGTCCTCTAATTTCTGCAATTCCTGCTCAAAATCTTATTAATTACCATGGCTTGTAAGAGGATGCAAGGGGTGCCATGAGGGGTGCTCACAGCAGTAGTTAAATAAGGAAGATCGTTTATAAAAATATATAATTTATTATAAAAAACTTTAGCTATGACAATAAGACACATTTAATTGTAAAACAAATCTATAGAAGAAAATTATTTTACAAGGAATTACAAGGTCAATATTAAATCAACATGCAGCTAATCCCCAGCCTTGCTGTAATTACGATTTAAGGGGACAAGTGTACGATGGCTCGATACTAGTAATTACGCCCTACCGCAAACACCATTATGTTCACCCGAAGTGTAAAGAAGATAGGTCTCAGTGCTCCTCTGGGCCTGTGGTTGTCTGGCATGGTAGTTGGTAGCCCTGTGTCGGTTGGCGAAAATTTATAGCCTCTCATGAATCACTATATTTACATGTATATGTAGCACTCGCACAGGAGCACAGAGTCTCTTTAAGCACATAGGAATTGCGAAAGCACTGTATTTGAAGGAGTACTGTTCCTTGCCGAAAAGTTTTTATCACTGTCACTGTTTTGAGGAGTATATTTTACGTATGCTTGTTCACAGCGAGAGTTAGGGTACGCTACCATGTTTTATAAATTCACCTAATGTTTGCCCGTTGGTAATAAAATACATTATTAACAATAATTCAACACTTATATAAATAATGTATCATGCACTAGAGAAATAGTAAAGAAGTATTTTATTCTGTTACTAGCATAATCAAAATATACTACAATATGGTTACAATTATCTTAGTAGCTAGAGGGGGGTTTTACAAAATACTTTAAATTATCATCACACATACAAAACAATATATATGTGTTATATATATATATATATATATATATATATATATATATATATATATATATAATATCTACAGATGTAGGAATGAAAAATAAAAGGGCGTAGTACACGCTAGAAATAATATCACACTCATGAAAGAACTGATAAAGTTCGTGTTGTGAATAAAATTCATTCAATATACATAGAATTATCGCTGCTTACAATGCAGAGGAGGATTGGTAGTTCTTCAATCATAAAAACAAAGTATGTAATAATATTATTAGCCATTGGAATTGGATGTAGTATTAATTAGTTCACTGAAAATGCCATGAGGCATGGAATTTCAAGTGATAATAATTTAAATAACAATCATAGCCCTGCAGGCCTAAGTAACTAGCACTTTTAATTTAAACAACACAGTAGGTAACATTATATAAGACTGCAACTCACTGGTGCAAGGAATATAATCAGTTAATAAATACCCTTCATTGAGGGCAGATAGTAAGACTTAAAAATGAAATATTACAAAAGATGTATACCTGATGTAGATAAAGTATTGGGAGTCGAATCACTCGGATTGTTGGGAAAGGTTTATTTTTGTCTCACATTGCTTGTTCATCAGTTTTAGTAGAGAAAATCCATTAGGTTTTGTTAGGCAATACCCTAGTATAACTGGAAATTCATTATATCACAATATTAGTAAACACAAGGCAAAAATTAATTGCCAACTAGCAAAATGAGGACAATCACACAACGGTAGTTGCTGGTGCAAATTAACACATACGTATAGTTAACTATGAATGCCGGTATGCATGCGAATTGAACTCGTAATAAATTGAACACTAAGCTTAGTCCTTGAGGTCTAGTAGCAATTATTGCTGAAGTACAACCATATAAGCAATGCTGTAAGAACTGCAGCAGAAATAAATAAGGAATGAAAGTAATAAAAATAATCGGTGTCTTTAAAATTACTCATGAACACAGATTGAATATGTTGCAATCCGGTAATATCTGATATATATATATATATATATATATAAACAGAGTTAGTCATAGCGACAGTGCACTGGTGACTGCTTACCTCAATTAACTTATAATGTAACTCAACTTAGTGTGGCGCATCAAGGCGCTGAAGCAAGGTAGATATCTTAATCAACCTGACATAGAAGTTGGTGACAATGCACATTAGGAAAATTAATTCAGCTAGTGTGAAATAATAAAAATGAACAGGGTACACTAGATAGCTTCGTCGACAGGAACTTACCACTCGTAGTGACTGGAACAACAGTTTGTAGCAAGTGAAGGCAGTTAAATACATAAATAAAATTGTAGAATCTATTTCCATAACATATAGACATCGCATACAAGAGAAAACAATTAGTTATTTGAAAAAAAATACTCTGGTTGGCGCTCGTGCACTGAAAATAATATTGTGGACAAAGGATCACGAAATGTAACATAAAACACTTTCTGTATTTGTGAAGCACAAAATGTGTATCCTTGTGTGCAAAACTGCCGGGATTGTAACCCTTTAAAACAATATATAATTAATCCCAGAGAGTGAGAGCAGCGGAGGGATTAAAAAGAATTACTGGTGTGGCAATTATCGTTCTAACTACTGCTGTGGGGACATAAAAACAAACATAGACAAGTACTTAAACAAGGCAGAAAATTATTTAATCGTATATCAGATGTGAAACCTTCATGCTCGTGACTAGTGATAAATTGTGTAGGGAGATATTAAGTTTTATATTTCTGCCCTGTGGCAACAGCACACGGAATGGGGAGAAATGGGTCCATCGCCTAGGGTGGGGAGGGGAACTGTAAGTGCAATTGGAAGGGCAATGGGATGCCAGTCTGGCTGACATCAGGCTCCGTCATCACGTAATAAACACTGGCCTGTAACAAAAAAAAGGAAACTGTTACATGGCCGGGATGGCGGCATAGGTGGAGAAAGCACCCCCACCATCCGAGTGTGGCACAGCCCTGGAAGGCCGTCTCCTTGGTAACGCTCGACACAAGCACAGAGCGACTCCGCCTGTGCGCAGTGCCGCCAACATTGGTGGGCAGCGATAAGAGCACCGCAATGCCTCTGCGTAGCGGCGAGAGGCGAGGAGTGCAGTTGGCAGGCCTTTAATGCCCTCCACAAGGCCCACGGACATGCGGCAGTGGCTTAGTAGCGGCCGAGAGGCAGGAATGAGATGTGGAAGGTGCGCCTTTAGTAATGTTCGTGGTGTGTTGTAAGTGCAAAGTTGGAGTTCGGTCAGCACCTTCCATTTGCAGTAAACCGTGGTTCCCTTGCAGCGATGTACAGGACACTCACAGCTTAGCACACACAGCTTAGTACAGGGAGTAGGAAGGAATACTATAACTGTAACACATTTTTACACAATCATTAGGCAGTCATACAAAAAGACATTATATTGAGCGTCATTACTACAGAACATTAACATGTGTATGCTAACATAGTGTGCCTGGTACAGATAGTATCGAACTTAGGGACTCGAACGGTCAATTCGCCTAGAATATCTGTGATACAATAATTGCTGCCGTAGCGATGCGTGAGAGCCTTTTGTCTACCATGGTTGCATACCTAGACAAAGTCGTTAAAACGTAAGGTGTTCTTTCGATTAGTCTTATCGAACTGTGTTTTCGAAGGTTCTGGGCTTGAATTAAATTCTGCTTGGCAGTATCATGGGTGGTTAGGAGTTTTTCGCACCAATTATGACCCTGCTCGGAAAACCGGTTGACTACTACCTGGGCTAGGAGTACTGCTATATAGCAAATAGAAGGGCGTAAACTTAGTTCATCTATTAATGCTACTATTATAATTAAACTGAATAAATGGGATGTACAAATCCCAGTTTGGCTGGTCCGAACTGGCACACGCCGAAAGTTGATCACCAATTTAACAATTATTGCTTTCGACTAGCCCATTGCAATGGGAGTTGTAGGCAGTGGTATTTAATTTCTTGACACTTAGAGTCTTCAAAAGGTTGATAATGAGTTTGTTTTGGAAGCTGGTGCCCCTATCAGTAAGTATTTGCTCTGGGCATTCGTACTGTAGTATAACTGCTTTTATAAACTCCGCACAAGTAGCAGCATCGATAGACTGAACTGGCTTTGCAATAACATAGAGAGTGGCATTTTCTGTCATAACCAAAATATAATTGTTTTTACTTGTAGTAGTGGGTAAAGGCCCTTTTGTGCCTAGAGCCCACATTTTCCAAAGGGGTTGCGGCGGCATGGTAGTTAACTGACCAACGGGCTATGAAGTGATAGCTTAAATTTTCTGACATTCAGGGCAGGATTTGACATAATTCTTAACATCTGTGGACATTGTATCCCAATCATACGACTGCTTAATTTCCTGCAAGGTTTTAAGGATGACAAAGTGCCCACCCCCAAATACAGCATCATGATGGGCTTGAATGACTTCTTGAATATACAGCTGAGGCACAAGTGTTAATTTTGAAGGTCTTTGGGGTGTGTTTACCTTAAAAAATATTTCACAGTTGACGGCTATACTATAGCGATGACTTAATCTACAATATTTGGCGTCAGCTTGTTCCGGATGCAGTAAGGTTTGCTCGAGTTTGTGAATATGGGGGTCGTTGTCATATTCGCCAGTAAATGGGAATGTTGGAACAGTGATAGGACATAGATGGAACACAGACTCGTCATCGATGTGAATGTATTCTTGGGTGTGCGTATAGGCAGGGAGAAAATGTATGACATCATTAAAAGGACAATAAGAATTTTACATTTTAAAACTCGATCAATACATGTTGTGGCGAGGGTGAAGGTATGCCTTTAACGAATTACTTCAACATTCACCTTCTAGAGGGTAGTTATGATTTTGATGATCAAATGAATAGGAAAAATGTCCTCTTTTGCAACTGCTGTGGAATGCGATCTCTGTCATTAGGGGCATCTGCGGACATGAAATGCTGACTAACCTCCTCCCAGTGCTCCCTAATACATTTTGCAACAGAAGCACTAATTTCGGACGCTTTGTCAGGGTTCTGGAAAATGGCTTCGGCTAGGGCCTTGGAAAGTGAGGTGCATTTCGTTATGTCACATTTGACTTGGTATTGAGTGTTGTGGACTGTGACAGCTTGAGTAGTGACCTCTGGGACTGTGGGGATGTGACTTGGCAAATCAGGAAGTGTATTTAACTTACCCTTAACTATATGTCTCAAAGTTAAATTCACTTGGTGTGACAGCCATTTTTTTTAAATTCATGCATTATGGTCGGCCATGAAATGCAGACACCACAGGCTGGCGTGGTCTGTTTCAATGGCGAATTTTTGCCCATACAAATATTGGCGAAAATGTGTGCACAGATATTTAATAGCCGCAAGTTCTTGCTCTATGGTAGACCAATGTGCCTCTCGTATAGAGAATTTTTTAGGTGCAAATGCAACAACGTATTTCTGTTTAGAATGTGGCTCAAGTTGAATGAGCACCCTGCAAACAGCAGTGTTACTGGCATTGCATTCTGCTAGGATGATTTCATGATTCTCGTTGAATTTTTGCAATATTGGCATTTGTAAAATGGCTCATTTTAAGTTAACAAAGGAATTTTGGTGTTCTGATTTCCATGTAAAGTGAGTATCATTGTTTGGCGAGGTCTATCAATGGCTGCGCAATGGAGGCATAGTTTAAAATATACCGCCTGAGGTATGAGGTCATGCCCAGAAAGGTGCGAGGTTGTTTAAGGTTGACAGGGGTGCAATTTTTTCCATCGCCGCGACCTTATCGGGGTCTGTGGACATACCTTGGGGAATAATGATGTTACCTAAGACTTTAACTGTATGTTGGGTAAATGAGCAATTCTTTGTATTGACTTTGACGTTAAACTGGCAAAATCTTTCAAAGACTTTGTTAATATTATTAATGTATTCCTCAAAGGTATTACCCAGTATGAAAATATTGTCAATATAGGCAATTGCAGCTGTCCATCGCAGGGGGCCTAGAAGTTTGTTGACGAACATCTGAAAATATTTAGGGGAGGTTGATAACCCAATTGGCATTGTTTTATACTAAAATTAACCTAACCCATCAATACTAAAGGCCAATTTATGATGATCCTGAGGTCTAACAGGGATGCTGTAAAAACTAGATAATAAATCAAGACTTGTGATATAAGAGGAATACAGTAAAGCATTAAAAATGTCCGCGGTCTTCGGGAGTGGATATTGCGCCCTGGTGAGGTGTTAATTCATTTTACTGAAATCAGTCAAAAACCTAAAGTTGCCATTTTCTTTGAAATCACAAGATTAGGGGCAGGATATGGGGAGTCAGCTTTTTGAATTATGTCCACATTGACTATATCTTTAATTTGATTTAAAAGTTCATCATGCACCTTAGGACAAATTCGATAGCGACGAGTGGCAATGGATGTCAGTATCCACATCTGACATAATCTCAAAATCCTTTGCTTCATTGAAGTCTAATATAGAGTTAGTAAAACGAGCATGATATTGCCCAATAATGTCATGAATGGCTCGTTTCTGGGAAGGAGAAAGGTTATCATTAATGAAAGGACCCTGAGGTGGTTGACTCTCAAAAGCCTCGATAGAATTACAACAATGGGTAGTGGACTAGTAGTCCGGCGTTTCTGCCCTATTGGAAACAAATGGTATTTCTGTGATTTTATTCTCATTGTGGACGTGGATAAAGAAAATGTTGCATTTTAATATGGGTATAACATTGTATTTCTTAATAAACTCCACACCCAAAATAAGGTCCTGCTGGAGGTTGTCAAGAACTAAAAAATTTGTGGATAAGTGTGACCGTGAATATTTAATTTGATAGTAGTCTCAAACTTAGGGGGTGATAAAATTGATGTTGCTGCAACTAGTGTTATCTGTTCTTTAAGGGGGTAAAGGGGCTGATCTGATAAAACAGTGCTAGCCACAAAGCTGCATTAACATCCTGTATCCAATAAGGCATGATATTGCTGGCCCTTAATTTTAACAAGTACGTGTGGCGTTGCAGTACTAATGACATTTTGCTGACATGGTGAGAGAGGCAAAGCGTGTGCTTGTTTCCGTCTGCCAGATAGAGGCACGACTCCACTCAGTGTGTTTCCTAACAAATTGTTTTGAAAACAATTGGCACGTGGCACGTGCTATGTCGGGACTGGATGTAGGTAGAGTGAGGAAAACAGTACACGGTGTCAGCTTGAAGGTATTTTTAATCTACGAAAGCTGTCATCAACGTCCGTGGAAAACTGGAATTTTTGCTGAGGGAAAATGGCGACTCTTATGGCCGACATAAAAGAATAATGCGCAAATGTCGCTGGCAAGATTGCGCAGGCAGTGAACTGTGTGCTGTGCGGCGGGGAATCGCTGCGATGTGGAAATGCTGCATTCTCGCGCGCGGGGCTCGGAAAGTGTGGCAACTGGGGCTTGGGAAAAAATGGGGGCGGGGGAGGGTTGCTGTACTTACAAGTGTCGCGGCGGGCAGGCTTCTGACGCGCTGTTTTATGTGTTGACACATTGTGTGACCGCAATACAGACGGCGACATGGGCGATTGTTTACTTATCGGTTTGCAGAACGTGAACTTTACTCAACCTGGCAGAAAACTGTGGCAAACAGGGTTTGGCAAAATGTTTGGCGGATTTTATTTCTGGGGCCTTGTTCCGTTGCACAATTTTGCTTTGTGTAGGGATTAACGGTGGGATAGGTTTTGATTGAAAATGACATCCTGTGGCATTAAAACTGGCGATTTCCATGTAAGACCTGCTGGGCACCACTTTATTGAAGAATGCCGTTCGAACCCGGCCATTGGGATCAGTTTGAGAGGGGAATGAATGTTGTGCCCTGTACTTGTCCCCACACGCGTGTCCTTGTACATGTCAATTTCCCCCCTGTTCTGCTCTGAAGGGGGTTGCCTGGTGGTGTGTGTGTGATGTTGATAGGGTGCATGGTGAGAGCGATGTCTGTAGTGTTGTATGTTCTGTGGCCAGTCAATTACCATGGGGCGGCTGTACGTGTTCTGAACGTGTGTGTTTTTGTGAGTGCCGGGTGGATATGTATGTGTGTGGATGTATTGTACATGTCTTCTCGAATATGGGAATTTGCCTTGATATGATATTTATTACTTTTTACTTGTATGTAGATGGCAAAACGTTTTTAAGAGTTCTTCATAAATATTTTTAAGTTTGCATTACAACTCATGTGATCTTTTCAATTATGCAGGGATGGTTTTTAAACATAATTTCTTCCCTCGTATGTTACATTGTTCACAAAAGTTATAAATTTTTGGTGTGTTTAGGTATGCTAGACTGGTAGAAAGTGATGAAGATTTAGGTATTTACTTAATTTGTTAGTGTGTGTGTGTGTGTGTGTGTGTGTGTGGGGAATGGGTTTTTGTGTGTGTATGTGGGTGCATGGATGTGTATTTTGGAGTGTATTTTGGAGTCGATTTTGGGTCAATTTTGGATCGGTTTGGGTCAATTTGTGTTATTTTGGTTCATTAGGAGCAAGTCTTCGGTGGAGCGAGTTTGCAAATTGGAATCTTTCGACTCTTTCTAAGTGTGTGTTATTCTGTGTGTGTGTGTGTGCGTGTGTGTGTAGTTATAATGGCATGAGAAATCTTTGTATCTAAATTAAAATGTTTTTTATGACGTTTTACAAGTGGTTGATATGGAATGTGTAAATGAGTTGTACGATTGTGTGTGTTATACTGTGTCTTCGTGTGTGAGAGTGTGTTTACATATAATGAACATTAAAAGCGAATTTTTCAATGTAATTTTACTTGAATAGCATATAAACTGTCTGTGAAACTTTAACATTTAAGGTAGTATATGCAACATCTCAGACTGTTGTAACTCTAAGTTGATATGTGTTCTTTAAAAGAAAGCTTGCAGCAAGCAATTAATTCTCAACAAATGTGTTGATATTTTGAGATGAATTATCTCGATGTGTAAAACTTATGTTCTCATAAACGATACTGTCGCAGTTAATCTATTTGGAAATGTTAACACGAAATGAAACAGGGTGAAATTTTCTTTCTGTAAATTCGGATAAGCTAACACACACATTTTTGACACAGGAGAGAGTTCGCAAAGTGAGATAAAGGGTTACATTTTCGAATATCAATCAGAGTTTTGGATCATTTTTAATGGACTTTGTATGTGAAATTCGGTCTGTTTCCATGCTTATATGTATCTGCTGTAAATATTTAAACCATATTCAACGGTTAGGCCTGTCTTGGGACCATGGGTTCATGACGTGAAATCATAAAAAATCTTTATATTCTATCAGACTTAGAAAAATTATGATAATTTTTCGCAGTATATATGCCTGTCTAATATAAAGTTTTAAGTGAACACCAAACGCTAAATATAGTGAAGGATTTTGAGTCTGAGATTCGAAAATATATATATAAAATACTAATTTTTGAGAAATATATATTATACCAATATATTTTAGCTACATTTATCTGTTATGCAGTTTGTGATTGTGAAGCCTTCCTAGATAAACCACTCACCTGCATCTTTTCTGCGAGTCTGTTCTTTTCCTTATAGAGATGACAATATACTGATTGAGTGATATGAGGTAGGTAGTTATTTGATGTTCGAATATCTGTGATAGCTTGGCAGAGTGACGATGTAGACTGTACGAGATAGGTAATGGAATGGTATATTGTTTAAGTGTTTGTTGTGTAGTGCATTACAAGATGATATGCATATCAGTTATGCGTAATATCAAACATATATTGGTGGAAAGTTGGCTTTGATTGCGGTACATAGAGCGAAATTAATTATTTTAGTTAATCAATGCACAAATTGTAGTTAAAAGTGTTCTTCGCTGGATATGATCCAAGGCGTAAGATAGTTGTGTTTTATTGGTTGGTGTTTAGTAGGTGTTAACTCATTTCATATATAGTAGTTAAAAATGGATATTCATTACATCAATATTCTGGTTACTTCACTTGATACGTGATTAATAAGACAATTTACATAACCTGTATGGTTCTTGAATTGCTACGGGCATAGTAATTGTGTCCGCTAAATATTCATTATTTGATACACATATTTTACTCTTGATGGGCGAGTGTTCAACTCTTTCGATGTATGTCTGTGTTAGTGTATGTAACATCATAGATTATGACCTCAGTTAAAAATTCGTTTTTTACTACTTTTTCGTATACCTAAAATTTTCATATAAAGGTCTCTTATTGGTTTGAAGGGAAGAGCAATATTGTCTGTATAGATTAACATGACGGACCTATAGGGTGGAAGTGTTGCTGTTGTAGACTCTGGGGGACTTGAGGATGAATATTTGGAGATGGAGTCAATACTACCATACCTGCTGTCAGAGTACATATGGTGTGGTTGTAAGTGTAAAAATAAACATATTTGCATTATTTATCAAGTACAGCTTGAATTGATATGAATGTTTTTGGAGACAATTTAGCTTCTCGAAGCAGTTTTTATCTATATGCGGAATGCAAAATTGTTGTACACGGTGCACCCAATGTCGGTAAACATATGAGTATGACTTTCTTTATACTTCTATAATGGCGTTTAGCATTGCAATATCCTCTGTAGTTGATGTACTTGAGGTTTCACACCACGTCATTGGATGGTGCTAGTTTCGGAACACATAGATGAAAAGCGCAGATACTATCTTTGCATACGAATCTGGATACAACCCTCTAGGTTTTGTATGGCGAAAATTCTTTTCACTGTATACAGAAATGTGTGTTATCACTACATGTTTCAAAGTGTATTGATATGTAAATATCTTCATGCTCATTTTTACAGATAATACCGTATTGCATACAATTGAGACCTTCTCGTGCATATTCTTAGCAAGTGGTGGGGTTGTACGTTATTCTTGGCGTTAACTCGGTATTACTATGATTCGAAAACATGATCTCTTCTTCAGAAAATGTTTCGTTACCGCGGTATCCAGGCTGCATGGTGTTTGGGTTAGACAATGACAGGGAAAGTGTTACTTGAACTTTTAAAGGTAGCTTTGAGGTATAAATTTTGTTCTCTGTTGCGCAGGGTTATCACGGTGTGTTATGTGACGGTTGTATGGTAAACAACATATTCTCCACTGCATGGCCTCCTCTCTTAATCGCGTATTGTGTAGTCGTTTTCGAAACTTGTCTACAGTAGTTTCCATGTGGTGACGCATGTATCTTGCTTCACAGGCTGCCTGCGAAGCGATGTTGACGGTTTGCGACCTTGAAGTGAATATATTTTTAATTACCTCTTGTCCTTTTATACGCAAAGTCAAAGCAAGATGGTGGTAGTCGAATGCAGGTGAGATACAAGTGATGTTACATATATCCGAACGACCATCAGTCGTGTGCTAGGTGTCGTGTTGAGTGGATGTAGTCTCTCTCGGTATTTAATGTGTAGTTGCTAATTATTCATGTGTCTACCTGCATATTTGTGTAGTTGTTCGTAGATGTGTAATGAGTATTTGTAAATTATTCATGTGCATATGTTCGTATTTTTGTAATGGTAATTATGGTAATGAGTATGCAAGTGCACATGTACATAGGTACATATTAATTAAATATTCATTAACTACTGGGTTATATGTGAATAGACAAGTGTGAGGATACATATAATTAATCTAATTAAATAAATTTTCTTATTTTGTAATTCTTTTGGAATCCAATATGGCAGTCGAATGCATGTTTTTGAGGTTTGCTGATAGATGAACGAATGTAAGTAATTAAACAATGAGAAGCATTGATGTAGTAAATAATCAATGAAAAAACAATGGATCGCACGAAATTGAGTAAATGGTTTGCATGCATGTAATTGATTGAATGAAGGTGAGAGGGAAACAAATGAGTGTATTCGAATGCAGATTAGAAACAAGTACTCTTTGGTATATGTCAATGGTGTTAGTCGAGAACTAGTTTTCATATGATGATGATGTGTAAATAGTCTGATTGCACAAATAAAAAGTAAGTAAATTGAATGGAACTTTAATTTAGTATCAATCTGCCTACCTTTTGTTTGAGTACCCATCCTGTTGCCTCTCCATCCAACGATGCTTTGATATATTTGGTAGTTACGTAGGGGAAAGGTGAAAGTGTATGTGTGTGTTTATATGTGTGTATGCATGGGTGTGGGCAGGTGTGTGTTGTTTGTGTAGATTGGTGACGATTGGTGTGAGAATGTATGAGTGTTAATGCATGGGTGTGCTTGGGTATGTTAAACGGTCTACCATATCGAGATATAGCAACAAGTCAAAACATGTCAACAATAAAATTATTTAAACATCAGTATAAGCTTACTTTATAATAAGGATTAACTCCAAGGAAACACTAAACTTCCAAGAAAATGTTAAGGTTCACGAGAATATAGAAAATATTAAAGTGCACGAATGATTAAACTTTATAAAGTAATAATGTGTAGAAGATGTTAAAGAGCATAAAATGTTAGAGGTCGAAAGTTAAGAAAGAAAAATAAAAATAAATTTCAAATACTTTGTCTGGGAGGCGATCTTTGTGCCAATCCACTCACTGTTCGTCAGAGATTCCGCACTGTTGGCTCTCCAAGCCATGGCGCACTCCAACTGAGATTACCTTTAAGCCTGCAGGGTGCAGGGGTATAGGTTGAGTGTGTGTGTTTTCTGCTATTAAAAGATGAAATGGTTTATCAGAGTAATTCGTTGGAATATTCTGTCGGCGGGTGCGGGGACATGTTGAAGCCGCACACGCGGTTGATTTTCCTGTTAGAGTTCATTGACATGACAGAAATAAAGCAGGAAGTGTTCTCGCTTGAAATATCCTATGGACAACATATTTACGATAAGGCTTCAGTCGTGAGCTGTCGTTACTTGGGAGCGGATGTATGTCTCTCTACGCATAATGTGCATGCATGGTGAATGTGTATAGTGAAAGCGATCATGGTGCAAGTGTAATACCTCCCACCTTTAATAATAATAATAATAATAATAATATTAACAAAAAAACTGAAACAAATGAAATCGTATAGCTATGACAGTTGAAGCTCAGTCTTGCTGAGATGACATATGACTTTGGTGATTGTGTAGTTGCTAATTATTCGTGTGTGTATGTGCATACGCAGTAAATATTCATTGCATGTTTATGCAACTATAAACTTGCACGATTACATCATTCATAAGATTGCATCATTAACAGATTACGTCATAAAACTTTATTCCCCGACCACCCTTCTCGATCTTCAAATGTTGACATTGAGTATTTACATGTCAGTCGAGCGGGCGACACCAATCAGGTAAAATGTCAGTCAGCGAACATAAGTGAATGCGCAATAATGCATTTCTCAGAACTTTTTTTTTATATTAAGTGAGTCGCCCAGAATTGGAACTCGGCAATCTAAAAAGAACATTTTATTAATGCTCTAAGCAGGAATATTAACCAAAATACATTTTTGCTCAATTCAAAAATAAAATAATATTAAGTGTCCTTATCGAGATTCGAACTCGGTAGTCCAAAAATAAAATTTCATAAATTTCTCTAACCAGGTACCTAAGTAATAATTTTTTATTACATTCGAAAATACAGTAATATTAAGTACCCTGACTGATAATCGAACTCTGTAATCCCAAAATAACATTACATCAATTGCTCTAAGAGGGAATACAACTCAAAAATAAATTTTTGTCAAATTCGAAAATATTAAGCATTCAAAGGATTAAGCGCTCAACGAGTTAAGTTTCCAAAGTGGTTAAGCGGTTAAAGGGTTAAGTGAGCAATGAGTTAAATACTCAAAGGGTTAAGTATCCAAAAGTTAAATGCCCAAAGGGTTATGTGTCCAAATGATTATGTGCCCAGAAGGTTAAGTGCCTAAAGGTTAAATGCCTAAAGGGTTAAATGACCAAAAGGTTTAAGTGCTGAAAAGTTTAAGTGTTCAAAAGCTATGCTAGAAGTTTAGTGTGGGTCTGATACAGACATATTACACTTTAAACAAGACCTGTGCTAAGGTAATTTTTGCGTTGTGTTTGACGCTCGGACTGGTTACATAATTAATTTAAAAATAAAAAAAGATCGCTTCTATGACTACTAAATTCAATATGGCGACATTTGTAATTACATAATCATATTTTCTGATGATATATTCTTATCTGTCTAAAAATACGAATCTTTAGACATATCAATCGTCACACTTGTTTGTAGAAGTTAAATAAATATATTTTAAATTTAAACACATAAAATTAACTTTATAGAATTATTCTTTGCATATTTGGCTGTTGTGTTCCCGTAATCGAATTCATCTTGAAAATACGAGTTCGTAGACATGTCGCTCTGTTCACCTATATCTGAAAATTTTAAGTGAAAAATAACAAAAATATTAATTCAATAATTATTTTATTTTATAAATTTTGAATTTTAATAATCGTTGTTTGTGTTGTCATATAGTACAAAACCGACTTGAATATACGAGTTTATATATATATATGTTATTCGTTTTTATATACTACATTTAGAGTTACATTTGTACTAATGCCTTCGTAACTCCACGTATTAGAGACACGAAACAGAAGCTTATGCATTTATTCAGTGAACTGTTTAAAAATCGTAATATTATGATAAATAATAAAAGTCTATTCGCAGAAGAGAAATTTAGTATGTTTAGTCTCATTAAGGAACAACATCAAATACGACGCAAGGTTATCAACCAGCTTTCTGACAGTGATGGCGCTATTATTCGGGACTGGTCGGAAATAGTGCAAACGCTCTGCACTTGCTTTGCAAATTTATACTCGAAACAAGACACGGACGATGCTCTGCTTTCATCGGTTTTGCAGGATTGTGAAAACAGAGTTAGCTGTGACATTAAGACGGGCATGGAGGCACCATGTTTAGATGCGGAATTCAATACAATAATACAACAATTGCCATCAAAATATCTCCTGGTATTGACGGTATGCCATACGAATTTTACAAAACTTGTTGGTATATTATTGCTGTCGACTTCTGCGAAGTTGTTCGTGATGTGCTTGAAAGAGGGGAGTTATGCAAATCTCATAAAGAAGGGATAGTAGCCCTTATACCCTAAATATCCCGTACACTTAAACCTATGAGTTATAGGCCAATTACACTTTTATGTGCTGATTATATATAATGATTGCTCGGTTTGGTGGGACCCGATTAACCAAGGGATTGTCAGATATTATCGGTCTCGGCCAGATATGTACTATTCCAGGACGTTTCATTTTACAAGGCGTGCTTGCCCTAAGGGAAACTCAATTACTTTCAATACAACACAGTAACATGACCATCTTGAGTATTGATATGGATACGGCATTCGATAGAGTCGATCATAAATTTTTACTTCATGTTATGCATCATTTCGAGTTCCCAGCCAATGCAGCACAGTGGGTGCGGATGGTGTGTACCGTAATTTGGTCACGGCTGTTGGTTAACGGATTACTTACCCCACCTATTATGATCGAGAGTTCAGTTCGACAAAGAAGCCCGGTATCCATTATTTTATTTATTATCGCCATTGAACCTCTGTGCAGAATGCACAGTGCCCGCTTGCAAGGATTCCCTGTAGCGAACCTGTCCTTTAAATTAAATACCTATGCTTATGGCATCACATCTGCCGTTCTTTCAGAGCGGGAAATTAAAGGACGGCAGAATGCCTGGACCTTTTTCGCAGTGTCTCTAATCTGCGAGCGAATGCTTATAATACTGCCAACTGGAGCTCAGTGCGACCAGCGAGCCTTTTGACGACTTTTCTTCCCTTTCGGAGGGTCGAAACTGTGAAAATATTGGTCATATGCTTCCATGCAGATGCCACTCGAATGTTGCATTATAATTGGAGCATGACAATAAGTAAACTCCGTGCTCGTCAAATAAAAATGAATTATCGTTGTACAAATATTATACAGAGGGTTGCTTTAGTAAATGTATTCTTACTTGCGAAGCTCTAGTATGTGTCCCATACAATCCCACTACCACGTCAACAAAGAGCACAAATACTTAAGATTGTTGGACGCATGTTGTGGAAATCTTATATATTTAAATTGTCTAGGCCGCAACTTTATTTTCCCTTGCGAGACGGAGGCCTGAGTCTTATTATTCGCGTTTTGAAGTGTGAGGCCTTATATCAGTCTTCAATCATTGCAATAATTCTGCGCCCAGCGGACATTTACGCAGCATTACAGAAAATGATGTGGTCTGAAGTTAGACTCATGCCACTTCATTACCGTCAGGCTAAGGAAGCACTCGCAACTCTAGTAGAACACTTACCGGAAGGCACAGTCGCATCGGCGAGATATTTGTACATTCGGGCTTCCAAAATGTCGGCAATCATACCTTCTGTTGCAAATCGCACCCCAACCATCCGCTGGATGCGCCCATGGAAAATACTTTCCGATCCTAACCTTTCTTCGGATCTTTGAGATGCAGCATTCGGCTTCTACAATAATATCGTGGCAACTCAGCAGCGTAAATACAGCATTCACCTGACAGCTGATCCTGCATGCCCGCTGTGTTGCAACACCGACACGGCCCTTCATAGGGTAATTTCCTGTGTTTATGAAGCTCCCATCTGGCAGTGGTGTCACGTACGAGTACGAAAAATAATTCGCGTTGAACATGGAGATGTCAGCGACACGCACATGCTTCATTGCGATTTATTTACCTTCCCCTCAGTTCGACAAAGAGCTGTGGCCTGGTTTGTACTTCATGCGATCGGTTATTTGGTGGACCGTTCGACAGTTCAAGACTTTGTCCAGCTTCTTCGTCAAGATAGGTGGAACATGGCGCGACGTGGCACATTGCCTCAGTGGTCCTGCAATTTTTTATTTTCATTCTGACGTTTACACCTACAGGAAGTGCGTGTATATTACCGAGGTTGGGTGTACGCCGTGCGCTGCCCACCCCTCGGTCGTTACAAGTGTACACCTTAATGTTCCAGTAGTAATCGTTGATAGGTGATAGTGTTATAGGTCAGTGTCCCGTGTGTCGGGGTGTACGTCGTGCGCTGCCCCTTATACGTTAAATAACTTAATGTGTGTATATATATTATATATATAAAGTGTGCGTTTGTATGTATGTATGTATATATAAAGTGGTTTGCATACAATAGAGCAATTTAACACAAAAAAGTGGTTAACACGTGCGCCTCACATGCTCAAGGTCCTCGGTTTTGCCATGTAGTGGATTGTGAGCTGCTTGCAAAACTGGGACAGTTTTCAACACCAGAGGATATCAAAATAATAATATTCTATTATTGTCAGAAAGCACTGAAGTTTGGTTCTTCGACTTTGTCAGTAAAACCAGTTCACCAAATGTTCATATCGTTTTGTGCCCCCGTGTAAGAATTGTGTAGACATGTTATGAGTATTTTATTGTTGTCTACATTGTGTGTTTGAATGTGTACTGTATAATAGGTTAAGGGTAAACATCTCTGTATATTGTTTGTGACAATAAATCATTTATCAAAAAAAAATTGGCTGGGATGTGGGTTTTTCAACCCAAATTTCGGCAGTTCGATCCAGCTCTACTTTATAGCTTTTTATACTGTATTAAAACCATAACGCTTCTGTATATAGCATATAGAAAATCGCTTTAGCCTCCAGCCGACACCAGCAGATATTCACATCAAGAGAGACTAGCGCTGTCTAGCAGACAAGACTAGAACTATGATGGCAGGCGAGCAACACCAGCGCCCCTGGCAGCCGATGACATAAAGCGACGGCCGCGCTCCTGATGGCCAACGTTAGAACTAATCACAGCATATCTCGTATAGAAAAAGGGGGTGGGGTATGGCGGGTAAGGCTGTTGAGGGGGGCACGTTAGAGGAGGGAGGCTCGATAAGTAGGGGGGCGGTGAGGGGAGCGGACCAACTGTAACCTGTATCCTCGCCTCTGGCACACACTCACGGTTAAACAATTGCACCCATCCCTATGTCATTCTAGAAGTGAGCCAAAACCACCCCGTCTACACTACTAAAGAATTATTTTATTCGTAGGGGAAAAAGAATGCTGTGCTGTAGAGATTATTTTTCAAGTTCAAATAAGTTACAAATAAAACCACGGCAGACAATTCTGTTGGCATGACTACCTACATACGCGAAAGAGTATGTTTACGGCACCAACAACTCGTGTTAAATTATTAACAGTTTTGAGGGATTCTGGTTATATAAATTTTTTTGTTCGTTTGTAAAAATAAGTCGAAATTTACATTTTAGAGGCTGAAATTTGATGGAAAAATAGTGTAACTAATTTGACAATATAGCAACAAATAAACATCACAGATTTTACATTTCTGATGTACCGATCTTGAAACTTTAGCAATAAAATACTGTTTCTTTCCAATCTTCACTAGTAAGACAGGATTTAGAGTGATTTACCTTTTAAAGTTTTTAATTTTTTTTTTTCCATACTGCAGTGCAAAAAATAATTACTGTGACAGATTTTTTAAATAATTAAATTAATTAAAACTTTTTTTTATTATTTTTAACACTTTCGCTAATTAATGCATAATGTCTCTGTTGTTTCAGATAAGTATGATGATGTCTGTGTGAGAGCTGCTGGTGGTATGCAATGTATTTTTCGAAACGGTGGTATTTGATGATCAATGCGAAGATTTTTTTAGAATTTGACATACGTGTGTTACCATTTATTTAATTTCAAAGAAACTAACCCCTGTTTGTATTCCTGCTTCTACGATGTTTTGGAACATGACAAATATCACATTTATGAAACATCCGAAACTTTTTACTTTGTAACAATAAAACAGAACATGAACGAAATTATTTCAAACTGCTGTAAGATATTACATAATAATAAAAAGTTACGTTAAAGTGGCAAATTCTTGTCTTATATGTGTATTTATGTTATAATATTTATATTTAGATGTACACACACCTTTGTTTGAATAAATTAACTACACTGCTCTTTAAAATTTCGAAATTCATTTCCCTTCGTTTTTATTGGAAAATTTATTTTCTGACTTTTTTGTAGTTTCACGAGGAAAAAAAAAAGCCGAAAGATACCGGGAAAAGAATGCATTTTTGAATGTTTTCCGCAATATTCCTTGGACGAACCTAGATAGAATTATTTAGTAATTGGTGTTATCTAAGTGTGCATTGAAACAATTTTAATTACGAAATTTCATCTATAGATTTTCCACAGTCGACTAGATTTTTTCTAGATAAAAAAACTTTCTGTTTTTTTTTTTTGCACCGTTTTAATATAAACGTGGAATGGAATATTTGTGGTTACTTTCAATGGCGTCCCGTTAGGGCAAGCAAGGTAAGCAGTGCTTGCCCAGACAGTTCCCTGACAATGTTATATTTAAAATAAATATTAAATTCTAACTTATATTTACTTTAAGGTAACTTGTCACTCATGCGGTACACATTCTATTTGAGAAAAAAATTATACATTATAAGAAAACAACTCGTTGGCTAGCAAAAACCAAGATGTTTGGAAGCGCTGCAAGTAATTATTTCATCAGGTAGGCGGCCACAATGGTTTCCCGCCGACGGAGGGGTGGTTTGGAATGGAAGAACATTCGGAAAGGGGAGGGGGGGCTTATTGCTGCGTCAACCTGTGTTAGAAGCTACGATGGTAGTACTTTTTTAACCGAACTGAAGCGGATATAGCCGAAGTTGGCCTAGCCGCAGGCAGTTAGCGTCGTGTAGTTTACAGTAACTAGAACGATGCGTGGGCAAGTTTGCGTGCACAACACGAATCGTATGGTTTTTATTTAATTTAGTTTTTTGGTGCTAAGAATGTTATACATATTCGTGCGCGATGTATACCCTACGTAAAAACTATAAAATTACCGTGTGTGACTGAGAACCGAGTAGATAGAATGAGTGCAACAGAAACATGTTGATGTAAGTGTGGTATGTGTGGATTACGAGTGAAGCATTTCCCCAGCAGTGCTTTCACTTTTCAGGAAAGATGTGACATCATAAAAGAGGGTAGGCCTACACCTGAAATTAATATCACAACACGTAAGAAACGTAATTTTGTAAGTCATTTCCAAAAAAAAAAAGTTTATCAGAAAAACTCGTGATTAGTTGGATGTAACAGTCTAAACAAAGTGCTTTGCTGGCCATGTGTATTATTTTCAAAGGATGTTAACACGTGAACTGCAACTGGGAATTGTGACCTTAACTATCTGTGCAATGCTGTTCAAACACACGAGCGTTCTGAAGTTCACATAAATTTGTTTTTGTCTCTTAAATAATTTGGGAAAAATAGAGTTGATTTTGGTCTAGATAGATCCAAACAATTAAGCACACGACGACATAACGAAAATGTTAAAAGAAACAGAGAAATTTTGAAGCGTTTAATAGATGTTGTTTGTTTCTTGGGTGTACAGGAACTGCCTTTCCGTGGTCACGATGAGACACAAGAATCAGAAAACCGGGGCAATTATGTTGAGTTACTTTCTTTAATTGGACAAAGTTCCGGGTTTGATGAAGGTATCTTTGTAATATTTTTCACTCGGGCAAATTTTATGTCAAAAATATTAATAATATTACAAGCGGTGTATTATATATTTAGGTACGAAAAAATGTTTAAATGGCACCATTTTGCACCTTGGAATCCAAATTTTCCTGGGGGAGGACCCCCGGAGGACCCCTCTCCCTCTTTATTGGGGAGATCAACGCCACTACTGTCCCCTGCACAGTAGCTTGCCCATGAAATTATAGCACACATCGCCAATGGTTACTTTGACAGCGAATTAAGAACAATAATTCCACACTTTTATTTTTCAAAAAATATTAAAATTGAATTGATGCCCAATGTAACGAAACGCCGATGTCATATATCGTGTTAGAACACATGTCATATCCCAGTATGTGAGCCGACCACAGAAGTAGTGAAAATATGCTTGATGCGCAAACGTGATCCGGAATCGGAGCCGGATCCTGCTGGCCACAATGTTGTTATGTCACCCGTCCACCATCTTCGACCCATATGACATTGACCTTGGCCCCTGTGAACACTGAATCCAAAAACTCAAAAAATTTCGAAAACATTTTTACAAATTATAAAAAAAAAAATTACTCCAAACATTAAATTAAAATACCGTTTAAGAATTTATAAAAGAAAATATAAAGATATTATTTAAAAATTATTGCAAAGTAATTAAAAAATAATTTTAAATTCTATTCCCTCGCCAGCTATTTTCCTTAACAATTTCCCTTTTTCCCTTAAAATTTCCCTTTATCCCCTTAAAATTTTCCTTTAACCACTAAAAAAATTCTTAAAAAATTGTAAATATTATGTGAAAATGAATTTAAAAAAATTTGAATTTTAGGAGGTCCCCCAGCACCACGCCTAGCAGACGACTGTCCCCCTCACCCCTACTCACCTTATTTATACTCATTCCGCCATATTGATTTTTCTTTCATTTGTTTAAACATTACTGGAGGTCCTTATCTTGGTAGCTGCATTACACGCCATATTGGTAAGCATAATTTGTTTAGAAAGCCGCCATCTTGGTAGGTGCAATCAACGGCCATATTTGTAGGCGACTGTCATTTTTGTAGGCCACCATTATCTCGGTAGGCAGCCACCATATTAGTAGACATCACCCATCTTCCATATTTGAAACTAGTAATCATTACCTCGACCTCACGCTCTTAAACGACCTTGAAAACAAAAACTAGAGAAAAAAACGAAAAAGTGCGCTGGAATAATATATTACAAACTACTACCAACATATTAGATGCATGTAACCTCGACCTTGGCCCCATGAGCTTGAATAACGATGAAAACAAAAATACAAGAAAAATACATAAAAGTCAACAAGCATAATACACTACAGACTACTAATTCCATACTAGATGCAGATTACCTCAACCTTGACCCAATGACATTAAATGACCTTAAAAACAAAAACTCGAAAAAAATCCTTAAAAGTCAACATGCATAATACATTACATACTAGTAAGACCATATTAGACCCAGACTGCATTGACCTTGAACCCATGACCTTGTTGTCCTTGAAAACAAAAAGCCGAGAAAAATCTATGCGAAGATGTAGAAGCTAGCCGAGACAATGTATCTTTCATGACAGCTGTTGTCAAACTTAACATCCCAGCTTACATCCCTACAGCATATAATATAAGAGTATGCAAGACCTATGGATTCATATTGACTTTGAACCAATCGTACTGCACCATTAATACACTGTGCAGACACCGACCAGCCAATCACCGAGTTACCACATGATTGCTGCTCACCAATCACATGCAGGTATTGAGACATCACACACAGGCAGGTAGGAAGGCTTTCAATACTAATTCCTTTACCACGTTACCATGCAGTTATATCTTTACCAGTTTCTTCAGGACAAGTTCTCCGCTCAGCTTCAAATCATGGTCACACCTGTAATGGTGTCGTGTTGTGCGCCACTCTGAAACAGTGTCGGTAATAGTGTGGGTGTAAATCTATTTGGTGTGAGTTGGGAGAAAGTATAATTATAATCATGTGATAGATTTTGGGCGCCTTATTATTCGTGATGCGAGCTTGGTCTTACCACACTGGAATCAGAAGCTCTCCGGCGATGCTGTAAACTTCATGCATGGAAAACACATTCCAAACTTCACAGTAATTCATTTAAAACAAACATATGTAACCTTGATAGTTAATTTATTAATGGAAAAAGGAAATAAATAAACTCAGACCCAAACATGTGAATAACTCAACAAGGTCCAGAACTAAATATGTGTGTGACAGAAATCTCTTTACTCAAAAATTAAATTATACTGTATGATAATTATACACTGTTCACGGTAAAGTGAGCACTTTTGAAGCCTTAGTTACTCTTTCATTTAAGCCATTGTTTAAATGTTTTAAGCACATTTCAAAATAAATATTGTCATGTAAGTAATAAACACGGTGTGTGTACTCCGCCGCACTCTGAAGTTAATGTCTAAGGCTACAATGGAATATATTTATTTACTATTATTCCAAATGAGAGGGTCTTCAAAAGTGCTCACTTTATCGCGGACAGCCTATAACATAAATTACATACCACCATCCAAGTAAGAATAGGGATAAATCAGAATGCAGAATTGAAATAAAATAAAAGATTGAGAAATGCTGTAAAACTTTAGAGATTTTATACAAAAAGAAAAATTTTAAAAATCTTTTACTTTAGATTTCAGTTCAAAATATTAATCACGTTACACCGGAAGTAGCCTCCTCTGTATCTAGATTTCCAGAAAGTTTTGTAAGCTATTATTTAAATTATTAAATTTCTTGGATCACATTCACTGATAATTCATTAAATGTTAAAAGTCAGTTCATCACTTAATTATCTCAACTCTAATACTTCACCAAATAAAATTACTTTGGATTTATGCTGAAAGCTCAAAATAGTCTTAAACTCCTCATTCCATATTGCTCCGGCTATACTATCTCATATGCGAATGTTAGGGACTACTGGTTTAACATACTCATGGAACTCACAGTCAAATCGTTGAAAAATAAAAATAGTAACTTTAGTATTATAAGTTCAGATTCCTTAAAGTTCAATACTTGAAAACATTTAATGTACTTAAGCTATCCATATGTTAAATTGCCTTGGCGGCATCTGAGGTCCTCTGGCGATATCTCGTTGCATGGCCCTGGCGTCGTAGTCTCGGCGTCCTTTTCGCCTCGTCAGTTTAACACTCAGAATAATTATCTACGACTTAGCCTACAGCCTCTTCTTAAATATTGATGTGGCGACTGCCAAAAACTGAACTTCTGGGAGTATAGTTTCTAAAATAAATTTCTGATGGTTTTGGAATTTAAAAAGTAAAATTCCAACGGAAATTTAGACGCCTTACATGTTCAATGTCTTTCCCAGAAGCCGCTTCTTCCGGCTTCCGACCAACCAACATCCAATCACGGCTCGCTTCCGGCTTTACCTTCACTAAATAGAATTATGGCCTAAAATAGTATGTCTTTAAATCCCAAAACAAATAGATAATTTAGCTTTAAAAATTATGAAACAATTACTGAAAATAAAATAAAACATATCAGTACGATAGTAAAAATAGTGACATAACAATATGTAGAACTCAGAACGTGTGAGAATTATCATAGAGTAGTGGACTGGTGGTTCACATATATTGATAAATTAAGGAAATGGAATATTTACATACATTATAATAAACAAGTGAGAATAATTATATTAAAATTCAAATAATGTATTAAATTAATTAAATATTACTGTCCAAAACACATGTTTAGCTCAAATGCGTATAATAAATATAACCTTATGGTTCCGTGTCCAGTCGATCTGCCCACACCTATAGCAGACAACTGTCTCCAGCTGACTGACACCTACAGACTGACTCATACAGACTCCTAAATGACCCCTAAATGAATCCACCACCACAACCTTGACCCCTACATCGCCCTTAACGACCCATTGACCCATGACCCATTGATCCATGACCACATGACAGACTGACCCATTGGCCCATTCACCGATTGACTCATTGATCCATGACCCATTTACCAGATAGCCCATAGCACAAATCGGATTTTGTACTGAACAATGTAGCACCATGGCAGGCCACCGCAATTCTTCCCAATCGGTCATCGCGTGAAAAATACTTCGAACAGACAACCCTCTCATGCTGAAGTGCATTTTGAACATAGGTGAAAACTCGATCGCAATATCGACAGTGTCGACAACCACTTAGCAATGATGCAGGTCTAGGCTCCATTGTCGTTGATGTCAAAATGTGGCCCTACGTATTCGAAATTCATCTTCGCGGTATAGGAGCACACTGAGAAAACTCAAATATGTGCTCGGCCCAGATGAGCACCTGTAGGTACATAAAAATGTGTTACTTAAATATGCTTGTATGCATATATAGTCCTACATTTATATATACATAATTATGTATACAATTTGAAACAATTTTATTTCCTATATCAATATGTACACACCTACGTATAGAATTAATTGCAAAGAATTTAATATTTATAGATTTATATACACATACATATACATAATTTGTATAAAATATAGTGAAGTATTTTTATATTCCCATATGTACATACTTATATAGAGGAATTAAAATTATTTTTATATTCCCATACTTATAAATAATTACATATAAGATACATTGAAAATAATTTTATATATTCATACTTAAATACCTATGCCTATAAACACAAATATAAATAATTTTATATACACATACATAAATATGTCTAAACATAATTATGCATTTAATAAATTGAAAAAATTATATTTATTTACATATCTATGTTTAAGATAACTCTATAACTACGCATTTATATACTTACACTTACATAAAATGATGTATAAAATAAATCGAAAATAATTCTATATTTACATACTAATATAAAATAAATTGAAAATAAAGTTATATTTATGGACATTTTTATGTATAAGATAAATAGAAAATAGTTTTGTGTTTAGGTATTTATACACTTGCATGTGTTCAGCAAGGCCGAACGAGTATTTAGGTTCTCTCAGAGTGCTCCCATACCACGAAGATGAATAGCGAATATGTATGGCTGCGTTGACCTCGACGAACACAGAGTCACGACCTGCATAATCGCTAACTGGTTGTCACCAGTATCGATTCTGTTATCGAGTTTCAACCCCTCAAAAACATTCTCCTCATTTCATTCGTTCGTCATATAGAATTCTGTCGAATTTAAACGACACGAGTAAGTCATAATACTTCAAATAGAACTATATCCCTGCTACTGCATGCACTCACATAAATTTGATCTATAATAGATTCTCGTAATCAATTGTTTACATCACTTTATTAATAAGCCTTTCAGAGAAGCAGAAGGGGCTGTATAAGACACTAAACACCTATTACTATTTATATACGACTTTTGTTTGTGATTGCACTATAGGCCTATATATTTTAGCATTATAAGTATTTTGAACATTCCATCTTTACATTTTTCAGATGTTTGCCAATTATGGATAGTAACCATCAGATTTAACTCCGTTCCTTCAGTTCATCGATAATTGAAGATATGTAATCAATGCGTGAGAGATTCCTGCGTATTTTTTTTTTTTTTTAATTCAAACAAATAACTGAGTCTCAAAAAAAGTTTGTTCGGGTCTTCGGAAAATATTTAACGAGCGTTATTGACGCCTTACGCATTTTTCATACCACTTGTCGAAGTACACTTGTTGGGGAAATGTGTGGGAACATTGAGAGAATCCTTATCCTTCTCATTATATACTTCATCAACATTGTGACCATAGTCATTATCATCAATTCTGTCTTCTTGATCGTCTTCACCTCCTGTTTCATCCTCAATATCAGGCTTAGTTTGCTTTGTTATAGTCACGTGGTCTTTATCAGTATTTAGAGCTGACAACTATTCATTTTGAAGTTCGTCGACTTCACACGAACGCCTTGCAAGATGCTTTGATCTACCAAGCTAGTATCCGACGCTTGGCTAGAAGACGCCCCGACCACGATGGAATCCGGATCGAAGCCTTGAGCAGTGGCTTGTCTAATAAACCCGTTGTACGTATTTGATGCGCGCGGGGCGTCGAAGAAGTGGCTGTCGCCAGCCCGCTACCCGCCGCCGACGAACTTCTAGACCAGCGGTCTCGAACTCGCGGTCCTCGGGCCGCACACGCTTGCGCCTACTTCGACGCCGTTTTGTTGTCTCGTTGCTGCTAACCTATAAAAACACTTGTTATCAAAGCGTGTGTACGCTCGCTCTATCTACCCAATCACTCTGGAACGAAAACAAGTACTTGAATGGACCCACGGTGCTATGTATCGTTAATCCGTGCAACTAGCTTCAAAGCACTTTGCATTGCCAGTTGCGTGTACGTTGCTCGTAGTACATACTAGTGTAGTATATCCTTGAAGTAGTTGGTTCAATGTGTTATGGTTAGTTTCTCGATTCAGCATGTCACTTTCTAAACAAGAACAGAGTTTTAGTAAAAAACGATCCATTGAAGATGAACATAGAGTTTTTAATAGTAAGTGGAAGTTGCAGTAATTTTGTTGTGATAGTAATATCCGTGTGCAGGGCCTTAATTGTAAGAAAGTGTAAGGGGCGAAAAAGGAGTACAATTTACTGCGCCATTATCAAACTGTGCGTGATAAGAAATATGTCTCGCTGCAAGGAAAACTTCCAGAAAAATCCAAGAAACTGAAAACTGACTTAAGTGCGCAACAAAATGTGTTTCAGAGAGTTATAAAACTGAAAACTAACAACGTGAAGGTAAGTTACATATTATCAAAACTGATTGCAGAAAAATCTTAGCCTTTTACTGACGGCTTGTTTATAAAAGAGTGTTTAGTTACCGCTGCACAATGTATATGCCCTGAAAAAATGAACGACTTCAAAGAAATCAATCTTTCGCCAAACACGATTGCTACTAGAATCAATGATCCAGCCAAAGATATAAACTAGCAGTTATTTAGGAAAGTATCAGAATTAGATACTTCTCCCTTGCTATCGACGAGAGTACCGACATAACAGATATTGCTCAGTTAGCAATTATTATTCGTGGGGTAGACAAAAATTTGAATGAAACTGAAGAGCTGCTTAAATTAATACCCATTGATGATACTATCAAAGGTGATGATATTTGTGATAAAATTAAAGAGATGGTTGATGAGGAAAATTTACCTTGGTCAAAGTTGGCAAGTATGGTCACAGACGGTTCGTGCACCTACAATGGCTGGTTCTAACAAAGGTGTTGTTGCAAAAATTAAAGAAAAGTTGATTGATGAAGGTTTGAGTAATCCATTTGTACATTTCCATTGCATTATTCATCAGGGTGCTTTGTGTGGTCGTGTTTTGAAAGTTGAGAATTTTCTGAAGCCTGTGGTAAAAATTATCAACTACATTCGCTCCAGTAGTTCAAATCACAGACAATTTGCTACTTTTCTTAAAGACTTTAGGTGTGAGCATAAAGACATACCCTACCACTCTCATATAAGGTGGCTTAGCTGTGGACGGGTGTTGCAACGGTTTTGGGTTTGGGAGATGAAATAAAAATGTTTCTTGAAAGTGAACCTCAATACATTTCACTTTTTGATGATCCCAAATTGTTACATGAGCTGGCATTCTGCACAGATATAACAGGCTATATAAATGACTTAAATATGAAAATACGAGGCCAAAACAAGCTAGTAACTGATATGACTGATAATTTTAATGCATTTAACTTAGCCTTCAGGAAGCTCAACTTAAGGTGAAAAATCTTGCGCACTTTCCCATTCTTAAAGTAAAAGAAGTGAAATTTGCTGATTTTTCTGAGAAAATTGCTTTGTTAAAAGAGGATTGTCCTAGCCAGTTGCAGTACTTTAAAGACATGGAGGACATCTTCGAAATATTCAAGTCGCCATTTTCCTATAATGCTGAAAATGCCCCTGATAAATGCAGCTTGAATTAATAGACTATTAGCGTGATTCTTACCTACAAGGTAAATTCACTCCGCTAATCTGCCTGAGTTTAATCAGATTGTTTCAAAGGACAAATATGTAAATATTCATAACCTAACTGCAAGAGTTATGTCAATGTTCAGATCGACATACTCGTGTGACAGTTGTTTTCAAGAATGAACGAAGTAAAATCTCTTGGAAGAAACAAGTTAAGTGACATTCACCTATCCTCAATATTGAAAGGGCATGTTCGAAAGACATTATTCCCAACATTGAACGTTAGTGACACAAAAGCGAGCTCAAGTTTCTGATCAAAAAAGTCACCTTTTCCACACTGGGTCCAGGTTGACAGGTAGAGAGACCCTGTCCTTGTGTACTATCATCATTTGAGTTGACCAATTATAACAGGTGTGCGAAAAATTTTATAAGGTGTTTTTTACTATTTACAAACAACCTGAAAAATAATAAATAAAATAATAAATCTAAGTTTTTACGTATAAGTGACTGTTTCTTTTATTTGCCGGTATTTCAAGAAAAACTGCAGACTTATATTTGTTAAGTTCAAGCAAGTGTCTCACCTGCATTGTAACAAATTTTTCTTGAATTAAAAATACTTTAATATTAATGTGGTCCCTTCACTATCTTTGAAAACATAGACCGGCCATTTTCATAGTCTGAGTTTGAGACCGCTTCTCTAGACAGCTGTCACCTGAATACGGACCGCAAGAGGGTATTCCGTTGCCGCCAACTCGTGACCTGTGCACAGCAGCCTTCGGCTACATTCAGATGACTACGTTCCAGTCAGAGACTGATTAGATTTGATATCCGTGGCTTTGATTAATGGTTAATTGAATATATTAATTAACTCCCCAATTATTGCAATAATTTGTACAAGTTGAGTTAATTGTATATTGGCTAAAAAAACATAAAGAAGTTGGGCACAACTAGGTCTTTATTCCGGCTTTACCTTCTGTGTTATAACCCCTTAATAGTGCGTGACCCGCCAGCCTAAAAGCGGGGTCACAGCAAAGTGTACATTCCACACATACAGACTCAAACAAGCCTTGTAAGTCTTTTATTCCGTCATTAGCACTGACTGTCTCGTCATAATCACCTGCGGAAGAAATACCCATCGATGTGACAGATAGTATTGGCAACATCACTTGCTGGCTCCCAGTAGAGGAACCCTTGCAGATTTCTATGTGTACCTTCATTGTATCACCTTGAATAAACTTCATGTGGTCATTGTAGTGTATTAACAGGAGGTAAAGTAGTTATCACGTGTTTGCTACTCAGTGGGCGAAAAAGTACCACATTTATTAGCCTTGATGTGTTTCTTAACTTATCATGTCGAGTGAACTGCATTGCAACTTTTACTGAATGATTTGTCACAGAAACAGTATTGTTTTCTATTTAAATATCGGACAGTGGTTTAAGGTATGCATGTAGTTGTATATGACGTAGTTGTATATGACATACACTATTTCACATAGTCAGTGGCTTGCATCGTCTTCAAAGTACATGAATTCGTACAATTTACTGCTGCCGACTGACTCCTGTAGACTGATATTGAAGAAAGCTTAACAGAGACTAAGAACATATATGATGATATTTACAAAATGATAATAATTCTTGCTCAATTATATAATAGACTTTTAAAACATTTTTAATTAATACATGATATCAAATAAAGAATATCCAAACTGTTAACGAACTTTGATATGAAATGCGTGATAGAGCTATAACAAAATATTTGTAATTTGTGTGTAATGTGTACCATGTATGTAAATTTAAGTTTCTCCTTTATCAACATGTACTTTGAATAATTACAACGGCAAGTTAAAATAATACTAAGTAATGAGGAAGCTGACACGATAATACCCCTTTTAATTCAATTGTGGTGAAAACTTTTCCATTATTTTAAATTTAAATTTCATTCCCTTTAAAAAATTCTTACAATATCGGTAACCGCAATTATGAAAGCAATTTCATAAGCTTCAAGAAACTAAGACTCCTGCGTCAGCACTGCTACGCTGGTTGCGGCTATCTGAACAACCGGAAACTTGAACTTTCGTTGGTCGCGAGCTCCGCGTCTTGTTGTTTCTGATAGAACAGTTGCTCTCACAGATTCTATACTTCAACTAAGTTCACTTTGCTAACCAGCCCAGCTATAGTTTAAGGCATATATCTTTCTAAAGTTTTGCTCAGCCCGAATAGAACTGTTCTAAAAGAGGGAGTGATGTAGTGCCATGGGCCTACCAGGGCGTCTAGCTAATATTCGCAAGAGTTATTGTCGTTATGTATCACGCTGTGTGTTTCCCGCAGCCGGCAGCTGTATCCGTTCTGATACTGCTTGCTGTGATTTCTACACCACGTTAGTGTGATTCAAACCACTTATTGACGGGACGTCATGCCACTTTTGACGTGAAGCACGTCCTGTTTTTCTCGATATCTCCGTCACTCGATTTCTGCATCACACAATGTATCATGCGCCTATTTTCCCATCACATGAGTTCTGGTCACATGATTTCTGTCTCGCTTGCACAGTTATGTGCACACACGCCAGCCTGATGACCAACTCGGCGGTGTACCATGTTACCGTAGCGACAAGCGACCGTACGTCTGCTGCCGGCTATACTGCGCACGGCTGGCACTGGCCAACAGCGTGAATGCCTGGCCACGGCTTATTTGTATCCAATAAGAATACTAGGGGCCAAATGAAAGTTCGTCCTTCTATTTTTTCGACCAATAATAAAACAGTTGTAATATGTGGCATATGAAAGCTTCGTACGAAAACAGTACATGCTAAATCATAAAATGCCTAATTTCTGAGACAAAATGTGCTGATGCGTCAGGCGACCGTACGCGGCGAGCGGCCGGGTCGTCAAGCGACCATACAACTCTTGTTTTGAGGAAGAATAGCCTAAGTTCAAACACACTTTCCCCGTACAGTGCTACATGTGATGTTTCGCCTAATCCTGTTCTTTCTCCACTTACGTCTGTTGCGTTGTAATAAATGTGACCAGTAATTATTATGAAGTTTATAAATGCAAAGAAATTTTTTTATTACTATTATACTTTACTAAATAAGCAGTTTGATCTTTGTAAACATTATGCTCTAACTATAACACTGAAAATATTTTGTACGAGTTTAAATCGACGCCAGATGGAAATCACTGACTGTAAAAATATAATTGACTTTAAACATCCAGGGTTTGTAGAGCGTTGCGATGACGGAATGGTTACTGCAGTCGCTAGGTCACTCCCTGCGAGAGGCTCTAAGCAGTTGGCGAGAAATACTAAACAGGATATTATTTATCCATTACAGAGATACTCATACTAAGCTAAAATAAAAGTATTTTTTAATATATTTGTCATTATTATTTATAAAGGTTATACATAAGCGCCAAATAATATTTTATGAAAAGTGTTAAAAAATAAGACTTTTGCCGAGAGTAATTGGCGTTTGAAAAGGTAAAGAAAATGTGAACAAGTAATAATGTGAAGAGTGTGGATGTCTCATACGTTGTAGTTTTACAGATCTTGAAATTTGCGGGCAAGCATGCCAATCAAAATTGTAGTCTCTGATTTCACCTCATTGGGGAAATTAAGTATTCTTAAAAAATATGATATTAATTAAGTCGCTTTAAAGTTGTTAGCAATATGACACGAAATAATGTTTCCGATATAATTTCGATTATGGAATGATTTGTAACATATTAGTAAACATTAACTAAGTCATATTATTCAAGAAGGATTCACGACGAGTTACCGCCGGCGATATGGCTTATTCCTCAAGTCATTTAGAGCAAAAACATATGAATGTAGGCACTAATGCCAATATTTATAGACCAATATGAAAAATTGTAAATGCGATACAGTAAACAGCACCAACTAGATTATTGCCTGTGGGGATGGATGAACGATACTGTGTACTAAAGACTGCACAAACACGTGAGGAGCTACTTACGTGTACCATGCATGCCGCTACGGAGGCAGCTGTGTGCATATACGTAGAGCGACACGTGCGGTTTATAGGAATGCCACCAAGTGTATGGAAGTAGACAGAAACACATGTTTTGTAAACTTGTTAGACTCGATTTTGATGCTCAACTGTAAAAAATAGAGTTTGTCATTAAATGAAATTAGTTACTTCGGAAATAGGTTACTCTTATTTCTTCGCCTTTCCAATTTTTCGAAATACTCAGTAAATATTAAGAATAGGACCGACATTCATATGACACTTTTTGCTCCATATGACTTGAGGAATGAGTCCTGACGTATCTCCTCGTGAATCACTCTGTATGTTAAAATATTTAAATTTTTCTGCATTCTCGACGTTTATATTTATTGTAAAATGTCTAAGAAATAGTTTTACAAAGCGAAGAAGATCAGTTGTTTGGCTTTAATTTTGGGGGTTATACAACTTACTAGGCTGATTTAGGTTCACTACTTAAAAGTGGACATAACTATGGAACATTAATTTTAACATGCACACTTTTGAATGTTTTTACTACATTTCATCGTGTAAATAATATAGTCTATAATTAAAATTCAAAAACAATAATATAGACATCCTTATCAGGTGCGGATGCAAGATTCTGACAGTTAGAGGAAAGTAGTGCCAATATTGTGGTTTTGTTATCATAACCTTCATTCTTCCTTAGGTGTCATGACACAAAAAGCCATATTGTTTACGTTTCTATTGGCTGTTAGCTACGTTTCCCTAAAAAAAATTATTCCCTATGTTAATGACTATGAGTTTATGCCATTTTCAAGAAGAAAAATTTCCCTGGTTGGTAAATTCAAAAAGCTAGTGGGGTGGATTTGTTTTTATTCGCGAGCACTTTCATTTTGTTCATATATTTTTTTAATCCATAAATGGTTTTCATAATAAAAAATATAACAATTTATTATAATTGTTGCATGTTTGTATTTGTTCCTTCATCTCGCACTGCGATTGGGCTATTATATATATATATATATATATATATATATATATATATATATATATATATGAGAGTGAGAAATTGACGCATTGGGGACGGTTGGGCTATTATTATTTACATGTTTCAATAAACGAACATAGGAGCGGAGGAGGCCAAGTAAATCTGATTTTACCATGAGTGACAACATCGTTAAAGGATCAGAGTTCGGAACCACGAAATTGCTTAAGAACAGGAGTAGTAGAACATAGTTTCATAGACGATACAGCGCGTAGCTCTGGCCGCCATCTTGGAATTTTGCCTTCTTAATGTCTCGTTTTTCCTTACACAATTCCTCATTTCCCCTCAAAATTTTGCTTTTCCCTTAACTATGTCCCGTTTTCCCTTCAAAAGTAGTAGGCCCTCATGTGCAATACAAAGCCCCGAAATTCAGTTTTCGAGCAATTTTTAAGATCTGTGGCGCTTTCTTAATAACTGTAGGCTATCATTCAGTCTTGTATTTTCATGCTCTATCTTTCCATGTCGCCTTTCTCTCATTCCGTCGCATTCTCTCTTTCCTTTCTCCCTTGTCGCCTTCTTCGCCCGCCGTCTACGTAGTTCCTTCATCGCCTGATAGAGCGCCTGCCATTACGTTAAACGCCCCTATCCAAGTAAACGTGGTCGGCCACGTGAGTCTGCTGAAGGAAAAAATGACTTAAAGGAAATATTAAAGCTCTCTATTAAGCAATTTTACTGTGCGCATGCGGTTATAAATAGGAGATGAATGGCCTTACCAGGAGACGACGAGCTAAGCCCTGCATAGAAACGCTGAATTACCAGCCACAGCCCACACTCAGCTAGAATACTCACTGTGAGAATTCCCATTTTCCTTCAAAGCTCTACTTTTGGTTGTATCCAGGGCTGCACCTGAACTCCAGGTTGCTGAGAAATTTGTATTGATCTGAAAAAAGAGAAATAGGCAGTCTCCTTTTACTCAAAGCAACATGCTCTTTTCTAATACACATAAACACTTTAAAAGGATTTTTACCCACTTTGGTATTGTGGAGTCTAGGTAAATTGTCGACAATAATCCAACTTGTTTCTGATTTTGATGATATTGTTATTGTATGGCTCTCCTCTCCTGTGTAGTCTACCTACTCCTTCACAACCAGCTATACTGTGATTAATTCTGGAATTAAATTTATATCTGCTGGGAGATTCTAGGCTCTCCTGTGGTGATCTACATCTGATGACAGATGCCAATGAGAAACGCGGTATCTTTGGTAGTCCAACCACTGAGTCACCACGGCAACTCGAGTAATCTAGCCACTGAGTCACCGTGGCACCTTAGGTAGTCTAGCCACAGTATCACTGTAGCACCTCGAGTAATCTAGCCCCTGAGTCACAGTGGCACCTCGGTTAATACAGCCACTCAATCACCATGGCACCTCGGGTAATTTAGCAACTGAGACACCGTGGCACCTTGGATTGCCCTGCCACTGAGACACCGCGGCACCTCGGGTAATCTAGTCACTTGACACCGCGGCACCTTGGTTAGTCTAGCCACTGAGACACCGTGGCACCTTAGGTAATCTAGCCACTGAAAGACTGCTGAACCTCGGGTAATCTAGCCACTGTGACTCTGTGTAACCTCGGGTAGACTAATACTGAATCACCACAGCAACTTTAGATTGTCTAACCACTGGGACACCGCGGCACCTTGGGTAGTCTAGCCACTCAGACACTGTGGCACCTTGAGTAGACTGGTCTCTGAGGCACAGCAGCACCTTTTGGCAGTCTAGCCACCGAGACATCGCAGCTGTTTGGTTAGTCTAGCCACTGAGTCACAGCTGCACTTTTTTGTTGTCTAGCCACTGAATCACCATGGCATCTCGGGTAATCCAGTCACTGTGACACTGCATCACCACAGGTTGTTTAGCAACTGAATCACTGTGGAACCTCAGGTAGTCTAGGCACTAAATGAATGTGGCACCTGGGGTTAGGCAAGTTACTGAGAGAACGCACCACCCTGCGTAATATAGCCACTGAGATACCATAGCACAACGGGTAATTTAGCCACTGAGACACAACGGCACCTCGGCTAGTCTAGTCACTGAGACACCGCGGCATCTCGGATAATCTAGCCACTGAATCTACACAGCACCTCGGTTAACATAGCCACTGAATCACTGCAGAACATTGAGTAATCTAGTCACTGAGTCACCGTGGCAGCTAGAGTAGTCTAGTCACTTAGTAACCACAGCATCTCGTGTAATATATACACTGTATGACTGCTGCAGCGCGGGTATTCGAGCCACTATACCGTGGCACCTCGGATAATCTAACCACTGAGGCACTGCGGCACCTCAGTCAGTCCAGCCACTGAATCACCGTGGAACCTTGGGTAATCTAGGACTAAGGTAACACGGCACCTTGAGCAGCAGCCACTGAGAAAACACAGCACCTCTGGTAATCTAATCACTGAGACACCGCAACACCATAGGTAGTACATCCACTGAGTCACCGTGGCACCTCGAGTTATTTAGCCCTGAATCACCGTGGCACCTTTAAAATCTAGCCACTGACCAACCGTGGCTCTTCTGGTAGTATAGGCATTGAATCAATGCGGCTATTAGAGTAGTCTACCCAGTGAATCACCGCGGCACCTTGGATACTCTAGCCATTGAAAACCGCGGCACCTCGGGTTGTCTAGCCATAAAGTCACAGGGGTACCTTGGGGTCTAACCACTGGGTCACACCGGTACCTCATGTAATCTAGCTATTAAATCGATGTGGGACCTTGTGTAGTATTGTCACAAATTCACCACGGCCCCACATGTAATCCAGCTACTGAGTCACCGCGGCACCTCTGGTAGTTTATTTACTGAGATACCATGGCACCTCGGGTAGTCTGGCCGCTGAGTCCCTGCGGCACCATGGGTAATCTTACCACCGAGACAGCGAGACACCTCGGGTAATCTATCTGCTAAGACACTGCGGCACATCGGATGGTCTAGTCACTGAGACACAGTTGCACCTTGGATTGCCTTGCCACTGAGACACCTTGGCACATCGGGTAATCTAGCCACTTGACACCACAGCACCTTGGGTAGTCTAGCCATTATGACACCGCAGTACCTTGGTATGCCTAGCCACTGAGTCACCGAAGCACCTTGGTAGAATAGCTACTTAGTCAACGCGACACCTTGGTTAGATTAGCCACTGAGTCATCCCGGCACCTTGGAGAGACTAGCCTCTCAGTCAACGTGGCACCATGGGAAGACTAGACATCCCAACACTGTGGCACTTTGGGTTGCCTAGCCACTGCGTCACCATAGCAAATTTTGTTTGTCAAGCCACTGAGTCATTGCAGCAAATTTTGGTTTTCTTGTCATTACATCACCGCAGCACCTTTAGGTTGTCTAGCCACTGAGACACCGTAGCACGTTGCATAGTATAGCCAATGAGACGGCATGGCACCTTGCATTGTCTACCCACTGAAACACTGCGGCACTTTGAGGAGTCTAGCCACTGAATCACCGCGGCACCAAGCATTGTCTTGTTACAGAATCACTGTGGCACCTTGGGTATTCTAGCTACTGAATCACCGTGGCAACTCGAGAAGTCTAGCCACTGAATCAAAGCGGCACCTTTAGGTTTTCTAGCCACAAAGTCACGCGTCACCTTGGGTAGACTAGCCACTGTGTCACTGTGGAATCTTTTAGAAGTCTAGCCACTGAGTCACCACCGCATCCTTTGGTTGTCTAGCCACTAAGTCACCACTGTACCTTTAGGTTGTTTAGCCACTAAGTCACCGCAGCAACTATTGATTGTCTAGTTACTGAGATACCACGGTTCCGTTTTTGTCTACCCACTGAGACACTGCGTTACCTTGGATAGTCTAGCCTCTGAATCACAGCGGCACCTTGCGTATTCTAACCACAGAGTCGCTGCGGCAAATTTATTTTATCATCCCACTGAGACACCATGGCACCTTGGGTAGTGGAGTCACTTTATCATCGTGGCACCTTAAGTTGTTTGTTCACTGAGACACCGCAGCACCTTGGTTAGTCTTGCCACAGAGACAATCCAGTACCTTTTGGTAGTCCAGCCACTGAGTCACCATTGCACTTTTTGGTAGAATAGCCACAAAGTTACCACGGCACAATTTAGTTGCATAGCCGCTAAATCACAGTGGCACCTATTAGTTGTCGAGCCACTGAGATACAACGGAACCTTTTGGTAGTCTAGCCACTAAGTAACCACAGCACCTTTCGGTAGTCTAGCCACTGATTCACCATGGCACCTTTTGGTAGTCTAGCCACTGAGTCACTACGGCACCTTTTGTTTGTCTACCCACTGAGACACCGCGGCACCTTTTGGTTGTCTACCAATTGAGATACCACAGCACCTCAGGTGGTCTACCCACTGAGACACCGTTGCACCTTGTGGTTGTTTAGCCACTGGAACACCATGTCACCTTATGGTTGACTACCAACTGAGACACCATGGCACCTTTTGTTAATCTACCCATTGAGACACCTCGGAATCATGGGGAGTCTAGCCATTATGTCACCGCGACCCCTTCCATTAGTCAATCCACTGAGACACTGCGGCACCTCGGGTGATCTAGCTATTGAGATACCGTGTCACCTCAGGTAATCAAGCCACTGAGACACCACGGCACCTCGGTTAGTCTAGCCACTGAGAGACCGCGGCACCTCGGGTAATCTAGCCACTGAATCACCGTGGCATTTCGGTAATCTAGCCACTAAATAACCGCGGCACGTCGGGTGTTCTCGCCACTGAGTCACTACGGTACTTTGGGTATTCAAACCACTATGATACCGCGGCACCTTGAGTGGTCTGGGACAACACATCACCTTGGGTAATCTTGTCACTGAGCCACTGGGCTTCTCGGGTAATCTAGCCACTTTGTCACTACAGCACCTCGGGTTGTCTAGCCACTGTGGCACTGCAGGAACATGGGTTGCCTAGCAACTGAATCACTGCGGCACCTCAGGTAATCAAGGCACTAAATCAATGCGGCACCTTTGCAGTCTAGCAACTAATTCACCGCAGCAACTCGGGTAATATAGCCGCTATGATACCACGTCACCTTGAGCAGTATAGCCACTGAGAAAATGTGGAACCTCTGGTAATATAATTACTGAGACACCGCGGCACCACAGGAAGTCTAGCAATTGAGTCACCGCGGCACCTTGAATTATCAAGCCACTGAGTCACAGGGGCAACTAAAAATCTAGCCACTGACCAGCCGTGACACTTCGGGTAGTAATAGCCACTTAATCACCGGAGCTCTTAGGGTAGTCTACCCACTGAATCACAGTGGTATCTTGGGTACTCTAACCACTGAATCACCGCTGCACCTCAGGTTGTCTAGCCACTGAATCACAGTGACATTTTAGATAGACTAGCCACTGAATCACAGTGGCGCGTTTTGGTTGTCTTGCCACTGAGACACCGTGGCACCTCTTGTTTGTCTGGCCACTGAGACACCGCGGCACCTTTTGTTTGTCTACCGATTGAGATACCACAGCACCTCAGGTGATCTAGCCACTGAGAAACCGCGGCACCTTGGTAATCTAGTTAGTGTAACACAGCGGCACCTTGTGATTGTCTTACCACTGTATCACCGTGACACCTTGGGTAGTCTAGGCACTAAATTACCGCTGTACCTTGGGTAAACTAGCCAGTGAATAACCGCGTCTCCGTTAGTCTGTCCACTGAGTCACTACGGCACCTTTTGATTGACTACCCAGGGTGCCGCAGTGTTTCGTGTCTGGACTACCCAAGGTGCCACGATGATTAAATTCCTAGGCAACAAAAAAGTGCCGCGGTGACTCAGCGACTAGACAAGTAAAAGGTACCACGGTGAATCAGTGGCTAGACATCCAATAGGGGCTGTGATGACTCAGTGGCTAGATAACATATAGGTGCCGCAGTGTCTTAGTGGCTAGACATCCAAAAGGTGCCGCGGTGAATCTGTAGCTAAACAACCAGAAGGTGCCGTGGTGACTCAATGGCTAGACAACCTATCGGTGTCTCAGTGGGTAGAAATCGAAATGGTACCGCTGTGACTCAGTGGCGAGACTACTGAAACGTCCCGCGGTGATTCAGTGGCTAGACAACTTTAAGGTGCCACTGTATTTTCAGTTGCTAGACTACCAAACGTGTCGCGGTGATTCAATATCTAGACAACCCAAGGTCCTGCGGTGTCTTAGTGGCTATAGTACCCAAGGTGCTGCGGTGTCTCAGTGGCTAGACAACCCGAGATGCCGCGGTGTAACAGTGGCAAGACTATCCGAGGTGCCGCGGTGCCTAAGTAGCTAGACAAACTGGTGGCGCGGTGATTCAGTGGGTAGACAACCAAGGTTGTCTCGGTTTCTCAGTGACTATACAAGCTAAGGTGCCGCAGTGTAAAGGTGCCGCGGTGACTCAGTGGCTAGACAAAGTACCCGGTGGAACCAGTGCTGGCCTCACCAAACCTCCCCTTCAGGTGGCCGATACCTATTAAAAGGTCATACCTGGAGCGCTACTTTCTAATCAAGCTACGTTAGCACCCACAAACAAAAAGCTAAATCGGCTCTTTTGATCTCAGGTAACCACCAGGAGCTTTGCAATTTTGAAACCGCCATGCTGTCTGAAATGTAAAAAAAAACTACAACTAAACTACTCACTCGCACAAACTAACTACTATCCGCGACTGCGCTTATCCTTGCTCGTTTGAAATTAAGCATGACGGTATTCCCATAGCTGCTTTCTCGGCTCAGTGCACCTGGGTTGTGCAGGACTAAGTTTCGGGGGATATCCGGTAACCAGTAACATCCCCCTCCACCTCGACCCCAGATGCAAGGAACTTGTATCTAAATTCAAAACTGCACTTCGTAATGGCACTCATGCACACACAGACACATTCAAAACCATCGCTCCGCACTTTTCGATTTCCAGTTGTCCGAAATAATAAAACAAACAGGTACATTCAACTTTGTCTTATCAGTAAAGTGACATGACGTCGTTTCCGGGATAGACTTAATCGGCGTATATTCATCTGGCTAGGTGGTTGGAGGCTCAATGGGAAGGAATTCGGTTTTCCATTTCCTTGTATCTGCTCCTTTCCAGATCATTCCTCCCAGATCCTTCCTCCACCCGGCCAGGCCCCTCCCGAGGGAGGGGCATGTCACATCTGTGTGGCGTGACCAAACTGGTGGTAGAATGCCCTCCGAGGAGAAGGACTAGTACCTGACCACAGTGTACCCATTGAAGGGCTTACTGTAATAAAAGGTACGCCTCCCGTATGTGCGGATAGCATCCTGTAGGGCGTCAGATTCATCGAATCTTTCGCCCCTACGCCAAAGACATTCTTTGACCAGAGTGACCAACTCTGCAGGTTTAGTTGGCAGGCCTGCCTGGGTGACGACAAGTCTGTCCATGGTCTCCATCCTAGGGAATAGAACCCTACCCCCCCCCCCCTCAATTTTCCTTATGACAAGGGCAAGAGCAGATGTCAACGTTGTCGGATCTTCCAACTTCGTCAGCATCGTTCCCCTGATCATATCGTTGTACAGCCATTGTGGGTCACTTGGATCCGACTGTGCAGGCCAAGCCTGTTCATTTCTTTCAGTTCAGCTGTGGGAATAACACCCCGCTATCTCCAATGAGAGATTGTACCCATTTGTACCGCCAGCAGATACAGAGGGATCTCTCCAGCAATAAGCTGGTGAGCATTGCTAGAAGTTGTCCTATAAGCCTTGGTAATTTCCAGAAGTGCAGCTCTTTGAGCACTATTGATTATTCTCTTGCCATGAACTCGCTCCACCTCCGGGTACCACACCCCACATGCTTACGTGAGGATGGGCAGGAACACAGACTTCTACATCAACTTCAACGTCCTGTATCCGAGCCCCCAGTTTGCAGGTGCCACCGCCCTTAGCCGATGAAACATTGTGACGGCCTTACTCGCTGCATAGCGGATGTGAGCATGGAACGCTAGACGACTTTCCAGGATGACACCGAGATATTTCATCTCAGTGGCCATCCTGATCACCCTGCCCCTGAACCTGATCACGGGATTTCGCTTAAGGTTGCCCTTAAGCAAAATGGCATTGATCTTATCTACTGAGAGGTCCAATTTGAAACTCCCAGCCCACTCTTCGACCATGGATAGAGCCAGATCTGTCTTTTCTTCCAGTTATTTACATGACCAGGCAGGGATAAGGAGCAAACCGTCGTCCGCATACCTATAGACCTCGCAGCCCTGTGGGTAGTCGAGCTGAAACAGACTCTCAAAGATCACATTCCATAATACTGGACCAAGAACCGAGCCTTGCGGACAGCCCTTGGTCAGCACCTTCTCTTCTGTATGTGAGCCCATTTCCAGGGTGCATTTACGATCAGTCAGGAAGGACTCAATTAATCCATAGATATTCCCGGAGCACTCCAACAAGTGAAGTTGCCACAGGATCTGTGGCCACCAAGCATTGTCAAAAGCTCCCGCGATATCCAGGGATATCGCCATGAAATATGTTTGGTCGTAGGTTTTCACCTGTTCGACCATGTCAACGATTGCCATCTCGGTACTCTTCCCTTTCATAAACCCATACTGGCGAGGATGAATACCATGGACAATGTCCATGTATTTCATCAGCCTCTGGTTTATGAGGTGCTCCAATGTCTTCCCCATTACTGGGAGAAGCGTTATTGGCCTGTATGAGTTGGCCTTTCTCGGGTTCTTCCCAGCACCCTTATAGATAACTATAAGATGGCCTTTCTTCCACCCTAAGGGAAGTTTTCCTTCTGAGAGACAATCATTAAACAATTCCAACATGTCATGGCATATTCGAGGATATGCACGAAGGAGCATTTCCCCCGTCATTCCATCGCATCCTGGTGCCTTTCTTAGTTTAGTCCTTCTGACTATCGTATCCAGATCTTTTAGAGAGAAAGGTGCCGTGTGCTAAATTTCGATTGGGCATAGATGTTAAGCCCTGATCCTCTCGTGATACTCGGTTTCCCCTACCGCAGTATAGTCTGGCAAAAGCTTTTCCAGAAAATGCCGGGTGATCTCCTCGGGTGTCTGCAATAGATGTTCATTGGACTCAAGGGTGGGAAGCACCTCAGTACCTCTGACCTTCCCCATTACCATCCGGTAAACCAGTCCCCAGGGGTCTTGGTTTCCCCTATTCGATACAAGCTCTCTCCAAGCTATTTGTCGTTTCTTTCTGAGAAGTCGCCGGTACTGGGCTCTGGCAACATTGTACTGCTGCACCGCATACTGTCTAAGATCAGGGCGATGTGTTCTTTTGAAGTGCTTCCGAATAAATTTTACCTGCCTATGGTAACATTCCAATTCATCGTCCCAACAAGGGTGGTGAGGGACCTTTCTCTGGGTCTTGGGGATGGCCCGATCACAGGCAGCCATTACCATTTCCCCTATCTTATCGGCCCTTTGATCTACAGACATGAGCAGCTTTTATTCTTTATAATGGTTCAGGTAACCCAGCAGCACTCTGTCAAACAGAGGCAAGTCCGCCTTAGCCATGACAAAACGGGGACGTTCTATTCTGGTTTGTTTAAAGCCATTAATCTGGATGGTGAACAGGATTATCTTATGGTCAGAGTCTACCTCATCTGAGACTCTCCAGTCCCCAATACTTCCAGCAGCACGCGCTGTCGCCACGGTAACATCTAGATACAATTCCGTATCATGGGCAGGGGACACGTAGGTTGCCTCGTGTCCCTGTCTATTGACCACCTGCAGGTCTTTCTCCATCAGGTATCTTATTACCTCCTCACCCCACCTGTCCATTCTTGGGAAATTCCACAGTTCCGACTTGGCATTGATGTCCGCACCAAGTATGATTTTGGGATCATTGGCTCTCGTCAGTATGTTCTCCCACTGACTTAAATGTTGTTCGATTGGATCCTGGGGCTGGAAAGTACAACGAGACAATCGTCACGCCTCCCCCGCCCCCCCCCCAAGTTTCCAAACGAATACACGCATGGTGCGTGTTGGAGAGAGCCTCTAACAGAACATAATTAATCTCGGGGTTACACACCCAGATTCCTGCTAGTGGATTTTCCCCATAGAGAGCAAAACGACCGGGAAGAGTGGGCACTTTCCCTCTGAGCAGGTAGGGTTCCTGCATCAGTACCAAGTCCAGATGTTGCTCCTTCATAATCTTATGCAGTTCCATAGTTGGAACTGCAGCTCTCTGCAGGTTAATCTGCCCTCACCGTAGCAGTGCGTGGCTACTAGTCATACTGGATCCTATCGAGCTCCAATGCCATCATCCTCTGATGGACTGGACAGTCGGAGGAACCAACCAGGTGGAAGCAACCTCTGTGTTTGTCCCTTACACAGTTTGCACACTTGGGCTTAGCATCCTTAACTTTGCACTCCGAGAACTTGTGCCCCTCTCAAAACAGTGGGGGCAAACATGCTCGCCTTTGCATTTCTCCTTAATGTGGCCGTACCCCTAGCACTTGTAGCACCGGGTAGGCATCACGTAGTCTCTCACTTTGCACCTCTGGAACCCTATAAATAGGGTCCCACAATCAACCAGTAACTTTCTTAAGGGAGGTGTGACTTCTAAAACCAAGTTAACAACATCCCTGTATCGTGGGCCAGTGCGGAAGTGCACTGAGGAGTTCTTTCTCACCTCCTCAGTGGCTAAACAACCAAAAGGTGCTGCGGTGACGCCTTAACTAGAAAACCAAGAGGTGCTGCAGTGACTCAGCGACTAGACAACCCAAAGGTGCCGTGGTGATTCAGTGACTAGACAACCAAAAGTTACTGTGGTGACTCATAGCTTGACAAACAAAAGGTGCAACCAAGGAACGACGGTGTATCAGTGGCTAGATTACCCGAGGTGCTGCAATGTCTCAGTGGCTAGACTACCAGAGGTGCCGCGGTGACTCAGTGATTAGACTATCCGAAGTGTCGTGGTGACTCAGTGGCCAGACAACCTAGATGTGGCGATACTGTGACCAGACTAACCATGGTGCCGTGGCGTCACAGTGGCCTGATTACCCGAGGTGGAGCGGTATTCAATTACTAGCCTACCCAAGGTGCCGTTGTGTCTCAGTGACTAGACTCCCCGAGGTGCCATGGTGCCTCAGTGGCTATACTACCCGAGGTGCAGTTATGTTGCAGTGGCTCGACTACCCGAGATGCCGTGGTGTCTATGTGGCTAGACTACCCAAGGTTTAGTGATGTCTCAGTGGTTCGACTACCGAGGTTCTGCTGTGTCTCAATGGCTAGACTACTGAAGGTTCCGCTGTGTCTCACTAGCTAGACTACCCAAAGCTCCGTGGTTTCTCAGTGGCTAGACTACCTAAAGTGGTGCGGTGATAAGTGGCTAGACTACCAAAGATGCCGCGGTGTCTCAGTGGCTAGACAACTTAGAGAACCCACTGAGACTCAGTGGGTAGACTACCCAAGGTGCCACAGTGATTCAGTAGATAGATAACCACAAGGTGTGGCGGTGTCTCAGTGGCTAGATTACCCTAGGTGCTACAGTGATTTAGTGGATAGACTAACCAAGGTTCCATGGTGTCTCCGTGGCTAGACTGACTTTGGTTCCGCGGAGTCTAAGTGGCTAGATTACCCGAGGTCGCGGTGTTCCAGTGACCAGACTACACGAGGTGCCGCGATCATTCAGTGGTTGGACTACCCGAGTTGCCACGGTGTCTCAGTGGCTAAACTACCCAAGGGTCCACGGTAATTCAGTGGCTAGACAACCCAAGGTGCCACGATGATACAGTGGCTAGACTATACAAGGTGCCGCGGTATCTCAGTGGCTAGACAACATAAATGTACCGCTGTGACTCAGTTGGTAGACTACCCAAGGTGCCGCGGTGATTCAGTGGCTATGCAATCTCATGGTGTAGTGGTGTCTCGGTGGCTAGACTACCCGAGGTGCCACGGTGTCTCAGCGACTAGACTACCCGAGGTGTCGCTGTGTCTCAGTGGCTCGACTACCAGAGGTGCGGCGGTGTCTCAGTGACTAGACTACCCGAGGTGCATCGGTGTCTCAGTGGCTAGACTAACCGAGGTGCCGCAGTGTCTAGACTACCCAATGTTCCACGGTGTCCCAGTGGCTAGATTACAAGAGGTGCCGCAGTTTCTCAGTTGCTAGATTACTTGAGGTGCTGCGGTGTCTCAGTAGTTAGACTACAAATGATGCTGCGGTGTCTCACTGACTAGATTACCTGAGGTGCCGCGGTGTCTCAGTGACTAAATTACCCGTGGTGCCGCGGTGTCTCAGTGGCTATATTATAAGAGGTACCGTGGTTTCTCAGTTGCTAGTTTACCTGAGGTTCTGCGGTGTCTCGGATGCTAGATTACCCGAGGTGCCACGGTGATTCAATGGCTAGACTATACATTGTTTCTGCGTTGTATCTGTGACTGAATTACCCGAGGTACCACGGTTACTCAGTGGCTAGATTTCCCAAGGTGCCACAGTGCCTGAGTGGCTAGACTACCCTAGGAACCATGGTGTCTCAGAGCCTAGATTACCCGAGGAGACATGGTGATTCAATGGCTAGACTACCCATTGTGCCATGGTGTCCCAGTGACCAGACTACCAAAGGTGTCGCAGTGTCTCAGTGGCTAGGTTACCCGGTGTGCTGCGGTGTCTCAGTAATTAGACTACAGATGATGCTGCGGTGTCTTTATTACCTGAGGTACCGCGGTGTCTCACTGACTAGACTACCCAAGGTGCCGCTGTGTCTGAATAGCTGGATTACCCTAGGTGCTGCGGTGCCGTCATGGCTTGACTAACAAAGCTACCGAAGTGTCAAAATGTCTAGATTATCTGAGATGCCATGGTGTTTCAGTCGCTAGATTACCCGAGATGCCACGGTGATTCGGTGGCTAAACTACCCGATGGGCCACGGTGTCCCAGTGGCTAGACTAACTTATGTTTCGCGGTGATTTAATGGCCAGACTACCAAGTGTTCCGCGGTGTCTCAGTGTATAGACTACCCAAGGTGATGCGGCGTCTCACTGGCTAGAATACCCAAGGTTCTGCGGTTTCTCAGTGGCTAGACTACCCGAGTTGCTGTGGTGACTCATTGACTAGAAGACCCAATGTGCTGCGGTGTCTCAGTGGCTAGACTTCCCTATGTGCTGCGGTTATTCATTGGCTAGATTACCCTGGGTTCCGCGGTGTCTCAGTGGCTATATTACAAGATGTGCCGCGGTGATACGTTGGCTAGACTACCCAAGATGCCGCGGTGGATCAGTGGCTAGATTACTAGAGATGCCGCGGAGATTCAGTGGCTAAACTACCCAAGGTCCCGTGGTGCCTCAGTGCCTACTTTACCCGAGGAGCCGCGGTGATTCAGTGGCTAGAGTACCTGAGGTGCGGCGATGATCACTGTATAGACTACCCATGGTGTCACGGTGATTAAGTGGCTAGACTACCCAAGGTACAGCAGTGACTCAGTGGCTAGTCTACCCGAGGTGCCGTGGTGTTTCAGTGGGTCAGCTATCCAACGTGTCGCGGTGATTGAGTGGCTAGACTACCCGAGATGTAGAGGTGATTTAGTGGCTAGACTAAACGAGGGGCCGCATTGATTCAGTGACTGGAATTACTGAGGTGCTATAGTGACTCAGTTGATAAGACTACCCGTGGTGCCGTAGTGATTCACTGGCTAGACTACCCAATGTGCCACAGTGTCTCAGTGGATAGACTACCTCAGGTGCCGCAGTGATTCAGTGGCTAGGCTACGCGTGGTGCCGCGTTGATATAGTGGCTTTGACTCATTGGATAGGCTACCAGAGGTGCCGCGGTTGATTATGTGTCTGAGTATCGTGTATCTCAGCCACACTGAGGATGTTTCAAACACAACGATGATTGGTACTTTTTTTGGAGAAAATGGGGAAATTGTTTGAAAAACAGGAAACATGTAGTGAAAAAAGGGAAATGTTTAAACGCATATTTGGGCTAGAACATACGATTTTGTGTGAAAATTGCGGTCGCGTGACCGGAATGACAGAGTGGGAAGTCCGGAATCCTACATGGTGGCCGACTCCTCGCGCCTCCTGCCCGAACCCTTGCAATCGTTTCCCCATATGTCTACTACTAACGTGATTACTAAACATGAAGCGGAGTTACTTAATAACGCACTTTGAAAACAATTCTTAGTTACGGTAAGATGTACCGGAGACATATAGATTAATTTCGTAGGATTTATAAATTAAGTTAGAAAAATTACACAGGCTTTACAAATGTTTCAGGCAGCTATTAACTAAATTGCACTTATAGTTTTCCTACTAGCGCAAAACATAGAGCACAACGTAATTCATTGTAGTTCGTAACTATCAACACTGTCTGCCAGGGCTGATGCAAAATAACTTTGTGCTCTAAGCGAAATACGCCTCCTCTCTACTTTCCCGTTCGCATTATTTATTTTTTAATTCGTCTCAGGTAACACTCTCTTCTAATAGTCAAAATTTTCACTAATGAGTAATAGGGTTTGGTTCCTTGAAGGCCAAGGGTGTGGGGCGCAGGATCACAGGATGCGGCCGCCACCATGTTGTTACGTCACCGTCCGCCATCTTTGATGTCATTGACCCGGACTCATGACCTTTTACCCGTGCCCTCTGACCAAAGAAACTTAAAAAAAATCGCAAATCAAAGAATACATTAAAAATTTTATTAAGAAATTGTTTAAAAATTAAACAACAATATCCATTTTTCACCACAAAATTTCCTTTAAAATTTCACTTCATTCGCGAAAAATTTATAAGAACTTGAAAATTTATTTTTTAAAAACTTACATTTCCGAAGGTTCTCCCAGCACCACCAATTACTCACCTCCGTTTGTTCAGCCAACACACTGCGCAGTTCCGAGATGATGTCATTACCAGTTTCCAGGACGAAATATTTATCAGTAGCATCCCCGGATCGTTCGGGTTTGCCAACATTTCGAATTATTCTTCTTCCAGCATCACACGTTTCATCATTTCGTAGTACGAGACAACCTCCATCTTCGTCGTTGTGAGGATTCAGTTTGAGGATACTTCACCCGAATTTTGATATGCTGTAACTCATTGTCGACAGCTGGTGATGAATTATCCAACCCGCACCTGCACCTTCCATTATTTAGGAGACAGTCCTTTACGGTCGTCAAAAATCTGTATTTCTCTTTCCAGCACAAGGCACACATGGTTGAAATCTGATTGCGTCATGTCCGTATTGATGTGATAGTCGTGAACGTTGACTAAATTAGTGTCGTCCATGCGAAACAGCACCAACACATTATAGGCTGTTCGCGATAAAGTGAGCACTTTTTAGGGTCCTCCCAATAGTCATTAACCACTAATAAATATATCTTATTGCAGCCTCAGGCATTAAATTTTGAGGGAGGTGAAATTTATACACTGTGCTTATTGGTCACATTGCAATGCTTATATTTAAATGCAGCAGGAATATGGGAATTTGATAAAAAGAAAAATTTAGAAGGGCCTTAAAAAGTGCTCACTTTACCGTGAACAGCCTATACCACTATTGCGAAACATCTGTATGGGTGTGCGCGAATAAGTCCGTTCGAGGTACACACAGTCCACGTATGAATGTCGCCCCATGCTAAAATATTCTTTAAAACAAGTTCATTTCTCGCTGGCAGTGTCGCAGAAGACAGATATCGAGTTTGACAGAGCTTCACTCGGAGGTACGACGGCTTCATTATCACTGCCTGGGAAATAGCCCATGCCTTCTATGGCCTGTAGTACTCGTGCCAATCGCCGTTATTTCAGTTGCTGGAGATATTTCGAATATAGGTATACATTCTCGAACCAAAGACCAATCTCTTCTTCCAGCAGGCTCAGTAGGACGCACGTTTTCCCGCAATTTGATGGTCTAGTGATGATGCACCTCACTGTATACGGAAATAGGCTTCCATGTCGCGATTCGTGAAAGATAGTTTCATCTTCGGTATGAAATCGTATGGGCAGAGTAACATCTTGCTTGACTATCTGTATACTGTTTTCGTCTGCATGGTTTATGTCATACATAGGGGGGGAGGAGGAGGGTAATGAGAAGTAGGAGGAGGAAGATGATTAGGAAGATGAGGAGGCATATGAGGAGGAGGATCAGGGGGAGGAAGAGGAGGAGAAGGAGGAAGAGGAGGAGGCATATATATACCTCTTGATGGCATTAAGCACATTTTATAATATCTCCAAACTATCACTCCGAGTAAACTGTCTCTGGCAGAATTCGCACTGAAATATCGTATTGGAATATGCGAAACGTCCGTACTGTTCCAAGTCAAGAATGATACTAAAACTAAAATGTATAAAAGGGTCGTATTTATAGTTTTCTCACTCAGTTCACCACGATGCCTCGAAGAGGTAAGACCATAGCTGGAAGCGGGATCGTCGATACGCTGATAAATAATCTACCGTTCGAGCTGCACATTCCAGGATACACATTCTGCGGACCAGGAACCAAGCTAGCTAAAAGGTTGCCACGCAACATGATGAGCATAAACGCCCTGGACGAGGCGTGCAAGCAGCACGACATCGCCTATTCCCAGCACAAGTATCTTCAAGCCAGACACTGGGCAGACTATATACTTGCACAGAAGGCCTACGAAATAATAAAATCATCATATGCCGGTCTCGGAGAAAAAAATTGCAGGGTGGGGTGTTTCCAACTAGATGAACGCCAAAGAGAATCGGAGCCACGAGTGGTATCGTCCGACCTGTCACACAGCATCGAACGAACGGAAGCAGTTGTCCGTGGTACAAAGATACAATGCAAACATGGAAGCTATCGCCATGGGTAAAAAAAAAACGTGCAAGCCCTCTACCTAAGTCCACACCCAGTGGGAGGCGGAACTGTTCAAACGCGATGCAGCAGAAAGAGGCAATAATGAAATATCTACCGAAACGAGCACTCACGAATGTGGATTTGGAACTGCTTGCACGCAAATTGAAAATACCTCATTTTAGAGGAGTGTTTATGTGAGATGATTTGTACGTTAATCCCAAGAGACACGAATGTGCCGTAATTAATCTGGATACGACAGCAGGGCCCGGCACACACTGGGTAGTGTATGTAAAAATGGACAAACAAGCAGACTATTATGATAGTTTTAAGAATTTGCATATTCGCCCAAATGCCGCAAATATTTTAAATATACTAAAATAACATACAATTACGAAATGGAGCAGCTGTCTAACACGTGAAACTGCGGACATTTGTCCTTCACTTCCTGGTTCGCTCGTACAAATGATTGTATAAAATGCTATACACCTTGAGGAAACCATCCGTCATGTCGATAATTCTTACTTTGACGGGCCATAGCTCCGAGCTGTGTGCGGTAAATTTTCTGCCACGTGACCTGGAGGGGAATGGAGCATAAACCATGTCGATTTTCAAACCTACAATGAGATACCGCACATTGATGAAAAAAACTGCAAATTGTACCTCGTAAAATGTGGCAATGTTTCCCAAGAAGTTTCGCTGCCCATTGGCTCTTATGAAATAGACGACATTGCAAAGTACATTGAAGATTCGCTGTCCCCCGTCACAGAATTTGAACTACATGGGAATCACAATATTCTGAAGAGTGTTATCAGATGCAACAAAGATATCGACTTTATGAAACCGGATACTATTGGACCTATGCTGGGGTTCGAGCCACGCATATACGAAGTTGGTAAAACACACGTGTCGTCGCAGTCTGTAAACATTTTGCAAGTCAATGTGATACGAATAACCTGCAATTTGGTGAGCGGCATGTACCTCAATGGCAGGCCGAGCAATGAGCTGCACGAATTTTCGGCAATGGTCCCTCCAGGTTATAAACTGATCGTGACACCACAAAGCATCATTTACGTTCCGGTCGTCGCGAAGAGAGAACACGAGGTGGTCGTGACAGTCGTCGATCAGCGCGGAGAGTTGGTGAATTTTGGAAACGAATAAATCACCCTACGCCTGCATTTGAGAAGATAGGTATAACATTTACGCCGACCAGAAGCTATGGGACAACTAGTCATGTGTGTAAAACCTACAATCGGTATGTCACAGGTCTGCAAGGAGTTAACGCGTGCTAGCGAGATTATTCTCTGCAGTCTCGGCTACAAGACCGATCGCAATGGAAGATTCCCTAAACTACGAAGCGTCAACTATTTTCGAAGACAGCATAACTAAGGTGAAACTTCATGCATACAAGCCTTACCTGACCAGGCCGTACATACTACCATCGGAAGTTCGGATAGCAGTCCAACACCAAGACATCTGCACTCTTCCTTGCCAGTCTTTCTTGTGGCTCAGGGGGGAATCCGACGAAAGAAGATGGGTCCAATCCAGCATTGACGAAAATAACGATCAATGGAATTCTTAACTGATCGATCGCATTGCCTACTTTCTAAACGGTGCCGAGGTGGACCAGTCGCCAGATGGGGGCATAACCTCAACAATAAAAAATTACCTTTCGCTCACACCGAATGAGCTATCTGCAGCCAAGACGGCAGACTGGGGAATCGAAGAGTGCTACAGTTTTCCCATTTATGCCGAAGGCAGTTTCGAAGTATGTGTTCCGCTCTCCATGCTACTGGTATTATCGAATACTACAAATTAATCATCTTCAATTCGAAGCAGGAGCTGGTGATAATGCTCGCCAATACGCATGTAGATACCATCGTGGGTATTGGAGATAACCTGGAGGCAGTGGAACTGAAACTACAGTCTATCGAATGGATGCTGCCTCATGTGCCGTTGAGCGCTGCAGAATGCATACACATGTTACAGAATGTGAAATATGGTAAACACATCGATGTGGCTTTCATGTCGTGGGGTCTGATGTCATACCCCAGATTACCAGCAAGCCAGCACATCAACTGGATGGTGAAGTTCAGCTCTGCTTCTGAGAAACCGAGGTACATTAATGTTGGGGCTACAGACCAGAAGACAGCACAATGTAATAGTGAGCCATTCGCAGTTGGACACATGCCAAATAGAAAATGTAAAAATACTTTTGAATAGAGGTTGCTACCCATACGTAGACATTAACACGAATTTTGAAAATGGCGAGTACCAGCAGGCATATCAGATGTACGCTCAATTCCAAACTGCATATTTTGGGCTCACCCAATCCCCGATATTCAGCCTTGAAACGTTCAAGAGTTTGGCCCCGCTCATTGTATTCGATGTGAGTAAACAGGACGAGTGTATTACCTCCAGCGTGATCGACTGCATTATCGAATTCACTACACATGGAAATATTCCTGCCACCACATACGCATTCTGCCTGATACTTCACGACCGGCTTGTATATTACAATTGCCGAGACAAGCCCGTCAAAATACTGTCATGAGCACAGCTGACTGTATGCACACAATAACTGTTTAGTCGTATTCGAACATCGCCTGCTTCAAGGTTCGAGAAGGTGCCGAAACGTTATAATGGAAGGGCGTATTTCAAGTGGTGGTGTTTTCCTGCCCGCTTTAATTCCTGGGTCGTCGGGGCGGACATCGAGCGGTGAACATAGAAGAAGATTAATAAACCTACGTATTATATTGTGTCTACAATAAATTCTATTAAATATATATATATATGCTGTTTTTATTTTTAAAAAACCTCCCCGCTTTATATATAAGAACTATTTTAAACAAAAAGATATTTTAAATAAAATACTCGCATTTAAAAATAAACAAAAATAAATTAATTAATTACGTTGTTTGCAGGAATGGTCAATGTCACCATTCCGTACAGGCTGATAGCAGATTGCATTATCGATACTACATATGTGTTGAGAATAGAATTCAATGTGGAGAGTATGGAACGAAGTGACTAATTAGTCAATGAAAAACAATGGTGGGTGCTGTCAGTGCAGCCTATACTTTAAACGTATAAACAAATATGGCTGTCACCTGGTCATACATATATTATGAAAACATATTAAATATAATATGGTTGTCCCACGAAGGTGAGATGCAAACCATAAAACAAATGATAATAAAAAACATGGAGGACTGCACCTAGCAATATGGCTGCCTCCCAACATGGCAGCCTCCAGTAACACATACACAAATGATGTACGAAAAAAATAACAAATATGGCGGCATACAATAGAATGAGTTTAGGTGGGAGGAGTGGCGGTGAGGAAGTTTGTCGTCTGCTGGAGTCGAATAGAGGTGAGTAATTGTTGGTGCTGGGAGGACCTCCGGGAATGTAAGTTTTTTTTTTATAATTTTTCACATAATTTTATTTAATTTTTTCGGTATATAAGTTGAATTTTAAAGGAAAAAAAGAGACATTTTATGGCGAAAAGGGGAATTGCTTGTCAAAATAGTTGCCGGGGACTAGAATTTTAAAATTATTCTCAATAATTTTAAACTAATTTTATAATACATTTATAAAAAATTTCTCAATATTTCTTCTAATGAATTTTGTTATTTTTTTATTTATTTTTAATTCTTGGGTTCAAAAATCAAGGTCAAAGGTCATATTTGTCAAATATGGTGGATGGGTCATTGGAATGAAATAGCATGATGTCGGTCGGCCGGCTCCTGGCCTTTTTTTAATAAATCATTAAACAAATTTCTAAAATCTTTTTAATAATACATTTTTATACATTTTTTAACGATTTTTTAAATTTTGAAAGGCTTTTTTTGTAAAATGTTCCACAATAATTTTTTTTTTAGAATTTAAGTCATTTTTAGGTTTTTTGGGGTCATAGGTCGCCATGATCAAGGTCAAAGTCTCGGGTCAAAGGTCATGGATCAGGGTCAGTGCCATTCAAGATGGTGTACGGTGACGTAACAACATGGCGGTGACCGAATCCTGCCATCCTGCGCCCCACGCCCTTGGCGGTCAAGGAACCAAACCCTACTACTCTAATGCACTTTTTAAAATTTATCTGTATACTTTCAAAAAAATTTTAATAGAAATTAATTACGTAGTTTTAAATCAAATAAATAAAAACATACATCTTCAAATAAATAATAAAGATGCCTATATAATTATTGTAGTAAATGGTACGACATTATCGGTGTGCAGATGTTGAACAATACTTCAAAAATCCATTATACATGCAAGAATATCACCACAGTGTACTAGAAACAACAATAAAGTTGCTAAGGAGTTAATTAATTAATTTTTTGCCTTCAGCGTTGTAAAATTTGAAATTTGTTCAGTATGTCAATGATTTGATCTATAAGGATAAGTTGAAATCCTACTAGTCTCCTGTTTTCATAGACAAGTGGATGTATGTTTTAGTCAACTGTGCCTCAGAAAAACTGCACTCGCCGGTAACTAAACATACACGCAGTTTCAGCAAAATTCCAAATTAATAAATAAATTAGGCACATTAGAGTAATGTAATGTAAACTCAGTAATATAACTGTAAATGAATGTAATATAACTGTAAACGATCTAATTTATTCTCTTATTTTAGAAAAATAATTTAATAAAGATTTAAAATTTGGTGGTAATTTGAGATTTTCTGTGATAAAAAATTTAAAATCTGACATGCAGATTTCCCATTGAAGAGATAACACAAAATATTTTTTTTCGGACAGTTCAGTAACAGATCAGGCATGCCTATATTATATAATATTATACAATAAATCCACATTTAGTCTACTGGATATCGCTTCATATAACTACAGGACACACAATATGTCAAAAGCCTGTCTCAATATGATACAGAATTGAGTCACATAATGCATGTAGTATTAGGATAATATATCGGAAGATTTTCATACTTAAATGTGTTCAAGTGTCTGTGTGTCTAATTATCATAACTGGCGTGTATATTCTCGTGTCAGATCAACGAGCATCGTTGTAGAGATCACTCAGCATATACTTGCAGCCAATTTTGCAGCTTCAATCCCGAAATTGCCATGTATAAGTGTGCAGTTTCATAACAAAGCGCCTCACGTACTTACTCTACGTTAAACAACAACAATAAAAAGTTAATTAATTTCGTAGAGGATCTATCATAAATACATGTGCATATAATTAAATAGAGTTTAAACCAAAAAAAAATTCCATATTTTCGTGAAAACACTCATAAACGACATGTGTTGAATCACACTGGTCCTCATGCATTGTAAATATAAACCAAGTTGACAGAAGAATTATACAGAAAGAATATTGAGCTCTCTCTGACAGTGTGGCAACCGTAGTTAAGCCCTTTTTGCTTGCCCAATGCGTTTTCTGTTCCTGGAACCTCTTCCATTCACCTCTCGCCAGACAACGCTGTGTCTGACGTGGCCAGTACGGCCGGGTGGTGGGCAGTACGGTCGCATGACGATCACAACAACGGTGCGATACGAAAATACGAAAATACGAAAATGTGTCAGAAGGCCACCCGTGTGTTTACCAAAATTAATATATAAGAATAACTAACACTACACAAACCTCATGAATGTTACGTTTTGTAGTTTTGGAAAAAATAGTATGGGCCTAACTCTATCAATGTAGGATATTATAGCTAGGTTGGTATTCCAACCAGTTTTATTTTTGCCTAGTTATGTTTGTTTAGGTTCTGTTAATTTTATTTCGAGGAAAAAAAGGAAACAGTTGGGAATTGGACGAGGTGGGAGGATTTCGTTTAATTTCTTTCATGAGACGGCATTGTTTTGATGTTTTTATGAGTGAAAATTTTAACTTCAATGAAAAAACAAACCACGATATATACGCCACTGTTCCTATTTGTACAGATGCAGCAATATACAGACTGTTCACGGTAAAGTGAGCACTTTTTAAGGCCCTTATCAATTCTTCTTTTCATCGAATTTCCATCTTCCTGGTGCATTTTAATATACACATTGCAATGTAATCAATAAACACAGCGTATAAATTTCACCACCAGCAAAATTTAATGCCTAGGGCTGCGATAAGATACATTTAATAACGATTAATGCCTGCTGGGAGGGCGTTAAAAAGTGCTCACTCTATCGTGAACAGCCTATACACTCACATCGCACACTTTGGCCGAAGTTAACCTTGCACTCGTTGAATTTTTTATATAGGCAAATAAACAAATATTATTTACACACTACAAAAATGTCGAAGGTGCGGCTTTTTTTATGTCACGTACCTTTAAATACAATATTTACAAAACCAGTCCACTTAACTGTTTGTTAAATTCACAACCACTTGAAAACATATTTTTCTGTGGAAATCCTTGCAAGTTTACTTCACAAAAGTCATCTTTGTTCGTCACTAGATTTAAATAATTTATTTGCGCAATAATTCAGTCAATTCAACACTGCGCACATTTCCTGAAACCAACGAACTTAACGACGTATATTAGATTTGTGTCGCTTCATTGCTGACAGTGGTTAAGAAAAATGGCAGGAACGAGCAGTTTTACGAAGCTGTAAACAGAAGCCAATTAATAATACATTTCACTCAAGACAACACACTACAACGGTACCTACAACCAACTATGATTAAAGACAGCATTAAAAAAAATAACTACACATAAAATATTCCTAGAACACAAACAAGATAATATCTTCGCATATTATTAAAAATGTTACCAACTTAACACTGCCACCATTGCAGCAAGAAAATACACTCGTTTATTGACGATTGCCGTGCTCGCGACGTAATTAGAAGTTATATCTATTCAGAAAGTCCGTCGTGCTCAATATTTATGTCGCGTTGTCATGAAATAATCGTCTGTGATTGGGTGAAACATTACTTCAATTAGTATTGGTACTGAATTTGTGTATATTTTTAGGACTTGCTTATGTTATGCGTAGGATAATTGTATATATTATTTTACCCCAATTTTATAATCATCCTTTTAGTTAACCTGAAGTTGTAGTATCATACATAGAAAGATTAAAACAAAATACAAAATGCCAGAAACCGAACCACTCAATTCTACTCAAACAAGTGATAAATTTAACATACATATGTAAATAGAATACAACTACAAAATCTTTAAAAAATCCTAGACATATACACACCATAAATAGTACATATCCATACTATAGTATAAAATTAGTGTTCTAGTAGCAATTTTGTCTACTTTAAATACTGAGAGAGGCCTTATATATAAAGTATCTATGGTGGGAATTGTGTGTATATTTACAGCATAACCCTTCCACCTACAAAGTACATGTAGGGCCTAATGAACTTGACCCATTTCTTTTAATATAAATTAATTTCAGATAAATTTACAAATATGAAATATTTGCACAGCCTGTTCATTGTAAAGTGAGCACTTTATTATGCAATCTCATCATACATTTTAACCAATATATACATTTCATTATGGCCTTGGACTTTTGTTTAGAGTATGGGGAAATGTATACATTGTTTTAATTACTCACATGGCAGTGTTTATCTTCATGTTACTGTACTGCGTTATATTTATTGATAAATGATTGAAGGCACAGTTGACAATACTACAAGTAGAGTTGATTGTTGCATTGCAAGCACAAATAGAGCAGGTGAGAAGCCGAACATTTCAAATTTGCTTTGTATAGGTAAGCAAAATTTAAGAAGTGTTTTAATAAAAGTAGCGATTTTTATTTAAGTACAGTCAGCAATGTTATATTAGCAAATTCACATCCCTCCATTTGTTAATGTAAACACTGCCATGTGAGTAATTAACACAGTGTATATATTTTCCCATACTCTAAAACAAAATTCCAAGGCCATAATGAAATATATTTATTGGTAAAAATATGTCTAATGAGACTGCATCATAAAGTGTTCTCTTTACAATGAACAGGCTATACAAATATACCATATTTGTAAATTTGTCTATGACTAAATTATATGAAAATAAATGGGTCAAGTTAATTAGGCCTACATGATACCACAGAAATCGACTAGGTTAATGCGTTTTCATTAGGCCCTAAATGTACTTAGTAGGTGGAAGGGTGATTCTGTAAATAAACACACAATTTCCACCACATACATTGGATATATTTACGACGCTATTATATTACAAGTCCAGGTTAACTAAAGGAATGATTATAAAATTGGCGTCAAATACTGTATACAATTATCCTACGCGTAACATAATGAAGCCCAAAAAGTACACACAAATTCTGTACCAATAATTATTCTTACCTGGCAAATTCAGTCTAGGCGCGGTATTAGGATTCAGCCGTTTCGCACCAGGTATGAAAAACTCTTTCCCGAAATTCTAACCACAATTTTTTTAATTTCTTTCAGATATCCTCATTACTCAGTTCCTTGAATTTTGGCAACCCTATTAACCGCTTCCACAATTCGAACCGATGTGCATAATAAACATCAGGAAACCTGTGTTTACTTGTCGATTCGTTCTTGCGACGTGAAACACAGCACTGCGTCATCCTGCAGATTACATAAGATACTTTATTTAATATTTATACTCATACGCGGTTAGTAGGCCCTAAACACAATCTAAAAGTACGAATGACCGCCATTAACCTCAAACACAACAAAAAAATTTTCAAGGAGAAGGCGAAAATAAATAAACAACACTAGCGCCGGAAATGAAACTGCGGTTGGTCAGGTACTAAAATGACGGTTAACAGAATCCCTATAGAGATAACAAGCCCTGCGCTTGACTTACAGACGTACGAAAGGCTGGCGGACGGACTACGGACGGACGCAACGACTTATTGTAACTTCATCTTTAAGCGCCGAACGAAATCTCTCAACTCTCAATCTTTTATAATCTCGTGAGCACATGAGAAGTTTTATGTATTATATTTGGTACACAAGTAACAGAAAGTTTGTGAAATCTGCAGCGTGTCCTGCCGCCGAGTGTACAAATTATCTTTGCAATGGACTCAGTGATCGGTATCCACAAGCCTATAGGCTGTTCACGGTAAAGTGAGCACTTTTGAGGTCCTAGTTCCTTTTTCATTTCAGCCGAATTTAATTGTTTAACCACCTTTTAAAATAAATATTGCAGTGTAGTAATAAATATAGTGTGTATTTTCCACAGCACTCGGAAGTTAATGTCTAAGGCTAAAATAAAAGATATTTAATGACTATTAGACCAAATGAGAGGGCTTTCAAAAGTGTTCACTTTACCGTGAATAGCCTATCAAATAACAATGCGAAAATGTTACAGAACCTATTACGGTTCTGTTCCACTAGTTCTGCAACATAAATGAATTCCAATGGTGTAACGATACGCTAGTCTAACGGCTTTGCAAAAATACATAATTTACATTCGTGTTAGGGCCACATACCATGTCCTAGTCCGTGAGCCGACCAAGAGAGGTAGATAACATCTCATGTAGCATTTGTTGGTTGGGCCAACGTTGGCTGGATATCAAAATGACACTCGGAACTACGTTGGCCCAACGTCATGTAATAAGTTGGATGACACCATGATCAGTAATAATTTTTACAAAATGCCAACCAATTATTTTCTACAAGTTTCTAATATATGCAAATCTATTATGACAAAAACCCAACCACTAATTAAAGTTGTTTTTACGTTGTGTGACATGTAACATTTTAAAATTTCATTGACATTCATATTGCCATTGACCAATATTTGCATAATTTAATACCTGGTCGGTTTACGTGCATACACTTTAACGAAATAAATATTTTTATTAGATGCTAAATTCAGATTTGATCAGAATTGATATTTTCCTGTTTAACTTACAACTTTCTGGAACAGCAAATTTTATTTCATTATTTTCATTGTGTGGTTGCGTGTTAGTAATTATAAATCACCTATGTAGACAGCTGCTCATAATGTCATTGATACAGACGGTTTTTGAATACGCATAAGGGATAAATCCTATCTCAGCAATGTTAATTCCAAATTAGAATTTAGAATTTTTGGTAAAAATTTAGTTATTGTAAATGGACCTGGTCTCCATCTTGAATTGTTAAGCAGTCATACTGGGCAGCCAGGGATATTGAACTGGAAACTTTAGAGTGCAAGATAAGAGGGATGTTGAGTATTTATAGTATGTATACTGTAAGATATGTGGTACATGCTTAATCTATTTAGGCAGTAGTCTTTCGTTTCCGAGGTGAAGTTGAGATATATTTGCCTTCCAACATTTAAATCATAACTTTCTGTTAATAATCTCACGAATAACCTCAAATAAAAAGTTTTCTTTTGTTCTACTGATTTAATTCAGAATTAAGCCTGGCAAAGATACAACAACAAGGAGCCGCGGTGTCTCAGTGTGTAGACATCAAGGTGCCGCAGTGTCTCAGTAACTAGACAACCAAAAATTGCCGCGGTGACTCAGTGGCTAGACTACCAAAAGGTGCTACGGGTACTTAGTGGATAGACTACTAAAAAGGTGCCGTGGTGTCTCAGTTGCTAGACAACCAAAACGTGCCGCGGTGTCTCAGTGGCAAGACAACCACAAGGTGCCGCGATATTTCAGTGGGTAGACAACCAAGAAGTGCTGCGGTGTCTTAGTGGCTAGACAAACAAGAGGTCCCGCAGTGTCTCAGCTGCCAGACAACCAAAAGGTGCCGTGGTGACTCAGTGGCTAGACTTACAAAATGTGCCGCGATAACTCAATGGCTAAACTAACAAAAGGTGTGACTTAGAGGCTAGACTACCAAAAGGAGTCATGATGTCTCAGTGGCTAGACAACCAAAAAGTGACGCGGTGATTCATTCGCCAGACTACTGAAGATGACATGGTGATTCAGTGGCTTAACTACCCAAGGTTCTTCGGTGATTCATTGGCAAGACAATCACGAGGTGCGGCGGTGATTCAGTGGCTAGATTACGAAGGTTCTGCGGTGTCTAAGTGGCTAGAATAACCAAGGTGCCGCAGTGTGTCAGTGGCTAGACAAACAAAAGGTGCCATGAAAGATCAGTGCCTAGACAACCACAAGGTGACGCAGTGTCACGGTGCGTAGACAACCAAAAGGAGCCGCGGTGTCACAGTGGCTAGATAACCAAAAGGTGCACGATGACTCAGTGGCTAGACTACCAAAAGGTGCCATGGGGTTTCAGTGGCTAGATAACCACAAGGTGCAGTAGTGTTTCAGTGGCTAGACAACCACAAGGTGCCTCAGTGTCTCAGTGGGTAGACAAAAAAGGTACCGCGGTGTCTCAGTGACTAGACAACCAAATGGTGCCGCGGTATATATGTGGCTAGACAACCTAAAGGTGCCGCTTTGATTTAGTGGCTAGACTACGCGAGGTGTCACGAGGATTCAGTGACTAGAATGCCCAAGGAGACGCGGTGATTCAGTAACTAGACACTACTTGGTGCCACGGTGATTCAGTGCCTAGACTACGCAAGGTGCTGCGGTGATTGAGTGGCTAGACTCCGCAAGGTGCCGCGGTGATTCAGTGGCTAGGTTATGCAAAGTGCCACGATGTCTCATTGGCTAGACTACGCAAGGTGCCACGGTGTCTCACTGTTTAGACAATCTAAAGGTGCTGCGGTGATTCAGTGGCTAGACAACCTAAAGGTGCTTCGGTGATGTAGTGGCTAGAAAACCAAAAGTCGCTGTGGTGACTCAGTGTCTGGTCTACCCAAGGTGCCACATTTATTCAGAAGCTAGTCTACCCAAGGGGCCATGTTGACTCAGTGGTTTGATTACCCAAGGTCACGCGTAACCTCATTGGCTAGACTGCTCAAGGTGCAGCGGTATCTTAGTGCTATATTACCCGAGGTTTCGTGGTGATTCAGTGACTAGACTGCTAAGGTACCGCATTAATTCAGTGCCTAGACTACCTGAGGTGCCACTGTGATTCAGTTTGCTATACAACCCGAGGTGATGCAGTTATTTCAGTGTCTAGACAACCTGAGGTGCTGCAGTGACACAGTGGATAGAATACCCGAGATGCCGCGGTGACTAAGTGGCTAGGCTACCCATGCTTCCATGTTGACTCAGTGGCTATATTACCCAAGGTTATGTGGTGATTTAGTAGCTAGATTACCAGAGGTGCCACGTATATTCACTGGCTAGATTACCCGAGATGCCGCGGTGTCTCAGCGACTAGACTAACCGAGGAGCCGCGGTGTCTCAGTAGCTAGATTACCCGTGGTACCATGGTATCTCAGTGGCTAGATTATGCGCGGTGCTGCGGTGTCTCAGTAGCTTGACTATCCCAAGAGGACGTGGTGGATCAGTAGCTGGACTGCACAAGGTGCTGCGGTGTCTCAGTGACTAGGCAACTAAAAGGTTCCGCAGTGATTCAGTGGCTAGATAACCAAAAGGTGCCACAGTGATTCAGTGCCTAGGCAACAAAAATGTGCCGCTCTGACTCAGTGGCTATACTAATCAAGGACCAGTGGTGTCTCAGTGGCTTGACTGCCCAAAGGTGCCGCGATGTCTCAGTGGCTAGACAACCTGAAGTTACTGCTGTGTCTCAGTGGCTAGACAACCTTAATGTGCCGCGGTGTCTCAGTGGCTATGCAACCTAAATGTGCCATGGAGACTTTTAGTGGCTAGACAATCTCAAGGTGCAGCAGTATCTCAGTGGTAAGACAAAGTTCCCGGTGAAACGAGCCCTGGCCTCTCCAATCCTCCCCTCTAGATGGTCGATAACTATTAGAAGACCATGCCTAGAGCGCTGCATTATATCAGTTACATAACCCCCGCAAAACAAAAGCTAAATCGACTCTTTGATCTTTAGTGCCCACCAGGAAATTTGCAATTTTCAAACTGCTATGCTGTGCAAAAGAGGAATAGAAAAACTACACTAACTACACACACATACACTAACTACTCGCGATGAGCCCATGTCCTTCATGTTTTAATTTAAGCATGATGGTATGCCCATTAAGAGCATTCGCGGCCCAGTGCGCACGGGTTTGGGTTTTGGGGGATGTTCGATAACCAGAAGCATCCCATTCCACAACACCCCCGAGTGGAAAGGACATAATCGAAACTTCACTGCTTGTTTCCGGGATGGTACCCAGTCACACGCACATCCATTCCAATACCTGTGCATGATCTTAGAAAAATCCTTGTCGACTCTTCTGAGATTCATTCCGTAGTCCCATTCCGGGGCCTCAACTGTCGTAATCATTGTTTTCCCAGGACTACTTGTCCGGTTGAGAATTGTCATGCCCGGTGTATGTCTCAATCAGTGAGTGACAAAGCGAAGGTAAGGTAAGAGAGGGATGAGTCGTGATATTTTATTTCCCTTTCAGATTCTTCCATTCTTGATTTCGACACAGCCGAGAAGGGGGTCTATAGACTCCTTTTCGATCCCCCTTGCCCCGTCTTCACTCTCACTCAATCTGGCTTCCCTCGTGGGAAATGCTTGTCACGTCGGTGGAATGGCGCGATCTTTTTGACAGGAAACCGACCGAGTTGGAGGACTAGTACCTGACCACAGTGTGCCCCGTGAAGGGCTTGCTGTAATTAAAAGTGCGTCTCCTGTATGTGCGGATGGCGTCCTTGAAGATTTCAGATTCCTGGAATCTTTCTCCTCTGCGCCAGCAGCACTCCCTGGGCAAGCTCAGGAGCGCTTCCTGCTCGGTGGGTAGGACTGCTTGGGCGACAGTGAGTCTATCCACAGCCTTCATCCTTGGTAATACTATCCTGTCACCCCCTCCATTCGCCTAATGTCCAGGGCAAGAGCTGCCATTAGGGTAGTGGGATCTTCCAGTTACGATAGATGCGCTTTCCTTATAACCTCGTCATACAACCATAGTGGGTCCTTTTGGTGCGCCCTCGCAAAACCAAGCCTGCACTGATGCATCCACAATGTCCTTTTCGTTCGACCGATCAATAGTCACTCTATTCTCTGTGATTGGGGTTGCTTTGTTTCTCCTCACTAGCTCTTTATAGAGGAAGACCTCCCTGTAAGCCTCGGTTTCTCTTGGCTGTACAGTACCTTCTCCATGGACAACCCCATTTCCCATACCTTGCTGGCACGAATCATGGAACATACTGTTCTTCGCCTATTATCTCTTTTGAATCCGCACTTAAGGTGCCATGGTGTTTCAAGGGCTACACTACCCAGAAGATGTCATGCTATCTCTGTGGCTAGACAACCCAGCATGTGCCGCGTTGTCTCAGTGGCTAGACTACCCATGGTGCAATGGTGTCTCAGTGACTGGACTACCCATGGTACCATGGTCTCAGTGGCTGGACCACAATGGTACAATTGTGTCTCAGTGGCTAGACTACCCAAGGTACCATGGTGTCTCAATTGCTATATTAACCAAGGTGTAGCGGTGTCTCAGGGGCTATACAACCTAAAGTAGCCACGGTGATTCAGTGGCTAGTCTATCTGAGGTGCCACGGTGTCACAGTGGCTAAATTACCCGAGATTCTGTGGTGTTTCAGTAGCTAGATTACCCAAGGTGCCACTGTGCCTCAAAGGCTAGATTACACTATGTGCCGCGGTGTCTCGATGACTATATTATCTGTGGTGCTGCGGTGTCTCAGTGACTATACAACCTAAATGTGCCATGGTGATTCATTGGCTAGACTACCAGAGGTGCCAGAGTGTCTCAATGGCTATATTACCCAAGGTGTCGCTGTGTCTCAGTGGCTAGATTACCCGAGATTCCACTGTGTCTCAGTGGCTAGACTATCCAATGTGCCACAGTGTCTCAGTGGCTAGACTATCCAATGTGCCACAGTGTCTCAGTGGCTAGACTACTCAATGTGCAATGGTATCAGTGGCTAGATTACCCGAGGTGCCACAGTGATTCAGTGGCTAGACTAACCAAGATGCTGCGGTGTCTCAGAGCATAGACAACCTTAAGGTGCCGCAGTGAATCAGTGGCAGACTATCCGAGGTGCCACAGTGTCTCATAGGCTCGACCACCCAACGTGCCATGGTTAATCATAGGCTAGATCACTCTAGGTGCCGCGATGTCTCAGCAGATATATTACCCAAGATGTGTCGGTGTCTCAGTGATTATATTACCCGAGGTGCCGCAGTGACTCAGTGGATAGACTACCCGAGGTGCCACAGTGTCTCACTAGATAGACTACCCGAGAACCACGGTGATTCAGTAGCTTGATTACACAAAGTGTCGCTGTGACTCAGGGACTATACCAACCAAGGTTCCACTGTGACTCAGTTGCTAGACTACCCGAGGTGCCGCGGTTTTCAGTGGCTAGACTACCCTAAGAGCTGCGGTGATCAGTGGATGTACTACCTTAAGAACTGCGGTTGTCGGTGGCTAGCCTACTCGAGGTTGCGCAGTGACTCAGTGGCTATATTACTCGAGGTGCCACGGTGACTCAGTGGCTGGACTAACTAAGGTGCCGCGGTGTCTCAGTGACTAGATTACCAGTGGTGCCACGTTTTCTCAGTGGCTAGACAACTCAAGGTGCGACGGTATCTGAGTGCTAGATTACCCGAGGTTCCGCACGGATTTAGTAGCTAGACTAACCAAGGTGCGGCGGTAATTCAGTGGCTGGACTGGCTGAGGTGCCGCAGTGTCTCAGTGGCCTGATTATAGGAGGTGCCACGGTTTCTCAATGGCTGTACTAATCAAGATACTGTAGTATCATAGTGGCTAGATTACCCGAGGTGCTGTGGTGATTTAGTGGCCCTACTGCCCAAGGTGTTGCAGTGATTCAGTGCATAGACTACCCGAGGTTCCGCAGTGATTCAGTGGCTAGACAATCCGAGATGCTGCAGTGACACAGTGGCTAGATTACCTGTGATCCCATGGTGACTCAGTGGTTAGATTACCCGAGGTGCCCCAATGTCTCAGTGGCTAGGCTACCTAAGATGCCATGGTGTATCAGTTGTTAGACTACCCAAGGTTGCTCAGTGATTCATTGGCTAGACTACCCAAGGTGCCACGGCGACTCAGGGGCTAGATTATGCGAGGTGCTGTGGTGACTCATTGTCTAGAATACCTAAGTTGCTGCGGTGTCTCATTGGCATCTGTCATCAGATGTAGATCACCACAGGAGAGCCTAGAATCGCAGCAGGTATCCAATTAATTCCAGAATTAATCACAGTGTAGCTTGTTGTGAAGGAGTTGGTAGACTACGCAGGAGAGAAGAGCCATACAAACAACACTATCATCAACATCAAAAACAAGTTGGATTAATGCTGATAATCTACAAAGACTCCACAATACCAAAGTGGATAAAAATCCTTTTAAAGTGTTTATGTGTATCAGAAAAGAGCATGTTGTTTTGAATAAAAGGAGACTGTCTGGTTCTCTTTTTTCTGACCAATACAAATTTCTCAGCAACCTGGAGTTCAGGTGCAGCCCTAGATACAACCAAAAGTAAATCTTTGAAGGAAAGTGGTATTTCTCACAGTGAGTATTCTAGCTGAGTGTGGGCAGTGGCTGGTAATTCAGCGTTTCTATGCAGGGCTTAGCTCGTCGTCTCCTGGTAAGGCCATTCATCTCCTATTTATAACCGCATGCGCACAGTAAAGTTGCTTAATAGAGAGCTTTAATATTTCCTTTGAGTCATTTTTTCCTTCAGGAGGCTCACGTGGCCGACCACGTTTACTTGGGTAGGGGCGTTTAACGTAATGGCAGGCGCTCTATCAGGCGATGAAGGAACTACGTAGACGACGTACGAAGAAGGCGACAAGAGAGAAAGTAAAGAGAGAATGAGATGGAATGAGAGAAAGACGACATGGAACGATAGAGCATTAAAATAAAGATGGAATGATAGCCTACAATTATTAAGGAAGCGCCACAGATCTTAAAAATAGCTCGAAAAATGAATTCCGGAGCTTTGTATTGCACATGAGGGGCCTACTCCTTTTTAAGAGAAAACGAGAAATAGTTAAGTAAAACGGAAAAATTTTAGGGAAAAAGGGAATTTTTAAGGAAAAACGAGACATTTTGAGGGAAAAATTCTAAGATGGCGGCCAGAGCTACGAGCTGTATCGTCTAAGAAACTATGTTCTATTACTCCTGTTCGTAAGCAATTTTGTGGTTCCGAAATCCGATCCTTGAAGAGTCTTATGCAGCCAGAGCTTGCCTGTGGTGAGTTCTCCTAGCCACGTGTTTGAGCAGCCCAGAAGGCGTGGCTTAAGGTCCGAGATGGGACTAGATGCTCGGGCGAGGTGGTGACGTGTCCGCTGCAGGGTCCGGTGGTGGGGAGCAGCCCATGGACCTTCCCCTCCGCAGCCACTGGCTCGGCGCGGCGTACCTCCTGTCGCTGCGCGCTGTCAGTACGTACTTTTCGTTCTTCGAAAACAATTAAGCTAAATTATTTGAATTTTTTTTGGTAAACCAGTTGTTTGTATGTCTTAGATTCCTTACGTACGTTTTATAAAATATTAAAACAATTTCAATTTAGTTTACATTACACATCATTCTTTTTTATCCAGTACACTTCTTCTCGAATGGCTACGTAATATCTCAAGAACCGACTTGAATTGAATTTGTCATGTTGGCAGAATTTAATTAGGCAACGTCATTTAGAGTAACATAGCTTCAAACGGGTGCAATTTTGAAAGGTAGGGCTTACTACTACAAAAAATTTAACATTTTAATATTCCTGTATGGGATTCGAACGAAAATGAATTGGTGAATTAGCAGTATTTTATTGGAATTCTCGATCCTGTATCAGAAACCCACAAACATAATGTACATACAAATGACTTGCCTGAAATAATTACAGATAGAAAAACTGGTGATACAAGAATAATTCTGTGTGACAAATAATGACAATACGAAAGATAAAATTGATAATGTCTAAAATCATGGTTTAAATAAAATAATTTGTTTCTTAATGTTACCTAAACAAAATGCATTTAATTTTTTAAACAAAGTATAAATGATCAACCTACACTGACCAGATTTGAAAATAATAATTTAGAGGAATCTTGACACTTAAATGCTTGGGTTGATTAAATGCTTGGGTTGATTAATAGACAGAATAATGACATTGAATGATCATATAAAATATTTAGAATAGGAATTATTATTATTATAGCTGATGGCTCTAAAGGAAATTGTTGATTCTTATATTTCAAGAATCGTTATTTAGCGTATGTTTTTTTTTATTCAGAAATGAAGTGTGGAATAAAATGCAGGAGTAATCAAATGGAAAGTAAAAGTATGTTTATTATAAAAATAGGCACTTTGAATAAGTAACGTTGGCAAGAGTCTCATGTTGATAAAAATTTAATACTCACAAAATAGTACATTTTCATAATCTGTATAACATACGTATTTTAATACTTTTTTTGAGAAATTAACCCTGCTTTAGCAAAAATAATGATAAACGTAAGGATAACACTAGAATAGCTAATCATTTAGAATATATTCAACAATACAGTACCCTGTAAGAAAATTGAATGTAATGCTTTGGTATTAGTATATACAATAAGGTGCTCAAGAACATAAGAGAAGAAAACCATTTATAATATTTTATTAATATTCTAAATTCATTGTTTGACACTGAAAGTTTATATAGTTTAGAAGAAGTGACAATATCTATTTAAAATAAAAATAACAAAATACATGATCATGTTTGTACGACATTGCTTACAAGATTTATGTTAGTAATGCTTGACTATGTATTTTTCTCTTGTTGCTGAAAGTCATGCAATATGTAAATTAATGTTTGCATGTGATATAAAATTTTCTAAATACTGTATGTGTGTCATATTGACCTGTTACATGGCTCAAAAACAAGACGTAGTTAACACAAACAAACAACCATGAAGGCATCCGGAGGTGGGGCAACATTCTAAATGGTAAATCATTTGGAACTGTTTGTGGTACAAGAAGTACCGTTAACTCTTTAAATGTATTTGTCTTACTAAAGAAATAGCATGAAACAAGTTTACTATGAGAGTATTTCTTTATCTGTTTTCGGGACAAGCTATTTGGGCCTACGGTATAAATTTAATGAAAAAGTAACTAAGTCCAGCATGTAGTACGTGTATTTTATAAATTTTTTTGAATCATTACATTTTGACAGCTAAACAGTCGTATTCAGTACCAAAGTTTCAAACTATGCGTACGAGTTATCTAGTTTCTGGCTACTCATACAGAAATATTATAAAATTGAGTAGGGATCTATTGCAAATATTTAATTTCTATGCATCAATTCAATAATGAACTTCCGCTTTACACAGCGCGACTTATCAGTACCTATAACAGATTTCCAACACAACCTTAGTTTTAAGAAAAATATAATAATGAATGCAAAACAATTTGTAAGTTTAAGTGGTAAGTTAAGATTATAATTAATTTATAAACGTAAGTAAAATCCTGCGGAACCAGCTACATGACATGTTTTCTGCTGCAAACCAAATTGTTGACAAGTAATAAGGTAATATGATGTAATTCATTTTTCTACGCAAAATTATTTACATAGCCTACATTAATATTTATATAAATATAAGTTTATGTTCAAACACAGGATATCATTTATTTTTATCACTTTCTAATACAAATACAATACTGTACATACAGGTAAAAAGTTAAATTTATAATATACATTTCAAGTTTTATACAACCATTTGAATATATTTATAACGCTTTTTCTAATAAATACAGAATTTTCGATACCGAACTCTAAGTTTACAAACAAATAACAGTACCTACATTATTAATTTTCTTATTACAACAGTTTCATTTCAATCCTGGACGTTTCTTTCTGGAGTATCAAACAGTGAAGTGATATACAGGTATTCTAACTTTAATTAATTTTATACAGATAAACAGAACTCGTCAGTTATAATACAAAACAAAAAACCATAGGATACAGTTCTCCCGATAACGAATATTGCTAACATATTTACACTCAGGATGGAACTCTGATATCTTTCAGTTCTGAAGTATATCCCATCTTGTTTGCAAACGTACCCTGGTTTGTTTTGTGACATTCACAGAGCTTCATTCTTTTTATGCGACTTTCCATAATCCGGATCTCTCGTATCTCCATATTTCTGTTGTGACGAGGATCAACCAGTTCGGGAACCATGCAGTCATTGTAAAACTGTATTAATTGCCTTTCCAGTTTATCTTTCCAGAAAATGTCATCTCTGTGAATTTTTTTATACATTTTACTGGATGTTCTTTTGAAGTCCAGATGGCTAAGAGAGAAAATTTCCTGTTGGTTATGTGAGTTGCCCTTGGATATGATAGTAATACTCATGATTGGTTTTCAAACCCCTAACTTTACTATTGCCACTGCTATATGTAAGATAATGAACTTTGCCATCCAACACTGCTTTATCCAGATCAATGCCTGCTACTGATGAGGGACATCTAACTTCTACTATTCCGTCCTCCCCAATCAAACCATCTGGAGTTGCTCCAAGGAACTGAAGATCTATATCTATAAAAAGGCCACACTGCTGTATTTTTACATGCTCTTGCTTTTCAAGCTGCTGAAGAGAGATCGGTTCATTCTTTCTGCCATAGGCGAGTGCTGGGACATAATATTTGGGTGAATACATAATATTTTTCACCGAAGTTTTACAGCTGGTGTTAATCCGTCGGCGACATATTCTCCCAAACTTGGAAGCTGTGAGCATATTTCGCATCCGCTCCAACCATTCATCACTGTTTGCTTGAAGGAGTGTCGCCCTCTCTAGCGCCCTGAGTGCTTTTGACGTGTATGTGTTTTTGTAATAAGAGCTCGCCTAGTGGTCTTCCATTTTGCAACCGCTTTTTCTGTTTTCCATGATCGAGAAATGTTTAACTTCTTCACAAATTTATTCGGGCTGTAACCGTCACACAAAGTTTTATGTAGTACACAGAGGTGTTTCCTAGTGTTGCGAGAAAGAACTGCAGCAGAACATCGTGCTTGATACGATCTTTTTTTAGCATAGTTGATCCGTTTGCCGCCAACAAATTTTGCAACAACTGAATTGAATTGCTCAACAACATTGCTATCAACATCGTGTATGGGACTTCGAGAATTACAAGCCAAATACCGCACAGCTTTCATCATTTCCTCATGTAACCCACAATTTACTAATTCACGCACAAGGTTTTTCTCTGATTACTTAGGATCGGAGCAAAAATATTTTGAACACTTTTCATGTTCCCCAAATAAATAACTAGGTCCATTTAAAATTTCAGCTTGGAGTGAGGGTTCTTCTCCTCCCTTCCGATGTTTTACAGCCTCCATAACTGCTCTTCGCAACTTCAATACTTTTTGCGACAGCAATCTCCTCAAAGCTGGGGAACATATTTTGCTTTGTTCTGAAAGAGTCCTAAGTTTTGTGCAGTAGTTTCTCAAAAGATGATTTCGGCATTCAATCTTCTTCACTGTAGTATCGCTGTACGGTCGTGCCTCCAGGATTTTCTTATAACAGCTACTGTCACCATTTGCTATTAGTTTACTGTATTTTACATTGCAAATTGACTGACTCATTTGAAAGCCTTCTACGACAATATTTGCTTCCATGCTGCTTGTGCTTCCAGTCCAATTTTTATAGCAAGTATGCAAAGGAATTTCTTTTTTATCTGAAAATCGAGCACAAGCAAAGCAAAATTTGTTTCTTACTGACACGAACAATACTTTTTTGGTGTGAAACCCTATTATTGCTGCAACGCCAGAGAGTGCATTATACTTCGTTCGGTATGATTGTTTCAACCAACGGCCACCTGCAACCACAGTTAAAAGAGGAATATCATTTTCATCAATGTCTCCTCTTTTCACTGCAAGCTCAGCTTCTTCTTTCGCCGCATCCCTCATGTCGTCTAAGGCAGCTTTCTCCCACCCATCGCCAACCCTGTCATGGACTTAAGAATATGTGTGCGAATACATACATGGAATACCAATACTAGCACACATTTCTTCTAAGTGAGAAAAACCACCTCCCATACTCATTATTCCAGCAACAGCACTAGCATTTACATCCATGTGTGGTGACGAAGTATTTGGATCTTGGGTATGCATTGTGAAATTTACATTGTACATGTTGCACTTAAAAAAAAAAAAGAGTCGACTTAAGTCCTTTTCAGATTTCTTTTACGAACTGTAGATTATCAAGTGAACACCCGAAAGCAGGGTTGTGACTCCCAAGTTCTACCATCTTTCTCAATATATAATTTGTTTCTACAATGCGGTCTCCTTCCGGTGTTTTAGCTTCTACTGTATAGTTGGGCTTTTTTTTTGCGTTATCTTCTTCATTGATAGATGTTTGGTGTGTTTGTTCTTTTACTTCACTATTTGTTGTTTTGTTTGCATGAGTTTCCGTCTCATGATTTGACGTCTTGTAAGCTTTATCTACATAACTCGATGTCTTGCTGATAAGTTCTTGTACTTCATTACTTGACAACTTGTCTGCCCGAGTCTCTGTTTCACTGTTTGATGCCTTGTTAGCAGGATCCTTTTCATTTTTTGATGCCTTCTCAGAGAGATCTTCCGCTTCATAGTTTGAGATCTTGTTAGTATGAACTTCTGCTTCACATGAACTAGAACATCCGCATGGCTTATCTTCAGCGAAAATTCCTGACCGCTGTAAGTTTACAAAAGAAACGATTATAGGAAACAATGGTGGCGGTAATTGTGAACCATACTTTTAAGTTACACATAAACATCTCAGATCGGTTTTTTTAAATCGTATAATCGGCTAATTTCAATATGCTGGATTGTGTAGTTGTGGGAAAGCTCAGTAAAACCTAACTTGGCCAATACATAAATATAGAAGTCAGAAGGCCACCCGAGTCTTTGATTAAAATTGTAGAATGCTGAGTGTGACACATTAGCGCCATAAAAATATGTAACTTGTGTCAGCCATAATGTAAAATCATGAAACAAGTAGTTCTGTAAATACAAACATAGATGTATTAATCACTCAGGAATACTTCGAAAACACTTTTATCGTATTTAGAATGGTTATCTCATTTTCATTTCGAAATGATTTTCTGTGCATATTTAAGGACGTATTTTATCGACACATGATTCATTTCTGGTACCTTCTGATTACAGTTTACATTTATGTATTTCAATAATATTCAGTCTCTGTTCGCTATTTCAGGGAAACAGGAACTTAACTATAGTGGACGAAGTATGCATGCCAGGTAACAGGTAAACTTCCTATAATGTGTGATGTGCTACTCGAAATGTTCAGTGTTTCCACCATGAGCGTCAACAAAACCTTGTAGACGTATTTCAATAGATTATTACGTCCATATGAATACATCGTTGTCGGCGGTAAAGCATCCGGAATGTGTTCCAGTACGTAATTTAACAGTGGCAAAAGGTTATCTGGAAACCAATGCCGTCCTACATCCCTTTGATTTCTTCTTATGAGGTCTTGTGAAATCTTTGGTTTATATATTCCTACCGTAACGCATTCTGGATCCATTACCGCCGACCAGGAGCGTATACAGAATTTATTCTGAAGTGTCTGAAGCAGAAAAGTGACAAATCATCTGAACAAGACGACATTTTACGTGGTGCACAGTATAACTTAGTGTTACATACACATTTATGATCATAGCGGTGACAGAGAACTATGTCCGTATGTTGCGTATGCACATAATTAATTCTAAGCATTTGTTACAGACATCAGAGTGTCCAGGGAGGGGGTCGAGGTCCGTGTGTGTGCGGTCCTGTCATCGACCACAGCGCATTCATACGGCGTGGTCGTACCCTAAAAGATGTTTGCAGGTCTCTGTTGACGCCCATGGGGGACACTCTGAACATTTCGTATGTTACTTCACATACTATGGGCACTTTACCTGGCATGCACACTTCGTCCACCGTACAGAGCTTTTTACTTTGGAAGGCGATTACGCGCACGGAAGCTGAATCCGCCATTAAGTTTAATAACATTTTTTTCCCTTCAAATAAAACATACTTTCTATCCTGTAATGAGCGCCCATATTTTTCAAACGACCTATATATCGCGCACACGAAGTAATAATTTTGAGTTTTTGTGTTCAGAGATCATAGGGGTCAACGTCAAGGTCAATGTAATATGGGTCAAATATGGTGGACGGGTGACATAACAACATGGTGGCACTGTGGTCGGCTCACATACTGGGATATGATGTGTGCCCTGACATGATATATGACATCGGCGTTTCGTTACAGTGGCCATCAATTCAATTTTAATACTTCTTTTTAAATTAAAGTGTGGAATTATTGTTCTTAATTAGCTGCCAAATTAACCATATGTATTCTATTCCGCGTTTATATTAAAACGGTGAAAATAACAGAAAATAAATATTTTATCTAGAAAAAATTCAGTCGACTGTGAAAAAACTATAGATAAAATTTCGTAGCTAACATTAATTAACATAGTTTCAATATACACTTAGATAACACCAATTACTAAATGATTCCATCTATATTGGTCCAACGAATATTGCGGAAAACATTCAAAAACTCATACTTTTCCCGGTATCATTTGCTTCTTTTTTTTTTCTTCAAATTTCCTCACGAAATTGCAAAAAAGTCAGAAAATAAAATTCCCAATAAAAACGAAGGAAACTGTCTTTCGAAATTTTAAGGAGCAGTGTAGTTAATTTATTTAAACAAAAGTGTGTGTACATATAAATATTATAATTAAAATACATATATAAGACAATAATATGCCACTTTAATGTAACTTAATATTATTATGCAACATCTTACAGCACATTACAATAATTTCGTTCATGTTTCAAAACATCGTAGAAGCAGGAACACAAACAGGGGTTAGTTTCTTGAAAAATTCATTGCAGAACACCAGCAGCTTTCTCACAGCCGGTATCATAGTTACCTGAAATAACAGAGACATCACCCATTAACTAACGAAGGTATTAAAAATAATAAAAACAGTTTCAATTTCTGTCGCATTACTTATTTTTGCCCTACAGTATGGAAGAAAAATATTAATAATTTTAAAAGGTAAATCACACCAAATCCTGTCTTGCTAGTGAAAATTAGAAAGAAATAGTATTTTCTCATTAAAGTTTCAAGATCGGTACATCAGAAATATAAAATCTGAAATGTTTATTTGTTGCAATATTGTCAGATTAGTTACACCATTTTCCCATAAAAATTCAGCCTCTATAATGAAAATTCCGACTTATTTTTACAAACGAACAAAATATACGTCTACAGCAATGAAATTTATATAACCAGAATCCCTCAAAACTGTTAATAATTTAACACGAGTTGGTGCCGTAAACATACTCTTTCGTGTATGTAGGTAGTCATGCCAACAGAATTGTCTGCCGTGGTTTTATTTGTAACTTATTTGAACTTGAAAAATAATCTCTATAGCAGAGCATTCTTTTTCCACTACGAAGTAAATAATTCTTTAGTAGTGTAGACGGGGTGGTTTTGGCTCACTTCTAGAATGGCATAGGGATGAGTGCAATTGTTTAACCATGAGAGTGTGCCAGAGGCGAGGATACAGACTAAAGGCGGTCCGCTCCCATCATCACTCCCCTCCGTTAGCCAGCCACCATCCTCTAACGTGCCCCCCTCAACCGCCTTACCTACCCACCCCCACACCCTCTTTCCTTTACGAGATATGCTGTGATTACTTCTAATGTCGGCCATTTACAATTATTTACAAACTATAAAAAATTACTACAAAAATTAAATTCAAGAATCGTTAAATATTTATAAAAAATCTTAATTAAAATTTTATTTAAAAAATATTTAAAAATTATTAAAAAATAATTTAAAAACTGTATTACCCTCGGCAGCTATTTTCCTTGGCCATTTTCCTTTTTCCTTTAATATTTCCGTTTATTCCCTTAAAATTTCCCATTTACCCCTAAACAATTCTAAAAAATCACAACATATATAAAAATGTATTTTAAAAAACTTACATTTGGGAAGTCCTCCCAGCACCACGCCCAGCAGACGACTGATTACCTCACCACACTCCCCTCATTTATACTCATTCCGTCATCTTGATTTTTCTTTCATCATTTGTTAAAGATACTGAAGGACCTTATCTTGGTAGACGCATTCAACACCATATTGGTAAGCACAATTGATTTTGAAGGCCGCCAACTTTGTAGGCGACTGCCATCTTGGTAGGTGCAACCGACGGGCATATTTGTGAGCGACTGCCATTTTGGTAGACCTTGAAAATAAAAACTAGAGGGAAAAAAAAAACAAAAAAAGTCTGCAAGAATAATATATTACAAACTGCTGCCAATATATTAGATGCAAATAACATCGAACTTGACCGCAGGACTTCGAATGACATTGAAAATAAAACTACAAGAAAAATACATAAAAGTCAACGAGCATAATACATCACAGACTACTAATGCCATACTAGATGCAGGTGACTTCGACCTAGACCCAATGACATTAAATGACCTTAAAAACAAAAACTCGAAAAAAATCATTATAAGTCAAGATACATAATGCATTAAATACTACTAACGCCATATTAGATGCAGACTGCATTGGTCTTGAACCCATGACCTCGAAGACCTTGAAAACAAAAATTCGTGAATCAATCTATGCGCGATGCAGAAGCTGGCCGAGACAATGTATCTTTCATGACAGCTCTTGTCAAACTTAACCTCCCAGCTCACATCCCTAATGCATATAATATACGAGTATGCGAGCCCTATGGAGTCATATTAACTGTGAATCAATCGTACTGCACCATTAATACATTGTGCAGACACCGACTAGCCAATCAACGAGTTACCACATGATTGCAGCTCACTAATCACATGCAGGTATTGAGACATCACACACAGGCAGGTAGGAAGGCTTTCGATGCTAGTTCCTTGACCACATTACAATGCAGTTATATCTTCACCAGTTTCTTGCAGACGAGTTCTTCGCTCATCTTCAAATCATGGTCACCCCTATAGCATACAACTGTCTCCTGCAGACTGACACCCACAGACTGATTCATAATGACCCCTAAATTACTCCTAAATGAATCCACCACCACGACATTGACCCCTACATGATTTCTAATGACTCATTGACCCAAGATCAATTGACCCATTGACCCATTATCCCTGCCTCATTTACTCATGGCCCATGACCCATTGACCCATTGATCCATGACCCATTTACCCACTAACCCATAGGACAACTTGGATTTTGTACTGAACAATGCAGCACAATGGCCGGCCACCGCCTTTCTTCCCAATCGGTCGTCATGTGAAAAAGGACTTCGTACAGACAACCCACTAATGCTCAAGTGTATTTTGAACATAGGTGAAAACGCAATCGCAGAATCGACAGTATCGACAACCAGTTAGTTTTGAGATGCAGTTCGAGGCTCCGTGGTCGTTGATGTCAAAGGTGGCCCTACATATTCGCAATTCATCTTCGTGGTATGGGAGCACTCTGGGGTAATTAGAATATGTGATCGCCCCTGATGAACACATGTAGGTGCTTTCATAAAAATATGTTATTTAAAATGCTTGTAGGCATATATATATATATATATATATATATATATATATATATATATATATAATATATATATATATATTTATTTAAAAATGGGTATATATATATATATATATATATATATATATATATATATATATATATATATATATATATACCCATTTTTAAATATACAGAATTATGTACACAATTTAAACTATTTTATATTACTATATTTGTATGTACACACCTACATATAGAATTAATTTAAAAGAATTTAATATTTATATATTTATATACCCATACATACACATAATTTGTATAAAATAAATTAAAGCAATTTTATATTCCCATTTTATCTGTACCTAATTATAGAGAGGGAATTAAATTATTTTTATATTTATATACATAATTATTTATAAGATAAATAGAAAAATAATTTTAAATATTCATACTTAAATACTTATAGCTATAAATAATTATGTATGACATAAAATAAATTTATATACACGTACTTATATAAATATGTATAACCATTATTATGTATGTAATAGATTGAAACAATTTTTATATTTATGTCCATATCTATGTAAAAAATATTTGTATAATTATATATTTATATACTTATACCTATAAAAAAATCATGTATAAAATTGACATATACCACTTATACCAGTTACCATAAGCGATTACAACTCATCTCACTGCAACCTTAGTGTACACTTTTACACTTGTGAGATTTAAACCCCGCGCCATTTCGTACACGGAAGTATCGGTCTGCCACAATCCTGGAGGGCAGCTGGACTCATGGATACGAGGGGTTGCGAAAGACAGCAGTGCGTCACTCCCCCTCCCCCGTGCTGAGAGCCTACAAGCCTTCAACCGCCTCGGGCCATGCACGAGCACCACCAAGGATACGCGAAGGCCGAGAGATGACCATAGGGTGTTACCCCCACTACGGCCTCGCACGTGAGGGATGTCACACGCCCTCCTCCGTGGCCGCCTCGACATGCGCTGCCTCACTATATAAGGCGGTGGGCAGGGGCCCTCGCGAGTTGTTCCTGCAGTCTTCTCCGAGCACCTGGGTGCTGGAGTCTAGACTACGACGAGCATTTCAACAGCCCTTCTAGAGGCTGTTGCCAACGACTTAACAGTCTTCCGCAGCCACCAGAGGATGCCACCGGTGATATTGCCATTAGAACTCTGCAGCGCCGCTACCGGATGCTCCAGCGCTGCCAATAACTACCAGAAACTTTCTGTACATAATACATTCCACACGTAATTCTTACTTTGTCTCCTACAGCCACGCCCTATATAGATTTAGGTTTGTATTTATGTAATCTTCGACATTTTTTCATGTAACTTCCCCACTTAGCTTGGGTCCAGGTCACCTACCCATGGATTCTGTAGGATTACTTCCAACCACCAGTCTGCCTGGCAGGAGAGCCCATGTCACTGTGTTTAATAAGTCTTTAATAAACACAGCTTTGTTTCTCTTACCCTCGAGTCTCATTCACAGGGTAATCTGTCACCAATTACTGGGAGAACCTCGAATTGAGCACCGCTGACCAGTGCCGGGAAGTATTCTTATTTCTGCAATTAGCTACAACTGGAGACTCCCCCTCAGGTGGCTCCAAGTTGAAACCAAGGAATAGACAGTCATTAGACGGCAGTCTAATGGGTGTCTATTCCTACCATGTATACAGGTATTGGAGGAATAGAATAGACGAGTCACGACCACTAGCAACACTTCTCGATCAGGGAGAGACGGTACATCTGAGTTGTATCCCTACTGGAGCACCTGGGTGCTGGCGGCAGTATTTTGTTAGGTGCTATGGCCTGGCCTTGGTTGGGAAACTCACTCAGTGATAGTCTTGGCAACCCACACGGATCCAATGCTTCTGATCAGCTGGCAACAGTGGGGGATATTCTAAAGCCATTGAGCTCACATTGGCAAGACTGTCGCCAGGCAAAACTAAGTTAGGGAAACCCACGCCCTTGGTGCTTATTTCAAATTCTCCATAATTACACCACTCTATGCCATTTAAGGTGAGACACGGCGCCAGGAGAGAGGAGCAAAGAGTTTTGTGCTTTGCTGCCATACATCTGGTTGGTCTAACCCCGAATACAGCTAGCCGACGAGCCAGACAAGATTGTGCCACCATACTTCGTGCATCGCACCTCCTACGACTGCCGCCAACCGAGCTATTTTTCCATCAGCACCACTACGTACACCCTTGTCTGCTACATACAACCGTAATTAAGCCTAAATCAAACCCATACACACAACAGACCAAAGTGCAACCAAAGCCACACGATCGTGATCTAGCCTTAACTATTGGAAATGCATCAAGGGATTTTCTGGCGCCCAACGTGGGGGGGTCAGTTAATTGTCTGTGGACATTAAGAGGCCAAACGGGGTCACCCGACCCCGAGACCCGAGAGTCTACCTGTATAACCCACTGGACTTCGGGAAGTCCATTAATAATCCCGTGGCGACCAAGAAAATATCGCCATGTCGAATACAGAGATCAATGCAGCATCAGACATTTCGAAGGACTCTGATTCAGAAATCCAAGACCCGAAATGTAGCCACACCGAATGTCAAGGTGTCGGCGCATACCGAATTGACAGCACATGCTGCCTGAAGTCATTCCACCACCTTTGCCTAGGTTGGCCAGACGAGGCACGAGACACCGTTGGTCTCGAATACTGTTGCGAAGACTGTCGGCAGCAACCCACAAACTTTTGTAGCAATGTGACTTGCCCCGGCCTAGGCATAAACCATGTCAGATGCACAAAATGTAGCGAACCCTTCCATAACCTGTGTATAGGATGGCCCGACGAGCACATCATTATGCCAGATATGCCATACCAATGTGAGAAATGTAGGAACAAACACGTATCCTACTCCCGACGATCAAGGCCATCCCGTATCTATATTCAGCCTGGGACAGCACCCGGCTAACCAGTCACCAGATGGGATGATGACATCCAGATAACGGACTTCGCTGGTCGACCGCACGAAGACCCAGTCGCATTTACTAACAAGTGCGAAAAGGAGTTCCGGGGCACCCATTTGCCTCCGAAACAATGGGTAGACAGGGCCCAACTACACCTGAAAAGTGTAGCACTAACATGATGGGGAAAATACGGGGACTTTCTTAAGGACTGCATTCGCATTGCAACAGAATTCATTGGCGAGGAGGTGCTAGCAAGGTTAACAACCCAGTACTTTAGCCAGACCCAGATACCCAATGATGAGGTGGAAATTTTCATATGTCGCAAAGAACAGATGTTCCGGCGCATATTCTCGGAAGTTTTGGACGCCATCGCCGTACATTCAATAGGAAGGATACTCTTACCCAGCCTGAGGAACATCCTTCTCACAGCCCACCCAAAAACTATCTACGAACTAGTGAAAGGGTGCGGGAAGCCGAACAAAACTTCGTAGTGCAGGCCAGTCTAGAGAAACCACTACCTGTGAAAACCCCAGAACCACGAGCCCCATCGGTCGAATCACACATGGATGTGCCCACACTGCAGACATGCATAACCTTTGTGCTAAAGTGTTGGTTCTGTCCTGGCAGCCATTGGAATAAGGACTGTCCCCGTAAGCCAGCTGGATCAGCGATACCTCAGTCGAAATCTAATCGGAAGGCTAATCCCTCAGCTGCTAGGACAATAGAAAAACCAACTCCCACTAGCAAGTTGGGAAACACTGTCGCCGGGGTGCGAAGCTGGCCGCCACCACCGGACCACAAGAGCCCAGAATCCAAAGCTTGAATGAGAACTCGAACCTGCCCACAGTACATCGACTCGCAGCCCCCTCCGAATTTATAGTTTCATCCACACTGTCAGAAGCAGTTATATTTGGCTGCCCCTGGCTTAGGCAGCATCAGTGCATTGTTGACCATGGACAACGCCGTGCCTACATGGGCGAGTACGAGAGGATAACGGTGAATTGGGACCACAGCCCAGAGGACTATATACCTGCATCCATCGATCCTGCGAGGGTGAATCATGAACTAGACGAATACCAGTATAGGCAACTACAGCAGGTACTAAACGAATACGCCAATGCATTCGGACAGGGTGGATTGTTGTGTCAGACTCGATCAATCCAACATAAGATCTGGACCACGACTAACACTCCTATTTATATTCGACTGTATCGGGTATCTGCCTGCCGATGCGACCTGATAATGGACCAGGTAAACGAAATGAAGGACCAGGAGATAAAAGAACCATCGAATTCACCCTACAACTCCCACGTGGTCCTAGTACCCAAAAAGGATGGAAAACTGCATTTCTGCGTTAACTACAAGCGCCTAAACGAGATAACACACTCTATTGCTCCCCCAGCCATCGACCTAACCCATACCCTGCGGGACATTGGCAAAGCCACTATCTCCAGCACCTTGGATATGGAATCTGGATACTGGCAAATTGCGGTACAGCCCGACAGTCGCAAATATACGGCATTCGTCTCACCCGAGGGGAACCCTACAGTACCGAGTGATGCCATTCGGGCTAAAGAATGCCCCAGCCACCTTCCAACGCTTAATGTCCATAGAGGTATTGACCGGGTATATCGGAGAGTTTTGCTTTGTGTACCTTGACGACGTAATCGTATACTCAAACAGCTGGGAGAAGCACCTCGAGCATCTGCAGCAGGTACTAGAATGCTTGGAACAACCCTGGATGACTTGCAAACTCTCCAAGAGTTACTTCGGCAAGTCCTCCATCGATTACCTGCGACATGTCGTATCACCCGAGGGAAACTTCCCACAACAAAACTCTATAAGAGACATCGAAGATGCCGACGGGTCGACGAATAAACGACAGCAATGATGGTATCTGGATCTGTGCAACTGGCTACGCGACTTCGTGCCAAACATTGCGCAACTCATGGCACACTTACATCTGATACTGGAGAAAGACACACATTGGCGATGGGTACCAGAGCAACAGCAAGCCTTCTACGATCTGAAGACAAGCTTCGGCAACATCCAACAGTTACACCTACCCCAAGTAGATCAGTCATTAATATTACAAACCGATGTGTGCCAAAATGGATTGGGAACCATCCTCTACCAGCTGGGCAGTGATAACCAACCCCGTGTGATAGTGCATGCCTCCACCCGCCTCAACGAAACGGAGCAACTTTATCACATACATGAACAGGAGTGTCTTGCCATCACCTGGGCAGTGCTAAAATACCGATATTATTCAGAAGGCCAACACTTAATATAGCAAACAGACTCAAAAACCCTCCAATGGCTACACAAGTCATGTAACAGCATAGCCAAGCTCGGTCGGTGGGATGTTTCTCACCGAATTCGACTTCGAGGTACAGCACTGCCCAGGTAAGGCGATCGACCTGCCCGACGCCCTGTCTTGCTTCCCCACGCTGGAGGAGGAAGCCGAGGAAGAGGAAGGGGAAAATGTGTCTCTCCCCCCTCAAGTAGAGCGAAGCACCGACAAGCAGATCTAGCTCCTCCAATTGCAGAAATAAGAATACTAATTCTTATTATACTCGGAACCAGTTTTAGGTTACAATGACTACTTGGTTATCGTTTCTACACAGCAGTAAATTAAGTAATATTTTGAGATGATGATATACTTAGTATGAAACATTATGAATTAATCTAGTTATGGCAAAACTTTGTCATTACAAAAATTACTGTTACCAGAAACTTATCAAAACAAACAAAAATTGCAGTTACTGCCAACACAATAAAGGTTAATTCACCTGTAACAAGCATTTTTTTCTTGGCAGCGATATTTCCGTTCAGCGAATTACTATTGCCATTGAAAGTAAATAAATATTAATTTTAATTTGGTGCCAATGATCGCAAAAGTAGTTTTTAAGGACAGGCGTTTAATCAGATACAGTATTTGGTTTATATCCTGTCAGTTAAATTAGACAAAACATAAACAGTCTCATGGTGGCAATGTCTTAGGTAAATATATACCGAGAAGATACTACACTTAGCATCGAGTGAAACAAAATGGCCGATGTTTATGTACAGATTTTTAGCTTTGAATCGTTCTATTTGTTACATGTTTACATCTTCTAAATACAGCATTCTAGGGTATTATATGAGAGAAAAAATTACATAAACAAACAGAATAGAGTAAGTGCATGAATTTTCTGAGAGTTTTTGACGTTATATGTGAATAATGTTTGGCATTTTTTTAAGTTATTTAAGTCTGAAATTATTAAAATGTCATCCAAATACTAGAACCGAATACTGGAACAGATATTTAAATGTAGAATCGGTACTGGAACAGAACTAAAATATTTTGTTATTCGACCCATCCTTACATAATACTAATAGGTGTTACATTATACCTATCCTATTTATAGTCAGGAATCTTAAACGTAAATGTACACAATTGATGGTATTTGGTATTTGTTCTGTTTTGAATTGTATTTTATTTGCGTGCTTTTAAGTAGTTGAATATTTCAACTGGGGGATGTAAATCACCAAAACTATCATAATACAATGATTGATTTACATTTTTAATTAATGAATTTAATGTGTTTCATTTTGTTTCGAATCTAAGTTAATAATCATACATTCACGAAGATTTGGTTTTGTTGTTAAAACATTTCTCATATACACACCTTGGAAATATGTAATAATCAGTTTCTTTACAAATACAAAAATATCTCTATTTATAAATGCGTGTTTTGGAAGACTATTTAAGACTTTCTGTACTTCTTTCCATGTTTGGAGTTTTTCATCCTAGTCCAACTTTATATGGCTTAACCCTTCCACTACTAGTGGTATACATATGTCCCAGCAGAAGTTTAAAAATTCCTACATGGACGGTTTTGGTGCACAGTACAAGATAAATAACGCCTATAGATAATTTTGGGGTTATTCAGTATTCGTGGTGTGGCAGAACTGCTAAGGAAGCAATATGGCCGGTGTTATCGAACAGAGCATGAAGGTATGACGCATCAAGAAAGCAATATTATGGCTTTTGATAAATATAGAAGGTGAACAAAGCAGAATGAATGTTATTTACGTTACTTACTGATATCTAGTATTGTATTATAAAACTATGCAACTTTGACGAATTACAGATTATAAATCGTTGTAATGAATGTGTGTGGGACACATTTGTCCCAGTAGGTTCTTTGCTTGGGTTGATATTGTCCCGTCAGTCATAGTGATAGTATTTTCATAATTCTTTTTCAGGAGAGTTGAACTGACTCCTGAAGAAAAAACGAGCTTCTTATGAAGGATTCATATTAAGATGATGACGACATCTTAGCCACTGATGAAGAAGACCCATATTACAGGCAGGAAGCTTCAGTTGATTCAAATAGTGAAGAAATGGAATCTTCTTTTTCATCTTCTGAGGAAGTAGAGAATGGACAAGCTTTGAAGAAACGGTTAGCTGGTTCACTAACAGCTAGCAGCCTGCCTGCACACAAGTTAGTTGGTGTAGTTACATCTAAAATATTAGGTAACAAAAACAGTGAAAGTGTGTTACCAAGTAGCAAAGATAATGTTATATGGTCTAATGTGAAAGACGACTTTGAACCAAGAAAGTCTATCCCGCTTATGCGGGACTGTGCCATTTTGGCAGAATTGAATCGTGGTTCTTCAGAATTGCTTCTTTTTTTTTTTTTTTTTTTTTTCCCCCGTATTTATAGCTCAGTGCACAAATAAGAGGTTAGAGATTCTTGAATTGGCATCGAAAAAGAAAATTGCAAAGACAGATGAGGGTGAAATAATGATAGCTTTGGGTTCTTCATTTGTCATGTCTTACAACAGGCTTCTTCATGTTTCTCAATATTGGTCCTCAAATGCTTCACTTTATTTAAATGAACCAGAAAAACCATACAGTATAAGTAAATTGTACTATGTAGAAGAATCTACTTCCCGTTTGAAGACTTCATTTCAGATATATTGAACAGATAGTGATTTACACAGCATTGATGAGTCCATGGCCAAATTCAAGGGATGGTCAGTGCTAAAACAGTACATGCCGCTAAAGTCAGTAAATAGTGGCATCAAGTTATGGCTAAGATGCGACTCTGTGACTAGTTACACTTATGATTTCAAAGTTTATTGTGGTAAAGAGACCATACATACTTATGGCACACTAGGATAGAAGGTTGTTGCTAAGTTGGCAGAAACTATTTCTAACCCAGATACAGTTATATGTTTTGACAGGTTTTTTACTTCAGTATGTCTGATAGATACTTTGCCTACTGCAGATGTTGGTACGGTAATGAAGACAAGGAAAAATGTACCATATTTTGCAGAAAAACTTGAAAGAGGGGCTTCATCTGCATTACAAAATACATCAGGTACTTTGGCAGTCAAGTGGCACGACGGTAAATAAGTATTAGTTCTTAGTAACTGTGACAGCAATAACAAAACAACTATGAAACGAACTATAAAAAAGGGAACCCGAATTGATGTTCAATGCCCCGATGCAGTAGCTTTCTGTAATAAGTTTATGGGAGGGGTATATAATGCTGATCAGATGGCAACACTATATGATCATGACAGAAAATCTGCAAAATGGTGGAAGAAAGTCTTTTACATGCTTCTAATGATTTCCGCTGTAAATGCGTGGATTGTTTTCAAGGAGGTCAGAGGAAACAATATTCAATTTCTTCAGTTTCTTGTCGGTTTAGCTGAAGGAATTATTGCTTATGGCAAAGAAAGGGCCCAAACAAGACGTAAGAAATCTGGTAAACGTCCATCGAAAGGATTCAAAACTATGCTGACTGTAGGTGACCACCTTCCAGTTGAAGGGAATACAAGGAGAAGATGCTATCATTGTTCAAAGCAGAATATTGAAACAAGAACGAAAACACTTTGCCAGGTGTGTCAACTGCCTCTCTGCAAACATTGTTTCGCTCCGTATCACACCTAATCTAACAGCAGAACTGTAATATGTGATTCGCTACGACGGTTGGGCTACTGCTGTACAGGAATAAATATCAATAGAAATAAGAAATAAATACATAAATAATTCTAAGAAAATAGTTTTGTTTATTCCATTCCATTAAGGTAACAGTACTTTTTCACTCAAATGGAAAAATATTCCTATTTGCAAACTGTGCAAGTAGTTGTGATTTTTAAATACAATATGTGTTTTATATTGTTACATTTAGCAAGCCTATCAAGTATCGGTAGTGTTACTAGAGTGAGGAAACGAAAACAAATACAATGTTAGGATGTTACTGAATTTTTTAAAATATATATTTGGTTTACTGAATGTCAAATGAACAATGTAAAAATAGTATGTATATTATAATATTTTCTTTGTATTGTGTATATCTTTCATGCTCTTATTATGTTTGGTTATGTCAAAATATATATTAATTTGTCAACATTGTTAAATATATTTAGCAGCCTAATGGGACATATGTCCCACCGAAAGGTGCTAATGGGACATATGTGTCCCAGCCTTATTTCCAAATAACGGTTTTTCCAAAAAATCTAATAATTTTAATACATGCTTCTTAGAGACACCCTGATGTATGTCTGAAATTAATTTGTCTGTAGAATCAAAATATAAAATCAGTATTGAAAGGGTTAAGATATATTCCTTTCCCGCTCGACTAGGACGCTCTAGTAAGAGCCGAAACTCCACCCATTAGAGCTCCAAGCGCAGTTAATGCTGGAAATATGAATGGCAATAGCCCACCTTTCTTGGTTTTTTGCTTTGTCTTGCATTTTAGTCCCATACCTCTTTTGACTTTTATTCGCATTACTTTGTCTACGACCCAAACGCCGAGCTTTTCAACTGTGGATGTGGATAGATTTTTCCATATATTCGCTGCTTTATTGGCTAGAATCGTATCTGCTATATGGCTTTGTTTCAAATAGTTTGTTTCAGCATAATCTATATTGTGCTCTTTGCAGGCATTATCCAAAGAGTTTATTCCCTGATTGCTACAGGCTAGATGTTTTGCAAGTTTCGTTCCTGGACCACAGTAATTGTATTTTGGTAAATGCAGTTCAAATGGCAATTTATTACTCAATGTGTTCAATATTCCATGACATTTTGATGTGTTTAGTACGGACCATTGCTATCAACTAAACACATTCATATATACAGACTCTCATTTATGCTTTTTATGTCACTAATATATATTACACTTTCGAATACAGTGAAGGGTGTAAAACAACGTGTCCAACTTCCGGTAATTGTATCTACAGAATAAAACATATAACAGAAACATGGAATTCTTTTACCATCAAAAATACGGTGGATTATAAGCGATCTGTCTTCATGTGGAAAACTTGTGTTATTATGTCGTTGGAACATCCAAGCAGTTTAAATTTATATATATATGTGTGTGTGTGTGTGTGTTTTCAAAAACAATACAACAAGAGAAACATCAAGATTAGCAAACATTTCGTTGTCTATTGATGGAATCCAATATTTCCCTTTTACTAATAAAGACGAAATTGTTTCTCCAAATGACGAAGTACTTAATTCAGTATTTATTTTCGATGATGTTTGGAGTGAACCTCGAGGATAAATACAAAAGTGTTTTAGTTTTGGCAGACATTCAAACACTGAATGTTTTTATCTCTCGCAAAGTTATGCTCGTATTCCAAAACATATTCTGCTCGATAATGCAAATATGCTAATTGTTTTTTAAAATGTACAATTTGAGTCTACAACATATTTATAATGATCAAGTTATAGGTGATTGTCCTTTACAATGTTTGAAGATATGTGTTTTTACTGTTGGAAATACAAGTATGGTTTTCTGGTAATTATGCTAAAACTTCCCCTATATAAAGGCAGATATCATTGTGAATTTCGTAGTTTTATACTTCCAGATGAAGAATAATGAGTATTTAAAATTTGAGGCATAGCGGTATGAGGTAATCGTTACAATACATGTTTAACCAAAAATCGCAATGGGAATTGTGATTTGAACGGACATATATACATAATGTAGGTATGACAGTGAAAGTTAGTGATGCTGTAAATAAACGATATGTGGAAAACTTAAACACAATTAAAATATATGTATTTATATCACAATCAAGCGACATACAAGAGAAATTAATAAATTTAATTGAAAGTATTACAAAAGTGTTTACAAATATTAAATACATTTCCGAAATTTTAGCAAATGTTTTTACTGCACTACAGAAAATGGAAACTAGAATATATGAACATTTAGAATGTTTAAAAAGTGTAATTAATTATTTGGTATGCACTAGTATTGCAGAACAGCTTGAAACACGAATGGAAGATATGTCACAATATATGAGTGTTGAACTGATTAATAAAACAATGGGTTTAGTTACACAGACAGAAATGAAAAAGCAAAATGACGATTTGCAAACACAAATAATTCTGGTTATTAATTAATTGAGAACTGAAATGCGAAGTAAATTAGATATTATTGGGTGCCAAGCATTATGTCTAACGGCGTTTTCCCTAACGATGGTTTCCCTATGGTGTTTTGCCAAATGACGTTTTGCCTAATGGCTATTTGCCTAACGGCGAATTGCCAAATGGCGAATTTCCTAACGGCAAATAACCTAAAGGCGAATTGCCTAAAGGTGATCTGCCTAACGGTGTTTTGCCTAACGGCGTTGTACCTAATGGCCTTTTGCCTAAAATTATACTTTCATGAAAAAAACGGCGTTTTCCCTTAATGTATTTCCTTTAATGGCGTTTTGCCTAACGGCATTTTGCCTAATGGCGTTCTGCCTAAAATATAAAAACTGCATTTCACTTGAAGGCATTTTGCCTAACGGCATATTGCCTAATGGCGTTTTACCTAACGGCATTTTGCTTAATGGTGTTATACCTAACGGAATTTTGTCTATGTTTCTTCTTGATTATAAGATTCGTCATAAAATACAACTAATGAGCTCTATAATAATGCGTGTTATATATGAAAGCATACTCATACAACAAACAAAAAAAAAACATTTCGACTGATGAAAATTCTGAAGTATTAAAGTTTCTTACTTCTGGAAGAAAGCAATCTCAAGCATTATAGTTATAAAAGTAAATACTAGAGGTCGTAGATGTGGTTTCAAACTGGCTCTCTGCTGTTCCCACAAATGGTTACAAAATATTCCACGTGAGGTCGTAAGCAGTTAGAATTTTAACTTTTGTGCTGTCTCTAATGGTAAAATTTCTAGGTATACTTTTTCTCAGTAAATTCTTAATTATTCTATGTTTTAGACTAGTTATTTGCTCAATTTAAAAAAAAACTGACTCCCTTTTGATAATTCCAGTTATAATGAGTAATTGTACCTATATTTACATGAAAAAAGGGATTTAATACACAAATCTAAATTATCTGTTATAATTTTGAACTTATGTCATCTAATATGTTTGAAAGTAAGCTACATAACACAGATTGCTCTTGTTCGTAGAAATGAATTCCTTAAACTGGACTTCGGGTTTATTTATGTTATGGCATTTTTAAACGATGAGAGGAAGGCAGGGATGCCCATCTCAGCTACTGAATATTATATAAAATTTAACCTACTTTTTTTTTTTTTTTTTTTTTTTTTTTTTGGTATGACAGTTCTTTGCGGTATTATTTTTTCTTTTCTAAAATACTATAATATTCACGTAGTTAGACGTAGAATAGCGCAAATGCTCCGTGTATCCTAATTAATTCATATTAGTTTGCGTGAATTCCAAACAAAGTATTGGATGACTGCTCTTTTTTAATTTTCCTGCTAGCTTCTGTTGTTCCCATTCCACAGAACAACAATTTTTTGGATTATCATTATGACTTCGTTTGTTACCACATGAATCTGAAAGTAAGGAAACAAATCCTTGAAAAGAGCGGGGAGACAATCAACCTGCAAGATCTCTAACGTCAAGGCAATTGTTTTACTTGTTTAATGCATCATTGATTTATATTCTGGTGCCTTATATAGAGAACATTTTGGGGTAGGAGACCTCATGTTACAAACAGTTGCCAATACATTTTTCTAACGTTTGTGAGTAACTTAATTTTTCGTTACATTTTCTGAATATATCATTGGAAAGTGACGGCAGTAAGTGGTGGAAGGAAACCATGTCTTCATCAAATTAAGCATTCTAGTATGATATTACGTATAGTTTTGACATTTTAAATTTAAACATCTCTGTGTAGTACTTAGTTCCCTTACAAACTCATTTTCATGCCTGTGCCGTAAAAGGGAGTCAATATTTCTGTATTGCTTATTATATAAATTATTTTTGATTGTTAATAAATGACTGGCAAATAGTGTATTATAATACAATAGACGGTTTACACTTTAACAGATATCTTTCAATAAAAATGTTGTGTTTGCAGAGATTTAAGTTTCTGGTTTATACCGGTGCGTCTCTATATATGAAAGTGGCGAGGTTTTAGTATGTGTTATGAAAAATAATTTTGACGATCCACATAAAATCAGTTGCTAGTTTGAGTTTTTTGTTCTTGTATTGCGTGCTGATGTGTGAAAAAGTAACTGCCAAAGATACTATTGTAAGCCTGTTACACTAATCAGGCAACCATATTACAGCCTTTGAACTACGTGCTTATTGCTCTTGGTATTTAGACTAATACTGAAACAGCTTAAGAAGTGTTAAACGTTTCTATACATGGATATTGCAGTTGTTTTAAAATGTGTTATTAATAATGCGTATGTTCATCGAATTCTATTGCCGTGGGAAATGTAGATTGACAATTATTCGTCGTATATTTTCACCAGTGTCGTCCGGTGCCTCACTTGTGCTCCACTTAACACTGTGTCGGTTTGTTTCCTGGTTGGGACATCCGCCAATTAATCGTTCTTCCGAAGCTAACGCCACAGCATTTTTTTTTTATTTCGGTGTCCAGTTTTTGCATATGAATGGTCACCATACATCACATATAATATTATTATTGCTTGATATTCAGCGCAAAGAAACACAAGCCGATTTCTGACTAAGCGCCATCCGCCAACGAGTGTAAATTTATAAATCTAAAAGTACTACATTTTAGGGTTCCGAGAAAACCTATGGACTGATAGAGGTACAAGAGATGGGATGAGAAAAAGCGAATATGAGAGACAAGAGAGGAGATGGGATGAGAGAATGAAAGAGAAAAAAAGAGACGAGAGAAAAATGAAAGAGATAAAAGAGATGGAATGAGAGAAAGAGAGAGAAACGAAAGAGGGGGGCAAAGGGATGGAATGAGAGAAAGATATTGAATGAGGAGGCATGGTAGAGAAACGCAAGTGAGGGAGAAAGGGTAGAAATGAGAGAAAGATATTGGCCTTGAAAAGACGAGTCCGGTGATATATAACACTTAATGCTTATGTCTTTAAATTTTTTTAATTAAAAAATATATATTTAAATTTAAAAAATAATAATTTATTAAAATAATTTTATTATGATATCGTGATCGTATGCGGCTTGAAAAGATGAGTCCGGTTATATATAACACTTAATCATTACGGCTTTAAATTTTTAAGTTATAAAAATATATTTAAATTAAAAAAATAATAATTTCATTTTTATCGGCTGCTCATTATGCGGCTGAGTTTCGGTTATCTCAGCCCCATCGAGGAGCTACGTTCCCGCATTTAGGAGCAAGCACTTTTAAGGGAAAATTGGGAAATTTTTAAGGAAAAAACGGGAAATTTGTAGGGAAAAAAGGGACAATTTAAGGTTTTTTTGGGATAAATCATACGATTGTGTGAAAATTAGCGATTTTTGAAGGAAAAAAACGGGAAAAAACCAACATGGTAGCCTACTAGGCTACTTGTTCCGCATGTTCAAGGCATGCCCATTCACGTACTATTACAGTAGCGCCGTAGTATAGACTGTCTCATGAAAGAGTGCACATTTTTGGCAGTTCTGAAATAATCTTGTTCACAGTTAATTTCATGGCCCAATATTTTCTGTCGATAGCACCACAAATCTTAGTATTCTGAAGGATACATTTACAGTTACCTGCACATAGTAAATTATGTTCATTTACTGTAGAAACGTGATAAAAACTGCCGAAAATTAATTGGAAGTAGATATGTCACAAAACTTAGTTAAAGACGCATACCACATGCCTGCGATGAAGTAAGCTGGGTCTAGACACAAGGTCCACATGTCGGTTCCAGCCCTGGGTATCCCTCTCCGCCGTCTTGAGAAGCCGTGTATTTAAGACGTTGTTACGGAAACATAAACATAATCAGTCCCTCTTCTTTTTGCGAAGCGCACTCCGTCGACCTGAAACTAACTTTTTTTAAATCAAATTCGAACTTAAAAAACTGCAAATTTACAATATTTTAATTAAATTATAATCCAGATGATGCCGATGAATGTTCGAAAGTGAAGAATATTTAACTACAACAATCTAAAATTCAAATTAACATTGCTGAGAAAGGGCTTAAAAAGCCGTGTGTTCAAAAATTCCTCCCCTACATTACGTCACTCGCAATGTTGTAAACTTCAAAACTATGTAAATTAATCTTTGATTCTTCAAAACATGTTATGTTACAACACTTATAAACCCTACTTTCAACCAGAATAAATAACCAATTAACCTTCTGAAAACATTAAACCATCTTGAAAAACAAAATTAAGTAACCCTAACCAGAAATATGTATAACAACACTCTCATATATTTACATGAAAAATAAATGCGTAGCGCATGACATAAATTGGCAAACTCTCATATCGTACGTAACATTTTAAAATCATGTGTCACAATCATAGTGTCCTAGGAACACAGGAACCTCAACACTCAATACAACATTGCTGGCTACCGTTCACACCCTCAGCCCTACGTAAGCCTATACCGAGCAGACTTTATCGCATTGGATCACTGAACCCACTCCTATTATGTTTTACATAATTTCTGATACAGCCAATATAAACAGTGACCGTTTTATACTAGTTGTGTTTATCAGAAATACGCCTAACATAGGATTACTGTTGGTATATCAAACGCGGAGTTTATTTTAGAAAGTAAAATCCTTCCCGCCCTGAATAACACCACGTTTGGTATCATTTGAAATGTTTTCTGGACTCCATTTGATGCATTTTTTATGCATAACATGCGTCCCTAAATGTGATCACGTTTAATATAATTTGTAATACTTTCATAATTACTACATTTAAGGCAGTTGTAAATACTCAACTTGAGTTCCTTATGGTCACAGTGGTACAGCGGCTAAGTGCTCACAGTTCCCCAAGGCGAGCCGGGTGTGATTCCCGGCGGGGTCCCCGCGGAATTTTCGCATACGGAAAACGTGATGGATGCTGCCGTTTACCAGTGGGTTTTCACTTGTTCCTCCCGTTTCCTTTACGATTACATTCTGTAGCTGCTTCATCTCCACCTCACTTCACCCTCAAAAGCACTTCAGGCCTTAGTGGTTGAGCGCTGCTGCCTATATCTGTCAAGACCGTGCTACAATCGAAATAACCGTTATCATCCTATATAATAAGTAGACGATCTCTGTCTGTCTGTCTGTCCGTCTTTAATACCTCTAAGTCGCTTGAAACTCAACAGAAGTTCTTCAAATTTCGCAGAGCGAATACTCAGGGTTAAATACAGGTCAAGTTCGAATTTTAGCAAGATCAGATTTCTCAATCATTAACTTTTACCATAAAAATCATTTTTAATTACTTTTTCCCTATGAAAAGTTTTGTATTAATGCATTGCGAATATTGCATAGAGATATGAAGGTAATGAAATATAATTTTTGTTTACTTCAAATGTTTCGCGTCAATGTTGAGTTAATTAAGTGGGGCCACAGTGCTCAGTGGTTAGAAGATTTCAAGTAGAGCCTTAGTGGCTTAGTGAATATAACTAAGTGGGGCCGCATTGGCTTAGTGGATAGAATTTTTATCAAGTGGGGCCACAGTGGCCAAGTGGATAGATATATATCAAATGGGGCCTTAGTAGCTCAGTGGATAGAAAGATTCCAAGTGGGGCCGCAGTGGCTCAGTGGATAGAGCAATTCCAAGTGGAGCTTTAGTGACTCAGTGGATAGAACTATATTAAGTGGGGCCGCAGTGGCCAAGGGGATAAAGAAATACTAAATGGGACCGCAGTCGCTTCAATGGTGAGTTAATTTCACACAATTTCACTATCACCTATATAACCTATTTAGCATGGTAACTGTTCTAGTCCCATGACAATACAAAAAAAAAAAGGTCACGGACTAACCCCTAGTAATCAAATACATAGACAAAACCATTAGCATAATGAAAACCCTGTGCTACAATTGACATAATAATACCGAACGTTTTCGTTTGTCTGTTAACAATATTTCACTTCGAAGTGAAACGTTTAAAGGTTTTTTTTTTTTTTTTAGTCTTAGCTTTAGTTGGCCAATTTCTTTGTTCCTTCCATTTTTGTATGAAAAAAAAATTCTCGTAAGTAGGTTCTGATTGGCTACTCATGGCTTCATGAACAAGAAAATTAACAGTTCGCCAACATCGTATGCAGCTATGCGTTGGCAATGGTTGTGTTGTTATGCGCGATTGTAGCAAGTACCATAGTGCGAAATCTTTTTAACTGATACTGTTATTGGTGTGGTTACGGTTATTTCGATTGTAGCACGGCCTACTCCGTACGTCATGTAATATGCAATATTTGGAATATAATGAAAGATAAATTACTTAATAAACTATAACTACCCACCCAAAATTAACACTTTAACTTACTTCAATTAAGATTTTAAAGCTCAAACTTTATTACTTTTGTGGTAAAATATTAATTTATATTTGATTATATGTATAGTTAATCATGTGATATAGAATTACCACTTCCACATTATATTATCCATAAAACTAATATAATTAGTCGTTTAAAGGTTAAACAAATTCTATGGGGAAGGGCGATAGTCCAGCTGCAGATAAACACGACCACTGCCACAATGAAGCAGTTGCGTTACAGCTGCAGTTGGCTCAGGAGCTGACGCTAGTGACTCCATTCGATTTCTGCTGCAACTCCTGCTTCTAAAAAAGAACATTTTAGTTTCTGGCGATGGCGACATCATGCGTCGTTTGTCCGAACTAACTCTTGCTATCGCTCTTTGCTGCCCTCTAGTACCAAAATTGTTCATTAACTGAGGAAACATTTCGAGATTATCAATAGTTTACATTAAAACAGCGGCATGTTCCCAAAATCAATCACTACTGGTATTAAAAAATTCCTGTAAATGATAATAGTTTTATATTTGTCCATATATTACAAGTTGCCAATGGTATTCTGCCTGATGGCACTTTGCCTAACGGTGAATTGCCTAACAGCGTTTTGCCTAACGGCGAATTGCCTAACTGCGCCCAATGGCGTTTAGCCTAATAGCGTTTTGCCTCAAATGTTACTTTCCTGAGAGAGCTGCGTTTTCCCTAACAGCGATTTGCCTAACGGCGTTTCGCCTAACTTCATCTTACCTAAAATATGAAAACTGCATTTCTTCCGATGGGCATCTTCCTGTGGGATGAAGGGAAAAATATATTTCTAAAGGAAACAGAAAAAACACGAAATTGTTCCATTCAGCACGCCTACGAGGTTTTGGAATGCGATACTGAATCGTATGATTAAGTGAAATATTTTGAACATACAATTTCGCTTCACTTTGTAGTTACTGAATACTCGGTTTTCTGTAACAGTAAAGTGAAGCAATGGCGTGTGTTTATAATATTTCACTTAATAATTCACCGCCATTGAAAGAATCATTAAAAAACTTACTGAACCGTATCTTCGGTGTGTGTCAGAGTTTTACAAACACATCCAAATAATGTGCTAATTGGTAAGAAAAACTCTCCAACCACTTTTTTTTTAATGTACCGGCATAACAAGAAGTGTAACGTGACTTCTGCGCCTCTATTTTTCAATCGGTCATATTTTGAAAATGACTTTTGGAAGAGTATTAGATAATGTATTTTACGATCTCGTTATTCAGACAAGTAAGGCCCTAGGTAGTTAACTTAGTCCGGTCTGATGTTTCAATATAGGTTACTTACCTACGCATAACCAGTTTGAAAGCTAAGAAATGCCACAGTTTTGAAAGGGAGTATCCAAGACATTAAAAAATTTTACCCGTTGTTTTGTCGCTTCCTTAATAATTATTTTACGCCAAAAACAGGTAGGAATCAGTCAGAATGTTACCTAGGTATACCTAATTGATATAATCTTAACCAATTAGCCAGCACTTTGCGGAATGAAGGTGTTATTAGAATGATTTTATACGTTTGTTACGTTGTTTAATGATACCGACGTTGGTTCAGATACGGTCATAAAGATAGGTCTGGCTACTGCTATTTGTTTTGCCTTGATCGAACCCATAGCTTAGTGAAGCTCGCGGCGGCTTGCGAACTAATAGTGCTAGTGCAGGCTGACCCGCTTTTAACATTGCGGTATATGGGCGTTTCGGAGATTTTCTAATAATCTTATATAACGCCTTTTTATTTTCATTTGTCCGTTCGGTATAAAGAACTGTGATGTATTTAGGTGCGTTTGAAGTTGGTTTCGTTTACGATAATGTTTTGCTGGCACAGTATACAGAGTTCGTAAAAACCTCTGCATTAAATTTTTTTCTCGCACCATGTTTATTGTATACGCTCATTTGGAATAATAGGAATTATAGTTGGGAGGGTTAATGGCTGCCAAAATGGCCGCCATCGGTTTCAGGCGCACTTTTACTGACTGACAAAATGGCCACCATCGGGATCGAATGCTACGTTCTAAAATTTTGCACAGGGAGAGAGGTTGATTTTTTATTTTTTATGGGCAGGGACCTTAACATGCTAATTGGGTCCACGGCGCCTGATGCGGCAGAACCGCTCTTTTTATACTACTGCCCTGTATTGTGTTATGTTACTAATACACCAAATTCGATTTTAATGGATTTTTGTTTTAAAATTACATTCTTCTCTATCAATATTTTGAATGAAAATAATAATCGGTGCCTATACTGTACATGCGCACAACCTCAAGAATAAAATGAAGGTGATTGGGGTGGCAAAAAATCGAGACTAGCTCACCCTTCCACAACCAATTTCTTTGAGAACTGGAAGACGGTGCCTACGGTATATTTTCCTCGTTATACAGGTGGTTCCGCGTCTCGACAGACATACTTTGGCAGTGTGTTATACAGATCATTGCCAACAAAAAATTGACATTTACACAAGTAGGCAATGCAGCCCCATTTCAGAGTTACAGGGATGTAAATTCAATAAAAACACAAATCGGAATTACTGAATATCTTTAATGCAATTGACTACATTCATGTTTTACGTCCCATGCAAGCTCTTCAAAATGTACCCAATCTGACCGTAAGTATACACTGCTAGTGTGACTGTCATGGCCAGTCTTTGTTAACGTGCCGAGGCGAGTGGTCGTGCAACAATTCCAGGGGTGTTTACAAATGCAGAATACGCAGATATGGCGTTTTGTTACGGATACCGTGACGGAAATGGCTGCGGTGCAGCAGCTGAATATCCGCGCAGGTGGATTGGAAGAGGTGGGCCGGTCCCATTGCTGGCACGCTCTCCAGAACTCACCTCGCTGGACTATTCATTCTGGGTCTGCCTGGACGGTATGGTTTAAAGAGACGGCGGCCAGACACATGAGACCAGTTGCTACAGGCGGTAACCGATGTCACTAATCAACTCAGAAATGAACAGCTACTTACGTATTGAAAGAAGATCTTACGGATGCGATAAAACAAACAAACATGCAATGGTAGGCCACAACATATCACAGCCTGTGTACGGTCATATGATACACATTTTCAAGAAGAAAAAAAAAGTTCGTGTGAAACATCCAACATGAATGTAGTGAGTTGCATTGAAGGTATTCAGTAAATATATATATATTTTTTTAATTACATTTACATCCCTATAACTCTGAAATGGGGCTGCATAGCCTACTTGTGTATGTGACATTCTTCGTTGCCAGTAATGTGTATAACATGCTGTCGAAGTATGTCGGTTGAGTCGCTGAACATCCTGTAGGACACAGAATCCACCTTTGATCTTTGCTGAAACATATGCCAAATTCTTCATCTACGTCGCGTATATTTCGAGTGCTCCCAAAGACGAAAGTATTCTCAACTATATGAGCACGGGTTATTTTACTTTCTTGTCATGGGTCAAGAAACTTTCTCTCAAGTGTACTAAAAAAACACACACACACACACACACACACACACACACACACACACACACACATATATATATATATATATATATATATATATATATATATATATATATATATATATATATATATATATATATATATACATAATGGTTTAAGGCATATATATACGGACGACAATTACACGCACGCCCAGTGACCCATTGCTGTCGGATCTAAGCAATGCTTCCATCGTTATGCTTTCCTGTACAGATCATATAATTAACAGTATTATACGCGATGAAAGCCCACAGGTGTAAGTGCGATTGTACAGTTTTACTTTTCTTCTAACTCCTAACGGAAACTGCACAAGCAATCTCAAGAAATGCGATTATATATATATATATATATATATATATATATATATATATAAGCTTTTGGGGCCTAGATAATTGGTTGATCTCCTCGGCAAAAAGTCGTATTCGCAGGATATTTCCTTGCTGGGTTACGTGTAAACGCGCAAACAAGCTATGTGCAGAAAATAGAATAATAATAAGAAGAAGAATAAATCGTTTTTATTTGGCGCAGTTAAAGCATATCTGCCTTCTCTTACACTGAACATTTTTTTTTTTTTTTACACTTGCTTATTATGTCTTGGACTACTAACTCTTAAATAGTAGACACATGTTTCGGAAATTATGCAGCTCATATTTATTAATTTAGCTAAATTTTAATGTAACTGGGAATTTATTAGTATTATTATTAAATCCTGAATTAACGCTGTGATACATTTTAGAAAATATAAAAGCCTCAGATAGGCGCCATAACGAAAATAATTTCTAAATACTGATTCGATAAACTGAAATTACCTTGCTTTTCACGATATATCAAATCTGGTTGAGTATTTCCTAGAATACGATCACTTGACATCGCCACCGAAGGCTTATGATCGATCAACTACGATTCTAGTATTGAAACTGCCGTCCCAGTAATTCCCTATTCGCGTGGAATTCTCCGATTAAAAAGAATTTCACATGCACTGAACAAACAAAAAGTGGGTTATTAATGTAATGCTACGATTTCACTTCTTAAAAATATCGCAATGGCAATATTTATTCGTGATGTTGTATTCACTATATCTTGACAAACGTTTAGCTTTTCTTTAAGATGATAACTTCAGATTTTTCCATTGATTATTCTGGTTGAGCAGACGTCCAGTGGTTAGACGGGAAACTGTTCTTATAAATTAATTTGCTCAGGAAATGAAAACAAGGTGGGATAGGTCAACGTGAATATTTCGTTTTTAAACGTGTTTATTTTTGGAAGACCACCTATACTTAAACAAAGACAGATTCCAAACCTAACGCCCGGAAGTCTACGCGGAGATAACAATTTAAAACCACACCTTACTACTCTCAGAAATTTCGTTTTCTTCGCTCAGATCAAAATACCCATATGTTAAAATGTATTTTACCCATATAGATAGGGTCTATCGCCTTAGAACAATATTCAAAGCAGGCAAATTCGTGTCCTCTTTGTGATATTGCCATGACCACATGCGCGTAATTTATACCAGCTCTTTGTTCCTTAACGTAAAATAAGGTTTACCGTAAGGCAAAAGAGTCGTGAGTCTTGGCACGCATTGAAGGATGCACCCGAAATGTCGGAAGTCACTATATATATACACGTCTCAGTAAAAGTCTTTCACCGCAGGATTTCTGAGTTAGATTGTTCACGGACGTAGAGAAAGAGTGGGATGAAAATACGAACTGTACCTACAGAATAATACCACTGCAGACTTGATGGAATGCCACTTTGTAATGTGCCCACTGCTGTACCAGCGAACATACTTCATGAGCAAGCAATTACAGGTTGTGTAAAACTTTTTTTTTTTTTTTTTTTAAGTGTGTGGTATTTTTTAACATTTTACATTCAACTTTAGCAGTGAAAACGTCGCCATAAATTCATTGTTCGTGCGATACGCTTCTGCCCATTCCCCTTCCTACGCTTTTGCGATTGCTCCCTACAGTTATGAAACATGACCTTGTAACATATCATGCCTTGTAATTTGTTAATGAGCGCAACCCGCCAATGCCAGCGTTCTGCAGGTGTCGCATGACGGGACTAAACTACGAGCATCCTTTTCCGGCACTGTACAGCTACCGACATCCGGATGTGGGCTTCACAGTTGGGTCAACATGAACTCCGCTTATTTCCTGTATAATGTGCATTCTACATAAATGGAGCCTAGCATTGGGGCGTGTCATGGCCGCGTGACACACGAAAGGGGTGCACAAAATAAAAAATAAAGACTATTCTTCGTATTTAAGTTGCGTATTTAAAAGACCGCGTGTACAGTGCTTTGCAACACTGGAAAATATTTTCCTACAGTGTACTTATTTAAATGTTTAAAAAAGTAAATAACATAGGTTTGTTTTTAGTAAAAACTTATTTCCATCACTGACGATTCAGAAAAGCACTTTTCACTGGGATCGTTGAGGACAGAAAAGGGGTTGTGGGGGGGGGGGGAGAGAGAAAAGGTTCGTTCGAGACTTAAATTAATAGGTAAGTAATTGGACATAAGTTTGAAATAGAAATGGAAAACCACTTGAAAAAAAATCCACCATCGTTTGAAGTGGCCGGGTTGGAAAAAAAATATCCCCAAAACTGGTCAGGTGTGTTATCCGCGAGAAAACAGCTCAGATTCTGTGACGTAGGTACCCAATGCAGCAATTTCTGCAACGCCACACTTTGTGACTTTGATGCGGTTTTGGTATTTAGTGCTCGGCTTTATTTAGTCAAAGCAAATAATTAGTTCCTACGAAAATTCTAAACACGCATTAAGATTTATTTAAAACTAAATCTTCTCCGTGCTCAGTAAAACATGAAGTTCTGTTCGCCGCAGGTTCACGAACTCTCCTCGTACTTACTCTCTTCTAGAGCCACCCTAAACTTTGATTTCGTTATATTAATCAGACTTCTTTCTTTCTCGCCTCTTCTACTGTAACATCGATCATTTCTACGGGACCAGTCAGGAATTTTGAATTTGGCCTTTACCAATTCACCTCAAAATACTAAGGCAGGGTTGATGATATTTTTTTTTAAACAACTAAAATAGATTTTCATATGATTAACTTCAAAATTGTGGATTTACATGTTATGGAACATTAAATCTGGTGATTACCGCCTTGGGCAAGGATAACATTAATTTTCGGCACTTTGTAGTAGTAGGGGCGTGATGGGCCTATTTCACTTTTGATTAATCGGATTATCAATCTGATATCAAATTGACTGATCTGATTAATACGGTAACTAAACCATTATTAGTACGATCAAAAATGTTGTCGTTAATCCTCTACTCTTAATCCGATAAAATTTTATTAATGCAATTAATTTAATTTAATAATGCAATCTTTATTTTTAAATTTGTGTATTGATAAGTTTATAGTTTGGTGCAAGAGTGTACTAAGTGTATTCCTTTATTTCTTGTATTAATTTTTTGGAGGGAGCGGCATGGTAGGTTCTCAGCCTTGGGTGTCTAGCGTTGTACTGAGGTGTGATGTGTTGGGGAAGGGGAATGTACTTTGCAATATTAATTTGTAATGGTATTGAGGAGTTCGTTTGCTGTCTCGCAGGCAACTGAGGGAGGGGGAGAGAGAGAGCAGCAGCACAAGACACGTGCAGCATGGTCGGCGTCTGAATGTCGATTGAGGTTATAGTGGAGTTAGGAAAGGTGTATTTAAAATTAAAGAAGTATTTCATTGAAAATGGAGTATACACAAATAATATGCAGTTTACTAACCTGTCCTGTATGGCAGGCATCAAATTGATGGTGGAGACTGGTATGTGACTCCTCAACTAGCACAAAAGGAAACGAGTTAAAAATATGTATTGAAACACTTCACAAATAAATGATTTAGCCTGCTTGAGATGCACGAACTAGATTAATGAAACAACGAACGAATTTATTTTATTCACAAGAACATTTATAAAATATGTAGAACTGTATCCCTACCAATATAATATACAACATATTAATTACATGAATCAAATACTAAGGAATCATAATGAGAAATCACAAACGAATTACAGGCAACAGAGTCTATTCCCATGTGAATGACCACCCCAGCAATCCAGGTGTAATAAAGAAATCAAGTAACAAGTTAATAGAATCATACCTACAACGAAACCAAAAGCTATTTCCCTGCCAATGTAAGTTATGGCAGAATAAATTATACGACTAGTCCTAAACACAAGAACGATGCATTCTGAAGTAATTAACAAATGCGAGTTATGAAAATTATTTATCCCTGCTTACAAATTCACTGGTTTATATTTACAATGAAAGCTAATCACAATAGCGTACTAGTCATGTACCTTACCACATAAAGCTTATAATTTGATACGGGGAATACGTCTGTTTACTTGAGACATCGGTGCAGGACTGAGATCGGTGGAGCACTTGTAACAAATGATAGACTGGGTGAGGTTTTGGGAACAACCATATGTCTGCTTCGACCACCATCTGAATGTCGACTAAGGTTATGATGGAAATAATGAGAATTTGATTGAAAATGAATTATATGCAAATAATGGTGTGAAATCCACAACGTCATTTTACTAACCCATCCTGTATGCTAGGAGTATAATTTATGGCAAACAACAGAGATTCGTACATGACATATTGACTCCTCGACATTAAAATATCTAAACATAACACTGTATAGGACACATCACAAATAAATGACTTACCCCGATTACGACAATAAATAGTTGTAACAACACCAACATTTAAAAAATATTAAAAACTATTTCCCCACCAATCCAGTTGTAATGAGTTACTAAAACTGCACAGTCCAAAAAATATTATTATCCACAAACTATTTAATCACCCCTCTCTTTCTCTCTCAGGTCAACAACGCAACATTTCAAATGAAATATTTTTTAACATGGACTAAGAAATTAATAGCGCATACAAATACTAAATCGCACAGACAAACTTACCACATTTCCAAGCTTTAAAATTAATTCACTTCAACTCGCAAAATTCAGTTTACCATGAAAATACATACATAAAATAAATTATTTTTAGACAACTTCAGTTTAAGTCTCTCGAGACCAGCTTTGGAAGTCCACATTTACAAATCGCACCCATTATTTTAAAAAGTAATATACGCACATATACATTAAATGTTTATAATTGCACAAGTTATCGTATTCCAAGAATAAAATTATTAACTCACAAACGATGTATCTACAAATAATATTTCCTTATTGTGAGATTATGTATTAAAAATTATTTTAACATAACTTCCATCGAAAACATATCACAGTGAAAGCTTAGCGAATCTTGTAGTGAACACTTGTAGACTAGCTTCAGAAACGTATTTCATGTGCACTTTTTCCGAGATGAGATGGTTTATAAAAACCGAAATTATAATAATAATTATTACTGTTGTTATTATTAACTATCATAAAAAAAGTGATTAAACCATTCTAATGTATTTTATGAAGGCTAGAGGTAGGTATCCACGCATAGAGAGCAAGGGTTGGCGAGAAACTATGACCACCTCTCTTAGGCATAGTTACAGTAGACCTCTCTGTTGTTGTATTTTCAATTTTGTCGCAATGCACTTAGCCCGAAAGCCGTACCGTACTTTGGCCTCCCAATAGGCAGGGAAGAGGAATCGCGTCATCTCATCGCAAGATGACCAGGATTAATACAACCATTGGCCAGATCCTAAGCCCAAACCTGGCACGTCTGCACATCCCTGCCCCCCTCTGCCACAGAGATTCTGAGACCCTCACACTCAGAAACCAAGCATGTGGTCTGGCCGGGATTCTACCCATACCCCTAGTGTCTCTCCAGGACACAACCAGAGCAGGTTGCTGCTCACCGCCTGGTCTTTCCACAAGAGTGGGAATCTCTCCAGTGCCTCCTCCAGCATATGGAGTCAACTGCTACAAGCACGAGTCCAACCACCAGAGAAAACCTCTATTGGGGCCAACCGATCATTTCGTACTACTACTTAATTTCCATGGCACTTGTGGGTTATTCATGATCGACTCCTCAGCAGAGAAAATCCCTTCCACACAAGGTGGTTGAGAACACCTCATTGGGCATATGCCTTACACCACCCACTCCGTGGGAACCACCCCCTTCAAAGGCAGGGCCATACAGGAGCCAGGGAGCAGTCAGGGCCCCTCTCCCATGTCATGGTTTACCTCTCTGAGGTACATGCCAGCAGAGAAGGTTGGCAGGGTCCATTACTCCCCTCAGCCAATGTGCTTCTTAGTCTAGCTTGGCCTTATCCACCCTCCACCGGCAAGCCTGGAGCAAGGTGCTGCTGGGGTTAAAACCTCCAAGCCTTTGTCGTGAGAACTATTGAAAAAGTTCCAAAACCAGAGTTTCAACCGTTTGCTGCCAGCAAATATAAAATTAACAATTCCCACTGAAAAATTATTTCCTCAACACTAAGAATTAACTCCCAAGTGTCATTAATCCGCAAACTTCCAAGAAAATATAACCCATTTCCAAGAAATTTTTATTTTAATCTGCAAAATTATATCCTGTTTCCAGCAGACAACAGCAAAGAATAATTTCACACATGACAATTACAAGAGATATTTTCACCAAATAAAATTTATGCAAGATATCAGGACTTTATATCATTTGTGTTGTAAATAATGTTCTCTAATTATTTTTATTGGACATATTGAAGCATGTATCATTCGATTTAATAAAAATACATGTTCTCAATACACAAGTCAAAGGTTTTAACTAATACAATGGAAAACATATGTACATATTCAAATGGTCAAATATTTGTGCATAGGTAAGAAAATATGTTTTTTGTGTAGATTTCTCTACAAGGTGAAATTTTAGAATACAAAGTTTCATGTACGTGAAAATAAAGTTTGATTTTATAAACTTCCTTTGACAAATGCTGTCAACAAAGGATTTTTGGTTACAGCATCGTATTTATCAGAAAATTTGTGTACTTGAACAGACATAAAAATATTTTATTTAAAAATACTATATTTCACTAAATATTAATTAAATGCCACTTTCGAGCCTGAAATGAGTTCTATCAGACCTTTAATATGGTCAATTTAATGATATTTCAACAAATTTTAGAAAAGTTCGTATTTTAAGCAAAATCCAATGGAAATGGTGACTATTTTGGATTCGATTACTATATAAGAAGGGAATAAATTAATTTTTTCTCAGTGTTAAGTCAACAGTCGTCGAAGTCACATTGAGTGCATGTGTGTGCACTGCAATAGATGTCTACAGCACCACAAGCTACACTAGATTGTCGCAGTAGATAAGAGAATGATGCCAGGCATCTGCAGCAGATCAGAAAATGATGACACGTATCCACAGCATCGAGAGCTATTCCAGGTGTTCACACCAACACCAAGAGGTACAGCAAACATCAACACTATCACCGAGAGTTACGCAAAGCATCCACACCAGCACCAAGAGTTACGCCAGGCATCCACTACAACACAACAACATCGAGACTTACGCCACAGAATCTACAGGGAATAGTTCACTCTGCACCAGCATCATCTTGCAACAGGTACATACAATGCACGAGGGCCTTTGCTGTGATAACTGCGATCAGGAGTACGTAGAAGTATTCGGAGTGATGTTAGCTTACGGACAGGAGAAAGCACTGTTGAGTCTAGACTACTATCAACTGTGGGTGCTAACTAAAGAGTTTCTTATCAACTATGCATCCCACGAAATAAAATTAGTTTATCGATTCCTCCCTGAACATTTAAGAGCAGATGAGGATATTCTGCCATATCTTCCTTGTGAAGATTGCCATATGGTTTGTCTGCTTCTGTTAACGATGACAACCATCAACATATGCAGAGGGATTGCATGTCATGAAGGTTGCAACAGCTAATAGATGCTAGGATTATCCCCTATGTAGTGATGTCAAACTCCGGTGTTGACAAAGTGAATTCCAGGGTGATCATTGAGATATGGTAAAAATTCTTAGAGGATTTCTGCACATACAATGATATTATGTAACTTGAACTTTATTGTGTAAACTTGTTAAAAAATAAAGAGCATAATAATGTTGCGCTATGTGCAGGGATTTCAAAATCATCAAAACAAGTCTTTTGTTATTAAAGAACTTGCTGTATCATATTAGAATTATGATAATGACACTAGCATATTAAGTTTTTTTAAATCGCCCTAACCTTGGTCTGCTTTAAATCTGGAAGTTGAAATGATGTTTCGGCATCAGACTTACGAAGTACATGATTTATAATGAGACTCCGGTGTTATAGCTTACGAAGACCATTTCCAATACATGAATGATGCGTTCCTCAAAGACTATCCCATATACATCATTGGAAAAACACAGAAGGGAATTTTAAAAAGTTTGACTAATGCAGAAGTCGTAAACATTAGAAGACATCATAACTGTTCAAGCATTAATTCGCTAGTAAAACACTATACCATAACTCACTGTGTGAAAAAAATGTTTGTTCTCAGTTTAAAAGCAAAGCCTTAAGAGAGTATATGTATCGGCATCCTAGCTATGTGTAAAGATAATAATATCATTAAAAATTGTTTGTTATAGGTTATTACAGTGCTCGACATTGAAATAGAGACATTTAATCTGAATCAAGTGTACGAGAGTGTTGTATGTGGATACTAGAGAGTGTGGTTTAAGTCAAAAGGTAATATATTCTACCAATTACAGCTGTGCAACGGAGATGAGCACTGGAACTTTCCACAAAGTCTTGCAGGAAATCTCTATAAGGAACAAGTACTGTGTTATGAACAAGAAGGCTGCTCGGTTTTCAACATGTGACCAGATATCAAACTACCATATAGTTCAAACAATCTTTGATTTAAAACTAGAAGTGAAGAAATAATCACAGAACCAGAACTTAGAAAAATAAAATATAAATTAGGTAGAGTGTTCTATGACAGTCCTGCAGTTTGGAAAGAAGCATGCAATAATAAGCTACACATCACACAAATGAAAGGAAGTAGTCAACTTCAAATATCACCTTGTGGAATGTGGGAATTGCAAAGTATGGTTATGCAATACTCTTGACTGTAAATTCTACATAACCAAGATGTTGTTATATAATTAGCATGTTTTCATAGTGCAAGAATGCCTTATCTGTCAAGATATATAAAGGAAGCCATAACACAATAAATTGTCAGTCATTGTCAGTGTCTTTGAGCATACAGAAATATTCAAGGTACTGCAAATAGGATACCAAAGAGTTTTCTTTGAACATTTCAATGTTACAAGTCCAAGTGTGTAACAATATAGAACATTGATGCTACACTTTCAATTGTGCTGTGAGGTATATCTGCCCCAATAGTGAACTGCCATCTACACTAGAATACCTGATGTTAGCCAGCCTTACAGAAGAGGTGGAAGAAGAGTGAGGAAACAGAGTAATCGCCTATCAACTCACAAGACCTCACCTTGGAACCACCATTCGCTGGAAGGAAACCTGCTTCGGAGATATCCACAACTTTATTTTCGAACAAGGAAGTTTAACTTTTCTGTAAATGTCCAACATTTATGTGTGTGAAGTAGCTAATTCAGAATAATGTTCTTGCAGATTTGCAAGTATTTGTTTGTTGAAAAGGGTTTGTATTCTGTAATTTATGGCTCACCATATTCATCTATTACTTATAAGGAAATGTGTGAATCATACATTCATTTTAAATGCACATACTTTCAGCACTATATAACATATAATAAAGCATGTATTGCTAAATCTAGTGTAACTAACTGCAACATTTCAAACTGTTTTGTTAATCAGTGTAGACCAGACAGGTTAGAGATAAATTGTAAGCTTTAGACTGAGTATTATGTAACAACATTTTGTGACGAAGAACAGTGTTTGAAAACATCTTATCTATATAGTAGAAAATGCTTTACCATTTCAGTATTTCGAAGAATGTGACAAAGATATACAAATTTTGTTTCATTATTGTAATAAGTTTAGTTATACATCACATACTTTGGTGTGTGTCATCAAAGTGTTATGTACATTAGGCAATAAAATTATAAAAAATAAAGTTTAGTCTGCAATCACTGTTTAAATTTAAACAATAGAAGAAGATTTTCAATGTATGGATTGTTCCTTAATATTTGTTCTTAGTCAAGTATTGGGTCACATACAAGTAACATGTACTTTCATCCGGGAAACCATTACATTAGTGTCAAACCATGCAAGTGGAATATAACTTATGCTTTATGGTGTAACTGTTTTCTGTGTGAGTTTACAGAAACTTGTGACAGTGTATTCCATTTTAAAGTGATTTATATCCTGTTAAGGGATGAAAAAGTCATGAATTGATTCAATGCAGTGATACTATGAAATTTCCTGTGTTTTATATGACTGCAACAACACCTCTCTCCTCTAGCATTGAAGCCACCGACTCACACTATGTCGAAACATACCGTGACTTTGAAAGTGTAATTTTACATTCTCCAAAATGTAAAGATATTTATGTTCAAACCAACAGAATCAAACCAGGGCATTAGAAATGTTCCCTCCTTGAAAGTAGAGGTCGAGAAGAGGACTTAGACCCAGTATTATGAAAGTGTATGAAAATATTGTTTACAGAAGCTGTGAATAGCTTATAACTTGTGTTAAATATTTGGTATCTATATTTGTGTAACACCCTTTACTTACTTGTGTTGTAAGTTTTGAAACAATCTGTGTTAGAATAATTGGTACATAAGTTTGTGTTACACCCTATACTTGTGCTATGATTTTTTAAACCACCTGTGTTAAAAATAATTTGCTACTTTTGAAAAACCTATACTTACTTGTGCTATTATTTGATGTCTATGTTTGTGTTTGTTTCTTAATAATTTTGTATACATTTTGTGAATTAGAATTCGAAACAGTTTGTCAATAAACTATGTTGTAAAATGAATTATTGTGTACATTTATTTACCTCTTCCCTTTAAAAACTGTAAAGTGCATTTGTTTTCCTAAGAAAGGATTAATAATATTACCTTGATAAATAAAAGGTCTCAAAACTAATTTGTTGCAAAGAGTCTTTGGTTCCTATCAAAAAACAAACTATCATCTTAATAATGAAAAATAAAGAGGAAAAAATATATTATAAAACATACCTATTAATTTGTTAAAATACTAGTGAGACTGTATCCAGAGAAAATATATTTTTTGAAAATGTATATTATTTTTTTAATTATATTTTCAAATACACTGCAGTAACACAAAAATAGTCCATTAATTTTGCCGACCTCCATTGCATAGTTGGATTACAATATAGTTTGGAGATTCTGGGTTCGAATCCTGGATAATGCATGGATGAATGTAATCTAATTTAGAGGCTATGTATTCGAATCCCAGGTAAGGAATGTATGATTATAACCTAGTTTGTAAGTCAGTAACCTTATAAATCGTCAACATTTTATATGTCACAAAAAATTCCATCAAGGAGTAATGAATGAATCACATAATGTTTTATAGTTAATTATATAATTAATATATGATTCAATGATATTCAAAACATAAATTAGTTTTTTTGTGTATATAAAAAGGTTACAAAGTGAATGTTTCCAATCGTAGTAAAAATTTATTACATTCTGGTATGAAAAATTTGCATTGCCAAAGATTTACAAGAATTCTTCCACGAAATTGTTCAATAAAAACGTAATTCAAATTAAATCCAATTGCTAATACCAAACAAATACGAATATTTCACATTACATTTCAAAGTGTGCTTGCTAAAGTTCAGAAAATGTGCAAGCTACAAAGTATTGACAGTTTGTTGAAAGATCTATTTGTCAGCAATAAAGAAAGCGAATCTGAATCGCAGATGAAAAGACAGACTAAAGCAAGCTATCATAACATTGTTGCTTCGCCTAAGCAAAGGCAATTCAATTTGTTATTGGATGACCGTTACTTGAATGATTCGGACACTGAATCACACATGGAAATTCTGTCAGCAGCAACAGATCGAATCGACTCTGCTTCCCCCAAACACAGTAACGTCGATCACTTGTTAGAGAATCAGTATCTGTCTCACACTGATAATTTGTGTGATTTGGTTAGTGATTCATCCATGTCACAAACAAGTTCTGAGTCAGATAGCGAGAGTTTGTCTAGGGAAAGGGAGAATAATTCGTTTTCTGCTTCCCCAGCCTCAGTAGAGCCTTTGCCAGATCTCAGATATGAACTACTAGCGACTGTGTTCGCCATAAGGCTAACTGATGCATGGATAGTTAATGACAGGGTTAACACTGATGAGAATTTTGAAAGATTTTTCCAAAGGTGCAGGATCTCTCTAATAAATTTAGCATTGGCATCGCCTCATCCTATTAGAATTAGTCTCGCCATAAGGTGTAAGTTATTGAAATCCCTCATGGAGAGGAAGGTGCTACGGAGAATTTTTTCAGAGTAAAGTTCTTCCTATCCTTAAATAATCTGATGTATGCATAATTTATTATGAATAAATTAAGCCTACCCTAACTAACAGGTTTAACTTTAGTGTGTATGCTTCTGGCTGGAGTTTGCAAGTAATATAGTATATGGATGTTCATATCTCACAATATAGGGTATTCGCTGTTGCTGCTGTACACATTAAACTACCCAAGTTTATTGTTAATAGGAAGGCTTGTATCGAAGTACACTACCCAGAGGGAGATTTTGAATACTGAAGGTCTGTCAGACCCTATAGTGACACAGGATATTCGTAAGTTCGGGGAGAACAATTCTATTTCTATCAATGTCTACTCTGTGGGGGACAAAGATAGCAATATAATTGACGAAACTTGCGATAAGGATGGGGTTATTGTAACAATGCATATTTTTCTTGTACACTATCCTCGCTATGAAAATATTCAGGCCATTTGTGCTAGTGGTAATGCTGTGCATTCACATTTTGTCTCTATTAGCAATTTTTCAAAGCTGGTGGGTAGTCAGCTGAGTGAGAGAGCAAACAAGAACTTTGTTTGCGATCATTGTCTCCAATATGTCCAAAATGGTGAGAAACTTGCAATTCATGCTATTTTCTGTCAGCAACAAAAGGCTGTTCGCAGTACTTTCCCAACTGGGGATGATAAGTACTTAGAATTTAAGGAATGTCAGCAAACAGCAGAAATTGGGTTTCGTAGCCTATTGCAATGTTGAAAGTTGCTTGAAACCCTTGTCCAATTGCTTGCCTAATGATGAGACAAGTAATATCACTGACATTAACCAACATGTCACATATGCCTGTAGCATTTTATTGGTCTGTTCATACAATTCGAGTTTAACTACTTTGAGTTTGGGGATGAGGACTGTATGTACCAATTAGTAAATTAGTTGAACTGGCACAGTGGGTTGCAGGAATTTACACCATGATTGTTCTGATACAGCCAAAAACTCCTGCTGATGAAGCTAGTTTGGCGGCTCAATAATGTCACATTTGTAAGGAAAAGCTTGGTAAAAATTTTGTGTTTGATCATTACCAACTGATGGGCGAAATCAGAGGTCGTGCACATGACAAATGCAACATGGACTTCATACTGCCCAAGAAACAACATGTTGCTGTCTTTCATAACCTGCAAAATTATGATGCTCACTTACCCATAAAGCCTTTGGCTGAACGTCACATAACACAACCCGACAGAACCATGGTAATCCAAAACCTGGTTTAAATCCAGGTGGTTGGAATGACCCTAGAGAAATATAAATGTATCACCAAAAAAAATCCCAACAGGATTGATTTGAAAGGAAAGGTGCAATGTTACATAGTATATTTTAATGATTAATTCAAATTTATAAATGCCTCTCTGGAAACTTTTGCAAGGAAATTTACAACCAGCACAATTGAGTATCTCTTGCTCGAGGTTTCCAGACAACACCCCAATTTGAATTGGCAAAATGGAAGGGAGATTTTCCTTATGACTTTGTTAAGTTATCAGACAGTCTGATGTGCGCATCACTCTCACCAAAGGAAGCATTTCATAATGTGATGAAAGGAGAAGGCATTAGCGATGAGGATTAGGCTCATGCTCAAGCTGCATGGGATGCATTCGACTGTGTAAACTTGTTGTGGGTACACCATTCAATATTTACATATGAACACTTGCTTGCTAGCAGGTGTTTTTGAGGATTTCAGGTAAGTATGTTTGGCTCATTACAGTCTTGACCCTGCCATGTATATCACAGCTCTATCTCTTTTATGGGACACTTTATTGTCAATGACACATGCGTGGCTAGAGTTGTTGACTGACCCTCATGACACCAGGCTGGGTGTCTTCATGGTGTGGAGAAATGAAAAAGGAGCATTTCAGTGGAAAATCCGGGTCATGCCGCCTACTACCAATGGATTCCTTTCCTGGCTCCTTGAAGAATGAGGAATAAAGGTTAAATGTAAAGCTTCGTGGGCTCTCAGGGTGGACCACATGATACCTGTATTAAATACATTTAAATACTTCAGTACAGAACTCTCTTGAATAAAACATGTCAAATACACACTTGAGAAATAGCAGTGAATGAAGGTCCTGTGCCCTTATGCGCCCAAAGGCATAGACAGAATTAAGATGCACTTTCTTGTGTGAATGCATTTATTCGTTCATGACTCTACACGTTCCTCTCGGGAACAACTTACATTGGTACCGAACTTACCTGTCGGTGACAGTAGAACTGAATGAAAGGCCACGTGGGCTACACAATGGTTACAGGTACAATTAAGCTCCCGGTGGCGACGACACGACTCACCCCTTCAGCTACCGAGCGATGACTAGTTTGGCGAAATAGACACAAGGACCGGTGGTGGCAGGCCCACACGTAACATGGCACAACTTTCTTGCACAAAGTGCCATTTAATTTACATGAGGTCAAGCACAGGTGTAGGAGGCACACAATAAATTAAAATACACTGCAAAATACATAAAGAACACTACATACAGATTGATGGATGGGGTGGGGATGAAACACCTGAAATGTAAAGAAACATAAAATTACAGAAAACACTGATGAAGACAGATACACAAAAAATGGCTTTTATATGTACGTCTCTCCAAGTCTCACAATATGCCTGCATAATGTGTGAGCCATTTTAAATCACTATTGGCACTCATTGCAGATCATTCCACCACGTGGAGTAGCTGGCTGGTTGACCACACAATTGCACATCTAAACTAATCTGCCCTCGCTACATCTGTTTGCCCTTCTCTACACTTACACTCCCTTGAAAACTGCCTTGAAACAATCGCCGGACACTGTACGCTGTTGCATGATGAGTAGAATGTGCATCCTGTCGGCGCAAATCCCTAGCTGCAGCGGGCAAACGGTCTAGGGAGAAGCAGTGGTTGACATCAAATGCCTCCCTTTTGGAGCCTGTTTGCAGCCTTTGCTTCACACACAACAGTGACATGTGGGTCGCAGCTGTTGTCTCATAGGCAGCATGTATAGGCTCTTCTGCTGCCCCACATGCCTCGTATACTGCAGCTGCTGCTGTAGACCTCAGAGTTTGCTGGGGTGCCGGGGCGCCCCCAAACGCTCCACTGATCCACCTCCCCATCTGGTGCAGGGCCAGTGAGCCAGCCGACTCGCTGTCCTCGCAACTTGCATCACTGCTAAAGCTTGAACACCTCTTCTGAGGACTGTAGCCATGCCGCCGTCGGGTGCGGCCCAGATCGAGGACCACTGTGAAGTGTTGATACACTGCGTAGAACCCCACATCTGGCTAAGTCACACATTGCCCCTTCATTCCTGCAGAGGCTGCTATTGGTGTCGCGATGCTGGACGTCACAGCAGCTTCTGGTAGCTGCTCATCTAGAGGACCTGGCACTGGTTCCAGTGCCGGTGCTCGAACGGCGGGGCTCCCTGGCCCTGCGCAGTTGACTGCTTTGGTGGCTGCCTTCTGACCTCCCCTCCTCAAGTGTCAAAGTGAAAGGCGATATCGGGTTTTCTCCAACTGCTGCTGACCCCTTAGTCCGAGGTACTGTTGCATCTTCATTGCTGGTGGAAGGCCTGATTAGCTTGGCAGAGGCTTCCCCATCGTAGGTCACTTGGCTGGCAACCTCCATATTCTGCTGTTCTGCTTCCTTCTCACTTGCACGCTGTGAACTAACATCCCTGTCTGGACTGGAGTCACTGTTCATATTGTGTTGATTGTCACTATGACCCCTGATTAACCTGATGGTGTTTGGCGTCGAAGTACCCGGGTCCCAAGGTGGCGCCCCTCCTGCTGGATGTGCGGGCACACCTCCTCTTGCTCTACTCGAAGTTCCGAGCTCGCCAGGTGAATCGTGGTCAGGGGTCATCAGAGCCCCTCATGTGGCGGCATTGGGGACATCTCGCAGCGACAACCGGATGTCGTCACATTGGGTCCGTACCTATTTCCGCCCCACTCAGACCAGGTATGTTCTGGATCAGAGGCTCTTCGCCACCTTGTGCACTCCTGTACACTTCGGCGCCAACCCCGTGCAGAAGTTGTCGGGTGGCCGACTGCAGATGTGCACGCATGTATACTTCTTGCCCAATCTTCAGTGCTGACGGGGGTCTTGTATTTCTCACCCACTATGCCATGTACTGCTCCTAGTGGTGGTGCAGTTATCGTCGGCAGCGCCATCACCACTCCTTCCGTGCACCACTGCTGTCTGTTGCACTGCTGGTTTTGATGGCGGGACAAAGTTTTTATCTATGCAGGCTCAGATTCCGGCCGAGCAGGACGTCCACTGGTGACCATCCTGTGCCAGCATTCACACACCAGCGGAGAGTAAAGAGTGCAGCTTGCAGGTGATATGCCCATGTCATATGTTGCTCGCCCACACAGTGTCGCAGCTGTTTCTTCAGCTCCTGATTGTGATGCTCTATGGGGTTCGCATGGGGGGTGGTACACCCCGGTTTTCAAGTGCCGTACTTCTCCACAGGTGCACAAATTTCTCTATTTTCTGCCGGTGCAATGCAGGCCATTATCCGTGAGGAAGTCCCGCAGAAATCCCCATCACGTGAAAATTCAATTTTCCATCACTTTTGCTATATTGCCAGCTCATGCACTACTGATTCTTTAAGTTTCTATCCACCCTGAGTAATTGTCTGTAATCACTAAAATAAATATCTTGCCACCTGCTGTTTTCAGGTAAGGCCCCATCAGGTCGAGACTAATGGTCTCGGACGGGCACTGCGGTGTCTGTGTCTGTTGTGGTTCTCCGTCTACCCTGCAGGATTTAAACCGGTTACATTCCTTGCACTGCTGTACCCATTTTCGTGTACACTGTGTCAGTCCAGGCCACATATGTGTTCTCATAAATTACGCGCTGTCTGTTCTGCCCCTGGGTGTCCTGCTACTTTGCTTGCATGCACATGCACGAATATGCGTTTCCTGCGTTCTTCCGAGACAAACAAGCACCACTTGGTTGTGTTGTTGGATGCACACGTCTCTAATCATCCGTCTACGACATGCCACCATTCTAGGTTTTCTGTCACTCATTTTTCCTTCTGTTTTTGCGAAAATGCACATGTTCCTTGCACAATGATTACTTCCTTACACAGGTCGGAACTTAGCTCGTCATTTGCCACGACAGTTGCTTGGTTTAGTTGGGCTTCCCGAAACAGTTTCTGTCCGTCTGGCGGAAAAATTTCATCCCACTCTGTGGTGTCGCACATGATCACACTCTCACCCGGCGCTCGAGAAAGCATATCCGCAAGCTCATATACTTTACCAGCCACATGTTCTACCACAAAGTCATAGGCTTGGAGCATAAGTGCCCACCAGCTCAGTTTACTGTCTGCTTCATGCATATTGTGAAGCCACACCAGGCACACGTTATCAGTACGAAGGGTAAAGCACTGATATTCTAGATAGGCCCTGTATGCTTAACTGCCCAGACCTAGGCCAGACATTCGCGCTCATTTACATCATAGCACCGTTCGGTTGCTCCTAACTTGGCGCTGGAAAAATCTATTATCTGCTTCTCTCCCGATTCTGTGCACTGGTTCAGTACTGCACCTATGCCTTCCTGGTTCACATCCATCTGCAAGTATAGGTGGCGCGTCGGATCGTACCTGGCTATGATGGGACACACATTAAAGTTCGCTTTAATGGCTGGAACGGCTTGTCTGCTTCTTTCCCCCAAACAAACTTCTTCTGCGGTGACAGTAAGTCTGTTAATGACACAGTTATTGTGGCGAAATCCTTGATATGCTCATGCAGCCAGTTTATCAAGCCGAAAAATTTGTGCAGTTTTTTTCGCATGTGTGGGGGTGCATGATTGTCAATGATGCTCAACTGCTCTGGTGTGGGCATATTTCCAGACTTGTCAATAATATGGCCTAGGAAATCTATACTTGTCTGAACGAAGTGGCATTTGTTGGTAGCACATGTCACTCAATTTATGGCAAGATGCTCTAAGCCAATAGAGAGATGGTGCAGGTGTTCCTCCCATGTCTCTGACCCCACGACCACATCGTCGAGATACGATAGTGGGAAATCTCTGATCAGGTCGTCTAGTACTTTCACCATCATCGATTGAAAAATTGCAGGTGTGCACTTGAGACCGAAAGGCGTTGCTCGAAATTGGAAACCCCGGCTGCCTGGGGTCGTAAAGGTGGTTGTCTCACGATCCTCCTGCCGGACAGGGATCTGCCAATAGCTGCTGCATAAATCCAAATATGACGAAATGTTGCATTTCCTAAGGTACTCAAGGTGTCCTTAGCACTTATATACAGCGGCAGTGCGTTATGTGTCTTCTGCTTGATCGAGCGAAAGTCAACACAAAAATGGGATGACCTGTCTTTTTTAGGTGCTAGCATTAGGGCGGAATTATATATGCTACACTTGGGCTCAATCACACCATCTGTTAACATTTTATAAACCTGCTACTGTATTATTTTGGACTAATGTGGAAGGGAACTGCGCGGACTGCAGTAGAGAGGCTCGTTTGCATCACAGGAATCTCGTGCTCTGCAACTGTTGTTTTGCACAAGACGTCATGCATACCAAAGATCGCTCTACATTCAGTTAATAAAAACTGCAAGTTTTCCTGATACTCTGGCGGAATGTTATGCTGAAAGTCCTTTAACGGCACTTCCGGTGCGCTATCTGCTAGCCAACGATCAATATCGTACACAGTTATTCTCTCCTCAAAGCCAAAATGAATACCCCTAGCAGCTATTTCCACGATCGTGTTCTATTTGCTTAACCAATAAATTCCTAGAATAGCATCTTCAGTGATTTCGGCTTTTATTATTGCCTGTGTTTTCGTTTCAATGTCATATACTCTGATGTCCGCTTGACCCATTACTGCATTTGACTCCTGTCCCATAGCTAACCGTATTACGTGGCCCATGGAGGTTATGTTACACTTGTTTGCAAACTGCACTTGGATACAGTTGTGAGACACAATGGTATCTATCAGTGCATTACACTTTTTACCATTGACACTGACAAGAATTCAGATGAATTGGGCATTGCTCCCACTCACCTAGTTTATAAGCGCTTGTTGCGCGAATTTATCCAGGGTGTCCTGTGTGACCGGGGTACAGGGCACTTCCGGCATCCTTACCCCTGCTTGCCGTTTCCCTGCTGTTGTTGGTTTCCGCCTTGTTGCTCGCATATGTGAGGGTTGTTCTGACAATGACTTTGCCAGTGATATTGCTCATTATCGCAATTGCAGGAAAAAAGAGGTTGCGCCATTGCACAACTGTCTGTCACTACTGTAAGTGGTGGATTTACGTTTATTTACACCGATCTGTCCCCATTTCGGATTGTCCATGCTCCCGTCATACCCATTTTCACCACTTTCACTTTTCCCATGGCTCCATTGTGTGGTGCTGGGCTCACGGTGCAGTTGTGGTGCAGTGCATTCCAGGATTAGCACATCTGCATAAGCTCTTCTACCCAATTATACAGCAGCTATATCAAGGCTGCGCGGATCTCGGGTTGTGCCGTCTCCACTACAATGTCCAGCTGCTCGTGTTCCGGTAGGTGCGGGTGTAACCGGATAATAAGATGTAACTTGTGGGGTATGAAGGCTGTCAGCGGCTCACCTTCTTGCTGCTCCTGTAATGTCAGCTAGCTCTAGGGTTGTATGGAGCCAAACGCCCCTCCGATGCTACACTGGTAAACCCGTAAAAATTCCGACCACATTAAGCCATAATGGTTGACAGATTTCCACCATGGCCATGCACTGTTCTCAAGTTGCCTCCTAATGCAGCTAGGCCACTCATCCTCATGAACGCCGTATCTCTGTAGACGCAACTGACAGTCTTTAAAGAAGGCTGTAGGGCATTCATTCGGTTCTCCTGAAAAAGTTTGCAGGTTCTGGAATTTACTAGAGGTGGGCATAGTCATTATTCCGCTGGACTGCGGCGCTACATTTTCTGTGACCTCTGATGGAGGAGCACTGTAGCAGGGTTAACTGGAGGCCATGTTCTGTCCGTACTGTTGTTGTCATGCTGCTGTTGTCTGTGTGGTAGCAGGAAAGGAAATTGTAGGGTTGAGTATTGCAGGTTGCTGGAATGACAGTGGTTGGGTGTAGTTGTTGATAGGTCGGTGTGGGAAAGTTACATCTGACAGGTTAGACAGGAATTATGTCGACTGGCTGATCTGCGCTGTCGCTCGGACAGGAATCGCATGTGTGGGTTCCCTTGCTGTGCAGTACCTGCATGTGAACTGCCTCCCCTGGTTGTTGATGCTTTCTCATACAGTCCTGCATTGTGCATGAAACCTCACCTCGCAGCAGTGACACTGACACATCATTTCTCCCACTGCTCCTTCGCACCCTGCTCGTCCGCAGCTTACCACAACCTGTTGTAAATTGGCGAAAACATTGCTCCAGTTATGCACTGTTCAGTTTTGTGTATTCACTTCCATGCACATCTTGCATCAGTACATGGGTCCTGAAATGGTTGTGGTTTCTGTTTGTTGGAGACACTCGCTATGTTTCAGAATCTGGCATCGTGCACACATATAAAATTTGGTTCCCTGTCCTGTGCACATTTACTGGTGCACCAACTAGGTCTGTTGAGAACTGAAAAATTCGTCACTTGTTGGCCGAAAGGTTAATTTGGTTCGTGAGTCTTAAATTGTAATAACTGTGTATCACTGTTCATTTCGCGATTGTCTGCGGCACAGTTAATCGCTTGGCTGGACTCGCACGAGCAATCACACAGCTGGTTGTTTCCCTCTTGTTTCATGTGGGTACCAAGCTACATAGGACGTAAACACAGCAGACACCATAGTGCTGTTGTGCTAGCAGATGACCGGCCAGCCATGGTTTGTGTTTGTAAACAAACCCACGTGGATGCGGCATGGGAGACGTGGGTCCCAGATGCGTGACATTGGAGGGGAGGTGTGCCACCCCTCTCATAGCTGAGCCCTCCAGTGCATGCCGAGAGGACGGCGACCGGGCGGCATGGGGTGAAGGAAGCAGCCCTCACCCACCTCCTGCTGCGATCGATACCACCCTCAGCTGGCTAGAGTGGGTGGCTTGACATCGCGCCACCATCCTAAGATGGCTGCTCTCCTACTCTATGCTTTGTTCCTTATTCGGAATGGCTGCTATTCCTGTTGTTTGGCATGCTTTCTGACCTGTGCCAAGTGGTTGCATCCTGGGCATTGTGTAGGCGTCTGTTTAGCATCGGAAGTTGACGTGAGTCGAGCTCCCATTCAATGCATCTGCAGCAGAGAGCCGCACTTTACCATGCATGGTAGCACATCGGTGACCAGCAACGATGCATGTGCTGTGCAGTGTGTGTGTGTGTTACAGGTGCAACACAATGCAGAGCAGGACAGTGGCCATGCGGCCAAGTGTGCAGCCATGCAAGGACACAAGGAAGTAGTACCCACACACATTATTTTCCTAAAATATTACATAAAAGGGCCAGTTGGCTCTTGTACATACAACCATGTACAAGTGAAGGGACACCTGCAATAGAAGTTTCAAAGCCCTAGAATTATTTTATTAGTGTTATTGGAATGTTTTGTAGAGTATCATATTCACGTGTTATACTCACTACATTTTGTTTGTTAGGTAGTGTCTGTGTATTGTTTATTGTGCAAGTGAATATTTAAAGGTGCTATGGCAAGTACAATAGAGTTAAGCATAGTTATGCAAGTGCAAAGAGACGAAAATATAGTTCCACATGGCTCACTGTGGCGACAACCCCAGCGAGCACGCCATTTTTTAACAGCAGTAGATATCGAGGACTTGGAGAGCCATGTCGCATACCGTTTGGTTTCGCACCCACTGCGACCACAGGAATTCTGGTCTAAATTTGAATACAGCAATGACAACTGCAGATTCTGCCAACAGACCATCCCAGCGAGCTGCCATGCCGCGGACACCCACAGTAAAGCAGTGAAACAGGAAACAACAAACATTTCGGACAATAAAAATCAAGAAAATTTAACCGTACTTAGAGAAGAAAATTGCTTCAGCAACCTGCTATACACAGGACAGAATACACAGACATTTGTCTTTATGTAGTGTGAAATATAGTGCCAATGCGGGTGTCTCAATGAGAGGGAGACTGAAAGTGCAACCTTAGAGAAGTACATTAGTAAAAACTGTAATGATAACTTGCAACCAAAACAAAAGACTCAGTTCAACTGAGAGGAGTTTTTCACCGAATTCAGAAGGCATGTCACAGCGTGTTCACAGACCACATGCACGGGAGAGGCCAGGGGAGAGAGTTACAGATGCCACAATTGTAAAGAACCACTGCACAAGATGTCAGACAGCACGAGAGAAGGCAACGGTTCAGGGAACATGATTTTTGTGTGAACACTATGAAGCACAAGAGGGTACGGAGCAATGGTCGTATGTAAACAAAATGCATGTGGCAGTTGACAGCACGAGCAGCAAGGAGGTACTTTTGTCCCATAACAACCCACCCTAACCTCAGCACCTCAACTACTGATACCAATCACACCTAATCCACAGTTATTACCAGCATTCTATGCTAATTCAAGCATTCCACAGAATATCCTGCCTTTGTTTACTCCATTTTCAACCACAATTCCCATGACACCAATGCCAATGAATCGTACCACAAACAGTGATGCTGGCAAACCAGGGTCAACAACAGCCGAAACCAGAAAAAAACACACAAAACCAATTTCAAATGTTGCCAACTTTTGCAGGAGCACCAACAGAAGACCCACAGGTATTTCACAGACACTGTACGACATGTTTACAGCGATATGGAGTATGGGAAAAGAAACGAGCAGGATGTGTGGGAGCACAATTACAAAATGAGGCAAAAGTCTGGTAGAACTCATTAAATCATTACGGACTATCGTGGCAAGAATTCATCCACTGCTTTCAGTTCCGGTTCGAAGGCGCATTCTCCTCACTGTAAGCACAAAGTAAGCTGACACTGCAAGCCCAACAACCTAGCAAGCCTCTCGCCACATTTATCCCGCGAAAAGTGCACCTGGTTCTACGTTTTTACCCCCATCTGCCTGAGCGTAAAGTGATGGAGGAAGTAGCGGAAAGGGTCCTACAGGAATACTACGCAGCAGTAGTCCCGCTGATAAACAGCAATGTAGAGGAGATGATAAGAGCTGGCAAAATAATGGAAAGAAATCCATTCCAACCAGTCTGCGAGAATGATGCCGCACAATGGCAGCATGGGCCGTGAAAAGACAATGGTGCAAAAGCCAGTGTGCAACCAAAATCTTACAACAAACCACAATTCAAACAGTAAACCTCAAAATTTTCAAATGTACACAGTCATGTAAATAGTGCACGGAGTGTCGGTTATAGTAAACCAAAGAGTGTCGCTTGTGTTTCCGCGAGTCAAGCCACAGCAACCTTGTCGCTACTGCAGGCCAGCAGAGGTCTCTCACTGACACAGTCAGTACCCCAACAACCCGCACCTTGACGCCTACCAAGGCACCACAGGCAACCAACAGGGAAACATGGGAAGCAGGGGTAAGGAGGCCCGATGCCTCTGACACACCGGTACCGCCGAAACAACCCCACTTGACACTACTGCAGACACTAGTAAATAGGGTGAGTTGATGAGTTGAGCAACAGCACAACTTATATGCATACTGGTATTTGTGAATAATAAAACATGTCACGTATTGATAGATACCTCTGCTTCACACAGTTTCCTGCAACTGCAATTTGTCAACAGAGCTGATGTAACTCCCACTAGGCATATTATAAGGTTAGGAACAGGGAGGAAAGCAATAGTGTACAAGGGTAAGTAAAGGTCACAGTTATAATACGCGATTTAGAAACCATCACTACAGTAATAATTACCACAGAGAAAGCAATATTAGGTGTGCTCTGGCTAAGTGAACAAAACATTATTGTAGAGTCTGCTGCGAGGCGAATTCACTTTGGTTGAAATGAATTATGTAATGTGTACAATACTGACTGGCATATCACAGATAACAACCCGGGAGTGCAGCTTACTGAGTTTGATAATCAGATACCGTCAAAACATCAGACTGTGTTCCAGAGAGAACTGAACGAATGTAAAGAAGTGTTTCCACAACACCACACACTCAGGCGTACCACCATAGCGGAGCGCGCAATACTGTTAACACGAGAAGGTCCCAGCTACACTGCACAGCTACATGCAGCATCAATCTAAAATTATTAAAGAACAAATTAAGGAAATGCCCGCAGATGATGTAATTGAACCTTCACGTAGTCAATTTCTCTGAAATCACTCTTGCACCCAAAAAAAGATGGAGGATGACACTTCTGCATCGATTTTAGGCCAATAAATGAAGTAAAGAGCAGTGCATTGCAGCCATACATAAGCACCAAGGATGCCTTGCAATCGTTAGGAAGAGTAAAAGTACTAACATCATTGGACCTAAAAAAACAGCTACTGGCAGATCCCCGTAAAATTGCAGGAAAGAAAGGAAACAACTTTTACAACACCTGATGGGACACATTACCAAGTTTGCACTATGACATTAGGCTTTAAGTGTGCATCTGCAAATTTCCAAGTGATGCTGGTGTGTGTGCTAGGCTATATGATAGGTGAATTCACTCTCGCCTATCTGGACGATGTAATAGTGTGGTCAGAAACATGGAAATATCATGTGCACCATCTGTCACGTGTGTTGGAAAAACTAGCAATGAAAGGGTTGACGTGCGTGGTAAAAAAAGTCACCTCTGCAAGACGGAATTAGATTTCCTAGGTCACGTAGTGAGCAAGAAAGGGAAAACTCCAAATCCGGAAGAGTTACAGTTTAACGACAGGCAATGTCCGCCACATACACGAAAGCAGCTAAGGATGTTTTTCAGCCTAATAAACTGGATCCGTGAGTACATAAAGGAGTTCACAATGATAACAACCCATTAGCAGCACTACTGTCACCACAACAATGGTTTGTGGGAACAAGCGAAGCAGAACAGGCGTTTGAAGCGATAAAGGAACAGTTCAGAACTTGCACAACACTAGCGTGATATGAACAGGCTGACAACAGTCAGGAGGGGCTCGGTGCAGTCCTGTATCAATGTAAAGAGGATGGATGGAATCGTGTAATTGATTTTGCGAGCGCGAAACTGGGTCCAACAGAGAACAGGTACAAAGTGAATGAGAGAGGTGTTTGACTGTGGTGTGGGCCATTAAGAAGTATCATGCCTATGTAGAGTATAGGAGGTTCACAGTACATACATATAATCGATACTTGGTATGGTTAAGTAGCATAAAGGCAGCACATAGCAAGCTGACCTGGTGGGCGCTGCTGCTGCAGGTGCATGTCTTCGCTGTAGAGTACGTCCCCTGGAAGGAAAATGAACTAATGGATGCATTGTCGCGAGCACCTAACCTGGAGGTCGTCGTGTATGATGAAGCATAGTGGAATGAGATCCTTCCACCAAATTCGCAAGAACAACCACACGAGGTGCAGCTAAACCAAATAGACGCAGGACGAGCGGATATAGTAGTATGTGAACTTTACAAGGAAGTTGAAGCCGCACAGAAAATTGCAGGTTTACACGAGAGCAGGTAGAGAAGTGTGCAAGTGGATACATGGAGCAATGGCAAGTGATAAACAACAGATTAGAAACATGCATGCTGAGAGACAACAGCAAATGGTGGCTATTTGTGTATGTAGAAATGAGAGCAAGAATTTTTGCACATACACGCTAGTAACATTGCAGGTCACCCAGGTACAGGTCAAACAATCCGCAATGTGAGAGAAAAGCTTTCTGGCCCGGCCTGTCATGTTACGTGCTACAGCACATGAGAGAATGTGTGAAATGTCAACAGTTCAAGTCGCGACACACAGATGGTGTGCAGCAGCAACAGTAAAGGATGCCTAAAAGGCCATTTGAAACAATTAGTTTATACCTAATGGACCCCTACCCCAGATCTGCAAGGGGTAAGAGATTCATTCTCGTTGTAACTAATTTTTCGAGATGGACCGAGGCTTGTGCAATAAGCAGTGCATGAGCACCGAATATAGTCAAACCAATGCAAAACGAGTTTTTTGCACGCTGGGGGTACCTAAGGCAGATTTTGACTAACAATGGCACACAATTCTCTGGGAGAAAATAGCAAGCATTATGCAACCAGGTGGGGTACACCTTTTAAAGACTGTGGTATACCATGCATGGGCTAATCCCACAGAGCGTCGCAACCAGGACCTCAAAACACAGTTGCTACTCCGTGCAGGAAACAAACACAATAGCTGGGCTGAACATCTGCCCGCTGCCCTGTTTACCCTCCGTTAGCGAGTAAATGCTGCCACGGGAAGGACGCCTATGAATGTGCTATTGGGGAGAAATCTCTCACTACCAGGCGAACGCAACTGCCCCAAGAACACGGCCACCAGCACCACAGAGAGCAAGCAGTGGCCACCAACGCAAGAACCGCAGGCAAAGGTGGCACAAGCAAAGAGAGCAGCAGAGGAGGTATGGGGCGAGGGGGGTCCCGTCAAGTATGAGACCACCACCCACTTTGCAGGAAGGTGAGCATGTGTATTTGCGAGCACACCCGTAGTCAGCTGCCCAGCACAACTTCTATGGGGGCCTGGCAGTAAAATGGAGTGGCCCGCACATAATTGCATGGAGTGTTGGACCAACCACGTACATGGTCCAGGTGGGGAGGAAGTTGGTGAGAGAACACCGGGATGATATCCGTCGCATCGCAGGAGACGCCAGGAGGGAAGAGGCACCAGATGCCTCACCGCCCCACGACGGCGAAGAGCATGCTGAGCTCCAGGAAAGCGCAAGCGAGGAGGAAGGTGGCTCGGCACGTCCCACAGGGGGCCACACACCAGTGTTAACTGGGAAATTTTTACCATGCAGCAATGAGCACGGCGCAACAGCAGCTGAGGTTGACACTACATGTTCCTATAGGGAACAACTGACATTAGTACCAAAGTTAACCTGTTGGTGATGGTAAAACTGAATAAAAGTCCAAGTGGGCTACACAATGATTACAGGTATAATTAAGCTCTCAGTGGTGATGCAAATATACCGGGAGTGAAAGGGCTTTGTCCCGGATGGCTAAACGTGAAAAGGATCCTGTAATTTAAAGTCAATTGATAATTCAAGATTATTAGTAACAAAAGTTGTATGCGACCCGGGCATGCGAGACGAGAAACGCGACGACATGACTCACCCCTCCAGCTGCCAAGCGTCGACTAGTTTGATGCATGGACGCAACGACCGGCAGGCCAGCATGTCACACTGTACTTTCTTGCACAAAGTACCGTTAAACTTACTTGGTGTCAAGCAATGCTGTAGGAGGCACATAATAAATTCAAAGACAGAAAAGTACATAATGAACACTTAATACAAGTTGATGGATGAGGTGGGGATGAAACATGTGAAATGTAGAGAAACATTAAATTACGCAAAAACTGATAAAGGCAGATACACCTAAAAATGGCTTTTATACGTATGTACCTCCCAGTCTCGCAATATGTCTGCGTATTGTATTTTACCTTTTGAAACACTATTGGCACTCAGTGCATATCACTCCGCCATGTGGAGTAGCTGACTGATAGTCCACACAATAGCACACCTACACTAATCTACCCCCGCTACAACTGGCTTACCCTATTCTACACTTGCACTCCCATGCACTGCTTTGAAACACTCGCCGGGCACTGCACGATATGGCATCCTGAGTAGATCGCACATCCTGTCAGCGATGGTCCCTCGCTGCGGCGGGTAACAGTCTAGGGAGAAACCATGCTGGGCGTCATAGGCATGTACCATTTTGTAGAACGCGCGTTTAGGGGCAGCATTACTCAGGTTTCCAGAAGATGTACAAAAGCCAGAAATATTTACATGGGTGAAGATTACGACCCCAGTGTGCCATCTAAATATATGTTATTTCGACGTAAATGGACTGTACAGTGAACGAATTCGATCCAAGCTTCGGATTGGCAATTTTGAGTGGTTTGAGACTGACGTGTTTTCATTGTGGGATTTCGCGAAAACCGTGAATGACAGTGACACATGCTTTTTCGCGGAAGTGGATTAGTCTTTTCCAGACGAATGCCACTATGCTCTAGAAGATCTGCCTTTGGCCCCAGTAACTAGCATACCTCCGAACGGCAGGTATGAGAAACTTATTTTGACACTCGCTCTACGGAAGAAATATGTTGTACACTGAGAAACACTGAAGCACTATTTGATGTACGGGGCCAAACTTGACTGTTCATCGCATTCTGCGCTTTGAGTAGAAGGCATGGATGACGCCTACATCGAATTTAACATTGACAAGCATGCTCAGGCTGCGAACGAATTCGAGAAATAGTTTTTTAAGCTAATCAATAATTCCGTATATGGAAAAAAATTCGCAGAATGTCCACCGTGAAAGGTACACGTGCTGAGGAGGTGTGGAGCTGACAGGTCATCCTGCATTCCAGCAAGGCAAATCATTGGTGAAAATCTGGTTCTGATTGAGATGTCAAAAAGCTCTGTTACGTTTAACAAACCTTTGTACACTGGTGTTGCCATTCTTGATCTTTCAAAATTAACCCTATATGAATTTTATTATCAGTATATGCATACCAAGTTTCCTCCGGCAGCCTTGCACCTCATGTATTCCGATACCGATTCCTTGATCTATGCTGTTGCTTGTGATGATGTATATAAAGTAATTGCCTCAGATTTAAAAGTGCGATTTGATAAACCCACAATTATTCTCTCACGAGAACAAAGGCCATACGGGGGTTATGAAAGAGGAATGTGCTGGCCACATAGTCACACATTTTATAGGTTTATGTTACAAGCTTCACGAATACATTGTTGCGAATGAGCAGTGTATACGTAAGGCGAAGGGCGTAAAATCTAGCCTCTTACAGAAACTCCGACGCGAGGATTTACGAAATTGCCTCAAAAATTGCACCAGGGTTTTGAGGACCCAATATCACTTTAGTTCACGTGGTCACGAAATCTACACGAATGTGTGACCAAAGTAGTGTTGTTGGGGTTGGACAATAAGTGCTACATTGAAGCAGATGGAGTATCATCCTTACCCTGGGGGCACTACAAAATCCCTTCCTATTTTTTCCCCACAAAATTTGTTTCAGTATCACAATAAATACAGCTCTGCCAACTTAACTACAACTGTCAGCACCACACCACCAGTGATGTCCATCTACCAACACCACAGCCTGCTCCACAGGTTGCACCACAAGCAGCACAGCAATTATAACCACAGTTGTCTGCAACATCTACAGCATTTTCTTCTGCATAAACATCGGCATCCCCCTCTTCCACTCAAGATGATATTATTACTTAGAACAAGTTATTGTTTGTCTAACTGCAGACCATGTTAACAGCTACCTGTTAACAACTACATATCTCAAAAATGCATTGAACATGTCTTCGAACCAACACCCCTTATGGTCCATTTTTATCAATATTGTCTACATTACCCCCTGTGGTTCTCTTCACAGCGTGGGATCGCATAACATGATGTGAAATTTATTTTTAAATCTACGAATACAAAGTGCTACGTGTGTTATAAGTCATCACTGGTGTGTGTAGGTGCTTGGCAAAAATATATTTTCCTTCCTTAAGTGCGACATTACAAACGCTCCATCCGTGCTACGTAAATTTTATTTAGTTTAAAATTAGAGATGTCCACCACAATGCTAAGGGTTTTAGTTTTAATGGTATGTAAGAAGATTGTAAATATATGTTTAAGTTATACTTTTAATGATTGATTTAATGATTGTTGTATTGATGCCGTCAGTTGGACACCAAGGTAGGAAATGACTGTGGTAGGAGAATAGACCCACTTGGGCCAGCCAAATGGTGTCTGTTGGTGGGATGGTAAACGGTTAAATGAGGATTTCAAGGGAGGTGATGGTGAGGTCTAGGAGTCATTATACCTGGTTGATGCCAGACGCCATCAAGTCAATGTTGATGTTGCATCTCTTAATTGCGAGCTGTACGCCCAGACCCATCTCCTCGCCGTTGAAGTGTTGACCTCTACCCCGTTTATTACTGATCCAGATGAATGGTGTTTACTAAACGATAGCTCGTCGGTCGGCAATACACCATTGTTGATCTTGGCAGGAAAGATACCTAAATCTTACACATGTGTACATGGGCTGTCGGGGCCTCCCACACGCCCATACAATGGAAACAAAACTCATAAACACTTGTAAATTAAATGACATACATAAGTTCAGTGAGCAGATATTATAAGGGCCGATTCTATGAGACACATGATGCGACGTAAATAAAGTATGTACCACTCAGTTCACAGTAGAATTTACTATGTTGAATTACACTCCCTTCGACGAGGCCACTTTACAAAAACACTGCTGGCTATTATGAGCAGCCATGCGGTAGAACTGAGAAAACAACTTACGGGATTGTTGTCATGTACGAATTGATGAGTGGGAAATTTGGAAAAGTTGGCGGGTAATTTGGTACGCTTAGTGGATAAACAGGCGTCAGAAACATTTGCGATAGTGGCAGGAAAAACGGTGTAGGTGGCTTGTATGCATTCGGTATAGTTCTTGGGGTAGGTTCGGGTGGCGGGAGATTATTTACATTTGCCACATGCACTGCGTAGGCACACAGCATCCCTGCTTGGCGCTGCTCTCCTCCTGTACCCTGATGCCATTCCCTCCTCTTCTCTGTGCTGCTCCACCAGTCACATTGTTAGCGTCCCGTGCCACTACCACTTGTGAAAGATTGCTGTTTAAATTCACTGCCACATTGTTGTCCCACTGCTTAGTTGCTGTTGTAATTGCGTGACACAGCAATCAAAGAAACGTGAGTCCTGAAACAGATTTTTATTCCATATCACCAATGCATTCATGGTGGTAATTTATGTCACATTGTACAAACTGAAGTACAGTGGTACCCTGACCAATGCATAGCAAGATATCACAATGTTTCGGAAGTGCATAGTTTGGGAAATGTTCACATTCAGATTTTACTCATTTGGGAAAGTTTTGATTATTTTGATTGTCCTGCATCACTTCACTGTTACTGTCCTTTTCCCTCTTGCAGACATCACCAGCACGGATGTTTTTAGGGCTGATCTTTCGACGGCATTGGCAATAGGTCTCACAGTTACCCGGTAATTGTCCAAGATGCACCATAGGATGCAAACACTCAAGACACCACAGATCTGGCGAATTGTCAGTCATACTGCCAGCCATTTTTTGTTTATAAACAAAGCCACGTGCGCAGTAGACGTGGACGAACTGGCGCGGTAGTGCGGGTTGGGGAAGAGGACTCGCCCTCCCCTCTCGCGATGCGGATGGCCTGCTTACCCTGTGCAGGGTTGATGAATTGTCGCCCAGCTGACGCGCAAGGGGTTCAGCTAGCTGTCGGCGGCGGTGAGTGCTGAGGTGACGGGGAGGGTAGTCTCCACCCCATCACTTCTCCTCCTTGCGATTTTCCTCTGCTCTTCCTCCAAGCGGCATGGCGTGGATTCTGGCGTGGCGTCGCTCATTGGAGGTAAACAAGCTTTTCAAGCGTCTACGCGGTATCCCAAAGCGCCCCGACACTGCCGCTGCCCTTGCTACTTTTCTGTTGTCCTCATGCTGCTGCGGGTAGGAAAAAGGCGAGAGAAATTTATATCCAGGAAAATCTTCGGAAATTTTGAAAATTTGAATAAACTTTTTTGCAGGAGAATTTGTCCAAATGGAGAGGCGCCAAATGGCGATGTCAGTTGGATGCTGATGTAGGAGACAACTGTGACAGGGGAATGACCCCACGTTGGGTGCCAACTGATGCCATCAATTGGACGCCGAGGTAGGAAATAACTGTGGTAGGAGAATGGCCCCATGTTGGGTGCTAACTGATGCCTGTTGGTGGGATGGTAAAGGAATAAATGAGGTTTCCAGGGGCGGTGATGATGTCTGGGAATGATTATACCCATTTGGCACCGGACGCCATCGAGGTGACGTCAATGTTGATGTTTTATATCTTAACCTCGGGGTTGCAGTCTGTACGCACGGACCAATCTCCTCACTGTTGAAGTGTTGACCTCTGCCCCGTTGATTACTGCTCCAGATGAATGATATTTGCTAAACGATAGCACGTCGGTTGGCTATACACCATTGTTGATCTTGGCAGGAAGAATACCTAAATCTTACATGCGCATTCATGAGCTGTCAGGGCCTCCGATACGCCCATACAATGCAAACAAAACTCATAAACACTTGCAAATTCAATGACTTACATAAGTTGAGTTATAGGTCCCCAAAATAATATACCATTATGATGATAATGCATTGCTCTAACCATGATACACTGGTTTAAGGTATTGGGGTTGTAATACTTCTACTAGTATGAGTGATGCATAACTATTTTATTTGTATGTATTATTATTTGCCATATTTAGGGTAGTGGCAATACTTACTAAATAGTTATTAAATTCATTAGCAACATATAGTGGTCCCGATATAATTTTATTGTTTCACGATAATTGTATTTTTATATTTCCGTTATACTGATCCTTAAAATTATATTTTTGTTCCAAATAATCCACTTAAAGAGCGAAGTGGCAATCTATGATACAGCAAAATAATTTTGATTTGAAATCGGGACAAGCAGTATGTGAAAAACACTTTGTACCAGAAATTATTATGTAAAAAGGTATTTAAAGATAGCAAAGTAAGTTTGTAATTGGTAACATTACAAATTTGTCTTAGTCTCAATCCTGTGAAAAAATTTTATAAAAATTTTAATGCATAGATGGAGATTGCAGGGAAATTGTGGGGTACAAATGTAAACATAATATCAGAAGAACCTGAAAACCAAAGCCGAGCTCCAGAAAACTGACGACATTCAAATCTGCACCAATTAGCTTGCAGTGTACAGCTAAGTGATTGCAGGGGGGAAGGGGTAATTATGTGCTTCATATGTGCACCCTCTATGCTCTCTTCTCTAAAGCTCGGGGAATCAGAGTGGTGTAGATTTGTATTGCAAACCAAGTGATTCGCCATAGAGTTAATTAGTAACTTATGGTTCAAGTGAATAAATGTCCACATTTACACCGCACACTATTACAGGTTTCTAACTGATAGTTGACAAAATTATTCTCTGTCATTGGCCAATTCAACAGCTCTCACACGAGTCACACTTCACCTGCATGAGAAAAAAACCTGTGATATAACAATTATTCAAAAATATTTGGCTAGCATTGCACCACCAAATTCATAAATGCATAGCTGATGCACAACCTGTGAAGCTCTTGAACTTGTAGCCTCCATTCTATATTCACAAATATCAACACATTAACTGATAATTCTTTGTACCGAAAACTGTTTTTCAGCAAATTGTTGCTCGTTAGTCCACAACACAGGGAAAACCAAAAAAAAATTGTCAAACACAAACAGATATGACCAGGAAAAATAAAATGAAGACAAATGTAAGAACAAACTAAGGTAGTGAGGGTTCACAAGGAAGAAGATGATAAGCAGGAACATGTACAGATGGGAGGGACAAGAGATAGAAGAAACAGCAGAATATAAGTATCTAGGGATTGTACTGCAGGGAGAACTCAGATGGAAAAAACAGGTAGAGAGGGTGGTTGCAAAGGGAAGAAGGTCTCTGGATATGCTGGGAAGGGTGCTGAAGGGAGTCAGGTGTGAGGTGAAGGAGAAGGCGTATGGCACAATGGTACGGCCAATGTTAGAATATGCTGCAGCAGTATGGGACCCGTACGTGGAGCTGTAGGTGCGAGAACTGAAAAAGGTGCAGAGAAGGGCAGCAAAATGGGTGAAGGGTAGGTGGAGAAGGCAGGGGCAGGATGATGAGGAAGAAGGGGACTATACGCCATCAGTGATGAAAGAAAGGGACAGGAGGAAAGTTGGAATGAAGAGGGAGGATGGGGAGGGCTACATTGCAAGCTAAGTAAGGGGGTGTTTAGAGGAAGAGGAAACAACAGTGAAGTTCAGAGGGTGTGGAGGAGAATGGAGCGGGGTAGGCAGTCCATGCTTGTGAGGTTTGTGAGGGAATGGAATGTGTTGAGGGAGGAATTGATATCTGTGAGAGGGGTTGGTAAATTCAGGAAGGGAGTGGAAAAGGAGTTGGTTTGGGTGAAGGAGAGTTGAGAGAGCTCGCCACAGGGTGGTAGCCTAGTGTGTGCGTGTGTGTGTGTGTGTGCACGTGCACATGTGAGTGTGTGTGAGCATGTGTGTGTGTGTGTGAGCATGTGTGTGTGTGTGTGTGCATGCATGTGTACGTGTGAGTGTGCATGTGTGTATTATTGTGTGCGCATGCATGTGGATGCATGTGGGTGCATGCAGGTGGGTGCATGCATGTGCACGTGTGTGTGTATATATATATATGTGTGTGTGTGTATATGTATGTATATATGAAGGGAACCGTGTAAACCTAGGAAATTTTTGTAACGGCATACACAGAATTTGTGTTGCTAATGTTAATTAATTAATTTATATATCTACCATTAAATCTCTCCAGCACTCCTATGATGAGCAGGAGCTCTGGAATATAGCATTAGTCAAAAATATTACAAAACAAGCATATAATTACACAAAATATTTGTAAATATTTCCTATGGCCCTTTTTGGAATCTGATTAGATACTTTCAGAAGAAGGTGCCCACTGAATAATACAATATAACATAACAGCATGAAAATATGAAAAATAAATTTGTTTAAGGGAGGGTGTCTTTACACGATATGATAAATTATGTAAAGAGTAACACGCTGCGCTTAGTTTCGGAACTATGTTATCAATGTGAGTATTCCCATAAAGATGACTGTCAATATGTAAGCCTAAAATATTGTAGGATGGCTATCTTTCAAATCATAGATTCTATATTTTATTAAAAAGTTATAGTTCTGTTGTTTTTATGTGGCAAATTCCATTAAAACTATTTGATCCCAGTTTAAAGAAAGAGTATTTGCTGTAAACAATTTATCTAGTTATGAATAACCTCCTTTAATGACACCGTAAGGGCTCTCTGATTCCCATCTTCAAATAAAAATTTAGTAGGTATCATCTACAATGAGTAGAATGTTGGAATACAGACAATTTATATCTCGCATATTAAAAATAAATTAATATAATAGAGGGCAAATTATGGAACCTTTGGGAACAATGTTCGATTACCTAACCCTATTTTTAAACTTGTATTTATACCATATAAGATATAAGATATAAACCATGATAAAGTACGTGCTTCCTTGGAGGGAATCGGTGCGTAAAGATCAATTCAGTGGAAAGTGGTACTGTTAATTTCACTGCCGGCTGCTTTACAGTCATATAATTTTTTTGGATCTTCTACCCGCTGCATCACTGCAACCTCCTGACAGAGTCTTGACTTATTGTGTGTGTCTGGCATGTGAGATGTCCATTCAACAGTCTCACTGAACATTTAGTGGTATGCGAGAGGACCAACACACTCATTAGATACGCATAACAGGTTTATTGCATCATTACGACGACATCACCTCATCGCGGGGTGAACTAAGGAGAGCCACGTGGGCGAACGACCCACACCCTGGATAAGTCTCTCGTGCTCTGGCACCCTTAGTAACTCTACAAATATAGTAGAAAGTGGATTACCCCAACTATTAGGGACCAAAGGTAATTCGGATAGGTAATCAAAAATTCGGATCATGGAACTATGTTGAAAATGAAGACAAAAGAATTTGTTAAAAAAGCATTTTCACACGACGTAAAATTTATTAGACATTCATAGAACACAAACTTATCGAAAACAGAAACTGTACAATAAATAAAAAAATTAAATCAGTTAACAATAACCATCCTCCTCCCGGACGTGTTCACTGTGAACAACTCGTGGCAAGGCACATCACAAGAGCACATACAAGTGCTTGTCTCCCCCACAGGTAAGGGAAACACTGTGACAAAGGAGACTTTCATGTTTTTACTATTCTCTTTATTTTTCAAACAAATCCCATTAATCGAATTTATACTGTATTCTAAAACCTGGTATCATAAGTTAAACCTCCCTCCTCCACGCTCCAGAGACCACGACGTACAGTCTTGATCTAGTGGGGAACATAAATATAGTGTTAAAATTGGCTTCTTGTCTGCATCAATTGTGATGTTGCATTTGACATGGTTCGGTATTGAGTATAACGTGTTTTGAAGTACAGTAAATTGTTTATTGAATAAATATGTATAAAAAACACACATGTACAGGTGAATGAAAAGTGATCTGGCTCACATGACCTGCAAGTTACCATAGCTGCGAAAAAAAAAGCCAAAATGCAGCAAACAAGATCACTTGACAAAAAATTAAAAATAAAAAGTCTGCGAGGCGACGGAGGGATGCTGTGAACATAAAGGTTACATAAAAACAAAGTTCAGGTTACTAACGTTAAACGATTATGGCACACAAAAATTATCAGAACAAAAGTAATCACCCTCCGTGATGCAATTCGTGCAAAACATACTGCCAGTTGGATACGACCAACTGGGCCACACTTTGCCTGGAACAATCCAGTTAAAACAAACACTGGAAATAATCTCACATAATGCACTGACTTACTACATCCGTTAACACTTGTTAATTACTATAACACATTGTACAGCAGGCAGTCTCCTCAAACACGTGGTGCCTTACATGCTGATTCTAAAATTTGCCCGTAGGCTTTAAACTACGTATAACTTAAAAAAAATTTTCTGACATAATTACTGAGTTTTCTCTACGCGACAAAGAGACATTGCACTGACTAGTACATTCCATTAGCGAGTACAGTCACAGGACCTGTTCAAGCATGAACATTTCTGTCAAGCATGCATGAATATAGGACACGGGAATACTAGCACTAGATATAAGATTACTGTGATCTGAGTCTCCACAAGTTGAATGACACAAAAAATACACTAATCTCTCAAATTCATTTTACTGTAAACAGAACTGTGATACAGAGATACTCAGTCTATAACAACAAATATCGGAAAGTACAGGAATGGTATCTGGCTGGTGAATATTGTCTCACCCGTATAAGGATGTAGTAGCCCTTGCCACCCCTACTTTAAAAACACTATGAAAACAGTTTTGTGTTCTGTTTTTAATTGTTTCTTAACTGTTAGATATGAGTTTGTGTCTGTCTGAATAGTATCCATAATGATTTCAGACTGTTCTCAAACTGGAAGTTCTGTTCCATACTTTTCAAACTTTCAGGATACATATACTGTTCAGTCATCATCAGCTTAACAAAACAAGCATTTATTTTTAAAATGTACTGACCATAGTGTTTTATACTGTGCTGAAAGTATTATTACACAATAAAATCTCTTGCTTTCCTGGACAGTTCTACAAACATACTCTTACATAATACTTTTATACTGTCACGTAATTTCATTATTTGTTACAAACATCATCAGTACATATCACACTCACTGAGGTATTTAATAATTAATAAACAGGTTTGGTGTTTAAGGAAGATTACTTTAAGTGTACTTGTATTTAACATGATTCAGGTCCGAATGATGAGTTTTGGTTGTCTTCAAACTACAACAGTGTTGACTACAGGAACCTTTAAAATGCTTAGCGAATTTAATTTTTAAAAGTTATAGCTTATGAAATCTCCACTTTTGTATGTTGTGGTTCAAGATTTGAATAAAATACATTTTTATTAACTGAATAGTCAGCCCAGAACCTGAATATTGTTTAAAATTGTTGGTGTGAGACCAGCACATCTCTGTATGATGTAAATGATAGTGGAATATCAGCTCTTAACTAAAATTTGTAGGCCAATAGTTATACATTTTTTGAAGCTACTTCGATGCTATAGATTCAACTTTTACAAATTGTTGGGAAATACCCTTCCTGTTCTGCACATTTGCTCAATTTTGGTGTATCTTTTTCAGTGTTTGGTAAATAAAAGTGAACTTCCATCAAAAGTGGTAGGCATAATTTGCAGTCTACAATGCCTACTGGAAACCATTCTCCATACCCATCGTAGGACTACCACTGGATACGAGGTATAAGGAGAATTCAGAATTAGAAAGTGACAACTGTGGTGGATTAGTGCATGAACTGAGGCCATAGTGGTGTAGTGGTCAGACTACTTGCCTCCCCCTAAGGTGAACCGGGTTCGATTCCCAGCAAGGTCACTCCAGAATTTTTGCATGTGGGGACTGTGCCGACCGGCAGGTTTTCTCTGGGATTTCTTATTTCCTCTGCCCTTGCATTCTGGCACTGCTCCACTCTCATTGGCTCTCAAGATCACAATGTTGAGGGCTGCCCAAATCTCTTTTACTACAGTGCACGATATTTTGTCTTCGGCTATAGGCCTATATTTGATCCCCCTTTCTGTTCAGTATCTTGGGTTTTTAGAATAAATTACCTTTTTTTTGTGTAGCATTAGTAAATATTATATGGCTTTCTGAAAGAAAAAAAGATATTAATTTCTTTTTGTCCTAAGTTTCCAGTATTATTTTGAGTATTTTTATTTCTGAAAACCATTTTGTTACAATGAAGAACTTGCCAGTTGTGGTGTGAATCAACATAACTCAAGGTCAGTGCTGAGATTACCCACTGCCTTGAGGCATTGCAGTAATCAGCAACGCACCACATGTTGAAAAGCAGCGTCAGCAACTGTTACTGGATGTGTCTCACCATTTGCAAGTGTGAGATCCTAGACTTCATTAGGCAGTTTGAAACCTACTGACCACCTGAATTGCCCCAGGTACTGTAGCTATAACAGTCAATTGTGGTTCGTGAAATACTGACATGTAGCAGGACGTCGAATGCCAAGGGAGGACATGCAGGAGAGCCATTCACATTAACAATCTGCTTGCATCCTATGGTGTATAGTATTTCCTTGGAGATGTGTGTAAGTAGATCACCATAAATCATACACAACATGAGTAAACATGCGGTCAAATATGTACTGTACAGCCATGTAAATAAAAAAAACAGGGTTTAGTGTAAGGCGGTTCACGATAAAGTGAGCACTTTTGAAATCAACTTCAGAAAAGTCACTGCCTCTGCCTACATATGTTATAATGGACAATTTGAGGGACATGCACCCAGTAAAGATGGTAATAATAGATGGAAAGTAGTTCCATATTTTCACGTAGAATTAAACGTGATAAGGTAACTATTTGTGATAATGTAAATTATTTATTTCGTTTTCTTTTTTTTAATGCATCTAAGCGTAAAAACGAGAAAATTTGTTAAATATTTACTTTTCTAACAGTTTCACTTGACCGATGCATAAATAAAGTGATGAGGCATGTGACAATGTCAATTTTACGTAACACGGAAGAATATGTAATGCGCACACAAGTAGATCTTGCGTAGGCCTCTCAAAAGTGCTAATTTTATCGTGAACAACCTATAGCTGCCTTACTATCAAAATGTAGACCAATGTAAATGTTAAAAACTGAGAACATTTTTGTGGTACGTAACCTGTTAAAAACCAAAATCATTCTTTACATTCTTTTTTTTCCTACAAAAAAGTAGTCATTATGGCACTTCAGCATTATGTTTTTCCTTGCCTCTTTCTGATTGTTGTATTTAAAGAAAAAAACATAATTCAGTAAAAGTTGCCATTGTTTTCAAATTTTTTTGCTCCATTTCAAATTGCAGTAGCCTGTGAGTTGCTGTTCCATTTTCTTGTTAAATGCATAATAGTTTTTTACTGCTATATCATATCATCTGGTCTTTTATGTTAGGCAAAGTGCTAGCATGGAATTATATTTACATTTTAAAGGTTTACTGCAAGTTACCAGTTATGTAAATGTCATGTCACAGAAATTTTACTTACCATCAGTTTTTATTTTGACGTATTTCTACAGTACATAAAGTGGGAAATATTTGTTCTAATTCACACACACACACACAGAGTTACTTACACTTGATCCCTTCAGCACTCACAGTACTATAGATTCCCTTGATCCCTTTTTGAGGAAGTGGATATAATTTCAAACACCCATCTTTATTTTGAAATTTTCAAGTTCCAATGCATAAGCGATTGAAGAATCAATGAACTAAACAGCTTTTCTTATGTTGTCTTGGCTTTTGCAGGAATACGTGTTCAGCAAACGACAAGAATAAGCTGCATGACTGTTATGAACAATTAAACTTACAGTGTAGCGTATGTGTAGAGGAAATCGCTCTTGCCCCTAGTCGAATGAGATAATCAAGGTGCATTCATGCCCTTACCGCAAATTCAGGCGGTGACAATTCAACGTCACAGCTGTCATGCAATTTTCAGGGGGACACACCCAGGCAAGGGCTCTTGGCACGTAAATTAGAACACACATGAAGTTAGTTTAAACAAACATGTTACTTTGTGAATGAACACTGAAATAAGGTTAACATTTTTTCTTTTAACAGTACCTACTCATGCTTTTTTTGTGAAATACAGCTTTGCAGGTATGAGTATTTGAAAATAGAATATATTTACTTCAGTGTAAACACACTTTTTCATAAGAGGGACTGTTTTGTGTGGATGGGAATAAATTGTAGTTTTGGCATTTTTTTAATAAAGGATTCCATTATATTTTTTAATGTTTTACTTCATAATTTCCCTGATCTCTACAACTATCCTCACTATGTACAATTTTTAGCTATAAATTAAGCTTAATTCAAAAATGAAATGTTGGGGCATGACAGCAATTTCTGTACTTCTCAAATATATTTTCTGTTTTTTATCTTATTTTAGTTACACTAATAATTGGGTAACAAATTTTGAAGTGATTCCAAGTACATTCTTTGAATACAAATCAAATATTAACTATAGTTGCTATGAAAACTTGTCATATGGAAAGGAAGACTTAGGTAATTTAATGGGTCATAGGTTATCTTTAAAAGGCGCCTTTTTTTAAAGTTAAATCGCAATATTACAACATAACTATAGCGTTATGGAAATTTATTCTTGTCCCAATTTCACATATAAATAATTTATCACAGTTTTAAAAATAAAAAACATAAAAATCCGCTAATTACAAATACAACTCGTTTGACACTTGTTAGCCTGCATGTATTCATTCAGAATAAACACGATTGTTTACGTTAAATCGGAATACTATACCACAAAAATCATTGCATTACACAAATTTAATCTTCTTTTAATTGTCCTACAAACATTACTACGATTTAAGAAATATAAAATGCAAAATTGCGTTAATTACAACTCTTTTCACACTTGCTAGCCTAGTATGTTTACATTAGGATTAAACACAATTGTTTTCGTTAAATCGGAATACTATTAACACAAAAATTAGTACAGTTTAAGAAATATAAAACACGAGATTACAATAGTTTTTACACGTATGACACTTACTGTGCATGTATTCTTATGGGAGAAACCTGGTATTTTGGTTCATGCTTCTACTATTACTATTTCTACTAGAGCTTCACTAAGCGTACGCAATATGACGGCAAGTGTCCAGACCTATCTTTATGACCGTGGGTCTGGACACTTGCCATCGTTTTGCGTACACTTAGTGAAGCTCAAGTAGAAATAGTAATAATAGAAGCGTGACCAATACAATCGGGTTTCTCCCATAAGAATACATGCACCGTGTCATACGTGTAAAAATTACCTTAATTTCGTGTTTAATATTTCTTATATTGTAAGAATGTTTGCATGACAAGTAAAAGAAGATAAAATTAACGGAAACAATCGCGTTTATTCAGAATGAATACATGCAGGCTAGCAAGTGACAAACGAGTTGTAATAGTAATTAGTGGAATTTCAAGTTTTTTTATTTTTGAAACTGTGATGTGTTCTTTACACCAGGCATTGGGACAAGAATAAATTTCCATAACGCTATAGTTATGTTGTAATATTGTGATTTAACTTAAAAAAAAGGCGCCTTTTAAAGATAACCTATGACCCATTAAATTACCTAAAGTCTTCCTTTCCATGTGACAAGTTTTCATAGCAACTATAGTTAATATTTGATTTGTATCCAAAGAATGTACTTGGAATCAAGTCAAAATTTGCTACCCAATTATTAGTGTAACTAAAATAAGATAAAAAAAAAATAGAAAATAGCATATTTGAGAAGTACAGAAATTGCTCAGTCATGCTCCATTTCCTTTTTGTATTAAGCTTAATGTGTAGCTAAAAATTGTACATAGTGAGGATAGCTGTAAAGATCAGGGAAATTATGAAGTAAATCATTAAAAAATACAATGGAATCCTTGATTTAAAAAATGCCATAACTACCATTTATTAATCCACACTAAACAGTCCCCCTTCTGAAACAGTGTGTTTACACTGAAGTAAATATATTCTATTTTCAAATACTCATACCTACAAAGCTGTATTTCACAAATTTTTTATTACGAGCTGATATTTCACTATCATTTAGATCAAACAGATAACTTCTGGTCTCACACCAATAATTTTAAACAAAATTCAGGTTCTGGACGGACTACTAAGTTCATAAAATTGTATTTTATCCTAATCTTGATCCACAACATACAAAAGTGGAGATTTCATAAGCTATAAAGTGAAGATTTCATAAGTTATAACTTTTCAAAGTTAAATACGCTAAGAATTGGAAGGTTATTAAATACTCTAATAAAGTATAACCCCTCAGTGAGCATCAGCTGTATTGCTGCTGTTTGCACCAAATAAAATAAATTTCTTGACAGTATAAAAGTATTATGTGACAGTTAGTTTGTAGAACTGTCCAGAAAAGCAAACGATTTTACTGTGTAATAATACTTTCAGCATAGTATAAAACACTATGGTCAGTACATTTTAAAAATAAATGCTTGTTTTGTCAAGTTGATAATGACTGAACAGTATATGTATTCTGAAAGTTTGAAAAATATGGAACAGAACTAATAGTTTGAGAACAGTCTGAAATCATTATGGATACTATTCAGAAAGACACAAACTCATATCTAACAGTTAAGAAACAATTAAAAACAGAACACTAAACTGTTTTCATACCATTTTCATAGTGTTTTTTTCAGTAGGGGTGGCAAGGGCTACTACATCCTTATACGGGTGAGACAATATTCACCAGCCAGATACCATTCCTGTACTTTCCGATATTTGTTGTTATAGACTGAGTATCTCTGTAGCACAGTTCTGTAACTGTTTACAGTAAAATTAATTTGAGAGATTAGTATATATTTTTATGCAATTTAATTTGTGGAAACTCAGATCACAGTAATCTTATATCTAGTGCTAATATTCCCGTGTCCTATAGTCATACATGCTTGACAGAAACATTCATGCATGAACAGGTCCTGTGACACATTCGCTAATGAAATGTGTTGGTCAGTGCAATGTCTTTTTGTCACGTAGAGAAAACTCAGTAATTATGTCAAAATGAATTTTTTTTTTTCGAATCATACGTAGTTTAAAGCCTACCGGCAAATTTTAGAAACGGCACATAAGGCACCACGTATTCGAGCAGACTGCCGGTTGTACAAAGTGTTATAGCAATTAACCTGTGTTAACGTATGTAGCAACTCGGTGCATTATGTAGTATTATTTTCAGTGTTTTTTTTTAACTGGATTGTTCCAGTCAAACTGTCGCCCAGTTGGTCAGATCCAGCTGGCCGTATGTGTTGTACACGAATTGCGTCACAGAGGGTGATTACTTTTGTTCTGATAATTTTTGTGTGCCATAATTGTTTAACGTTAGTAACCTGAACTTTGTTTTTACGTAACCTTCAGTGTTCACAGCATTCCTCCATCGATTCACAGGCTTTTTATCTTTAATTTTGTGTCAAGTGATTTTGTTTGTGCCATTTTGACTTTTTTTTGTAGCTATGGCCACTTATAGGTATTGTGAGTGAGATCAGTTTTCGTTCACCTGTACATGTGTGTTTTTTATACATATTTATTCAATAAACTATTTACTGTACTTCAAAACATGTTATACTCAAACAATACCGAACCATGTCAAATGCAATATCACAATTGATGCAGACAAGAAGCCAATTATAACACTATATTTATGTTCCCCACCAGATCAAGAAATTATCCACATTGACTGTATGTCATGGTCTCTAGAGCATCGAGGAGGGAGGATGTAACTTATAATACCAGGTTTTAGAATACAGTATAAATTCAATTAATAGGATTTGTTTGAAAAATAAAGAGAATAGTAAAAACACGAAAGTCTCCTTTGTCACAGTGTTTCCCTTACCTGTGAAGGCGAGACAAGCACTTGTGTGTGCTCTTGTGATGTGCCTTTTCACGAGTTGTTTACAGTGAACACATCTAGGAGGAGGGTGGTTATTGTTAACTGATTTTTTAATTTTTTGTGCAGTCTCTGTTGTTGATAAGTTAGTGTTCTATGCATGTCTAATAAATTTTACGTTGTGTGAAAATTTTCTATTACCTACCCGAATTACCTTTGATCCCCATCAGTCGGGATAATCTAATTTCTACTGTATTCGTAAAGTTGCTAAGGGTGCTAGAGCACGAGAGACTCATCCTGGGTGTGGGCCATTCGCCCACGTGGCTCTCCTCAGTTCACCATGCGATGAGGTGACATCATTGTTATGCCTATCTAACGAGAGTGTTGGCCCTCTCATATACCACTAAATGTTGAGTGAGACTGTTGAATGGCCATCTCACATGCCAGACACACACAATAAGTTAAGACTCTGTCAGGAGGTTGCAGTTATGCAGTGGGTAGAAGACCCAAAACACTTATACGGCTGTAAAGCGGCCTGCAGTGAAATAAAAACATCCACTTTCCACTGAATTGATCACCCTACAGGGGGGAACAAAAGACATATTTGCAACAGAATGTAATTACCCTTTTTACATGACACACGAAACATGAAACAGACATCAGACACTTAATCAAACAAGAGAAAATATTCACTATATAGTATGCAAAACAAGAACATAGCATCACTTCGGTACTGATCTGTGTGTGTAGAAAAGGCTCTTTCTTACTTGCATGAAAATATGCTTAATTGAATTATTATCAATGTAAAAGTAATCAAAGCAAAAGTAATCGCCTCTCATGACATGTACATTAAACCAGTTAAGTACGTGAGAGATGAAACAGTCTTTAAACTGACTCATGCTATATAAGAAAACGTAGTTCACTTTCAAAGAAATTATATTCATTTTGCACAGCACAGGTTTTAGCAAGTGTCTTTATAAAATCCTCTGGGAATTTTCCAAGTCTCTCCTTTTTAAATTTATCAACAAAAATTTATGAGGCAAATAAATGTTCAGATCAGTCCATACTCATAAAAACTTTTCTTAATTGACTTGTAGAAGTCACAAATTCAAGCGATTACATCTGGATGAATTACATTTAATATCTACGATTACCTCATTATAGTTGAACAGACCTCTGCAGACATTGTTCACGATGCTGAAGCAGTGTTGGCGACTGAGATTTTAAAACACTCAAAATTAGCTAATCTCATACCATAGGGCTTCTTCTTAACTCGCCCTTGGTAGGCCTAACACTTATAAACTTTCCCATCATAAATATGTCCTCACATTATATTGGTGGATAGAAAAAATCTCTTAAAAAATCTGCAGTTCTAGACTAGGATGGTCTGAGGTTCATGGCAGCTTTTTTAGGGAAAGACCTAAATGACTGTGGTTTGTCCACCCACACCATCCAATAATTGGAAATTCCAATGACATACAATATGTTAAATTGCATTGTCACCACGTTAGTTCTCCTTAGCCTATCTTAAATATTGTCATTTAAATTCCTGCTTAGAGATCACACTAAGATATCTTCGTTATCATTTAACTAAGTCTTTGAACTCAGTTCCTAAACACTTGAAAATTCACAGGATAATTTTACAAGTCTGTTAAATATTTTATCAAAATAATCATTATAATTTACGTTTATCTTTACGACAACGAGAGGTTACATAACATACCTGGTTAAGATTATATTAGAATCTGAGGCTTGTATTTTACATAAAATTTGAAAATTAAATAAATATAAATATTTTCCAATATCATTTACACATGAAAAGTATAAAACAAAATGACTATTAATAAAAACAAACTTTAAAGAATTTGTAGAATACTAACACCACACTATTACCGTCGGAGTGGTATTTGAAAGAGGGTTAAAAAGGCTGTTACCATCTCTAAATACCAACAAGAGCTTAGTTCCAACCCCACTGTCCACATGAGAGCGCTCAAGTAATCCGCCATCGAGAGAAGCCAACCTCGCCAGCACACGTACTAGAACTATTCACACCACCAGTCAAACTTGTAGGAGTTACTCACCCCATACTGAGTGGTGAGGAAACTTCATATGGTACAGCCAACCTGTGGATTAGGGGTTCCAGCTCACCAAGTCAACCCAGACAACTACCAACGCCGACGACCAGCTGACCACCTGCACAGCAGGTCCCGGAGTCGGACCCAGCGCATCACCTCCAGAGCCATCACAGGTACAGCAGCCTCCCAGGCCCATAGTCGCCCACATATACCCGCGAGAGTGGTTCCACTTATATATAAGATTGTTCTTGCCATCCCAACTTCGTGCCCAGCCACATGACCAATCCTCTACACTGGTTGGGCTCCTGTTCTGTGCTGCGAATGTTCAAGTTCACCCCCTGTGTGTCAGCCCTCACACCATCCAAGAACACTGAGGCCATGACGTGCCTCCATTGCCAATAGGACGTCATGCATTAACTATTTAATTTTAAAGTTGTTGTATAGACAACTATTTGCATTGACGGCTTCATAGGAAGGGCTACAGGCTCCTGGCCTTCCCTGTTTGGTCAAGTGGGGCAAAATTTTCTGCTAAAGGTTTAATGTTATTTTGAAGTACTTTCAAGACATTGCAATAGGCTTGGTAGCGGTTTCTTCTAAACTGCTGAAGTTTGTTATATTATACAGCACATGAAACATGCTGCCCAAAGAGGTGGGAGGGGAGTGGGGCAAGTACAGGTGCACTCCACTATAGGCCCAAATTAGTGGGTAGCCCTGTAAAATGTGGAAATAAAAAAGAGGCATTTCTGGTTGATCAACATACCAACAAATAAACACAATGGCTAATAAAACTTTATTTCAGATAACGTAAAATTGTTAAACTTATCGACACTCTTCTCAACTTCCGAATATAGGTTAGGAGACATTAATGTTTGGTCCTATAATGCAAGAAATTTCTGGGCGCGCTTGAAAAGCATAACAGGTCTTAAAAACAGATTATGGTCATTCAGTTAGCAGCAGTGAAATTAAGTTCTATTTGCTCTTTAAAATAAATGCAACTCTTTAGTGTGATATTAGAACCATACACCAATGGTGGAATTACAATACTAAATGGAATGCAGCAAACAAAAATCTCATGTGCAGTTTCAAATAATTTGTTGTTACAGACTTAGCCAGGAACACTCACTGACTTACCCTCTTCCATCCCACATGTTATTATAAAAAAAATTTACATATTTCTCAAATTAAAACTGTTATGAATGCAAGCAGCAGCAGGCTTAACTGTGCAACTTGGTCAAATGTATAACACACATGTATAAATTGAATTTTAACACTTTATCCAGGAAAATTAATATACAGTGAACTTTACAGAAAACAGACGAGTGAAGTGTGCTTTCTGCTCCCATACATACCGTATATTAGTGCAGGGCTAAATTATAGTAAATCAAGCCACAGGTTGGAGCAATAACCATCACAGACCCTGCCTCCTCACTACTTGAGCACACTTTAGAGTTCGCAGCTACCAAGTCTTGAAAGAGCGTGTATGTGTATAAGTGTGTGTGTGTAAACAAATGTGTAGCCACTTCTACAGCCTTATGCTGTCTAAGTACCAGGCCAATGTTCTTTAAAGTAAAGTTCAGAATAAGCATGTCAAAAAAGAACACTCATTGCTAAACAAAGAGTTTAAGCACTGTCCATACGCTTTGCACTCTTGACTTTTGGTACTGGCGCATTAGGGTTGGTGCCTTTATAGAAGTCCTTCAGCAGCTGCATTGCAGTCTCTTCTTGAACACCTGCGACGACACTGAATGATTGTTCACAAAGAGACGCTGCGTTAAAAACAGAGTCACAACCCCCAAACCTGTCGTTGCGACAGCCATAGGTCACTTTGGTCACACCCAGGTCAAGCAAGGCTGCAGTGCACATAACACATGGCTCAACACTCACCACCACCTCTGTCTGTGCAAAGAAGGTGCATGGGTCCTCATGCAAATCTGCACACAGCGCGATCACAATGTCCACACAGTTCATCTCTGCATGTCGTGTGGCATTGCGGGTCTCGTTGACAGAGTTGCGCCCTTCTGCCACAATCTGGCCATGTCGCACAAACAAGCAGCCGACTGGAACCTCCCCCATGCTCCAGAGCCTGTCTGGCCAGCGCCAGGGCATGCTGCATCAGCTGCTCACTCTCATCCTCTCCCTGAAACATGCACGTTACTCTCACACCCCACATTCAAGCCTCCACCACACAACACGGGGAGTATTTTATACTCTGTAAACATATCAACAAACAGTTTACATTACTACACCAGACAGGATGGCAGAGTAAATATATGTACAAATATACAAATGCAGGTCATTTGTCAATGGCACGTCAAAAGGAGACTAAACAAGTACCAATAATATGTGTGTGTATGACAAGAAAAGTCAAAAGAAACTGGTGAGGAGAAAAGGGGCATGGGAAAGGGGGGTAAGAGAGTCAAAATATAAAAGGAAGGAATTCTCTACTGGTTATTTGCTTATAATATTTCACTTGGTTTGCATATTTGCATATAATTAAGATATCATGATGGTTTGGTATAATTTCTAAAAAAGGTCCACTTATTTTTGTTAATTGTAGTACTTATCAGATTATGTGAAGATAACTTCCATTGTACATGAAGACTTGAGGTCATAAACTAAATTACAGTATTTATGCACCAAGATTAAATATAGATATAGTTAGTATGGTCACGGTTTTTTACACTCCGTGTTGGTAAAATATTTGATTTTCTGCTGTATGAGGGAGATCTGTCATCACTGCCCAGCCTGAAGCAAAATGTGATGAAGGTAGAAAACAGATCTGGGGTATACTGTGTAATATCCACTTGCTAAATATACTCACTGCAAGCATTTTATGATGACAGCTGAAACAACTGTTAATCATAATTATTTTTATGCGGTATTCTGTCAGACATTTCTTTATGACTATCTTTAAAAGTTTTGAAATAAATAAATTTTACTGCTTTTCTCATAAATTTCAACTATAACAAATAAAACTAATAACTTAACCGAAGTCATGTGTTGAGTTATACGAATGCAACTTTACTTCTACAAAACAAAATTTAGGAATATATGTTATAAACTTTCATGAAAATTAAACAAAAATAAAAATTACTTCGTAATAGCTAAGTCTTAAATACGATTTAACAAATTACATAACATTTTAGCAATTTGTTCATTGTGATGCCGTCGGGTGAGACACGAGACAGATGATGACACAAATACTCACTGGTAATTTGGGCACCAGTAGTGCTTCCCAATCACCGCACTATTGAGACTCAGGGTTCTCAGGGATGTTGTGGGTTCTGTGTGTCCGTCTCACCCGTGCATACTTACAAACACGTTGGCAATATGCATATGTGGCTAGGACACTGTCAGTACCGAACAAAAAATTAAGTTCACTGTAGACGTGTTTTTATTGATATTGTTTATACACATCAACGTGCCAATGAAATGGTTATCTCGGTCATGACTAGCCAATTCCACTTGGGTGCTCCCCAACCCGTAATTAATCTAGTGCACACCCAAATGGATGATCTCACCGAGGTGCGTGACAGCACAGCCTTCACAAGGGAAGAGGGCCAACAGCCGCTAGGGTGGACTGACGGTTTTTCCCTGAAGACAGGACACTGTGAATTACAAATGAATACCCTTAATACACATTAACACAAGTGATTACTCGTCGGGGCTCGCCCTCCAGCATGTGGTTAGTGAGGTGACGGCCTATACACAGAGCCGGCTAGGACGGGAGTAGTAATTGCACCGTACACTAATTACACAATTACATAGACCCTTGAATGATACATGAAATAAGATGAGACACAAGATGAATATTCACAATAAACACACACGTGTGAAAACAAGCTTAGGTGGCGCGGATGCTGCTGGATGAAGTTCGTAGCAGACCACGTGGTGCAGGTGAAATTGCAATATTTCTGCGTGGAAATAGCAAACTAAATTCAGATAAAATATTATTCGTGTTTGGCAAATGGTTCTCTTTACGATTAGCATTGTTATAGGCTTGTAACATGCCTGATGGCGGTAAAATCAAACATTACTGTGACCGCGTGGTCAAGTACAAAAGCATCAATTTACGTGAAAAATACATTAAACTCTGAATGAAAAATACATAGAACCCCGAAATAAATGATTGCACAAACAATGTTATATAAATAAACTCTTAAAACACAATGATGGCATATACAAAGACTTGGCTTCAGTCGGCCACGTGGTTATACGTGATGTTGCCGTAAAATATTCAAACACGATAATTACTCTTAAATACATACAAAAAATAAAGCTCTTAAAATTGTGTGAAACAATTATGCAGAAGTTACAATGAAATGCCATAAACATAGGCAGATGGCGTCTGATTCAAATGCATGGGTCGCGTGACCTCTCCGACATCTTTCTCCTCCTTCTCCTCGATTAAGTTAAAAATGCCACAAGGGCGTAAGAAATTAGTAAAGCGGGAACATAATGCTGGGGAAAATGTCTGGCAATAACGTACACAAGCAAAGATTAACCGGTAAACTACATGGACTATGGCAACATACATCAGTGAACAAAGTTGTAGTGCGCACGTGACAGTGTCTTACCTCGCCAGCTCTCTTCGACAGACTGTCCAGATACAAGCGTCGCACGGACCTATCATGGCCGCCTACGGAGTTCACATAAGCGGAAGTGCTATGCACGCCTAGTGAAATATTTTATAGTGAAAATAAAATGGCATAAATTAAATTAGACATTGTTTTACATTTTTATAATTTTGTTACGAATTTCAATATTATTTTAATGTCTCATTGTGATGGTATTCATGCCAAAATATTAAGTGTTCTTAATCTCGGTGCCGCAGGCACTTTGAATATTCATAACCAAACAATTAAAATTAGTACAGGCACTTTAAAACATTTTAAGACACATTAAACACTGTAAAGACAATATAACACATTTTACCCTGAAATTAACATTTATAGGAAAGTTCCAAAATGGTCGGCCTCCTTGCTAACGTGCGGTACACGTGACATGTGAGCGCCGTCATAGGCTCTAGCACCGCTGGCTGTTAACCGGCATCAATTGTAACAAATTTGTTGCAAAACCATAATATGGAGTATTTACCACAGGGATTACTGCCTACATTTGATTTTCGTTGTATGTAATTATTTTAGATACAAAATAATGAAAACAAACAAGATGATTTACAGACAAATATTTCCTTTACTGGTGCACTAAATGAACATTCATTAAACACTTCAATATTCACAGAAATCAAGGGTTTTCGTATAGTTGCAATTTTCAGCAACCAAATTACTTCCTGAAACAAAAATGAAAGTGGTAATTTTTCATTTTTGTTTTGGTACACATACTGAATATTCACAGAACCCTCGAAATGTGCAATTTTTAAGGAAACACCTGTAAATATTTAATTATTTTCTACCAACCCACTACCATGATAAAAAAATTAACATTGGCAACCCTTTACATATTCACTTCATTTGCAGAGCAAACACAGAATTTCCACGATATACACACAATTATGTATCGCCAATTTTAATTTAAGTTATTTCACAATTTTCCAAAAGATTAGAGTTATATATAAGGAACATCATGCTCATAATTGTATGGAAAAATTCTCATGTACTGAATTGTAACAAACTTAAAAACAAAAAAATAAATAAAGATGGTTTACAATAAAGAGAGCACTCTTGAAATCAACCTATGAAGAAAATCACTACCTGTAACTACATATACTTTAATGTAAGCACCGACCTTAATACTCAGTTGTTGGCAGCAAACTACAAGATAGAGTTCCATGTTTTAACGTCTTACTAGTCATAAAGTTAAACATTTATATCACCTGCAATTCAGTCTCTTTTTGCTGTATGCAAATACCAATAAAATTTTTCATAACTGTAACACATTTATGTTTCTAACTCTTTCACATCATTACCTCGTTGACACAATGTTAAAGTTAGCTGGTCCATTGTTAGATTTGCATTTGTTTTTCCAGTCTACGCTTGTGTCAACAAAATAGCACTTCAACACCAATGTGATTTTAAGTGTCAGTTTGCAACTCAAAATAATAATTTACTTTGTTATATTTGCGATATGTGTTGCAAATCCGAAAGCTTAAATAAATCTGATATTTAGTATTTAGATTATTTCCGGTTTACGAGTTAATACCTCTGCATGTATGTCACTCTTCTGAAACACTGACAAAAAGAAAATTTTTTTTCCGCATGTAAAAAATTCATTTTGTGTTAGGAATACATTATTAAACATCTGTCCAAACTATTTAATGTGTATGAGCCGATATATCAAACAGGAAGTACTAGCTTCCACAATTAACCTTATGGTACGAGGGGCCGCAATGGCTGAGTGGTTAGCATGCTTGCCTCCAACCAAGGCAAACAGGGTTCAAATTACGGTCAGATCACTCTCGGATATTAGCAAGTGGAAATGATGCCGGACGATGCCACTAGTCTGCAGTTTTCATGAGGATCTATACTCACCTCACCTCACTTCATCCTCCTCCGTTCTCAAGATCCCGATGTTAAAAGGTGCCCAATGTCTTCACTCACTCTTCAAGGTACATAATTTCATTTGGAGAGAAATTAGATTCTGCATTAGATGTGTGGATGCAGTTTCATGAAATACAATGTCATCAGCTAGGTATTGTTTTTAGTATTTTGGTGAAGTTGGTTCATTAAGTATAACCAAAAACTGATATTTTTTTTTGTAAACAAAGCAGTAATTTGGATCAATTCTGTTGAGCTATTTGGTTTCATGGCACCATGACAATTGTTTTCGATACTCATTATGTAATAGCAATGCCAGTCATTTCCTTGTGCATAGTTTTGTAATAAAATATTGGTTTGTGTGTTATTTTTTCATTATAACTCTACTTGTAAATATTGTTGAACATAATTGTTAGACATTAAACAATTTTTTAAGATACATTGTCATCTGTAAAGAGTAAATACATTGTACTATCTACAACCGATCCTTTTTTAGGAGTATGACATGTATAACGGGTGAGCCTTTAAGCTTTTCACATTTTTGAAGGGAAATATTCCAAATATTTTGACGCATGATGTCCTGCGGCAAGAGAGATATGTCACAGCCTCAAATGTTTTGGTGGATGCGATGGCAGATGCATCCGGGTTGTTATAATGCCTTTAGTCTTTGCGTGGAACTGGAGCCCGACGAAATCTGGGACTGCAAGTACTATTTTACGTTTTGGTGGGACTGCTCTCACTGGGATACCTGGGCGACGCTTGACCTGCGGAGGCTTCTGGACCTTCCGAGGTTCAGATTGTGGTGCACTAGGGTTGGCTCCTGAGTCTGGTGTGCTGAGCGACAGGCGTTCACCAGTACCGGTTGACGTTGGGGTAAGCTGACTGATTGCAATTCCCAGAAACCACATGTTAGCTAGGCTGTGAGACATGTCTCGTCTGCTCAGGTAGGCCAGAAATACTGGATGTGGAGTACCAACTAGCTTGGTAGGTGGCGAGAAGAGAGCTGTAGGCTGGCGCAGCAGGTCTCTCCAAGCAGCGGAGGGCTTGTGCTTGCTCCCGGGGACTGAGGTGCTTGAGTCCGGTGGAGATGGGACAAGGCTTCAGTTGGTACTTAGAGATAGTCTCAGCCCTTTTTACCTTCCTAAGGATACCACTTCGACAAGAGTAGGGCATGATGAAAGAGAACCTATAATCAAACCTCGCGAAGGTGGAGCAGGTAATGCTGTGGTCCTACTTGGGTGTAATTACACGTACCGTCTCCGCCAACGCAATGCTTTATCCCTATCTCAGTACCCAGCACCAGAAGCATGGTGGATACTGAGAATCAGCTCTCACTTGCTGACGGTCCCAATACATGGGTGAGTTCCTCTTGAGGATCAGTTTCCCCAGACCCAGAGAAGTACTCCTTCCGGCACCAGAAACGTGGTGGAAAGAGCAAATTCCAGACTGACAAGCTATCCCCAAGAGTAGTAGTACCTAGTATCGGGGCTGTACCGTTCCGTACACCGTGGTGCACAGAAAGGGTGGCCATCCAAGGTGTGTGTGTTTCTATGGGAGTATTTGGCAGTTGGAGCAAATTTTCCGATCACCTGCTGTCCCTCTGACAGGGCTGATGTTTACAGGGAAAGGTACTATGGCTATGAGAAAAATACCCTTAAGTGGATAAAAACTTGTTTATTGCATTTAATGACATAAACAAGGTGTTGTTGCACTACCTTTTATCAACTGGAGCTTAATGGAAGCTGACTGCGCATTGACAGGTGAATATGACCTATTCCTAGGCTAATGGGGTAGATAGACAAAGTGCTATGAAAATAACCTTAACCTTGACTATGCTAGAGTGTTGCCCTGAAGGGACCAGAACTGTCCAAGTGTTTGACGATGTTAGATGAAGGAATCTTCGGCACCAGGAGCGCCGTGAAGACTAGGAGAGCTGATGGTTCCTTCAGTACCAGGCAGTGCGATGAAGGAACAGAACAGACTGGCATTCAGAGGGCCAGGCCCCAGTATTCATTCTCTTCCTGGCTCGCCTTTGGTCGAGTATGGAGGTGAGTGATGGTGCTTGATCCTCTGGACGTGTGACGCACCGACCGGCACTGGATCCACGGCTGCATGTCTCTGTGATCGTACTAGTGGTGCCATCTGGCAGTGCATCTTTCCTGTGGGTAATCAGTACAAGTTCTGATGTCTCGTAGAATGCACAGCCAATCAAACTCCATTGAAATGTGCGGCTGTGTGATGCATACTGATGAGTAGATGTAGATTTAATAATGTTTAGAAAGATGCCACGTGTCAATTCAGTTGCTTTTAGAATATTTAAAAAAATAATGTTTAACTCTTCTGCAAGTCTGTTGACAATCTAAACCAAGCGGCCAATCCTCAGAAGTGGCATTAATTTATAGCTGAGAAAAAGAATTTTGAACATCAGTCAACATTCACAAACCAATATTATTTAATGAAATTAACATATACATGTTTATAGTGTTGAATACAATATTTATTACAATTTGTAGTTTGTTTAATGATCTTGTAGTGAATGTATCAACCACCTCATATAAACATCAGCTGTACATCACATGATAGTGTTTATTATACGTACGTGGAAAAATACGCAATCAATGGAATGAAAGTAGAAAATTAGCAGAGCTATGAAAAGATCTTACTTTACTGTGAACATCATTTTACATATCTATTTTCTTGATATTGCAAACTGTAAGAATGTTGAATCACCTGCAGATGAAATAAAAACCTTTACTCTCTACACAATAAAGTTAAGGCCACATTACAAGGTACCAGATTCGGTAAAGGTTTTTGCAAGGTCTGCTGTTTAACCACCTAGTACGGCACCCGTCATGGCATTTGCCTCCTTGTACAGCCAGATTTAACACCAGATTTGGCAACTGGACATGTCCTCTTTTCCATGGTAGGTTTCATACCAGAGTGCTCATCGTGGCCACTACTTGAAAAGAGGAGTTGTCGAAACCAAAAAGGATGTTTCCATCTTAATTATACATCATGAAGTTGAAACTCATTCAAATAAGTTTAAAATACAACAAAACAAATAATATTGACGACAGCTTTTAACTACTACTGTGGGAAGCCTACCAAAGATTTAAAATATTTAGGAAATAAAAAATAAGTATAAGCACATTTACAAATAATATTATAGAAATAATTGTTAAGAAATGCTATGCAAGCATGAATTTTGTAGCATTTTATATAAACAATAATAAAATCTACATGCTGCTTTCCTGGCATGGGTACAGTATTACACATGCATCTGAAAGAATTGTTTAAAAAAAAAGACTAACTGAATCTATCCGCAAATCTGAATGAAATTTCAAAGTATGTTGTAAATTACATACAAAATTATTTGTACAAATTCAACATAACCAACAAAGCCAATTTCAGAGTTTTAAAACTTTCTTCTACACATCATTGATTATGCAGTTGCTTGAACTAGTTTCAATACACCTGTTAACTGAATAACAGGAAGTTGCTTATTTCATAAGCCAGAGTCAACCATTCATTAAAAATTACTTTTATAGAGTGCAATTGGCTAAAATATTACATTTAGTTGCTCAAAGCAGATATAATTTCCCTCCTAATCTCATCTCTTTGTTCTCTAGTTTGTCTTATCTGGTGCAGCCTTTGAGTTTCTACTGAAATTTACTACTATATTTTTTTTTTTTTAACCTCATGAGTTAACTATGGCATAGGTTAACTATGGCGCCTGTAATGGGGATGGGTTATAGTTAATTACCAGTTACTTGGACTATGTTAATAGCACCACAAAGATGTAGACTACCTCCTCTACAAGCCCATGCCAATGATTAAGGGAAGTTTGACCTCAGGTTAAGTTTGCTATGCGACTGAAGTGAAGCCCATATTCTCAGAACTAACCACTTGGAAAACTCAGAAACATTATATTACTTAATAACTAAACATATTTAATAATACAAATGACTTCTGCAAGAATTTCCTTTAGTCAATTACTGATCACAGACTGCTTATGATAATTAAAATTTCATTACTGGTAGCATAATTTGTACTTCTGAAATGAAGAACAGTATTAACAAAATAAGAAAAACAAGTCAGCATTTCACAATAAGTTAAAAGTTTTTGCATGATCATCATTAACTTACAATCCCATCTGGTTTCCACTCCTACACAGTTTTGCCCTCTGGCACCGTACTCTGGAACATCAGATTGTATTAATTATTTATTTATAACCAAGGGGCGATTTTAAGGTATTTTAGCGCCTGTCTGACGGACAGGTTCTCATTTCTTCAAACCTGCCCGTAACACTTTCAACTTGCCCAGATTTTTAAAATACAACTAGACAAAAAAATTAAAAATACGTAGTTTTGTATATTGTTGATATACTAGTAATGATAAATATACAAAACATTGAAGCTGGAAACCAAGTGCAATATATTACACACTAGAACACACTGTGATTTCAGTTTTCACTCTTCAATCTTCATCACTATCACTTTCACTGGGCCAAACATCCATTTTCCCTTTTGCATATGGTGCCTGAAATGGATGGTGTTTCCTTTGACTGCTGTGCAACCAGAGCTTGATAGCATCATCTGGATCATAATCAAAGACACTTGGTGACTTCATTTGAATCAGAATCAGTGATGACAGGACGTTATCCCCAAGCCATTTTCGCCAATCTGATTTTGTTTATTTCATTATTGAGAAACTATGTTCACAGTCTGCTGTATGAGCTGGCAGAGACAGCAGGATATCAACAAGCCCAAGAATATTAGGGCATTCAGCTTTGTGTACTGTTTTTCATTCACAGCACCCCAACTTGCTTTTGAGACAGGCCTATTTTCTTTATAGACAGTTCTTTTGAGGTATGACCATTCTGTCTACATCATTTCAAGCTTGAAGCCATTTCTTGAAAGAATAAGTGAAAAACTACTTATTAACGAAATTACTTTAGTGTCTCCAAATGTAGCATCTGCATTCAACGTCTCAGGCCATGAATTGAAATTAGAGATCTCAACAGCTTTGAACAATTCCTTGTTGTGATTGTAGTTGTCACCTAGTCTACTTTCCATGCAGTTTACTAGTACACGTACAACATGTTTCCTACTGTCAGTACTCAAACCAGTACAATTTTCAATCAAAGTTAGCATCTTCATTGTTCTCAGCTGGAAACCTTGTGCATCTTCAAATCATTTTATAGCTGCTATGAAATCTTCCAGTACATTGTGAACTTCGCCTACTGTCAGTGCTTCCTTCTGGAAAAGTAAAGACAGAGTAGATAACACTGAGAGGATGTCACAAAAAAAAAAGTGCAAAAACTGAACTTGTTTCAGGTTACTGAGAAATGATTGAATTCTTCTCAAACTTGATTTATCAATATCATTGCCAGCTTCAAATGTAATGTTCTGTAGGACTGGAAACAGTTTAATAGCACCTGTTAGAGCTCGTTGAGTATGGGAAAACCAACGTGAACCTCCAACACTTGTAGGAACACAAAAGTTAACACCTTCATTGTCACAAGCTGTTTCCAAAATACTTCTGTGAACTGGACTGTGGTGAAAAAATTAATACAGTAACTTCAAGAAGCATTCAAGCTCTGTACATAATGGTATTTTTCCAACTGCATTTTTCACTGCAAGTTCAAGGCGGTGGCTAAGCAATGGACATCAATCATACAAAGATTCAGTTCTTTAAATTTTGTCTACACTCCACTGTGCATACTACGCATCACTGCTGCACCATCACTTGCAAAACCCACTAGGTCATCCTTCATTTCTGCAACTCCTAAACCACAGTATTCTTCTAGTACATTTACAATGCACTCATAAATCTGTGTAGTATTAGGTCTTTCAACATGTTTAACGGCAACAAAATCTACACACACATTGCCTTCAACACAGTAACGTATACACACAATAACTTGTTCAAGAACAGCACAGTCTGTCGTATCATCACATAATATGAAGAAAAATTGAGCAGTCTTAAGACTTTCTTCAAGTTTCTTTTGCTCAGCACTGTCAACAAAACTAATAAATTCAGCACATTTTTGTCAGTAATATAGGTTTCATCTATATCTAAACCTTTCTTGTCCAGCTCACACAGCCATTTGAAATCTGTAAATGGTCTTCCATGTTTTGCAATTGCATGGCTCATTTTTTCAAGCGCTTATTTGTTTAGTGATTGAAGTGCTTTTTCTCTTACTGATTTTCCTGGTTCTGCATTTCTGGAATTTATAATCTCTGCACACAGTTTATGTGGTTAACGTTGTGTGAAGATCAATTTTCTTTCCTGAAGCTGCTGCAACCAGTGACGAAAGAAGACTCTGAAATCTTTTCCTGAAATTGTTTACAAGTCTTGCAAAACATTACATTTTTATCAGAGTCATAACGAACCCAAGGAAATGTGACCGACCAAGTTTCCTGGTAATTTCTACGCCGTGTTGGTTCGTCATACTTCTTGTCATCCCATTGTTTATCAGCATCGGTCCACTGCTTTTTTTTCAGGCTGTCTTGAAACGTTTTGCAGATATTTCCACATACTGCAATTTTAACATTTACTATGCACTACTCAAAAGTTATTGGTAAAAAGTTGTTTACATTAACGATCAAAGAAACAACAAACACACAATACAAGCCCATAAACGCAACACATTAAATTCATACAGACTGGCTGTTGCACTGTTGGAGTATCTTACACTGAGTGGGGTGAGCGACCTTTTTTTTCGTTGAGCCGAGTCTGTTTGGATAGCTGAAGGGGAAGAAAGAAAGAAAAAAAACAAGAAAAACATGAGTGGTGGGCGTGTGCGAAAACAAGCATGTCCAGCCTATGGAATTCTTTTCAACATACAGTTTATCTAGATTTTGTAGCACTGAAATGTAGACTAGACAAGTTTTCTATCGGCACACTGCCGACATAAAATTACAAACTGGCAACCTTGCTCAAAGTCAACATGAACACATGCGCCCAGTTCTGTTATTGGCTTGAAACTAAAATTCATGCAGTCGCTAAACACAGTTCACTACTAGCGTACGAAGATAAGGCAACTACTAATTTTCGCATAGCTCATTTTTGCAGGCAAACACGTCAACTGTCCAATGGACAGGTGAAAAATTACATTCTCCTATCCGTGCTGATTTCTACCTGTCTCGGACAGGCGGACAGGCATTAAAATCAAAATATATATATCTCTGTGTGTGTGTGTGTGTGTGTGTGTGTGTGTATATATATATATATATATATTTCAGCACACAAGCTTAAAAGATAGCATCATTACAAGAAAATGATAGACGAGTTTTTATCAGGAAGTTGTTTAACCTATTAAGCATTAGTAAGTAAGGTGGGACCCCGACTAATTGTATGAGTCACTCTGGTTTAGAGCTCAATAATATTTAACCTTTGAAAAACAGATAGTTCGAAATTAAACAGGAGATGCTGGACTTAGCTGTTGTAGTTGAATCAGGTAGTTCACAGCTGAATCTGGAATTATCCCATTAGAGCAGAACCTGGTTCTCCTTGAGTCCCAGCAGACTGCAATCACATGTCAGCAATAGGCACTCCGACATACTTCTGTCAGCTTAAGTCCTGTAGTTGACTCCCGTACGCAAACACTGAAGCGACGTACAACTGCGCTGACCTGGGCTCTGAAGTTGAGACTGCTTCCAATGACGAACAGCCTTTGGAATTAGGCAGTGATGAATGTCTGTATGTTACTCAAGAAACTAATGACGAGGCCCTTAGTTCCTTTGGAATTCACTGAAGACATCTCAGCCTCTGAAGGCTTACAAATATGCCAATAATATCTTGCTTTTTTTTTTTTTGCATATTTTTGTAGTTCAATCTTGATTCCCTTTACTCACAAATATCAACAAAATATCAGCATCAAATTACCATCAATCAAGCAGCACATAAAATTGAAGACATACAGTAGAACCCCTTTTTTTACACCATTCAAGGGATCCAGAAAAATTATGTAAAAAGTGAGAAATGCAGTATAGTGTTTCAAATTGAATGAAGTTGTAATAAATCAACATTGACATACAATTAACACTATAAAAAAATCCTTTTACAAAAAAAATTGCTGAACATGGAAAGCTCTACCAAAATATAATACAGTACATTTACAAATTGAATATGCATAGCAAGAAATAGTATGTAACATTGGCAAATATTGAAGACAGAACAAATAAATTGACAAATATAGGCATACTTACAAACTTTGCCTACAACTTTCTTAAAAACTTTTGACGCATTTGGAATTTTCATAATAAAGGACATAAAAATAAGAATCAAGGTAATACAAATTTAGAATGATTATTTAATAATGCACTACAACAGTTCACATTTTCCAGTTAATTAAACTTTGAAAAGAAGGCTGAGAGTTTCGTCTGCTTCAGCTGCTGAATGCGAACATGTTTAATTTTTTTGTTAAGGACATTCAGCTCACTGAAAATACAGTTCTCACATTCGAATCCCGAGCAGTAGGTCCTCACAGTTGATACAGCTTGTAATACCTCATGCTTGGTAGACATACGTACTTCTCCCTCTTCTTCACAAGCTTCATCATCTTCTTGGTCTTGACTTTCCATGACATGGGAACTTAATATCTTCAGTAATAATAATGTCAGCGTCAATGTTGACTAAATAAGTCAATGACACATTTGGCTCAATTGGTTTCATCTTCATTGCCAACCAGTGAACATGGAAAACCACCTTTCCTGAAGCTGTTTGCAATAGTTTTCTGTGTAACTTCCTTCCATGCATGAGAAATAATGTGGACTGCATCCAACACGCTTATCTTTGTGTAATGTGGATTTTGTCCACTGTCTATATAACATAAAGAAAAAGTGTAAATAGCGGGAAATGAAAATATTGTGTGTTATAATTAGCGGGAAAGATTTACACAGAATCAAATGGAGATAAAACGGGATCAAAAGTAAATGGTGTAATTTACGGCAAAATGTAAAAATTGGTAATGTAAAAACAGGGTTCAACTGTACTTCTATCAGCTTCCCATATACTACTTTCTTTTAGAACCTTTCTAAAACGTTCCAAACATATCAAAACAAAACAGTTGTCCATATCCACCAACACTATTTATGTTTTAAAAGAGACAGCATTTAGTAAAACAAAATATTTTCATATAACAGTACCTGATCGAATGTCACAAAGTTATAGGTAAGGAATCTGTTTAACATTTATACATCTATTTACATTTTTAATAGATCAAATTTTACATGTATGTACAACTTGTGACATTCAAATTACGTTAATGTTATTCATCAAGTTAGGAAGAAAAACCAGGTGTTACAAAACATTATATCACAGAGAAGTGAAGAAGAAATGTACAACTGTCATTGGAGTGGCATTATTTAGGCGGCTGTTAACATCAGGGTCTTCAGAGCAGATATGGGTTAAAGGAGGTGGACATGAAGCAACATCAAAATGCAAGGGCAAGGGTAACGGGAGATCACTGAGAAAATCCACAGACCAGCAGCATTGTCCATCACAACCCCCATGTGCAAAAACCAGGAGGTCCCCCCCCCCCCCCCTCCCACAGTATGAAACTGGGTTCACCTTGGTGGGAGGCAAACGCACTGGCCGCTGTGCCACCATAGCTCCAACTATCACTGAAAAAATTCTGAATGGCTTCCCCAAAGCTCATCAAGAATCTGGTGTAAGTTTATCAGCAAAACAGACAACTACTGGTTTGTCTGAAAAACATACTGGTTCAGGATAATGTCTGAAATGTTGATGTTTACATAAAACGTTACAGTAAATGTAAATCCACATCACTTCAATGTATGTACCCAAAAGGCACACCTTGCAAACCCTATAATTAAACAAAAGCCTTATTTATGGGTGGGGAGTTTTATCTTGATACGGTAATGCAAAAGCCAATGTTACCTTTAATTCTAATTTAATTTAATAATTTAATATCATATCACATTTATAAGCAGTCGGCTGCTTGAGAGATATGGCTCCATATTTAAAGTTTTAAATTTTCCATGTTACACCAACACTTGCAGATGAATAGATGGAACATATAAATCTGCATCTGTGCACTGTACAATGCTACACATTTTTATACCACAAAAATATAATATTTTCAAGTCTCATGAATGTACATTGCACAAGAAAAACACTGCCCTCCAGTTAAGAGGCACTAGTCATTTGATGGGTCTGCGGGTGTCACATTTAGAGCTCCCCAGCTTTGAGAATACAAATTATTCCACTCCTTATGACCTCTAAGAAGCAGTGGTTCTCATCACCAGGTTTAATTAAGTTCCATCCCAGAAAACCAATTAATTCAAACAAAGATCCAGTAAGGTATTGAGGCGGACATGGCCTATATTTCAGTACTCACATCAGTCATTTTGCAGCTGCCAGGTTTTTTCTATCCTGCCAAAACAAAATAAAAATTTATGTTAGGCTGTCATAATACACAGAAGCAAATAAAAACTCAAGATAGGAGACCTACTGGTTGTAGTGGATTCCGAACCACTTAGCAACTGAATTGGTGCTCATCTAGCGAGGCATGCTATTGCTAGTGACAGACGATAACCACCAGTCTGCCCATCTAACAATAAGCAGGAAATCTCACTGAGAACAACCACAGAGTACCATCGAAATGCTAAGAGGAAACAATAAATTAGTGTGAATGAGAAAAATGTATAAAAGTGACATTCTCTAAACTTCCATAAGAGTGTGGGATAAACACACACCCAGAAATGTATTCTGTGAACTGGATAATGCATTTGACTGCTATATTACATAATTTACAAATGTATTATGAAAATATTGCCACATCAACTACCAATTACGTGCACGTGAGAATTTTTAAAGACGGAAAGTGCAAGCTTTTCAATGTTTTCCTCGATAATGATTATTTATTTTTGTGAGAATGACACTAAGATTTGTTATAAGTAACTGAATTAGAATTTCGATAGGATGTCCAACCACAAGAGACTATGGGGGGGGGGGGGGGAAATCAAAACAAAAGAATACAAATGCAATAAAAAAACACACACAGAGAGAGAGAGAGAGAGAGAGAGAGAGAGAGAGAGAGAGAGAGAGGAGAGGGAGAGGGAGAGGGAGAGGGAGAGGGAGAGGGAGAGGAGAGGGAGAGGGAGAGGGGGAGAGGGAGAGGGAGAGGGAGAGAGGGAGAGGGAGAGGGAGAGAGGGAGAGGGAGAGGGAGAGGGGGAGAGGGAGAGGGAGAGAGGGAGAGGGAGAGAGGGAGAGGGAGAGAGGGAGAGGGAGAGAGGGAGAGGGAGAGAGGGAGAGAGAGAGAGAGAGAGAGAGAGAGAGAGAGAGAGAGAGAGACACACACACACACGCACGCACAGAGATATATACACACGACTTCGCCTCATCTTCACGTGTCAACACATCATCCTAGGTGGGGTTTAAACCACGAACAACTTGAACCAGAGTCTACATGCACACCCCTAGGCAAGAGGCACCCACAGACACATTAGCCAAGATCATTTTCGCCTTTATGTCAGACATCACACCATGTCCACATGTGATAGAAGCCAGCCAAGTGGCCCAGCGCTGCGCCTGAGCTAGTGCAACCAACACAACCCCATATAACAGAGAAACCTGCTTCCCCCACGGCCCAAGAGATGACACCAGAGTATGGATCTGACTACAGGGGAAGGAGCTCACCCGCCACCCCCAAGAGCAGGTGGATATATGTCCCAGCACCACCGCAGAACGGAAGTTCATTCTCTCACCACCCCGTGTGCTGGAGCCCTCTGCAGACACCGACATCCTCACATAGGGCAACCGCTACCTACCAGACATCTGCGAGACCTACACCAGCAACCCCTAAAGAAGCCTTCATCCCCTTTAACACTCACTACCCTTCTGATAGTGACACCAGAGTCACTTCTGGACAACAGCAAAGTTAGTTAGGGTCTAGTTTAGACCCAGGTCCCCTTCACCTGGTTTTATGGTAAGTCTACTTCCATTACAGTTTCTTGTTAGTTAGGAGTTAGTATGGGCCACAGTGTCCATTACTCACTGGAATAAACACGCTTTTCTATCTAACCTTCATGCACTTATTTCTAGGGTGACTGTGACTTTAACCCCAGTAGATGTTAGTCCACCAGGAAAAAGCAGTACACAGTGTCATTAAAACCCATTTGCTGAACTTAGAGCAGGACTGCTGGCTCCCGTAACTGGGTGCATGTACATCTCACACACACACATTAGACGGCCACCCATACTGTGGATCAGGTACGGCAAGGTACAGTACCTGGTGAACACATACGATAGAGCCACAACCACTAGGAACTCAATTCACATGGCGGCTAATCAGTCTGCCCAGCCAAATCACTCCATCCACTGCACTATACTGTAACCGGAAGGAGTGAGATGACTGGTTCTGGAGGTCTGCCCTTCTTTGGTACACACACTCGTCACTGTCGGACATCCAGGTTAAAACCACTTAATCGTGTACGACTCTGGTTGGCTCGGCCATGGCTGGCTTTACACCTAGCTAGAGATCCTCGTCACCTGCTCTTCCCTAGCGTGGCTGACCTTAGTAACTTTCTTTATGCCATACACCCATAGGAGTGGTGCAAAGTGGCGAGCTAGGAAGACAGCTACTATCTCAGAGTCCAACTTGATCTGTAACCTAGTGCCAACTACCCTCTGCAGTCTAACCCCCCAGGAATGAGCTCAAGCTACCCAGACAACTGAAGAGACCTCATCTCTCACTCCCACCACGCTCCCTAGTCCAGTCACCCCAAGTCATTACTGACTTCTGCGATGGACTCCACATACCCCTGAGAATAGCGAACCCATGGTTCTAGCCCACCAGGACCAGCAGCTCTCTGCGGGCTCCAGTACCACCAGCCACAGCAACACCTCTGCCCAAGGACTGGGCACAAGTCCCCGCCAGCAACAGCGGCAGAGTCAGGAATTACGTCCACTCCAGGTAAACCAGTGTTGCAGACAGTTAAGCCCAAATCGGAATTTGTGCCATGCCGTCAAGCCACGCATTCCACCTTATATACCAGCCGGGGTCCGGTTAGCAGCCAATAAAGTCAGCCCACTCATAAGCCAGTGTCTCTGACCGACACACTAAAACCTCGTCCGACCGTGACGTCATCGTCAGTCACCTGACTTCTCATGTCAAGATTTTCGTGGAGCCCAACGTGAGGCCACAGCACTTTATTAATCAGTTAATAATCCAGATCCATGTTAGCGCAACCCTGAGCAACAGTTAATCTAGCCGGTAGCTTAACCAAAAACCAGCCAGATTTCGGGGAGTCTGTAAACATCCTGTGATGCTCAATTGTAACTAGCTGAGATGTCCAAATCCAATTTGAGGCTTGCTGACTAAGACGAAACTGCCACCACAATGGAAGCAGCCAGTGTCAACCAAACCGAGAGGTGCAATATTCCCACATGCTCTGGAGCAGCCATTAACTTCATTAGTTGCGCACATTGCCAGAATAAATTCCACTACCTATGTCTGGGGTTGAATGACGAGCTGTTACACTGACGGGCTGGAATACCATTGTAACAAATGATGGACCCACCAGACTGCATACTGCAGCTGGCTTACCTGTGCTGGACTGGTAATCAACACTGTCAGATGTATTGTATGAGTGAAAATGTTTCATAACGTATGCAGAGGCTGGCCAGATGAAAGAATCACAAGACTGACCTTAGTATACAGGTGTGAGGTTTGCCGAAATGCGGAAGAATACAAACAAGGGATTCCCGGGCACTCACCACAGCGTAACATCCATCTGGGGAAGCAACGGGCCACGATTACCAGAGTTTGTGGGAAGAACACATGAAGACCCGGTAGCATTTACCCAGGAATGCGAGTGGGAATTTAGTGAAAATGAAGTCCCTATTAAACAATAAGTCGTTAAAACCCATCAACAATTGAAAACAGGATGTCCACTGAAATTAAATTTTGGAATTTCCTGGCTTTTCCCTGTTTCCCAGGCAAAATTTTACCATTTTCCCTGACCTATTTTCAGGACCAAAACCATGCAATACCATATTTTTACACCGGTTACAGAATAAATATGTTACCTGTGAAGCAGAATTAAATTGCACTGCAACAAACCAAGCAGGGCCAATATTTTATTCAGCCCACCAATATTTTTCGCGATGTACGCTAATGGCTTCACACGAGTGCCCATTACAAACACCAAAATACTTTATTTTGTACACATAGGCCCTATGTTACTTGGCAAAAAATATATTATGCCAGTTCAGAAACTTAAAAATCGAAACAACTGTATATGCTTGGAATTATATTACCCTGCATTCACACAACTAACCATTTTTGTAGAGTAGCCAATTATTTACATTTTCCCTGACCCGGGTCAAAATTCCCTGACTTCTCCCTGTTGTATGAAATTCCCTGACTTTTCCCTGTGGGTGGACACCCTGAAATAGAAAATCACTAGACTGGTGGAACAAGTACAGAGAGTTCATTACTGAATGGGGGGCAAATTTATTCACGCCTAGCACCCAGTTCTCGGGTGAAGAAGTGCTGGTGCACTTAGCTACTGAATTCTTCAGTCGAACCCAGACCACCGAGGAAGAGGCATAAATCTTGATTTGAAGGAAGATGCAGATCCAGCACTGGATTTTCCCCAAATGGGGATGAGGAAAGTTGTGTATGTAACATTACATTTATGCTGCTACCTAAATTAAGACACCTTTTCCAAATTCCCAGGCTGCAGTCAGTAGATGAATTAGTTGAGAGGGCTCACAAGACAAAGCGAAATTTCAAGGCGCAGGCCATTTACTAGCGAGACTCTAATTGCATGGCTTAACCTGTAAGCTTTCCAAAAGCCATTTTGGAAAGACTAAGTAGTCCCACCCAAGGGACACTACCACCAGGCCACCTTGATACGAGCCATTGGGGAGGCTGAAGAACCCGCCAGCAAGAAACAACTATGTCGCTTCTTGGGCCTGTGTAACTGATTACGCAACTATGTACCAGACATCGCCCAACACATGAAACACCTCAACCCCCTCCTAGAGAAGGAAACACATTAGCAGCGGGGAGAAGAACACTGCAACACATTTTTGACCTGAAGCAAAGATTCCAGAACACTGAGCAACTCCACCGACCACAAAGAGATAGCCCCCTCATATTGCAGACTGGTGCCTGCCAGAACAGACTGGGGCAGTCCTAAACCAAGAGGACCCAACAGGGCAAACTTAAGTCATTGCCTATGACAGCACCTGTCTGAATGCTACCGCACAAAAATACCACATTAACGAACAGGAATGTCTCACTATGATCTGGGCAGTAAGGAAATATTGATATCACCAATAAATAAAACACTTCATACTCTGCACCGACAGAAAAGCCCCAATGGTTACATGAGTCAAGAAACACCAAAGCCAAATTAGGGTGATAGAAAATGTTCCTAACTGAATTTTACTTTCAAGTAGAGCACTGCCCGAGCAAAACCAATGACCTGCCCAACGCTTTATCCTGCCAGCCAAACCTCGACGGAGGCACCAAAGAGGATAATGAATGGGAGAGAATGACTATTCATATGGCTCCAACCAGAAACCCTGAAGAGCACCCCCAGTTCCTCCAGCTGCAGCTCAGCCGATACCAAATAAGCTACCATCAGCAGAAGGATCCAGATATCCAGAATCTCCTCCAGGACTTGCCCCAGAGGTTTGAACTTCAAGATGGCGTTGACTGGTATCGAAGCGGACAAACTGGAGCTCAATGGAAGATTTGGATACCACGCAACTTGAGGGCAGACCTATGTCAACACCACCATGACCACCTACAAGCCGGTCATCCAGGCATCAAAGAAACCCTCTGAGACATAGGAGAATGATACACGTGGGATGGGATAAGTCAGGATGTACAGCAGTACGTAAACAACTGTGAGGTGTGCTGTTGTGGTAAGGCCTATCCCATGTCACAGCCAACAAGAAAACCCCATTGACTTCACACCGCCTGGACCCACTTGGCAGCTGACCTGATGGGGCCTTACCCAAGAAGCACCACAGGTAATACATACCTGTTGGTGGTGGTAGACCAGTTTTCCCGCTGGGTAGAAGCATTTTCTCTACCCAGTCAGGAAACCCTGAATATCATACTGAAATTTGAGATGGAGATATTTCCACACTGGGGGTACCCACAGGCCATATTGACAGATAATGGCACCCAATTCACCAACCACAAGTGGGAGACTGCATACAATTCATGGTGGGTAGACACATGGATGACCCCCTCATATCACCCGCGAGCTAACCCCACTGAGCAGAGAAATCAAGAGCTAAAGAAGAGTCTCCATCTCAGTGTGGGAGAAGACCACCACCATTGGTACAAGCACCTGCCAAGTACTCTCTTCACCCTCAGGAGGAGAACCAACACGGCTGTGGACACTAGTCCCAGCCAGCTAATTCTGAGACAAACTCTCTGCTGCCCAGGTGACTGGCAATGTGAACAAGCTCCCACAGAGATGGTGCAATCTGAGGGCGTCAGACTAGCTGTCCTAGCTCGGACCACAAGGGTGTGTGACGCCCAAGACCAATACATTAACAGAAAATACCTGCAGCCCAGTACTGGGGTGAGAAACTTCCAGATGGGTAAGGAGGTGCTTCTCCGCAGCCACCCGCTTAGCAAGGCCAGAGGTCAGTTCAGCGCAGGCCTTGCTGACAAGTGGGAAGAGCCCTACATGATTATGGGATGCCAGAAGAATGTCTACTGGGCAGAGAATGCCTAAGGATGAATCTGCAAAGCAACCCGACGGCAGATGCACCCTTGCCCCGCCAGAACACAAGACAGCGAGGCCAAAACAAAGGAGATGAAGGAGAAGAATAGGAAGGAAGATCCCCAACCACAGACACCTACAGAGATAGGTCTACCTATCTCTGTAGGTGTCTGTGGTTGTATGTAGATACCTACATAGACAGAAGGCCACCTGCCTTCTGAGACCCAGAAACACGCTTGGACGCCGACCCGAGGACTGTCCGACTCATCCTGACCAGGGTTGAATGACCAACACCTCGAGGAGCAATGTCCGTTAGGACATTGGCCTCGACCCCAACGAACTTCGTCCGCAAGATTACCACCAAGCACAGCCACATGACCCCCACCAGGTTCAAACTGTTGCAGCAGAGCCCCTTAGACAGGGAGCCTCTGCAGATGACCCCAGCAACCCAGCCCCATTCAGGAGAAGGATGAGCCCAGCAGAGCCGACGAGGCAGGGGTGCCCGAAGAGCACCTGCCTCAGGTGGTGAAGCCGACCATGTTCGCCCAAGACGATGTGGTAGCCCACCCAGCCTCGCCTATGTGGCTAGGTGAGCACCAGTGACTGCACCACTTGGGATACACTTGTATACTCCTTCACAATGCTATCGTGGCTGCACTGCACACCAATGAACTTACATAGAAGAAACATCTGGAAAAACACACTGGCTCTTTGGGTGCAAAGAACAAGAATTTCTTAATGGACAAAGCAAGTCATGCATGCGCGCGCGCGCACGCGCACACACACACACTTAGCCAACATCACAATTACCAAACAATATTTTATCTCAATATGAGTAAATGCAGCTTGCAAAAACGTGTGCTCATGGACTCTTAACTAGATAATGCCATTCCCCAAGCTTGGCAGGCTGGGATGTTAATCGATAAAACTCTAGTGTCAGCTGGTCCTGAATGTCCAACACACTGCTATGTGTAGGAAGGGGCACAATATGTATATGTATATGGCAAAACAATACAGTACGTCAAGTCTGCTGTAGATGTTGCAGGGGTACGTGGGGACCAAAACAAATGAGGTCCCCAAATCAAATCAAATAACTGTAAACTACAATGTGTCAACTGAAGCAAATGGTGAGGACCTCCACACATAACATACACCCTCTCTGTGGCTGTTAACAGGACTTCACGAATGGCAGCCAGAAGAAGGCTCATCGTTGTGTTCAGACAGTTACGTACAATTTAAAATCCTTATGATCAGAAGAACATAAACACAAATCATTACCATTTAAAAATTAATTACATGCAATCAACAATCACATCCTTTTTCCATGATGTGTCTGTAAATAAAATAAAAACATCACTAACTCAGCTTCTAAGGGGCTCGAGATTATCAGTCACTGACACCACCGTGCATCATTACCACCAGCCTCATGTTGGCCACCTGTTCAATTCAGCCTTAGTGACAACTACAAACATATTTACGCATGTACACATATAAGATTATTTGCGAGATTGGCCCTACATCAACAACACTCACACATGCACCGATGGTTCCCAGATTCCTGGGTGTTCTAGTGGTGCTGCCAATGGACAGGTTAGGACCAGGCTTAGGCTCATGTAACAAGGTACAATGACAACCTGTATTGTAACTATTTCAACCATGAAAAACTTAACAATTACAACTAAGAAAAGTTGCTTACGCTAATGAACATTATATTCCTAAAGGGTTGATAGTTGAACATATCAGCCCATTTACATGTATTGAAGGCTGTTCACAGTAAAGTGAGAACTTTGGAAATAAACCTTTTACAAAAAAACCCCTGTACATAACATCATATATTCTATGTACACACTATCATGCTAGCTGGCCGTTAAGTTGGTAAAAGACTAGACATAGTAGTGTGTATGAAATATTTAAATCTATGGCTACTGAAATTAGCATTTCTTGAAGACTTATTACATAATTACAGTACTGATGCGTGAACCTCTGCACCTCTTTGACATGCACTCATCTTTGCCCCATCTGAATGCTGTTCACCCCACTGGCCAAGTCATTGATAAAACAGTACTTGAAGAGGCTGGACATGTGGCTAAAGAGTACTCCTTTGCAAGGTTGGATGATATTACAGACACGTAACTCCAGCTTGTACTGTTCACCCGACTCTCCAAGCCAGGCAATACGCCAACACCCCCGAAGTGAGATTGTACTGCCGGACCGAGACACCGGTCTGCCACCCAAGGCCCCGTAGTTCTACGGCACGCTGAGGGAGGGCAGCATGCATCCTGCAAACTCCCTGCAGATGAGACAAGGAATGAAGTCTGCCACACCAACAATTCCTCCACACAGCAGACAATGCCAGCAGATGACAGCAGCCAAACTCAGGGGGAGGAGCTTATCTCTTTCCTCACCCCTCGCCACCACCTGTCCAGCAAGAAATCAGCATGAATAACCCTGTGAGACCCGCAGACTTCATCCAATGTTTCCACCACCGCTCTGAACACGGCTGGAGGAAGCCACAGGTAGTTTGCGTGATCTGGTACTTTGCTACTTCCACCACTCTCTTTAGGGCTGGAAGAAGTATACCAATGTCAACAACCCCTCCAAAAGCCTCTTCTGCACCATGGCAGACCCTCCTGCTTCTAGAAGACTGGACCACCACCAACAGCTCCCTTTATTTCCCTGTCAGCTTTAGACCCAGGTCACCTTCACCTGGCTTTATGTAGTTCAAAATTTCCATTTCAATTTAGATTGGTATAGGAGGTAGTACAGGGCCGCCGTGTTTTATTCTCCATGAACATAACACGTTGTTTCCCTACATAAAAACAGCCTGTCAGAGTGAAACCAGCAGACAATGCTATTTAAAGCCAGATACCCATTAGACAGCCACCCGAGCGGACAGCATGGTAGAGCCCCAACCACTCTAAACTCCTCCACCAGGTGAATCAGCCAGACTATTCCATATTCCGCCAAGCTCTTTATGGGGCCCGAAAGGGGCTGGAATTAGCTTGCTTACTCCTCTGAGAGTAACCTGAATAGCAAATCTATTCCTCCTCCTAAACTTGGCAGCAATTCACCGCGGGGCATAGCTCTCACCGCCCACTTACCTGAGAGGCACATCCCCTATGAGTCTGCTCCACCACTTTTCCCGCCATTAATTAAGACCACTGGCACACCTCACCCACTGGTTGAGGTGATCAGAAGAGAAGAACCACCCTTAGGGATCACCAACCCGTGGTTAGGCAGCCACCACGCCTTCAGTTAGCAGTCCACTTCCAGCACCGAGCAGAACAAGAGCACTTCACGTCCTGGGGACATCCACAACAGCCACCAGCCCTCAAAACAACTGGGGCAGCACTTCCAGCTGAGCACCATGCCACCAGGTAAACCAGTGAATAAGGGCCAGTCCGTTCGCAGGACCGTGACATTGTCTCTTGATTTCGTGCCACTCCGACAGGCCACCCGACCTGTCTTGTATACTGGCAGAGCACTAGACAGAGCACTAGCACTTCTTTCATGTTTCTCATGATTCTGACATCACAAAATAAAATCTCGCTTTTGACCACGACAAATGTCTCTTACTACAGCCATCACATAACTAAGGTTTTTGTGGCATTCTTCCTCTGGCGTCGTGTGTCAATGCTTGCAGTGTTTCCCAACAGAGGAATTTAAATATTAGTTCCTAACATATTTGTGTTCATAACAATTTCACATCATCACTTAGCTGGCACAAGAATAAAGCGATCTTGCCCCAGGCAATGTTTAGTTTACATATGCAGATGCATACAAAATTAACAGAAAGATAAATCTTGAACAGCGCTTACAAAAGCACTCAACCATTAATCGCCTACTCTCACCATTATTAACTTTGTGGGTCAAGTGTACATCTCGATTCCCGAGATTTGTTTATAAGTGTGACGTACTTACTGACATCAGTATGTCCCCCGTATAGTTGAATAGGTTGATAATAGTTGCAACAAATAAAGAAGTAAGTTAGAATAGCAGAGAAATTTTGATTTTGTAAGTTGTACATCTGCATTTTTATTTGTATCAAAGGATAGGAAAAACTTATAAACAATTATTCTTGTGCGGTCGTGTAGTTTACGTCTTCAGTCTTCAGAGTCAGCATTATTACATGAAAGTGTGTCATAAAATGGATATGTACCATATACAGTGATAAATTAGTGTGCTTTACATAAAGTGACGTGGTATACAATAGTGTAAGGAGGTAATAACAAAATATGTTGTAAATGATGCTGTTGTGTACAACGGATAATTATGTATGTACCATAGTGCAAACAATGTGTTGTGGAATAATGAGAATGAGTGTGGCATTACAAATTGGTAGAAAATAGATCTGTTTGTTACAGGTAGGCCCTAAGTATAATAATGTTAAATTAGAAATGTGTGTATTGGGTTTAATTAACAGTGTTTTAGATAGGTAATATTAGGTCAGGATTCTGTAGCAGGTACCTAGTCTTAAGTATTTGTAATTAATAATTGGATATGTTTGATGGTTGTAGTGACATGTAGAATAAGCTTCTAGTAGGTAGGTCCTGTTAGGATAGGGGTAGTATGTTTAGGTGGTATCTGATTCAGCAAAGCATATAATATAGCTGAAATGGTATTTAACTAAATAGGAAATGTGATTGTGTGTGGAAATAATCCTTTTCAAGTGGTCAAAATATGAAACCATTACAGTGACCAGTAATAAACAAAGTGTGACTAAACTACCAAAAATTATTATTTATAGTTTACAGATGTATGTCAGTTCAGGCAGCAATCAGTTATTTATTCACAATGTTTGTTAGAAATATGCCTTCATTACAGTGATTCACCCACACACAAACAGTGATAAGGTGTGGCTGAATTACCGAAAATTGTGATTTATCGTTTACAGATATACGTTAGTTTTGGCGGCAAATTAATAGTATATTGACTATATTTGTTCGAAATATACACCCAATACAGTGATTCGCCCACACACGACCCGTGATAAACAAGGTGTGGCTGAAATACAGAAAAGAGTGAATTGTCATTTACAAATTGGATACGTAAGTTTTGGCGGCAAAATAGTAATTTATTGACTATGATCCCTGTGGTATTGCATATTACACTTAAGCGAATGGGCTCTAGCGTACTACATGATTCCATATATGGAATCGGGTAGCACACTTGAGCGGATGGGTTTTAGTGTACTATGCAATTCCATATATGGAATCTGGTAGTACACTAGCACGAATGGACTCTAGTGTACTTCCCAATTCCAACGTCCATAAATGCTGAAATTGTCCCCGTCCGAAAACCTCCACATTCCCGTGGATGCCCTGTTAGATTGTCATTGGTAAGGGATGTGGCAATAGTAAAATATATATGATGTCATCGACGCCATATTGGTGATGTCATAAAATGCATGTAAACATTGTGGAATCGGGTTGTAAACAAATCCCAACTTTGTTTTCGTAATACCAGTAATTACATTTTTAAAAAAGGAGACAGAAAACACAAGTACTGCCTTGTGACCACTGAAGTACACGGTCTCATTTTTTTAATGCAATTATAAGCCAGCAGCCTGTTCCTGCCCAGTATTTTTGTTTCCATACTGGTGACACTTGATATCAGCAAAATGACCTACTTCAGCATTTAAAACATGAATTTAGTACAGTCCGATAGGTTTATAAACACTGTAAATCACCTAAAATGAAATGTGAAGTACTTCAATTATGGTTAGGTCAGTATAGTATTAATTAGCAAGCACATTCATAGCTGGTACCTCTGTGAATTGTCAATAAGTACTCCCAACTACTGGCCAGGATGCATCTTTCTGCATTCTCACCACAGCAGCACCAGCCCAGTCTGCGAAAATGTGTACCAAGTTTTATTTGTTTTGTAGTAGCCTATCATATTTATAGTACTATTATATGAATCATTGCAAAAGTCAGTGACTTAAAGTGGTTGCCTACCTGCAGCTATTTTCGTGTCTGAGGCTCAGAAGCGTAGGAGCAATTTTCACTCATGTCGATGTAGTATGTTTGAGCACCTGAAAGAAAAAAACTTTTTTTTTGTTTAATAATATTGGAGGGCTTCAAATTAACATTTATTGCACGTGAATGTACCATTCCAACATCTGTGGCATGTTTTCTTTTGCACATAACATATTGGGGGCATGTTAAAGAGTTTCGTCAAAAAGCATGTACCGTACAATATTTAAATGTGCTGCAATACAGTACAAACACCTCCACTGTATAGTGGACAGTGTTGCCAACTCTTACCCAGGACGGTCTGATTTCTGGCGCCTCTCTTGAGTGTTGAGTTGTGCAGAACTGGGATGCAGATGAACCGCTTTGCGAGGTCAAGTAATGGCTACCTAGTGCAACAATAATGTGGTCCAGATCAGTTCTCCATAATACAGTTGCGCCATGCCATCAAGCTGAACCAGCAATATCCAGAATGTTCAAACAATAAATCAATTTTCAAAAACACTAGTTACAATTATTTGGAGTAACACTGTACCAACCAGGGCAACTTAGTACCATCTGCCTTATTGAATTTTAAATTAAAGCTCAAAGATTCCTTCACATGATATTGTCCCACATAAATAAAAATATTAACCCTAACGTATACATCAATGTGGAGCTTTTATTTTACACAAACATGTGTGGCACAAAGTTACGCTTCATGGTAATAATTGTATCCAGTCAGAAATAATTTTTAATAATGTTTATTCATTTTAGCTTCCATGACTCCCAATACATACTGGAGGTGTTTGATTATTTTTTAATTTTATATAATAATAATAATAATAATATAGTTTGACAAAGATGACTTTTTTTTTTTTAGCAAGATCTTTTACAGGCAATGCGCCAATAAGAAAATTCTTTTACACACAGTTCTCTGGTACTGTTGCTCTTATAGTTTAGGACAACACATTTTTATTAGACAAACACAGCAATCAAAGAAAACACATTGTTATAATACCTAATTTCCAAAATACTGTATGCAGGCATGAAATTTATGAACTGCGAAATTATTAACGAGTGATATGATTGATCATATAGCCTATTATCTGTAACATTAATAGACATCCAACCAAAGTAGCAAAACATTTGTCAATGTTAATGCAACGTACAATACAGTACTTCCATTATGGTAGCTTCAATAACAATTCTGGAATAAAATGATGATTACAGCTGTTCAGCATCTCTGAGGTGCAACAATATCCACCAACTTACGAATTTTTGTACATGAAATAGGCCTATCACAAATAATGCTGATGTGATGAAACATTTTTTCATTAATAATGAAAATATTTACTTATATTCCGTATTTTTTTAAAGCATACTTTAATTTACTATTTTAATTCAAAGTTGAATGGTGTTATTTATTTATTTTGGCAGTTAAAATTTAGGCTAACTAAATTTTAATAAACTAAATTGGAACCCATTAATACAGTTAACTGACTAAATTTCTGGGAAGATGTTAGAGTGTGAAACCATTATGTAGACTATTTCTCTGGTCTTTACACATATGTTTTCAGTGTTATAAAACTTTATTTCCTGTCTATGTGATAAATGAAGTGAAATCTTTCTTAAAGAAACCTGAATTAAACTTATTATGTGGTATGAGAACCGATATTGGAATGCTGGTTAGATGCATCTACTATGTTTAGAGTAAAATTCCGGACTGGACTGAACTCGGACTGGAGTCAACACTGAGTGAACAAGGATTGAAAATGTGTTGAAAGTAAATTTTCAATCCAGATTGATATGTAAACATGACGCGAAGTTGGAGTGAATCTAGACCAGAAAATTTAGCTAGAGACATTTTTCGGCAACGCCGTGAACTAGAAAATAAATAATCCAACATTTTGTTTGATTGTTATTGTTCAGAAGTATTTTAAAAAATCCTGTGCAGTCCATTTCCACCCTAAACAAATCTCTCTTCCTATCCTTTTTTCCATCAGTAAACATAAAGCATATATTTCTAACATAACATCACAGAAGAATTCCGTGTATTTCTCAAATGAAATATTTCTCAATTCCTTCATAGCCATTTATTTTTCGCTTCACTTCCAAAAACCACTTATTTTGTTAGTCTCTGAAGGTTACAGCCCAGGTCCTGTCATGTTTATCACTGAGCTGCAACTTTAAGGTAAATAATATTTCAGGTTGTATTTTTTACTGGACTTACGTTAAATTTATTCCATACTTTTGGGGTGTATGTACAGAAGTAGCTGAATCATTTGTGTACAATTACAAATTTTAATTCAGTCTACAACCTAAAAAAGCTCCACATTAGGAAGCGTTATGCTGCAATAGCGTAACAGATGCGATAAAAATTCACGTTAACATGAACACTAATAATTTCACCACCTCACTTGGACCAGTACTTATCCAGAATAGGGGCTTTTTCAAACAAGAAACATAGAAAATAATAACTGCAAATGGTGTATATGGTCATTAGTAATTACACTTAATACAAATTTTACTGCGGCTTCACGTAATTTGTACTATATATAATGAAATGTGATGGTGAGGAGGGCGATAAAGATTAGGGTGTTTGAATGGTAAAAACCCATAAATTTATGTCAAATATATTTCTTTTGGGTCACTGTACCATGTTAAATGCGAGAATGCCTCAGGAAATTAAGTCGGAATTTACAAAACATTATTCACAGGGTATGTTTTTGCAGACGCACTAAGGTCACACAGCCATAAAACACTATAAATACAAGTGATTGTTTGCATTGTATCCATCTGAAGTGTTATAATACAGTTCCTGTGCGAAAATACAAGTGCGTGTGCAGTTTACACAAATTGAATAGACGTTAACGTCTCCTATATGTTTGTAATCAGCAATAGATCACAAAGGAGCTATATTTGCTGCTTACTAGAGTGAGTAACATACATAATTGTAAAGTTTTGGAATGGAAAGAGTATAGTGTAATTAATTGTACTGTGTAATTGCATGTGACTGTGGGAACTGAAGGGCTTACGTACTGCTGCCGCCAGCAATCTAAAATGCTCAAAACCTAACCAGATTAAACCTAACTTCACAACAGATGAATCACAGGGGTGTGAAGAACCGACACAAGCTTACTTATTACACTTTTGCTAACACACCATCTCATGTAGACAAACTCTCCCTCCGCAATCACCTGTCATGAAGTTAGGCTAAGTTAATAACACCAACTTACGATTGGGCTGCCGCCCTGTGGCAAGTCACCACTCTCCTCCTCACTCCTTTCCCAGACCATTCCTAAACCTTCTAACCCCTCCTAGTTACCAAATCCTCCTCCAGTAAATTACATTCTCTCGCAGTCCTCACAAACATAGACTGCTTAACCTGCTCTGTTCTGTTCTATACCTTCCCTCAGAATCTTTTCACTGCTGTCCCATCTCCCTCTGTAAACCCCTTAATTAGGCAACAACCTAGCCTCTCCCATCTCTCTCTCTCTCTCTCTCTCTCTCTCTCTCTCTCTCTCTCTCTCTCTCTCTCTCTCTCTCTCTCTCTCTCTATTCAATATCCTGTACATACTGACCAACCTATCCACTCTTCTCCTGTCCTTCAAGGAGCATCATCCCAATTCCTTCATCATTACTGATGGTGTAGTTCCCTTCATCCTCGTCATTCTGCCCCTGCCCTCTCCACTTACCTTTCACACCCCTTGCTGCCCTTCACTGCACCTACACCTCCATGTACGAATCCCACTCCGCTGCCGCATAGTCTAATATCGGCCGTACCATTGTGGTATATCCTTTTTTCTTCACCTCACTGCTGACTCCCTTCAGTACCCTACCCAGCATTCCCAAAGCTTTCTTTCCTTTGAAACCACTCTCTCTACTTGCTTCCTCCACCCAAAATCTCTATGCAATACCACCCCTACGTACTTTGTACTCTGTTGCCTCCCAGATCTCCTGCACCGCCAATCTGTAAATATTCCTACTCTTCGTCCTTTTCCTCGTAAACCTCACTACCACAGTCTTCCGTATATTTTCATTTTATGCGTTTTACCCCACAATTTCCCTGATCTTCATAGCACTCCCCACTACCGGATTTGGTAGTAGGTATATTCTGCGAATATTGTGATGCTCCTAGTAAATTCGTGTTCAGTGTGATTAGTAATTTCGATTTAAAGTGGTTAAGGAACCCAAGTGACGTGTAATTTTCATGCAATTTACATGTTTTACCCTACTATTTCCCTGAACTTCATAGCCCTTCCCACTATCGCATTTGGTAGTATATACTGCGAATATTGTGATGCTCCTAATAAATTCCTGATCAGTGTGATTAGTAATTTCGATTTAACGTGGTTAAGGAACCCATATGAAATGTAATTTTCATGCAGTTTACGTGTTTTACACTACTATCTCCCTTATTTTCATAGTCCTCCCCACTATCGCATTTGGTAGTATGTATCGCAGGTATCGTGATGCCCCTACTAAATACTGGAAGGTTTTTTTTTATCCGAAAATCCTCTATTCTGGATAATTACCTGAAAAATACTTTCTGCGCCTGGCCCATCTGTTCACCCACACAAATCATGCTGATGCTTACCTTACTCAACCTAGAAGCCCTCTGTTACCTACACAGCATGAATAAAAAACAAAATTAAAAAAAACGTCAACAAATTAGTAATCTAATAATCGTTCAACTTTTTGTCAGTAGGTAGCGCTTCGTTAATTTTAAATTAATTAATTTAATGGAAAATTTTATCATTATTAAAACATATTCTGCAAAGATTTTCTATTCGTACAATAAAACATATTTTTGTTAATTAAAAATTTTAGTATATAGTCACGTAAATGAAGAAATTTAGTTATATAATTTTTTTAATCATAAATTATATTGTTTATACAAATAATATATACGTAACACCGACATACAATGTCGTGGGTTTTCTTGGGGTAACTCCTATTTCCCCTATCCGATTTTAGACGTTGGACTGAGAGGTATTGCGCCTCAATGTGTCCGACCATAATTGTACTGTAATACTTATGACTTGCCACGCACTTGCTCTTCCGATAGTCATCCACACAACTTGCCAAACCTTATGCTTGAGCAACACGGTGGCTGTTGGGAGCGATCTAGATGATCAGGCTATGGTTGAAATGCTCAGGTGCGCTAGAAATTCATCCCTTCCCGGCTATCTATTCGCATCGATTTTTTTTTTGTGTTCTACAACTGTCTTTTCTGACCGAATTAAGTTTACTAATCCGGTGAAATGCCTTTGCAATTGAGTTCTCCTCCGTCAAAATGTATGTCTATGCGAGAATTTGTTGCTAGTGTTATAGAAATATTATATATGCGGTATGTTATTTTGTATTTCATTTAATGTCGATCGTCTTTTTTTTTTTTATTGCATCTGTAAAATCTTTTTTTTTTTTTTCAATACATAGCTGCACAAAGATATTGGACAAGTCAAATTACAGTATACAAAGTTTATACATTGGACATACTCAGACTTCACGTACACGTATCACATCTTCTCCTCAAAATTTGGCTAATCCTCCAACATATCGTAGGACATCGTCGTTTTGCTGAAACAGAAGAAAAAAGAAACAAGAAATGCATACAAAGACATGTTATGTAATAATTTCGTTGTTTTTTGTAGTTTAGATATTAATCTACACTTTAAAATGTTAGTTCAGAAAAAATTCTTTCAGCTGTGTTTTTTTTAGAGTTTTTGGTTAGAGAAGCAAATTTCTTGAAGGTGTTGAGGTAACTTATTGAAAAGTTGGCTAACAAGGTAGGATGGTCCTTTCTGGGCAAGTTTTAAGTTAACTGAAGCTATGTGTAAGTTTTTTTTATTCTAGTGTCATGAAAGGACTAATTTTTACATGTCTGCCGTGATGTTAGCATGTATGCCACGCACAAATGTCTCATTAATAGAACAGGATGTCCACCCACAGGGCAAACAGGAAAAAGTCAGGGAATTCTAAAATGGAATTCATGTGGACGACCTGCAGATGCTATTTAAACTAACGAAAAGTTAAATAATTTTTATTTATATGGGTTATAATAATAACTTGGTGGTAATATATGGTGGCAGCTTTTTGCAAGCCACTGGTGTGCGTTGGTGTAATCCTCAAACGGCATCACGTAGTCATGCTCCACAGCGGCCGGTGCACCATTCCCCACACATCGTCCAGAAAAAGGTGTTGAGATGCTGTTGCACTACTCGTGTGAAGTGGGCTGGGGCACCGTCATACAGAAATCACATGTTCCTCACAGCTAGTGGTTTATCTGCTAACAGTTCCGGGTGGATGTGTTTTTAAAAAATGCGGGGGGGAGGACATGTGCGCTAGTCAGACATTTGTGGACAGTGCCCGCCCACACATTCACCTGAAACAGCAGCTGATGAGCGGTGGTGTAAGTAGCATGAGGATTTTTCTCACTCCACAGAAAGCTGTTGGCTGTTAAACTCACCATCACCAGTAAACATTTTCTCGTTGCATGTAAACACTGATGTGAGCATTTTGATATTGTGCAGTAAACTACTGGCAAAGTGCCACTCTTTGTGTGGAGTGGCCTGGCCCCTACGCCTGCATGTTTCGATGGGGGTAAGGGTGCAAAAACTGTTGGTGTAAAATCTCCCACAACGTGCTGTTACTAATGCTCATGTTGTGTGCGACGGCCTGAGTGCTAGTTGTTGGCTGTTCGGCCATGTGCTCCAGACCATCTTACTTGAAACTTGGTGTTCTGACAGTTCTCCTGGTATCGGCATCAACTTTTAATGGAATCAGGACACCAGTTTCAACACAGTAGCCGGTCAAGACGTATGAAGTTCCACTTATCTGGTGCATGTCTGTTGGAATAGCACCATTGAAATGTTATAACTGTGGTGTGTGAGGTCATGTTTCTAAACAGTGCACCGAAAACCGAGTGGACAGCCCAGTAAAGTGTTTTTTATGTGGCAAGTTTGGACATATTTCTGCAAACTGTGAAGAACGAAAGTCCTATGAAGCATCAAAGAAGAGTGGAGACAATAATAACGAAGAAGGGAATGTTAATGGTAAAGGGTGTTAGATTCTGGCTCCATCAGACCACATGACTCCTTCGTGCTCAGTGTTTGTAACGTCCATGTAACTAAGTGGAAGCATTAGACTTGGGAAAGGAGAAATGCTTTAAAGGATATTGGTTCTGTACACATCAGAAAAACAGATGAATATTGTTGACTCTAGGGCTGAGTGATGTTCTATGTGTAACTGACTTGGAATATAATATATTATCCGTGAGATGCCTTGTCGACAAGGGTATCGATACCGAATTTGATAGAAATTGTGCTACAGGTGTAGACACTGAAACGGAAGAAAGAGCAAGTGTCTTTTTCGCAAAGGACAAGGGTGGAATTTACTTACTTGAGACTGTTAACAAGCTTGAATCAAGAATTGTGGTGGCAGCAAAGGAGCAGCAGTGAAAGCAAGAAGTAATAGATGCGTTCGCACTATGAGCAGTCACCATGTGGCACGAGAGGCTTGGTCATCTACATTAGGCAGCAATTGTGAAAATTCCAGGGTTAACTGATCTTACTTCAACTAAGGTAGGTGAAAGTATTACATGCGAGGTGTGCATCAAGGGTAAGATGACAAAGGTTCCTTTCCCGAGGAATGGCAATAGGTGCACTATAAACCCACTAGAATTGGTTCATGGTGATTTAATGGACGAGCTTCGTCCATGCTCATTTGGAGGTGCAAGGTGTGTTTATGTTGCTTTTGAACACAGTGAAAGCAATAAATACTCACTCCTATGTTATGGTTTAATGTATTCTTTATTTTCTTGATCTTCCTTTTATTTACATAGAACATACTAGACTTAAACAGCAATATTGACAACCTTTTATCTGCAATAACAACACACAAAACATTTCCATCATCTCCTTCATTTACCTATCAACAGGAACAGGAAGGGATCATAGATATGTATAACAAACATTACATTTTTGGCGACCTTCATAACTTAACACCCTCCCTCGCCAAAAGTCTCTAGTCCCATTTCTTTACAATTCTTTAGAAATACATGTCTGGTTAAACCTTTTGTCAAAATGTCAGCGTGTTGACTTACACTTTCAACAAATTGTACATCGATCTTACCTTTCTTAATTTTATCACATACAAAACGATACTTCAAGTCAATGTGTTTTACCTTTAGAATATTTTCTGGTTTCTTAATTACGGCAATACAAACTTGATTATCTTCATACATTGTAATCTTATCTAATTTGAATTTTAAGTCTGACAATAACTTTTTCAGCTATAAATACTCACAAACTGCAGGACTTAACGCTACGAGTTCTGCCTCTGTTGTTGACAAGGCTCCACAATTCTATTTCCTTGTCACCCAAGATACCACATTTCCATTTACCTTACACAAAAAACCTGAAACTGATTTTCGATCATTTACATATCCTCCCCAATCTGTATCAACAAAACAAGAAAGTTCAGGAGAACGGTTTCCTCTGTACACCAATCCAACTTATACAGTGCCCTTCAAATATCTCAAGAACCTTTTTAATTGATACCATGCCTCATCAGTTGTTTTGTCCAGTATTCTACTGAAGTAATTTACAGAAAAACATATGTCTGGTCTGGTACCCAACATCTGATACATCAGACAGCCTATCAGTTCTCTAAAACATTTTGTTGTTACATCATTTTCATGTGTACATGGTTTTATGTTTGCTTTGACTGAATTGGTTTTGGTGATGATATACAATTCTCACATCCAAATTTTCCCAATATTCCTTTTGTGTACTTGATTTGGTTGATTTTCAAAACTCTGTTCTCCTTGTCATGACATATCTCTAATCCAAGAAAATGTTTCAGTTTTCCTTTTTCTTTAACTTCAAAATTTGATGGTATCTGAGACTTAACATAATTATGAGATTAATGCTAGAACTGGTTCAAATAATGTCATGCACACGCAGCAGTAAATACAAAATTTAATCTCCACTCATTAATGTATACAGACAACAATCGTTTTCAGACCTTACAAGACCTAATTCTAACATGACCTTGTTAAACTTGTCATTCCAGCACTTAGGTGCCTGCTTAAGACCATACAAAGACTTATTTCATTTAAGAACTGAGTTAGGCTTACAACTAACAACAACTGGTGGATATATATATATATATATATATATATATATATATATATATATATATATATATATATATATATCTTCATGAAATCCACTATTCAAAAATGCAATTTTTTCATCCAACTGCTCAAAATTATAAGACTTCTGATTTCCAACAGTTAACAATGTTCTTATGGTAGTCATTCTAGCTACTGGTGCATATATATCATAACAGCTTACATTTTCTTCTTTTGCAAAACCTCTTGCAACTAATCTAGCCTTATACCTGTCACTTGCATCTCCCTCTAAGGGTTTCAATGCATATACCCACTTTGGGTCAATAACTTTTATATCCTTTGGGTTTTCTACATCCTCCCAAGTTCTATTTTTTTTAATAGACTCAATTTCCCTATGCATTGCTTGTAATCACATTTCCTTGTCGACACTTTTATCCACTTCATTGTGGTTCTTTGGAATATTCTCTACAAAACTCATCACATTATATGCCATGTACATTTCATGGTAATCAAATCTTTTTGGCAACCTTACACTATGTTTGTGATCCCTAAATACACTTTATTTTCCTTCTTCACTTACATAACTTACATCTACTGGACTGACACCTACATTTTCAGGTTCACAACAGTCCCCAGCATCCTGTTTACATTCTACAAATTTTCTTTCATTTCTTTCTTTAAATATAAAATTACCATCATCAAACTTAACATCATGTGACACTATGATTATTCCCTTTTCAAGATTCAATAGTCTATAATCATTTTGAGAATACCTCACTAACACACATTTTTCTGCCTTATTGTATAACTTTGTACGCAACTCCTTTGGTACATGGCTGTATGCAACACATCCAAAAACCCTCAAATTTTTTACCTTTGTCTTACACCCATACCAGATTTCAGCTGGTGTGACGCCTTCCACACTTGCAGTTGGACTACGATTTACAATATAAGCTGCTGTTTTGACAGCTTCTCCCCTAAGTTGTTTAGGTACCCCAGATTCACTGATCATACTACATATGCGTTCGACTAGACTCCTATTCATCCTTTCTGCCTTGCTATATTCTTCAGGTGTGTATGGCACTGTGTAATCAAGAATTACGCCTTTCTTTCTACAAAAATCAATCAATTCTTGTGCAACATACTCTCCTCCATCGTCACATCTTAGCTTTGATACAAACTACCCAAACATATTGCCTGTCATACTATAATAATCTTGAAAACATTCTGTAACTAAACCTTTTTGACTTGATCAGATACATCATTGTAAAATTTGAAAATATTATTAATGAATGTAACAAAATATTTATGACTCTTAATTGTAGTAGATGAAATTGGACCACATACATCTGAATGAACTATGCCTAACACATTGTTACTTTTTGTTCTAGTGACATTTCCATCTTTTGAAATAAATGTGTAGTAAGAAATTTCAATTTTCTTCATTTCGAAGATAACTTCTTTATCAAAACCATCGAAATTGATTAAATTTTCTTTTTCGTCTCTTGTTTAGAAATCAATATAATAAATTATTTGATTATTAATTTTTCTAAAATAATGCAAAAGATTCGCCAAAAAACTAATCATGAAATAAAAACATTGTTTTAGGTCCAAATGTAGCAATAATAGCAGTTTATAAGTAAAATATTTAATCATGATTGATAAATATAAAATAAGTCATATTACAATGAATATTTATAGTCTTAAAATAATTGAAATTATAAATGTTTGTACCAATATGATGTTTAACTACTGTGTTTCATTAAAACCTTAAAATATTTGTTATTCTATCTTCCAACTTTATATTGTATACAGCATTTTTCAACTAAGATGTTCACCTCAAATAGGTTCGAAAATTTGATTTTGAATCCATAAATGACACTATGGGGTCATAAAACACTGTCTATGTCTGTTTCTAGATGTAATTAATTACTGAGATAACAATATCAACCTTAGTTTTTTTTATGGGAATATACTTTTTTCTTCCAATACCATAACATGTAATTAAGCAACAAATTCAGTGACGTGGTTATTTTGAAAATCCGACGAGTACTTTGTTTTCATAGGTGCACACATTTCACTGTAGCTGTGGTGGGGTTAGTTGTGTTATCCATTGGAAGTTATTAAAAAGGACAGTTTTGCACACTTTGTAGATGATGGTTTTAAATGCAGTTTTGTATCTACCTGTTAACTCACATTAAAAACACTCTCTTCGTTATTTTTAATACCAATATTCTGAAGAAGGTAATGGGCAACATGAGATACTGCGATGTTTTATTTGTCGGTGAAGTCTGGTATTTCACAAGCAAAAATTTCGACGTGAGATTTACTTTCATATATTCACAAAATATCAATACTTTATCTTAAATTAAAGAAATGTGTATGATTTTAAGCCTTTGTTATCACATGTGTCTCAATTTATATTTTGCAACAGTAAACAAACTCATCATAATTTAATCAATATAAATACTATATAGTTTAATTCTAGTGAATATATATATTTATCAGTACTTAGACACTACTCTGAATTTGAATCATGTCTTCGAACCACCATATTCGGCAGGTCAAAATTAAGTTTATCCCCACCTTCAGTCAACTTCCTAACTCGAATGGTGCAATCGTATTCTTTGAAAATATTAGATATATTTCGGACATAATCTCGGATAAAACAATGAACTTCAATGTTGCAACCGACCATTGGTCAGGCAATTTTCCCTCGTCTTGAAGACATAGTCTTAGGCATTCGGTTGTGTTTATGACACTCGCTGCCTGAGAATCACCCTGACAGGTCTCGTGCATTTTTATTATATTAATTGTATTCTTGCTCTCAACAAGTTGCGGGGATAGGTCGGGTTTCCACGCAAGAAGAGGACCAGATCGGGCATCATCGGGAGTAATGATGGTGACAAATAAGAGCGAATCCCAGAGAGAACCGACTTTCGGTTTTGAACAACAATGAGGATAAATGTGTGTACCATTCCTAACTTCCACCTCATAAAGGAATCTTAAGATTTTGAATAAATCACAGACAAAGTGGTAGTATAGATTTGCATGTCTAACCCAAAACTAGAATCCAATGAGATAAAGGTAGGCAAACATTACATTCCGAAAATAAAGTGGAGCACCAATCATTTCCTGCCCAAAAGTAGTTTTTCAAGTAGGTGACATTGCCCTCAAAATTCAACAGCCAACTGTAGTTTGTTACAGACACACAAAATAATATGCGCCATAGAGCACCACAGAGCAAAGGCAGAGTCTTTAACACAACTGTTGTGGGAACATAGTTTCTTTTATGGTAATAAGTAATATATTTTAATAGGTTTGCAATGACTGTTTAATTTGAGAGAATTTGTTAATTTCAAAATGTTTCTTCAATATCTATTTTTGATGTTTCTTGTCTATACAAAAACGTATGTAGCTGACTAAACAGTTGCCAGTGAGTTTACACTACTCTGTTAAATGACCTTCATTTACACTCCCTGCACTGTTCGACTCTCAAGACCTCGCTGTTAAGAGCGGCCCAATTCTCTCCACTCCCTCGGTAGCAAACATAAGTTGTAAGAGTAATTATTATATGCCAGTCAGATCATGATAAGCGAGGGCACTCACATTTAACTTAAAATAATGTTATTCGCAAAGGAAATTATTATTAAATTATTTCATAATTAATTTTGTTTTTAAGGAGTACTACATTTCGCTAACTATAAGAATAATAGCTATGCTTACATAAATATACATTTTGTAATCAATTATGTTAGTTATATTTTTTCATACAACTGCTATTTTTGATACGGCAGTTTTATTTATTAAATAATAATCATAAATACTTTTCTTTATGATGGCTTAACAATTTCGCATCTCTTTAACAAATTTATGAATAAAAACTTATATATTTGAAAATTGTTTGTAAAAATTATTTGTTTTATTTGTATTTATCAATATAAACTTTAGTACTAAAAAAATATTTGTATGTGTTTAGCAAGTTGGTTTTATTCATTGACCATTAGTCAATAAAACGACTCTTGGCTTCCGAAAACCAGATGTGCAGGTACAAGTTACAGTTTTGTAGCCGTCAATGAAATGAGTGAAAAAGAAAACAGTATTTCGGTGAATTTCTGAGCTCACAAGCTGTATTTAAATTCATAAAGAGATGAATTCCAAACCCAGGCCGGGAGCCGAAATGCAGAACATTTCCTTCCTAATTCTTGCAAGCAGAATCCCATTGAAACCACAGTTATTTATTCAGCCGGGAGGAGCCTGCAGATCAAGATTCGGTTCTCCCTCCCTCCCTGTTCCATCACCGCAAAGGATACGAAAAAAACCAATTTTTGTAAAAATTTAACACTCGACATGTACAATTCACATGTCTTCTAGCAGGCAATACAGGAACATTTTGCCTAAACTCACCATGTTCGCGGTAGCATCTAGTGCGACTAACCACCATCATCATGGTCTACACTTGTAACTCACCCCCATGGCATTTAAATGGATATTATTCAAATTTTCCTATGATTTATTAGTCAAAGCACGTTCATTGGTTTGCATTATATTTCCCAAAAAAAATTGAAAATCTATATCAGATAAGAAATTCTAATCTCATAAATATTCTAATTATATTCACATGGTTGATCCGTGAATTTTCGCTGTTATCGATAGCAAATAATGCAAAAACATTGAATTGGTGGTCGTGGTTACTCTGCAAACAGTTTGTTACTGCTTACCAAATTTGGTTACAGTAGTCAGAAGGTGCGAAATTCGTTTTGGTAACGGGAAGTTAATTTATATTTGTTAATGTGTTCGTGTTTTTTTCGTGTAGTTCAATGTTTCAGTGCTTAGCGTGTTTTTTTTTTTTTGTGTTATGCATAATTAATTTAATTGTGTACCTGAAGTTGGTAACGATTACTTTTCAGCATCGGTGTAACGTTGCCAACACACTGAAGAATATTCGTGTTCTTCTCTAATCATTGCCGAAGCTCAGAGCGGGGGTGTGTTCGGGCCCTTATACCACCAAGACGGTTGCAGCACTTGTATCTCATAGCGACCGCAAAGAACAAGACGCCCTGCACGTTTCGGTGGACAGAATATTCACGTCTATATTTGAATGGTTCACTATGTCTATACATACTATTTGAAATTTTTACCGTTCTAGAGTAATTACACAGTTTTAAAGTTGCCGCCCAAAGTCGGTCGTCTATTAACAATGTGCCTTTTTGCACTGGTCTGTGAAAGCAAATTATCGGAAACACCAGAGATCAACTTGTTACCAATACAAAGAAAATCTGTATAATGGTTTCTGTTCCTTTCTATATGACAGTGCCATCTATAAAGCACATATATAACTAATTATAAAAGCAAAATGTTCGCACTAAAGTACATAAATCAATGCGTGAAAACAGCCAAAAAATAATTTTAAAAAATATATATATATATACTTTCACTTCCCACCTTCTAAGTTATGTGGTTCTGCATTTTGTGTTTCTAAGTTGTGTGTTTCTAAGTTGCGATCGTTCTAAGTTACGATTTTCTTAGTTATAATGTTTCTAAGTTACAACAGTTCTAAGTTGTGAATTTATAAGTTACGACAGTTATAAGTTATGAATTTTTAAGTTATGGCTGTGCTATGTTATGATAGTTCTAACTTGTATGGTTCCCCTCCCTAAAAACTGACATAATCCTAATTACAACTTTATACGCCCATGCACTTGACATATAACAAACATGGCACTGGTTCTCCGACTCAGATGCTCCGCTGTGCTGTTATATTGTATTCCTGACGTGTGTCTGTTGGTACATGGTGAACGGCCTGAGCCCTAGGCGCTGTCAACGCCAAGAGCCATGCACGTGCATGTCAAGACCCCAAAATTGGTGGCTATGTGCCCAACTAAGTTGGTAAATGCTACATTTAAGTTTATATATTTGTATTTGTATTAGTGACTTGAGTGAAAGTGTTATATGTGTTTTGCTTAATTTTCATCAAGGGGCATATGTGTACATTAAATTTCATTTAATATTTAATGTGTTAATTAATAGTGATCATTTTACATAGCATGTGAACTGCAACCAGGGAGCAGGCAGCCCGCTGCCATGTTAAGTATTATCATTTTGGTCATCACATGAGGCAGACATGCACATGCATCCTCCCGGGGCCTAACTCTTTCATGCCCACTCACTTAGGTTTTTTAAGTATAATGTAACTAACTGGAACCTTTGTTTTATAGCCCGGGGAGTGAGCCGCCTCACATTCTAGACATTTGTGTGTGACCGGGACTTAACTTTTACCTTAATTCCATGTAGGCCTCATGCCACCTTTTAACTCCATCAGCGTGTCCCCGCTCGAGTGGGATAAAAAAGTATGTACAATCTCTTTGATGTTTATCGGAATAAAAGCGTATTTTATTTCGTAGACCCCTTCAGGGCCATTTTATCCATTGGAATGTGGATGAATTTATTAGGTAAATAGGTTCCCAAGGTGATCTGAACAGTATCCTCAGGAGTGATATAAGCATATAGAAACCAGATATACCCATGATAGAACCAGCAAGTAGATAATAATTCGGTACAATTTTGTCTGTACTTGGAATGTGCCGTGATGAGACTATTCACTGCACATTAGCGCGGGCCATGTATGATGCATGATGTAGAATGCTCCTATCATATAACTTATGATCTTCAACCAACAAGAACGGATTTTTGGAAAAAGGTCCATTCAGAATGGTCTACTACACGAGCCAACTCTACTCGTGTTCACACATGTTGAGTGCTGGCGCCCATCACGTTAATTATAACTGAAAATCACCGATCCTGTTGGTGTGTTCCTAGTTCCTCCAGAGTTCCAATCTTCCTAGCCATCAATTGGCACCCCTCTTTGTGGAAACAAACATCCACCAAGATTTTTCTGAACTTTTCATTGCTATTGGTGCATAACTTCTTCGCAACATACTCATGTCAAGGCGACCCAAGACTTCTTGGGCCACCCCTGTTAGTTTCTTAACAGATTGAGCAACGCCGCCCGTTCCCTATGGGTTCCCAGAGTCCCCATGAATTGCGAGGGGTATCTGCCATGATGTTTGACTGATAACTTATACCAAGGCTCGATCAATTGGCGGGGTGTTGGACTACTTAGCACTCAGGCCATAGGGGCCCAAAATGTACACATCAAAGAAGAAGTATACAAAGACATGGAATGGAGTGTGGTTGATTACCCCCTCCCCCCCCTTTTTCCATACAGGGAATTGGTCATGTAACACGTCGGTGGTCGAGGGAGCAATGGCTTGGTGGCAGTGATGAAACTATGGATAATATATTACTATATATGATATAAACTCTCCATTTCAGAGCAAGGGCTGCTATTCCTGGTGAACTGCGACACCGGGGAGGGGCCCCGACTGCTCTCTTGCGCCCAGCTGCCGGAGTGGTAGCCACTCTGGGTCATAGTAATTCCCCGCCACTAAGGATGTGGCTCCTAGGGAGTGGAGTGTGACTGGCCCTTCACTGGTGTAAGGCTATGCCTGGTGAGGTCTTCTCAACCACTTGTGGAAGGAAATTCATCTTGCAACTCCATTCGGGGGATAATGTCGGCCATGAATAACACACAAGTGCCATGGAAATTAAGTATTAGCGTGGTACGATTGATTGGCCCCACCATGAGGTTCTCTCTGGTGTCCGATCATAAGGTTGGACTCGTGCTGGTAGTGGTTGACTCCTTATGCTGGAGGAGGTCTGGAGAGATTCCCACTCTCGATGACAGGCTGGTCAGTGAGCGGCAACCTACTCCGGCTGTGCCCTGGAAAGGCATTAGGGTGTGGATAGAACCCCAGCCAGACCACACACTTGGTTTCTGAGGACGAGTAGCTCAGAACCTCTCGGGTAGAGGGGGCGAGAATGTGTGAACGTGCCAGGCTTGGCTTTGAGTCTGGCCACTGGTCGCATTAATCTTGGCCTTCTTGCATTGGGAGGACGTGATTCCTCTTCCCCGCCTATTGGGAGGCAGAAGCGCGGTAAGGCCACAAGATTAAGAGCACTGCATAAAACTACAAAAGACATGACCAAGAGGTTCAGTGTAACTGTGTTGATGCTGGCACACAAGTCTCCTGAAATTAGATTCAATACTTAGCCCTATCTTAGGGGTATCCTACTCCTGAAATATCTTTCCTGACCTCCTTTTCCCAAACTTTACATTGTGCACCGTTGTGACCATGTGCGCCCACAATTTTCAGCTCCATTGGGCCATCAAAGTCCATATTTCTCACTACTGGCAAAATTCCTTTATTTTCCTTGCCATTCTGAAAGAAACAAACAATGGAAAACGACCAGTAACAAGAGAGGAAACTTTTGGCTCCAAAATCGCCATTGTCTGGGGCTATCATGCGAAGTCGGCCATCTTGAGTCTGCACATCTTCTTCATCGAGCATGCAGTCCTGTTGTCAACCAACCACCATATCGGGCACATGACTGGCCAAGGGGTAGTGCGACACATGTAGCCCCCTTCATCTTCACCTTGCCACACAAGCAGGAATCACCCCTCCTGCATCAAGCCATTCTGGGTGTTGCCGCAGGCGAAGTGACCACATGGTCGGGCGAAGAGCAATAAGAAGACAACAGTGTATAACGAACTGAATTCTACCGCATCGCGCTGGTTAATACTACCATGTCGGTCAACTCATCCGTGCCCAAGAAATGGGTTTTGAGTTTGACAAAAGAACTGCCACTCGTTAACAGTGCAACAAATCAAAAGAGCATATGTCAAAAGTAACGTACATCAGCAGCGATTCCAGACGTGGGACCATGGTGAAACTTTTGCGAGAGAAATTTCCCGCCACCGTATTAGCTAACAACATCTCACCGCAACTCTCAGCCACACTCACCTTGGAGGAGGCAAACATTCCGCCACTTGGCCAGCCAACCCTATCAATACTGGCCGCAGCTGCTGTGCTGCAACACTGTATGCCTCATTCGTACCTCGGTGTACTGCCACAATCTGGAGGACACAGACGAATGCATATCATCTGCCACATCTGTGTCGGTATTGTACGGTGACGAGATACCACTGGCACAGTACGCGCTGGAAACGGCCACGAAAAAAATTCCACAAAATGGATGCAGTGACACAGTGTGCAAGTGAAAGCGAAACATTCATGCCACGAGCTCCAGCTTGTCCAGTCACGACTGACCAATTGGAAAAAAGGCTCACTTGTCCGACCAATGCCATTGTCAAACCACTCATTGTGGGTGGAATTACAACACACAGCCTTGTATTTGTAGCGAGTGGGGGTAGGTATCGCCTGATGGTGCCAGCGCACAATTCACACACAAAATATGCATACCAGACACGACCACCGCCATGCTGGTGGAATCGTAAACATTAATGATGCAGCAACAAGCAACAGTCATGCCGGCAAGTGTGCAAGTTTGCCACAATGCGAAGGAAAATTGTGACTCAATTATGCCATGCTTTTTTACAATCATTACTCTCACCCTACGTGGCCACAAAAAACGTGTCCGCATGTCAAAATAAAAAATGACAGTGTAGAAGCCTGTGAGGTTCAAACAGGACGTGACATACAACCCAGGCAAGCCATTTCATTTTACCGTCAGTCACACCTGGTAGCTTGGAGCTACAGCACATGCATCAAATGCCATATGCGTCTGTTTACATTCGACCCAGTTCATTTATCGGCTATGAAGCTGGGGAGGTGTGGGAAGTCATCCCCTTACCACCTTATTCTTGTGCCAAAATGTCAACCAACGCTTTTTGTGGTCATCACGGTGCGATGGGCAAAGGAACTCCAAATCTCTCCCTCCACCTTTACTTCCTTACATCAAATGTAACAGCACAGTAGGCCGGTTGCACAGTGCCATACAAGCAACAGGGCGTTCTTAGTCATATTCCAATAATAACCTACAGCATTCGCAAGTAATGAATATGAAGCATCTCCACCAGAACCTGCAGCCGCGATGCCTGGCATTAACATGTCCACAGTGACTCCAGCAGGGCAAATCGAGAGAAAATCACTTCGTTACTTGGGACACAATTGTCAATATCAACCTCACCTGTTGTCCAGAGAGACACACAGGATGGGCCATCTTGGAGCGATCAGAATCATCAGGTGAGGAATGCGCATGGAGATTGTGTGACGCCTAGGTGATGCAGTTTGTTACCGGCCATGATGCCAAGCTTGATTGTTTTTGGGGGGGGGGGGGCAACTGCTTAGCCTCCGCTGCACATGTTCTTCCGAAAACAATGACAGCGAGCGCAGCAGCAACAAGTCGGATGTTGAGGAAATGCCCGCCCCTCCCCCATCCACATGAAGGGAGTGTGCAACACCTGGCATGCCACATGCACTGGCTGCGGGCAGCTGGACACGCCCACCGCAGATGCCACAAAATAGCCAGCCACATGGGAGTAGCAGTCTCGCCCACTTAGATGTAAACAACAAAAGTGGGGTGCGGTTTATATTCGAGATATTGGTATTAAAAAATGTTTCCCCCCAAACATACTTAGAAATTTGTCAGCATATAGTATACTTTAATATTTAAATTAAAGGAAGGAAGGGAAGAGGAATAAGGAGTTACGGATGAGAAAATCTTTTTGCTTTATTGTAATTATTTGTTCACTAACATTCATAAACAAAATAACTTTCATCCAACTCATGTGAAATATAAATATGTTCGAGCTCGGTCATAGATGCTGTAAATAAGAAAATAATTTATCTGCTGTACAAGAGAAAGATATCTTACATAGTTCGACAGATGTGGCACTACAAGTGAACATTGATACAATGACATTTTGTGAAATATGTTGCAGTGTTTTCGCTTTTTCAAATCACGTTACCATCTATTACCATATGTGGAATAGTTATTGCGCAATGTATATTTGTAAACCTTGCAACTTAATACAAATTTTCAGTCACAAATGACTTATAGGGGAGACAATTGCTTTCTCAGGTGTAATATTAGTTTTAAGATAGTTTGGTTTATTATTGATAGTGTCTGATTATGTGCCACGTGTGTGCCTTTGAGTCGCACCGAGCCACCCACGTGTCAGTGTTTATATTTACCTTTATCATAGAATAACCTAGCCATTTGTATACAATTGCATCACGTGATTACATGTGCTGTACTGAAAGATGAGGGTCCCAACTATTTTCAGAGGCTCCATATATAAGTAGCAATACCACGGAATGGCAATAAGGCAAACTCCCTGGTGATTTATTTCCTAACCCTACATTTAAATGTGTGTGTGTGTGTGTGTGTGTATATATATATATATATATATATATATATATATATATATATATATATATATATATATATATATATATATACATACATTTAAAGTGTTTTATTATATGTCACATTGTATTCATCAGGTTGAATAACATGACTAGATAATAAGCTGTACTCGGGAACCATCCCATGTATTCCCAGTTCACTTCAAATGTGGACGTAAATTATAGGTTAAATTTTTGGTAGTAACCCTGCACACCATGAGTGTGCTATTTTTTATATATTTTATTAAAGGGTTTTTGTATGTTTATAAATTAATATTCAGTATGTTCATGGTACTTGCATGGCCACAAGCCATTTCATTTTATATATAATTATTATGCCACATACCGATTGCATTCATGCGATCTAAGGTGGGAGTACCGGCCAACCAGCGAGCTTTGCATCAACTTCATAGTGGTAGTGTTTTAGTTTCATTTTGGGATGGATGCCACATCATGCCGCTCCAGGACTTCATCGTTTTATCACTATTTGAATTACAAGCCAATTCAAGGACCACTTCTAGCCATTTTCCTTCATGCAAAATACCTCTGTATTTTTCCTACATGCAAAATAGCCTGTATTTCATGTGTGTAAACGTCCTGTACTTCTGTTTCTGTGTACACATTCCTCGAGACCACGTGTGAATATGTGCTTAAGATTGTTAGAGTCTATTTGGTTAGAGTCTATTTGAACCCCCTGGTTCTTTAAAAATTTGCTACTGGCAAAATTCTCCCGAATTCCATGGTTTACGCCGCTTCTGGATGACAAGGGGATGCTACATGACAGGAAAAATAAGTTGGCACCAAAATGAACATTGGAAATCAGAAACACTGGGAGAACCATCATATAGATCTGTGCATCACATAATTGATCACCACAGCATGTGAAGTCAGCTCTACTACCATCTTGGGCCAGTCCAGGAATGAGGGGAGAGCAGCACCAGCCACCCCTCAAACCATGCCACACTACTCGGACAGGGAACCATCCCTTCAATGCCGAGACCGTGAGGGTAGGACATCCGCAAGGCCACTTGGCGTAATGCAAACACAGACTTCAACAAACACTACAGACACTACAGCATCGTGCTGCTGTGTCAGAATTCATCTGCGTGAAACAATCTACATGCGTTTTCAGTTCAATGTACAATCCATAATATGCAAACAGTGTGGGAAAATAAAATGTGAGGGATTGGATATATTTACTGCCGGCCACCCCACTTGCAACTGTAAATCACTGGCCTTCGCATCTGCCCCAGAATGAATATCAACAAGGGACACATGCCAGGAAACCGAAATCCGAAAGCCCCCATCACCCACAGCAAGTTCTTTCGTATCCACATTTGTCCACAACACCATCTCGTTTCCGAGCCAGGATGATATGGCTGTAGACCAGGAAAAATAAAATTAAGATAAATGTAAGAAAAACTAAGTTATTGAGGTTTACAAGGAAGAAGATGATAAGCAAGGACATGTCAGATGGAAGGGACAAGAGATAGAAGAAGCAGCAGAATATGAGTATCTAGGGATTATACTGCAGGGAGACCTCAGATGGAAAAACAGGTAGAGAGGGTGGTTGCAAAGGGAAGAAGGAATCTGGGAATGTTGGGAAGAGTGGTGAAGGGAGTCAGCTGTGAGACAAAGGAGAAGGTTAATGGCGCTGTGGTATGGCAGTGTTAGAATATGCTGCAGCAGTATAGGACCCGTATGTGGAGGTGGAAGTGCTAGAAATGGAAAAGGTGCAGAGAAGGGCAGCAAGATGATTGAAGGATAGGTGGAGAAGTCAGGGGCAGGATGATGAGGAAGAAGGGAATTATAGGCCATCAGTGATGATGAAAGAAATGGGCTGGAGCTCATTGAAGGACAGGATGAAAGTTGAACGGCTGGTCAGGATGTACAGGGCGGTGAATGAAGAGAGAGGATGGGGAGGGCACGCTAAGTAAGGGAGTATTTAGAGGAAGAGGAAACAACAGTGAGAAGCTTCAGAGGGTGTGGAGGAGAACGGAGTGGGTTAGGCAGTCCATGCTTGTGAGGTATGTGAGGGAGTGGAATGTGTTGAGGGTGGAATTGGTATCCATGAGAAGGGTTGGTAAGTTCAAGAAGGAAGTGGAAAAGGCGTTTGTTGGGTGAAGGAGAGGCGAGAGAGCTCGCCACCGAGCGGTAGCCTAATTGCGAGTGTATGTATGTAGGAAAAGAGAGTACGTACATGCACCAAGAAAATTGGTTCATCAATAAACCCATGGTTATACAGAGAGAAAGCCAGCACCCACAGTTAAGGGCAGGTTTATTTGAACCGCATCAGTATGCTGGAAAACGAACCCAAATATCATCATTTGGGCCACAACAAATACAAATCTCAGTGCTGAAGCCATCACGACAAACAGAATGCATTATATAAGTCGCTTCGCAATGCATTAAATAAAAGGGCCAGGGTGGTGACATACAGTCATGTGCAAGTGAAGGGACATCCACAATGTTAATTCCAAAGCCCTAAATTCTTTCATTAAGTGTTATTGCAATATTTTGTAAAGTATCATATTCACGTGTCATCATCCTCACATAATTTTGTTTGTTTTGCAGTGTTTATGTATTGTTTATTATGCAGGGGAATATTTAAGTATGTTATTGCAAGTGTAGCAGGAGTAAGCATAAGTTATGAAGCGTGCATGTGATGAAAGTAGTTCCACATGACGTGCTGTGGCAGCAACCCCGGTGAGCGCGTCATGTTGGAGATACAGTAGACATTGAGCTCTTCGAGAGGCAGGTCGCATACCGTTCGGTTCCACACTTGGCAGTGTTCACTTCTAGCACCATTAGTCATTTTCATTGCAATAGTCTTTTGTTACCAGAACCTTTTTTGTAAGCTGCCTGGGAAACTCCTCTCACCTTCCCCAGGTTTGCATCGCCTGGGGAAGATTTATTTGCACTGTAAGTCATGCACAGGCCTTCGCGCCGTTTTTCAGTATCATCGCTGTTAACCGGTTAATATCCGTCCCATTTAGTGTCAAGCGTTGCCCTAGAGGCAGGGTAATCAAGCACCTAAATAAACGGCACTACTTGAACAGAGTGTTTTATTTGAGTTAAGAGCATAACATAATAATCAAAATCCAGCACAAGGAGTAATGCAGCACAACAGACTGATAGCTGCTTTTGGTCGTCGGCCGCACGACCCAGAGTTAAGTAGAGTATGCTCTACCACTTCAACAGCACTAGGCCTGGATAGTGTCTGGTGCCCCATGTAATATACCTCATCCCAATCACCTCACCCAGACAAAATCGTTGCTGAAATTTTCTAATTTTTTATTTTGACCACTGGGTCATCATCCACTGGCCAAGTCTTACGTATTTCTACCGGGTGGCTAAAATGAAAAGGTTCCAGAAAATGAAGTAAATTGCAGTTAAATGTCCATACAGAAATATGAAAGCTGCCCGGCGTATGAGAAAAGCTGGAACTTGCGACGTATGCAGCAACCTCGAACGATTCTTCTTGCCTACTGCTTCTTCCGCCTGACACGCGAGCAGTCCTCTGCGTACCCACGTGCCAGAACGGAACTACATCCTGCTACAGATGTAGAACTCCTACCTTATGTTATGCTATTTACTGAAACTCATGCTAATAATATACATATAATACTCTGCAACACAAGACTCTAATGAATGATAATGGATATAGTGCTAGCCGAGTGATGGAAGAATTTCACTTGACAAGCGTAACAATACACTGGAAAATGAGTTTACACTGTAGCCATATTTGGCAACCACCAGTTGCGCTGCACTGGCGTGCTCTCATGCTGCACTACTTTGCACTGTACTGCACTTAATCGCGCATTCATTACCTTTGAACGCTACGCTAGTTAGTAGAGTGCCACAGCCCTGTTGCGTTATCGAAGTCAGTAGTGACTGGACAAACGGTCTTAGGAGTGAGGAAACGTGGCACACGTCAACTGTTAATATTTTTTTGTAACTGCACATTTACTCTTAAAGTATCATCCTTTCGATGACTAGACATTTCTAAAGAAGTATAAAAAGAGTCAACAACTTTCTTTCATCGTTCATCTGTACTGTACACTTTGGATTTAAATGGAATTTACACTTGTCACTTTGAATGATTCTCCCAAGATGCACATTCAAAGAAAAAATAATATTTACCCTAAATGAAACATTAATTTATTATTATATTTATTATTTAACTTTCCCTAAAAATTCGCTCTAAGTGTCGTATTTAAAGTCATATCTTATTTTGCAGTAATCTATGTTATTCTAAAATTTTCGTCTACTTGCTTATGTGTCGTCATTTGTTTGTTGTGAAGATGAGTGCTATTTTTGTTGTTTTCTTGTAGAAGTTAAGGATGATGGTGTTTTTAATTCGATGAAAAATTACAGAATGAATTAGGGGTAATTTGAATGCTTTTAACTGAAGAACAATTTTTGAATTTAAAATACGAAAAATGGCGTTTTGTACACAGGCTCCGTGGATGTTTAGTTCTTGACACAACGTTTATCAAGCTCAAGTATATTAATGAGCAGGGAAATAAAAATGGGGACGTTTACTTTCTTATTTAAAGGAATGTTCATGGCGTTAATAGTATTTTGTATTTTTTGCTTAAGTTTAACCTCAATCTGGGCTCACATTGGGGATAGAACATATGTCATGAGCAACGAAGAAAGAGAAGAACTCAGGTATGGCTACGGTTTTTCATTCATTAGAGGTTGTGTAGATATTGTTTGTTGTCAAATGTATATCTTTATATGTATGTAATTTGCCTTTAAATATTGATTTTGGTCATAAAGGTTGACGATATTTGTTTGACTTGGGAGTAGTTATTCTGAAAAATTATTGATAGCAAGTTAGTTTGGGACAAGTGCACAACCCGATACCATGTGATTACACACATGTTATGTCATCACCAATATGGCGCTGATATCACATTAATTTTCCTATAGTCCCATCCTTTTCCTCTCACAACCTAACGGGGCATGTGATGGTTTTCGGGCGCGGACACTTTCAGCAGTTATTGACGTTGGTATCGGAATGTACACTTCAGCCCATCCATCCAAGTTTACGACAATACCATATGTGGTATCAGGAAATACACTTGCACCCATCCGCTCAAGTGTATTACGCGATACCAAATGTGGGATCAGGAAGTACACTGGAATCCACCTGCCCAAATATACACTATCTACCAAAAAGTAATTGGGCACCAGTGAAGATAAGTAATTCAGTACGTCAGTTGACTTGTGTTTCATGGCCTTTGGCATAGGACTGCTGATGTTTGTCCGTGGTAGCATGAACACAGAGGCCTATTGTAACATTCTGGATAATGAAATGCTCCCAACATTGTGGCGTTTTTACGTAATGGACCCATGTTACTTCCATGATGACAATGCCAGGTGCCATGTTTCAAGGGCTACTATGCAGTGGTACGCCGACAACAATGTTCGCCGATTGGACTGGCCCACCTAGAGCCCTGATCTCAATCCCATAGAACATATTTGGGACAAATTGGATCTCCAGGTGAGGGCTCGTCAGGCGTGGCAAAGATCCATTGCTCTACTCATGGAATGGTTGCAAGAGGAATGGCAACGAATCCCCATGGGTGTCGTTCAAACACACTTAGAGAGCATGCCATACAGGGTGGCTGCTGTTATAGCCGTAAAAGGTGGTCCTACGAGATTCTAACGGGGTGACAACCACCTAGCAAACATTGTGGACAGGTGCCCAATTACTTTTTCGTAGATAGTGTATTACCTAATACCATAACTGCAAACACTCATAGACATTACAGCTCCCTAACCAATGAAGACCTACCTGCAAAACCATCTTTTAGGTAATACTTAAGAATAGGGGCTTTTCTGATATTTTTTTTCAGTAAATTGTATAATTCCACTCTACTAATTACACAGAATGTGAATTTACTAGGGGCATCTACATTTGACCAATATAAACCCCAAAAACTGTAGTGGAGAGGGCTATGAAGATCAGGAAATTGTGGGGTAAAATGGGTGAAAATGTCCAAAGAATGTAATATTCATTCATGAAAATACATTTACTTAAATAGACAATGTACTAACAGATCAAGCTACAAACATGATAATGGGTAGGGCTATGAAGATTAGGGAAATAATAGGGTAAAGAAATACGAAATATGTACATTTTCATTATAAACTTTTCTCCTCAATTCCCCTCCAGTTCATAGCCCTCCCCACTATCGTATTTCTAAATTGTATTGGTAACATTGTCATGTTCATTTCAATCTTTTTACAACTAAACATGTTTTCATGAGACAATATTACAGTAATATTAGAAATAGTACACAAATATGTTTGTAAAACACACACATATTATGTATTTCTCAGTGCAAATAGGCTAAACATGACAATCATTAATGGGGAAACTCCATACTTTGCTGATGCGTGGCGTTTCACGTCACCACCTAAAAAAAATAGTCGGCGCACTTTGCATCACTGTTTTGGGGTTTTACTCCCCTGCTGGCGCTGGGACTCTGGCTCGGTGCATAATATTTGGCTACGTCTGTACAGTATTTTTGCAACTTAACATATATTCGTGAATAATATTATATTATGTAGGCCTACATGTTTCAATCGTTTTACCCCATATTTTCCCAGATCTTCACAGTCCTCCCCACTATCATTTTTGGAGTTTATATTAGTCAAATGTTGATGTCCCTAGTAGTTTGTGTATTGTGTAATTAGTAGAGTGGAAATATACCACTTTCCAAGATTTTATTTTATTCTTGAAAAATTCCGCTATAAGCCTACTTAAGAAGTATTACCTAAATAATTACGCTACTCACCCAGTACATAGTATTATGTTGCATACACAACCCAATGTGTACCCTATTTGACGATTTTCTATACACACTCACATTACCGAACAAATGTTATAATTTAAATAATTCTGTATATATATTAGCACACATACACCCATATTTTCACACAATTATTTGATTTAACACGTCTACCTGAAAGAATTGCACTAAAAACTCGCTTTAACGTACTGTTTGAAATATTTTACGACAGTTAACATCCACCATTAGTTCTGATCATTCCCACAATGCAGTGTAATGTTTACGAGAAAAAATCGCTACTGCTCTTCAACCATTGGTCACCTAATACAATGGCGACTCACATTGTGTATAAACACTATCTTGGAAACAATCACGTATGTTGAACTGTATGTATTTCTTTCATTCTACTAGTAATTCATTCCTCTCGTGAAAATAGACAAGGTAAGCTTTGAGTAATTCTCCAGAATCACATGATCTTCTGACACGGTTTGATGTGGTGTTTACCTTAAGGTGTAACCTCTGCACCGCCACATAAATATACCCCGTAAATTATGTTTTCCACGTTAAATATTAGTTTCAAATGGGAATCTTACATGTAAAACAATTTAGCGACCCAATATAAATATATGCAACGAAAATTATACTTTTTTATAATATAAACACAGCATTCTTGTAAACCCCCCCCCCCGCACTATCACATTTTATTTTTTGTACAGAAAAATACTTGAAGCGCATCCACAATTCCTGGTAATTATGATTACTAATTATCATTTCTAACATATCCAGTTATTATTATTTTGATTTTCGAAAAACCCCTATTCTTAAGAATGATCCGAAAAGGTTAAATTATAATATTGGTGGAGCGATTTTAGTGTGTATGCATTGTCGTCAAATGGAATTGACGCTTTATCAGATTTCATATTCTATGTTCTATGAATGGTGATTGATTTGGTGTGGACGTAATTAAATTAAATCTAATTTTATGATAGTGGGTAGGGCTATGAATATCAGAAAAATTGTGGGGTAAAACTTACAAAATATGTACATAATTTTAATATTTTCCCGAAAACATGTTAAATTGTGAAATAGGTCATCGTGCTGGTTTATTTGCACCCTTTTGTTGTGAGTTGTAAATATAATTATTTGCATTTGTGTAGGTACTGGAAAGAAAATATAGTACATATAAATAAATACATGTGATGTGAAAAAAATTGCTCAGTGAAAGAAAATACTATCTTTCCTTACTAACAGAAACTACACAGGTAAACACATTGATGCTGTTGGGTGAGACACGAGACGAACTATGACACAAATACTTACTGGTAATTTGGGTGCCAGCAGTGCTTCCTAATCACCGAACTATTGAGACTCAGGGTTCCCAGGGATGCTGTGGGTTCTGTGTGTCCGTCTCACCCATGCGTACTTACAAACACGTAGGCAATATTAAACTTTTTACTAGACGTCACTGGAAATAAACACTTACTAAAACATGTGTGGCTAGGACACTGTCACTACTGAATAAAAGATACAAGTTCATTGTAGACTTGCTTTTATTGTTATTATGCATACACATCAACGTGCCAATGAAATGATTATCTTGGTCATGACTAGCCAATTCTGCTTGGGTGCTCCCCAGCCCGCAATTACTCTAACACACGCCTAGATGGATAATCTCACAGAGGTGCGTGAAAGCACAGCCTTCACAAGGGAAGAAGGCCGACAGCCACTAGGTTGTACTGATTGTTTTTCCCTGAAGACAAGACACTGTGAATTAGAAATGAAACCCTTAATATATATTAACACGTGTGATTATGCTGCATCACTAATGCAAACTCGTCGGGGCTCGCCCTCTAGCACGTGGGTAGTGTGGTGATGGCCTATACACAGAGCTGGCTAGGACGGGAATAATTGCACCGTACACTAATTACAAAATGTCATAAACCCTTGACCGATACATGAAACAAGATGGGACACGAGATGAATATTCACAATAAACACACACATGTGCATGTGTGAAAACAAGCATATTTGGCGCAGATGCCGTTGGATGAAGTTCGTAGCAGACCACGTGGTGCAGGTGAAATTGCAATATTTATGCATGGAAACTGCAAACTAAATTCAGACAAAAGATTATTCTTGCATAGAAAATTATTCTTTTTACTTTTGAAGTGGTTACAGGCGTGTAACATGCCTGATGGCGGTAAAATCAAACAATAATGTGACCACGTGGTGAAGTACAAAAAGGCATCAATTTACGTGAAAAATACATTGAACCCTGAATAAAATTGACATAGAATGTGATATAAATTATTGCCCATATGATGCTACGTAAATAAGCTCTCAAAATGCAACGGTGGCATGTACAAATACTTGGCGTTGGTTGGCCACGTGGTTATATGTGATGTTTCAGTAAAATATTCAAACACGGAAAATTACCCTTAAATACATACGCAAAAATAAAGCTCTTAAAATTGTGTGTACCAATAATGCAGAAGTTACAATAAAGAGCCATAAACATAGGCGGATGGCACCTGATTCAAATCGCGCAGGGTCGCGTGATCTCTCCGACATCTTTCTACTCCTCCTGAATTAAGTTAAAAATGCCACGAGGGTGCAATAAATTAATAAAGCGGAAGCATAATACTCAGGAAAATGTCTGGCAAAAGCGTACGAAAGCAAAGTTTAATCGGTAAAATAAATTGACTATGGAAACCTAAATCAGTGAACAAAAGTTGTAGTGTGTGTACGTGACAGTGTCTTACCTCACCAGCTCTCCTCAACAGACTGTCCAGATACAAGCGTCGCACGGACCTACCATGGCCGCGTACGGGGTTCACATAAGGGGAAGTGCTATGTATTCCGAGTAAAATATTTAATTTTTGCAAACAAAATGGCACAAATTAAATTAAGTATTGTTTTACATTTTTATAATTTTCTTATGAATTTCAATATTATTTTAGTCCCTTTATGATGGCGTTCATGCCGGAATATTAAGTGTTTTTAATCTCGGTGCTGCGGACACTTTTAATTTTATAACCAAACAATTTAAAATTAGTATAAACACTTTAAAACATTTTAAGACGTATTAAACACTGCATATACAATAGAACACATTTTACACTGAAAATAACATTTATGCGGAAGTTCAAAATTATTGGCCTCTGCACACGTGCGTGGTGAGCGCCGTCATGGGCTCTAGCGCCACTGGCTGTTAACTGGCGTCAACTTTTTTGACTGAGCTGCAAGTCAGTCTTAAAATAAAATATTTGTTTAGTTGTATCACTGGATAGGAGTATGTGTTCTATTTTAGTGTGACTCTCTTGTATGAAGAATATATGTACAATACACTGGTTTGGTAATTCTTAAGAATAGAGGTTTTTCTGGAAAAAAAATTAATCTCGTAAAGTTGTAGGTATAATTCCACTTTACTAGTTACACAGAACACAAATTTATTAGGGGCATCAGTATTTGACCAATAGAAACCCCGGAAATGATATTGGGGAGGGCTATGAAGCTCAGGGAAATTGTGGGGTGAAAAAAATATACTAAATATATACATTTTCATTATAAACTTTTGCCCCTCAATAGCTTTCCCCACTATTGTATTTCTAAATTGTATTGCTAACATTGTCAATTTAGGTAATGTTCAGTTCCATCTTTTTGCAATTAAACATGTTTTCATGAGACAATATTAGAGTAATATTACAACTAGTGCAAAAATATATTCAGTTGCAAAACACACACACAATATTTCTCAATGTGAATAGGCTACACATGACAATCATTACTGGGGAAATTCCAAGCTTCGTTGATGTTTGGCGCTTTGCGTCACCACCTAAAAAAAATATTGCCGGCATGGCCTGATCCACTGTTTTGGGGATTTACTCCCCTGCTGGCGCTGGGACTCTGGCTCGGTGCATCATGTTTGGCTACGCTTGTACAGTAATTTTCCTTGCAAGGGGGCTATGCATGAAAATAATTTGTGGGGAATCTCCAAGCTTTGCTGATGAGTGACGCTTCGCGTCACCACCTAAAAAAAAATTGCAGGTGCACCTGCACCTTGAATCACTGTTTTGGTGATTGACTCCCATGCTGGCACTGGGACTCTGGCTCTGTGCACATGTTTGGCTACGTTTGAAAATCATTGCACTATTCATTCAAAGATCACATCAATGCCTGGTATGGACCCGGTATGCATATTTCTTGAGGAAACTGGAAAGGAATTGATTGGTCTATCGCAATGTTCCAACTACTTGACCTTTCTCTGCAAGTGTTGTAGGGAGGGAGTTATTCCAAAGGGACTTAAAATCAATAATCCAGTGAATAGCAAACAGTTGCAAAAAAATAGCTCAGAAAGCCAGCCAAAGTCTTCTGAATGAAAGAATTTCTGCATGCCACTATCAAAAACTGCAGTTGAACAATGAAATATCAGCCATACAGCTTGGAATTCAGTCCGTGATCAATATCAATGACTTTAATAGGATATATAAATCTATCTCGAATCTTGTCCAGAAAAAATCTCTAAAGAGCAAAGAAACGCAAAATGATAAATGGACCAGGTTAATGAGAGAGGCAAAAACTAAAACACTTGCCACATCCCAGAGCATTGATACAGTTATTAATGTATCTTCCAAATATGTTGATCATGTTTATATACATATACTAGCTTTTACCTGCGGCTCCGCTTGCGTGTTTATAGGGGATTAATAATGAAGATTTTTGGCACTGAGCCTCATCGTGTTACATAGTCGCAGTGCATTTAAATTTCACATAAGCATTAATGGAACACCTAATTTTAATTGGATCTTATGTGAGGGCACACCTGACAACTCTAGATAATTCAGGAACTCTCCATGACTGTCTACTGACAAATACTTCATTATTAATTCGGTTAACAATGTAATTTTTTGGTGCAAGAATCGCTCTTTGACATAGCCATTGGTTGTCATTTATATTATTTTGTAGATCTGGGTAAACGCTAGCAATCAGTTCCGTATCATTCTTCACCTAATTACAAAAATCCTCTGTTAGTGACACACAGCCGTTGGCATCAGTTTCCAGCCGCCCATCTTCAATTTTTATGAGTTTATCCACATAATGTCCCGTATCAATGTAATTGTATATGTGCACTCTCATATTTGTTGTCAAGCTAAATTTAGTGAAATTTGCCCATAAGCTTGACGCCTTTAGAAAGGCTTTGATTTCATCTGCAGGTGTGCCCCTCTGAATTGAAAGAATAACAAACAAAACTAACAGTCGAAAAAGTAAACAAAAAAAATACCACATCAACGAATCCAATCCAAAGAGAAATGTAGAGTCTTACTTATTTGTCTACCGTCTAGCTTTAGGTCAGTGTACTGTTACGCCTGTGTACTTTACATTTTCCCTAAGGAATGAGATATTTTCACACGATAAAAAATAGCCTATGTCACACTCTGACCCTTTAACTATCTCTGTACAAAAAATCACGTTGATCCTTTGCTCCGTTTTGACATGAAAGAAGGACAAACAAACACGCTTTATATTTATATAGTAGTAAGGATTTTTCGTAATTAGTTACTATTCTGTTTTTTAACTCTATTCTCTCTTGAAATTTTCCAGTGCTGTATACATATATTAATTTTCTCGTCCATAGGCTGCTTGCCTTTTATTTAAGTATTTTTTAATGCTCAGTCCAGTTTTTTCCATAATGGACATCTGCATCACAATAGCAAAAGCCCAAAAATCTCAATCTTGTCATTAAAGTTCATGTGTTTTAACTAATGCTATTTGTTTTATTTAGTACTGTGTTTCTGGCTTTTATGTCCTAAGTATATGGTATAGTACACTTACCAGTCCACGAAAAGGGTTATGTCATGCCATACTCCTAATTCATAAGTCCATTCCTACTTGATAACTTTTGACTTGTCACTCATATATGTTGTGATGCCGTCGGATGAGACATGAGACAAACAATGACACAAATACTTACTGGTAATTTGGGCACCAATGGTGCTTCACAATCACAGCACTATTGAGACTCAGGGTTCTCAGGGATGCTGTGGGTTCTGTGTGTCCATCTCACCCGTGCCTACTTACAAACATGTAGTCAATACTAAACTTTTACTAAACATCACTTTGAAATAAACACTTAATAAAATACATGTGGCGAGGACACTGTCACTACTGAATAAAAGAGGTAAGTTCACTGTAGACTTGTTCTTATTGTTACTATGAGTACACATAAATGTGCCAATGAAATTATGATTATCTTGGTCATGCCGCTTAGGTGCTCCCCAGCCCGCAATTAATCTAGCGCATGCCTAGATAGATGATCTCACAGAGGTGCGTGAAAGCACAGCCTTCACAAGGGAAGAGGGCCGACAGCCGCTAGGGTGGTCTGACAGTTTTTCCCTGAAGACAGGACACAGTGAATTACAAGTGCAAACACTTGATGAAACATATTAACATGTGTGATTACTCGGCATCACTATCGCAAACTCCTCGGGACTCGCCCTCCAGCACGTGGGTAGTGTGATGATGGCCTATACACAGAGTCGGCTAGGACAGGAGTAATTGCACTGTACACAAATTACAAAATTACATACACTCTCAAAAGATACATGAAACAAGATGGGGCAAGAGGTGAGTATTCGCAATGAACACACACATGTGTGAAAACAAGTTTAGATGGCGCGGATGCCGCTGGATGAAGTTCGTAGCCTACCACATGGTGTAGGTGGAATTGCAATATTTCTGTGTGAAAGCGGCAAATTAAATTCCAACTAAATATTATTCCGGTCAAGAAAATTATTCTCTTTACGATTGAAGTGATTACAGGCATGTAACATGCCTGATGGTGGAACAATCATACATGAAAGTGACTGCTTGGTCAAAAGCATCAATTTATGTCAAAATTACGTGGAATCCTGACAAAATTTGGACATAGAACCCTGAATGAAATATTGCACATACAATATTACATAAATAAGTTCTCAAAACGCAATTATGGCGTATTGATATACTTGGCGTCGGTTGGCCACGTGGTTGTACATGATGTTGCCGTAAAATATTCAAACATGAAAAATACTCTCAAATACATACATGAAAACAAAGCCCTTAAAATTGCACGTAGCAATAATGCAGAAATTACGATGAAACGCCACTAACATAGGCGGATAGCGCCTGATTCAAGTTGCGCGGGTCGCGTGACCTCTCTGACATCTTTCTACTCCTTTTCCTCGACTAAGTTAAAAATAACACAAGGGCAAAATAAATTAGTAAAGCGAAAGCCTAATGCTGGGGAAATGTCTGGCAAAATGTACGCAAGCAAAGATTCACCAGTAAATTAAATTGACTATTGAAACCTGCATCAGTAAACAAAAGTTGTAGTGCATACTTGACAGTGTATTATCTCGCCAGCTCTCCTCGACAGACTGTCCAGAGACAAGCGTACGGGATTCACATAAGCGGAAGTGCTATGCACGCAGAGTAAAATATTTTATTATTGAAAATAAAATGGCACACATTAAATTAAATACTGTTTAACATTTTATAATTTACCTGTGGATTGTTCATATTAATTTCAGTGTCTCTTTATGATGGCGTTCATGCCGGAATATTAGTGTTCTTAATCTCGGTGCTGTGGGCACTTTGAATTTCGTAACCAAATATTTTCAAAATAACAACAAACACTTGAAAACAGTTTAAGAAATATTAAACCCTACAAATACAAAACACATTTTACACTGAAAAATAGTATTTATGTGAAAGTTCAAAATATTGGTCTCTTTTTGCATGAGCAGGACACGTGACACTTGCGTGGTGAGCACCATCATGGGCCCTAGCACCGCTGGCTGTTAACTGGAGTCAGTTGTCTTGAGTTGTGTTTGTTTTATGATAATATGAAAGAGGTTAGGGGATAGTTGATCCTGGAGAAGTTGTTGTAAGTATTCCACCTTCAACTCTGAGAGAACATGTCTTTTGTGTGTGCAGTTCGTTCAGTGTCTTGTTTTGCCTTGTTCCAGTGTATTATCTTTTTGTATCATGTCTTTGAATCAAGGGTCTTAGGGGTTTCTGTTCCATGCTATTGTCCTGTTGTTTTGTGCTAGTGTTATGTGTTGTGGTGTATGTTTGTTCTTATTAATAGTGTCCAGGAATACTTGCATAATAACTTATATCACCCAATTCTGTATCTGGGTTATGTTTTCTCCCAACTGCCTATACAGAGCCACCATTACTCAGTTTTATTTTTAATAACAACACAATGACAATTATTGCCAGTTTCATTTTTTAATTTCATTTTCTGTCATTTTTAAACAATTTTTTTTTATGTATTGAGCATTGGGTAAAGAATTTTCTGCAAGTCTTCTCTGGACAGATAAGGGATTCCCTTCCAGCAAACGTGTACGAGACGTTTTGTACTTGGTACGTCATCTCCTCCCCCCCTGACCTTGAACCCCCCTCACATCAGGACATAAATCATTGCCAAACTCTGTTATTAAAATCTACCAGTTTTTGAAAGCCAGTATATAGAAACTATGCGAGGGAAATTTTGGCTTCTTTTTGCCAACTTTGTGAATAAATATTTTACCAGTGACACACTTCTTTAGGATTATATCTTGCACTGCAGTGAAAATGTATACACTTACGGCATAAGAAATACTCAGATAAAAATACATCTCTATGACTCAATATTTGGGTGTAAAGATGTCCTTTCTTGTTTTTCGGAAATGGCTTCAAAAATTTTGCTAAGTCTTCTTAATGTTTTAAACATATCTTGAATATGCTCTAGTAATAAATTAATTTTAAATGTTTAGATGGTATGCTGTGTACTTACTAATGTATTGTCACATCCAAACCTAAAATTTCTGATATTTTATTTACGATTGTATGACATACACTTTGTGGTCGGTTTTGTTGACAGGGAGGAGGCACGAGACATGTTTTACCATGCGTATCAGGCATACATGGTATGTACTCTACTTCCCTTTCGGTATGACTTTCGATATTTGAATATTTTGTTCACAATAAAACATTTTTGAACATTGCAATTGTGATATAAACAAAGTTGTGGCAATATATTGCATATTGTTATATTTTTGGTGATATTGATATTGTGATAGCATTTGGTCTACCAGAGAGTTTATGAAATGACAGAATGAAAATATTTGTAATGCTTATTGTAAAGTTGTTTCCACAACATTAGAAATGCTTGATCTTTTGTAGTATTTGGCAGTCATTACCTTATAGGTGTGATACAGTGAATCAGTTTCAATATTGCTGGCATGTTCAGAAACAGCATTTTGAAAATTGTGCGTCACATGGCCCTACCTTAGAGTGTTTGTTGTATGATAGACAGTTGCGGTGTGTGTACCATCACGACATGTGTGGTTGTGGGCTGCAGGAGAATGCGTACCCAGCGGATGAGTTGATGCCACTGAGTTGTCGGGGTCGTTGGCGTGACCGCGAGCCGAGCCGTGGGGACATTGACGACACGCTCGGGAAGTGAGTACAGTACGGGCATGGTTTGCCTCAGGCCTGCACTGCTCTAAATTGGGAATGATGGGTCATAGTTGTTGTAAGTGATCTGGGTATGAAGTGGACAGATTTTTCTGTACTACATCCAGTTTATGGTTGCAGGGGGTGTTAAGGATTTACCTTTGTGTATGTGTGTAGGTGTGCATGTGTGTGTGGAATAACTCGGGGTACATATTTTATTAGTCCATGTGATTTGATATGTCATGCCAGTTTAGGCGACAGCTGTAAAATAATTAAAGTAATTTATAATTACATTTTATGGGGGAATAGGCTGCAGGGTCACTAATTACTCCCAGGGCAGTATTTACCTATACATACACTCACACACGCACACACGCACACACACACACAAGTTTGACAGTAACATTTTCCATGTAGATGCATGGTCATAAGGTTTCGCAGACAGTGTGACTGTACATTCACTTTAAGTACTTTGACCTTAAAATCAAGGCCGTGCTTATTGGGGGGGGGGGGGATGAAATCCTCTACAAGGGGCGAAAAATCGAGAAAGTGTGTATGGTAAACTAACTACGTGTGCTAGTTTGTTTCCTCAGTTTAGTCAGTTTATGTTCAAAGATAGGTTTGAAATAAAGTTTATCTACTATTGAAGAATGTTAAGATAGGTTCAAAATAATTGATCTATTATTGAAAAATGTTTTGAATTTTTTTTTAATTGAGAAGGAACGAGGGGGGCTAAAAAAATTTTATATTTTCATCCCCCACTTTTTAAGGCTGTGCATGGCTCTGCTTACAATGATTGATAATAGAACATATGATGATTGAAAAATCTGTTCTTGTTCTTGGAAATGCAACATTTTCAGAAATAATTTTCTGGGGCCAAAAAAGGTATTTAAAGAATAATTTAATGTCATATTAATTTAAGCAATAGATTACAGTACTTAAATATATTATTGCTTTCTACCATGAGTGGTCCCAGTTTTTTCTGGCTAAGCTAAATAGTTAGTAAATATGATTTTCTTGACTGGGATCTCTTTTTCTCTTATGTAGCCTTATATTTTTCATAATTTGTAATCATTTAGCACATTTTAATTGTCCATCCCATTAACATATACCTATATAGGTCTATGATTTTTACATAACGTTACATATTTGGAACATAAATTTCAACAATAACTAGCAAGGTAGTTCTATTTTGTGTAGAAAACCTTCTGTTCAGAGACTTTTTAAACATGTGCTGGCACTGCTGCTGCTACTTATGTAATGCATTTATCCTTACCATGATATGATTTCAGCTTTTCTCTGACACTGATTGATGCACTGGATACATTAGTGGTAAGTGTGCATTTTTGACACTTGCTTATTTGCAAGTTTATATTTTAGAGAACTTTTGGCAAGGGAACACAGAATTCGGTTTTAAAATTGAGTCGAGGTAAATGTTTATTGCTTTGGGTCTTTACAATAGTACATCGTTTTCAGTATTGCTGCATGGCTGTTTAGAAATTTTAATTGAGAAGTATTTACCTGAAACTGCAGTAACTTGCATGGATTTGTGGCTTTTGCTTGGACTTAAGTATTAAAAAAGTTCTGTGTTCATGAAGAAGTTGATAAGAACATCACTCGTCCATGCAGGACATTGTGAAGCTTTATGTGTGTGCAGTCCATAAGTATACCTTGTGTATGTTAGACTAAACAGTTATTATAAAAATATCTCTAGAAATGCTTTGTGTTTTTTTAATTGCAGATTAGAATAAGTGTTTTGCTTGAGGCTACAAATTAGGTACATGCATACCTATTGGTAACACATGATGTTAGATATGCAAAACCCAAGTTTTATGATGGATATACTGCAGTTTTCTGTGTGCCACAGGTTCTGGGAGACCTGCAAGAGTTTGAGCGTGCTGTAAAGTTGGTCATCAGGGACGTTACATTTGACAGCGACGTCATTGTGTCTGTGTTTGAGACCAACATCAGGGTGCTGGGGTGAGTACCTCTTATTGAAATTTCAGTTTTAGGTAGGAGGAGGGGCTGTGCAATGTACAGTATTGTGGCAGACTAGTGTGGAAAATCTGCCATTCATGAAAAAGAGTGAGGTATGCACCTCAGAGCAGAATTTAACCTATCATTAGTTAGTATGGTATAGCATTTTACTTGCACAGTGTTCACTGCTGAAGCAGTTCTTTTAAAGTTGTTTTTTTTATCAAACACTTTCCAAATAATTAGTTGTAGTTTTTGTAAGATTGAACCTTGTGACATGTATTAGTCAAGAAAATTAATGAAATGTGGAAGTACATACACAGCGGGAAAATAAAATCATAACACCAGGAAGGATGATGTAGATTTTAATCAGATGCCAGCATATGTTTCTTGGGTGACAGCAGATGTACTGTTAATGGTTTCATCTGCCAGCAGATTGCATAGTGACATAGCTACAAGAGTGCCATCTGTGTGAACTCTTTAAATGGGAATGCCTGCTGCAAGAAGATTCAGTGTGGTGCAGACATGTAGAGCAACAGACAGCATGCACAAAGATGCACACATGATTCCAACAGCCAACTGAGTGTGTTTGAGGAGGGTCAAATTTTGGCCTTTCAAGTGGTGGGATGGTCCTTTCGGATAATTGCCACACAAATTGGGTGTGCTACATCAGTTGTGCAATGATGTTAGCAACAGTGGACAAATGAATATACTCACATCCATAGACAAGGTTCTGGATGTCCATCCAGCACATACACCCACCAAGATCGACATATTGTAAATGCAGCAGTGGCAAACTGTACAGCCATCTCAGCATAGACTAGAGAAAATGTGGCCAATAAAGTGTCAACACGATAAGTTGGAAATAGGTTACTTGCATTGAGACTATGAGCAAGTGCACTTCTAGCCTGTCTGTTATTCACACCACAGCATCGACATGCACAACTTGACTTGTACTGTCGGAGGATGGAATGGTGCACCATAATAGTTGTTTCTGTGTACGACGTAGACCAGGTGAGCACCTTCTGTTAGAGTGCATTCATCCAAGACATCCTAGTCTCATGCCCGTCCCTATGATCTGGGGTGTGATCAACTACAACTCACATTTGCCTTTGGTATTTTTGGAGGCAATGGTGACCAGCTTGTAGTACACGTGTGCAGAGTGTTTGACCTGTTATTGCAACAGGAAGGTGCTGTGCTATTTCAACAGTATAATGCCCACTTACACACCACCTGTGCGACACAACTTCCCTGGCCAGTTCAATCACTGAACTTGTCTCCAATTGAGAAGATGTTGGACATGATGGGCCAACAAATGATCCATGCGACTTGTCCACCATCAACGAACTTGTGGAGTTGCATGAACAGGTCAAGCGGGTGTAAAATTACGTATTCCAAGACATTATTTGCCACCTGTGTGATTAACTGCAGGCCAGCATCAGTGCTTCCATTGCTGCCTGTGGAGGCTAAACCATGCACTAGTCTGGATGTTCCAGCTTGGGTCCCTATTTGGTACCTTGGGACCGGTTGTGCTATTGTTCAGAGAATTTAATCATTTAATGTACTCCATATGCACTTTTGCTATAATAAATCTTGAGTGAATTGAATACCTTCCAAAGGGTGTTTGATTTTTTTTCCCAGCTGTGTAGTAAAATTTTTTTACATTCAATGTTATTCTTCATCGTGGCCTGGATTTCATATTGTAGTGTCCTCCATTTTACCATCTCCCACAAACATATTTCATATGTCACTTTCTCTACACGACATCTTAGTTTATTTCTTTAATTTTTCTCGTGCCATTTCATTGCGGTCTAAGTGTTTCCCAACTATATTGTTTCTTTTGGCATTCAGTTTTTGTCCATATTAGCTATGTTTCCAAACCATTCCAATTGTTGTGTTGTTCTTGCTGCTGAATGTTCAGCAACTGTGGTGTGAGAGAGGGTGCAGTTCTAGGGAGTTGTGCTTGCAGGGGACTGTTGTCGAGCCACATCCTGGCAGAGTACTTCCAGCAGAGGGCCGGGGTGATGCGATGGTACCGCGGAGAGTTACTTGATATAGCCAAGGACCTGGGCTACAGACTGCTGCCTGCATTTAACACCACCACTGGGATCCCCCACGGCCGGGTGAGTCTACTGCCACTGTGCCAAACCTGCTGCTGGGTTGGGGGTGCGAATGCATTTAGGGATAGTAATTTATAAATATTTTCCATTCAAAATTCAAATACCTAATACAAAATTGTGAATAGTTTACATTTCCATTTCAAGTGGTTATTTGCTTGACATTATGTGCCCACTCATTTCATTAAAACTTTTATTCTATAGTTATTAGAGCTGGACCATTACTAATCATGATAACTTGTAATTTTTATTAATTTTTTCCATTTCATGCGGCGGCAAATCAACAATCATTAGGTATGAAGAACATTAGTTTTAAGTGAAACAGAACTTTTAAGTCACCCGGTACAAGGGGAGACCACCTCACCTTGCACCTTTAGTATTGGCAACGTACCGGACCAAGGTCGGCGGAATGAGGGTTAGAACCTCATTTGTCAAAGGGTGACAGTCACGCAGGAGATGTACCCTAATCTCAATTAGTTCATCTACGGAGCCACCAGAGGGGTTGCACACAAGTCCCAGGCTAGCAATAGTTGATGTCTGTGACTTGGGGATCGTAACCCCGATGAACAGTTTGATCATAAGTGTACGCTCGTACACTGTACATGAACGAAAGGAGTGGGCGGCCTTCAAATATCTGTATTCCCTCTTGGGCAAACTGCCAGTATATTTTGTGGGACGCGTGGGTTTACATGCGGGGTCAAAGTCAGGAATACTGGGCAACACTATACTCCAACATTGTACCTGTTGTCTCACAGGCGGCGGAACTCTCCTCTCCTCCGCTGGCGTGGATGGGGTGACCGGCTGAGGAACAGCAGCCAATGCTGGTTACTGTGGAGTGGTACTTGTGCTGCTCGTTGAAGGGAGGGGAATGTGTGGAGGTATACTGGTGTACTCTGGAGCTAGTACGGTTGGCTCAATGCTGAATATGGCCATGTCACAGTGGAGCAATGTTAAGTACTCAAATGGCCGAGTAGCCTCGTGGGCATAGAGAAAAGTGATTGACTATTCTGAGATTCAGTACTACTTGAATTATAATTTATTTCCTCCTCAGGGAGTTGCATGTTATTACGTTTGAGCCAGTTTCTGACACCGGTATTATAGTTCTTCAGCATAGGGCTGATCTACTGCAAGAACTCTGATATAATAATAATACACACTGCCAACTCTGTTTATGTGCCATGAAGCTGGGTATAAATAGTAGGGATGGGATCCTTGATACCATGATACCTCGATACCTTATAGTATCGAGTATCGCATGAGAATATCCAAAAGTATCACAATTTAACACCCGTTTGCTTGTACCATAATCATGGTATGCACATACTATAACTTTTGGAATGAGTACGATGATTTGTATAAGCATATCATAACTTTTGGGATGTGTATGATCCTTTCAAAAAGCATACCATAATTTAAGTACATATGTACCATAATGCACCATATTTTATATAGTGCACCATTTTTTATTCATGACATAATATTCACACAGCTGTGAGCACCTTGAAGTATTTTTAGACAATCCGTACATACCACAATTTTGATTTTTGACATTAACTTTTATGGTGCATAATTGAGATACAGTACAATAAAAAATGGGCTGAGAGTTGCGAGGAAGCACCGATAGGCGTGAGTAACTTGAGTACTTACTGTACATCCAATACATACCACAATAATATGCTGCACCAAAATTTCTCTTAATTCATTTTTAGGCCATTAATCACTTTTATGGTATATATTCCAGTTACAATTAAAGCAGGTAGAGAGTTGCAAGCGAGTACTGATAGGCACGAGTGAGCAAATTGAGTAGTTATTTACACCCCACACATACCATAATTATCTAATAAACCAGTTGTCAAGAGCCAGCCCGTTTGCAGGGCCGTGACAGTGATTCCCAATTTCATACCGCTGTGCAAGGCCGCCAGACCGGTATTGTATAGTGGCTGGGCACTAGTTAAACATTGAATCACTGTTATGTTTCTAGTGATTCTGGCATCGCAAAATAAAACCTTAATATTGACTAGGACAAAAGCCTCTTATTTCAGTCGTCACACATAACCAAGGTTTTTGTAGCGCTCACTCTAAGGCGTCATATGTCAATGCTTGTCGCTGCGTCCACCACAGAGAATTAGTACTTCACAGGGGTCACAAATCACAAACAAAAACTTTTAATGTGATCTGCTTGTCTGCTCACTTAACAGCATGCTACAAGACCAGCCTGAACGCTACCCTCCCACACCACTCATTTAACTGTTTTTTATTTTTCTATCAGCATCATGTGGCTGACATTATTACTGTTCCTTTTATACCTTTTCTGCCTATCATAGTCATTCACATTCACTCGTCAGTGGAAGGGAAAAGGCTGCGCTGTGAATCTTTTAATCTAGCAAAGGATTCTTCTTATTGGGAGAAACTTGTCACAAAGTTTTTCCATGGTAAACCATGACTATAAGAGGAGGAGGAAGTTACAGTCAATTCACGGTTACTTCCAACTTTTCTGAAGCCCTGCTAAAGTTCTACTTCATGGATATTCCTGCGCCTTATGAAAACAAAGTTTAATTGAGTCAAGAAAATTAGTCTACACCAAAGGGACAATGCACACCACCTTTGTGTATGTTCAGTGTAATGTATTTCAGCGTGTATAGGCAGCACCAGAAGTTTTTGATGAAAAATTTAGAATACTTAACATTTCAAGTATAGGTTACACTGAATTTTTGTATTCCTGTAAATATTGTTAGTTTACAAATCCATACAAACATAATAAATTCTGATTTAATTTCTCTCCTACAAAACATTTCTGACAGAAAATTTGTACTGTATTATGTTGCAATGTTTACAAATATACATTGCGCAATTACTATTCCACAGATGGTAACGTGATATGAGAAAGCAAAACCACGGCATCATGTTACACAAAATGGCGTTGTATCAATGTCCACTTGTGCCACAGTGGGCGTGCAAACTACGTAAGATATCTTTCTCTTGTACAGCAGAGAAATGTTTTACTCCTGTACGGCATCTATGGCCGATCTCTAACATGTTTACATTTTACACAGTGGGATGAAGGTTATTTGAATGTGAGTGAACAAATAATTGCAAGAGTGGAAAAAGTTTTTTTTTTTCTCACCCTCTTTTTCGTCCTCTTCCCTTCCTTCCTTTAAGTTTGACGTGTGCTCACCTTTGTGAATAAGTGATTAGGATGCTGACTGACCTCTCTGACCTTCTGAGGTGGAGGGGAGTCAAACCCCAGAGTAATTCGGAGTGTTAGGCTATCCCTTCCAGGCAACCTTACTCTCCATACCACAAGGGACGTCATTAGTCGGGATGCCAGCTGTCCCGATACAGGGTGAATGAGCTCAATTGGTTACGGGTTATGAGTGATTGTGGGGTTGAGCGATCTGGCTTATACTGACAGGATTGATCTGCTGCGGCCTCATGGGTTGTTGAGCTGGGATGAAGTTGGCTATGGATGGTTCTGTCTACGTGCGGGGAACTGCCTCGGGAGGCATACGAACCCCGATAGTTCGTCCAGAAGCCAACGTGATTGTGCGGAAGTTAGGAAGTACTTCTGTTTTCGGATTTCGAACCCAAAGTATCCTGCAAGATTTTAGTCTCACTAAGCTAGCGTCAAGTTAAAACATTAAAATGTACTGTATTCAGACATATCTAAATATGTTTTGGGGAAAAACATTTTTTGTTGCCAATATCTCGAATATAACCTGCACCCCAATTTTTTTGTAGTCATCTTTATTGTAAAAATATGCAGCATATACACGCTGAAATGTGGTATTTTGCATAAGAACTATTTCATACTAGGTATTACCAACACACCTATTTTTTACCTGTTTTAATTCGTATAAATTATAACTGAAATATTTTAACTTATGAATAATATATATGTTACAGTTCAGTTTAACCAAAAATAATTTTTTTTTGTTAACATTAACATAAGTATGAAATGGTTGTGAGATTATATATAATATATATATATATATATATATATATATATATATATATATAAAAAATCACATATTTAGAAATATTCCAGCATGCCACTGTAAAAGAGGAAGCGAGAAAAAAATGGAAACAGCCTCTCCAGTCATTGGCATTGTTCTTTTAATTGTGTTCGCAATATACTGACAGTACAGTAAGTCCCACAAGTTATTTAGTTAAAGTGGCGCATGCACTGGTAGGTTACTAGGTATTGTGGTCGAGGATTTTGTCCGCTAGACCAAAAGCGGGGTTGTCTGGATTAATAGATTGCTAGAACGTACTTATAATTGCTTCTTGGGTGCCGTTTTCGTAGTTGGTTTTACTCAGACGTAGCGAGCTTGGCCTACGCATAACTGGCGATTCCACAGGTGAGCTTCGTTTGTCCAGACGTGGATGTTATCCCAGCAGAATCCTGTAGCAGTGGCAGTTAACAATCCTTTTCCACAGGATAGCACAAGGGATGACTTAGTATACACAGCGATACGAATAAGATAGTTACCGCAGTAGTTGATATTGACTCGTGCCTGAGTTGAGCGGCGCTGTCCTGTTCCGCCTGTTGCTCCGGTGTGGGTTGAGGAAGTGCACTCAACTGTCTGGTGGCAAGGAATGCTGCGTTTTGCTTCCTACGTTTACGGCCGTGCCTATGGCCATAAGACATGGAGTCTCTGCTACAGTATACTAGGTACACCTTGACGTGAACAAACTAAACACAGTTTATTGTGTCAGTCCGATTTTGGCTTGCAGACCAGGCTCTGTTAAGTCTCTGCTGATCACCCACGCCTGCAGGCTGATCAGAGGTGGGGAGCTGTTTGGGTAGTGTGATGGTGTTGGGCTGGCTTGTTGCAGGTGAACCTCAGGTATGGGCTGAAGAGCTCTCGGCTGGATGCGTCTCGTGAGACCTGCACTGCTTGTGCTGGCACCATGATCCTCGAGCTGGCAGCTTTGTCTCGCCTCACTGGGGAGCCCATTTTCGAGGTAAACCACAATAGTTCCACATTGTGTTATGTGTGCTTCCTTACATGCTGTAGTGACAGTGTAATTTCTAGACACTTTAAATTAGTCTCATCAGAAATTGTTAAATAGCATGCTGTATCCTGCCATCAAAAAGGTAACTTCTCCGTGAAGGTTAGTTTGTGTGACCCCTGACTTTGTGCCCATTAGAATACCCACTGGGGATCGCTTAAACATATTTAAGATTTTTTCCCTTATGCCGCAGTGACAGGCATTATGTTACTTGAAGTCAAGAAACCTAATAAAGACCTAGTCATCCTTTAAATAAATAAACAGTATTTAATTTGTCATAGACATTAACACCTCCAGTTATTGAATCAGGCCCATAGTGGAGAACCCCCACCTTAGCTGATGCTTGTTGAATTCAAGCTTGTTATGTAAACCTTCTCTAGGACATTAATGTCCTCTGATTTCCAAGGGCTTGTGTTCGACCTCCGATGGTGATTAAAGTGTGTTAAGTGTTTACGATGTAACCACTTCATGGGTGACTTGTGTTGTTAGGATGCTTGTTAAATTCAGATACTTCTACGGGTTTTTATCAGACTTCCTTTAGCGACGCCCACGTGAGAGGCGTAGAGGCCTCTCAGGCATCATATTCCAATAAAAGTGTTGGTTAACCGGGTTCAAATGAAGTAAAAATTAAATTACTTTTATCTTGCTCAATCTGAATTCACACGTGATCTAAGAAAAATTATCAGATAGTTCCTAAATATCCATTGTAAAGTTAATACAACTCAGTGTGCTCTATATGAGGTCATAATGTGTTTCTTTGGATTTGATGGCCTGTAATATTGAGAAGCACACAAGTTAAACACTGCACATGATAAACACTGCTTACCTCAGCACCATTTTGTGTGGAACTGACTAACATGGTGAATTCCCATGAGGCCTTCTTCAATGGCATTATCACCAGCAAGAAGTTGATGACAGGCAATTCAAATTTATAAATGTCACCAATTACAATAGGTACTTACATATGTACAGCGGACCCAACAGTGCTACATCGTTGGTATCACCTATTAATATAACTATATGGCAATTGTAGCGAACAAATAATGACTAACTATAACATTACATTCAAAATAGTGGAATCTTAAAAATTCCTTGGAGCAGTAGTCGTAGTTCATAGTATTTATTGGGTCACATAAAGATGAGGCCAAAGTTACAAGTATAGTATTTTAAAAGTATTATATTAATCAGTGCTAGTTTCAAGTATAATATTAATTAGTACTTGTTATTTCCTTGTAATTTTGTTACTTCATTTGTATGAAATACATATATAGCAAAAATGTAGTCTTCACATATATGAGGTATAAACGATGGGTGTTATCAACTATACACAGCAGTGTAGAGGATTCCATGATAAGCAATTTGATATTGGCCACTTGTGACCCCTCAGGTCGGGAAATATCTGAAAATCGCTCCACAAAAGTGTACCACGGCATACCTGGCCAGGATGGGTCATCCTGCCCCATACTGTACTGCTCGTTGGTATGCTTCATTAATAATGATGCATCAAAGTTTGAAAACACGAATAAAGCTGAGCCGAGTTTGCTCTGTTCGGCTCTGACTGAGAAAACAAGCTCACCTTTATTACACTGTCAAACTTGGACACAACAATCAAGCCTATTTTTTTCAGCTTGTTATTATTTTTGATCTTTTGCAGCACTACCGCATGCATTAATTACAAGATGCTTGACACCCAGAGCATCGGTTTCGCAAAACTTTTGTTGTAGAGTTGGTGCAGTTACGTTGCCACAATCTACACCGCTCTGCACTGTGAGTGCTCATTCCATGGCACTGCCATTTCCCTGTACACCAAGTAATTTCCAATGTACATTAGTTCAGTAAAATCACATCCATGAAACACTAAACAGTACCAAGTGCACATAGTTTCGTAAGTTTCACTTGAAAGTTGCCAACAGTCACTTGTTTAGCACTTGCGGCAACACATTTTTACATTAACAGTTGAAAAATATTTTTATCTAAATTTAATGCTTAAAATCGACTTAATGTTTTTACAATAATCACTGGAATGCTGCGCATACATTAATAAATAAGAAAATAATATGTCATGTCATGACTTCAGAAAAATTTGTTGCGAAATATATAAACAAAGCACAACAGTTATTATTATTTGTTTTAGAAAACATTTGTGCATGTGTTCATTTTTTTTTGCTAACATCTGCTGCTAGATAGAAAATATAAAATACCAAATTATCAAATTCGTCACCATTTTTGTATTCAAAATTGGATCACATGATCATTTTGTCAACAAGAGCTACCATTTCGGGCATGGCCTGAGATGAGTCAGAGTTAGGCGCGCGTCAATGGACAGAAATGGATTTCTCACACAGGGCTCTGTGACAGGCTGACAGTTGAAAGAGATAAACATCATCAGCTCACGCAGCACAACGATAGACGACGTGCAGTATCGCTGCTTGTTAAACGACACACTTCACAGCATCGCCTTACCGCGGCACGGATAAGCCGAAAACCAGTTAAGCAAAGCACTAATAAGCGGGAGTGTACTGTATTAAGAGCCTATCTCACCAAATGGTACCGATAACATGGTTGGCCCAAGACCCAGGTTGTACACACTTGTTCCAGTCATACAAGTTACCATGCAAACAGTCATATCTGTTACTTTGTGCTTAACTAAATCTATGCAGTGAAGTTTCAAACTGTTGTGTTTAAATCAACCACAACTTTTTGTGAATGACATACACTGAAATTCAGTCTTCCATAAATGATCAAATACAATTTTTAAAGAATGCTTTTTTAAAACTGTATATTTACTGATTAATATAATAAGTGTTTGGTATTGAACCAGTTCAGTATTCTGCTGTCTAAAAAACGTTTAGAGAAAACAAGAATGCAAAAGAATAAAAGTTCTTGTTTAATGGTGAAATTTGTGAGGTAGCTTATAATTTTGTTTAATACCTTTTTTTTTGTGTGTCTGCAGCCAATGCCCTCAAATACCTTAATTCCTTAATGTGACTATTTCTCTTCTGTGATGTACTGTTAGTATTGTTTTATTGGTTTATAATTCTTCATATCAGTTACAGGATGGACATTTGCATTAGTAGCAGTGCCATTTCTGGGTTTGGGGATGGCATGGTACTAACAGCTGTGTTGTTGCAACAGGAGAAAGCTCATCGGGCCATGGATGAGCTATGGAGGATCCGTCACCGCTCCTCTGACCTGATGGGCACCGTCCTCAACATACACTCTGGGGACTGGGTACGGCGCGATTCAGGTGTCGGGGCTGGAATAGATTCTTACTATGAATACTGCCTCAAAGCGTACATTCTGCTGGGCGACGAGCGATATCTTGGTCGCTTCAACAAGGTTTGCTACATTATTAGCATTATGCATATTGATGGTTTAATTTTCAAACCTCCAAACTCTGGTTAAGGCAGTTGCAAAAGAAAGCAAAATAAGTAGATGGAAAATGTTATGAGGTTTCATTACTTTAAGATTACAGAGAAACCCTTTCTTTAACATCCTCATTGCACAATTTCATTGATTCTACAGTTACTTTTCAGTCCCATTTACAATTATTACAGCTTAAATTTCTCTATTTGTCCACTTTCCTACATTTCGCAACTATTTTTTTTACTGGTCTCTGAAAAGTGTTTAAAAGGGGTTTCATAGTATACGGAGTAGACATACATGGTTCTATCAGGAGATGCACATTAAAAAAAACATGAATTTCGCCCATAGTCAAAAGTTATGGAAACAACTGGAATTACGAGGTTTTTAAGTAAGCTAACAATATGTAACTTATTAATGGCTGATTGATCACTTTCGAAAACAACGTTTGAAAAAAAATTCCTATTCACTGTATTAATTTAATTACATTATTTACTTTGAAATAACACCCACTTCTGTATAGTTTCTCTCCCCTTTTTCATCATGGTTCATTGCGCCTTGCCTAGTTGTATACACAGTGCTTCCGTTTATGCTGCCAACGAGTGCATGGCTACCACAGGTTTTGGTGATATTATTCATGAGACATTGATTTCAGGCGGGTCCACTAGCTCAAGGAGATGGACAAGCAGTTCACATTTTAAGTATTTGTTAAAGTTCTTATTTTCCATGAAGAGGTAATTTTTTAAACAGAAATTAAATTTGAAAAAGAAATGGAGATGGTAAATTAATTACAATAAGAACGTATTGATATGACAGTTCACTATTTCCAGAAATGGGGTAGTTAAGACAGGTCGGTTGCTACAAATATTTAGGGGAATTTTGAACCGATTTTGATACCCACCCCCGACCCCTGTACATAAAATTTGCAGTTTTTTTTAACATGATGCTTATGTTCAACTGTCTCGAGCACGGAAATGACACTTTTTAGAAATTAATACAAATTTATTTTGATAGACATATCCTGATAAATAGGCTAAAATGTTAACATCATTGAGCAGTGCAAGGATTTACAGAGCACCATAAGTTCATGCTCAATTGTCTTGCATAAAAACCGGCATAAATTTTTGGTGGAATATGATTTTTTCAAACGTCTTGACGTGTGTCGCTTACACTACTACTATGATTACGACTCATCGCTCTTCACGTGAAGTATACCCTTACTGCAATTCATGTGAGAGTTGTTACTGCAAACCAATACACGATTGTTGTGCGCCGCTTAAATCAACCGGGCGGCCGAATACGTGACTATAAGGTTACGTAACCAGCAAGCACACCACCTCCCCTCTTACCCCCGCGCTGATTGCCTACAAACTATCAGCCATTTCGGGCGCGGCCGAGCACCACAGAAGATCCATGAAGCCAAGAATTCTGACGAGAGGGTTCTCACCTCCCACGCCAGCCTTGCGGCAGGATGTCCACACGCCTTCCCTGTACCCCGCCGTGGCAGCCTAGACTTCTGATTATATAAGTCCATGCACGGCGGAGCTCCAACAGTCATTCGTATTACTTCTCTAGAGTTAACCCTTAGCACTACGTAGTGCTGGGGCCTCCAGCGAACCTCGAGTCTTCAGTATTCATCGTGGCTACTCCCTGCGACAGCAATCTTCGACAACCATCAAACACTAATACACCTTGCTACTAGCTTTTAACTTCATTTTGTCTATTCCAGACACCCGCAATTAGACAGCTTCACTTGAGTAGTTATATATTCAGTTTTCTAGTTCACTTTCCCTCGAGCCTAGGACCAGATCACTTACACCTGGCTAACGTAGTTTACCTTCAGTACTCCGTATGCTTGGTATGAGATAGCACGAGTCACTGTGTTTATTGAGTCCTCAATAGATACAGCTTTGTTCTCTATCTTAATGCTTTTATTTCTAGAGTAACGTCTACTTCGCCTGCTAGGAATAAGTCACACTGTGCACTACCGACAGCAACCGAGAACTTTTGTAAATATGAACGAACTTGACTGAGACCGCCCTTCTTAGGACCTCCAGTCTGGTAACGTACCCATTAGACGGCTGCCTGTTGTTGCCTACTACCCTGAGCACCCAGGTGCTGGAGGGAAGTAACAGAGGAGCCACAACTACTAGGAATACCTTCCACCAAGGAGAGACAGCAAGGCTAGGTTATATCGCCTACCAGAGCACCTAAGTGCTAGGGGTGGTATTGGCCTGGGTATTGCGGCCTGGCCTTGGCTGGATATCACATCCAGTACTAGCATTGGTGGCCCACACGTCTCAACGTCTCTGATCTGCCCGCTAATATGGGGTATCAGTGGGGATTCTTACCAAGCTTGTGCCAGAAATCAGCTACTGGACCTACACTATTATAGGGAATAGTTTTCTCGTCCGGAGTGCACGACGTGTCTTGTTCAACGGCGAACCAAACTATATGACTTATAAGACTGCGGTAGGGAAAAAATGATTGCTCATCTAGCTGCCAAGTAACGGAATACCTTAGCTCCTCCTACGCAGGAAAGACAGGCGGAACAGGGCCACGCCGCCTCACTGAGATTGCGGGTATTCTCGACTGTCCACGTGGTACTATATATATATATATATATATATATATATATATATATATATATATATATATATATATATATATATATATATATATATATATATATATATATATATATATATATATATATATATATATATATATATATATATAAAATTTCCCACCGCGCGTCCGGACCAGTCCGGACTACCACCCTGTTTTGAGGGGTCTAGTAAACAGGACTGAAGCTAAGTACGGACTAGACAATCCTAGATTCTGGAGTCAAGAGTCAGCGGCCTGGAATTTGAAGTACGGTGTGAGACAACTCAGTACGACATAATCTCACCCAAGGGCTGTTGCATCGGCTTCGCTCAGTCATCAAACCCATGTTACTAACCGACCGAAGACCTTCAGAGTAAGTCAGGGTAACTAACACATCCTGTCAGCTACCAATAACCGTGCAGTTGGTCTAGCGCAATAAACCTCAACGATCATGCCATACAGTCAGTAACCGGGCACGTATCAAGTGATTTTCTGGTGCCCAACATGGGGCGTCAGACTATTAACTGTATGCAGTGAATGGCCGAAATAGACCAACCAGGACCCGGAGAACTAAGTGTCAAGCCAGAGAAACCAAGCGGACATCGGGGAGTCCAAGAAACACCCCGTGGCGCCCGTAGCCATTAATATGTCAGCTTCAGATATCAACGCCACCACAGGCAAGAACCGTGACTGTGAGCATGACGTGCTCCAACTGCAGTGTAGCTATGCCAACTGTCCCTGCATTGTCTCACTACGGATAGAATGTGACTACTGCGCAGAAACGTTCCACCACATATGGCTAGGCTGGCCTTACGAGTCCCGTGACACAGAAGGTTTGGAATACAGATGCGAAGACTGCCGCCAACAACCTAGTAGATTTTGTCACAAGATCACTTACCCCGGCCGAGGCATCAACCGGATATGCTGAACTTCATGCAGCGAACCATACCATCACCTGTGCATTGGATGGCCCGACAAGTGCATCTCTATGCCAGGTATGGCATATCAGTGTGAAAGGTGCAGACCAAAACATACCTCTCATTCCCGCTGGTCAAAACAGTCTCGTATTTATGTACAACCTGGAACAGCACCCGGTTACCCAGCAACCGGGAGAGACAATGACATCCAGATCACGGATTTTGCATGCAGATCTCTTGAGGATCCAGTAGCTTTCACACAAGAGTGTGAAAAAGAGTTCTGGAAGATGGACCTGCCGGCAAAGCAATGGGTAGACAGGGCCTACTTGCATTTAAAAAGACTGGCATTAACATTGTGGGAACGATACTCTGAGTTTCTGGCAGACTGGAAGCAATTGAGCAATAGACTCTCTTCCAAATTCACTGGCAAGGAGGTGTTCGCATGACTAACTACTCAATTCTACAGTTAGACCCAGGACATGTATGAAGAGACCGAATGGTTTATAAAAAACAAGGTGCGGATTTACCATCGTCTTTTTCCGGCAGTACAAGGCAATGAAAACAGCGTACGCCTCATAGTTCAAATGCTATTACCGAAGCTGCATAATTTTCGACAAGCCCCAAAGCTGCAGTCAATAGCAGAGCTGATAGAACCTGCATGGGAAACAGAGTGCAATTACGCACCGAGCTAGACTGTAGGCAGGTAGAAAAGGGGAAGGATGGGAGAACGTTGACAGGCCACGCGCCCGCCCCTATGCCGCCTGAAACCCTGATCTTGATTTCCCCTCCCGCCATCATGTGCCGTCAAAGTGTCTGTATTGCACTGGCCAACATCGCAACAGAGATTGCCCCATAAAAAAAGGGGGGCGAACCGAGAACCAGAACAAGGGGAAGAAGAACCCGCAGTCACTCTCTTGAATTTAACCGAAGAGCTTGATTCCCCTGAAGTAACCAGTGTAAAGGTCCGCCTTATAAACGTAAATACCGTGGCGATGTTAGATTCGGCAGCCACGGGTAATTTGATAAGAAGTGATCTATTCCCACCCCACCAATTAGTCCAAATGACCCCCGCTACAAGTAAAGTCAGTTTTGCGCAACCGGATAGCTTGCTTCCGGTCGAAGGAGGCATAAAGTTAATGACGGGATACATCATATGACATCCCACATTAATTTTATAGTTAGGCCCCATATCGGGAATCTAATAATTTTGGGGCAACCATGACTACTTTAGCCCCACTGCGTCCTTGACTCTGGACAACGCCGCCTTCAACTGGGAAGAGACTGAAGAACCCTCATTAATGGGGAAGGCAGCCAGCTGAATGCTGCCCCTCCCTGTACCCCAATCCTCCTCCAACAGTTGTTGGTAGAGCGAACCAGCCAGCCCTAAATCACCCCACAAAGACTAGAAGTCAGGCCCAAAGAGCCCGTCGACGTCATGTGCGGCCTCAGTCCGAAGAGGCCCCAGACCAAGAGCTTTTGAGGCCCCCGACGTCGAGCCAAGGTCAACGAAGGGGCCCGAAACCAGGGATGTGGCAGGGAGCCATCGTATTCTCCACCTGGGAGAGTAGAGATGCAGCAGTGCCGAGGAGCAGTCTCTGTTAAATCTCTGCCCTCGACGTTGACCAGATATAGCCACAGAGTCACCATCAGACCTGACCGGGTCGCCCCTAGATGCACTGAAGTGTCTTGGCGAAGTCCCAGAGACAGGGGATACAGCCTTACACCCCACAGATCAATTTGGATTAGTCAAGAGATCCGGACCGTCAACAGTGAAGGAAGTGGTAGAAACCCGATCACCTGACCCACCTGGTATAAATTCCGAGCCAGAAATCAAGAACGTGCTGCAACTCCCTTGCCTTATGCCAGCGGAGAAATGTCCTGTCCTACTGGTAGGAACCAGTGCAGTCGGTGTGCAAGATCCTCATATGTTACTCCCCCGTACTGCCTGAACGTCCCTCGTAGCTGTGCCCTCCCATCAGTTCCGGTAGAAGCAGACGCCACGACCAAGTGTGCTGAATCAAGGCGCCTAATGCCACCTCGTGCCGCCAAGGCAGACTCAACGCCTCGCCGGTGCCGATAATCGCTGTGGCGACCTACGTTGAGATACACATGGTCGTACATACTGTATATTGTACTACATCCCAGAGGAAGACCAGCTAAATCAAAGCTCGATAAACACAAGTAAGTGCAGTGCTCGACAAAGTTTAATATTACACGCAGTTGTAAACCACTATGATAAACATTACAGCACTTGTTATAGATCTGTAGAAAATAGTGACATTTAATCAAGCTGACCAGTCAAAGACAGTGAGATAGGCAGAGACACTCACATTTAGATTAGATTAAATATTGTGTATCCAGTATAAGTGCCTACCCAGCTGTCATTAAGCGTAGGGGGGGGGGGGGGAGGAACTGGTGATGTAAATGCAACAGACAGTTTGTTTTGACTCACTTGCGTAGAAAAGAGATTAGTCACTTGTTCACAGGTCGTTACGCACCCGTTGCATGTACATGTCTCCTCCCAAACTCGTTAGGAATTCACAGCACCAATGCATGAAACAACTAGCGCAAATGTCCAAGGTAGTCCACGCTCGGTCAATGTAGCATTTGCAATATCCCGAACACCCTATTTTCCAGAGTTTGATGACCGGACACAACTATTCCTGCCCGAAGTAAGCAAGATACTAACATGGCGGACACAAGCACGCTGCCCCTGACGTCACCAACATGGCTGCCACCATTTTGAATAAAACTGATGTGTCCCAACACAGTTATTTAGGCACTTGACTATGTGCAAACTGAAATCGTAAATACAGCAGTCAGTGCTATACATCACCGACGACAAGGTTCCATAAGAGAAGTGGCCGACAGCCCACATAAAAAGGTAGCATTTCTTTTAGAGGCTCCATAGTGCCGGTAATTACTACCAATAGTGTATCACGTATAGATGCTCACCACAGTGCCAGTGATAGTTGAAGACGGAGACTTCGACGAAATACATGTTAGACTTAGCCTACGATAAGAAAATACTTCTGCAAAGGAATCAGTAATTTTAGATTTTTGTAATAATGATTTGATGTGTAGGTACACCTTTAAATACTACCTTGAATTTTTAATAGGACTGGACAGATACCGATACATCGATCAGTTTACCCAAAATCGGCATCTGTTACAATTGGCCATGGTCCAACCAAACCGTTTCATCAACCCTAATGATTTAATTATCATATTTTTTAACCCGTGAACTGAATTTCACGCAACTTGGTATACATATAGAACTAAGTAAGGACACTTGACTTCTATAGTTTTTGACTATGCCGGGCACTTATTTTCAAAATAGTGGCAATTTTAAAATTTAGGGTGCTATGCATATCTGGGAAACCATTCAACCAATTTATACCAAATTTTGTATGCTGACAGCGCAAAGTGTAGGCATTGAATTCTGTGATGAACATTGTTATAGATCCACCATTTTGGAATATAGTACCACATTAAAAATAATGCATTTACATTATATCTCTAAAACTACTCAACCAATTTTTGCCAAATTTGGCACATAATTAATACTATAATAGGCCAGGTAAATTTAAGTAACCAAACTTTTTTAAGCACTTATTTTCAAAATGGTGGCCCTTGTAAATATTTAAGGATTCTTTGGCATAACAACCACACCGTTGGATCAGTTTCAGCCAAATTTCGTACGCTGACATTGTCTATTAAAAGCAACGTATATGCCAAAAAACACTTTTGTCCGCCATTTTGTAAGATAGCGCTATGTAAATGAATAGCTTTTATGTAATACTCTGTAAACAATTGATAAATTCCTACAAAACTTGGCAAACAAGTAGTGCTGCTACAGTTGATACATACAAATATTTTTCAAGTTTGTCATACACTTATTTTGAAAATGGTGGCCATCTATCTAGCATAGTATGCTATTTCTTCAAAACCTTTAAATCAATTTCAATTTAACTTAGTATGCTAGCAGTGAGAGAGAGAGAGTGTGTGTGTGTGTGTGTGTGTGGTCCCTCCCTCCCTCCTCCCCTCCCTCCCTCCTCCCCTCCCTCCCCCCACCCCTCCCTCCCCCCACCCCTCCCCCTCCCCCCTCCTCCCCTCCCCTCACACTCCCCTCCCCTCACACTCCCCTCCTCTCTCTCTCTCTCTCTCTCTCTCTCTCTCTCTCTCTCTCTCTCTATATATATATATATATATATATATATAAATGGGTATTCTAGTTTTGTATACTATATAATGAACACAGTGTAATTAATTCCAATCAAACTTTGTATGCTGGCTGAATATATTACAACCATCAAATGTGTCAACACAAATCTCTTTTGTCTGCCATTTTGTAAAATAGGCAGACAAAATTCCAAACATGGAAAAAATTTCCCAGTACATAAATGTTTAGGTCAAAATTTCCCCAAAAATATAAAAACATATATTTATGACAAATACTTTAGGGTGTTGTTGAACATTGTAATACATTACAATTTGCAGTAAATAGTTAATCATGCACATTTTGCAATTTAGGTAATTTAGAAGTTAGATATTAGTATAAAAAATAATTTTACCTCCGAAGTGACCACAGTGGCTGAGCGATTGGCACGCTTGCCTCCCTCCAATGCGAACCGGTTTCAATTCTCGCCAGGTCATAGAATTTTCGCAAGTGGGAATTGTGCCGGACGATGCCATTGTCTGGCAGGTTTTCTCGGGGATCTCCCGTTTACCTTGTCCCTTCATTCTGGTGCCGCTCCATATTCACTTCAATCACCCTCATTAGCTCTCAAGACCTCGCTGTTAAGAGCTGCCCAAATCTCTTCACTCACTCACCCTTTACCCCTAAACATGTTAGACTAACCTCAGAACTCGACAGTCTGGTCCAGACCAGCGAAGAGGAAGCTGAAATTTATATGCAAAGAAAAGTATAATGATATAAGCATATATACCCCAGAGAAAGCAAGAAGCGCTGCATGAAAGATATTACACGCATGCTACTCTCCAAAATATGTAACTTTCTGCAGTGTCCGAGACCGGTGATGGTCGAGGAACTCGTGAAACGAGCACGCCAGATGAAAAGAAATCACAAAGCGCAGGTTGTGCTCGATCACATACAAGGAGACAGGGAGACAAAGGAAATGGAACTGACAGGCCATGTGCCCTTCTCTTCCCCTCCCTCTTCCCTACTGTGACTTCCCCTTTTTTCTCCTCACTGCTCCACTAGTGCGGATACTGCCCGGGCCGGCACTTTCACAGAAATTGCTCAGCCAAGAGAGAGAGCAAGAAATGCGCTAGGCAAAAGGGAAGCACCCATGGTCATGCTCCAGACTTTAATTAACTAGTACTCTTCCCTGGGTGTGCCTCTTTTAAAAAGTTTACGTAAACGAGAAAATTGCAGTGGTCTTACTGGACACAGTCATCATAGGAAATTTTATAAGAAACTACCTGCTCATACCTCGTTAATGAGCCAACCTGACTCCCACTGCAAAGACTGTTCAAATGGCATAACCCAACCTTCATCTTAAAATACAAATGGAGATAACACTCATGATTAGGATCCATCAGAAAACTACCAAGGTCAACCTCCTATTTGCCTCCAACCTTGGGGAACTACTGATTTTTTGACAACATTGGTTGTAGTCGCAGCACTTCATAATAGACTGTGGACAACATCGCACCCACCTGGGAAAAGACGGGGGTATGTCAGTCAACTGGGAGGGTATTCAGGTCAAGACTACCCCACTCCATATCCCAGTCCACCTCCAACAGCTCCGGGTGGAAATACACTCTAAGCCCCAAAATCCCCGAAGAAGACCAAGACCGAGGACCGACGAGTCCAACGCCGTCAGACGCAGCAAGAGAGAGAGGGACGACCTGCCTGCACAGAATACTTGAGAGGTTGAACCCCTTCTGTCCAGGAAACCTCCACTATCCACCGGAGAAAAGTCCCCGTGTTCGACCCTTACCAGGCACGTGACACCACCTCCGTACAGAGGTGGGTCTGTACTGCCTCGCCCCTGTACTCATAGTTCCTATTTCCAGCAGTAATCAGCCTGATGAAGCTTAACATCCACCCAGGGATCGGAGGATTCTTGGTGGAGCCCTCTGGATAGAGAACCCCAGCAGAGACGTCCCCAACCCAGCATCATCTTCGAGAGGGATTAATCTCCACAAGCTATTGAGGTGGAGGTCCCCGAAGAACCTCAGCCTCCAGCCCACAGGACGTTGGCTGCTATGTTACAGAAAGACCTGGCCGATGCCCGTACCAAGACACTGGGCGTTGCCAGGGTCCATGATGCTTCCCCTCCAGCCCAAGAAGAAGTGCATCCTCAAGAAGTAGAGTTAGACGTATCCATGATACCTCTGCCACCTTACTCCACTTCATCCATTCTACCCCCAGAGGATCACCACCACCAGGACTCACCGACCAACTCGGAAGGATGAGCCCATCCGCCTGATCGTCAACAATGGGTGCATTGGTGCCATGTGACTGGCAATGTTGGGTAAAAAGTCTCTGAGCCAGTTACACAGGCCAAGGAAGTGGTGTATTTGCTTCTAGTCTTGGGCTCTTTGGCTTCTTGGATGTCCCTTATCGAGCTGGCTTGAGGGTAATTGCCTTTGGGGGAAACTATGTCTCCCAGGTATTTGATTGGAGACTTCCTGAAGTGGCTCTTCGAGAGTTTTGCCAACATGCCATGTAGTTCTAGGCATTTAAGTACCCTCTGCAGGTGGCTGATGTGCTCCTCCCAGGATTTTGCGTAGACAATCACGTCAAGGTGCACGGAGCAGAATTACAGAGTGTAAACTGTCAGCACCTCAGCTGACATGAGCCGCTGGAATGTGGCAGGAGTGTTTTTGAGCCCAAAAGGCTGATGCGTGTCCGGTTAGCTAAGGCTGGATCATGGTGGTGTGGCTTTTGTTGCACTTCGGCCGGTTGTGCTTACTGGCATTTATGGTAGGATGTGGTAGCTGGGCACGTGGCTTTACGTGAAGGAACAAAGTTCTTGACATTGCGATTGACAAGTCCCTTGGATTGGTCTGCCCTATGGTTGGTGGCGTGACTAGTTACCGTTGACGACTGGCGGGAGGTGTTAGTGGTAGCAGGCTTACTAACGTTGCGAGTGCGAGGACTAGCTGGGTATAGTTGGTTGAGCTGATCGTTCTCTGCCCGGACTGCAGTGAGGGCCCGAGGTGTCGCAATGCAAAACCTATCATTCCACCTGGTAGCTGCTGAGCTCTAGAAGTTGGCGTTCAATATGCCAAGCCGTTTCTCAGTCAGCTTAATTAACCCATACACAACTGGGTGGCAGGCAGGATGCGTGCAAATAGGTGTTGACGAGATAGTAACTGGATCCCCTGCGGTAGACGTGGGCCATTCTATGGATCTGAGAAAGGCGGCACAATCTTGTTCGGCTCGTCGATTAGCTGTAAGAGGGACGGAACCAGCCGGCAGCTTGACAGACAGCAAGTCACGCAACTCTTTGCTCCTCCCTCCTTGCACCGTGTCTTATCTTAAATGGTGTAGAGTGGGTTAGTTGCTGAGAACTATGTTTCGAGCACTACAAACACGAGTAGCCCTAGAATAGTGTTGCCCAGTAGTGGTTTGGTAGCATGAGCCCGGTGCTTCAGAAGGCCCCCCACCTTAGCAGGTGAACCAGAAGCGTTGAAGCTATATGGACTACCAAGACTATTACTGGGTGTGTGATCCCAACCAAGGCCAGGCCGTAGCACCTAAGTAGATACTCCCGCCAGCACCCAGGTGCTCCGGTATGGGTGTAACTCAGGCATACTGTCTCTCCCGGGGTGGGAAGTATTGCTAGTGGTCGGGGCTCCTCTATTCTACTCCTCCAGTACCTGTAGACTTAGTAGGAATAGAATAGATGGCCGTCTAATATGTGTGTATTGCAACTGGAGCCACCTGAGGGAGAGTTTCCAGTTGTAGCTAGTTTGTAATAATAATTTCCCGTTCCCGGTCGGCGGTACTCGACTTGTTCTCCCAGCAGTTGGTTACAAGTACTCTATGAATGAGACTTGAATTTAAAATAAGCCAAGCCATGTTTATTAAGAGCTTAGTAAACCCTGAGACGCATGCTCTCCTACCAAGAAGACTGGTTGCTGGAAGTAAACCTACGGTAGCCAGGTGTAAGTGACCTGGTCCTAGGCTAATTAGGGAAAGTAAAATAAAACTGTCAAAAATTGCATACTACAAATCTAACTCTAATCAGGGTGTCTGTTAGAGACAAAGAAGTTAAGTGTGGTATGTCTGGTAGCTACAGAAATCTTCTGGTAGCTATTGACAATTGGCTTCGCTGGAGCATCTGGTCGCAGGTGCTGCAGATCTCTAATGGCGACGTCAATGTAGGCAGCCTCTGGTGGCTGCCGAAGTGTGTTGAGCAGTTTGTGGCAGCCTCTGGGATGGCTGTTGTGTAGATCTAACAGTGGTCGGAGGTCCCCAGCACTAGAAGTGGTGGAGCGAGCTCGAAGACTGAAGAAGAGCAACTTGTGAGGTCTGGCGCACACTGACTTTTATAGTCTGGGTAGCGCATGTCGTGGCAGCTGTGGGAGAGGGCGTGTGAATTCCCTCTGCTGCGAGAGTGGAGTGGGTGTTGCATCCTCTGGTCATCTCTTGGCCTTCGCGTATTCTTGGTGGAGCTCGAGCATACCTTGAGGCAACTGATGGCTTGTAGGCTCTCAGCGCATGGGAGGGGGTGAGGGGTGACGCACCACTGTCTTGCACAACCCCTCGTATCCACGTGTCCGGCTGCCCTCCAGGAATGTGGCTGGCAGCGACTTCTGTGTACGGGCTGGTGCGGGATTTGAATCTCATGTGTGTAAAAGTAATATACTAGGTTGCAGTGAGATGAGTCGTAATCATTGTACATAGTTGGAATAAGCGGCATGCGTCAAGGCATGACTTGAAACTAGAGGGTTTCTCCCTCTGGTGGAGTAAATGCAGTGTATTATCTGCTGTCAGAGTGAACTGCGATTTGCCAGTACCATGACTGCATGTCTAAGGTACTGAAAACTTTAGCCTCCCCTATGTTTGTTGATTTGGGGGTATCACTCGGTAGAGCAACATCGTTCAGAGCTTTTTAGTTCACACAGAATCACAGTTGTCCATCCTTTTTGGGAACCAGTACCACATGTGAGTTGTACAGTGAATCTGCAGGCTCAACAATTTCTTGTCACTTCATCTCTTCTAACTTCTCCATGATAAGGTGGAGTTGTCTGGTGTAAATCAGCATGGTTGTATTCAGCCATATTTCATGCTATATGGTTCTGGTCTGCCGAAGGATTCCTCCACATCCAAATGTGCCTGAGTGTTCATTGAGGACTTTCTTCAATTGTTAGAATTGAGCTTTGAGCTTTTGTGGTTAATCTCCTCTTGTTTGATAGTCGGAGGTTTAACGACGTTAGTGTTCCCATTTGACGGTTACATGGTCTTTGTCACGCAGATATACTTTTCGTTGCCCGTGCTCCATGACACATTGTTACTGACGGAGCCAGGGGTGTCCCAGTATAATTTCTTCCTGGATGTCTGGTGGTACAACAAAATCTGCAGTTCCTGACAGAGTCATGCGCTCATTGACTGCAAGTGTACAATCTCGATTGGCTATCCTGACGGTTTCGGTTTGCGGGTGTAGTGATGTCCTTTGCCCTTCAGTTAGGATGTAGCTTCATGCGAAATTGCCAGTTGCAGCGGAGTCAAGCTGTGCAAGTACATTCTTCCCATTGATGCGGATTTCGTTCTAGGGGCTTCTGGTGATTCCGTCTCGTCATCTAGAAATTGGATGGTTTGCCCTTATGGTCCGGCAGGGTCACCCCTTTTCGCCTCCGGCCGTGGCGTTTCCCGTCAGTGGGACTACTTTCTTGTCGGATTCTTGTTGGGTGGTATGCGGCATATGAGTTGCGCCCCCTTCTCCTGTATGTTCACGTCACATTTTTCCCCTTGGGCTGTCTTTGTGGAAGTGGTACTCTGCACAATACCAGCATTTCAGTCGGCTATTCACGGAGGTGCTGGCGGCAGTGGCTTGATTCTTTGTTCAGAAAGCTTGTCTGACTCTATAGACGTGGTTACCTTTGGGCGGTCAAGGATTGCTTGCGCCTTGAAATTGCATTCCATTAGTTCATCCACTGTGAGTGGCTTCGGAATTAGCAGAAGGTTTCTCAGCTTCGGTAGCAATGTGCAGGTTATATGTCATACACAGCTCTCTTCGTCTCCAGTCAGGAATATTCGTCGGTACATCTGTACCATACGGCGGACGAATATTTCCACCTCTTCGTCTGGTGTTTGTGTACAGCTATAGACTTCCATCATGAGGCACGCTTGTACATCCTCTCCAGTGAATTGCTGGGTGAAACAGCTGCTGATTTTGTTCCATTCTGAAATTAATTCTCCTACTTCTGCCACCATTCGAGGGCTTTGTCCTTGAGTTTCATTTGTACCCTGGCAACCCATAGTTTCTCAGGAATTTTTTGCTTGCAAAATTCTCTCTCGCATTCGACTGTGAACATTAAGGGGTCATCATTATGACGCCCTGCGGCTCTCCTGTGACCAAGTTGTGCTTCTGTGGGAGGCTGATCCGGGGTTATGTGGTCTATATTTGGCGGCCCACTGACAGACTTCACATTGGTAAACCATCCCCGATCTGGATAGTCTCTCTGGCCAACACATAGAACTGTGGGTCTATGTCTTCCTACACAGGATGCAGCGTACTGTGGGGGTACCATACCTTGTGCATGTGATCCAACTACAGAAGGCCGTTTGTCATGTTTGACACTGGTAGCATTGATACTCCAGACCATCTGTGAATATGGCTTCGTCTGCCCAACCAAGGCAGGTGTAGTGGAACAGTTGTTGGCAATGGGCACATTTTATACGGTACGCTCCTGTGCTGTTGCAGTTACGCTTGGAACAGCAGTCTGGGTCAGTTTCAATTGCATTGGTGCTGACTGGTTCGTGTTCTCTCATGTCTGTGTCTTACATTGTTGTGAGATTGTTGAGCACCATGGGGTGTGTTACACACTCTCCGAAGTCTATTTAGTGGTTTGTTTGGCTCCTGGCTAGGTCTGCTAGCTCAATGTCGTTTTGACCTTGTCTGGCTTAATTAATGCTTTTAATTAAAGGGCAATGCCCCACGTAGGGCACCAGAATCTCTTATGCCCTTTTGAAGCGTGTCTCCTTGAGACTGAAAAAGGTGTGTCACCACGTTTAAGGAGTTTTGGTGGGCGCTAGGTCAGTCACACCTGGTAACTTTGTGGCAGGGTATGAAGTCTGGTTCGGTGAGAACCACTTTATGCTTAGGTGGGTTCACTTTAGTGGGTATACCTGGGCTACCGGTAACCTGTGGAGGCTGTCTGGCCTGCAGGAGTTAGAATGTGATTAGATGGTGGTCAGGTGCTCTATAGGGTGTACAGTTTCTGTGACCTGCTCCACTATCTGTATTCCCCACCAGCGTGGGTTGACGATCCTGGGAGATTTGTCTTGTCCACTCAAATAGTTGGCGAACACGGGGTGTGTTTCCTCACTGAGGCGAATGGGTGCTTAAAGAGATCTATGGGATTCTCCGGTTCGGTTGGTCTCTGTAGGTGACATAATGCTTGGCCCTGCTTCCTAGATGGGAGATGCGCAAGTGCCGCAAGGACGGGTAAAGCTCCTGCTGATGCCCGGAGGCAGCATGTACCGTTTTAACCCTCTCTTGGACACCACTCTGTCGGGAGTAGGGCATGAGGACAGACTTACTATGATCAAGCTCATGGAAGGGGGAGCTGATATAAAGTGTTGCCATATACAAGTTTATAACCACGTACCGTGTCTGTCAACATACTGCTGTATTCCTATCCCAGTGCTCGGCGCAAGAAGCGCAGTGAACACGGAGAGTCATCTCTCACTGACGGACAGTCCCAGCATGTGGGTGAGTGTCTTGGGAGGACCAGTCTTCCCAACTCAGGGAATACCCGTTCCGCGCAAGGAGCGTGGTGGATATGGTACTCACCAAGCTGACAAGCTGACGTCGGGGAATAGAGTACCTGGTGTCAGGGCTCTACCGTTCCATGCACCGTGGTGCACAAAAAGGGTAGCCGTCCAGAATGAGAGTTGGTACTCTACTGGTGTATTACGGTTTGAGTAAATTCCCTGGTCACCTGCTATCCCTTAAATGGCCCCAATGTCTACTGGGAGAGGTATTACACTACGGGAAAGACACCCTTGAGTTGGTTGAAACATCTGTTTATTCCTGTGACGGAAATAAACAGGGTGGTGTCACACTACCTCCTAATGCCAGTAGTAAGAGCTTACGGAAGCTTAAACTTATGTGAGACAGCTGAAGGTAACCTGTTCCTAGGCTAACAATGGCAGGGTAGATAAGTATTATGATACTAGTTTAATATGGAATACTTTATGTTGCCCTGAAGGGGCCGACAGTGTGACGGGTGTTACAGTGTTCAACTATGATAGGAAGTTTTTGGCACAGGAAGCAGTGAAGACAAGACAAGGTGCATGTAGCAGTCTCTGCAAAGAATGCGGTGAAGACAAGGTAGTTGGAGATGATCCTCGGCACAAGGAGTACTGTGAGAACCAGGAAGCCGATGGTTCCTTTGACATGACAAGCGTGCAATGAAGGAACAGAACAGATGGGTGTTTAAAGGCTGCAGCACGCTATATATTCTCTGACCCATGCACCCTGGTTGGAGTTGTGGAGGGAGTAAGCATTGCATAGAGTCCTCTTGGCGTGTGACTTCAGTGGCCGGCGCTGGTTCCGAGAGCATGACTGTAATCGTACTAGTGGTGCCATCTGGTGGCACGCAGGAGTACTCGGATGATCTTGATACTTATCTTTGAGGGCTCAGCCAGTGAATAAAACAATCTGGCATGGAGCGTCTGTCCTTTGCCTTGGGTAGTCAGTAAAGCATGGCAACAATAAAACTCCATAGAATCGAGCAGCAAAGACATACGCACTGATGAGGCGAAATCTATCATTCATTGTTATGGGTGTCATGTGTCAAGTTTAATCATTTGTTTGTATTATGACATAATTATAAAGGAATATGTATGTGGTGATTGTAAAAAAAAATAGGTGGTTTACATATTTTATTGTCCAATGGAAACACATGTCTGCAATAATGTCTGTGGAAATGTTTTTGCAATCAGAAATGTGTATTGAAACTTTGCTTCATCTGCTATCATACCTCCAAACACAGCAAAGCTGCCTTATGAATGGCTACTTTAGTTCCATAATTGAAGAACAGTATGAAAGAACTCACAAGAGAAATCTAATACACAGCAACCAAAAAAAGGGCTACAAATTAATGTTTCAGCAGATTTAAAATATATATTTTCCCTCGTTCAAATTTTTTACGGATCCTGAAAAAAGAGTGATTATTGAAAGACAGTCACTTTAATTTGGGTTGATAGAGGGAGGTTGTACTGTATCTTTATGTAAATTTATGTTAGAAGGTGTGATGTGCTGCGAGATTAGTAGCCTTTTTGTGTTAAGTAATTTGTCTTGTACGTAGCTTGTTTGTGTCATACTCGGATTGGATCAGTTGACTGACAGCTTCCAGCATCGCTGGATAGCAGCACTGCTTTGCTGGGAAATAAAACAACCTCAGTCATGAACAAAATACTGACTCTGTTACTAAAGTGCTAATTTAAAAATAAGGGGGTATTTATTTTTAGTAAATAAAGTATATTTGTGCCTCTGCGCTAGTATGGACTGTCTTTTGAGATCAACTTATCAAATTACTACAATATCATGCCCCACATAAAGACTTATTGCTCAGAGTCCACGAATCAGACAGATATGCGGTTATTGTGGGGCAGTAAAGATGGTTCTTGTAGCCACTTCAGTGTGACAAGCTCAAACAGTCAATACACTGTCTTTTTGGGCTCGAGAACAATGTGGACTGTATTTTAACAAAAAACATTTTGAGTTGCTACTTATCGACACAAAAACAAAGCCGAACTGGTCACAGATTTTGGCAGCGCCGCTCCAGGCCGATGGCGCCACCATTGACAGTGTTGCCACAATGTTGCGGGAAATTTAAACTAGTTCAAACGGACCCATGGCCCAAACATTCCCACCTGCCTTGAGGGGTCCACACTTCAAAAACACTTATTAGTCCTGTTAACAGTACACAAAAAATATAAAACAAAACACTCAATATTTACACAAACAGGTTCTATATACACAAATGGATTTCTTGGTCTTGCACTAGTTTAGAGGAAGAGGACACAACTTAACAGCAAGCCTGCTGAAGGTGCCTTACTGGGTATGAACCTCAGCAATGCGCCAACACCGTATGCCCCAGGGTGGATCTTTACTATTCTACCAAGCTTCCACTGCAAGGGCCACTTAACCTTGGACTGAAGATGATGGATATACTCCACATGCCACCGCTTCCAAAATGACTGGTGGATCTGCTGTTGGAGTGACCACCTATTCAAACTGTTGACTGGAGTTGATTACATGTCCAATTCAGGCAATGTCTGTGCTGGACCCATTGTAAGAAAGTGACTGGGAGTTAGTACAGAGAAGTCATTAGGATCACTTGACAATGGGCACAGAGGCCACAATGGCTACAATTTAGTGTTGCCTCAATCTGGGCTAAAACAGTGCTCAACTCTTTATGTGTTAGCAACTGTGTCCCCACAACTTTCTTGAGAATGAACTTGACATATTTCGTACCTTCCTCCCAAAGTCCACCAAAGTGAGGAGCTGCTGGAGGGTTGAAGTGCCATGTAATCTTACGCTCTGGTAAGCTGTCTACAATCTGCTTGCAAGTGTCACTATCAGTGAGAATTTTTGCACTTCTTCCAGCTGATGGCTGGCTGCAACAAAGTTAGTGCCACAGTCACTCTAAATGTTGGCACATTGCCCACGTCGAGCGACGATCCTCCTAAAGGCTGCCAGAAATGCCTATGTTGATAATTCTGAAAAATGCTTTAGATGTATGGCCTTTGTTGCAAAACACACAAACAGGCATATGTATGCCTGCAGTACACGAGGCTTTCAAAGTTTAGCCATGGTGATGGAGATGGGAACTCCATAATTGACTCCAGTGTTCATAAATGGCTTAGTTTGGGAGCAGCGTATACATTTATGAAGGCGGCTGAGAATGAGATTCCTAGCGCCAAGCGCCCAAAATTCTCTTTGAAGCAGTGACTACAGCATCTGTGACCGTGGGTGAAAAAAACTTTAAATGAAGCTCATCAATCAGCAGCACTGCAAGATGACAATGTTTTTGGGAGAAGGATTTAGTGTCCAATTGCAATTCAACCCTTTGCAGTCGACCACCTACCCTCAGGATGCCTTCAGAATCTACAAAAGCAGCCAACTTCTGCATGAATGGAGAACAAGGTTGGTGCCTGGCAATACAAGCAAACTCTTCAGCGAATTCTATTTGCAGGATCTTGGTTAGGATATTCAGGGCCCTTTGCATCTCATCCAACTGAACTGGACCTGTGGTAGGTGACCCACCTGCACCAACTGCCTGCCCAAATTTGCAACACGGTGCGACTATTCATTTTACCTTATTTAATTTTGTCTGTCTTTCCATTAAGTTTAGGAATGATGACTGTGTCAAGGTGGCCTGCAGTACAATAGTTCGATGCTCTTCATTGCAGATGGGGCTAGAATCATTAAGTGTACTCTGTGGCCAGTGCTTCTTATCTTAATAGATCCAGGTAGGTCCTGACCACCAGAGGGGATGTGCGACAAGCTGGGCAGGGGTAAGGCCACGAGAAGCACAAGCTGCTGGATTCTGTTCACTCGGAACATGATGCCACCAATTGACAGAGGTGCAGTTTTGAATTTCACTTACTCTGTTTTCCCGACAAAGGTTTTCCACACTTGTGGTGAAGCCCTAATCCACGAAAGTGCTGCAACTGAAGAGTCAGTCCAAGCATATGTCTCTTTCAGGGGCAAAATTGATGAGTACTTATCCAACACTAAGTGCAAGCACAAGCCAGAAGTACAGCGCAGAGCTCAAGGCGTGGAAGTGTTACTGTCTTGAGACAAGCCACCTTAGATTTAGCAAACAGCAAATGGATGGTGACCACACTCACGGAAGACACTTGTCGAAGATACACTACAGCTGCATACCCCTTCTCTGAGCTGTCGGAGAAACCCTGCAGTTCAAAGGTGGAGTCTGCACTGTTAAGGGTGATACAGCAAGGAATGGTTATGTTGGAACAGCAAGTCAACTCATTTTGAATGGTTTCCCACTTCGTAATGATGTTGGGAGAAGCCCGGCAGTCCCATTCAACACTTGCCAGCCACAGCTGTTGTATGAAATGTTTGGCTAAGAGAGTCAATGGTGACAACCATCCCAGTGGGTCAAAAACCCAAGCTATGTCCGAAAGAATTCCGTGTTTTGTCATAATCAGGGGTCTTGGTTGAATATCATAACCAAAAGTGTCTGAACTGGGGTTCCATTGTAGCCCTAGAACCTTGACATATTGGTCTTCATCAAAACAGTAGTACATACCCGAGAGTTGCACATCCTCTGGACACAAGACTTCCAGCACAGCAGGGCAGTTACTGGTGAACTTATGGAGCTGGAACCCACCTCGCTAGAGCAACTGTTGTAGTTCCTGTCTCAAATTCACATCAGAAGTGACATCATTGGTTCCCGTGACTACATCATCGACATAAGTGTCAGACAACAAAACACTAGCAGCACTTGCATAAACTCCCTGTTCATCTTCTGCTAGCTGATGCAAAGCTCTGAGAGCAAGAAATCTTCAGACTCCTTCCAAAGAATGTGCTGGTAATCTCTGTGCGCATCAGCAACCAGAATTTGACGGTACATTTGTTTTATATCACCTGTAAATACAATCATTGGAATTCGAAACTGAAGCAACACTTCTACTATGTCCCTTTGAAGCTTAGGTTCAGTCAACAATACATAATTCAAAGACAAACCAGAACTGGCCTTTGCAGTTGCATCAAACACGAACACAAAGTTTGGTGGTGGTACTATCATGTTTGTGCACACAGTGATGTGGGATGTAATAGGAGCAACATGAATTCATATCTGAGCTGTCAAATACAACTCATATGACCTGCGTTAATATAATCTTGCATAAATGAAACATAACCAGCCTTGAGATCTGGCTGGCATTTAAAACTGTGCTCGAGTAATTGAAACAACGAAGTGCTGTGGAGTAGGAGTCGCCTAAGTCATGTTCTGGGCTCTTGAAGGGAAGTACAACACTATAGCGACCATTTTCATCATGACCATAGCTTTCTGCAAACAACTTTTCCCAGAGGACATCATCTGGTGATGGTGTTGGTTTATCAGGAGGCAGTTCTTCCAGTTTCCAAAGTCATTCCACAATAGTGTCAAGTGATGGGCTTAACACACTGGAAGTCACAAAGAATGAAGAAATATTTGATGATGGCAAATGAGGCAAACTGCTGTCGTCCTTTCCCATCACTCTCCAGCAAAAGAGTGTGTCCAGAGCTACAGGAGTACAAGGCGGTCCTTCACACCAGGCTTGGGGGTCCACAGGTGTGGATGGGAGAAGTTCTGTTATGCGAGGTAACACTAAAGCATCTATTGAAAATACTGTCCCTGTCTGTCCACAAGACTTTAGCACACAAGATACCACACCACGAGCAATATTAAGTTGTGCCTGAGAGAACCTCTGAAGTAGCTGAGTTTTCTTCCTACAAGGAATACCCAAGCGAGATAAGCAATTTTCTGAGTTGAAATTGGCTTGACTTGCAGAGTCCAGTAACACACTGATTCATTGGAAGGCCCCTGACACATCTTGTACATCAATTAGAGCAGTTGACAGCATAATCATAGCACTGCTGGGTGTATTCGAAAGTGAGGAGCACACAGTCACAGTAGAACTTGTATCACCATTCGAGCTGCTATCTGGCACATCTACGGATTGTCCTGATCCATTCGAGACATCCTCTTGAGTGGATGGTTCTGGGAAGTGCAGCAGGGAGTGATCCAGTGACTTGCAGTGACGACACGAGATTTATGAGTGACAGTTTCTGCACTGATGCGAGGGCTGCAAACAGTTCAAACATAGCTTGAGTTCCTTGACAAATGCAAATTGTTCCTTGTGAGGCTTCTGTTGAAAGTGGGGGCATTTGTACAACAAATGTGCTGTGTTGCATAAGCTGCAAGAAGGGTTAGGTTTCACCATAAAGACACTGGATAAATGGTAACCTTTAGCCAGTTTACAATCTGCTGAAACCTGTACCGGTTTGATCTTTGAAAGTGCCAGCCTAGATATTGATGCAACTGCTTCCATAGCACGGCAATGTTTTTATAAAAACTGCACAAAAGACTTGCAAGTGGGGAGCTCAGTGTCTGTCGAGGTCATCTCCCACTGTATTTGAAGTGGTGCATCCAGTTTCCTGTAAAGGATGGCCAGTAAAATTAAGTCCCAGTGCTGCACAGGAACCTTCAGAGTTTCCAGTGCTGCCACATTCTCTGTTGAATTATCAGCATCTGTCGCAGTGAGGTGGGCGATTCAGAGGATACTGTGGGTGCTTCCAGCAGAGCTTCCACATGCAAAGAAACTATTAATCTTTTGTTTGAATGTAGCTCAGATAACAATTTCCGTGCAACGTCAAAATTTTCACGTGACATAGGTAATGCCTGAATCATGCTTAATGGCTCACCATTAAGGGACAACTATAAATAGTACAACCTTTCGACTGGAGTTAGGTTGGGGTGATCAGCTACAAGAGCACTGAACAAGTTAGAGAAGTTCACCCAATCTTTTGCACATCCACTGAATTGTGGCAAGTAGATCTTGGGAAGTGATACATTTACCTTCTATGTGCTGGTAGCTACTGCCTGTGCTGCCGCAGACTTGCTCGCAAGAGATTCTACCATTGCCATAACATCGTAGTATTGATCTTTGAAGTTCAGCATGCGGGCTGCATGTGCATCTTTAACGAAGCATGTTAGTTGTTCGGCTGCCATTTATACAGTAATGTTATCTGATTCAAAGTTACGTTTTATTTCCGGCAAATCACACACAATAAATTCCTTTTGCAGGGATCTGTACCAACACACTTGGAGATGCCAAGTGCGCACTTGAGGCGCCCTTCTGCCAATCATAGACGCAGTATTGCTGCTTGAGCATTGCCCATGATTAAAGTTGCTGCGATGGGCAATAACGTATCCACAAACTATGTATCACAACACAAGAGTTGTGTTTTCATGTGTGTAGCGCATCACAAAGACATATGAAAACACCTTGCGGAAAGATACATAACCTAACAAAAACACGTGATCGTAGCACCAATCTTCTAACTGTAAAAGGTCGATGACATCAAGTGATAAGAATATATGTACTATTCATGCTAAGAGTGAAGTACGAAAAATAAAAAAGCATAACCAAATCCAGAACAGAGGAGCTGTTGAATCCAACTGACGCATGCAACAAACAGTAAAACTGCCTTCGTGCGCACACAAACATGATATCCCAAGTCAACAAATTGCGCTAATGTTCACTGTTTCTCATACTGTACAACCCAAAAGTGAGTTGTAAAGTTCGCTCCCTATAACCACACTTTTCTGTCACGCACGTGCTCGCTATGCAAAATTAAAACAGATATACGAGCCCATAACTAACTAAACAAATATAGAATACACACACCGCCGCATGTCCGGTCTGGAGGACCAAATGTTTGGGCTCGAGGACATCGTGTACTGTATTTTAGTGAAAAACATTTCGAGTTGCGACTTACCGACACAAAACCAAAGCTTAACTGGTCTTCTAAATTCTGGCAGTGCCGCTCCAGGCCGATTGCGCCACCATCGACAGTGTTGCCACAATGTGGCGAGCAATTTAAACTAGTTCAAACTGACCCATGGCCCAAACACTGTCTTTGAACTGTTGAACTCCACTAACATTTACAAAAATTACAATTCCCAGACATAGTAGTCAACTAGTTTTGTTGTTTAAATATGTGTTAGGCTACCAGCAAAACAGGTAATTTAAAGGCCTGCATCAGTATTTGTTTGTAATAGGGTGTAAAATTATTTGGCAGTGTAAGCCTCCATTTGTGCATTTGGTTGTGATTGAACCTATAACATCCTCTACAAAAGTCTGGTTATGTTGTGTCAGATTCACTAGTAACATAAACCCTGAAGAAAATACGTACAGTTATGTTGGCAGGGGTGTCTGATAAGAAATGTAAAGTCCAAGGCAGTGGCCAATGTTAGTCGTTTCTTTTATTAGTAACACAATTGGTGTAAGTATTGAATAATGTGAACATAAATGTTAACATTCCTGACAATTTCACATGGATTCTTAATGAGTAGAAATAATAAACTAAGCAGAAATTTGAAAAGTGTTAGTTTAGCCGTGAACAAAGGCTTGTCCGTATTCACCTGAAGTACATACTTGTGTATACATGCCCCCGGAAGTGACATAAATGTTGTCCGAATTGCAAGTGAAATATGTGAGTATACAGAGACGAGTACTACTTGCGTACTTGCAGTATACGTGCCGCCATTTGGAGAAGCAATTTATAGGTTAAAATTGATTTTCAAATTAATAATTTTATTTAAAATTTAATAGGGCAACATTACTACTTTGTAAGCAAAGAATTCTTAACTGAGTTAGTAATTATCGCAAGGTGTACCGTAAAAAACGATCTAACAATAGATTCGTATAAGGCCTGTTTTCATAACCTACAAAAGCTTGACGTGTGCTGCTTATACATCTAATCTAATACAATTTCAACTCATCGCCAAGAGTACCTCTTCCACCGCTACAGATGTGAGAGGCATGTTGCCAACCCTACAGGCGGCAGGAATCAATAACCATATTCTCTCACCTGGAGGATACGCAACCTGGCAGGCACGTCCCCCCCACCCCTTGATGAGAACCTACAAGCTACCCAGACCTTGGGCAAGGCCAAGCACCACCAACGAGGCACGAAGCAGAAACACTGACCAGAGTATTCCCATGCCAACCAGGGCAGGAGGACGTCACGCCACCCCCACACCAGCTGCCTACAAGCTTCCACCATATAAGTCAGGACGCTGCTGAACTCAAGAGTCATTCTTGTTCCATCTCTTGTGACATCCCACAGCATTGCTGCCAGTGCTGGGACAGCCAGAGATCTTCGAAGCTTTGAGTACGCCCCCTGCGGCTACTTCACCAACGACAACCAGTCAACCCGTCAACCAACGAACATGCTTACCAATACGTTAAATTCACTTTGTCTCCTCAAGACATATTTATTAAACTGTTTAGAAGTATTATGTATTTTCTCGTTGAGCTAATTCTTTCCCATTCTCCATTAGAACCAGGTCGCCTACACCTGGCAAGCGTAGTAGCCTTCAGCACTCAATTGCATGGTAGGAGGTAGCACGCGTCGCCTGTTTATTGGGACTTCAGTATACATACTGTTGCTTCCTACCTCTCAGCTTTTATTTCTTACAGTATCTATCTGTGTGCCTGCTAGAAATGTGTTGCTACGTACACCTTTGATAATGACTAGGGAATTTATAACTACCAAATTAACTTCAGCCCCAGGCGCCCTTCAGGGGTCCCATCATATTTTCACACACCCATTAGATGTCCATCTGTTGCTTTCAAAACTACCACAGCATTGCTTCCAGTGCCGGTGGAGAGAAACAGAGGAGCCACAACTACTAGTAACACCTTCACCCAGAGAGGTGTGACAGTCTCAAGTTATTGCCGTATTCCACAGCACTGCTCCAGTGCCGGGATAAACCGTGACTTGAGATCTGCCATCCATTCCTGTGTGGACGCATGCCCAGTGGTGGCATTGGTGTTCCAAATGGCTCCCCGTCTTTGATCAACCCGCCTAGCGTGGGGGATTATTGGAGACTTTACAGAGCCTGGTCAGCAAGCCAAAACTGGACTTACACTCTAACTTGTATTTAGTTTGTTCGCATCAAGGTGTACCCAGTAAACTGTGAGCAGTGACTTTATGCCTTTCAGCCAGAGGCACAGCCGAAAACGTAGGAAGCGACACGCACCGCTCCTTGCTGCCAGACAGTTGAGTACACTTCCTCAACCTACACTGGAAAGGCAGGCAGAACGGGACTGCGCCGCCCAACTCAGACACAAGTCAGTATCGACTGCTCTGGTTGTGATATTATTTCTATCTCCGTGCATACGTATTCACCCATCATGCCATCCTGTGGTAAGAGGATTGTTGACCGGTATGGAGGTTAGATTTGGTTGGGACAATATCCACTTCTGGACCAACTAATCTCACCTATGGATTTGCAGCCACGGTGTGGGCCAAGCCCACTACGACTGGATAAAATACACCACCAACAGGGCACCCAAGAAGTAGGAGTAAGTGAGTACTAACCAACACCCCTGGCCTCTCATCGCCTATCTAACTCAATCACCCTGCTTTTGGTCTAGTGGACAGAATCCTCTACTGTAGTGATCATTCTAACCGGTCACTACAAGGTAAGGTAAAACCAGCACTCAATATATCAAATCACTTACAATCATGCAATACAATAAGTATTATGTAAATCAAATTCATATATTAAACAATTCTTGATTTAACTCCCATAACTTAGCGCAATTTTCAAATTCTTCTCTGGAATACACGTTCATTGAAAGTGATTAACTGGCTAATAACTGTTATCATAGCCAACAAGAGTGCCTGTCCAAATTCATCAAGTTTGGTGCCAAGGGTAAGTAAAATATACAAGAATGCAAGCACACCAGTATAAATCTTATTCGGACACAGCCTAATAGCCCTGTTCAACAATGTTTGTTTCAAGAGTTTAGGAATGAAACGGAAGACGTCAGTAGTGCAAGGCTAGCATCCTAACATAAAGCAAACAGTAGTGTTACAAAAGTATCACTCAAATTTTATAAATTATAATAGTGCTGGTCAATAAAGAGAAATTATAATGATGTATTTTATAAGGTTGAGTGGTGAATATTTGTTATACTGAAATGAAACTGAAAAATGACAACTTTAATTTTAGTGTCTGTAAGATAATTTGGTTGCAAAAAGTTATAACAGTATAAAAATCCTCAATTTATATGAATATTGGGGTCGTTAATGAATGTTCATTCAGTGCACCAGCAAAGAAAATTGTTGTTTGTAATTCAGCTTGTTTGTTTTCACTATTTTATAACTAAGATAACTACATAAAAGGGAAATTTAAATATAGGCAAGAAGCCTTGAAGTAAGTACTCCATACATTCAATGTTGTTGGTTTGGTTTTGCAACACATCTGTTATAATGAATAACTAGCTAAAATGTTACGAAATGTGTTAAATTTTTGTTAAGACTGAGATCGTATGAAATTATTTTTCATTTTTGTTTCAGGTTCACAAAATATCATATTTTTCATTTTTGTTTTGTGAGAAGTCTCATTTTCACAACTCTAGTATATTCTTGTCTTTATCCATTGTTTGGTGATTATGGACAAAAATTAAGCAAATATACGTACATCACAGTTTAAATTTTAACTTTGTGCTCAAGTTGTTTGGAGCCCACATAACAGTTTCACCATTGTGTGTACAGGAGAGTATATTTTGTTTGCAGCACTACTCAGCTGTGATGAAGTACATTAGCCAAGGCCCGATGTTGATAGATGTCCATATGCACCGCCCCAACACCAACTCCAGGAATTTTATGGATGCACTGCTGGCATTCTGGCCGGGACTCCAGGTAGGAACACATCCTGCCACTTTGCAAAGTAGTGACACCGTCTGAGAGAGAAGTTCTTAAATGAGGGACCCCTACTGGTGGTCATCAACCCATGACTGGATGTAATGTAGATTTGCCTGCAATGGTAGGGTCAAGCAAGACTGTACCACAAGATCATCAGGCAGCTGTCAGTAGCATGGCTTTATTGTTTTGTTGCTTATGGAACATTGTTGTAAGGGGCAGGAATATAGTGATGGGTCTGTTCCATATTTATTTTTGGTTCTCTATTTGCTACCAGTTCCTAAGAATTGGTTCTCAGTTGTCATTTTTTTCGGCTTTTGACAGGTATAAGTATGCTCTCAGATAACAGTTCCAGATTTCCTTTTACATGTAATGAGTGGCTTGGTTTTCAAAGAGAAATACTATAGTAAAATGCATAGCTAAAAACATATACATATTTTTTTATCACAATTTGATGCATGCCCAGCTGGGATGTGGTTCTATACATTGGACTAGTTAGCGCTGGGTTTGAACCAACGATTGGGGAAGTTGAATACAATTCCAAACTTGGTCAAATATGTTTTAGTAAAAATGGTTTTAGTCGTAGTTAGGGCAGAGGTTTTATATTGCAATGACAGTGTCGCAAGAAACATGGGTGAAACATGGACCTTAATGTCTCATGGGTGCCCGGCCGGTATTCAAGACTGGCCTGGTGGGCTGTCTTGTTGGAGCAAGGTCCACAGCTACTATCACAACCCTACAGACCTTTGGATGGCTGAGAAGAGGAATGTTCCTCCTCGGTGGCTGGCTCAGTAGGCGGCTGGACTGTGACAGACTCATAGGCTGTGAAGAACTCTGACTCTGTTGGGGGCTGTTGGTGGTTGTCAGGTGGAGATTGGGATTGCAATACCATGTATTAGTAATGCCTATATGTGGTTCCTCTCCTCTCAGGAATGGCTCTAAAATAGGATGAGGAGGGCCTTTAAGTTTTACTAATGGTAATGGGGGAAACAATGGAGTGAGAGTCTCACAGGCAGTTTTAACTCTGGCCTACAGATTAGTATGAGAATGGCACGAGGTGTTACCTTTGGAGGAGTAGATAGCCTTTTTCATTCTCCTCCATACTCCTTTCCTGGAGTAAGACATGAGGGAAAGGATCTGTATAGCTTTGCAGAAGATAAGCCAGTAACATCTTCCTTACTGTGTACAGTCGAATATTCAATCTTGCAATGAGGAGCACCCAGTTGTTCCTTTCGTCTGGCCCCAAAAGAAGGGGTGGACAGAATACAGATATGCTCAAGCTGCTCCCTGACTGAATACCTGGGTGAGGTCTGCACAGGGGATTGATTCAGTTTAAGTAATTCCAGCTCCTTTCCAGCCCTAAAAGAAGTGGTGATGGAGTATGGAATGACTTAGCCTGCTTAATTCACATGGTGGATGTTTATCTAGTGTATTTGACTCCATTGAACTCTACCAGTTTGGCAGAGCTCGAGTGCATATGGAGAATCTGACGGCTCGACGATTCCTTAGCACTTCATGTCTTCCAGGTGTTCCATGATCAGGCGGTAGCACCTAGCTGAAACTTTGAATGGTCGGTTAAAGATGGTTGTCGGTGTGTTCAGCAGTATCTCGTGCTGGATTGTTTGGGTTTGATGCAGCGTTACCCCAGATCCAAATGCTCCGGCTTGTTCATCGAGGACTTATTTCAATTGTTGGTGCTGCGTATCAGCAAGGTCATAGTTAATTTCTTCTTCACAGAGGGCGTGAGACTTTATGAGCTGGATGGTTTGCCCTGATTGTCCGACGGGTTTGCCCCTGTTGACCCGCCGGCGACTGCTTTTCCCTTCTGCAGGACACTTTTCTGATTTGAACTCAACTTGGGTGGTACGCAGCATACAGTTTGCGCCCGCTTCTTCCGCTTGTTCCTGCTTTTGCATTGGCTGTGCAGGCATTCTCTGTTAAAATGGTATGCGGGGCAATATGAACACTTTGGTAAGCGTGGAGCTGATGGTGCGGGTAACAGCGTTTTGTTACATCATTCAGACAGCTTGTCTGACTCCGTTTGCTTGGTTGGTTATATTCGGTCAAGGATGGCTTGCACTTTAAAAGCGCTCTGCTTCCGTGCTCTACCAGATCGTCCACTGTGAGTGGTTTGGGGATGAGTAGAATGTTTCTCAGTTGAGGTAATAACAGGCCGGTTACCTGCTGCACACAACTTTCCTCATCTCCGTCTGGGAAAATTCTGCGGTATATTTGAACCTTATGTCGGGCAAAAATTTTGACTTCTTCATCTGGTGTCTGGGTGCAGCTAAAAAAACTCTGTAGTGAGGCATGCCAGAACCTTTTCGCCTGTGAAATTTTGTGCAAGTCGGCTACTGAGTTGACACCACTCCGAAACAAATTCGCCATATTTTTACCACCAGTCAAAGGCTTTGTCCTTCAATTTGGCCTATGCTCTGGAGACCTATTGCTTTTCGAGCTCTTCGTGTGTGTGAAATTCTTGTTCGCATCGGCCGTGAACACTAGCAGGTCCTTGTGATGTTGTTCCACAAACTCTGGCAATTGAGGCACTCCTGTTCAACGAGCAGTGCTCTGGTGGGAGGCTGGTCCTGCATTGTGCTGTCTGTACTCAACAGCATGTCTACAAACCTCACACTGACAAACCATTCCATGCCTAATGAATTATTCCTCTTGTCTACCTATACATCTATGGTGGTAGGTCTCCCCACACATAACACAAGGCACTGTGTGGGTACCATGCCCTGGATAGGTTACCCAACTGCAGAATGCAGTTTGACGTGTTATACAATCATCATAACGATAGTCCAGGCCATAGGTGAAGTGGGGTTCATCTGTCCAGCCTAGGCAGGAATAATGATACCATTGTTGACAATGGGTGCATTGTATTTGGTGGTTTCCAATACTGGGAAGTTTGGCTTTGAACAGCGGCTGCGCTCGGTTGTGGCTGCAACTGTGCAGATTAGCTTGTGCTTGCTCATGTCGGTTACAGACATTCTGGATGCGATTTGAGCGCCACTGGGTGTTTATCAGACTCCCCAATGTCAAGCGGTTTTTGGCTGGGTTTGGCTGACTTGTTCGTGTGGCCTAGTCACTACTACCATATTGTTGGCAAACGCCTGACATTTGGCACCAGAAAAACTCTTACTACTATTACTCTTCGTGACATGTGATGCCACTGCTGACTGGACATTCACTGTGTCAGGAGTTGATTTTATGGGGCGCTAGGTCAGCTCACCCTCTAGCTGGTTTTACTGTTTGGGTACTTAATCTCTACGTGGTATGGGTGCACGTCCCGTGTAGAGAATATGCCTGGTAGCTTTGCGGCAGGGCAGAAAATAGGGTTCAGGCATTACGATCTTTCATTTCAGACTGTTTATTTTCTGCGGGATACCTAGGCGATGTGTAACTTTAGTTGGTGGTTTGACTAAGGTCATCTCGGTGGAGAGTACATGAGCCGCGGTAGACTAGTGTTCGGAGTTTTGATGTTAGAGTGTGCTGGTATGGGCGGTGCTGCTGGTTCAGTCTGTAAGCGGTTGGTACTACTGGGGGCTGATCCGGTTGACTGAGGTATTCTGCAATCCAGGGTGAATCTCTTTGCTCAGATGTGTTGGTGCTTTGAAGAGGTCCTTGGGGATCTCTGGAGTGCTAGGAATCAATAAGTGATACAGGGCTTGAGCTTGATCCTTACGTGTAAGTTGGTTGAGCACTGCGACAAGGGAGGGGGTAATATCCTGCAGGTGCCTAGAGGAAGTTAGCACCTGTTTAACTTTTTCGCGGAGACCACTTCGGCAGTAGAAATGCATTTGGATTCAGAACACATGCTTACGTCCGTAAGGTTTTGCAGATTACGTGTATCCCTACTTCGTGTAAGGCCACATGGAACATCTGCTGATGTAATGAACACCTTCTTGCAGTGCTTGGCACTTAATCTCAACACATGGGTGTGTGCTCAGAAAGCCAAGTCTTCTGAACTCAGGGAACGACACCTCTGGCATCTAAATGCGGGATAGAGAGTGCGAGCACCGAGTCCACAAGCTGAACTTGAGAGACAGAGTACCTGGGTGCAGGCTCTACCGTTCTGCCTACCATCGTATGCAGAACGGTTGGCTGTATTATTGCTTGTGGGTAAGCTGGAAGTATATTGGCTCGAGTGAGTAGTTTCCTGGGTCATCTGCATTCCCCTTAGCAGTGTGAGGTACACTAGTAAAGGTGCAATGTCTACAGGAAAGGTGATACCCATGAGTCAGGTAAACGTTGTTTATTCCTTGTTATGGAAATAAACAAGTGTGGCACTACCTCTTAACACTGACAAGAGTTTAGGGAAGCGTTAAACCTACGCTATCCATGTAGAAGCAAACTTGTCTTAAGCTAACAATGGTGTGGGGTAGATGAGTGCAATTAAAATAACTTAAACTGGTCTGAACTCCCTACATATGTGTTTGCCCAGAATGTGCCACAGTGTCTAGGTGTGTAGACAATGTTTGGCATGAATCTTCTGTGAAAACTATGCAGGTTGTGAAGGTGCGGTGGTGACCAAGGAGAGGTGTTACCTTTGGCACTAAAAGTGCTGTGAAAGAAGGGAAGATAGCAGCTAGGAACAAAGTGAGCTAGGTAGCTTGATGGCGAATCGGCTGTGAGGGCCGAAGGGAACAGGCTGCTCAGACCTCCGGCAGTGAGTGCGGTGGAGAACTGAAGACTGGTCACGTGCCAACTTCTGAATCGCTATTTATACCCTGCTGGGCCCTTTCCTTTCAGTCATTTGGATAGGGGGGGTTCCTGGAGAGGGGAGTGGCGCTCGCATAGTTTCTTGAGAGTGTGACGTCACCGGCCGGCTTGGAGATGAGGAGGCGGCAGAGCATACTGGTGTAGCCATCTAGCGGTATGCAGTGGAACTCAGTACCTTGATGTATAGTCTTGGTGGGCCAGTGAATAGTAAAATTTTCGACTGGAACCTCCATTCTTGCCATGGTAAACATTAAAATTTCATGACGTCTCATGGCAGGTCATCAATAAAACTCTGTAGAAATCAGGTGCAAAGCTTGCTCGCTGATGAACTGAAGCCGGTTTTATACCATTGTTGCAAAGACGTCATGCGTCAATATATTGTAATGAACTAAATGTATGTGAGTGAATTGAGTTGCTAAATTATTCTACGGTCATTTAAAATGCCCAGAGAATATTAAAAATCATTACAACAACAAACTCATAAATTTCCACTTTGCACAGCCTTCGGAGACTCATGCAAATTTGCTTCAGTTTTGTGAGACACACAATTGCTTACGAAGAAAACTTGGCTCAAACATGGTTTGCACATGAATCAAACTAATGTTGACTCTATGTAATAAGCATGCAAGTTTGGCTATACATCCCACAGGTTGAAAGGGTACTGCCCAAAGTCACAGAAATGTTGGGAAGGCTCTTACAATATTCTGAAGAAAATCAACAACGTTTTATTTTCGATTTATCCTCAAGGCTCGAGCAAAGTCTAAGGTTGTCGCATTGTCAGGTTGGCACTCTGCGAAGTTCCAGATGTTGTAGAGTCTGTTCGGGATGAACAGACTTGAGGAGGGGTCAGTGTTACATGTTGCCGCTCTGTGTAGCTTCCCTTGCTCCATTCCACATGAGTTTGTGAAGCACAGTATCCATGGCATCTTTGTGACCCAAGGTGTGTGTTCAGATTTACAAAAGGGTGCTTGCTGCCTCACATTCCGCAATTACTGTGAGACATTGAATTACTTGAGTTATCATTGCAAGTATGATGTTCATCGCTCTCGTCTCCCTCAGCTAGACTTTGAGTGCGGAGAAACCTTCTGGATTAGGCCGGCTGGTCTATAAAAGCAACAAAGGGCCTTACTTTTAGTGTGTCTGGAGTTTGGAGCCTTGTGTGGTTTTAAGCATTAGTTGTGGAGATCTATTGAAGTAACAAGTGGTGGTGACAACAGTGACCAGCGGGTGTGAAGTCTGCAGACTGCGAGCATTGGTACAGTGTATAGTGAGACTATCAGACAGGACTATTGAACTGGATACGTGAATGAGACATTTGGGATGATAGCAATAGACAGTTAGACTGGACAGGTGTAAAATATAAGTTTGAATGAAATTATTTTAACCAATATAAAAGTAACGATAAAGAATTTAATTAGAATTGAAATTGGCATATATTGTGCTCACTCTGAGAATAACAAGTGTTGATATTAGAGATAAATAGTTTAATGTTGTGAATAATATCTGTGTGTATTTTTATAGCATTATATATAAATTTTAAAAATTAAATTTAGTTACTAAATTTTTACAGATACCTCCATCATTACGCACTCTGATACTCCCTCTGGCATCTTGTAAAGCTATTGTATTTTATGTATCATTTTTGGTATGGTGTCTGTGAATTTGAAGGAGTACATGGTGAAGGAAAGTCTTCAATAAAGAAAGTATTGGTAATCTGTAAACCTTCTCTTGGAAAATAATTATTCAGGGAACCATAAATAATTTTCAATTAAATTATGTGATATGTGGTTTAGCAGTGAGGACATGTTATGATCTTGTGTGTGGCCTGCTGGGTGGTTTAGTAGTTTCAGGTTTAACTGATGTGCAGGTCCTAAAAGGTGACATCAAGCCGGCTGTGGAGACACATGAAATGCTGTACCAGGTCATGCAAAAGCATAACTTCATTCCTGAGGCATTCACTACTGACTTCCAGGTAACATCATGCTTGTATAAGTAGAGGCTTGGTGGTTGCCAAGTGTGCGTTTGTTTTGGTATCAAATATTGCTTCATTTTGACTTAAGTATTTAGCCATTATTTGTGACTGAAAGATAAAGTGTTATGTTGCATAAGCTCACACATTTAATTTTAAAATTTAACTTGAAAACGAGAGGTGCTGTGCAACTTTTATGTGAATTTTGACTAAATCACAAAAGAATGTATTACTGATGGGTGAGTTTGATGTTTACAGCTTCGAGTCGAGTCAAGTTGAGTTTCAAGTTGTAAGAAAGTCAAGTCGAGTCAAGTATAAAATTTTTTAGTTAAAATCTAGTTTGTGTAACTGTCTACGTGGATGTAAACCGTGCCCATTATAATTTCTTCCCCCTCATATAGTCACACTTTACCAAGAAAAAAGTTTGCAACTAGTTTCTACCAATAAGAATAATTCTTTGCCTTGGTGATTCACAGCGCTACTATTTTCCTCTTGCCGATGAGTGGATGACTGTGGTAAGAATGGTAATGGCAGCCGTGTGATGATGATAGAACAAAAAAGATAGCTATTACAGGGGGAAGTGGGGTAGCAGCTTTCAGGCTGGTTCCTCAACATCCCATGGCTGGATGATAGGACAAACGGTCCACATTTAAAGTTTTTGCTACCTAACAGCTGTTATTTTTTTAACAATAATTAAATGAAAAAAGTAATGACAAGTTTACAGTTTTGCATATTTCTGCTGAAAGTGTGACGTGCCATGACACAAAGGCTTTTCATGTTTAAATGCATTGCCTCGTATGGTTGTATGTATTTGCATTGTGCTGAGACTGTACCTGTCCACCTTGACAAGTTATGGGTTATCTGATGCTGATGTCTATTATCTGATGCTGATTGCCCAGTGTAGTGGCAAGGAGGAAGCTATTCGCTAGGAAGCAAAATGGCTCAAGTCACGAATATAACACCCACCGGATTTTATCACAGCCGAACATCACAAACATCAACCAAGTGTCGAGGCATGTAGTCAAGCTATTGTTTTCATTCCGCTGTAACTTTAGCAGTTTAGGAATGAAAAATGATTGATTCACGAGACACAGAAGATTATTGTGAGGTGTGAATATTTGTTGTTTATAAGTTATAACCTAAAAACACTGTTACTTGAGTTTCTTGTTCAGTAGCTCTATGTCTGCTGTAAAAATACCTCGATTCGAGTGACGAGGCAATCTTTGTTGACTCAACCTGACTCGGTTTTTGAGAATTGGCCCATCACGAGAAAATATATACTCTGATGCTTGCTTTTTTTAACTCACCCTTCTCACTTTAGTATACCGTATAGTGTGTTCCAGGAGGAACATACACTGGGATGCAAAATGCAAAAATGCCAGACTTGAGTTTGAGGTTCCCCACATTAGAGAAAAGCTTATGCTTTGGGTTTCTTTGTTTTAGTGACCAATGAGAATGAAGGGGAGTTAAACCCCATGGTAAACTTGATTTGGTAGATCTCCAGGTAGGAGACTTTGTTTCTGTTTAAGTTTAGGAACGCTGAATTCCGTGAAGCCAGTTTCATGGGGAGCATGGGTGGAACTAGGCAGGGACCTTAAGTTCTCGAGGGTCCTGGCCTTTATAGAGAATTGGCCTAGTAGGCTGGCTTACGGGTATGAAATCAGGAGTAACAGAAATAACGCTTTGATAATTCTGTACCTGGTTTTGAAGACAAAGGTGGATGATCTTCCCAGCTGCAGTGCTCACTCTACAGGTGGGCAGAGGTGTAGCTGCGTTCTTGATGAGGCTGGTTTGGAGGTTCTGGTAGGTCAAATCTATGCCAAGGCCAGTCAAGTCTAGAATAGCCTCTCCTCCCTGTTGTATGGCCTCTATAGCTATATGTTCTTCGGGGAATATTCGTGTTGGTGGGCAAAATAAAGGCACCGGGGTTTGACCAGGTTGAGGAGTTGAGGAGTGTCACTGTTATTTGTGGTGGTTTCTACTGGCGTAAAAGTAAGTAACTGTCTGACAGCGGCATGCAGGGCCTTTCTACTTTGCTTACTTAAACTACCATGCTGGGCGTAAGGAATTTAAACTCTGTTGTAGGGATGTGCAAGTACTCGAAATTTCGAGTACCATCTCAAGCTTTGTAATTACTCGACTTGAGATTGTATCATTTTCTCAAGCTCAGAAAAATTGAGTTTTTTGGGGGGGAAAAGTGCATATTGCAATTTTGTCCTGAAGAATACAAGAAATAAAGCGTAATTTTATTTGCATCATAAAATAAATGACTATTGGCCAGATGGTGGGCAAAGTATGGGAATTTTCCATTGGTGCATATACTGAAATATTATCGCTTCGTCTGCACACAGTAACATTCACCACACAGCTTCGTGCCACCTTTTACGCATGCGTGAAAGAAAATGCGAACAGCATTACGCATTTGTAGATTCCCGGAAAATTCGCGAATGCAAAATAACCATTACAAAATCTTAAAAGTTGCACTATTCACTGTAAAAAGCTAAATTTTTGTGATTTTGCGATAAGTGAGAAAAACTTATGTAATTGCACCAAATTCTTCACAAATGTCTTTCACTGCTTTGGTTTTCAACGTAAATAAAAGATTGATCTTTTTGACTTAAAAATACTTTCGGACTGTCTTTGTATGGACAGAAAATGTAATGTAAAGAATTGCTTTTTTCAGACGTCAAAGACATGAGACATGCAAGCAACACTCAACCCAAAATGGCTCGCCATATCGAACCTAGCGCTAGCAATGTTGCTTTTGATGAAAAACGTTTACGTAAAGAACGTGTGCATAGCGAAACAGTTCAAAGTCATTGTGTAACATGTCGTGTAGGAACATCTTTGGCATGAAGATGTGTAGGAAATGGCGCAATTTTATTGTGTGTTGTGTAGGAACATCTTCGACGTGTAGACGTGAAGCCAATAGCACCTTTGTATTTTGTGTCGTGTACGTAAAGCCTTTTGCCAATAGAATTAAAGGAGCACAGAAAAATATGTATTTGTTTGAAAATATAATTTCCAAAAGTAGTAGAAGTAAACAAGTAACCTTAGTTGTGTATAGTATGTTACGAGAAATCAATAAATAGACATATGTAAAGTAAAAATTAAAAAAAAAAGTTTTTTTATTGTTCATTAGAATAATACTACAATGCTGTTTGAATTGAATAATTAATTTCCCCCACTGTAAATTTTTTTCGTGGGATTTATTATTAAACAGTGAGCATCCATGTTGAATTTATTACTGTACAGTATTAGATTTATGGGAATAATTTAATGGGCACTTTATAATATGGTTCATGTAATTCATTAAACTGTATTGTTTTAATACTCTTAGTTAATAAGAAAATGTTGTAATTGTTTCATGTCCATTTGTGTGAAGTGGGCTTCTAGTATTTTTATATTGACAGTGGTATTAATAATTGTAGAAACTCGCTCGAGTTCGACTCAAAAGATCAAAGCTTTTTTAAATACTCGGCTCGAACAAAATTTCAGTGCTCGCACATCCCTACTCTGTTGTAAACTTTTTAAAAAGAACTAACAAAAAGATTGCCTTAAGGGGAGACTTCTGGGACACAGTGTATTACCTGGTGTTCCCAAGTCTGGCCTTTACAAGCTGGGACTTCAATGGAGGGTAGCTGAGATAACTGGTGTCCTGGGAGCGATACCCGCTACAGGTTGGTTAACTCAGAGTGCTGCGGTTTCTACTCCGGCATTTGCAAGCTGGGCTAAGGACCAAACACCCAACCTGGTCAATCCTTTTAGCAAGCATGAGTGAGAGAAAAACTGGTATTTTATGCAGCCCTAAGTGTGTACCTCCAGGACAAAGTTGTTACACCTTTTCTTCCTAGCATCCGGCCTTTGCAAGGTGGGATTGAACTGAGGGTGATTCAAATGACTGGGCCCTGAGCAAGTAACTGACAAGAAGTTAATCAGACCTGAGCACTGGTAATTCTTTTCCAGCCTTTGCAAGCTGGGAGACGTAATGAGTACCTGGTCTGGTCTTAGTGGTTACACGGGGATACTAGGTTTTCCTTGAGGCAGATAATTACTGAAATTCGAGAACAGGGGCTTTGAAAAATTATGAATAACACATTAACTAAGGGGCACGAGGGTTACACAAACTACGTTAAATATGACACAAAAATACGGTGAAAACTTATTTGACTAATATGTAATAAGTAAAACACGGTGATGCTTTGCTAACTCCTAAAATTAAATTAATTAATAAAAATGGAAGCTACCTAGATTTTAATACAGGTGAAGGGCGGCCTGCGCAAGAACTAGGTGTGAAAATTAAGAACTGGAAAATAACTATTAATTGCGCCTTTAACAGTGCCTAGCGTAATTAGGTTGTGTTTGGAAGGAATCTAATCAATTTCAATTATGAATTGGTAATTGAAGTAACCTAGAGGTCCAGGAGGGATGTCTGTGTGTCCTACCACTGGGAGCACTGGAGGATTATCGGGTAGGTGGAACAAGCAGGGGGACATCTTCAGGAGCCTCTGGCTGTGGCAGGACCTGCGGGGTGGCTGCTGGCGGTTGTTGTGAAGTGGAGAGTCTCGGGATCCGTCTTCCAAAACGCATTAGCAAAGAGGACTAGTGGTCTGTACCCTTAAGATACTTCTCTAAGTGTGTTTGCGAAGTGGCTTAGTGATTAGCACCTTTAAGAAAGGCTCTCCGGCCTTCACAAGCTGGGAGAGAAGGGTTGGCAACCACTTACCCCTACTGCTACCCTCTGCCTGTTGCAAGCTGAAAGGTGCAGCAACTGCCCAGAGCCCAGGGTTGGCTGCTCCTTTTATGCTAAATTTCCAAGCTTGTTGGCTGTCCAGGGGGTGCTGGGGTGACTAGCCTCTCTTCGCAGGTGCTGAATATTTGTGCTCTGAAGGGATGCCTTTCATTTCTTATCGCCTCGGCTGGAGGCGTTGACATTCCTTATCGCTTCGGTGAGAGGCTGGATGCTGCTAGAGTAGACTGGGTGCTGCCCTCCAATGGCAAACCGAGGCACTAGCTTGACATTCATGGAGGATAGCGATGTCTCAGCTGACAGAAAAATCCCATGTTTGGGGTATTGCGGCAGTGTTATGACTTCTTGGAGTTTCGGCGAACAGTACAATTTCAGGCCACGTGTCTGTAGTCTTACTTGACATGTGTCAACGTATCCTATAGGCTTGTGTCCCATTGTAATGTTTAGGAGTGATTACTGGCCCCGATGTGATTGGTGTGCTCGAAGATGGGGTGAAATCAAAGAGTAGAGTGCGCATCCCTAAGGTGCAAAATGCATCACGCACAACTCTGACCTAACTAAAAACATTAATATATCTCCCACAAATAAACCAATATCATGTAAAACACTTTTTGTAAAATGAGAGTAAAAAATAATTGAATTGATTTCTTCAAATTAATCTATATGCTGTTAAAAAACGGGAGATAAAACCATGTTCATCTCGCCAGTCTGCATGTTAATAAAATAAAATTGAAATATTATGATACAAGGGCCATGAATATTGTACACCTAATACACCTAATATTTAAAAATTCAACTTATCACAATGAGGATTACATGTCATCACTTACCTCAGAACTTGAATTTGAACTGCTTTCACTTGGGCTGCCTGTAGCTGAACTCATGTTATGCATTTTCCACTCAGTATCATCTTCATTGCCATCAAAAGTACTGTGCAATCCCGATTCAACAAAACGTGACAGTTCCTGAAAATTTTTGCTTTAATTAGCTGAATTTGTTAAAACCAAATTTACCTATTTTAACACCCCAAAACGAACAAATTTTTAATGATACCCTGCAAAACCATACACAACCTGTATGTTTGGGCCATGGGTAATTTTCAACTAGTTTAAATTTCCCGCCACATTGTGGCAACACTGTCTGCGATGGCACCATTGGCCTGGAGCGGCACTGCCAGAATGTGCATGACCAGTTCGACTTTGTTTTTGTATATTGGTAAGTCATAGCTCAAAATGTTTTCATTAAAATACAGTCTGCATTGTTCTCGAGTCCAGACATTTGGTCCTTTTGGGTCAGATGTGCACAGGTGTGTGCGATCAATATTTGTTTTGTTCAGTGTTGACTCGTACATCTGTTGTGATTTTGCTTTGCTTAGTGAGTACATGCGTGACGGAAAAGTGTCTTTACCAGCTGCAAACTTATTTAACTCGCACCCGGTTTGTATACTATGACAAACAGTGAACATTACTGTAGTTTGTTGACTTGGGATAGTGTGTTTGTATGCACGTAATGCAGTTTTTTTTGTTCGTTACATGCGTTATTTGGCTTCATCAGTTCCTTTGTTCTTGATTTGGTTATGTGTTTTTTCCCCCTTCTTATTTCACTCCTAACGTGAATGGTATGCACATACTTATCAGTTGATGTCATCGATCGTTTACAGTTAAAGATTGGTGCCACAATCACGTGTTTTTGTTAGGTCATGTGTGTTTTCCTGTCAGGTATTTTCCATATCTCTCTTTGCTGCACTATGCACATGAGCACACAACTCTTGTGTTGTGATACGTAGTTTGTGAATACATTATTACACATCACAGCAACTTTAATCTTGGAGCATCGATGCTCAAGCAGAAATACTGCATCTACGATTGGCCAAAGGATGCCTCAAGTGCGCACTTGGCCTTGGCAAGTGTGTTTGTACAGATCCCTGCAAAAGGAATTTATTCCATGCAACCGTGCGAGGTTTACCGGAAATAAAACATAACTTTGAATCAGATTACATTACTGTAGAAATGGCAGTCTAGCAACTAACAAGCTTCAATAAAGATGTACATGCAGTCTGTATGGCGAACTTCAAGATCAATACTACAATATTATGGCAATGGTAGAATCTCTTGCGAGCAAGTCAGAGGCAACACTGGCAGTATCTACCAGCACACACAAGGCAAATGTATCACTTCTCAAGTTCTCTTGCCACAGTTCAGCGAAAGTGCAAAAGACTGGGTGAACTTCTCTAACGTGTTCAGTGCTCTTGTAGCTGATCACCCCAACGTAACTCCAGTCAAAATGTTGTCCTATTTAAAGATGTCCTTTAATGTGAGCCAATAAGTATTATTCAGGAATTGCCTGTGTCAGATGAAAATTTTTGATGTTGTGTAGAAATTGGTATTGAAGCGATATTCGGACAAGAGATTAATTATTTCTTTGCATGTGGAAGCTCTGCTGGAAGTACCCACAATATACTCTGAATCGCCCACCTCACTGCGACAGATGCTGACAGTTGTAACAGAGAATGTGGCAACACTGGAAGCTCTGAAGTTTTCTGTGCAGCACTGGGACTTAATCTTAACTGCCCATCCTTTGCAAGGAACTGGATGCTCCACTCCAAACACAGTGGGAGATGGCCTCGACAGACACTGAGCTAACCATTTGCAAGTCCTTTGCTCAGTTTTTGGAAAAACATTGTAATGTGATGGAAGCAATTGCATTAATATCTAGTTTGACACCCTCCGAGATCATAACTGTGCAGGTTTCAGCAGATCGTAAAGTGGCTAAATGTTACTACTTATCCAATGTCTTTATGATGAAACCTACCCCTTCTTATAGCTTGTGCAACACAGCACATTTGTTGTACAAATGCCCCCACTTTCAACAGAAGCCACAAAAGAAACAATTTGCACTCGTCAAGGAACTCAAACTATGTTTGAACTGTTTGCAGCTCTTGCACCAGTGCAAAACTGTCACTCAGCAGTCTCGTGTCATCGCTGCAAGTCACATCACTTTCTGCTGCACTTCCGGGAACCATCCTCTCAAGAGTATGTCTCAGATGGATCAGGACAATCCGCAGTTGTGCCAGATAGCTGCTCGAGTGGTGTTACAAGTTTCACTGTGACTGTGTGTTCATTTTCGAGGACACCCAGTATTGCTGCGGTTATGCTATCAACTGCTATAATTGATGTACAAGATGTCTCAGGGGTCTTCCAACACATCAAAGTGTTACTGGGCTCTGGTTGTCAGCCAATTTCATCTCTGAAAATAACTTATCTCACTTGGGTATCCCTTTTGGGAAGAAAATTCAACCACTTCAGGGGCTCTCTCAGGCACCACTTAACATTGCTTGGGGTGTGGTATCTTGTACGCTAAAACCTTGTGGGCAGACAGAGACAGTATTTTCAATAGATGTCTTTGTGTTACATCACATAACAGGACACCTCCCATCTGCACCTGTGGACTCCAAAGCCTAGAGAGTCATCTTGCCCATCTTCAGTTGACAGACCCAGCCTTTGCGACTCCAGGGTCAATTGACATGCTGCTGGGTGCAGAAATTTTTTGCTACTTATTGAAAGGATGCAAGTGTGAAGTACCGCCTGGTACTCCTGTATCTTTGGACACACTCTTTTGCTGGAGAGTGATGGGAAAGGTCGACATCATTTGCCTCATTTGCAATCATCATATATTTCATCATTCTTTGGGACTTCCAGTTTAAGCCCATCACTGGAAACTGTTGTAGAACGACTTAGGAAACTGAAAGCACTGCCTCCTGATAAACCAATACCATCACCAGATGATCTCTTTTGTGAAAAGTTTTTTGCAGAAGTTTGTGTTCATGATTAAAATTGTTGCTACAGTGTTGTATTTCCCTTCAAGAGTCCAGACCCTGAACTAGGAAACTCCTACTCCACTGCACTTCGTTGATTCCATTCACTGGAGTGTTGTTTTAAACACCAGCCAGATCTCATGCAAGTTAAGTTTCATTTATGCAAGATTATAACTCAAGTCATATGAGCTTTGTTGACAGTGAAGCGCACCAGTTTTAAGAAACGGAACTTCTAAGCCAACCGGTACAATGGGAGACCTCTCCTTGTACTTGTAGTGTTGGCAGAGTACCGTACCTGTTAAGGTCGGTGATGGGAGGATTAGAACCTCACAAGCCAACTTGTGAATATTACAGATGTACACCAAAATTAAATTGTTCTTGCCACCAGAGGGATCGCACACAAGTCCCAGACTAGCGATTGAGTGGGTTCTTCTCACATTGAATTGGGAGCTTACGAGATGAGATGTCTTATGGTGAGTTTGATCTCAGTAACTTGGAGGTAGCAACTCCAACAAACAATTTAATCTTGAAAGTACGCTTGTACACGCTACATGTACAAGAGGAGTGGGTGGCCTTCAAATACTTTGATGCAAGCGTCACATAGATCATGTCCTAGAGAGATTATTCCCTCTTGGGCAAGGAGCCAGTATACTTCGTGGGGCGTATGGGTTTGCGTGATGGGACAAAATCAGAACCACTGGGCAGGCAGCAAAACTCTCCTTTGCTCCATTGGCGGTGCTAGGGTGGCCAGCTGAGAAACAGCGGCTGATGCTGGTTATGGTGGAGTGATGCTTGGTGATGTATGGGTAGGGTGTGGAGGTATAGTGGTGTACTCTGGGGTTAGTACAGTTGGCTCAGTGCCAAATACGGGCGTATCACAGTGAAGTAATAATAGATATTCAAATGACAATCTGCCGGGTGTTTTGTTGGTAAAGAGAATATTGAATTATTATTTTGTGATTCAGTAATTGAGTTATGGTTGATGCATGCTGCTTTCCTGTTATAATACTACTACAACTTCGACTGATTTGCCTCACGTATTTCTGTCACCTGAGGGAGAGTCAAACCCGGCAACAAATTACGTGAGTGTTCTTAGATCGCCACAACCCTGGAGGGTGATTCTAAACACGTGGAAAATAAGGTTGTGAAACCTGTCAAGCACACCCCTTCCCTTCCTTCCATGCTGACTGCCAACAAGCCACCACACTGAAACCACGTCACACATCTTGTGCCAGTCTTCCCGAAGTGTGATGTCTCACCAGGGCAAAACTATCACGAAGCACCCAGCAATCTGTCACAAGCCACCACATCTGCCTCAAAGCCCCCAAAGTAAAGGAAACCAAGAGCGGGGATGCACCCCTTCCCCTACAGACGTCCTTAGCCCGAGGCAGGGAGCACTATATAAATCCGGGCTCAGGAATTATTCTTTCTCCAGTAGCTCGCCTAACACTTAGTGTGCTGGGGCCTTCTACTGCTCAAAAGTTTTTGGCAGACACTGAAGGCTGCTACCATTGATGTTGCAGAGGCTCCTGCAGCCTTTACCAGAAGCTCCTGCTGCAGCCACCCGCAGTTACCAGAGGCTTCACTGTTGACGACCACTACTAGCTACCAGAAGCTACCATTGTCAACAACCACCACTATCTACTAGAAGCATTTCTTCTTTTTTTTTCTTCATCACGAGTCCACACCACACCTTAAGCTGCTGCTCCTCCAGGATCAGCAGCCGCCTCAACTTGCTGGTAGCGGCATCTACACGCACTGCTCTTAAAGTAGTGATTCCCTTTTTCTATTGTCTCTTCTAAATGACCCTTGTATAGAATATCTGCGACTGAGTTATCGTAGCCATCAACGTGACTAGATATCTTTGGTAGTTTAGGAACAGGTCACCTACACCTGTATAGTGTAGGTTACTTCCATATTCACTCTTTGCTGTGTTAGGAGGTAATATGTGTCACTGTATTTATTACGTGTAATAAATACAGTTTGTTCTGATGCATACCCGGATAGGCTACTAGGCACGGTGGTCGAGGATTTTGTCCGCTAGACCAAAAGCGGTCTGGTCTAGATTAATAGACGACAAGAGACAAGGTATATTGGCTAGTATGTCCCTATTATTGCTTCTTGGGTGCTGTGCTTATAGTGGGTTTTACCAAGACATAGCAAGCTTGGTCTATGCCGAACTGACGATTCCACATGTGAGCTTCGTTACCGGAGCAGTTGATACTGACTCGTGCCTGAGTTGAGCAGCGCTGTCCCGTTCAGCCTGTCACTCCGGTGTGGGTTGAGGAAGTGCACTTAACCGTCTGGCAGCAAAGAATACTGCATTTCGTTCTCTACGTTTACGGTCGTGCCTATGGCCATAAAGCATGGAGTCTCTGCTACAGTATACTAGGTACACCTTGACGTGAACAAACTAAACACAGTTTATAGTGTTAGTCTGGTTTTGGCTTGCTGACCAGGTTCTGTTAAGTCTCCACTGATCACCCATGAATGCGGGCTGATCAGATACGGGGAGCTGTTTGGGTCACCAATGCCACCACTGGATGTGCATTCACATAGAGATGGGTGGTAGTTCTCAAGCTACAGATATCCCAGCATTAACAATGCTGTGAGATAAGGTAATAACTCTAGACTGTTGCTCCTCCCTGGGTGAAGGTGTTGCTAGTGGTTGTGGCTCCCCTGTTCCTCTCCGCCGGCACTGGTACAGTGCTCTGACAGTTGGAAAGCAACAAATGGCAGTCTAATGGGTGTGTAGAAAATGTGACAGGCACCAGAGGGGCACCCGCTGTGAAAGTTAATTCAGTTCTATCAATTACCGAGTTTTTGTCAGTGGTGTACGTAGCAACCTGTGTATAGCAGGTTAAGAGACAGATACTCTCAGAAATAAAAGCGGCAAGTTAGGAAACAAAAGTATGTTTATTGATAGTTCAATAAACATGCGACACGTGCTAGCTCCTACCAGGCAGTTGAGTGCTGAAAGTTACTACGCTGCCCAGGTGTAGGCGACCTGGTTCTAATGGAAAAGCGGGAAAGAAATATTTAAATGAGAAAAGATAAAATATTTCTAAACTGGTATAAGAAAGGTGTCTTGAGGAGATAAAGTGAATTTAACGTGTTGGTGAACGTGTTTGCTGGTTATCTGATCGTAGACGGTGAAGTAGTGCAGGGGGCGTACTCAATACTTCGAAGTTCTCTAGAGGTCCCAGCATTGAGCAGTGCTGTGGGAAGTCATGAGAGAAGAACAAGAATGACTCTCGAGCTCGGCAGTGTCCTAACTTATACAGAGGAAGCTTATAGGCTGCCGGCGTGGCGTGCGGGAGAGGTATGACGTCCTCGTGCCCTGATTGGCGTGGGAAAACTGTGGTCAGTGTTTCAGCTTCGTGCCTCATCGGTGGCGCTCGGCCTTGCTTGAGGTCTGGCCAGCTTGTTGACTCTCAGCGCGGTGTAGGGGGGCGGGGGGGGCGGCATGCCTGCTGGGTTGCGTATCCTCCAGGTGAAGAAAATATGCTCCCAAATCCCGTTGCCTGTAAGGGAGCTAACGTGTCACTCACGTCCGTTGTGGTAAAAGAGGTACTCTTGGCGATGAGTCGTAATCGTATAGGATTAGTTGTATAAGTGGCACGCGTCAATTTTCCCCCCTCCATTGCGATGCAGACTCATCGTGGAAAAGGTGGTGGAGAAAGGCGAAGGCCCCATCTCTGGAAGGCCTAGAAGGTCTGGTAACATCAGTAGACGTGAAGAGGTAGATAGCACGGAAAAAAATATTTTTGCAGACCGGTAGGCGGTATCCTTAATGTTCGGGTGCTTAACTGCTGTAGCGGCGCGTGTTCTGTGTGCTCTGGTCGCCTGACTGACAAAGCGTTACATGTGGAGTGCAGCTGGCGACCTTGATTCGCTCTCTCTTTCGGCGGCATCCTTCTCTGCCCCTCGCCCTGGTTATTGGGCTTCGCTGATACGGGGAGAGTGTTTATTCCTCCCATGTTGCAAAGATTACAGGTCAGGAAGCCACATGTGTCTGGTGTCCCACCGGCCTACATTTCATATGCGTGCCATTGACAAAAACCAGCATAGCGCTTGTGGATGTTACATATGGAATTGCACATAAAGACCTGAAAGAAAAATTATATTAAACAATGGCACGTCAAAACGAGGGGATTAAAGTAAGAATAATTATAATATGTACAATTCTTACTCGCGGAAAGTGGGGGAATGCCACTACTATCCTGGAGTTTCCTGCAGAGAGTTAAGAAAGAAAAAGGAAAATCTTTCCAGGTAACCTTTGTGTCCGTCAGCAAGCTAAATAGTTACGTGTGACAGATTGCAAGGTGGTCAACCACAGGCCCTTCAATACCTCGGTTTACTGGCTAAATGTATACAAAGTGAGTACACTACGTGCATGACTATCATGACAAATTGTGCCCACATTGGTCTCTGAATACAATACACATAAACACTCAAATTTTGAAGTTAAAAATATATTGCACCATATTTGGGGAGCTTTAATGTTCAGGTTCTTTGGTTGATAACTGAGTAGTGCACAAGATATTGCAATCAAAAGCACATATAAGCATACATATAAAAATATCCTCCTACAAAATGGCATTCTTTTTTATAGGTGATCTTCACATATACGCTTTCAAAACCTATGATAATATTTAAGTGTGTGCCTCCACATTAAATCAGATATAATGCTGTAAAGCATTTTAAAAAAAAGTATCCTAACTATCCCTTGCGGGATTCCATCTTATATTGTAGGTCTAACAGCTAGTATGTACACTGTGTATATTTGTTGGAATGTTCAAGGTAAGTTTCTAAGGAATGTTCACTTTTGTCCATGCTGAAAAAACACTCCTACACAACTGCATTATTCATTTAAGCGATCTTCACATATACACATTCAAAACGTATTGGTAATATTTATAGGTTTACCTACACATCAAATCAGATTTATGGATGATCATTATCAAATATAAAAAGCTAAAATGTAATTGTAATGTTGAAGTGTCTGTCTTCAACTTAATCACTTGCACTATGGTGAGCATCTTTACATGATTCTTTTATGGTAGCCATTACTGTCACTGTGAAAAGTGTCTATTCGTAATGCTACTTACTTAAGTGGGATGTCTGCCACTGAAACACTTGAACCGTGAGGTGTAAAAGTCTATAAAAAGTTATGGAGGTAAAGCTTTTTACGGCTGTATTAAAAAAAGGTAATTAGCACATAGTCGAGTGACAAATTACTGGTGCATTTACTTTGTTTGTTCTTTTTACTGTAAACTGTACTGGATATCTTTGAATGTTAATTTAGCCTAAATGTGGTTGTTCTGCTTACGTCACTGTCTGTGGTTTGAGGTTAAATTTAATGTGGTGCACGTGACCGGTCTATAACGAGTACTTTTGCCACATGCATGTAGTAGTGGTTTACGTTTACTACACTGTTTTAAAATTTGTGCTCTTATTGGCTATCTTCAATTTCACTTTCCACTGGCCCCCGCTTTGACGAAGGGCATCATGTGGAGGGTATGGCCACATATACCTGGTTGTGGGTCTCCATGGCGATTCCCAGTACTGGCCAGGCATGTGGGCGGCCTTGGCGGTACGTGGGTGCATCAGGCGTTGTTGAGTAGCCTGGGGCGTCGTGGCATCTGCTTCTGCCTCAACAAAGTGAGAGGGCACTCGTTCAAGGGATGTTGAGGTAGTCCTGGGGAGTGTCAAGCCCTCCACCCTGAGTGCATGATTTCCTACCCGTAGGGCAGGATGTTTCACTGACGTGCAGTGCGGGTGAGAAAGATCTCCACCCTGAGTGCAGGCAGCACAGCTCGTGGTGGTACCAGGTCGTGGGCAGCATCAATGATTTCGGTGGCCAGGTCTGGGACGAAGCAATGGAAGGGATAAACATGTCGAACTCCACTGCGGGTAATGTGCCTGTTGAGGAGTAGTAGGTGACATTGATGTTCTTGATGAAAGTGGCCTCTTGCGTAGCAAGATGGTGGGGCAGAGCACTTCCAATATGGTAGCTTGACGTCCGGGTCTGCTGGTATTCCCATGTCGCAGGACCTGAGGACGGAGCACGTCTGTTGCAACTCTACGCCCTGGATAGCAGAGTTTCCTGTGTAACAGGAGGTTGGGGGGAGCACTCTTGTCCAAGCTCAACGTCCCGGGTTCGGGTGGTCTAGTGGCATCTCCTACTTCTTCGTCGGAGGACAACTTCGCTGAAGTTTGGATGGCCTTGACTCCGGCTTCGTAGTTGTACCAGGAGGAGAGGTAGGCCCCTGGGTGATTCCTACCCCTCTCACCGATGGTGCTTCCGATTGCTCACTGATGTGGCTTGATCGGCGTGTTGTTTGACAGGGTTCTCTGTCACTGGGACTCCGTCATGATAACTCAGAGCAGCTAGATCTCGCTTTGGCTGCTGTCTTCTCGGTGTAGCTGCGTGGCGTTGAGGGTATTGATCTGGCGGAGAATGCACCGTGGCGTTTTTCTACATCGGGCTTCCATGGTGCGATGTAACTCAGTCATGATGGGCGTTGGTTCGGGTCTTGTCGAAGGTCCTGCTCTGTATCGGGTATTACTCTTTTTATGGGGGTTCGTCTTCATCCCCTGATTGACCAGGTGTATTTTCTTCAGCTTCATCTTCCCCCGTCCGCGTATATCCTTGGCCCAGTAGATGTCTCGCTTGCCTTCAATAAGGTACGCTCCAGCCCGTTTGTCAGCAAGGCAGGCGCTGAATTGGTTGCTGTCTTTGCCAAGTGGGTGACTTCGCAGGACGGCTTCCCTTAAGTTGAATTCTCTTACCCCTGTTTTCGGTATGCATTCTGAGCTTTCTGGGCGTGCGTGGTACAGGCTAGGGCTGCTAGTCGGATGTCCTCGATTTGAGGCATATCAGTGGGCTCGCTTTCCCACTGCCAGTCGCCTGGTCGGCGCAATTGTTGTCCCAGGAGTAGGATGCTCGTACTGTTGTCGATGGTCTCTGTTCGTATGGGTATCTAAGGGAAAACAGTATGGTGGTAATGTGATTAGCCCAATGCTTGTGATCATTACCCACACTGATACTAATGCACATCTTGATCTTCTGGTTCCACCGTTCAGTGGGGTAAGCTTGTGGATGGTAGGGAGGGGTAGTCCAGGTTTCTATCACCCACTCTTGACAGATGGTTTTCCATTGACTGCTAGTAAACTGGGTGCCATTCTCTGTCAGTATGGCTTTCGGATAACTCCATTGTGCGAAAATCTCCGCCTCCAATTTCCGCACCATTTGGGTGGTTTCTTGGCTAGGTAGAGGAAATGCCTCTATCCATCTTGAAAATTGATCAGTTGCTATGAGTAGGTAGCAGTTTCCTGTTTGTGCTACGTGGATATGGGCTCATCAGATCGGCGGCGATGTGGGTCCAGGCCGTCTTTGATCTCCGTGGATTTGTGGTGGGAGAGGGAACCGGGTATGCTTTGCTGCGGCAGCACGTGATGCAGTTGTTAGTGTACTGCCGGACATCACGGCTTATCCCGTCCCAATTGTAACTGGTTTTATTATCCAGTAGGGTTTCACTAGTACCTGGGTGACCAGTTTGGGGATGGCCGTGATGGTGCTGGCATATATCAGATCGTAGCTGCGGCGGAACCCAGATCTTCCACCGCGTATTGGGCTGCCGGCTACTTGTCCGTACAATGTCATCCCATAGTACAAACCATTGGGGCTGTTCCCGTAGTAGGCGTCGGATGTCGGGATCCTTCTGTTGGCTTAATGTTATGTGTTGGAGGGTTATTTGCAGTTGAAGATGTTGGATTAGTTTTTCCGGACTTCTTTCAACCTTTGGGGGGGGGGGGGGGGGAATTTTCTCCTCTTCCTCCTCATCTTTCTCCTTCAACGTCAGGGAACGAGACAAGGCGTCTGGTAGGTCGTTTATTTTACCTGGGCAATGTTGGAGCTTGAAGTCGAAGTGTTGCCCTTCGAGATAATACTGATATTTCTTCACGGCCCAGACAACGGCCATATACTCTTGCTCATTAATGTGGTAGTGCTGCTCTGTTTCATTTTAACGCTTTGATGCATACACTATCACATGGGGCTGTTCTTCTACGTCTTCTGGTATAATACTGCGCCCAGGCCATTTCTACATGCTTCCATTTGCAGTATTAAGGCTTTGTCTCCTTGCGGCCGATGGAGTTGGATAATATTCATGAAACTGTTCTTCAATTTGGAAAATGCTCGTTGTTGTTCCGGGCCCCATCGCTAATGGGTTAACTGGGCTAGGAGTAGTGTGGGCATGGCTAGATGGAAGGTCGATGGGAGAAGGGTTAGAGGGGTATGGGCGTGACTACATGGTAGGGGTGATGGGAAGAGAGCAGAGGGTTATGAGTGTAACCTGGTGGTAGGGAGAGGGCTGATTGTCAGAATGGTTGTGGAAGGAGGCGCACAGTGTGAGGAAGGCCGCAGAGATGTTGAATAGGTGCAGTGGAGGTAGGGCGATCTGATGGCGACTACCGCCGCCAAGACTGTTAGAGGTCAGACCCACAAAGCAAGTAAGATAAGGTAAAGAGACGAAGCTCAATTTTGGTGGGTTATTTTCCTCTATGTTTGGACTATTAGGTAGTATTTGGTGCCAACATTACAACTTTAAACATTATTATTTTAGTTTTCAGATGGACGTTTTAGTTACTGCTAATAATTTGGTTAAAATGTGACGCGCATCCTTACTCTCAAGTAAGCGGTTAGAGTGCTGGCTGCCCTCCCTAGTTCAGCAGGTGATCCTACCGCAGCGTTTTTGTTGTTACTCGAGCCCGGTGGGTCGTGGTAAGTTCTACGGGGGGCCACTTAGGGGGAGGATGCAGTCTGAGGAGAGTGGAATCAAACCCCAGTGTGAGTCGAACCGTGATCATTTCCCATCCGGGGCGAACAATCGTCCTCATTGCTAAGCTGCCAAGATGCGGGATACCAGCTATCCTGTGGTATGAATCAGGAGGTGGACTAATCGATACTGATGATGGGGTAGAATGAACCTACCGGAGGGATGGGTGCTATCTGCAGTGGCAGCATAGGCTGACGTGTGGGAATAAAGTTCACGGGAGAAGGCAGTACTTGAGGTTTTGGGGTTACTTTAGAAGGTAATCGAACCCTGGCTATCTTCCCGGTAGCTAAGTGGAGAGTGCACATATTCTGAACATTTTTCCTGTGGTCTGCCCTGGGCGGGGGTTACAGCGAATGCGGGCGATGGCGTCTCCGGTTGGAGGGGTGCGTGCAGTTCTTGTTCCGGTTCTGGCCAGCAGGCACCTAAATATGTGTGGAGTTCTGACACGTGGGTAAGGGGAATAAACTGTGAGATGGGCCGAGGTCTAACGTCTGCATCCACAGATGGGGGGGCGTGTCCTCACACTTAATTTCTGTATCTCCTTGTGTGCTGTTGAACCTCTGGAATGCTCGCCGCTCTTTGTGTCAGTTGCGGCTCTTAATACCACCCTTCTTACCCCGCATCTAGACGTGCCTTTTGACCTTTCCACAGATGTGCAGTGCTCAAGGTGCATCTTATGCACCCACACCCGAGGCACTGATGGAGAGAGGTGCGGTCAGGTATTAGAACACCACCGCGGTTAGGAAAGGGAGCACCGGAAACCCAGGAGCTACGGTATGTCCTTTCGGACTCGAAGCCTTCTTCAATCCCCGTCTCCTGTGGAATTCGGCATGCCTCACGACTTAGTCTCAGCGGGGTTTTGATGCAACAACTTTCACTGTTAGAATATTATTAACTCACTTGAAACAGGAACTACAGTTAAAAGGAAGTTAGACACCAATTCGAAACTAATGTAATATTTATTATTACGAATTATGAAAGTGAGAAGTCCTGGTTGGATAATACAAGCTAGCCAAGAATTGATCAACTATGCAAATTAATTCAAGTGATTGTGAGCCTGACAAAAGAATAAATCAAAAATTATTCTGTTTACAAACTTACATTACACTACGTTCTTTACAGCGTAACCTCTCCAGGGGAATTTGTCCAGGAGGGTAAAGTGTCATGACGACCTGCTACCGTGAAGTCGAGGAATGGCTAGGGTAAAAAGAGGAGGGGTGCAAGAAGTGAACGTTGTGCGTTACCTCTGGAGAGATGAGCCGTCCTTGTGGTCGGCTGGTGGACGAGCCTTCACAAGCTGCTGGAGAGCCTTTACAAACTGGAGTCGTCGCAGGCTGCAGGAGAGGAGAGAGATCTTGGTCAGACCCAGGAAGATGCTTGTTGACCGATGCGACCGGCGAGCCCAGCATCTCTGGCAAGAGACGATTTCATGCTTCCTTATATAGTCGAGAATCCCTTAATCAGCGATCTTCCAGGGTGCGGGGTAGCATAGACTTTCATCGCAAGGGCTGGTTTATTAGGGTTGCGGCGGCGCAACACATTTATATCTCCCTGCTCCGAGGCGACGACACATTTATCCACCTCGGCTATTTATTTGTACTGTTTATTCTTAGACAAGCAGCATTTGAAAATTCAAAAAATCTAAATTCCTGCAACTGATTGCAAATATCAACAACTCCTCCAGTAACGCTCATAGCAACAGAAACAAAACAACTCAATGCTCAGGCGCTGACAGTACATGCGTATGCCAAAATTATATATTTTATGAATGATAATAAGAAGAATTAAAGTTAATATACTTGTGACTTAAGTATATTTAAAAATAAAATTCTGTTGTTTATAAAATACACAGGTTTCGGTACTAATGAGCTCTATTTTCATTTTTCAACAGTTGGCAAAGTCATTCTACCATATAATTTAGTGGTCCAAGAAAACGCTATAGAGCTTCGACCCCCTGGTCTGACCCAGCCCACCCCTAGATACTGGATAAGAGTAAACAGAATGCTTAGTTTATTTCAGATTCAATTTTCTTTAATTGGCCAGTTCAAAATTGGCAATATGAAAACAGAAAACTATTTGATATAATGGAAATAAATTGCTTAGCATATTATTAATATTTGTCAACGGAATTGGAAATAAAAATATGGTAATATTGATTCAGTTGTAGTGACTAAAGTACAATGATTTATATAAATCCACTTTTTTTTTACGATGATCATTGATAGTTCTGCATTTAATTCATAATAAATAGAATTTAGCTGTATTTAACTATCCTTTGTGTGGGATAGTTTTATATATATATATATATATATATATATATATATATATATATATATATATATATATATATATATATATATATATATATATATATATATATACACACACACACACACACAAACGCACACGCACACACACACACATGCGCACACACACACACGCACACACACACACACAGAGATATATATATTTATTTATATTTCTTTTCTAATTATTTTTTAAGATTGTATATTAAATAGTGTCATAATATTAAGAATGATGCCTGCAATTAACCTTATGAAAATAATAGCAAACGGTTAGAGAGCTTCCTTAGGGATAATGTCAAACATATTAAACAAATATCCGCACATATGTATATATACACATACACATACATATACTTGTTGATATATATACGCATGTATTAAAAAGTTTTGTAAAAGTGTAAAGGGGGAAATATCAGTTAAATCCTTCCTTTGCCTGTACCTTCATGGTGCAGGTTGAGACAAATTTAGATTTTGATGATGTAATGTTGGATTCACAGAATTCATAGATGTTCAGGATAACTTTATGTGTAATTTAAATTTTTTATTTAACATATAAATTTGTTATGTATATATTCTGCCATGAATGTGTAACATAATGTTGTTTGAATTTTGAAAATTGGTTGATAAGTTTAAGAGTAATGGGAGTTTGAAGTTTCGAGGAAAATCTCCCTCTTTTTGATTGTCCAAAGTTGGCAGGTATGCATTTTTAAGTGTAACATTAAAATTATTGGGGGGGGGGGGGGCATGGGGAGGGGGAGGAGGTGTCAATTCCAGTAGAAACCAAACTAATTAAAACTACCGGGAGACTACACCCAAATGTTACGAGGTAAGGATAAGGAGGGATAAAATTTAGAATTACGAAAATAGAAAAATGAGCCAATACACAAATCTAACCTGTGAAGCCTCCATGTGCTGTAACTTTTACTCAGCAGGGCCAACATGATACCCTGTACCCTAAATACTTACTTGAAAACTAGAACAGAAAATGCTCATCTAACCCAAAAGTCAAAAAAATAACCAAGGAGTAAGGAAAAGTGGGAAGGGGGTAGGGCCATTTTACTCAAAAGGCGACAAAAAAATACCAAGACCGCTTCATGGGTCTGACTGACACAGAAACAATGCAATGATGTTTTTACCTCAATTTAAACTATCCTTTAATAGGCACCCAGTACCTGTATACTAAATTTTCAGACCTCCTAAACTAGAGGGTCGAGAGCTGCGATGAGAGAAGGAGTTTCCTTAACAACTATCAAAAAGAAGAACTACTATTAAAAAAATCTATGTTTTTTAAATACAAATAATTTAACAGATTATCAAATATGTAATAATATCAAAAAGAACTATCAAAACATTTTCCAGGAAATGTGTCAAAGTTATTATTCGTTTAACAAATTAGGTAAGTATTGAAATAGAAAATGTTTTGCCTGGGCAAAACAGAAAATACTGAAGAACTTTGGTTACAGAATGTGAATTTACAGTCCTTGCAGGAAAATTCCTAGAATTAATTATTGTACAAACTATATTCAGGAAACACACTGGCTTACACAGTGATTGAATCAAGAAGTGGAGGGGGGAGGGGGGAAGAAAAAACTTACTATAGGGCTAACAGAATGTATCCTATCCAGGTTTAACTCACTCAGATATGAGTACATACAGAACAAACAAACAGGCATTATAATTACTGCAAATATATTATGAGTAGACTGCCCCCTTCTTACAAAAGTATTCAGATACAATAACTATTATTGTTAACAAATATTATTTTGGATCAGTGCATCGGAATTTTCATTTCAAAACCAGTGTAAGTCAATAATAAAAATTGGCCACCCAGGGCTCGAAAGAAAAAGGAAGAATTTAATGTTTAGTAGTGTACTTCAGATTTGGTTTGTTGAAAAGCTTTATTCGTGGATAGAAAGATTGGCATGGTTATTTGAATAAGCTGTAGAGAACTTTAACAAAAATGAGTAAAGAAAGTAAAGGTATAAACTAAGGTAAGGACTAAAAAGTATAATTGAAAACACACAAAATTTAACCTGAAGGGGGGAACCTGTCAAAAATGATTGGGACACATAACCTAGACCTCTGTTTACTTCAGAGCAGTAGTACTAACTCAACTCCGCCACGAACGAACACAACCACCTGCGGAGCCATTTAAACACCAGGTAGTACATTTACGCCTAACCTTACATTGAAATTTCCCCTAAGAGGTCTGAAAAACAACACAACGACAAAATCAAATGTTCCATCCCATGTCAGTCGTAATTATTTACAAAGACTAAACCTAACCTCCAGAGATCCTCGGCCAGAGCTGATGAGTAGGATATATTTACCTATAAGACGTGTGCCATACTTTCTTGACACCACCTACACCGTCACTCCAGACCAACTACACGCTACTCCACAGTCTTCTATGAACTACCACCCTTATTTACAAAATGACTGACTATAACTTAACCTACTGAAAGGCATAGCCGGGGCCATTCTTCCTGCAGAGCAGGGAAGAACGTCCCGACCACGCACTAAACCAAAGTTTTACCCAGTACTTAACATTGCCACGTGGACTTGGCCCCCTCCAGGCCGCACACCAGCACCGCACTGCCTGCGACCACTCACTCCAGCTGCTCGCACTTGACTCCTGCTGTCTCACTCAACTCCTTGATCTTGTTACTTACAGCTGATAACACCAGCTGCCTCCCGGACGTCACTGCTGTGGCCGACGTCATGGCTGGCCAATCAGAGCCCGCCACTGCAGCGATCGATACCTCAACAGCTCGAAGGCAAACGCCCTTTTCCCCTTTACAAGCCCAGCGGCAAAGTGCAGTGTTTATCAAAACCAGCGTTGCCATAACGTACCAAAAAGTACAGATTTCCGTGCTATTTATCACTCGACTGTACCTCAGTCGTAACCATACTTTTTGCCCCATAGACTATTTTTTATAAATTTTAAATTTTAAGTAACCAGTTTTTGTAACAACAAAACGCTTATTTTTTCTAATTGGACATCTTTCAGCAAAAAATAATTATGTTCCATTACAAATAAGCATGGATGAAGGAATTACTGCGTTCTTTTTCAAGCTCACGAGTCATTTGCATTTTGTGTAAAAAATAAAGCATTTAATTGAATGAAGTCCGAAATGAAAACTATTGTCTATGAAATGAATACATGAAACTGTAGTAGTGTTACTTGATTTGATGCTGCGTCTATTGAGTTACATTATATTTAAAATCATATATTTATTTTTTAAACATTAACATTATATGTAGCATTTTTCTTGATTTTATTAAAATCGTACTTTTTTGGAAACCTGCCGTCTCTTATCTGAAATTCATGTGGCAACACTGATCAAAACATTCCTGTGTTACCTAGGAAAGTGTCGGCGCAGCTCACAGCTGCGCCCTGTGCTTCGAACAAGCAGAAGATAATAATTCTTCCGAATTGCTGAAGGGGGAATAATAACTAGCACCTGGGTCGAGAAAAATACGGCCAGCGGCTGTCGCTTCAGAAGAAGTCTGCTGATCCATGTGATGATGAAACTCTTTCAAATTAAAAATAACAAGTGACATCAGTTCCTTAAGAACCTCGGCAGTCAAAAATAAAAAGTCTTTATTCTTACAAAAATTAGTAATAAAACGGTAAAGAAACTGATTCCTATTTCTATTCCACCATAACTTAAATAATCTAACTAACAAAAAAATTAATAAAAACTAAAAGTCTGTAAATTTTGAATATCTGTTTACAACAAAAAAATAAAAAAAAAATAAAAAAAATTAAAGGAATGAATTTGTAAGGAGACATTATCAGTTAACTTTCAACTACAACCTCAATGTTTAGTTTAAGCCCAAAAAATCAAAACACAACACAACCTCGACACAAAACGACTTCCCAAAACCAAATTTTAAAATTTAAAATCATTAAATTATTTCTTACCACATTACTTGTAAAAAAGAAAAGAAAGAAAATATGTGTTTCTTATCAAACAAAATGAATAAGTAATAAGAAGGGCTTAACCCAACCAAAACAACCCAATTCCCTAACTTAACCTCCAATGAAGGGAACTCCAAATGAAAATACTAAAGAAAATTCATTTAAGGGTAGGCCTATCACATCTTAACAAAAAACAAAGGGATAGGAAAATTCCTGCTATCATAAAATCTAGGGCTTCCGGACAAAAAAGAGAAAGTGCAAACAAAAATACCACTCCTCACATCGCATGTAACATAAAGCTTAATTCAAATAAAAATCACAAATTTTTAACCCCAAAAATACACGTCATAACAATATTTAGTAGTCAAGACAATAAATTTAATGAGAGATGTGATTTGATAAATTTTGTAACTGCTATAATGCTATTACAGCAGGTAACAGGAACTGCATTTCTTCATTTCTCTCTTTGTTACACATTTTACTTTTCCCACCTGCATGGCACAGTATTTTCACGTATGTCTACATGCACACAATTTTAATAGAGAGGTGAATGAATAAGGCTATTAAAATTTATTTCTTTACTGTCTTCAATAATTAATTATTCAAAACCACAGTCTCTCTTTTTGCTGTACACTTAACGCCTGCCACAAGATACGCTGCATTCCTGGCTTTGTGCTTATGTATCATTTGGCTACAGAGGATGTCGAATAGGCCCTTCTAGGATATAAATTTATTCAGATGCTGTGTGTGGGTATTGAAATTAATTAATATAAATACATTGATCTCCCCACAGAATGCCTCGGAAAATGAACTTTATTTGTGGCAACAAAATTTGCTCTATGTTCAAACAATTTTTGGAGATAAGGGGTTGTCTAATGTACACTTTTGGGGATATTGTTTTATTCGGAAGATGATGCATATTGAGTTGAAATATTATTTTCTTTAAAAATCATGTTGATTTTACACCAGATATGATTTAACAAAAACTTTGCAGGATGAAAAAAATTTCAAATGCAAAAGAATCAATTTTGCAAAAAATATTTACTGGTTAAAATTTATTGCATAACATTTTCAGATGAAACCACTTGCTTTGAATTACTAAACATTTTCAGGTGAAACCATATGCTTTGAATTACTACATTGATGATAAGTGCAACTATTTTGAGCAACAGATAATCCTGATAACATTTCTGCAATATTAGATAGAGTTGAAAATATGTGTGAACAGCACAGTTCCATAGCAGCTGATTATCATCGCATTCTCATGACTGCCATGACATGTGACCTTGCTAGATGTCAGATTCGCAGAACTATGTGATGTGAGATGTTTGGGAGTATGTAAGTATTCTGATGTGGCCATTGATTGCAGGTCCACTGGGGACAGCACCCCCTGCGGCCGGAGTTCTTGGAGTCAACGTACTTCTTGCACCGTGCCACAGGAGATCCCTACTACCTGGAGGTGGGGCGCAATGTGCTCCGCAGCCTGCAGAAGCATGCCCGCGTTGCCTGTGGATATGCTGCTGTCCGCGACGTGCGCACCGGCATGCATGAGGACAGGTCTGCTGTTACACACAAAGTCCTTCCCTTTTCTTTGTATCCCATTGTTATATTTACTGTAGTGGAACCCTGTTTTTTCACCCCTTTATTTTACAATTTCTTGTGCTTTTGTACATTCTTTGGTCTGTTGTAGTGATTCTACATTATCAAATTCCATTAATTTTATATTTTCCAGAAATTTGCAGAATTCATTATGTTACCAGAGGGAGGGAAAAGTGTTTTACTGTAGTTGTACACTACTATGAAAACAGACAAATTTTTTTAAGTCTTGATTTTTAATGTCAAGCCTCGTGTGGGTACCTGTACAAACACAATGGTCTGAGCCACATGTGTGGTAATGTAGTTTGTTCTAAAAATGGTGAAGTTTCTGATATTTATATTATTATTACAATGTGAATGACAATAAAAATGTGATTGTGTATAGTGTATGGATAAATAAGAATCCTTTAATATTGCGAATACTAAAATATTGGTTAGAAACAAATCTTTTAACTTGATTAAAAATAAAATCACTCAAACTGGTGACTAAGTGAATGAATGAATGAATTAATGAATGAATGAATTAATTATTTAATGAATCAAATAATTAATGAATAAATGAATAAGTAAATTTATGAATAAATAAAATATTAGGCACCTTGGAACTTTCCAAACATAACTGACATGTAACATTGACACATTAGTCGACTCTTAATCTATCGTTATTCAGGGGACTGCCAAAAAATGTCCATGCATACGGGATTTCAGCAGATGCCATTTATGACATGTACATCAATAAAATACTATTTCTAACCTTATGAAACTTTATGTTGAGTATAGGTACTAAGAACTGTACATTGTGTGTGAATACGTTTTAGCTAATAAACACAATACAAATGGGAATTTTAGGAAAAAAATATTATTGTAAATAATTCATTAAAAAACATGTCACCTAACCTTGTTTAAATTTTTTTTTATGTCTCAAAATACAGTATATAATTTATTGTAATCCAATACCAAATGCAAGCTGACCTGAATCTTTCAAACCCTCTAAAAATGAAAATAATATGACACCGAATGCAAGTCAAATTTAGAATGTTCTGCACGCACTCGTTCAGCTAAGAGCACACGGAGAAGTTATCGATCAAGCAGTGAGTACACGGCGGCTGAGGTTGGAAGGAGAGGTGGCGGCAGGATGATTACCGCTCCACTCTGCTACCTGTTTCTGAGTGCCTATACCTTGCGCGTGTGTGTGAAATGTCTGTCTTTTAAAGTAATTAATTATTTTTTACTGCGAAGGAAACTTGAAATTTTGAGACATAAATAAATAAGTTGATTATAATTGATTTCTTCACTGTCTAATAATTAATCATTTAAAACCATGTCCTCTGATTTTCTCTGTCGTAAGTTACACTGCACTTGGCTCATTGCTTACCTACCCATTATTAGACAGCAAAAGGTGTCGAATAGGTCCTTACATTTGACCAGTTTATTCAAAAGATGCTTGTCTATTGAAATAAATTAATATAAATCTTCCGATTTTCCCGCAGAAGTTACTGAAAATGAATTTCACACTTATAATATAAGTTGCTTGATGTTCAAACTATTGTTGGGGACAAGGGGAGTTCAAGTATATGCTCCTAGGCATATAATCTTATTCACAAAGATGCTATCCCTTGAGTTAAATATATATTGTGTTTTAAAATCATGTTAATTTTACGCCAAATACAATAAAAAACCAACCTTACTGGAAAAAAATCACCTTTAATCACAAAAGAAAACATCTTTTAAAATAATAATTCCTTGTTAAAATGTTTAGCGTAACATTTTCAGGTGAAACCATTTGCTTTGAAATACAGGTGATGCTAGGTGCAACTATTTTGAGCACCGCACAATCTTGACACATGCCCAGTTAAGTCTGAATGGCACGTTTGTCTAGGATTTTAACGCTTTACCAATAGCATGGTTTTAATTAGGCTTAACGGTGTTTGCTGAGGGGTGTTGGTTACTGACTTACACCATCGCCCTGGGTGGTGCTGGTGATGCTGTGTTAGTCTCACTTATTGGCAGCTGGCTCGCCCCACTCTGAAGCAGCTATTCCAGGCGGACGACTCTCTGCGGGAGAAGTATGGATTGGACCAGCCTTACGTAGTCTCAGTCTGATAAACTAACCCTCTCAACACTGGGTGGTACTCCTGGCTGGTCCGGAAGGACGGTGACTGCTTGGCGTCTGAGTGTGGCGGCGTGTTCCCGTTCCACCTGCCTGTCCTTCGTAGGAGGTGGTAGTGCAGACCACTGTTTGGCAGTAATGTAAGCTTGGTATTTCTCCCTACGTTTGAGGCCATGCCTTACCTTGTAAGGCATAGAGTAATGCGGCTTAACAATTTTCGTAGTGCACCTTGACAAGAACAGTATCTACAGTGTTCACCCAATAGCTGCTTGCTGGCACAAGCTCGGTAAACGTCTCCACTGATCCCTCACTCTTTGCAGGCTGATCAGAGACGGGGAGCCGTTTGGATCACCAATGCCTTACTTGCTGTGCGTTCAAGCAAGGTTGAGCAGCAAGTCTCAGGCTATGGTCACTTCAGCACTAACTTAGTGCTCAAAGCGAGGAAATAACCCGGTTTTGTAGCCCCTCCTTGGATGGTGTTACTAGTTGTTAGGGTTCTTCTGTTTCTTCCCTCCATCACTGAATTAGTGCTCGGTTTACTGGAAAGAAACAGGTGGGCGTCTAATATGTGTGTTTTTAGACTCACTGACTCCTGAAGAGGGTCCGTAGTCCGACTAATTGGGTTAACTAACAATATCCCGGTTCCTGTCGGCAGTGCACGTCGTATCTTGTTTCTAAGCGGTGAAACAGAAAAATACTCTAAAGAAGGAAAAGCTGAATGATAAAGAACAATTGATCAGGGTTACCACTATCCCTGAAGCTGAAATCCTGGTTCCTGTATATGAAAATCCTGTAAAATCCTGGAATCATAGGGTCAAATCCTGTAAAATCCTTGGTATTTGAAAAATTGCAAATTACAGAAAAAAGTGTATGTGAAATACGTTTACATATTTATTGTAGTTGTTATGGTTTGGAATGTACAAACAATGTTAATTCTTTTCTTTACTCACACTTTTACTTTCGCCTATACAATGACTGTATCCATGATAATTTTTGTTTCCTCACCATTGTGATATCAATGCCAAACGCAAAACACAGTCACCAAATTTGGATTGCATGCATAGAAACTGCAATTTGTGACAAAGGTTCTTTTCAATATTGGCCTTGGCCTGTGCATGTCATCATACAGCCAGGAACATAAATATGTATATAACTGTATACCTGCAGCAGTGAATATTTTGCATAATTCTGCACCTCCGTTATATGAATCTTTCAAACAAATGCATCAGTGAAACTGACACACATAGCTTTGGGCGCTAGTGTCGCCAATTTGAGCAAAGCAAAGAGCTGGAAAAAAAAAAATCAGGCCTGCAATAGATGTTTATTGAGAATTCAATAAACATGTGACCTGTGCTACCTCCTACCGAACAGTGGAGTGCTGAAGGTAATTGCGTTATCCAGGTGTAGGCGACCTGGTTCTAGGTTACAAGGGAAACAATATAGTTCTAGACGAAGAATACAAAATGAATTATTGTTAAACTGTACTAAGTAAACAGGTGTCTAAAAGAGACAAAGTGAAATTAATAAGTATTAGCATGTTCGCTGATTGACTGGTCGTCGAGACTGGAAGTAGCCGCTGTGGGGGTACTCAAAGCTTTTAAGATCTCCGCAGATCCCAGCACTGATCAGTGCTCTGGGATGTCATGAGAGAGGATGAAGAATTAACTGCTGGAGCCTTGCTGTGCACAGACTTATACAGGGCTGAAGTCTAGGCTGCTGCAGTGGGGTACGGGGAAGGCGCTTGACATCCTTCTGCCGTGACGTGGGAGTTGAAAATCTCTGGTTAGCAGTAGCCAGCAATACTGCTCGTTGTTCATCTTCAGTAGCGTTCGGCCTTGCCCGGTGGCGGGTATCTTGTAGCCTTTCAGCATGGGGGGGGGGGGGGGGGGGGAGGTATGAAGGGTGGGGGAGGTGGCGTACCTGCTGATTGCGTAACCTTGTAGCCACATGCCCAGCCACCCGGGAGATTAAAGCAGCAGAGAAATTATGTGCAAAGTATTGCGTGCACGACTCTCTCGTGGGTGGTTGATGTAGACAACTCTTGTGTAGTTTGAAGTAAGGGTATACTTCATGTAAAGAGCGATGAGTCGTAATCATAGTTGATTAGTAGTATGAGCGGCACGCGTCAATTCCCCCCTCCCCCTTCATTGTGATGAAGACTCGTCGTGAAAAGGTGGTGGAGTGTGACGTAGGCCCCCTCTCTGGAAGGTCTCAGTATGAGTAGTGAAAAAAGTCGGGAAGAGAAGCGGAAATAAATTTTTCATCATCGGGTGGGCGGGACCCTTAGTGTTGAGTGCTGGGCTGCTGTAGCAGCGCGTGCTCTGTGTTCTCAAGCCGGCCATACAAGGCGAGACGCATGGGATGCAGAGACCGTAGCTCTGTCTCTCTCCTGGCAGGCGGGCTTCCTTTCTCTGCCCCCTGCCCTGGCGGTGCTGCGCTTGCTGATGCTGCGAATGTGTTTTTCCCCCTTGGTGCAAAGATTACTGGTTTAGGGAAGCCACGGCTGTCGGGATTCCTACTGGCCTACATTTATTACGTGTGCCATTGATAAAAACTCAGCATATTGCTGTGGGTGCTACAAGAAAAATACACACACTAGCCTGAAAGAAAAATAACATGAAAACAACGGCACAACAAAATGAGGGGAATGATAATAATAAAAAGTAGTGTGTACAAGCCTTACTCATAGAAGGCAGGGAAACGCCACTACTATCCTGGAGCTTGCTGCAGTTATTTAAGAATGAAACGGAAAATCTTTCCAAGGAAACCTTTATGTCTGTCAGCAAGCTAATTAGTTACATGTGACAGGGCGAGAGTTCAACACCTGGGTTGACCGGCTAAACAAATACAAAGCAAGTACACTAAAACTGCATGAATTCGCAGCAAATTTTGCACATGTTGGTCACTTAAATACAACATATATAGACACTTTAATATGTGAAATTTAAATATCTTGTACCTATTTAATTGTAGAGTGTTCATTGGGAGCTTTGTGAATGAGTACTCGTTTGACTCTCAAGTGGTGCAGAGGATAGCAAACATATGCACTGTAAAAACACATGAGTAATTGAAGTTGTCATATATATATAAGCACATTTAAAAAGAATTCTTTGTGGTAATTCTCTTCACATAAACACTTTAAAAACTTATAGATATATATAAGTGTGTGCCTACACACAGTTGGATTTAAATGCTGAATAATAGAAAAACTAACCTAACTATCCCTTACGGGAGTCCATCTTGTTATGTAGGGCTAACAACTAATTTCTACTATGTGTATCTTCGTTGAAATGTTCAAAGATAAGTATGCAATAAATATAAAAGTCAACAGAGTGGAAAACGCATTCCTACAAAACTGCATTCTTCTCGTAGGCGATCTTCACAAGTACACTGTAAAAACTCATTAGCATATTTAGAGGTGTACCTACACATCAAATTCTTTATACCAAAAATCTAAAAGTACTAATTCCTTTGCAGGAGTCTTTCTTATCGTAGGCTAAGTCTAATATGTATTTCGTCAAAGTCTTTGTCTTCAACTAATCACTGGCACTGTGGTGAGCGTCTATACGTGATGTACACTATTGGTAGTTATTACTGTCACTGTGGTGGGCGTCTGTAGGTAATACTACCCTGTATTGTGGGCTGTCGGCTACTTATTTTACGGATCCTTGTCATAGGTGAAGTGTAATACGTCTGTTTTCACTGGCTTTAATTACGTACAGCGTAATAACTGCTGTATTTACAAGTTCAGTTTGCACATAGTCGAGTAATCTAAATAACTGTCTGTTGCATTTACTTCACCTATTACTACACTTCCCCCACTTGATGACAGCTGGGTAGGTATTTTTACTGGATTCACAATATTTAATCTAGCCTGAATGTGAGTGTTTTTGCCTATCTTACTGTCTTTGACTAGTCGACTAGATTAAATGTCACTTTGTTACAGATCTATAATGAGCCCTGTAATGTTTAATGTAGTGATTTACAACTATGCGAGTTTAACTTCATTGAGCAGTGCACTTACTTGTGTTCGTCGAGCTTTGATTTAGCTGGCCTGCCCCTGGGACGTAGTTCAGAATGCAGGGGGTACGGCCATGTGTACCTTGATATAGGTCGCCATGGTGATTCTCTGTACTAGCCAGGCGTTGAGTCTGCCTTGGCAGCACGAGGTGGCATCAGGTGTCGTGGTTCAACATGTGGTGTCTGCTTCTGCCGGAACTGACAAAGAGGGCACAGCTACAAGGGACGATGTGGCGGTGCGGGGGAGTGAGTCCAGGTCCTCCACCCCGACTGCACGGGTTCCTACCCTTAGGATAGGATGTTTCACTGCTGGCGCAGGACAAGGGAGTTGCAGCAGGAGACCGCTCTCCACCTTGCCTGCAGATGCATCCCGTCGTGGGGCCGGGGGTCGTTGGAGGCATCGACATTCACTATGTCCAGGTCCCGCAACGAGGCAGTGGGAGGGAGAGAACTCTTGACCTCCACTGCAGGTGTTGCTCCAACTGAGGGGTAGTGGGAGGCACAATGTTCTCGACGTCTGTCGATACGGGGGCCTCTTGAGCGAGAGGTGGATCATGCATCTCGTCCCCAGCGGCACCGTAGGGTTGTTCCTGCATGGCAGGATCGTGGGACGAAACACTCTCGGTGGAGCTCGACAGGAGTTCCTGTGAGAGTTCCTCCATCGCAGGTTCCTGGGGTGGAGCACTGTCGTCGTAGCTCGACGTCGTGGCTTGTGGGTGTTCCTGCGTTGCATGATGTTGGGATGGAGCACTCTCGGTGGAGCTCGACGTCCATGACTGCGGGAGCTCCTCGTCATTGGGTGCAGTGGTGGCGGCATCCGCACTCTCGCGTGGAGCGTATTCCGGTGGTCTAGTGGGGGCAGTACTTCAGTCGCCTGGTCGGCGGAGTGTTTGGCCCAGAAGGAGTATGCTAGGGCTTGTATCGACCGCTTCATTGGTTCTATGACGAAGGGCAAACAAAAGTGTTGGGATGTGCTTGTCCCAATGTCAGTGGTCGTTTCCCACACTGATATGAAGGCTTTTTTTGGTCTCCTGGTTCCTTCGTTCAGTGGGGTTGGCCTTGGGATGGTATGGCGGGGTAGTCCAAGTTTCTACTCCCTATCCCTGGCAAGCTGACTGCTATTTGTGACTCGTGAATTGAGTGCCGTTGTCAGTTAAAATGGCCCTTGGGTATCCCCAATATGCAAATATTTCCGTTTATATTTTTCCCACAATTGAGGCAGTTTCTTGACTAGGTAGAGGGAAGGCCTCTACCCACCTTGAGAACTGGTTATTATCTACTAGCAGGTAACGGTTCCCCTTGGGTAGGGCCCCATGAGGTCGGTGGTGATGTGTGTCGAAGTTGATGTATAATGGGAATCCTGGCTCACCTCTTGTTTTCTGTCGAAAATCAGGCAGTTTTCGTCCAAAAGTAAGCAAATTTAAGCCAAAATCAAGCAATGTTCTCAACTGCTAGAATCAGTAATTCCAGGTCCTCAAAAAGCAATGAAATTAAGCCAAAATCATGCAAAAACAAGCAAATTTTTTCAATTGTCCCCAAAATGAGCGTGCATATTTGGTACAAGGTAAAAAAAAAGCAAATTTCTTGCTTTTCAAGCAATTTTCACGTTTTCTAGAAACGTAAAAAAAAATATTTCCTGTTTATAAAATAATTTTTTAAATAAATAAAATGGAAAATATGCTGAAAATGAAAAATAATAACAGATGCAAGCAATGTAGAAAATGTGGCAAAGTATTAAACATAGAAAGTTTTGCACCACGTAATCACACAAAAGATAAACATTTTAACATATGTAAAAAATGTTACATTGAATTTGCTAGTGGTCGTTATTAATTTAAAAAATAGAGAGTAATGTGCGAATGTGGAAAATATGTTTATAATACAGCTTTCAAAAAGCATAAAAATATTAAATTACACAATATAGCATTAGATATTCTAAATAAAAATTAAAATGATAATTATCCGACAAAAACATGTAAAGTGTGTATTGAGAATAAATCTATAAAATTATTTTCTCTTAATAATAATAGTAAGGACAAATATTCAATCACATGTAAATGTTTTAGTAATTATAACAAGAAGTTAAATACGGTTTCGCAGTAATTTAAGCACTTTTCAATTTATACCTTATATCTGTTTTTACGTTTTATTTATAAATTTTTATTTCTTATAAATAGAGAATTATGGCAACAAGCAATCTAGCTGTTAAGCTGGGCGAGTAGTCAGTATGGGAGTTAAGAATTATAGGTAGAAGATTTGAAATTAAATATTTGCATCATCTAAGGAAAGCAGATTTAATTACATCTATTATTGATGGGCAAAGAAGAAGAAATTTCGCAAATTTGCCATTTTCTTATGCCAATATCAATGACTTATATATGAAAGATAGAGAGAAATTGAAAAAAGTATTTCTGTTCTCTAATAATCTATTTTATAAACAAGAGAAAAAGGAATTAAAAGAAATATTCCCTTATTCTACCAACATATTTGAAAAAAACCTGGAAATAAAACCCAGCGGGTAAAAGAATGGATAACAGAGAATAATTTTACAAATTTGCCTTTAACTGACGTAGATATCAACAAGTTATATCCCGAAGATAGAAAGGAATTGAAAGAAATATTCCCATTCTATAATAATCTATTTGATAGCAAAAGAAATAGAAGAACCAATAAAAATTATATAGTAAATAAAGCTTTTAAAAGTAGGATATCAACATATAACATTGAAAATACCTTTAATTTAGTACAGTCTATTCATTTTTTGACTTCAGTAAAAAATAAGGTATTTGAAATAATACCCACTAATCTTAGGAACCACAGAGGACTGAAAACCAGTATTAAATTATATACCAATTGCTGTAAGTAAGATAATATTTAAGTAGAATTATTTACATTTCAAACACCCAATTATACAGTATTGAATGAAGGAGATATTAAAAGAATTTATAAATTCATAATACAAGAAATAACTACACAATTATCAGAATTTCAAAGAAGAGGTTCAGGCTGGACATTAGATAGAATAATTGGAATACAATTGGCTATAAATATGTGTAAATCCATTAAATGGCTCATCATATATATAATTACCAGAAGTTATTAAGAATAAGAAAGCATGCATAAATATTAAAAACGATGATTGAAAATGATTTCTTTGGGCATTAAAATCTGCACTGTTTCCAGCAGATAAAAATTGAGACAGAGTAACTAAATATAAAAACATGGGGCTTAATATTGACAAAATAATAGATAAATGTGAATATCTTATTAAAATTGACAATATACCAAAAATCGAACAGCAAATTGATGTATCTATAAATGATTACTCTATTGAAGGTAAGTACGCCACAATTTATTCACTTTAGCTTACAAAAAGTAAAAAGGATAAGCACATAAATTTACTTTATTTCAATGATGATAAATCAGACGCAGCTGTGCAATATTCACATTATTGTTGTATAAAAGATTTATCGAAACTGCTTTCAATTCATAATGATAATTATTAATGTAAAGCTTATATATGTGATATGTGTCTTAGATTCTTTTATTCTCAAGAGAAATTAAGTAAACACACAGAAGACTGCTCTAAAAATGAAAAGTCAATATACCTGTGAAAGGAGCAAAAATATTTTTCAAAAAATTATAAACATACAATGAAGGTTCCGTTTGTAATATTTGCCGATTTTGAACCAATGTTGAAGAAAGTATCAACAGTTAAGCCAAACCAAAGAGAATTAAGTAAATTTTACCTTATCAAAGATGATATTGATAATTGCCTTTATAAGGAGGTACTTAAAGAAAGATATAATCTTACTAATGAACAAATAAATAACATTGATTTAAATTTGAATGAAGAATCATATACTATGAAATATCAATTGCATGAAGCATCTGGTGTTTACTATTATATTGTATCTCTTTATGGTGATTATAAGCCACCAGTTGTGTATAGAGGTCCGTAATGTTTTTATACACTCAATTAAAAGAGAAGTAGAAGAAATTGGGGAAATATATTCACAAATTGAACCAATGCATCCACTAACAAAAGAAGAAAAAGTGTTGTATAGTAAATCAAAATGTACGCCATCATGATCACATAAGTGGAAAATTCATTAATCCTGTATGTAATAATTCTAATCTACATTTAAAATTGCCCAACTTTGTACCAATTTATTTCCATAATTTAGCTGGGTATGATGCTCATTTATTTATTAAAGAATTAGTCTGTGATGAAAAAAAAAAATAGATTTAGTAGCAAATAATGAAGAAAAGTTTATTACTTTCTGGAAAGAAACAGAAAATTAAATTTATAGACACATTTCTATTTATTGCTGGTGGTATAGCTAAATTATCATCAAATTTAAGTAGATATCAACTGAAACACACTCAAAAACATTTTTCCAAAATATCAAGTAGATTTAATCATTTAAAGGGGTGTTTACCCATATGATTATATGGATAGTTGGAAGAAATTCGAATAAACTGAGCTTCCACCAAAAAGTGAATTTTGTAACAAATTAAACAATAGTGATATAAGTGAGGATGAACATGAACATGCAAAACTTGTATGGAACCAATTTAATATTTAAAATCTTGGTGAATACCATGATTTATATTTAATAAGTGACGTGTTATTATTAGCAGATGTATTTGAAAATTCTAGAAATACATATATAAATGCATACAATTTAGATCTGTCATGGTATTTAACAGCACCGGGATTATTTTGGGATGTAATGTTAAAAATGACCAAACAACCACAAGATTTATTACACAATTATGATAAGATTTTAATGATGGAAAAAGGAATTAGAGGCAGAATATCACAATGTTGCAAACAATATATTAAAGCAAATAATACATATTTAGATGATTTTGACTCTGATCAAGAGTCCACCTATTTAGCATATCTTGATGCTAATAATTTATATGTCCAGGCAATGTCACAATATGTACCATACGGTGGTTTTGAATGGAAGAATTATACAGCACTTCATTTTTACAATGAACATATATTAAATTTGGAGGATGATTTACCACATGGTTACATTTTAGAAGTTGATTTGGAATATCCTAAGAAACTACATAAATTACGTAGAGATTTACCTTTTTGTCCAGAAAATAAGGTAGTTACAAAAAAAAGGAAGTCTAAATTATTAACAACTTTACATAAAAAACTACACTATCGTAATTTGAAACAGTGCCTAAATAATGGATTAAAACTTACAAAAATACATAAAATGTCGAAGTTTAATCAGTTTGATTGGTTGATGAAATATATAGATTTGAATACAGAGATGAGATCTAACGTTAAAAATGACTGAAAATTTTTTGTAAGCTAATGAATAATTCTGTGTTCGGCAAAACTATGGAAAATATTAGAAACAGAGCGGATATAAAACTAATAGCAAACAAAGAAGAATGTGAAAAATTAATAGCAAAACCAAATTTTAAGAAAAGTACTATATTAAATGAAAACATTGGAGCTTTACGTATGATTATAAATAAATCATGCATGTAATTTAATAAGCCAATTTATGTGGGCATGTCAAGTTTAGACATATCGAAAGAGTTATATGATTTTCATTATAAAGTGATTAAATCAAAATAAGGCAATATACAAGAAAATAAAATAGATACATTACCTTATGGATATCAAAATTTATAGTTTTATTAATGAGAGTTGAATAATTCAGCGGTCGGCGCGCCGACCACTGAAATTACAGAAATTATATTTCTAATGTCTTTAATCTCAAAAACAGTATCAATATCAGCACCGTCAAAATCAATCAGTTTACCATTTTTGTCTCTAATTTCGAAGACAATATGATCAAAACGTTCATTATTGATTTTATAAATAATTGGATATGCAGGCTCATAAATAATAGGATCTCTAAAACCAAACACAGTTTTTGGTGGAAAACTAGCAATTATCTCGTTCTAAATGATAACATTCATCATATTTGATAAACATTCCATATGCTAAGTTACAGAGAACATTTATTGTTAAATGGGTTAATATTAGGTAATTTAATTCCAATAACAACTTTGTCTCTTTCAATACTCATATTTCTTTCAAAGCCTAATATCAGATAGTCTGTCATCTGATTTAGTATCATACTTAGATTTGATAGATATTCTATTTTTGACATAATCTGCTGTTGATTCAATGTTATTTGATTTAAATGGATGAATCAAATTTACAATTTCCTTTAGCCATTTGATATTGTATTGACCTGTAGGAATAGTTGCAACTCCAATTTTATCAACAGCACTAATTTTTTCAGTGGTCGTTATAGTATTATTGCCTATATTTGGTGTTAAAAATTGTGTATGGAATCTAAGTAATGCAATCGATTTTTCATTATGGATGATATCATAATGAAGTTTTCCCTTCAAAATAGAACTATTATTTGTTAATTTAAATACTTGATTATCCATTTATTTCAAAAATGATCTTATTAAATGAAGAAAGTTAAGTGGGGTATCGGTGTTTTTATTTATGAAGATAATTCCTAAATTAAAAAGAATGGTGAATTATTGCCTGATAATATGAGGGCTCTAATAGTAGGCCCAAGCTATGTGGAAAAACTAATTTGATGATAAAATTTATTTATAATGTAGGATGGATAAATTTTAATAAATTGTATGTTTGTTCAAAAGTTTAAATCAACCAAAATATGTTGAGTTACAAAATTATTTTAATATATTATCCAAAAAGCTTAAAGTTAAAGAAAAAATGTCATACTTTTTTAATAATAATGATGAAATTACTCCTTTAGATCAATGTGAAAATGTTTTTCTAGTTATATTTGATGATGTTATTTTGGATGACCAAGATATTGTTCGCAATTATTTCAGTAGAGGAAGACTTAAAAATTTAGATGTATTTTATTTAGTCTGAACATTTTCAAAAATACCTAAACAGTTGGTAAGAGATAATAGAAATTTTTTGTGTATATTTAGGCAAGATGATAATATTTTAAAACACATCTCTAATGGTTTTGTTGATAGAGATATGACTTATGAAAAATTTAAAGAGATTTGTGCACAATGTTGAGATGAAGATAATGGATTTATTACTATAGATTTGAGTATAAAAATAAAAAACAAATGTATAGAAATAAAATTAAAGACATTATTTTTAAATATTTTGAAGAAAGGTTTACATTAAAACAAACGTTAAAGTGAACATTAAAACGAACGTAAAATGAACTCCAAAATGGCCATTAAAACAATGTGCGTTACATTTTTGGTTTTGAACTAGGTAATTATAAAAAATATTTAAATTTTACAAAACATCTGTTTTATTAATCCAAGACTTATGTGTACTATCAAAACCTAACCATTTTACATATATTTTATCGCCTTTGGTGTTTAAGACTTTTTCAACCAAATACGTATCATGATAGTTGGTTTTCATTATTTCGGATTCATAAAAACGGCATTCTATTTTTTATCTTTTAGTATCTTTTAACTTGTAAGTAGGCACACCATAATTTAAAACTTTACAAATAGTAAACAATTCTGTTGACCAATTAGCAGTATAACCCTTCTCGAAAATTTTCTTTAGTTTGGTTACATGAATGACATCGTCAGCTTTGTATTTAGCTTGCAGTTTTGTTTCAGTAAACACATATGGCAATATTAAAGTGTTTTCATTGTTTTTATTAACTTCAACTGGCTTCATGCCTATAGTGCTATGTTTTGTATTGTTGTATTATTTCACTAATTCATATAATATATTGACCCACTTACAATTTGCATTCAAAGCAAATCTCTTCATTATATTATTTTTAATTTTGCGATTAAATCTTTCAATTTGCTAAAAGAAGAATAATGATTGATATTATATTTTTGTATAAGTTCATTGAATATGTTATTATAAAATTTGGACCCATTATCACTTTGAATATTACGTGGTTTTCTTTTAATTAATATAGATTCTAAAGCAATTACTACATTTTTAGCTGTTTAATCTTTAATAGGTACAGCAAATTAAAATCTTGAAAAAGCATAAATAATTTCTATAATATTTTTGTAGACGTTGTTTGTACGTGATATTCCTTTCAAATTGCCAGTTTCATCTCTACAAGATCATTTTGCTATAAATCATCAATACCAAACAAAATTACTTTTATTCTTGGGAAATTTCTTCTCGCTGGCGTATATAATTAATTAATTATTCCCTCTCTCACAGTGGGCAAAAAGTTATTTAATGTTGATTTTTTAGAATTACATATTGAACGTATAATTTTCTGAACTAATTTGCCATTTTTTGTATTTTCTGTTTTTATATTATTATTTTTACTGATCTTCTTACACTTCAAGCACCAAGTGTTCTCCATTTAATAGAAAAAAAAATTAATCTTTATTTTTTATGAATATTCTTATTGTGGTCATCAAGCCATCATCATATTTAGAAATTTTAGTTTTTTTAATTTTAAAAGTTAAAATATCACCTACCATCAAAAGACTTACTGTAATGTATTTTTTAAATCCCTTAATAACAGTCACAGTATCTTCAGGTAAATTGGGATCAACAGTAATTATTTTATAATCATTACAATCCATCAAAAAAGTAAAAAATATTTTATTATTATCTAAGTGAAAATTATTACTTTTATTCCACTTTGCAGGTAAATTAAATATATGTGATTTTTCTTCCTTGCATTTTTTAATTTTCAAGTTAACAAGTGTATCACAATAATTTAAAACTGATTTGTGTAAATTTTGCAATATATCAGCTATTTCTTTATCAAAATATCTTTTATTGACAGCATCTTTTCCACTTACAGGGTCAGCCATATTATTGAAAGCATACTCTGTTATATAAACAAATACTTTGCTTATTTGGTCTCGTAAAGCGGAAACAATGATATTATTATATTTTGATTCTATATATGTTTGTAATGCAGGGTTTGTTGATACATAATTAGAAACAATACTTTCGTATTTTGATTCTACATACAATTTTAAAGCAAAGGCATTAGTGTCAAAAATTTTATTCAAAGATTTGATTAATACTTTCCCAAATATAACCATCATTTAATAACATAGAAATTATATCATTATACTTAAATCCTTTCGAAAAAAAGGTTTAAAACAATTAAACATAGATGTCCACATATAACTGAATTAAAATTCTGAATTCGGTTATCATTGTAATAAACATTTATATCTTTGAAATAATTAACTGAATTAGTAGGAATATTGCCTCCAAATGAGTCGAAATAGTAAACTATGTTGTTTTCTTTAAAGTAGCAAACCCAATGGGTTCCTGGATTTGTTGAAATACAGTATTGAAATTTTACCGCAGCACACTCATTTTGTGCATACTTTTAGGTAATTGATCAATCGTATAAACATTTCTGAAATATTTAATATTTAATAATTTTTCATATTTTTCAATATCTATAGTAGATAATGGGCATATTTCAAATTTTTTTGGCCTTTGTCTTTTTAATCCACTTCCAGATTTATTTTCCATTGCTAAATTATGTCTTTTTTGTTGTTCTTCTAATTCTTTTTTATTTTTTTCTAGTTTGTTCAACAGAATTGTATAATGCAGTATCTCCACCGGCTAAACCACCAAGTGCACCTAAAGCAGCAAGTAAGGGGGGAATAATTCCTCCATGATGTAAATCATTGCTAGTTTTTTCTTTGGCCATCTTATTAACTGTTGGAAATGCTAAAGTTTATTTGAAACTTTCACCTTCATTCATTTTTTTTTCTCCATTTGATCTTTTGTTAAAAATTGATCTATACCTAAATCTTTTAATTCCTCAAAAGGAATATCTAAAGTTATATTTGTTATCTCCATTTATAAGAAGAAAAAAAAAAATTTATTTATTCAATAAAACATTTTAATTCTCCAACCTAATTTTCTTTTTGTAAACATTGTTGAGGTAACAACAGCAGCAGAAGCAATTTTTTCACCAATTGGTGTATTATTATTTAACATAATTTCTTTAGCTTCTTTTTGTAAAATTTTATCAGCATTATGTCTAGATTCTAAATCTTTATGATCTCTGTAAGTAATATCTTGATATTTGCATGCTTCAGCTAGTTTATTTATTTTTGTATCGCCTTTTTCTAGTCTTTCATTTAATTTTGTAAATGGCCCACAATAACTTATTATTCAGCATATTCATTATGCTTACTTTTTTATTGTCATAATTGCTATTTCCAGCATTTTCTTCACCATTAATAATTAACAATCTATCTATTAATTTTCTATCATCGTCCATCCAAATATGTTCTTTTGGCAAACTATTGTATTTTTTTATGACATCACCAGTTCTTGGGGAAATTTTTTTTTCTGGTGTATTTGGTAATGATTTTGAATAATGTTTTTTTTAGATATTTCATAAATCGGCTTAATTATATTATTATACTTCCAGCCAACACTTGAACTTGGATTATTCCTATTCTCATTAGGAATATATTTTTGAAGTAAAGCATTGGTTAATAAAACAATTTCTGTGTAATTTTTAAGGTCATTAGCAGTGTAATTACCTTCAAGGGCTTCTTGTGATTTTCTATTAGCAAATTACAAAGTCCTGGTGTTAAAATATATATTCTTTATGCTTAACAGATAATGTATCAATATTTATCGTTACTTGTGTATCACCAATGTAAAAATTTTCTCCAACTCCACGTAAACCATATTTTTCATTTATAACATTAATTCTTTTTTGCAATTTCTATTCCAAGATTTATATTTACCACCTGCTATAGGTGGTAAATTTTTCAATGGTACAATTCCCATTTGCTCTTCCAAATTAGGAGATTCTTGTTCTGCAAATAATTCTCTTTGAAATGATGTTTGTTCTGGAGTTTCTGGATAATCTAAACTAGTGTTGTTATTACATTTTAATTTTCCTAATATATTTTTTTTTTTTTTCTTTCTTTCTTTCTTTCATAATTTGTCAATTAATGGTTGTTCTTTCATCTTTTTTTTTCATATTATTTTTCATCATACTTTTTATATTATTTATAGTTTTCGATGAGTAATTTAACTTGAGAAATTCCCTTCGATTCTGCCATTTATATATAAATTTTTTTACTTATAAATGAGTTGCAAAAGTATTTAGAGTTTCGAGAGGTAGATTTTTCTTTTCCTTCAACTAATCAAACTAGTATAAATTTTAATGTTTACGATAATAGAATCGAATTTGATATTCCAATAGGAGATACCTTTTCTTTCCCAAATGATGCTTATGTTTATGAACAATTTAGTTGACTAAAGAGAGATAAGGTTGGAGATGAGACAAAATATGTTGAAGATAATATTTAAGTTTGTTCAAACTTTTTTCCTTTTCAGTTTTCTAGAGTAGAAATCTCAAAACATGGAAATATTATTGAAGATGTTGATAATTCAGGTATAACATCAATAATGATGTATGCTTTATTAAGAGCATCTAGTAAACAAAATTATTTAGAATTTACTGGTGTTTATAATTTATATTGAGATAAATATGTTTTTAGTGAAAAAATAACAAAGGGGTTAAAACGGTTTCTTGTCTTAAAACAAATTAAGTAATCTATCCTTTTAGCTATCTGTTTGGTTGTATTCATGATAACTATTAAATTTGTTTGGAAGGTGACTATAAAATTACGTTTTTTTGTAATTCATCTGATAACAAACTGTTTATTTCTTTATGAAACTTTTGATAAAAATGATAAAGTTACGAAACATCATCCTGATCCTGGTTAAATTGTTATTGCAAAATTAGAAATTATGTGGCCTATTGTTGAATCAGACACGGCCATTGCAATTAAAGAAAAATTATATAAAGAACCTAAAAACCTATTAGTTTTAATTATTGGCAGTTTTTAGATAGAAATTCCTAAAGAAACACATGTTTTTAGCTTTGAAATAAAATAATAGTTTAATAATTTACAATTTGATATGCCTCATTTTGTAATTGTAGGCTTTCAATTTAATAGAAAAAATCAAGCTGCACAGCATAAACACGCTGCTATATTTGATCATTGTAATGTGAGAAACATTTATGTTAAAAATGGCAGAAATGTAATTTTTTCTAAAGAAAGCTGGAATCTAGACATTGAAAACTGTGTTTATCTTAAACAATATCTTGCTTATGGTGATTTTAGAAATTCAAAAACCAAACTCGATACTGACTTTAGAAATAATGAACTTTATTATAAACCAACTGTAAACTTAGATGGTGATATTAATTACTATTCATTTTGGGGGTGAAGGCCTTTAAATGTTATTGATTGTTCATAAGATAAAACTACTGTAGTTAAAGAAAAAACAGACATAAAAATGTGTGTTGATTTTAATAAAGCTCCTGAAGAAGTGGGGATAGTTTGTAATGTTGTTCTAATTGTTAAAATAAATCTTACTTATGATTATTTGAAAGAAAGAATTACCAAAGATTTATACATTTTTAATATTATTAAATGGAGGAATCAAGAAATTGTTCCAATAGTTTAAAACAGTTTCTTGAGCTTATAGTTGTGGTACGTATAAAACTTTTACGATTTTTTGATCAAAAAAAGGATAATTTTCATAATTCTGAATGAATTTATTTTCCTTATACGTAAATAAAACTAAAAATGCCTGAGTTACCATGCAGTTTGACAAACATTTTAAAAGGTGTTAGTGGGTCAAAAATTCCTTCCTATAGATTAGATAATCCATCTGAAGATTGGCGCATTCCCGGATAGGCTACTAGGCACAGTGGTCGAGAATTTTGTCCGCTAGACCAAAAGCGGGGTGGTCTAGATTAAATAGACAGCGAGTGACAAGGGGTGTTGGCTAGTACGTACTTATTATTGCTTCTTGGGTGCCATGGTCGTAGTGGGTTTTACCCAGACGTAGCGAGCTTGACCTATGCCGACCTGGCAATTCCACAAGTGAGCTTCGTTTGTCCAGAAGTGGATGTTATCCCAGCCGAATCCTGTAGCAGTGCTGGATAATATCCTTTTACCACGGGATTGCACGAGGGATGAATTCGGATACACGGAGATACAAATCAGATGGTTACCGGAGCAGCTGATACTGACCCATGCCTGGGTTGGGCGGCGCGATCCTGTTCCACCTGTCTCTCTGGAGTGGGTTGAGGAAATGCGTTCAACTGTCTGGCGGCAAGGAACTCTGCGTTTCGTTCTCTATGTTTACGACTATGCCTATGGTCGTAAGGCATCGAGTGTCTGCTTACAGTACGCTAGGTACACCTTGACATGAACAAACTAAACACAGTTTATAGTGTCAGTCCGGTTTTGGCTTGCTGACCAGGCACTGTTAAGTCTCCACTGATACCCCATGCATGCAGGCTGATCAGAGACGGGGAGCTGTTTGGTTCACCATTTCTGCCACTGGATGTGCATTCACACAGAGATGAGTGGCAGATCTCAAGCTACAGATATCCCAGCACTAACAATGCTGTGTGATAATGTAATAACCCGAGACTGTCACTTCTCCCTGGGTGAAGGTGTTGTTAGTGGTTGTGGCTGCTCTGTTCCTCTTCACCGGCACTGGTACAGTGCTGTGGCATTTGGAAAGCAACAGATGGCCGTCTGATCGCTGTGTAGAAAATATGGTGGACCCCTGAGGGGCGCCCGCTACTGAAGTTAATTCGGTTAGATCAAATACCCGGTTCTTGTCAGTGGTGTACGTAGCAACCTGTATATAGCAGGGAAACAGATAGATACTCTCAGAAATAAAAGTGGTAAGGTAGGAAACCAAAGTGTTTTAATTGATGGTTCAATAAACATGCGACGCATGCTACTTCCAACCAGGCAATTGAGAGCTGAAGGTTACTACGCTGGCCAGGTGTAGGCGACCTGGTTCTAATGGAAAAACGGGAAAGGAATATCTAAACAAGAAAAGATATGACACTTCTAAACTGGTTTAAGGAAGGTGTCTTGAGGAGACAAAGTGAATTTAACATGTTAGTGAGCGTGTTTGCTGGTTAACTGATCGTCAACGGTGAAGTAGCCACAAGGGGCTTACTCAATGCTTCGAAGTTCTCTTGAGGTCCCAGCACTGAGTAGTGCTGTGGGAAGTCGTGAGAGAACAAGGATGACTCTTGAGCTCAGCAACGTCCTGACCTATGTAGTGGAAACTTTTAGGCTGCCGGTGTGGGGTAGGCATGACGTCCTCCTGCCCTGGTTGGTGTGGGAATACTCTGGTCAGCATTTCTGCTTCAAGCCTCGTCGGTGGTGGCAGGCCTTGCTCGAGGTCTGGGCAGCTTATAGGCGCTCAGCCCTGCTTGCCAGCCGAGTGGCGTATCCTCCAGGTGAAGAGAATACATTCATAATTCCCATTGCCTGTAGGGTAGGCAACGTATCTTATACGTCTGTAATGGTGGAAGAATTACTCTTGGCAATGAGTCGTAATTGTATTAGATTAGTTGTATAAACTGCACAAATTAATCCCCCCCCCCCCCCCCCCCTCGTTGCGATGAAAACTCGTCGTGGAAAAGGTGAGAGAAAGGTGTAGGTCTCCTCTCTGGAAGGTCTAGAAGGTCTGGTGGTCGTCAGTAGACGTGAAGAGGTAGATAGCACGGAAAAAAATTTTTGCAGACAGGTAGGCATGATCCTTAAGTGTAGGGTACTTGACCACTGTAGCGATGCGTGTTCTGTGTGTTCTGGTCACCCGGTCAGCGAAGGGAAACATGTGGAGTGACAGCGGCCAGCTGGCGACCTTGATTCTCTCTCTCTCTTTTGGGTGGCTTCCTCTGTCCCTCGCCCAGGTTATCGGGCTTTGCTGATGTGGTGAGAGTGTGTATTCCCACCGTGTTGCAACAATTACGGGTCAGGAAGTCGATTGTGTCACGTGTCCCACCGGCCTTCAGGTGGATATTTTATTGGAATGGTACATAACGACGTGAAGGAAAAATTATATAAAATAATGACACGTCAAAACGAGGGGATTAAAGGAAGAATAATTATAGTATGTACAAGCCTTACTCACGGAAGGTGGGGAACGCCACTACTATCTTGGAGCTTGCTGCAGTGAGTTATGAAAGGAAAAGGGAAATCTTTTCAGGGAACCTTTGTGTTTGTCAGCAAGCTAAATAGTTACGTGTGACAGATTGCGAGGTGGCCAACCACAGGACCTTCAATACATGGGTTGACCGGCTAAACAATTACAAAGCGAGTACACTTCAATGCATGACAATCGCGGAAAATTATGCGCACATTTGGTTACTTAATGCAGTGGACATAAACACTCACAATTGGAAGTTAAAAATATCTTGCACTAGATTTGGGGAGCTTTAACACTCAGTGTCTTTGGTTGATATCTGAGTAGGTGCACAAGATTTTGCAAACAAAAGCACATATAAGCATAAACGTTAATTTATCCTCCTACAAAACTGCATTCTTTCTTGTAGGCGATCTTCACATATACCCTTTCAAAATGTGTGATAATATTTAAGTGTGTGCCTACACATAAAACCAGATTTAATGCTGAAAAACATTAAAAAAAATTAACGTAGCTATCTCTTGCGGGAGTCCATCTTATATTATAGGTCTAACAGCTAATATGTACACTGCGTATCTTCGTTGGAATGATCAAGGTAAGTTCTGAAGTAATGTTCAGTTTTGTTCATGCTGAAAACCCAGTCTTACATGACTGCATTCTTCATGTAAGCGGTCTTCACATATACATTTTCAAAATGTATGGTGACATTTATAGGTTTACCTACACATCTACATTAGTCAGATTTATGGATGATCATTATAAAAATATAAAAAGCTAAAATGTCATTGTAATGTTGAAGTCTCTGTCTTCAACTTAAATCACTTGCACTATGGTGAGCATCTTTACATGATTCATTTATGGTAGCCATTACTGTCACTGTGAAAAGTGTCTATTCGTAATGCTTGCTACTTACTTAAGTGGGATGTCTGCCACTGAAACACTTGAACCGTGAGGTGTAGAATGTCTATAAAAAATTACTGACGTACAACTTTTTACAGTTGTATTAAAAGAAGTGAATTAGCACATTATCAAGTGACTAATTACTGGTGCATTTACTTTGTTCTTTTTACTGTAAACTGTACTGGATATCTTTGAATGATAATTTAGCGTAAATGTGATTGTTCTACTTACGTCACTGTCTTTGTTTTGTGGCTAAATTAAATGTGGTGCACGTGACCTGTCTATAACGAGTCCTTTTCCGTGCACGCAGTAGTGGTTTACGTTTTCTACACTGTTTTTTTTTTTTTTTTTCATTTGCGCACTTATTGGCGATCTTCGGTTTTGCCTTCCCCCCCCTCCCCCCAACCCTTGGATGAAGAGCAGTGTGCAGAGGGTATGGCCACATATACCTGGTTGTGGGTCTCCATTGCGTTTCCCGGTACCGGCCAGGCATGTGGGTGACCTTGGCGGTATTTCAGGGCATCAGGCGTTGTGGAGCAGCCTGGGGCATCGTGGCGTCTGCTTCTGCTGCAACAAAGTGGGAGGGCACTCGTTAAAGGGTGGTTGAGGCAGTGCGAGGGAGTGTCAAGCCCTCCACCCTGACTGCATGGGTTCCTACCCATAGGGCAGGATGTTTCTCTAATGGGGCAGTGGAATGGAGGAAAATCTCCACCCCGACTGCGGCAGCACAGCTTGTCGTGGTACCAGGTCCTGGGGTGAGGCAGTGGGAGATATATGTCGATCTCCACTGCGGGTGATGTGCCTTTTGAGGGGTAGTGGGTGCATCGACATGTGGCAGCTTGACTTCCAGGTCTGCGGGTATTCCTGCATCGCAGGACCTGAGGACAGAGCATGTCTGTTGCAGCTTGATGCCCCGGGTAGCAGAGTTTCCTGTGTAACAGGAGGTTGGGACGGAGCACTCTTGTCCGAGCTGGACGGCCAGGCTGGCGGGTCTTTTTGCGTGGCAGGATCAGGAGGTTGAACACTTCTGGCGTGGAAGCTTAATGTCCCGATGAGCGGGTCTTCCTGCATGGCAGGTGGTTGGGGCGGAGCACTCTCGGCTGAGATCGACGTCGCGGGTTCTGGTGATCTAGTGGCATCGTGTACTTCTTCGTCGGAGGACGACTTCGCTGAAGTTGGGATGCCCTCGACTTCTGGCTTCGTAGTTGTACCAGCTGGAGAAGTAGGCGGCTGGGTGATTCCTACCCCTCTCACCGAAGGTGCTTCCGATTGCTCACTGATGCGGCTCGATTGGCGGGGTGTTTGATGGGGTTCTCTATCATGGGGTCCCTGCTGGAATGTCAGTGCGGCTATATTTCGTTTTGGCTGCCATATCGTCTCAGTGTAGCTGCGTGGCATCGTGGGCATTGATCGGATGGAGAATACCCCTTGACGTTGTTCTACCTCGGGCTTCCATCCCGCGATGTAATTAGGCGCCCGGTCAATCATGATGGTTGGTGGTCTTCATCCCTTGATTGTCCACGTGTATCTCCTTCAGCATTGTCATCCCTAAGTATTGGCATGTCCCCTGGATATGGTCGTATCTGACATCGACTGGCCTTACGAATCCATCCACGCATATCCTCTGCTCAGTAGACATTGTCTTGCTCGCCTACTATGCGGTACTGTCCATCCCATTTGTCAGCAAGGCCAACGCTGAATTGGTTGCTGGTTTAGCTCAGTGGGTGACTTCGCAGGAGGACGGCTCCCTCTAAGTTGAATTCTCTTACCCATGTCTTCAATATGGGATATTTCTTTAAAATATATGCATTCTGAGCTTTCTGTGCGTGCGTGGTAAGGGCTAGGGGTCTTAGCCGGATGCCCTCGGATTGAGGCATGTCATTGTGCTTGCTTTCCCACTGTCAGTCGCCTGGTCGGCACAATGATTATCCCAGGATTAGGATGCTCAGACTGGTGTCAATGGTATTGTTTGTACAACATCAAAGGGCAAACAGTATGGTGGGGATGTGCTTATCCCAATGCTTGTGATCATTACCCACACTGATATGGAGGCACTTCGTGATCTCCTGGTTCCTCCGTTCAGTGGGGTTGGCTTGTGGATAGTAGGGAGGAGTAGTCAAAGTTTCTACCCCCCAACTTTTGACAGGCAGATTGCCATTGACGGCTAGTTTACTGGGTGCCATTGTCTTTCAGTATGATTTTCGGATAACCCCATCGTGCAAAAATCTCCGTACGAAATACCTCTAACCACCTTGAAAATTTATTGGATGGTACGAATAGGTAGCGGTTTCCTTTCGTGCTACGTGGATACTGTCCCATTAGATCGGCGGCAATGTGGGTCCAGGCCATCTTGATCCTCCGTGGTTTTGCATTCGGGAGATTGAACCAGGTATGCTTTGCCGCGGCAGCACATGACGCAGATGCTAACGTACTGCCGGACATCACCGCTTATCCCATCCCAATTGTAATTGGTTTTAATATCCAGTAGGATTTCCCTATTGCCCGGGTGACTAGCTTGGGGATGGTCATGATGGTGCCGGCATGTATCAGCTCGTAGCTGCGGGAGAACCCAGATCTTCCACTGCGTATTAGGCTGCCCGCTACTTGTCCATACGACGTCTTCCCGTAGTGCGAACCGTTGGGGCTGTTCCCGTAGTAGGCGTTATATGTAGGGATCCTCCTGTTGACTTAAGGTTATTTGTTGGTGGGTTATTTGCAGTTGAAGAAGTCGAATTTCTTCTTCGAGACTTCTTTCATTTCTGAGGGCGGGGGATGGGCGTTTTCTCCTCCTCTTCCTTTTCTCCTCCAACGTCGGGGAACAAGACAGGACATCTGGCAGGTCGTTCATCTTACCTGGGCAATGTTAGACCTAGAAGTTGAACCCAGTAAGTAACATGTCCCACCGGCCGAACTTGGCCTTCGAATTTCGGGACTTGTGTAACCATTGGAGAGCTTTAGCGACGGTTCGTAGAATGAGGTGTTGCCCTTCGAGGTAATTCCTATATATCTTCACGGCCCAGATAACGGCCAGACACTCCTGTTCATTAATGTGGTAGCACTGCTCGGTTTCATTTAAGCAGGTTGATGCATATGCTATCACATGGGGCTGTCCTTCTACATCTTGCTGGTATAATACTGCGTCCAGGCCATTTTGACACACGTCCGTTTACAGTATTAAGAGTTTGTCTCCTTGCGGCCGATGGGTTTGGTGAATATTCTTGTAGCTGTTTTTCAAGTCGGAAAATGCTCGTTGTTCCGGGCCTCATCACCAACGAGTGTCTTTCTCGAGAAGTGGATGTAGCGGTGCCATATATTCCGCAATGTTTTTGAAAGAAGTCTTCTAGCCAATTAAACAGACCCATGTACCGTTGAAGTTGTCGCGTATTCGAAGGTTCTTCCGCTTCTTCAGTTGCTCATATTGAACTGTGTTGCTGGAAGTTTCCGTTGGGTGATATGACATGTCCCAGATAATGTATTGACGACTTGCCGAAGAAGTTTTTTGATAGCTTACAAGTCATTCCATGTAATTTTAGCCTTTCATATACTCGTTTCAGATGGCATAGATGTTCCTCCCAGCAAGTAGAATATCTTGAATATCTTATCACATCGTCGAGATATGCAAAACAGAACTCGCCTATGTAACCTCTTGGTACTTCCGAATACATTAATCATTGTAATGCTGCGGGGGCGTTTTTCAAACCGAAAGGCATGACTCAAAATTGTAGGGTTTCGCCCTCGGGTGTTGTAAAGGCCATATATTTTCGACTGTCCGGATTGACTGCAATCTGCCAGTATCCAGACTCCATGTCATGAGTACTGAATATTTTGGCTTTGCCAATATTTCAAAGTGTATGAGACAAGTCTTTAGCGGAGGGAGCTATCGGATGAGTGACTTCATTTGGCGATTTGTAATTTAAGCAAAATCACAATTTTCAGTCCTTCTTAGGTACAAGGACCATATGTGAGTTATATGGAGAGTTCAACGACTCCACGATCCTCTGGCCCTTCATTTCGTGGACCTGTTCCATAATGAGGTCACAACGGCGGGCTGACACTTGGCAAGCACGGTTGTCGACTGGTTCGCCAGTGGTAGACCATATTTCATGTTGTATGGAATGTGTTTGTAGTAGCAGTCCTCCTTGTCCAAAAGCGCGAGCTTGCTCGTCTAGTACGGCTTTTAATTGGTAGAACTCTGGTTCGTCGAGTTCGTGGTTAATTCTCATTGGATGGGCATTGGTAGGATGTCGTCTGGGTTTTGATCTCAGTTTGTAGTAATGCTGTTGGTTTCTCCCAAATAGGCTCCACGTTGTCCGTGATCTAGAATACATTGATCACGGATGAGCCATGGGCACCCTAGTAGTACTGATTTGGATGTAGTTGGTGATACAGTAAATTCTGTTGGGGTAGCAATACTTTGAATTATTATATTCAAGGTAATTCGGCCTGTTACGTCCAGGGTGGCTTCTGGTTGTGCCAGTCTTACAATTTTGTTTTGCGGTCTTAGTTCTGTGAGCTGGTTTGGTGTTAACAAATTTCTTTTAATAAAATTTCCGGTAACCACAGAGTCAAGTAATGCTAGTACCCTGTCATTATTCACCTCTACCTCTATGTGTGGGGCAGGGAATCGGTGCTTCCTCACTTAATCCCTGAAGGATGGGCCCTTGTAAACCGTGGGTGGTGGCCCGCTTCGTACCCTGGCTTGGTTCTGGTAGTGTTAGAATATTTGACAGCGTTTTGTCAACTCGGTATGTGGAATGACAGCTCCTTCTGGTTTCCCAAGCCAGGCCTTATTCCAGTGGTTCTCCGGACAGAACTAGCATTTGGGTACGAATGTCATATGAGGGTTGTGGTTGGTACGCCTTTAGGAGGTTCAACAGGTGAGGCTTGTATCTCAGAGGCTTGGTTTGATACTGGTTTTTCGAAACTTGCCTGGGCTGCAAAGTTTAGCTCAGCTTCTCGGTCTCGCTCATCTAATTCATCCAATGTCGTGGGTCTTACTGTCACGAGTACGTTCTGGAGATTTTGTAGTGACATTCGACCGATGGATCGAACTGCGGTAGGCTTGTCTACTGTTATTTTCTTCGTATGAAGATTTCTGCTTCGTCGTTGAGTACCTGGGTTTGGCTATAAAACTGTGTCATTAGCCTAGCCAACACCTCCTCACCTGTAAATTCATAGCTATCCAGTTACTGAACTGCTTCCAGTCCATTAAAAATTCTCTGTATCTTTTCCACCATGTAAGGGCGAGGTCCTTCAAGTGCAATTAGGCCCGGTCAACCCATTGTTTCAGTGGCAAGTCTGATTCTTTGAATTTTTTCTCTAATCCGTCTGTTGTTTGGGTCTTTTCAGGCCAGCCTATGCAGGCATAATGAAAGAATTTGTTGCAGTAGGTGCATTCTATCCTTAGTGTGCCATGGCCTAGGCAGTCGGCATGGCTACACTGTACGTTGGATATGTCTGGTTCATTGTCGGAGTTCTTGCCAGTGGCTGCGTTGACTTCGGCTTCTGACATGGTAATGGTTATGGGCGCCATGGGGTGTTTTGAGGGCTCCCCGAAGTCCGCTTGACTGATCGTTTTGACCCTTAGTTCTCGGGGCATCGTTGGTATAGTTTGTGCTGTATACTGCGCACAGCTATTTGTCTGACGCCCCACGTTGGGCACCAGAAAATTTCTTGATGTGTACCTGGATAGGCTTCTGGGCACGGTGGTCGAGGATTTTGTCCTCTAGTCCAAAAGGGGTGTGGTCTATATTAAATAGACTGCATGAGACAAGGGAGTGTTAGCTATTATGTACTTATTATTGCTTCTTGGGTGTCATGGTTGTAGTAGGTTTTACCCAGACGTAGTGAGCTTGACATACGCCAATGCAGTACCGGTTAACAATCCTTTCACCACGGGATGGCACGAGGGATGACTTTGGATACACAGAGATACAAATAAGATGGTTACCGGAGCAGACGATACTGACTCATGCCTGGGTTGGGCGACAAGTTTCCGTTCTGCCTGTCACTCCAGTGTGGGTTGAGGAAGAGCACTCAACTGTCTGGTGGCAAGGAATGCTGCGTTTCGTTCCCTATGTTTAGGACCGTGTCTGTGGTCGTAAGGCATAGAGTCTCAACTTGAAGTATGCTAGGTATACATTGGCGTGAACAAAGTAAACACAGTTTATAGTGTCAGTCCGGTTTTGGCTTGCTGACTAGGCTCTGTTAAGTCTCCACTCATCCCCCGCGCATGTGGGCTGATCAGAGGCGGGGAGCTGTTTAGGTCACCAACGCCGCCACTGGATGTGCGTTCACACATAGATGGGTGGCAGATCTCAATCTACAGTTATCCCAGCTTCTCCCTGCGTGAATGTGTTGCTGGTGGTTGTGGCTCCTCTGTTCCTCTCCATCGGCACTGGTACAGTGCTGTGGCAGTTAGAAAACAACAGCTGGCCGTCTAATGGGTGTGTAGAAAATATGACGGACCCCTGAAGGGTGCGCGCTACTGAAGTCAATTCGATTAGATCAAATACCTGGTTCTTTTCAATGGCGTACGTAGCAACCTGTGTGTAGCAGGCAAGCAGATAGATACTCTCAGAAATTAAAGTGGTAAGGTAGGCAACACAAGTATTTTAATTGATGGTTCAATAAACATGCGACGCATGCTACTTCCTACCAGGCAATTGAGTGCTGAAGGTTACTTTGCTGGCCAGGTCTAGGCGACCTGGTTCTAATGGAAATGCTGGAAAGAAATATCCAAACGAGAAAAGATAAAATACTTCTAAACTGGTCTAAGAAAGGTGTCTTGAGGAGACCAAGTTAATTTAACATGTTAGTGAGTATGTTCGCTGGTTGTCTGATCGTCAACGATGAAGTAGCTGCAGGGGGCTTACTCATCGCTTCGAAGTTCTCCAGATATTCCAGCACCGAGCAGTGCTGTGGGAAGTCGTGAGAGAACAAGAATGACTCTTGAGCTCGGCAGCATCCTGACTTTTATAGTGGAAGCTTGTACGTTGCTGGCGCAGAGTGCGGGGGAGGCATTACTTCCTCCTCCCCTAGTTGGCATGGCAATACTCTGGTTAGCGTTTCTGCTTCATGCCTCGTTGGTGGCGCTCGGCCTTGCCTGAAGTCTTGGCAGCTTGTAGTCTCTCAGCGCAAGGTAGCACATAAATTTACTTTGCCTGTAGGGTAGGCGACGTGTCACTCATGTCTGTAGTGGTGGAAGAGGTACTCGTTATCGTATTAGATAAGTTGTATAATTGGCACGCTTCACAATCTTAAAAATATTGTTCGCGAATTTAATTCATATTTACAAAGCTTACAACTATCAATCTTAGATAATGTTGACGATAAATATGAACTTCGAGAAATTGGTGAAAATCTAGGGCAAATAGAAGAAGTTTTTAAGAAATTAGTAGAGCTTTGAATATAAAATTTTAAGATGTTTAATTTCCTGGATATAAATTGCTCGCTTGCAAAATTGATTATTATAAAAAAAATGCCAAAAAATTGCTTGAAAGGCGATAAATTTGCTTTGTTGTACCTTGTGTCAAATCCCACACACTCATTTTGGGGAAAATTGAAAACATTATTTTTTTTTTTTCATGGTTTTGGCCTAATTTGCTTGCTTTTTGAGGATCTGGAATTGCTGCTTCTAGCAGTTGAGAACATTGCCTGATTTTTGCTTATTTTTGGATGAAAACTGCTTTATTTTCTATGAAAAACAAGACGTGAGCCAGAATCCCCATTATACATCTCCTATGACGCGTGCTGCATATAACAACTATGTACAACGATTACGACTCATCTCTCTGCAACCTAGTATACTACTTATACACATGTGAGATTCAAATCCCGTTCCAACCCATACATGGAAGTAGCGGCCTGCAGCATTCCTGGAGGGCAGCCGGACACTTGGATACGATGGGTTGTGCAAGACAGAGGCACATCACCCCCTCCCCGCCCTCCGCGCTGAGAGCCTACAAGTCATCAGCCGCCTCGGGGCAGGCCCGAACACCACCGAGAATACGCAAAGGCCGAGAGATGACCAGAAGGTGCTAGCCCCACTCGGGCCTCGCAGTAGAGGGACATCACATGCCCTCCCCTGCGGTCGCAGCGACACAGGTTTCCCTGATTTTTTAAGTCAGTGCGCTGCAGACCCCAGCACTTTCTTTTCTTCAGTCTTCGAGCTCACTCCACCACTTCTAGTGCTGGGTCCCTTCGAACACTGTTAGATCTTCAGCAGCCCTCCCAGTGGCTGCCACCAACTGCTCAACACTCTTCAGCAGCCACCAGCAGCTGCCTACATTGACGTCGCTGTCAGAGCGCTGCAGCACTTGCAACCAGACGTTCCAGCAGCGCCAATCGCCAATAGCTACCAGAAATTTTCTGTAACTACCAGACATACCACACTTAACCTCTTTGTCTCCTATAGACACTTCAATTAGAGTTAGATTTATAGTAAGCAATTTTTGTCATTTTAATTTTGCTTCCTCCATTAGCCTAGGACCAGGTAACCTACACCTAGCTACCATAGGTTTACTTCCAGCCACCGGTCTTCTTGTTAGGAGAGCACGTGTCACCGTGTTTACTAAACTGTTAATAAACATGGCTTTGTTTCTTTTAACTTCGAATCTTATTCATAGAGTACTTTGTAACCAACTGCTGGGAGAACCTCAAGTCGAGTACTGCCGACCGACCGGTAACGGGACATTATTACTACGAACTTGCTACAACTGGAGACTCCCCCTCAGGCGGCTCCAGTTGCAATACACACATGTTAGATGGCCATCTATTTTATTTCTGCCAAGTATACAGGTACTGGAGGAGTAGAATAGAGGGGCCCTGACCACTAGCAACACTTTCCACCGAGGGAGAGACAGTAAACCTGAGTTGAATCCCTACTGGAGCACATGGGTGCTGGCGGGGTTATTTGCTTATATGCTACAGCCTGGTCTTGGTTTGGATCGCACACCCAGTAATAGTCTTGGTAGCCCACACGGCTTCAACACTTCTGGTTTGCCCGCTAAGGTGGGGGCATTCTGAAGCACCGGGCTCGTGCTACCGCAACACTATTTTAGGGCTACTCGTGTCCATGGTGCTCGATTCATAGTTCTTAGCAGCCAGATCTGCTCTATGCCATTTAAGGTGGGACACGGTGCAAGGAGGGAGGATCAAAGAGTTGCGTGCCTTGCTGCCAAGCAGCTGGCTAGTTCAGTTCCCCTTTCAGCTAGCCGACGAGCTGAATGAGATTGTGCCGCTTTGCTCAGATCACTAGAACAAGACTACACCAGCTTCCACCGTCTGCAGCCAATCACCACTCATCATAAAGATGTCAGTAATTAAGTCCTGAAAGCACAACAGGCCTAAGTGCAACCAAAGCCACACGACCGTGATCCAGCCTTAGCTAATCGGACACTCGTCAACTTGTCCACGCCGTCTTGGGTCTCCTTGTTCATGCCGATGGAGGCAGCACTGGGTGTGCTTTGCCACGACAGCATGTAACACAGTTGCTTACGTACTGCTGGATGTCGCGGCTTATCCCGTCCCAGCTGTATGGAACTTTGATGTGTAGCAGGGTCTCCCTTGTTCCCGGGTGCCCAGCTTGAGGGTGGTCATGGTGGTATCGGCTCGTAACTGCTGCCGAACCTAGATTTTCCATTGAGTATTGGGTTGTCCGCTACGCGTCCACATGAAGTCATCCTGTAATTCAAAACTTTGGGGCTGTTCCTGTAGTAGGTGGCATATGTCAGGTCCTCCTGCTGACTCAATGTTACCTGGTGGCGGGTAATTTTAAGCTGGAGGAGATGGATCTGTTCTTCCGGACGTCTTTTAATCTGAGGGGGGTATCTTCTCCTCTTCCTCCGTGGCTTTGTCCTCCAGTGTTGGGAGACGAGGCAGGGTGTCTGGTAGGTCATTCGGTAGTGACTTGGGTTTGTTAACTTTGATTTCCTTGTTTAGTCGCATATGATTGATATGGGCATGGGTACACTTGCACACGGTTCTGCCCATGATCAATTATATATTAGTGTTTACGGAGCCACGGGCATCCGAGTATCATTGATTCTTACAGGGAGGGGGATACTATGAACTCCATTGATGTCGAGATGCAAAGTAGATTTACCGTTAAGCAAATTCGGCCGTCTACGCACAGGGTTGCATTGGGCTGCGCCATTCGGACTGCCCTGGTTTGGGGTCGTATTTCCAATAACTGCCTCGGAGTTAGTAGATTGCTTCTGATAAAGTTACCAGTCACCACGGAGTCCAGTTGGGCGAGCACCCTTCTGCTGTTTATTTTTACCTCTACATGTGGGGCTACTGGGAGAGATGAATCTTCGTTTAAACCTTTGATGACGGGCGTTGGTGGTCCGGTGGTGGCGGCTCGCTTCGCACCCTGGCGGTGGCATTTCTCGTTTGTTATTGGGAGTCGGTTTTTTGGTTCATCTTGATGGTACAGTTGCTGGTGTTCAGTTAATCTGGTTGGGTGGAATGGCGAACCCCTCTGGCTTCCGGGGGCAGTCCTTATTCCAGTGGTTCTCTGGGCAGAACCAGCACTTTGTTACTAGTGCCATGCGAGTAGGTGGAGCTGGTGCACTCTTGAGCAATGCGACCAGTGGAGCTCGTATTTCCGGGACTTTGGTCGATACAGGGTTTTTGAGACTTGCTTGTTCCGCAATGTTTTGCTGTGTTTCTCGGGCTCCATCGTGATCGACCAGCTCATCCAGGGTTGTGGGTTTAGCCGTAAGGACGACGTTCCTTTGGCTAGGTAGTTACATCAGACTAATGGAACGAATGGCGGTAGCTTCGTCAACTCCGGGAAACACTCATCGAAACATCTGTTTCTTCCTTTGTATGAAAATTTCAGCTTCGTCGTTGGGTACCTGAGTCGGGCTATAAAATCGAGTCGTCAGTCTGTGGCCAACCTCCTCGCTAGTGAATTTCGCAGCGAGCCTGTTACTGGACTATTCCCAGTTGGTCAAGAACTCGCCGTATCATTCCCACCAGATGAGGGTTAGGCCGTTCAAATGTAATTGGGCCCTGCCGACTTATTGTTTTGCTGGTAGGTCCGTTTCCCTGAACTCCTTTTCACATTCTTGCATAAATGCTACCAGATCCTCATAGGGTAGGCCTGCAAAATCGGTAATCTGAATGTCATCGTCTCTCCCGGTTGCTGGATGGCCAGGTGCCTTTTGCCTGTTGTATATAAATACGGGATGGGTCAGATCTGTTTGATTGAGAGGTATGCTTTCGTCGGCACCTCTCGCATTGATATGCCATCCCGGGCATAGAGACGCGTTTGTTGGGCCATCCTATACATAAGTGATGGTAGTGTTCGCTGCATGACGTGTACTTGATACGATTAATGCCTCTTTCGGGGCAAGTGATTTTATTGCAGAAGCTAGTGGGTTGTTGATGGCAGGCTGCACATCGGTATTCTAACCCTTCTGTATCACGGGCCTCTTCTGGCCAGCCTAGGCATGCGTAATGGAATATCTTTGCGCAGTATGTGCATTCTATTTGCAGTGAGCCACTGCCTAAACAGTTGGCATGGCTACACTATGAGCCGTGTATGTCGTGGTCATGTTGCGGTTTTCGTCTGTAGTGGCATTGATCTCTGAGAACGACATTTTAATGGTTATGGGCGCCACGGGGTGTTTCGTAGACTCCCCGAAGTCCGTTTGGCTTCGCCGGCTTGACTCTTAGTTCTCTGGGTCTTGGTTGGTCTAGTTCGGCTGTTCGCTGCATAGAGTTAATAGTCTGACGCCCCACGTTGGGCACCAGAAAATCACTTGACGCATGCCCGGTTAAGTCTGAACTGCACGTTTGTCTAGGATTTTAATGCTAGACCTATAGCGTGGTTTCAATTAGGCTTAACGGTGTTTGGCTAGGGGTGCTGATGATGCTGTGTTAGTCTCACTCATTGGAAACTGGCTCGCCCCACTCTGAAGTGGCACTTCCAGGTGGACGACTTTGCTCCAGAAGTGTGGATTGAACCAGCCATACATAGCCTCGGTCTGATAAACTAACCCTCTCAACACAGTGTGGTACTCCTGGCTGGTCCGGAAGGACGGTGAAAAGTATACAATTATGACTAGAGCAGCCGCGACTGCTTGGTGTTTGAGTGTGGCAGTGCAGTCTCGTGCAGCTTATTTTTCCATTGTAGGAGGTGGTAGTGCATGCTACAGTTTGACAGCAATGTAAGCTTGGTATTGTTCCCTATGCTTGAGGCTATGCCTTACCTTGTAAGGCATAGAGTAATGCAGCTTAACAATTTACATAGTGCACTGTGTAATAATTACAGCAATGTTAGCGCATAGCTGCGTATATTGCAAATCCTGTAAAACTACTGTTTCAGTAAATTAATAACGTAATTGTATTCTCCTTGTTCTGTAACGTAATTTTATTCCTATTGTTGTTTTAACATAAATGTATTGTGTTCTGTTACTTAGAGTTTGTTATAGTAAAGATATATGTTTTTATAAATGATCCTTCTTATTTAGCCACCATCACGAGCACCCCCTGTACACCTCTTACTTCCCTTTCAGTAATATAGTGTTTGATGTTAGATCGAGTATAGAGAGTTTGGATACCAGAGCTATTTAGTGACTGGAGGAAGGGAAGTATTACTGGTGGAGCCATGGTTTCATTCCCTCCTCTTTGCTGCCAAGCTCCACCTGTTCCCAGGCCATTTCATTATTGTGTCATTAAATATTCTAATTAATATTTTTCAGACTTGCAATACCATTGTGAGTTAGTTGCCTTCCCCCATCTATAACAGACAGCCCTGCCCAACCACGCTAATCATCGTTCTACTCCCACAGTAAGCCAGCGTGGGGTAGGTGAGTTATCATGCACGCGACTTAGCGCTTGCTTAGCAGCCTTGCAGAGCTACCTTTCTTGCCCACGCATTCCCCCTCAGCGTGCTTCTTTTACATAGTTAGAGTTAGAAATGAAAAGTCTAAGTAATGAACTTGATGTAAAATATTATAAAATTCATTTAAATTATTACGTTTATTGGCTGATAAAAGTAATATAGGCAGTTCAAAACTTTATGAAAAACTGAACATTTCTATATATTGCTATGTCACTGTCCCACTGAATAGCACGTCAATCAACATTCACTTGGAGATAATACCAACTTTCAACTCTCTGTGAGTGGCAATTAAGCTAAATACTAGGCAAGTGCAATACATGTGATTAACTTACATAATACAATGACATATCTAAGTACCTTAGTTTATTTAGAACATAATAAAACTGCCTAAGCTAAGTTAGATTACTTATGACATCCTAGAGAGTATGTATTCTAAGATTGAGTGACTTTACACTCGTGAGAGGTCCTGCCGCGATATGGTAAGTTTCTGATAACATTTTCTGTGGCAATTCCCCGTCGCCACATGTCACGGCTGTACTGCTCGTGCGACATTTCGCGGGTTTCTTTTTCTGTTTTCTCTTTGCAAATCACCATTCTTTTCTCCGGTGACATTCTGCGGCCATAGCCACATGGGTTATTGCGTGTGTGTATTCTTTAATAATTATTCGTGTGACCAACTGTGGAGGTTTCCTTGCTCGGCAGGAAACGAAAATAAGGGAAAATGCCCGATTAAATTTATGAAATGATCTGTAGTTGTGGCAGTTGGTATCAGGTAGTGTGGCAGATAACGCCCGTGTGCGCTTGTTGTACTCTCAACCGCTGGTATCGCAAAGATGTAGTTATGTTCGTGTTGACATGACTCGTTACCTGCCCACTCATAAAGTTCGTGAAAGAGAATTTACTTATGTAACCGACTACTATAATTGAAATTAAAAGAGTAAAAAGCATGTGACCTGTGCTACCTCGTACCGAACAGTGGAGTGCTGATGGTAACTGCGTTATCCAAGTGTAGGCGACCTGGTTCTAGGTTACAAGGGAAAGAATATAGTTCTAGACGAAGAATACAAAGTGAATTACTGATCAACTGTACTAAGTAAATGTGAATTAAATAAGTACTAGCGTGTTTGCTGGTTGACTGGTCGTCGAGACGGGAAGTAGCCAATGGAGGCGTACTTAAAGCTTGTAAGATCTCCAGAGGTCCCAGCACTGATCAGTGCTCTGGGATGTCACGAGAGAGGATGAAGTATGAACTGCTGGAGCCCCGCTGCACACAGACTTATATATGGCTGAAGTCTAGGCTGCTGCAGTGGGGTGCGGGGAAGGCGTGTGGCGTCCTTCTGTCGTGGCGTCGGAGTTGAAAATCTCTGGTCAGCAGTAGTCAGCAATACTGTTTCGTTCATCTTCGATAGTGCTCGGCCTGGGCAGATGGCGGGCAGTTTGTTGGCTCTCAGCATGGGGGGAGGCGGTGTGCCAGCTGGTTGTGTGACCTTGTAGCCATGTGCTCAGTTGCTTGGGAGATATAAGTGGCCGAGAAATTGTGTGCAAAGTGTTGCATGCACAATTCTCTCATGGGTGGTGTTCATGTAGATAACTCGTACGTAGGTTGAAGTAAGGGTATACTTCACGTAAAGAGCAATGAGTCGTAATCGTAGTTGATTAGTAGTATGAGCGGCACGTGTCAATCTTGATAAAATTACGTTTACCAGGCGCACTTTATTTGCTCTGCTACTGGCAGGCGGCTTGTGGAAGGCAGTCAAAGCGATGTGGCTGAGAGAGAGAGAGAGAGAGAGAGAGAGAGAGAGAGAGAGAGAGAACACATGCTTTATCTTTTGTTCTACAATTTCCCCTGTCGGCGGCATGTCGTATGAGGGGAGGAAGAAATGCGTGGCTGAGAGAGGCACAAACAAGGGTGAGAAATATGACACTGTCACCATGCTCATTGCTGTGGGTAACCACTTCCTCTCTCGTCAGGGAAAGTAGCAAGCCAGACTCACTCACTGCAACACGCCGCAGTGTCGACAGACATGTTGGGAAGACAAGACACTAGACAGCGTGCCACAGAGCAGTTATAAACAGCGCGCATGTGACGTATTTCACATCCTGTTTCTAGACATTTACATAAACAACCAGCTTAAAAACTATAGTTTTAAAAATATTAGGTGAAGGGACCCGAAATATTCTTAGATCGTTGATCCATGCTATAAACTATACAAGGTTTATGCTAACATTATTTGCATAGGGATTTCGCCGGGACTACAAGAAATTGTTGATGGATTCGGTTTATCGATACATGCGGTAATGATACATCGAGAGTCGACAGAAAGACAAACAAGAACCCAACACATTTCAATACACATTTGACACTTTCAAACTTATCAATAGAATGAAAGAGCGAATTAGATTTTCTGAATGTAATGACATGATAAGGAAACAAGGCTTGCAAGGAGAGTTATGTATTAATAAATTAGTGTTCAAAATTATTTCAAGTGCCAAATAATTGAAAATGTTGTAATTTTTACTACACCCTTCCTTACATAACTTTTTTTTTTTTTAATAGCAAACATTCTGGTTATTCGGTAAAATATCTAACAGAGGTCTGTCACCTGGACAGCACCCATCCTGTGCCAGCCTTGATATCTCTGGCCAGAACGCAAGTTTTTTTTTTTTTTTTAACCCTGTTTGACTTTTTATTTTACTATATTATACATACAGTATTTAACGAGAATAGGATGGCCTCAAAAATAAGATGACCCCCCGTATTTTTACTTTGGTTCTCAGAAAAGAAAAATAATTTAGCCACAAATTATGTGGTTGTGTGTGTGTAGTTAAGCAGGATTATGTCATCTTTGCACATAAATGAAGTTTTAACATTACAGCATTATTTGTAACTATTTATATATATTAGGTCTACAGTAAAACTCTTTACAAAGTATTTCAATTTAAATTACTATTCATTACATACAGTATTGCATCTTTTAAATCCCTGACAGATGTGAAATTATTTGCCAACATCATTACTGGTAAATACTGTAGTTACTGTTTTTTGTTATTTGCAGGTATTGGCAAGAAAATATTTTTAAAGGTTTATTTCAGGATTGAAATGAGTGTGATACAAGTGTGGTTAGTGATATTAGCTGCATGCTGAGTTTGAGTTGTTGTTGCAGGATGGACTCGTTTGTGCTGGCGGAGACATTCAAGTATCTGTACTTACTGTTTGCGGACCCTGTGGATCTCTTGCTGGACCTGGACGAGTTTCTTTTCACCACAGAGGGTCACCTCCTGCCGCTTTCCCTTGCCCAGAGCTCCAACAACAGTGTCGTCACAGTGAGTTGCTCCCGGTTTCATCTGCTCCACACACTACCACTCTTTTGTGATTGCCATATGGTGAAACCATTTTAATGCAAACATCAAGGGGCATGAACTTTTGCAGTTTATAATACCAACTAAGGTTTATTGTTGGAACTGTTGTACATGTATATATACCTAGTGTAATTGGTAACATTTATAAATTTGAATCTGTCATCTTTAACTTGTATCTGGTTATGGCGCCACTGAAGGCCTCATGGGAGTTCACCATGTTTCAGTCAGTTCCACTCAAAATGGTACCGAAGTGATCATTGTATCATGAGTGGTTTGTAACTTGTGTGCTTTTAAATATTACAGTCCATCAAAGTCAAACATTGGTCCTCCGGGCCAGATATATGCTGATTTTATCAACATGATGCATGCTGGGCTAAGAATTGACTGTACGGTCAATGTGGTTTTTGTTAGTATGAGACCAAACATACTGGTGGACAGTTACTTTACTGGTTTAGCTTACGTTTCGTTCTAGCCACTCTCGTTGGACATGTCCGTTGGCAACTGGGAGTGAAATGGTTCACTATAGTAATGATAACCGGCTTTCGTGCGGAGACTTGGACCAGCTTTGGTTCACAGCTTCCCACAGAGGGAAATGCTATCGGTGTAATCGGTTGACGGGACTCTTCTGGTATACCTGTCTTACTCAAGAGTGCTTCGGCCGGAGGTGATGTAGCTGGTACAGGCTGTCTGGAACTGGTGACACTAGCAGTGGGCTGCAGGACATTAATACCGTGTTAGCCAACACATTACCATTGATTCCATGCTGCTGACTCCGGGCTCGCTGGATTGCGCAACCTTATTTCCCACGGGTTTGGAATCGCCATCCAGGGTTCTGGCGATCCAAGACGTCTGTGTAATAAGTTGGCGGGGTTTGACTCTCTCTCGGCTGAAGTAGAAATACTTGAGTCAGATGAGTTGTAATCATAGTATAATGCATGGGAGCAGCACACATCAATTCGCCCCCCTCCATTGCGATGAAGACTCATCAGGCAAATACGGTGAAGTAGACAATGAAGAATAGGTTCCCCCTCATCTGGAATATCTCTGGTAGTAGAATGTTGAAAAAAAATTTTTGCACAGCTAGGTGGGACCCTTAACTCTGGGTTGCTTGACCATTGTAATTGTGCCCGCTCTGTTTGCTGGGGACTGGCTGGAGACATGTGGGCTCTGCGCGCCAGCCGTAGCACTTTCTCACTCTTCGTGCTGGCTTCCTCTCTGCCCTTCGCCACGGCGGTTGGAGTGATGCTCTTTGCTAATTAGTGTCAGGTGTGACGCGGTTTACTAGGTATCACTCCAGCCTACTTTATTTACCCGTGCCATTGATAAAAATCAGCATAGCGCTGCGATTAATTACAATAATATTTATAAGAACCTGGGGAAAGAAATCATTCAAATTAAATAAAAGCAACGAAAAGGAATAATAATATGATTGGGAATAAAAATATGTACAAGCTTTACTCGGGGAAGGCGGGGTGAAAGTACTATCATGCAGCTTGCTGTGGTGATTTAGTGAAAGAAGGTCTATTATGCTTTCTGGGGTAGCCTGTGGGTCTCACAGCAAGAAAAACAGTTACGTGTGTGACAGGTTAAAGTTAGCCAACCTCAGGCCCTCCACACCCGGGTTGGGCGGCTAACAAAACAAATGAGTACACTAAGAATGATTTTAACATGCAGTCATAATGTGCACATTGGTCACTTAAAAACTAACAAACATAGCACTCCACTGAAGAAAAAAATTGAAATTAATATACTGTACCTTGTACTTGATCTCATTGTGGTGAGTTCATGGGAGCTCTTTGGCTGAGAATTCTGGTTCGACTCTTTGTTAGGGTACAAGGTATGTAAAAGATAATAAAAATACACACAAATACGTAAACAAATGAGAAAACATGACGTAATCACACATAAACCCTGCAAGGACTGGTAAGAATCTTCATTGATATTACCTTCACAAGGGCATTTGTTAAAACTCATAAGTAGATTTACTGGTGCAGCATGTTCATCAAAATATAAATTGGTGGCTGCTGCTGCCGCCTCGACAGTGACATAGTAAACATCAAAGTGGTCACTGAGTTTAGGAAGATCCCGCACTGTTGCTAAAAACAATGCTGTCTTGGACTTGTCTGTGGTAACAGCCTGTGAAAGTTCACTGACACTCTTTACACCTTTCATTTTTCTAAATTCCTTTTCAACAGTGAAACGTAAGTCTTTATCAATGACAAATTCTTTATGTGTACCACAATGAAAGTACTTCCCATATGTAACAGTGTAAACAAAAACCAGAAACATGCATAGCAAATTGAATGCTGGGTGTCCCATAATAAAAATCGAAACACCACACTTGTTGAAATAGTAGGCACCGAGCATACAGAAAATGAAATTAGAATAACAAACTTGTTGACACACTAAACACTTTGCGTGCCGAAAACAAAATTAATGCAAGCAGTGTGCTAAAACAAAGAGCATCAAGCGTGTTGAGACAAAACAAAGCAAAAACACATCACAAAACGAAAGTCACTGTTCTATACAAAAAACACATTCCTAACTTGCCACGTATCTAGTCTGAAAGACTATAAATGTTGTATTCCCGCATTGTGGACTGTATCAAAAATGAATGTAACATCTGTGACTAATTAAACATGAGATACAGGTTGTTCGAAAATTAAATGCCCAAACTGCGGGAGGTGATTCCTTGTGAAAAATAAAGTTAAAAATATATAGGGCACCATATACATAAACAGAGCATTAAAGCAGGCAAGTGCCTGTGAAAATTGGGATTTGAAAACATATCTTACTGAATGGCTTGTACTTTCTGGAAGCAGTACGGATGGTGGTTATTTATCCACAGTACGTCCCACATAGTTGAATGGGACACGCCCATTTGGCACGCTATGGAGCATGTACTAGTGGAAGGCATCTCATTCACAAGCTGATGTATCGCATCCTCAAGCCGAACAGTGCACATAGACAGAGGACGGCCAGCATTACGCATGTGTCTCTGCAACATTGGAAACACAAATCACCTTTTTGCTGCGGACTTTGTATGTGTTGCTCAAGGCATTCAGCAAAAATACGTTTTCAAAGCCCAATTTTCACGGGCTCATATCTCCTGTAACATATTCAGTTTAGGCTCATGGTGTCCTATATATTTCTGACTTTATTTTTCATAAGGAATCACCTCCTGCAGTTAGAGCCTTTAATTTCCAAACATTCTGTATAACAAGAGCGAGCCTGCAAACACAACCACTTACCATCATGTTGGTTGCTAGACTGGCTTCGGGCAGGAAACAAAGAAGTAGCATCAAGGCTGCCAACCCATTGTGCCACACAGTGCTGGAAATTCAAACGTTAAAAATGTCACAAATATAAAATGTTATGTACACTTGCTGCTATACTATTTAAAATTTTAGGGTTGTGTGAAGACTATTATTTTCATTTTGAATCAAAGTCGAAGACTAAGACCAAAGTCTTCACCGAAAATGAATTAGAAGTCAAAGAACACTTAAATATTTTTTTTAATTATTATAAAATTTTACAGTTAATGTATAAAATGAAATTCTGCTTCCAATTGCATACAAAAATATGCTGATTTGGTATTGAGTCACAAAAATTTGTAGAAGCCAAAACAACATTTTTAGTCATTTTGCCCCAGGAAGGCCCCGATTCTTCATTACAGACCAAAAATTCATACAGCTACTACTAGTACTGTCCAATTTCATATAAGTGGGGTAAATTTAGACAGTTCTAGAAAAGTAGCACGGCCACAGTGTATCCTTCCACCGCAGCTGTTTTGTCACTGAAGAAAAAGACGTTTGTAAACAAATTTTTAAGTCCAATTCACACACATTTTCCTCCTTCCTTGTGTTCCCTGTCATGGCAGGCACTGAATGGCTGACATTAGCTAACTTCCATCCAGTAATTAATGTAGGATATTATAGGTAGGTTGGCATTCCAACGTGTTTTAGTTTTTAATTACATAGTTAAATTTGTTGGGGTTCTGTTTATTTTATTTCAAGGGGAAAAAGAAGATCTTTCGTGAGACGGGATTATTTTGATGTTCTTATGAGTGTGTGGCATTTTGAGTGGCATATTGTTTTGATGAAGTAGTGGAAAATTTTGCTCGTATGGAAATAACATTTAAATTATTTAACTTCGAAAATTATAACTTTAATGAAAATACAAAACGTGATACATACATCAATGTTCGTATTCGTACAGATGCAGCAATATACACACGCTCATACTTTGACAGAAGTTAACCTTACACTTGAATTTATGATGTAGATAAACAAATATTATTCACTCATTACAAAAGTGTGCAAAATGCTTCTTTTTTCAGACCACATGCATTTCAATAATTATATTAACGGTTTACAAATACATTTACAAAACATGCAAACTTACTGTTTCTAATATTCGCAATCTCTCGAACACGTGTTTTTCTATGGCAATCCTTGCGAGTTTACTTCATTAAAATCACATTTGTCCATCACTAGCATTAAATAATTTATTTGCAAAATCATTCAGTAAAATCAACACTGTACACATTTCCTGATAAAAGCTAACTTAAACTTATATACGTAAATTATATTTGTGTCACTTCATTGTGAAGACTGAGCAAAATGGCGGAATGAACAGTTTTAACGACGTGCCGATTAATATTTCATTTCACTCAAGAAAACGCATTACAATGGTAACTACAACCATGTTTAAAAAAAGCAAATAAAAAACTTATTAACTACTGATTAAATGTTCTGACAACACCAAAAAGATATTCGTATAATAGACACAATCAGAAAAAAGCACATGCGCAATGGCCTTCACTGAACTGGAAAGGAAACATAAACATGGCTAGCCATTCGCTGGAAACGTTTACTGTTCGTATGTGTCGACATACTCTGTCATAAATGCTGAACATGTTTTTAAAGTCCAATTATTAATAGTCAAGAAAATTTAATATTGCTTTAAAAACATAATTTAAACAATAAATGTTGTAAGTATAGTTAAGATTTTAAATTACAACTTTTTGTTCAGAGTATTATTTTCTTTCAAATCCATCATCAAAATAGCCAACCTAACAACACGGATCCTGCAGCAGTTCATTATCTGATACAATACTGTACGAGCATTTACTGTTTACATATAGTGTAGGTTGGTCATATTGTCGGTCAGATTTTACCCCACTTATATGGAATGGACTATATCAAAATGCATATAACTTACTTTATGGTATAGACAACAGATGCTTGCAATTTATTAGAGTTGTTCTGATACCATGTATTCTGATACTGATATTGATACCCCAATACCAATGCCCTTTACAATGAATTTTTGTATTCCTGTAAATATTGTTATGTCACCATTCCGTACAAGGTTATTTTGGTCCGGAAGCCAATGATTATCCCTTTTTGCAACTCAGTTAAATCGCTTCTCTTACCCATGACAGCAGGAAGTGCAGTGTGTACAGCGAGTCTGTCGCATAACATAGCCACATCCCCAGCTCACGTCACGGTTCATACGTCAGTTACGTGCTGCAAATAGCATTTCTTGCAGGTGGTCATAATGTGATTTTACTGTATAATTCTTCATGGAAATAGTAGTTTACTTATGGTATTAACAGTTAAAGTACAGGTGTGCTTAGGTAGTTTGTGTGTGTAAAATGGACTAAAATGACCAAATATGGCAGTTTGGCAATCATATTGATTAGTACAGTAAAGGAAAATTTTTGAAATCTTTGAAGATTTTAGTTATGTCTAAAGTCGAAGATCAAGGAAATAAGTCTTTGATTCAACTTCAAATTTTCGAAGCTTCGCTCACCGTGGCGCCTGCTAACAACCAGCGGCGCAAGAGCCCATGACGGCGCTCACCACGCACGTGTCACGTGTACCTGCACGTGCGCAAAGAGGCCAATATTTTTTAACTTTCACATAAATATTATTTTGCAGTGTAAAATGTGTATTGTATTTTTATTTACAGGGTTTGAAATGTTTTAAAATGTTTTAAAGTGTTTGTTGTTATTTTAAAAATGTTTGGTTATGAAATTTAAAATGCCTACAGCATCAAGATTAAAAACAATAATATTCCGGCGTGAACACCGTAGTAAAGAGACACTAAGATGATACAGAAAATTCACAAGAAAATTAAAAACTGTAAAACAATATTTAATTTATTTGTGCCATTTTTGTTTCAATAATAAAATATGTTACTCGGCGTGCATAGCACTTCTGCTTATGTGAACCCCGTAGGCGGCCATGGTAGGTCCGTGCGACGCTTGCCTCTGGATAGTCTGTCGAGGAGAGCTGGCGAGGTAAGAGACTGTCACGTACGCACTACAACTTTTTGTTCACTGATGTAGATTTCAATAGCACTTTTAGTATACTGGTTAACCTTTGCTTGCGTACGTTTTGCCAAACATTTCCCCAACATTATGCTTCTTTTTAACTAATTTATTTTGCCGTTGTGGTATACTCAACTTAGTCGAGGAGAAGGAAGAGAAATATGTTGGAGACGTCACGCGACCCACGAAACTTGAATCAGGTGCCATCTGCTTCTGCTAAAGGGGTTTCATCGTAATTTTAAGGGTTGCAGTTTTAAGGGTTTTAATTCTGCGTATGTATTTGAGTGTAGTTTTTATGTTTGAATATTTTGCGGCAACATCACGTACAACCACGTGGCTAACGATGCCAAGTCTAAGTCTACGCCATCATTGAGTTTTAAGAGCTTATTTATGTAATATCGTGTGTGCAATATTTTTATTTAGGGTTCTGTGTTAAATATTGTCAGGGTTCCGTGTATGTAATATTCACCTAAATGGATGCTTTTGTGTTTGACCATGTGGTCACTTTAATGTTTGCTTTTTCCACCATCAGGTATGCTACACGCCTGTAACCACGGCAATCGCAAAGAAAACAATTTTCTCTACCAGAATAACATTTTGTTGGAATTTTATTTGCCGTTTTCACAAAGAAATATTACGATTTCATCTGCACCACATGATCTGCTATGAACATTATCCAGCGGCATCTATGCCACCTAAGCTTGTTTTCACACATGTGACGTGTTTATTGTGAATACTCGTCTCGTGCCCCATCATCTTTTAAGGGTCTTTATGTATTTTGTGTAATTTTGTAATTTGTGTACGGTGCAATTGTTTCCGTCCTTGCCGGCTCTGTGTATAGGCCGTCACCACACTACCCACGTGCTGGCTGGCAAGCCCAGACGAGTTTGCATTACTGATGCCAAGTAATCACACGTGTTAATGTTTTCATCAAGGGTTTCATTTTGTAATTCACCGTGTCCTGTCTTCAGGGAAAACAGTCAGTCCACCCTAGCAGCTTTCTGCCTTCTTCACTTGTTAAGGTCCACAAGGGTTGTTCCCACAGAATTCTGTGGGAACAACCCTTGTGTCAATGCACGTCAGACAACGTATGTACGCCATCAGAGCAACCTCTGTTCACGTGCACCAGATGTGACGGGGCAAGATCAAAGTGGGTGCAGTGCCAAAAGTGTAGGAAAGACTCACATTTACAATGCATAGGGCCTGAGGAGTTTACCACGTACTCCGATGATGTTATAAACTGTGACGAATGCTGTAAGACAAACTGTGCTGAGATTGTGCCACCGCCAACACCAGAGGTGAAACCCACGTCGCCAGTAGTTGTTAACGTACTTACGTACTTGCCACAGGTCTTAACCGGGCCGGATCGCAATGTATTACTACCAACTTTTGCGGGATGTGACTTGGAATACCCGGGTACATTCCTAGCTGTTTTTGAGGAAAAATTGCGTAGGCACCGTGTTCATAGAGACGATTGGACCTATGTAACTGCCAATAGGTTAAGGGGAACTGCTGCCACGTGGTGGAACTTGGTCAGGAACTATCGAGTTACATCAAAAGAGTTTTTGTGAGAAATTGCTAGGTCGGTTCGACACTGACGGATATGATATACAGGCACAAGCACGACTGTATCACGAACAACAGAGAGAGCGCGAGGGAATTGAAGAGTTCATACAACGCAAATTAGGCTTGTATAAGCGGCTACACCCGGGACAGACAACCCGCGGGGTATTAGAGATAATTGTGGCGTTATCCAAACCAGACATTAGGCTGTTGTGATGCGGAGCCAGCCGTGAGAGCGGCAAACTGTTTACCCGGGAAGCTTGTGCCTACGAACGGGATAAGCAGGCGGAACGAAGAAAACAAGTGCTGGAAGAACACCATGAACCCCCGCCGCCTGTAACCCCTGCGATGTTTATTGATGTCACGTGACCTCTGCCGCCTGTCAGGCAGAATTCACAATTTCCGCTGCAGCAGGAAAACCCATCCGCTATGCGCACAAGAGTTTTGCAAGTGACTGACAATACCGGGAAAGCTTTAAGGATGTGTGTTGAACTTGAAGGAAAAAATGTCACAGCCGTAATTGACACTGCCGCTAGTCACAATTTTGTACGAGAGGGTTTTATACAATCTATAACAACTAGAGTGCCACAGCAACGTCTGCAATTCGCTACCACACACCAACAGGGAGAAGCGAGGAGTGTTATGCATGTTACTGTAAGGATCCAAGAACTGCGTACCAAGTGCGATGTTTACATTGTGCAGGACTTGTGCGAGGAAGTGATTCTGGGACTGCCATGGCTTATTGACAACCAAGCCATGATAGAACCCCATCTGAATCGTCTGCACATGGTGATACGTGGCAGGTGGACCGTATATGCAGTGGGAGCAACACCGCCAACAACAATAACTTCTGTTTCGCTTGCTGACTTCAAGCACGAGGTGCCTGCTACACATCTGCAACATCTGCTTGACCAGTATGCCAGTGTGATCCACACTGAGGGAAGCTGCAGCGCACTGTTTTCACATAACTTGGTTTAAAGTCCGGATATTGGCAAGTGCCTATACGCATACAGGACAGAAAGAAAACAGCATTTACCACCCCAGATGGACGTAGATTTCAATTTGTTGCCATACCATTTGGTTTAAAATGTGCCCCTGCAACGTTTCAAAACTTAATGGTTAATGTTCTGAGTGGATTAATTGGAGACTTTGCTATGGCGTATTTGGATGATGTACTTGTTTGGTCTAATAGCTAAGAAGAGCACTTGTACCATTTGAGCCTTGTGTTTGAACGACTCGAACATAACTAACTTACATGCAAAGTGGAAAAGTGTAAGTTTGGTATGAGTAGAATGGAGTTTTTGGGACACTATGTAACAGGGGATGGAGACGAACCAGAACAGCTACACGTACAGGAAATTCAAAACAAACCCACTCCCAGATCACGTAAACAGGTCAGGAAATTTTTTGTCTTAATTAATTGGTTAAGGAAATTTGTCCCAAACTTTTCTGTGATTTCTGAACCATTAACTGCTTTGTTGTGTGAAAAGCGTAAATTTGTCTGGACGCCTCAAGCCGATCAAGCCTTTAAAGAAATCAAACTTGCATTTCGGAACTGTAATCCACTATCTATGTTCAACCCAGAGTTACCCATTGCTGTACAAACAGATGCCAGTCAAGAAGGCATCGGGGCTGTGTTGTATCAGGTGGGAACACACGGGAAAAACATATAATTAGTTATCACACTGCAAAGTTCGGGACACATAACATAAATATCACATTAACGAACAGGAATGTTTGGCCATTGTACATGCATTGCAGAAATACCGGCCGTACTTTCTAGGAAGGCAGTTTACGCCGGGCGCTGTTACTTCAGGAGTATGATTTCAAGGGAGAACATGTGGCGAGGAAAACCAACGAGCTCGCGGACGCCTTGTCCAGGAATCCTTGTCCGAATGTAACGGTAACTGACGATGCGGAGTGGGAAGAAGCGCTACCACCGTGCCGTGCAATATCAACTGCACAAACATTCATACAAAACATTGTTGCCACACCACCTGGTGAACGTGTTTCATTGAATGTACGGGACTTGTTAAGAGGTACACACTGCAGAAGAAAAATCCCCAGATGCTGCGCAATGCTGACAAAACTGCGCCACACGGTACACAGAACACTGGAGGGTAGTGGACCGAGCGATACAAACCAAACAACCTGGTAATTGTGCGCGATGGTGAACGTATGTGCTGAAAGAGAAATGGGAACTTGTATTATAGTATGCACACAACTGTTTAGAGCATGGACACCTGGGATCCGAGCAAACATGAAGAAACGTGCAGAAATTGTTTACTTGCCAGGGATTCAGGGAGATGTCAGGAAACATGTGTAGAGCTGTATCACGTTTAACACCCGGAAACCACGGAGAGCAGACGGCGACTCTCCACAGCAGCCAAGGCTGCCAACCGAGGCATTCAAAACAGTAGCCATCGACATCATGGGCCCGTACCCGCGTACAAAATCTGGTAAAAGATTTCTTGTTGTTGCCACAGATTTGTTTACCCGTTGGACAGAGGCATTCCCAGTTAGTATCGACCGTGCACACACAGTTGCACAAGTAATACGGAATGAGTTTTTTTCCAAAATGGGGTCACTCCGAGTATTTATTGACAGACAATGGTACACACTTTGTAAGGCAAAAGTGGAGAGAATACTTGTACCAGGTGGGGAACAGAACACTGTACCACCCCAGCAAACCACTCCAGGGCTAACCCAACCGAACGACGTAACCAAGACGTCAAAATCCAATTACATGTCCGGTTAGGAGAAGATCACACTAGGTGAGCCGAATTGATCCCGGAGGTAATGTTGACCTAAGAAATAAAGTAAATGCGGCAACCCCGAAGACACCCGCCGAGATGGTACAAGGTCGTGAACTCCGTGACTCCAGAGCACCCCACGAAAACCCGCCCAGACCACCTGAACAAATTGTCTAACACCAGGCGCAAATACATAAGGAAGCCAGGGAAAATCAAATCAGCTGCTGTAATGTGTGGGTACCGGAGAGCAAGAGGCCGCCACCCGAACTTGTACCCAGAATATATGTATATAAGAGAAAACCCGCTATCGACCGGGGCCAAATAGTACTATGCTAGACTGGCACCTATATGGACAGGGCCAGTGAGAGTGATGGAAAAGATGAGAAATTCCACATATTAGTGAAGTTGGGACCAAGACGTGTCACGAAACGGCACCGTGACGACTTGCGTATAGCCTGACCACCTGTAGGGAAGAGATGCAAGGAGACAACGTTACGCCTAGTACCTCAGCAAGCTCGGACAATTTTACCAGGGAGTTCACAGGGAAATGTCAACACGTACACTGAGGAAAACAATAACACTGACATGGGAACACCCGGCCAAAGTAATGAACTGTCATTTAGGGGTTTTGTACTGACAGAACACTCAACACCTAGTAGTGAGGCAGTAGGAGCGAGCAATAGTGGGTTTTCAGTTAATACCTGTAATGACACAACAAATCAGAGTGATTTTAAGGGGTTTTCAAGTGTACACGATGAAAGTGGTAACACAAGTGCACACGTAAATGAAAACACAACCAGTGCCAGTGAAATAAGTTTTTAAGGGGTTTCCCCAGGGCACGGCTGAATTTGGTTGTAACAATAGTGAAAATATAAATTTTTAAACCACAAGTGAAGGCGAAACGCCTTTTTAGAGGTTTTTCAGTTCCCGTAGGGGAGAGCCTAGTAGAGCAAGAGAGTTTGAAAGGGTTTGGGGAGAATAGTAGGTCAGTAAGTGTGACGTCAAGTGTCAACAAATCACAACACAGCATTCGCAAGAGGCTAGGCGAGTTACCACCACGTACTCACAATGTTGTTCCTGCCTACACCCCAACCTCGTGCAAACGTGGCAGAAACAGAAGACCACCGAGGTCATGTTTTCTTTGCCCTCAGCCAGCAACCAGCCGGGCAGAGCCTGCCAGGACAATGTTGCATTGTTCGCACCATCTTGACCTTTGAGGGAGAGGTCGTTTGATGCCGGCTAACATCCAGCGGCTCTAGAGCCCATGATGGCGCTCAACATGCATGTGCCATGTGTACCTGCACATGCACAAAGAGGCAATATTTTTTAACTTTCACATAAATATTATTTTGCAGTGTATAATGTGTCTTGAATTTTTATTTTCAGGGTTTGAAATGTCTTAAAAAATTTTTAATAGTTTTTTGTTATTATATTTGGTTATGAAATTCAAAATGCTCATGGCACCGAGATTAAGAACACTAATATTACGGCATGAAAATCGTAATAAAGAGACGCTGAGATAGTACAGAAAATTCACAAGAAAATTAAAAAATATAAAACAATATTTAATTTATTTGTACCATTTTTATTTTGATAATAAAATATGTTACTCGGCGTGCATAGCACTTCAACTTATGTGAACCCCGTAGGCAGCCATGGTAGGTCCGTGCAACGCTTGCTTCTGGACAGTCTATCAAGGAGAGCTGGCGAGGTACGACACTGTCATGTACGCATTATAACTTTTTGTTCACTGATGTAAATTTCAATCTCACTTTTAGTACACTGTTTAACCTTTGCTAGCGTACATTTTGTCAGACATTTCCCAGCATTATTCTGCCTCTTAACTAACTTATTTTGCCCTTGTGGCATTTTCAACTTAATCGAGGAGGAGGAGGAGAAATATGTCTGAGAAGTCATGCGACCTGCGAAACTTGAATCAGACGTCATCTGCTTCTGCTAAATTCGTTTCATTTTAGTTCTGTATTATTGCTGCATGCAATTTTAAGGGTTGTAATTCTGTGTATGTATTTGATGGTAATTTTCATGTTTGAATATTTTACGTCAACATCACGTACAACCACGTGGCTAACCGGCGCCAAGTCTATGTCTACGCCTACACCGTCATTGCAGCTGTTTTCACAAAGAAATATTGCAATTTCATTTCCATCACGTGGTCCGCTACGAACATTATCCAGCAGCATCCGCGCCACCTAAGCTTGTTTTCACACGTGTGTGTTTATTATGAATACTCATCTTTTAAGGGTCTTAATGTATTTTGTGTAATTTTGCAATTTGTGTACGGTGCAATTACTTCTGTCCCTAGCCAGCTCTTTGTATAAGCAGTCCCCACACTACCCATGTGTCCTGTCTTCAGGGAAAAACTGTTAGTCCATCCTAGCAGCTGTCTGCCCTCTTCCCTTGTAAATGCTGTGCTTTCACGCACCTCGGTGAGATCATCCATCTAAGCGTGCGCTTGATTAATTGCGGGCTGGGGAGCACCCATGCAGAATTGGCTAGTTATGACCGAGAGTATCATTTCATTTGCACGTCAATCTGTACAAGCAATAATAATAAAGCAAGTCTACAGGTAACTTACCTTTTTTATTCAGTAGTGACAGTGTCCTAGCCACATGTATTTTATCAAGTGTTTATTTTCAAAGTGATGTTTAGTAAAAGTTCAGTATTGCCTACGTGTTTGTAAGTACGCCCAGTTGAGACGGATACGCAGAACCCACAGCATCCCTGAGAACTCTGAGTCTCAATAGTGCGGTAATTGGGAAGCACTGCTGGCACCCATATTACCAGTAAGTATTTGTGTCATCGTTCCTCTTGTGTCTAACCCGTCGGCATCAACCTCTACAAAATTTACTTGTCCAAACAGGCAGAATGTTTACCAGAAAGAAGGTGTGCTTTTGTGTAAAATGAATTTCATTTAAAACAGTTTAGTATAGATAACTAATTAATTATTTTTCAGCATAATTAATTTTTTTGTACCTACTTAATGAATTTAATTAAGTGTTTTTCATTGAAATGAAGCCGGTTCCCAAAGTTGGTAGTTGAAACATAACCATCAGAGATAAAAGAATAATTAATTATAAACTGAACCTGAATGCAAGCTGAATTTTGAACATCCTGAATGTGCTCAAATCAGCTGAGTGTATATTGACACATTTCAGAATGCTGCGCACTCTACGGATGACTTTGTCTCATCTACGAGCTACGTGCGCTTAGGGGCGGAGTATATAAGTGGCAAACCACAATAAATGTATCGCATTAAGAAGCCCATGAGCCTGGGTAGCCGATCACATCATTGTATATTACGTGGGTAATTACAGTCCCTCTTACCCGTACAGAATTATGCATTCAAAAGGCACCCCCGTGATTGGAATAATTATTATTTAGAATACAATTACTCGTGGCTAGCTCCAGAAGAAGTTCCTGCATTCACAAGATATGGCAGCACCCCTGTGACCTTGTGACGTCACAGCCTGCCTGCCTCAGAGACGGTGGGGGGGGGGGGGGGTTAATTTGTCGTTGCCTCCAAGTGGGGCGATAAGAAAGTCGCAGCACGTCTGCACCCCCGATAAATGTGCCCCGTGGTGGAAGGCTATGCTACCCTCCCCGCACCCCAAAAAACTGCTCATCGGAGGAAATTTAGTATAAATACAGCCCCAGCTCGGCGACCGAAGAGGATGCAAACCCAACCACCAGTCTGCAATAACTTAACCTCCTCATTCTGAAAGGACTTACCGTCCTCCAGTTCGCAAGGGCTCATTCTGCTCACCACTCCAGTCCGCCGAGGACTCTCCTACACCCATTCTGCAGAAGGCTCTCCTTCGATACGACCAAGGACTACTCTACTTCCTACTGCAAACCCTCTTTCCAAAACCTCCACCTTAAACCCTCGACAAGTCTGTGAAGACTCTCTTTCTCTCAAGACCTGCACGTCACCGAGGACCTGCACGTGAGACATCTACCAGCTACAGGTATACCCCACCTTAACCTGGTAACCCTTACCCCAGTCAATTTCCTTTGACTCTACGGTAACGAGCTGTCGCATTTCGTATTGCTTACCTGATTAGCTTCCCCTTAATTACTAGCCACTGTCACAGTTGCGTTGCTATACATTTTCACTTCTAGCCACTGTAAAGTGATGTATCTATATTTGCTCTTTCTCAGGCTCGCCTCCTCCTGAATCCCTTGGTTTACATTATTCTTGTACCATATTTTTGTCTCCAGTGTTTTGCCAATGAAATTTAATTATAATTGTGCATTTTTGTACTAGTTATAATTATTTGCGTTTACTCCCAAGGGACCAATCCCCACAATAAACAATCACCTCAAGTTAAATTTTTGTGTATCATTACTAATAGTTAATGGGCCCTTGCTCCCTATTTTGTGGTATTGTATAAACTCTAGTAATCAGATGTACAGCAAGAAAGGAGGTGCTCCTAGTAAACAATGACGTAGGGAATGTCGTGCCCTTGCGCAGGCTAACGTCAGCTTCTCGTCTGAGGGCGAACCTCCGGTCAGGTGTCAACCAAACTCCATGGGCCATTTCTCCATATATTTCCTTGGATATTTCTACCCCGGTAGATCATCTACTTGGTAGCCAGTGGTCAGGGTATCCGACGGCGGAGTACGAGGAACAGGAGAAATTGTTAACTCAGGAGGACGAAACTATTCTCCATGACAACCCCGCTAGTCAGCCTGTGTAAACCACTTGTAATGTCAAACTAAAGTCCGGACGGCATATCAGAGTGAAATATCCTGTGGGCACAGTTCTTCTGAAATATTGTTATATTAAACTTGCAACAGGAAAAGTGATCCGGGTTTAACTCCTAGCACAACCGGACACACACCTTCGTAGAACACTTCTCTCTGTAGATTTCATACCGACACATCATCCTACTCGCCTGCTTAAAGTTTCATTTGCCAGACCACGCATCCCCATCACCACGTCAAAATAACCTTCTCACCATTTTACCCATTTGGAATCACTGGCATCCCATATATTGGCGACTCTAATAGTGAGTAGGATCACACTCCCCGGGTGGGAAGTCTCTATCAGACTCACGCTTAGGTTTGACTCCTCTCCAACCTGTAGCAAGCCTACCCCCAAGTGGCCTAATACTGCATCTAACACCCTTATGCCTCCTAGGCCTAATTTAATAATTAGTATTCGCCATGGTAGGCCAAGCTAGGCTTGGCAGGTTGGTCAACATCTCTGCACTACCATCTAGGTTAGTCTCACCCCATAGCACAAGCCTCAACATGAAGAGATTATTGGTCGGACAGTGTGTTCACACGCGTGTAAAAGCAGCTGGGGAAATGTCAGCATTCAGAGAAGGGGCACAAGGGGTGAAATATTTTAGCAGGGGAGGATGTTAAAAGGACATTGTTAGGGTAAGTGATGAGAGTAACAAAAAGAAAGCAGTGTCACTTACTTAGTGTTTGAACAATATTGCAGCATGTTTCAGATACACAGTGAATCCTGTATTTTTAGAACTTCTTAAGGGACCATGAAAAAGTGTTACAAGAAATTGTAAGAGAACGAAAATTAATCTGAATAACTATTACGTATGTGGAATCAAAAATAGTGTAAAACAAAAGGTGTAAATTCAGGGTTACAAAAAAGGGGTAGTTCTGCTATTTATTATTGTCCAGAAATTAGGATAAAATGTAGTTTTATGAAATACTGGAAACTGTAGAATTGTGCAACATAAAGAACAGGTTTACTTTGTGTTTTTGGGGCCTCCTATAAGCTGTTACACTGGTTGTATTCTGACAAAAGTTGCATATAAATTTTGCAGCGATCACATGCCACTTGAAAGGATATGACACAGGTCATGTTTTTCAGATGCTGGAGCAGGGGATGCTGTGGATGATGATGACTTGCAGTTTGCACGCTCGTGCCCCAACACTCTGCACCTGTTTCCCGAGTCCGTGCGCCGCCCACTGCGCAACATGGTGCATGCAACTTGCCCACGAACCAACTTCCGTCGCCGCCTACGTGCCGGAGACTTCCAGGTGAGTCAATTTTAAATTCAGTAAACTTAAATGACCACTAACTACCATCATAGTTATTTCTGAATTTTTTTTACTGTTATGAAGATATAATTGTTTATGTCCTTGTTATGTTTTGCACAAAATGTGTTACATTGTTAGCAATTAAAGGTGGTTTACGTTTTTTAGCTACCATTTCCTGATAGGTGGAGAAGCAATCTTTTTTAGCGACCATTTCCTGAAAAGAACAGAAGTAAATTAATGAGAGATCTCATAGTTCATAAGTGCGTCTTTGAAACTGACGCATGCCGCTTATACATCTAACCTGATAATACTATGACTCATCGCCAAGAGTACCTCTTCCACCACTACAGATGTGACTGACACATTGCCTACCTAACAGGTAGCCAGAATCTATAAGCTTATTCTCTCGCCTAGAGGATACGCAACCCCAGCAGGCATGCCGCCCCTCTCTTCACGCACTGAGAGCCATCAAGTTCCCCAGACTTCGGGCAAGGCCGAGCACCACCGACAAGGCATGAAGCAGAAACACTGACGAGAGTATTCCCACACCAACCAGGGCAGGAGGATGTCACACCTTCCCCGCACTCCGCGCCGGCAGCCTACAAGCTTCCACTACATAAGTCCGGATGTTGCCGAGCTCGAGAGTTATTCTTGTTCCATCTCTTGCATTTTTCCACAGCACTGCTCTCAGTACCGGGATACCCCAATATCTTTGAAGCATTGAGTATGCCTTCTGCAGCTACTTCACCGTCGACGAACGTCAACCAGCGAACACGCTTACCAACACGTTAAATTCACTTTGTTTCCTCAAGACATCTTTATTAGACAGTTTAGAATTATTATATATTTTCTCGTTGAGCTAATTCTTTCCCACTCTCTATTAGAACCAGGTCACGTACAGCTGGACAGCGTAGTAACCTTCAGCACTCAATGGCCTGGTAGGAGGTAGCACACGTCGCATGTTTATTGAGACTTCAATAAACATAGTGTTGTTTCCTACCTCTCAGCTTTTATTTCTTAGAGTATTTGTCTGTCTGTCTGTCTGTCTGTCTGTCTGTCTGTCTGTCTGTCTGTCTGTCTGTCTGTCTGTCTGCTAGATACAAGTTGTTACGTACACCTTTGAAAAGGATCAGGGGATTTATAACTACCAAATTAACTTTAGCCACGGGCGCCCTTCATGGGTCCATCATATTATCACACACCCATTAGAGGGCCATCTGTTGCTTTCCAATCTATCACAGAATTTTTTCCAGTGCTGGTGGAGAGGATCAGAGGAGCCACAACCACTAGTAACACCTTCACCCAGAGATATTGCCTTATTCCACAGCACTGCTTCCAGTGCCGGGATAAACCGTAGCTTGAAACCTGCCATTGAGTGCTGAAGGTTACTACGCTGTCCAGCTGTAGGTGACCTGGTTCTAATGGAGAGTGGGAAAGAATTAGCTCAACGAGAAAATCTATAATACTTCTAAACTGTCTAATAAAGATGTCTTGAGGAAACAAAGTGAATTTAATGCATTGGTAAGCGTGTTCGCTGGTTGATGTTCGTCGATGGTAAAGTAGCCACAGGGGGCCTATTTAGTGCTACGTAGTTCTGTAAAGGTCCAAGCACTAGGCAATGCTGTGGAAAGTCGCGAGAAAGGAACAAGAATGACTCTCGAGCTCGGCAGTGTCCTGACTTATATAGTGGAAGCTTGTAAACTGCCGGCGCTGGGTGCGGAGGAGGCATGATGTACTCCTGCCCTGGTTAGTGTGGGAATACTCTGGTCAGTGTTTCTGCTTTGTGCCTCGTCAGTGGTGCTCAGCCTTGCCTGAGGTCTGAGCAGCTTGTTGGCTCTCAGCACAGGGTAGGGGGCTGCGGCGTGCCTACCTGATTACGTATCCTCCAGGTGATGATAATTCGCCCATACATTCCTGCTGCCTGTAAGTTAGGCGACGTATCTCTCACATCTGGAGTGGTGGAAGAGGTACTCTTCGTCTTCATGATGAGTCGTTGTAGTATTAGATTAGATTTATAAGGGGTACATGTCAATTCGCCCTCCCCTCCCCTCTCTCTGTTGTGATAAAATTCGTTGTGGATAAAGGTGACTGAGAAAGGCGTAGGCCTCCTCTCTAGAAGGTTTAGAAGGTCTGGTAGACATCAGTAGACATAAATAGACAGACAGGTAGATGGGACACTTAAGTGTAGGTGACCTTGATGCTCTCTCTCTCTTTCGGGCAGCGTCCTTCTCTGCCCTCGCCCTGGTTATCGGACTTTGCTGATGCGGCGACGGTGTGTATTCCCCCTGTGTTGAAAAGATTATGGGTTAGGAAGCTACATGTGTCGGGTGTCCCACCGGCCTACTTTTTATATGCATGCCACTTGTGGATATTACAGCCTGAAAGAACAATTATATAAAATAATGGCACGTCAAAATGAGGGTTCTAAAGTAAGAATAATTATAATATGTACAAGCCTTAATCGCGGAAGGTGGGGAAACGTCACTACTATCCTAGAGGTTGCTGCAGTGAGTTAAGAAAGAAAAAGGAAAACTTTCCATGCCCTTCAATACCTGGGTTGAAGCAAGCATACCAAGCAAGTACACTACATGCATGACTATCGCGTCAAATTGAGCGCACGTTGGTAACTTAATTGCTGTAAATGGTAGACGTGTTGGTCACTTAATACAATACACAAAAACACTCACAATTGGAAGTTAAAAATATCTTGCACCAAATTTGGGGAGTTTTAACACTCAGAGTTTTGGTTGATAACTGAGTAGGTGCACAAGATATTGCAAACAAAAGCACATTATAAGCATGCACATAAAAATACCCGCCAACAAAATGCATTCTTTCGTGTAGGTGATCTTCACATATACCATTTCAAAACGTATCATAATATTTAAGTGTGTGCCTACACATCAAATCAGATTTAACGCTGAAAAGCATAAAAAAACTAACCTAACTATCCCTTGTGGGAGTCCATCTTATATCGTAGGTCTAACAGCTAGTATGTACACTGTGTATCTTCGTTGAAATGTTCAAGGTAAGTTCCTAAGAAATGTTCACTTTTGTCTGTGCTAAAAACACACTCTTACATGACAGCATTCTTCGTGTAAGCTATCTTCATAAAAAGCTTTCAAAACGTATGGTGACATATATAGGTTTACCTACACATCAAGTCAAATTTATTAATGATCATTATAAAAGTATAAAAAGCTTAAATGTAATTGTAATGTCAAAGACTCTGTCATCAACTTAATCACTGGCACTGTGGTGAGCGTCTTTTCATGACTCACTTATGGTAGCCATTACTGTCACTGTGATAAGCATCCATTTGTAATGCTACCTACTTAAATGGGCTGTCGGCCACTTAAACAATTGAACCATGAGGTGTAAAAGGTTTACCAAAGTTACTGACGTGCAGGTTTTTACGGCTGAATTAAAATAATTTAACTAACACTTAGTCGAGTGACCAATTACTGGTGCATTTACCTCGTTGGTTTTTTCTACTGGAACTATACTGGGTACTTTTGAATTTTAATTTAGCCTAAATGTGTTTGTTCTGCTTACGTCACTACCTTCAGTTTGCGGCTAAATTTAATGTGGTGGACATGACCGGTCTATAAAGAGTCCTTTTTGCCACGTGCACATAGTAGCGATTTACTTCTGCTACACTGTTTTTAAAATTTGTGCACTTACTGGCGATCTTCGGTTTCACTTTCCAGCCCCCCACCCTGGATGAATGGCAGCGTGCAGAGGGTATGACCATGTACATATACCTGGTTGTGGGTCTCCATGGCGGTTCCCGGTACCGGCCAGGCATGTGAGTGGCCTTGGCAGTACGTAGGGATATTAGGCATCGTGGCTTGTGCTACAACAAAATGGGAAGACACTCGTTCAAGGGTCATTATGGCAGTGTGGGGGAGTGTCAAGCCTTCCACCCTGACTACACGGGTTCCTACCCGTAGGGCAGGATGTTTTTCTAACGGGGCAGTGTAGGGGAGAAAAATCTCCACCCCTACTGTGGCAGCACAGCTCATCGTGGTACCAGGTCGTGGGCGGCATCTATGGTCTTGGTGACCAGGTTCTGGGGTGAGGTATTGGAAGGGAGATTAACATCAAACTCCACTGTGGGTAATGTGCCTGTTGAGGGGTAGTGGGTGTTATCGACGTTCTCGATGAAATCAGTCTCTTGCATAGCAAGATGGCGGGGCAGAGCACTTCCAATGTGGCAGCTCAATGTCCATGTTTGCGTGTATTCCCGCGTTGCAGGACCTGGGGACGGAGCATGTCTGTTGCAGCTCGACACCCCGGGTAGTAGAGGTTCCTGTGTGACAGGAGGCTGGGGACGGAGCACACTTGTCTGAGCTCGGAGTCCCGGCTGGTGGGTCGTACTGCGTGGCAGGGTCTTGAGGCGGAACACTTCCGGCGTGGCAGCTCGATACCCCGATGAGTGGGTCTTCCTGCTTAGCAGGTGTTTGGGGCAAAGCACTCTCGTCTGAACTCGACGTCCCAGTGGGCGGTTCTTCCTGCTTGGTAGGGGGTTGGGGCGGAGCACTCTCGTCGGATCTTGATGTCTCAGAAAGGTTCTTCCGATTGCTCACTGATGCGGTTCGATCAGCGGGGTGTTTGATAGGGTTCTCTGTCATTGGGACTCCGCCAGGATAACTCGGAGCAGCTAGATTTCTTTTGGCTGCTATCTTCTCTGTGTAGCTACATGGCGTCAAGGGCATTCATCCGACGGAGAATGCATCTAAGCCAACAGGCGGATCTCAATATGCAACGTCTAAGACAGGAACAACCCCAACGTTATGCCCTACGGGACGACATCGTATCGATAAGCAATGGGCAACCCAATAAATACACCATGGAAGATCTGGATGCCACCGCAAATATGAGTGTATATATGCAGACACCATCACGACCATCCCCAAGCTGGTCACCCGGGTACGAAAGAGACCTTGTTGGTTATCAAAACCAGCTACAATTGGGATGGAATAAGCAGCATTGTCCGGCAGTACGTTAGCAACTGTGTCACGTGCTGCCGTGGCAAAGCATACCTGGTTCCCTCTCCCACCACAAAGCTATGGACACCCAAGACGGCCTGGACCCACATTGCCGCCGATCTGATGTGCCCATATCCTCGGAATACTAAGAGAAACCGCTATCTCCTCATGGTAACCAACCAATTCTTTCAGTGGGTAAAGGCATTCACTCTACCCAGCCAAGAAACCACCCCCATCGTGCGGAAAATGGAAGCGGTGATTTTTACACAATGGGGCTACCCAAAAGCCATATTGCAAACAAAGGCACCCAGTTCACTAGCCGTCAATGGCAAACCCCCTCTCAAGAGCTGGGAGTAGAAACCTGGACTGCCCCCCCCCCCCCCCTTTTACCAACCACAAGCCAACCCCACTGAACGAAGGAACTAGGAGATCAAGAAGTGTTTCCATATCAGTGTGGGGAATGATCACAAACACTGGGATTAACACATCCCCACCATACTGCTTGTTGTTAGACGCCGTACTAATGAGGCTGTCGAAACCAGTCTGAGTGTTCTACTATCCTTGCGTCGACCAGGCAAGTGGCAGTGGGAAAGCGAGCCCACTGAGATGCCTCAGCCTGAGGACATCCGGCTAGCAGGGCTAGAACGAAGCAATCATGCCCAGAGAGCTAAAAATACCTATATTTAGAAGAAATATCCCCAACCAAAGACAGGGGTAAGAGTGTTCAATCTGGGAAACTGCCCTTCTATGAAGTCACCCACTCAGGAAAGCCAGCAATCAATTCAACGGTGGCCTCGCTGACAAATGGGATGGACCGTACTGTATAGTAGGCAATTGTGATAACATTTACTGGGCTGAGGATATACATTGGCGAATTCGTAAGGTTACCAGAGGTCAGATACGACCATACCCAGGGGACATGCCAACACTTGGGGACGGTGATGCTGGAGGGACATGTCTGGCCAATCGGAAGATGAAGATGAACCTCCACTCAAGAAGATAAAACCTGATACTGAGCTAGGACCTTCAGCGAGACCCGAACTAGCACCCATTGTGGTTGAACGGGCGCCTAGTTACATCGCACCATGGAAATCCTGTATTGAACAACGTCAAGGAGTATTTTCCATAAGATTAATGCTCTCGACACCTTGCAGCTACGCCGATAAAATAGCAGCTGCGAGACCCAGCTGCTCTGAATTATGCTTGCAGAGTCCCCACGGCAGAGAACCCCCGTCAAATACCTTGTTGATTAAGCCACATCAGTGAGCGATCGGAAGTGCCTTCAGTAAGGGAGCTAGGAATCACCCAGGCGCCTACCTCCCCACATAGTACAACTACAGAACTGGAAGTCAGGGCTGTCCCAACTTCAGAGAGGTCGCCCTCAGACGACAAAGTACATGACGCCACTAAACCACCGGAACCTGAAACGTCAAGCCCAGTCGAGAGTGCCCCGCTTCAACCACCTGCTACAGAGATATACCTGCTTATCGGGATGTCGAGCAAGTGCTCCACCTCAAGAACCTGCTACGCAGGATCTCACACAACCAGGGACGTCGAGCTTCATCAAGATTGCTCTGCCTCAATCACCTGCCATTCAGGTAGACCTGCGTATCGGGACGTCGAGCTGCCACACTGGAAGTGCTCTACCTTCAGATCCTGCCACGCAGCATCTCCCACCAGCTAGGACATAGAGCTCGGACAATAGTGCTCTATCCCAGCCTCCTGTTACACAGGAAACTCCACTACCCGGGACTTTGAGCTGTAACAGACGTGCTCTGTTCCCAGGTCCTGCGACCCTGGAATACTCACAGACCCAGACGTCGAACTGCCACATTAGAAGTGCTTTGCCCCACCATCTTGCTACACGAAGCTGTGCCCGTCGAGACCATGGAGGCCACCCATAACCCCTCAACAGGTACATCACCCACAGTGGAGGCTGACGTAAACTTCCCCTCCACTGCCTCGCCCCAGGACCTGGCCACCGAGACCATCGATGCCGGCCACGACCTGGTAGCACGACGATCTGTGCTGCCTGCAGTCAGGGTGGATACCTTTCTCCCCCGCACTGCCCCGCCAGAGAAACATCCTGCCCTATGGGTAGGAACCCATGCAGTCAGAGTGAAAGGTCTGACCCTTCCCTGCACTGCCTCAATGTCCCTTGAACGAGTACCCTATCACTTAGTTGCGGTAGCAGAAGCCACGATGCCCCAGACTGCTCCACGATGCCTGATGCCCCCACACACCGCCAAGGTCACCCACACACCTGGTCGGTACAGGGAATTGCCATGGAGACCTACAATTAGGTACATGTGGCCATTCCCTCAGCATGCTTCCCTTCGTCCCAAGGTTAGTGATAATGAGGGGGAAAACAAAGATCGCCAATAGTGCGCGCACTTTAAAAACTGTGTAGTAGTCATAAACCACTACTACGTGCACCTGACAAAAGGACTCTCTATAGACCGGTCACGTGCACTGCATTTAATGTAGCCAAAAGTCAAAATACAGTGACGTAAACAGATCAATCACATTTAGGCTAAATTAAAAGAAGCAGTGCAGTTCCAGTATAAAGAACCAATGAGGTAAATGAGCAAGTAATTCATCACTCGGCTACGTGATAATTTACATTTTAGTTACAACCGTAAAAAGTTGTACAGCAGTAATTTTTGAACAGACATTTTACACCTGATGGTTCAAGTGTTTCAGTGGCCAACAGCCCACGTAAAAAGTAGAATTTCGAACAGACACTCTCGACAGCGACAGTAATAGCTACGATAATTAGTATCACGTATAGACACCACAGTGCGCTTGATAGGTGAAGACAGAGACTTGTTAGAATTAGTCTTCGTTCACAGGACTCTTAGCTAATTTTAGATTTTTTAAAATAATGATTTGATGTGTGGGTACACATTTAAATATGCTCATAACATTTTTTGAAGTGTTTATGTGAAAATGCAACTGCAAGAAGAATGCCATTTTGCAGGGCAACTGCGAGAAAGAATGCCATTTCGCAGGGCTATGTGTTTTCTTAAATCTGTGTTTTTCTTATAACTTTTCTCGTAAACACACTATGAACTTACATCATGAACTGGTAAGATAGATGGACTACCAACAGGTATAGTAAAGTGAGCACTTTTGAAAGCAGTCTCATTTGGAATAGTAGTCAATAAATTTATTTTATTTTAGCCTTAGGCTTTAACGTACGTGTGCGGTGGAATCTACACGTTGTGTTTATTACTTACATGGCCATATTTATTTTAAAATGTGGTTAATCAATAAAATATGGCAGAAGTAAAAAAGTAACTAGGGTATCAAAAGTGCTCACTTTACTGTGAACAGCATTACAGGAGATAGATAGTTTTTTTATTTTATTATTTGATGTGTAGGTATACTTATAAATGATTTAATGTGTTTTAAAGTGTATGTGTGAAAATAACCTGCAAGAAAGAATGCTGTTTTCTAGGAGGATTTTTGTATAATACGCTTCATATGCATACATTTCATCAGTGCTTTTGTTTGCAATATCTTGTGCACCTCGTCAAATTCACAGTCTGAGCATTAAAACTCTTAATTTGGCACAAGATATTTTAACTTCCATGTTTTTGTGTATGAGTGGATATGTATGTAACCTGTGACCAATATGCGCATAACTTGCCGCGTTGTTCATGCATGTAGTGTACTCGCTTTGTATTCGTTTAGCCGGTTAACCCAGGTGTTGAAGGGCCTATGATTAACCACTTCGTAAATTTGGTACACGTTAACTTTTAGCTTGCTGCAAGACACAAATGTTCCCTGGAAAGATTTTTCCTTTTTTCTTTCTTATATCACTGCAGCAAGCACCAGGATAGTAGTGGCGTTTCCCCGCCTTCCACGAGTAAGGCTTGACCATATTATAAATATTCTTACTATTCCCCTCGTTTTGTCGTGTCATTCTTTTTTAATAATTTTTCTTTCAGTGTTTATGTACGATTTACTTGTAATATCCACCAGCGCCATGCTGGTTCTTGTGAATGGCACGCATTAAGAAAAGTAGGCTGGTGGGGACACCCGACACACACGGCTTCGTAACCCAGTAATCTTTGTGCATGGGGGGGAATACACGTTCTTGCCGCATCAGTAAAGCCCGACAACCAGGGCGAGGGGCAGAGAAGGACATCCCTCCGCCACCTGCATGGGAGAGAGAGAGAGCAAGCTTCAAGGTGACCAGTTGGCCGACACCACTTCACGTCTCTACGTTTCACCTTGTGCTGGCTGGTCGTCTTGAGCGCACAGAACACGCGCCGCTACAGCGGTCAAACCCCCTACATTAAGGGTTCCGCCTACCTACATGAAAAATTTTTTTGTGCTGCCTACCTCATTACCTCAGCACCTCTTCCAACGTCTACCCCGACCTCCTAGAGACTGTCTAGACCGTCTAGAGGGGGGACCTATGCATTTCTCCATCACCTTTTTCACAATGAGACCTCATCGTAATGGAGGGGGGGGGGGGCGAATTGACGTGTGCCACTTCTACACCTATTATAATACGACTCAGACTCATCACCTGGGCATCAAGGTTTGCTGTGGCGTGTATATTGGAACGATTCTTCTTAGGAGGTGGCCGCTGCTGTGATGAGGCTAAATGAGAGACTGACGTTGCTCGTGGCACGACACGTAAACAAGAACATTCCTCTGGCACAACTAAACTAGCATCAGCAGAGAAAAATAGATGTCTACAATGATGGATGGATAATTTATTTCAACCAAAGTAGCTTTTGTGGCTGAATAAGTAAATAAAAACAATTTACAGTATTTAGTGTAATATTTTATGTTATTTTAAACGTACAAATTTTTTCACAAAGCAACATAGTTAAATTGAAGTAATCTTCATAAGTTACATGGTTTTTAAGGTTTTGCAGTCAAATTGTTGGACTGATGCAAAATATGGCAGGGTAAAAAAAAATTTTACTTCTATCTTTTGCAGAATATTTATTTTTATGTTTGCACTTTTTAAAGTACACTAGCGGGCCCGACAGACGTTGTCCTGTACATATGTCTTAAATAAAATTTTAATTAAGTAACAGGACTGAAAGGATTTATTGTACCAAATTTTAGATAAATAATGCATAATTTTATTTCTTGTTTTTTTTTTTTATTTAATATTTCCGATAAGTAACAATTTAAAATAAAAACAATATTAAAAATTTGTTATGAAATCAATTAACTACACAAATAAATTTGTAGGTTAGGATACAATGTAAAACATTCCAAGATCAACAATAACTTATAAATAAAAAATTTATTAAAAAAACATTTTGTAGTGGACCGAATTGTGAATCTAAACCATTCTCGAATCCACTTGAACACACAAAAAAATTTCATCAAAATCGGTCTAGCCGTTTAGGAGGAGTTCAGTGACATACACACGCACAGAAGAATTATATATATAAAGATTTATATTCTTTGTGGGTATCATGCTGGTGATGCATACCATTGCTTTTAGTTTATATATTCTTGCCAATTGTTTTTTATATGCACAACACATGTTCTGTATACATGGACTGATAAGTTGGTTTTTATTGAACTGGCAAAATTCCAGCCATTAAAAGAACATATTTGCATAAAATGAAGTATTTCAATTTAATATTTTTTAAACGAAAGTTATTTTTACACATACTTTATTGTTTCTGATTTTGTAATACAGCTCCAAATCACAAAAATATCTAATTAAATTTTTAAAAATAGTAGCCAAAAACATACCAAAATTACCTCATCAAAACTCAAGAAATTTTGGAAACATTGTCACAGAAAACAGGTGTGTTAACAAAGATTGACTCATCATTTGAGTCCAGATTTTTTCAGCAGGCACAAAGCTACTGAATGTACAATTCGAATCACATTGCTTTTAAGTTAAAAACAAACAAATTCTCTTCAAACAATCTTGAAATTCAATAATTTTACATTACTAAACTGCTAAAGTTCCGTCAGAACGATAACAACTCAGTTACATGAGTTGACACTAGGTTTTTATTTTTGATATTTGGCTTCAACAAAACACGATAATGTATGACATGCCGCTTCTTCTTGTCGCCTGTGTGATGCCGCCATGCTGGACGACAGATAACACTACTGGAAACATCAAGGTCGTCAGGTACAGTCCCAGAAAGACGCAAACACATACAACTATATGACAAATTTAAACATGAAAATCCTCTTTATCTCATGGCATGTCACACCTTCTGCAAAAAAAAAATGCTGAGATTTGGTGCACTTGCAATTATTTGTTTCATGTAATTCGGTTTCAAAATTGTTTGTAACAAAAAAAAAAGAACTATTAACTTTGCCTGCTCACCTGGCGGCCAGTCTTAAACCTACCCTCTCACTCCACTCCTGTAACGGTTACCTTAATTTTTTTCTACTAGCATCAAGTGGCTTACTTTATAATTTCTTTCCTACCTCACTTAGCCCTGTGCACCACTTAACCATTGGATTATTCTTATTAGTAGAAACTAGTTCCATACTTTATTCTTGATAATCCAAAAGATGGGAAGTTATAAGGGGCAGACTTTATACTTGTTCACATTGGTACACATTCACATTTATGTAGCAAATTCGTTTTTAACTCAAAAATTGTATACTGAACTTTGCTTGACTCAAGTTTCATACAACTTGACACGACTTAAAGCTCCCCATTACTGAAAAAATTTTGACTGGACTTCATGCACTGAGTGCACATGTATATTTAATAACCTGCATAATGTTTAATACAAATTGTTTATTGAGAAAAGACACTGAAAATAATTGTAAGTCTGTAGAACAGAAAAACCACACAGGAACCATTTTCAGCTCTCAGATTTACTTTTATAATCATCCTTCGCTGTTTTCAGCATATGGCTGGGTTAGCTTGGTAAAAGCCTCAATCTTTCTCTATCTCTCCACAACCCTCCCTTTCTCTCTGTTTCCCAGTCTTCCCCCCTCCAATTCACTCCCTCAACCACTTGCTCCTTCCATGTCATCTTTGGACTTCCTTGTGGGCTGTTTGCATTTTGCTTCGGCACCATCATCCTTGTTGTCAACCTCTCACATCCCTTCCTCTTTATATGTCCATATCACCTCATTTTTGTCTCCTCTATGATCTCTGCCATTCCCTATATCTGTACTTTGCCTCGTAGCACTTAATTTTTAATTCTTTCCCTCATTACCACCATCATGCTCCTGCAAATTTCGTGCCCATTGCCTCTGTCTTTCTTTCCATCTTCCTGCCTACTATCCATGTTTCTGCTCCATTTGTTACAATGGGTACAAAATATGTATATACATTTATTAAGAAACAATATTTTCAGCCAAAAAAAAAGTGACAATATTGAGGAGCGATGTGTAAGTGAACAATGTGTTTTGTGCATTTTTTGCATGTGCCTGTGCTTGTTAATGGGCCTACTCCCCTCCAGCTGGTGATGTGGTGTGTATTGTGATTGAAGGCAGGCAATCCGGAACACCTGAAGCTGGTCAAAGAGATGGGCATCACCATCATGACACTGCCAGATGGTCGGGTCCAGCTGTTACACACGCATTCCAACGTACGTATGTGCGCCTTGCTGATGTGGGTGTTTCTGCATCCTGTTGGTGACCCTTCATATACTAGTCAGAAAATCCAAATAGGCGTACACAATAAATTTACAGGGGCTGCCATTAAATCAGTTTTCTTCCTCATTTCTCAAAGGCGAGGAAGACATGCTGCAAAATTCTGAGAAATGTTGGAGCAGATAAATTTACACTGTATTTGCTTTACACATAGGCACATAAATAAAGTGTGATACATAACATAGAAATAGGTTAAAATAGGGTGTTTACTGTAGTTGTAGTAGTTTAAATTAATTATAAACTAAAACATAGTAAAATACATGCTCTTTGTACACTGTAATATTTGTTGTAGAGTTTTTAAGGGATGGGTGCTCTTGAAGGAGTTTTAACATTGTTTTGGATATTACAGATTAAAGGAATTTGTACATATGTGGTTTGTGACATTTTCTTCAAGAAATAGTAATGCTGTAACAAAATGTTGTAATGAAGCACACTAGTTATCAATCAGTTTTGTGTCCTTAATAGTGATAGATAGCACTTCTTGCATAATGATGACTGTGTGTGTGTGTGTGTGTGTGTGTGTGTGTGTGTGTGTGCATGTGTACGAATTTCAAAATACACATTTTGTCAAATGATTATGGTTATGTAGCCGAATGCTGTTAGTAATACAGCATTTTCTATGACTTTCAAATAATTTACTTGTACATTATACACATGTGATGATAAAAGCAATCAATCATTATTACCAAATATTGTTGTGAAGGTTGTGCTGTGCCATACCAGGACATAATTTATTAAGAACTTAAGTTTTTTTCAAGTCACGAGTGTGTGTCAGAGGTTCACAGACTGCTGGATGGTGGATGTGTTGCAGGCTCGGTCGTCCTCGGACGCAGAGGAAGGGCTGCTGTTCATGCAGGAGATGGTAGAGCTGTCCAAGGCACAGACTCAGCAGCCAGAGACTCAGCCACAGGCCGTCGTCTTCCGCAACAGCGAGAACCATGACATCATCATTACTGCAGGCCCAGCACACTTTGGTCATGAACTCAAAGAGAGTGAGAAGGTCTGTTGTGTTACAAATTTGCCTCATCTTTGACTAGGCTTATATAAAATGTGACACATAAACATTGTTGGTCTTGTTGTAGAAGAGTTTTTATTGTTGTTGAATGGACCATGTGTTGTTACGAGGCCAAATTGATGCAATATACTAAAATTTCTAAGAGCTTTTGATACATCATGAAATAACTATTAAGAAATCAAATAATTTTCAAGGTTCCCACAAACCTTGAAAGTTGGTGAAAGTCATTGAAATGGAAATTGGTTAGGGAAAGTGAAGGAATGTTTTTATGAGTCTGACGTGTGCTCAGTTTGACTTACTTAGCACGTTGGTCGAGGATTTTGTTTGCTAGACCAAAAGCGGGGCAGTTTGGTTTAAATAGTTGATGAGAGGCGAGGGGTGTTGGTTAGAACTTACTCACTCCTGCTTCTGGGTGCTGTAGTCGGGTAGGCTTCGCCTAGGCGCGGCGAATTCCGTTATGCCGGAGGTGAGATTCCACAGGTGTGCTTTGTTAGACAGAAGATGAGGTTATCCCAGCCTAGGCGCACTTCAGTATCAGTCAGGAGTCCTTTGACAACAGGATGATACATAGGATGTATGCGGATACACGGTGGGAAGTCAATTACCAGAATCGGAGCAGGCGTTACTGCTTGATGTCTAAGTTCAGTGGTGTGGTCCCATTCCACCGACCTCTTCTTCATAGGACGTTGTAATGCGATCCACGGCTTGAGAGCAGAGTGAGCCAAATATTGTTCCAGCGTTTTCTACCACTCCTCTTCTTGTGAGGCATAGGGCAAACAGTTCTACAATCTATGCAATGCACTTAGACAGGAAGGTTGACAGTGTAACCCAATAATTACTTGCCGACACAAGCTCGATAAGAGTCCACTTTGATCCCCCACAGTATGCGGGTTGATCAGGGACGTGGAGCCATGGGGGCCACCAAGCCTCTACTGGTTGTGCGTTCAAACTAGGATGAACGGCAAAACTTCAGGCTACGGTCACCGCGCACTTACGTAGTGCGAATGGTAAGAAGCAAATTGAGTCTGTTGTGCCTCCCGGTGTGAATGTGTTTCTAGTGGTTATGGCATCGCTGTTTCTCCGTCACGAGCACTGACTTAGTGCTAATGTGTGACTGGGATGAAACAGGTAGCCGTCTAATATGTATGCCTTCTGACGTATAGATACTAAAAGGGATCTACAGTCAGGCTAACTTGATTTAACAAAACTCTTGGTTCCTGTCGGCAGTGCACTGCATATTCTGTCTCCAACTGTTAATACAAACAAATACCCTGGAAATGAAAAACAGAAAGGTAGAGAACAATGAGTGTTTATTGAAGGTTCAATAAACACGTGACCTGTGCGATCTCCTACTAAGCCAGGGATATCTGAATCTAACTGTGGTTCCAGGTGTAGGCGACCTGGTTCTAAGTGAAAAGGAGGAAAGCTAGTTCTAGATGAATACAAATTAGTTAAAGTTAAACTGCTAAGTAAAAGGTGTCTAGATAGAGGAGACAAAGTGAAATTGAATTTGTATGTTCATGTTCGTTGGTCGTCGAGACGAAGTAAGTAGCCGCTGGGCCTTACTTGAAGTTTCCAAGATTCCCAGAGGTTGCAACACTGAGGTAGTGCTGGATGTTACAAGAGAGGATGCAAAAGAATTACTCCCAAGTTTGGCAGCATCCGACTTATATAGTGGAAGCATGTAGGCTGCCAGCGCAAGGTGCGGGGAGGGCGTGACGTCCTTCTGCCCTGATTGGCATGAGAATACTCTGGTCAGCATTTCTGCTTTGTCTCGTCTGTAGCACTCGGCCTTGCCCGAGGTCTGGGCAGCTTGTAGGCTCTCAGCACGTGGCAGGGAGGGTGTGTGCTGCCAGGTTGCGAATCCTCAAGACGAAGTGGAGAATTCGCTCATAGTTCCTGTTACCTGTAACGTAGGCAATGTGTTACTCACGTCTGTAGTGTTGGAAGTAGGTGCCTTGGTGATGTCATAATCGTAGTAGATTAATTGTATGTATAAGCGGCACGCGCCACGTCAGAGGAAAGTAAAGTGAACAGCTGTACAAGGAAGAGAAAATGTGAAACATCCGTTTCTTCTCGACCTCTGGTTAGCGTCATTCAGATTCCTTACCACTGTAAAGGAGGAGTAAAACACAAATGCAGAGTTGACGTTCAAAATCTAGGTAATGAAGTCCTTCATTTAGTGGGAAAACTAGTGGATATACCAACACCCTTACTTGAAGTACCAACATGTCCAAACAAACCACCACACCTTATTCACCTATTAATTTCACAATACCAAGACACCTTTATAGGCTACGACACTATCCTAGCTGCACTTCCTCCTGACCAAGTACCTACCTTCAGTTTGGGATACTGCCTGGGCACGTCTTTGCTGCAACCAGATCCGGCCGCTGTTGGACGAACTCAGCCTGCCAGTCATCAGACTCCAACAACCAGACCATCACGCTCAGGAATAACCAAGATAAAACTTTGGCGTAGTATTGTACTATCAGTTCCAATTTTTTTTCCGACACGTAAGTTAACACGTCCTCTTATGTATACAGGGAAAGCTCCGCTAAATGTTACGCACCTACAGAAAAAGTTTGACATTACTTTAAATACCCATTGCGATGCTGACATCGCGATGGTCAATGTACACTTTTCCCTTTTGTAAGCAAACCACTCGCCAGTCTACAGTATGTTACCAATTTACGTTAACACTAAGAGTTCAGGGTTTGACTCCCCAAGCAGCCGTCCCTAATATTCTACCGCAGTCCCAATGTGGCCGTATCGACACGATCTAGCCGGCGTTTCACCAATACGACAGGCTTGTAACTCTGCTCAGACCTTAGATAAAGTAACCTAATTTTGTACTGAGATTTTGTGCAGTGTATTTACCTCTTTCTCTCTCAAAAAGGCAGTGTATACACGGCAATAACTGGCGCCCAACGTGGGGTGTAATTTCAATGTAGTTCAGCCTTGGCAATTAAGCAGTGTCAGACACTTTCCCCTGAGGTTCACGTTGCCCCTTGCCCTGCGGCCTTTACTCTGCCAGCATTTTCACGACCACCCTCTGGCAGGCCACCCAGGGATGAAAGAGACCATGCATGAGGTCACCAAGAGATACATCTATGCTGGCATATATCATCTCGGTCATTGTGTCCGCCAGTGTGAGTTCTGTGCCCGTGCCAAACCAGGGCAAGCAGCCAAATCATCACCAACTTTGAGGCAACCCAGAGCTCCTTGGACACAGGTTGCTTTGGACATCATGTGCCCATACTTACACAGCACTACGAGAAAAATGTACCTCCTTGTTATCACCGACCTATTCTCGAGATGGGTTGAGGCTTACCCGCTGGCTTACACCGAAGTTGGGACCCTCATCAAGAAAGTGCAGTAAGAATTCTTTCCTCACTGGGTCTACCCAAAATATCTACTCGAGGACAATGGGGTACAGTTTACCAGCAAACAATGGGCTGCAGCCTGCCAGCAGTGGGAAGTTGAGACCTGTGTGATGTCGTGTATCATCCCCAGACCAACCCTACTGAAAGATGCAACCAGGAGATAAAGAAAGGTATCCAACTTTGTATCAGAGAAAACCATGCCCAGTGGGACCAGTTGTCAGAGATCCTCGTCACGCTCCGATGATGCAGAAACGAAGCCATCAGCACCACCCCTAGCGAGCTGCTACTCGGAAAGAACCTCCGCCTACCAGGAGTGTGGAGATGGCTCCCTCATCCATACCTCGGGCAGAGGAAATCCACCTTCGAACCTTAGCTCACAACCACGGTGCACACCAAACTCAGCAACACTACATCGCCTGAAAGTATAAAGTTACACCGCCAGTTAACCCAGCATTTGAGATTGGACAACTGGTCCTCATATGAAACCACCCCCTGAACAATCAACAAAAGGGGTACGTTGCCAGTTTCGCCCCACAATTGGAAGGACCTTACACTGTGGCCAAATGCCAAGGGCAAGTTTATTCGGTAGAAAGGGAATCTGGGCAAATCCAAAAGGTGCCACACAAGCAGATGAAGAAAACACCCGTCTACGAGATACTGTGACAACCCATATCCCCTTCAATGGTACCTCTGCATACCAATAAAGAAGCTGCCCTACCCTCCGCTACCAGTAATACCCAGCTGCCAGAAATGCCAGCCAACATCAAGGTGCAGATCCCATCATAGATCCACCTCGATCTGCCTGATGAACCCACCACTATGTGACCTGCCCCAAAAGAGAATCCCCAGTGCAACCACCAGGCAGGGGTAGCAACCAGTCAGACCCGCATCCTGCTGCAATCCGCAGCTAACAGTGGGGATGCCGTTCAAAAGGAGGACCGCAACTCCGACCACCAGATGTTACCAGGGTACTCGTCTCGCTGCTAATAGCATGAGCAGACATTGGATGTCGGTCCAGCCGTTCTGGAAAGAAGACTGTCTGAGCTTCCCATCACCCACGCCAGTCAGCACTCCAGCGCCCAGGACACCGCTATCAGCAGTTGCCAGCCACCTTCTTTGCGCCAAATGCATTGACTTTCGTGCAAACATGACTGTACTCCTAGAGCAGGACGTTACCAGGAGACTTCTTGCAGGAGCCCCCCCAGGGCAGACCTTCAAGTGGCCAATCTGGAACCTATGACACAGCAGTGAGCTGTTCTGTGTCTTGTAAAGAGTTACTAATATTTTGTATACAGGATGCTTGATAAATTGTAATTCCCGTGAAAAGATAAAAGACGTGAAAATAAGGAACCCCCAAATTTTCAGCACAAGTTTCCATTTATGTACCATATTTCTTTCCTCAGGGAAGTGTCTTGAAGACTCTGCGAAAAAGTGCAATTGTGTTTCTCTTGCAGCGAAAGACTCTGTGAAAGAAAGAGAAATAATGATGATACACCTGTAACCCTATGTCTTATGTATGTAGCCTTAGTATTTACTTTTCAGAGAGAGTTAGATGTTTTCTTACAGCGACACTCCTCAAGCTTGGAGGAGTTGAAACGTGCCAATTTTTTAGCCTTGGGTCTATCACAATATATTGTGTTGTACCGCAGGATGTTCTGTGTATAAAGCTGTCAAGATGTGTTTTATATTGACGCATGCTCGGTTAAGTCTGACTGACACGTATGTCGAGGATTTCCACTAGACCAAAAGCGGGGCGGTTTACTCTAGTTCTACGGTATGGAGCGAGGGGTGTTGGCTATTGCTTACTTATGTCATCGTTTTGGGTGTTTGCAATTGATGAGGGTTTCATCCAAAAGCGGTGAGCTTTGCCCGGTGGCGGGCGACTTATGTTGTGGGCTCTCAGCGATGGGAAAAGGGGGCGGGGGCACCGTGCCTGCTGGGTTGCATAACCTTCAGGTTAAGAGAATCTGCTCATAAGTTCCTGCTGCCTGGTAGTGGAAAATTCTCGTTCCTTCTGTAGCAGTGGAAGTAGGAACATTTGGCAATGAGTCGTAATGGTTGTTAATTAGTATGTTGAGCGGCATGCGTCAATATTAACGTCTTGTGAAGTAGTCAAGAACCATTTATTTACGTTAACGTTGTGGTTAAAATGAAGCTATAAACCTTGGGCTGCAATAATAATACGTAACCTGAACGTAATTAAGAAAGTAACTCTGTCAGTTTGTCTTCCACGATTATGTGTATAAGAAATATCACTTAATTATGACTGCCAGAGGTAAACTTTCTGTGAGAGAAATCTGCAGGTAGATAAACCATTCGCAGGCAAGGCAGAGCAGAAAGTGCGTTGAGGAGCCTTCCCAAGGTAGAATCCCCCAGTGTCTACATGCTCTCCACACCCACTCACCCTCTCCAACGACCAGGGGCCAAAATATACTCAGTGTCACTACTGCTAACCCATTCTCCTCGCCGGGGCACAAATATGCTCAGTAGCAACAAGTTTCCTACCTACCCTTACACCTTGTTTTGCTACTTGCGGGCTGAAATATGCTCAGTGGTAGCAAGCCGCAGCTCAAAACCTCCTGTAAGTGGCGCCGGGGCCGAAACATTCTCATCTGCCATCCCTTAATTTCCTACTTCAACCACCAGGGTGCAGACCTATGTGTACGTTGGGAACGTACCCCACGCCTCGCCAGAACAAGTGTAAATTTTTGTGCATGCCACGTCTATTTCAAGTTGTGGAAACACCATTTAGTGCCACGCAGTCGCAGTGATAGAGTAGAAAGTGTGTTTCAGTGCTTTTTAATGTATTTGTAAGTAAGTGTTCCTAAGCCTGTGTAACGTTTATGTAAAGTGTACTCATTGCTAGTGCAGTCAATAAAAGAACCCAGCGAAACTTGACGCGCTCTTCTTGGATAACAAATGGTTAGGGCCCTGACTGCCCTCTCGATCCTTACAAGGTGGAGGGGAGTCAAACCCCAGGGTGAGTCGGAGCGTTAAGCTACCCTTCCAGGCAGTCTTATTCTTCGCACAACAAGGGATGTTAATAAACAGGACGCCAGCTGTCCCAATAAGGGTGAAATGCTCAATTGGATATGAGAGGTGAATGAGTATGGTGGTGAATAATCCGGCTTACACTGACAGGGTTGATCCGCTGCTGCCTCATTGGCTGTCGAGCGGGGATGAAGTTGGCTATGGATTGTTCCAGCTGTGTTTGGAGAACTACTTTGAGAGGTATTCGAACCCTGATCGTCCTTCCGGAAGCCAACGTTCTGAAGTAGAAGTTGGGGAGTACTTCCATTCTTGGTTTTTGAACTCGAATAATCCTGCCAGATGTTAATTTTACCATACTTGATTTGCTAGAGGGATCTGGTGCATCTGTATTAGAGTTCGGTGCCTGTGTAGGGGTAGGTTGGACAGAGTTTTCCTCAAAGTTTGATTCGTCGTCCAGTTTACACCAACCTAGTAAGTGCTTTAATGGGGTTTTATGGTCAGGAGGTGAAGTGATGCTATAATGAATATTTTCACTCTCGGATTCACTAGATACCAGTGCACATGGATTTGAATCATTAATGAGCTGATTTGTTAGTACTGGCATAGGGTGGCACGCCTCTCACGTCCCCTCTGACAGCTACTGGTACCTCCGTGCTGTTTGCGCATTTAGTAGTGAAATACAAGAAATAAAATAGCGCTGTCAACAGGGGTTGCGGACGAGCAGTCCTGGGCTGGGTGAAATCTGCAGTCACTCCTGCAGACCTGCTGTTTACAAGGGCAACCCAAGTAACTAGACCTTGTGTTTAGTTCCGGTGGTGGGTGCCTTGGAATCTCAGGTATTAGGATCTTTATCAGACCTTGCTTCCTGAGGGATACAGCACACTACACAGCCAGATAGACACGTGTGGTTAATTAGAGTTACTGCACAAATGGTTGAACACACAGCACTCCAATTACAGACAAAATTAAATAATGATACAGGAGCTAAAATTAAATTACGATAGTCGACACACAAGGGGGTTGAGTTTGTAACATAATATTTTATTATGTTTACATCAACACTTTAACAGATACCCGGCTTTGTGAGTAAAGAAATATTAAAACACTGATAAGTATATTGATAGATCTCAATCAACAGGTGAAGGCGAGCCTGGGAAAAATTAATCTAATAAAATTAATTCCTACAAAAATGCCTAATTAATAATAAAACCAATATAGGCTATTTACAGCGTGAGTGTACCAAGGGGGCTCTATGCAGGGGGACGTAAATCGCGCAACGACCTGTTACTGCGGGAGTCAAGGGAAGTTGACTGAGGTAAGGTTCGGTGGGTACAGGTGTAGGATTTACCTATCTTGGAGAGCTGTCACTTGGCGGTCAGCTGAAGGAAGCCTTGTCCAAGCTGGGGCTGGAGTGCCAGCTGCCTTCTTCAAGCGGCTGGCTGGAGGTAGAGGTTCGATCCCTGCCTCTGGCTGCTGTGGTGAAGGAGGTTGAGCCCTAGCAGGCTGCAGAGGAGAGGTAGAGAGTCTCCCGCAGACTGTAGGAGAGCTCGCAAACCTATATGGCTGGCAAGCCCGGCATCTCTCTAGACCATGGGGCCATACTTCTATTTATACAAAAATCGCCCTGTGTCAGCGATTCTGTGAGGGCAAGAGGTAGCGTAACCTTCCAACACAGGGGCTGGTTTATCTGCTGCAGGAGCGTCACTCAATTTCTTATCTCCCCTAGTGGAGACGATGACATATTCATGCACCCCAAACTGAGGCAGGCGGACCGTGACGTCAGAAGGTCACGGGGTGCAGCTAACTTGAGGGTTGTTTGGAACTTCTTGGCCAGGCTGGGTAGCGTAGTATATTTTTAATAATTAATATTATTTCATCGTTGGGGTTGCTCTGACGCATTCCTTCTTGTTTGGATTTGGAAGATCATAATTTCAGACGTGAAGTTCAGTTACGTAGTTGACTTACCAATGTATAGTCTTTTTAATATTATTATTTCTAAGTCTCAGCAGATGGGGCGAAGTCGGCCGTAGAGTGCACATCTCAGTAGTGCAGCTTGTTGGCATTCGTCAAGCTAATATAAAGTGTGTTTTCCTCATATCGGCTTCTCCACCTGCATACATTCTTGCTTTGAGAAAAGACTTGAAAGAGAAAGGCAGTGCTGAGAGATGCGCCGCTTCACGACTTACATGTGATCCTCCCCCTAATCTATTTAAGCATCACAAGCCATGTCCCGCACCTTCAACCATGATAGGCGAGTTCACCAAAACTGAAGCCAGCAAAGAGGACAATCCGTATGCCACTCCCATGAAGTCATGAAGCTTGAGCACAACTTAAAACTAGAGAATATGGGGAGCTATTATGAGCGGCAGCTACCTCTGCTCATCTCACCCATTAAATCACCAGATAGGTATTGCTGCCACCATTCCACACACCTGTGCATGAGGCCAACTACTCTTAGAACTATTCTAGCTCCAGCTCAGCACTTTTCGCTCCAGCCTCTGGAGGTGGTAAGTCAGAATCTGATTTGCTAGTGCACATAAAAACTCACACACTGATAACACTCCCCGATGATTATTATTAGATATCTGTGGATATTCTCTGGTTCTCTTGCCATTCTCATCGTCAGGGAACAGTTTTCCAATTTTTCAGCCAGGCCTTCCAGAGTCAGTTACATCTAGGCCACCTGCCCTAGGTGCAGGTATAGCAACGCTGTGCAACAATTCTTTTGAAATACTAGTGATGTTAGGTGCAACAATTTGAGCAATGGATAATCTTGATGTGTGCCGCTTATAAAACTAATCTATAATGATTATGACTCATCGCCAAGACCCCTACTTCCACCACTAGACGTAACATATTGCCTACATTAGAGGCAACAGGAACTTTTGAGCAAATTCTCTTTGCCTTCAGGATACGCAACCCGGCAGCCATCCCCCCCTCCCTCCACCTTCTGCCCCATGCTGAAAGCCTACAAGCTACCCAGACCTCGGGCAAGGCCGAGCGCTACCGATAAGGCATGAAGCAGAAATGCTGACCAGAGTATTCCCATGCCAACCAGGGCAGAAGGACGTCAGGCCTTACCTGCAACCTGTGCTGGCACCCTAAAAGCTTCCACTGTATAAGGTCAGATGCTGCCGAGCTCAGGAGTCATTCATTCTTACGCATTCTTCTCTAGCGACCTCCCACAGCACTAAGTCATTGCTTGGGATCTTCGGAGAATCTTGTTACTTTCAACTACACCCCCAGCAGCTACTTACTATGTACGTCGACGACCTGTCTACCCGACGACCAATGAACACGATTGCATATGTATTTAACTTCACTTTATCTCCTCTAGATACCTTTTACTTAGCAGTTTAACTTTAAATTATTTGTATTCATCTAGAACCAGTTTTACCCCTTTTAACGTAGAACCAGGTCACCTACACCTGGAACTGCAGTTACTTTCAGCTCTCCACGTCTTGGTAGGAGATAGCACAGGTCACGTGTTTATTGAACCTTCAATAAACACTCATTGATCTCTACCTTTCTGTTTTTCATTTCCAGGGTATTTGTTTGTATTAACAGTTAGAGATAGAATACGCCATGCACTACCGACAGGAACTGTGAGATTGGTTTAAACCGAGTTAACCTGACTGTGGATCCCTTTCAGGAATCTACACGTCAGAAGACATACACATTAAATGGCTACCTGTTAGTTCCCAGTCACACATTAGCACTAAGCCAGTGCTCATGGGTGAGAAACAGCGACGCCACAACCACTAGAAACACCTTCACACCAAGAGGCATGACAGACTCAGGTTACTTCTCACCATTCGCACTAAGTGCACAATGACCGTAGCCTGAAGTTTTGCCTTTCATCCTAGTGCAAATGCACAACCAGTAGAGACTTGGTAACCCCCATGGCTCCATGTCTGTGATCAGTCTGCATGTTGTGGGGATCAGTGGGGGCTCTTATCGAGCTCGGGCCGGCAAGTCCCTTGTAGGTTACACTGTCGACCTTCCTGTGTAAGTGCATCGCATAGACTAAATAACTTTGCCATATGCCTCACAAGAAGAGGAGTGGTAGAAAGCGTAGAGAACTATATCGGGCTCACTCTGCTCTCAGGCCGTGGATCGCATTACCCCGTCCTATGCAGGAGAGGCAGGTGGAACGGGACCGCGCCACTGAACTTAGACATCAAGCAGTCGCGCTTGCTCCAGTTCTGGTAATTGACTTCCCACCTAGTCTCCGCATACATCCTACATGTCACTCTGTGGTAAAAGGGTTCCTGACTGGTATTGAAGTGCCATTCGGCTGGGATAACCTCAACTTCTGGTCCAACGAAGCACACCTGTGGAATTTCAGTGCTGGAATAGACCGAATTCACTGCGTCTAGGCCAAACCTACCCCAACTATAACATCCAGAAGCAGGAGTGAGTATGTACTAACCAACACCCCTTGCCTCACGCTGACTATCTAAACCAAACTACCCCGCTTTTGGTCTAGTGGACAAAATCCTCGACTAATGTGCCAAGTCAGTCTAATTGGGTACGTGTCAAGAGATTTTCTGGTGCCCAACGTGGGGCGTCAGTCAAATAGCTGTGCGCAGTAAACGGCACAAACTAGATCAATCATACCCTGAGAACTAAAAGTCGAAACGATCAGTCAAGCGGACTTCAGGGAGTCCCCAAAACACCCCGTGTGGCACCTTTAACCGCTACGTCACACACTGATGTCAATGCCGCCACTGGCAAAAACCTCAATGATGAGCACGACTCCTTCGACATACAGTGTAGCCATGCATACTGTCCAGGACATGGCACACTATGAATAGAATGCACCTATTGCACGAAACTCTATCATTTTGCATGCATAGGCTGAACTGAAGAAACCAGACATACAGACGGATTAGAGTACTGCTTTAACACTTGCCAACAAAAACCCACAAGTTTTTGTAATGAGATTAAGTGTCCCGGCCGAGGCATAAACCGCATCTGATGCACGACGTGCAGTGAGACCTATTTCCACCTGTGTATAGAGTAGCCAGATGAACGCATCTATATGCCCAGGATGGCCTACCAATGCGAGAGTTGCTAAAGAAAACACATTTCTCACTCCCGCAGATCAAAGCCATCCCGAATATATATTCAACCCGGAACAGCCCCTGGCCATCCAGCAACCGGTAGAGAAGATGTCATACAGATCACTGACTTGGCAGGTAGCCCACACAAAGACCCCGTAGCGTTCACGCAGGAATGCAAAAAATAATTCAAAGAAACGAACTTGCCACCGAAACAATTGGTCGACATGGCCCAACTACATTTGAAGGGCCTCGCCCTCACATGGTGGGAAAGATACGGAGAATACTTAACAGACTGGAAGCAGTTCAGTCATCTGATAGTGGAAGAATTCGCTATCGAGGAGGTGTTGGCTAGACTAACGACGTAGTTTTATAGCCAGACCCAGGTACTCAACGAAGAAGCGGAAATTTTCATTCAAAGGAAGGAACAAATGTTTTGACGTGTGTTCCCCGGAGTGGACGAAGTCACAGGGGTTGCGGACGAGCAGTCCTGGGCTGGGTGAAATCTGCAGTCACTCCTGCAGACCTGCTGTTTACAAGGGCAACCCAAGTAACTAGACCTTGTGTTTAGTTCCGGTGGTGAGTGCCTTGGAATCTCAGGTATTAGGATTGGCCGGTTACGTTCAGAGTGGAGTCAGGCTGTGCCATTCATACGATTTTGGTTTGCGGTCTTAGTTTGGCAAGCTGGTTACTACACCTACAGAATTTATTGTAACACCAACCATGTCCTAATCAGTAATACTAGGGTGCCCGTGGCTCATCCACCATCAATGCATTCTAAATTACGAATATCGAAGAGCCTATCTCGTGGAAACCAACTGGATCACTGTAAACTGATATCAAAACCCAGATGAAATCCCGCCAATGCTCATTGACCCAATGAGCATTAACCGTGAGCTCGAAGAACCAGAGTTCTACCAATTAAACCAGTACTAGATGAGCACGCCCGAGCATTCGGACAAGGAGGACTGCTATGACAAACACGTTCCATACAACATGAAATATGGCCTACAACCGACGTTCCAGTTTACAACCATCCTTACAGAGTGTCAGCCCGCCGTCATGACCTCATCATGGAGCAGGTCAACGACATGAAGGACCAGGGGATTGTGGAATCATCAAATTCCCCATATAACTCACACGTGGTCCTTGTACCTAAGAAAGACGGGAAATTGCGATTTTGCGTAAATTACATATTGCTAAATGAAGTCACCCATCCGATTGCTCATACATAGATTTTTCTCATACATTACGAGATATCGGAAAGGCCAAAATATTCAGTACTCTTGACATGGAGTCTGGATACTGGCAGATTGCAGTCCACCCAGTCAGTTGCAAATATACGTCCTTTACGACACCCAAGGGCGAAACCCTTCACTTTCCAGTCATGCCCTTTGGCTTTAAAACGCCCCCGCAACATTCCTACGGTTAATTTCTGCAGACGTATTAACAAGTTACATCAGCAAGTTCTGTTTCACCTATCTCAACAATGTGATAATATATTCTAATAGCTGGAAGGAACATCTAAGCCATCTGCACAGAGTATTGGAAAGACTCGAATTACACTGAATAACTTGCAAACAGGGAAACTTCCCGCAACACAGTTCAATATGAGCAATTGAAGAAGTGGAAGAACCTTCAAATAAGTGACAGCTACGACGGTACCTCGGTCTATTTAATTGGCTACGAGACTTTGTTCCAAATATTGGGGAATATGTGGCATCGCTACATCCACTCCTCGAGAAAGACACCCATTGGCAATGGGGTCCGGTACAACTACGATCATTTTCCAACTTGAAGAACAGCTTCAAGATTATCCACCAACTCCATCGACCACAAGGTGACAAGCTCTTAATACTACAAATGGACACGTGTCATAACAGCCTGGGCGCACGTAGAAGAACAACGCCATGTGATACCGTATGCATCCACTCACTTAAACGAGACTGAGCAGCGCTACCACATCAATGAGCAGGAGTTTCTGGCTGTTATCTGGGCCGTGAAAAAATACAGGTATTATCTCGAAGGGCAACACTTCATTCTACAAACCGACTCTAAAGCCCTACTATGGCTACTTGAGTCCCGGAATTCGTAGGCCAAGCTCAGCCGGTGGGACATGTTCCTTACTGAATTAGACCTCGAGGTCCAGCATTGCCCAGGTAAGATGAACGATCTGCCAGACGCCTTGTCTTGTTCTCTGACAAAGCTGAGGAAGAAGAAGAGGAGAAAATGTCCCCCCTACCCCTCATCAGGTCCTAAGAAGTCCGGAAAAACAAATCCGACTTCTTCAACTTTAAATAAACTGCCAACAAATAACGTTGAGCCAGCATTAGAACCCCGATATCCGACGCCTACTACGGGAACAGCCTCAACTGTTTACACTACGGAATGACGTATGGACAAATAGCGGACAGCCCAATATGCAGTGGAAGATCTGGGTTCCACCACAACTACGCGCTGATATATGCTGCCACCATCACGACCATCCCCAAGCTGGTCACCCAGTTACTAGGGAAATCCTGCTGGATATCAAAACCTGTTACACTGGACTACCCTTCCCTACCATCCCCAAGTCAACCCCACTTAACGGAGGAACCAGGAGATCAAGAAGTGCCTCCGTATCTGTGTGGGAAATGATCACAAACATTGGGATAAACACATCCCTACCATACTGTTTGCCCTTTGACGCCGTACCAATGAGGCAGTTTACACCAGTCCGAGGGTTTTACTCCTGGGACAGACATTACGCCGACCAGGCGACTGGCAGTGGGAAAGGGAGTCCACTGACATGCCTTAACCTGAGGTCTTCCGGCCAACAGCCCTGGCCCGCACCACGCACGCCCAGAAAGCCCAGGCTGCCTACATTTCTAAGAAATACCCCCAACCAAAAACAGGTGTCAGAAAGTTTAACTTAGGGGAAGCTGTACTTCTGTGAAGTCATCCTCTCAGCAAAACCAGCAACCTATTCAGCCCTGGCATTGCTGACAAATGGGATGGACCCAACCGCGTAGTAGGCAAGCGAGACAATGTCTACTAGGCTGAAGATACACGCGGACGGATCCGGAAAGCCACCCGAGGCCAGATACGCCCATACCTAGGGGACATGCCGACACTTGGAGATGACGAAGCCGAAGGAGACATCCTTAGCTAATCAGGGGATGAAGACAATTCCCCACCCAAGAGGGTAGCACCCAAAACAGAGCCAGGCCCCTCAACGAAACCATAGCAGACAACCGTCATTATTAACAAGGCTCCTAATTATGTGGTGCCATGGAAACCAGATGTAGAACAACGTCAAGGTGCATTCTCCATCAGATCAATGCCCTTGACGCCACGCAGCTATGCCGAGAAGATCGCAACCAAAAGAAAATCTAGCTGCCCTGAATTATCCTGGTGGAGTCCACGTGATGGAGAACCCAGTCAAACACCCCGCCAATCAAGTCGCATCAGCGAGCAATCAGAAGCACCTTCGGTGAGAGGGGTAGGAATCACTCAGGCGCCTACCTCTACACCTAGTGCAACTACGCAGCCAGAAGTCAAGGCCCATTCAACTTCGACGATGTCGACATCTGGCACCGACTAAGAAGAACAAGATGTTACCAGAGCACCGGAACTCGGGACATCGAGCTCCGATGAGAGTTCTCTGCCCCAAAACATCTGCCACAAAGGCAGACCCGCCTGCCTGGACATCGAGCTCGGACAAGAGTGATCCATACTAGGAACAACCTGCCATGCAGGAACTCGTGCCAACCTGGACGTCGAGCTCGGACAAGAGTGCTCTGTCCCAGGAACAACCTGCCACGCAGGACAACCTGCCTACCTGGGTGTCGAGCTGGGACAAGAGTGCTCCATCCCAGGAGCAACCGCCTGTCACGCAGGAAACTCTGCCACCCGGGACGTTGAGCTGCAACAGACGTGCTTCCTCCTCATGTCCTGCGATGCAGGAATACCCGCAGACCTGGATGTCGAGCTGCCAAATTCGAAGTGCTCCACCCCGCCATCTTGCTACTCAAGTAAACGCTGTCATTGAGAACATCGATACCACTCACTACCCCTCACCAGGCACATCACCTGCAGTGGAGGTCGAGGTGAATCTTCCTTCCACTGCCTCACCCCAAGACATGACTATCGAGACAGTCGATGCCACCCACAACCTGGTACCACGACGAGCTGTGCTGCCCACATTCGGGGTGGAGATCTTTCTTCCCCGCACTGCCCCGTCAGAGAAACATCCTGCTCTACTACGGGTAGGAACCCGTGCAGTCGGGGTGGAATGCTTGACACACTCCTGCACTGCTTCAATGTCTCTTGAAAGAGTGCTCTCCCACTTTATTGCAGCAGAAGCAGATGCCATGACGCCCCAGGCTGCTCCAGGACGCCTGATGCCCCCACGTACCGCCAAGGACGCCCACATGCATGGCCAGTACCGGGAACCACCATGGAGACCTACAACCAGGTATATGTGGCCATACCCTCTGCAAGATGCCCTTCGTCCAAGGGGGAGGCACGTTGAAGGTGAAACCGAAGATCGCCAGTAAGTGCGCGAATATTAAAAACAGTGCAGTAGCCGTAAACCACTACTACGTGCCCATGGCAAAAGGACTCCTTATAGACCGGTCACGTGCACCACATTAAATTTAGTTGCAAGCCAAAGACAGTGACATAAGCAGAACAATCACATTTAGGCTAAATTAAAAAGTATCCAGTACTAATCCAAGTATAAAGAACCTTCGAGGTAAATGCACACGTAATTAGTCATTCGACTATGTGCTGATTAACTTTTCAATGCAGCCGTAAACAGCTGTACATCAGTAACTTGTTATAGACATTTTACACCTCAAGGTTCCGTTGTTTTAAGTGGCAGACAGCCCACTTAAGTAGCATTACAAATTGATGCTCACCACAGTGCCAGTGATTAAGTTGAAGACAGAGACTTCAACGTAACAGACATTTTTAGCTTTGTATATTTGATTAATATTCATCACTTAAATCTGACTTGATGTGTAGGTAAACCTATAAATGACACCATATGTTTTGAAAGTGTTTGTGTGAAGATCGCTTACATGGAGAATACAGTAGTGTAAAAATGTATTTTCAGCACTTACTATCATAAACATTCTTTAGGAACTTATCTCAAACATTTCAACGAAGATACACGGTATACATACTAGCTGTTAGACCTATGATATAAGATGCCAACCAGGGCAGAAGGATGTCACAATGTCCCCGCACCCCGCGCTGGCAGCCTACAGCTTCCACTATATAAGTCCGGACGCTGCCGAGCTCGGAGTCATTTATACGCATCTTCTGTAGCAACCTCCCACAGCACTAAGTTAGTGCTCGGGATCTTCTGAGAAACTTGTTACATTCAAATATGCCCGCAGCAGCTACTTACTGTGTACGTTGACTACAAGTCTACCCAACGACCAACAAACACGATCATGTACGTTTTTAACCTCACTTTGTCTCCTCTAGACACCTTTTACTTAGCAGTTTAATTTTAACTAATCTGTAACTAGTTTTACCCCTTTTAACTTAGAACCAGGTCGCCTTCACTTGGAACTGCAGTTACCTTCAGCTCTCCACGTCTTGATAGGAGATAGCACAAGTCACATGTTTAGTGAACCTTCAATAAATACTCATTGTTCTGTATCTTTCTGTTTTTTATTTCCAGGGTATTTGTTTGTATTAACAGTTGGATGTAGAATATGCCGTGCTCTACCAACGGGAACTGTGAGATTGGTTTAAACCGAGTTAGTCTGACTGTGGATGCCTTTTAGGTATCTACACATCAGAAGGCATACATATTAGATGGCTACCTGTTTCTTCCCAGTCACACATTAGCACTAAGTCAGTGCTTCTGGGGGAGAAACAGCGACGCCATAACCACTAGAAACACCTTCACACCGGGAGGCATGACAGATTAGGTTGCTTCTCACCATTCGCACTAAGTCAGTGTGCTGTGACCATAGCCTGAAGTTTTGCAGTTCATCCTAGTGCGAATGCACAACCAGTAGACATTTTGCAGCCCTCACTGCTCCACGTCCGTGACTAGCCCGCATATTGTGGGGGATCATTGGGGACTCTTATCGAGCTCGTGTCAGCAAGTCCCTAGTGGGTTACACTGTCAACCTTCCTGTGTAAGTGCATCGCGTAGACTATAGAACTGTTAGCTCTATGCCTCACTAGAAGAGGAGAGGTAGAAAACGCGGGGAACAATATCTGGCTCACTCTGCTCTCAAGCCGTGGATCGCACTACCCCGTCCTACTCAGGAGAGACAAATGGAACTTGACGGCGCCGCAGAACTTAGACATTAAGGAGTCGCACCTGCTCCGGTTTTGGTAATTGACTTCCCACCTTGTCTCCGCATACATCCTATGTGTCACCCTGTGGTTAAAGGGTTCCTGACTGGTACTGAAGTGCCACTCAGCTGGGATAACCTCAACTTGTGGTCCAACAAAGTACACCTGTGGAACCTCAGCTCTGCCAGATAACTAATTTGCAGCGTATAGGCCAAACCTACCCCGACTACAAAATCCAGAAGCAGGCGTGAGTAAGTACTAACCAACACTCATCGCCTCATGCAGGCTATCTAAACCAAACTACCCCGTTTTTAGCCTAGTGGACAAAATCCTCGACTAACGTACCAAGTCATCTAATCGGGCATGCATCAATCTTGACAACATTTTTACAATCGCTAGGCGCACTTGACTTTCTCTGTGACCAGGCGTGTAAGGGATCAACGTAAGCATGCTCTGCTGAGAGAGATGACACACATTTTTTTTGCTAGACAGCAGCCTTTCCTCACATAATTATTTAAGCAGAGGAAAAAGGTGTGCGGCTGAAAGAGCCTGCATTTGGGGACGAATGCCGTGCGGGTGGTTGGAGCTGTTGCACCTTTAAGTGATGCGCTCTGTGGTGTTCGTACCTCGGGAACTTTGGTTGATACGGTTTTTTCGAGACTAGCCTGCGTTGCAAAGTTTTGTTCCGCTTGTCGATCTTGGTTAACCAGTTCGTCCAATGTGAAAGGTGGTAGATCTAGCAGTAAGGAGGATGTTCCTGATACTAGGTAATAGCATCGGACTGTTGGAATGAATTGCTGTAGCTTCATCAACACCGGGGAACACGCATCTAAACATCTGTTCCTTCCTCTATATGAAGATTTCTGCTTCGTCGTCTGGCACCTGAGTCTGGCTATAAAATTGAGTCGTTAATCTGGCCAACACCCCCTCGCCCATGAATTCTGCCACGAGCCTGGTATTGAACTGCTTCCACCCATTGTTTCTGTGGCAGGTTCGTTTCTCTGAATTCTTTTTCGCATTTTTGCGTGAACGCTACTGGGTCCTCTTGGAGTCAGACTGCAAAGTCGGTTATTTGAATTTTGTCGTCCCTATCGATTGCCGAATGGCCTGGTGCCATTTCCGGTTGTATGTAGATCCAGGATGGCTTAGATCTGTGGGAATGAGGGATGTGCTTTTTCGGCATCTCTCGCATTGGTAGGCCATCCCGGGCATAGAGATGCGCTTGTCGGGCCATGCTATACATAAATGACCATAGGGTTCACTGCATTTCGTGCACCTGATATGATTTATACTTCGGCCGGGACACATGATTTCATTGCAGAAGCTCGTGGGTTGTTGATGGCAATTGGTATAATGGTATTCTAGTTCTTCTGTATCAAATGCCTCTTCAGGCCAGCCTAGGCAGGCATAATAATACAGCTTAGCACAGTATGTGCATTCTATTCTCAATGTGCCACTGCCTGTACAGTTGGCATGGCTACACTGTACATCGGGCTCATTGTTGAGGTTTTGCCTGTGGCAGTATTGACTTCTGAGTCTGACATTTTTCGGGGTTAAGGGCACCAAGGGGTGTTTCGTTGACTCCCCAAAGTCTGTTTAATTGCTCGGTTACGACTCTTAGTTCTCAGGGTATGGTGGTTCTAGATCGCCTCATCCCCACTACCTAAGTCACTTTTGGTCTAGTGAGTAAAATCTGTAACTTCTGTATCCAGTCAATCTAATTGGACACGCGTCAAGTTTAAGGTGAAAATCACATGGTTATAGGTAACAACTGCACAGTTATAGTAGTTAAACTTGTTGCTGCATTTCCAGCTAGGCGATAGGGAAATATGTAGTATTTTCGCAGGTACTTGTTCACAGCCTGCCACAGATGTTGCAGCTTGTTTCAGTCTCCAGCTTTACCAATGTGTACCTTAAATGTAGGAGCAATGACATATGGGCAGAACAGCGACATGGGATCAATACAAAAGCAAGCAGATTGGCTGAAAATATTATTGAACAACCCAGGCAAGAGCAATGCTTGGTTCAGTTTTCACCTGACGTGACCTTGACATGACACAGATGACATGATTGAATCCCATTACAAGAAAAAGCTTTGTAGTATTGTTTACAATTATTCGGAATGCAGAGGTCAGATATATGTGTTTTATTTAGGGGTGTGACTATGAGGTGAGTTATTAAATTATGTACTTAATCTATGTGAAATATTTGTTAATATTACTCAAGTAATTACAGTCAGTGTTGTCTCCAAGTGATGTTTACTTTCCTGAGCTATACTTAACAATGTCAAGCAGCCTCTGCCCTATATAACAGCAGACATACAATGTGACCTTGCATGCAGCACCAACCTGTGCATTGGTTTTGCCAAGTCAATGCCAGGCCAGCAGCAACTGGCATTGTTGCCTGACTATTTAGGTTTGCTAAAGGTGATGTGCTCATATTAAAACACTTCTCTAAGTTTTTAAAGGATAGTATTTCAACTAAACGTTTATCTTTCTGATTAGGGAAAAATAATATTTTTAGTCTGGAATTATATTAAACAACCCAATTACCTTTTTTCTCAAATATTAGTCACTCCATAACCATGACTAGTCTTAAATGCTAGTTATCTTGATACGTTATGTTACAGTGTATTCGCAGTAAAGTGAACACTTTTGAAAGCTCTCACATTGGGAATAATAGTCAATAAATATAGTTTATTTATACATATTGTGTTTATTACTTAAATGGCAATATTTATTTTAAAAGATTTTTAATGTTAAATAATTGCTGAAGGGAAGAAAGTAGCTAGGGCCTCAAAAGTGCACACTTTACAATGAACAGTCTATACTTAAAAAATAATGTACTTTTTTTTTTCTTTTTTATCAGGCTATGGTTTGGCATTTGCAGGTGACGGGGCGGGTAGGGGTGGCAGAGCCCCTGAAGGCTTGCACAGACCTGGCCAATGCTGACCGGCTGCGAGGAAAAATAGTTGTAATGGAGCGTGGCGATTGCATGTTTATTGACAAGGTGAATCCCTTCGCTGGAAAAGCTACTGATGGCACTGTACTGGTTTTTTCACAATTGCTCTTGTAATGTTGCTGAAGATTATCCAGTAGAGAATAAATAATTGAAAATAGCACACCATTCAAAAAATACAACTGAAGAGAATTAATGCAAACCTAATTATTTCAGCTTTATGTGGTGTCTTCTTCAGGCATTATAAAAATTGTAAGGGGTGGACAATGCTTCAAAAATTTGAATTCAAATGAAATATTTTTCGTTTTTGGTATCAAATTCAAAATCAAATGTTTTACTTTGAACTTCGAAACTAAAAAAAATGTGCTTTTGGGCAACTTACATTATTTATTATTCTTGGCCCAAAAAGCAAAAAAAGACAATGTGGGCTTAATAACGTCAAAGTTTGTATTCTACGTTTGTCACACAGATGGATTGTGAATTGTGAAAACGTAACCTCAACTCAACAAATGCCCACAAATTAGTCCAAACTGCATTTCGACGTAAAATAATTGTCAGTATCTAATTTTACTCGCAACATAGCAAAATAGTATTATAGGGGGGGAAAACCTTTTATATTAAGAAACAGTTCATTAACTTTCCAAACTTAATTTGGTACCCCATATTTTAATTTGTAATATATGTTTATTTCCCTCATGTCCAGCAGCGCCTTAGTGCATTACGGTGTGATACATAGATTAAACAGCAAGTTTTACAGTATTAACTGCTGTGAAAATTGCACCCACTGTAATTAAAATGTCAGTAGTGTAATTAAACAAAAAGGAAATTGTTAAAACTGCGCTTCACTTCACACCATTCTGAGTGGCAGCGGAATAACCATATAGTCAACAGTGTCAAAGATGGAGATCAAACAAAATTTAAATAAACTTGACACGCCACAGGATTAACTCATGTAATTAATAATGTATATATACTAGTGGCATGCGAGATCCCGAACTTTGGGAAAAATTTCAGGAATACGTAACGATTTTCTCGTTGTGCAGGAAATTGTTCCTGATACTTAGGAGGAAAATTTTTGTTCATGTTTGTAGGTTGTTCCAACTAAAATGCAAGTTGGGTTTCATGCGAGAAGCTTTGTATCAACTCTTTATGTATGCAATTATGATTTGATGAATCAAATATTGTTGAGAAAATTTCAATTTTTCTGTTTATTCACAGATTTCAAATTTTGTTACATAAGGTAAAAAAATTTTAGTAGTTCATTACGTAACATTAAAACTATGTCTTTATTGCGAAAATGAACTTTAAACTGGTTGAAAACTTGCACTATTATGAAGGTGCGGTCAACCGTGCACTTTGAATTTATCTTATATGTGATCGGCATGTAAAAGTTGCTAGTCTCGATTGCTGGTTTATGTGGGATGCAAGTTTCGATATACATAACCTAAACATTCACGTAAAAATATGCTAGTGCATGAAGAATGTTTAATTTGAGACAAATTGTTTCGGAGATCTAACATGTTGTTTTTTTAGTATGGGTTTGGTTAAAACTATTCATACCACGCCATCAATGTGTCTTCGTTTTTAGTTCGGAATCTGTTTGTTTTTAATTATGTGTTGTGCTCACTCATTATAGCTGAGATGTTGACAAATTCCAAACGTAGCAAATTTGCTATGAGAAAATATAATTTATTTACTTAGCTGCTTTTCATTTCATTATCAATAGAGGAATTACCTTTGTTAGCATACAGATTCGGTATGTTGCATTCATAACCTGCCCGATGCGACGTGGCTACAATTACACTTGCACTACATTATTCGAAGTGTGTGTATTCACTGACGTTTAAAACTTCCACTGAAAGTAAATTTGAGTACATTTGGGTCAATGTACATACGTTGGAATGAAAAATGCACAAGTTCCTTAATAGACATCATGAAATTATAAATAAAATAGCAGCAAATCAAGGCAATGTTTTTAAACATATTTAAAGTGACATTTTTGTTTTATCATTTTGTAAATTCAATTTTTTTTTGTTATTTAAGTAATTATTATAAGGGATTTTTAATAAGTATTTTTAATAAGTGCTCCAAACCCAGAGGATTAATTTGTAGCGCAACAACTAAGTGTATAAAAATATAAACCAATACGACTTTTCTAGATCCAAACAAATTTTTGGTATATACAGTCATTATACTGTGTTTATTTTTTGTATTAATGGAATAACAAGTCATGATATAATGTAAAGCAGGTTTCACACGATGCAAGATGAATTTTGTGCAAGATTTTGTACGAGAATGCCAAACAAATTGCGTGCGAAATGAGTTCACACACAGATAAATAAGATGAATACTGTCTCGCATCAAAATTAGTTGATAGCCGTGGTGAGTACCAAACAGCCGTGGTATTATAATACAAAATATGAAGTTGCTTACTTCAACAAGGCATTTGTTTTGAAGTTATCCCTCCAAAATATAATTGTTCTTATTTTATTCTCAACTAACTTTCTGAACTTCAATCCACGCTTTAAAGTTATTTTCCAGCTATGTTTTATTTCCCTGTATTCCTCTTCACACACTTCAGATCAGATTATGATTTTCTTTTACCTATGGTTGAGTGTATAGCAGGTCACATGACCAGCATACAAGGACCAATAAGATCGCAACTTGCATCGCCTTGCACGAGAAAAATAGGACCTGGTCTATCTCCTCATTTTGTGCAAGATGTACCTTGCATACAAACTCGTGCAAGAAATTCTCATGCAAGGTCAGCATCTCCTGCAAATTTGGCACTCATCTTCCATTGTGTGAAACCTGCTTTATTCACTACATCTAGCAACCCACAAACTTCTTTACCTAACCTAAAATATTTTTACCAAATTTTTTCTCGAATTCCCACTGGAAATTTAAGCCCCCCCACCCCCCCCCCCCCCACCCCACAAAAAAAAGTGACAAAATTCCGTTACCGCACACCACTAATACGAATGCAAACTAATAGAACCATATTATATTGAATCTCAGTGTTTAGATACACAATTAGAATAAAAAGTACAAACTGGGGTGTAAAACATGACTGCAATTAATTATTCTGTTTTATATGATCCACACTTTGCTGAAAACAATTCTAGTTTCTTATATAGTATTACTTTGCATTTAAGTCAAGAAATATGCTGATTGGATAAATGTTTAAATCTTTTATAATAGGTATGCTACTTTTAAATATTCCTTAAGCCTGAATTAATTTTCAGTTTGTTATTTAGATTTGTTTAGCATGAAAGGCAATATGTAGGTGTACTTTCATGGTAAAAACTATGACAAATTATTTTGTAAATCAGTGGACAACATTTCCTTTTGATCTGCCTTTTACCTAGCTCGTAAAAATGTATGTATTTATTAAATTTAAAAAAATTATAATAATTGGTGCAATGTGTGCTTGTTAACTAAACTCTTTGATTTGATATTTGATTCGAATTCGCGAGTATTTTGAAAAATTTGCTTAGGAAATAAATTTCTAGCTTTGCCCACTTCTAAAAAGTGTAATACAGTAAAACTCACCTAAGATGTACCAGCATAACACATTTTCTGGATAATATGTATGAGTGTTCTGGTCCCACCATTTTCTCCATAAGACATGTGTTAACATTTCCCTTGTAAACAGTTGCTACAGGAATGTCCATTCTTCCCATGTTTTCTTTGAATGTCTCCATCCATATAACTGCTTATTTATGTTAATGTTTTCATATTTTGTTTACAAATAGGTAGGTTAGAGAGGTCAAAATAATGTAAACATTTTCCTCCTTGTTTTCACAAAAGAAACTAATAGAGAATGAATGATGTGTATCTCATTCTTCTCTTTCAATACATTACGCACCTATTCATTGCCCTCTTGAGCTTGGTTGGCTATTTTGTTGTGGAGTTACATTCAAGGCATCATAGAGGGATGATGAAAAGTATTGAAAAGTATTGATCACACTAGTAACTTGAAGAAGGATGATAGAGAAAAAAATAGGGGGTACCAAAGCAAAAGTGAGACAGAGTGATAGCAATTGGCTAGGAAACAAGTGGATTTTACATTTAGCCAGCAGTCAGTACTCTATTCCTCTGCACACAATAGCCTTTGGACATTTACTTTTCCAAATAAATAAAGGCTGTGCTGTTTTCAGAAATAAATGTGCCTGCAATTACACAGCGATGCTGAGGCCACATCATTCAAATTGTTCAGGCAGTTGTAATGTGTGTGTATTTTCATTCTTTGTTACATGCATTAATTTATTAGAAATGGCAAAAAAATTGTTTTTCCTCGTTGTGTATCTGTGATTGTAATTTGTTTAATAATGTTTATGTGGATGATTATCATGTGGAAAATGCAGACAGATGTGCTGCATGGTTTTTGTAAGTCAACTTGTCAGTTTCTGTGGGTATAATGAGATTCAAAAACACAGGAAATTATGTTGCACAGTAAAATTCAGTTAAATCTAGGGATGGACCGATACATATACTGATACATACACCAATCATCCGAAAACCGGCATTGGTTATTATCGGCCATGGTCCAACCAATTCATTTCATCAACCCAAATAATTTCATCATCATGGAAATTACCGTACTTGGTTATTTTGCAAGACATATTTTCACAAACAAAGAATTTTATTTTTGCAACCGAAAAACTATTTTCTTAATTTTATTTTTATCTTTTAGTAACAGGTAATTCAAAATCAAACAGAAACTGATATGGCTGGCTTTGGTGTTGCTACATAGTTTACTCTATGTAAGCTATACCTGATGAAATTTGTAAAACAAAATGGATTTAATACTCGGGTCTGATTTTCAGGTAGTTAAAATTAATTTGTAAAAAAATGTTTTACTGCTGTAATATTCATTGTTGTACAATTTCATTCACATGTCAACTGTATATTGATCTATCGCTCCCACATCATATATAGGTATTTTGTTCGCAGCATGACACGATTAATAAACCAATTAGTAGGAAAGTCGAATGTCGATATATGAGCTGAATTGCTATGGCAGGATTTACGATCTGTCGCGTCCGTTCGTCAATCAGGTGACCAACAGCCAATCAGAGGTGGCCATTAATTCTATCCATCCGTCCGTCAAAACCTGGGCAAGCTTTAACTTTTGACGAACGAATAGATGAAATTACAGCCTTCTAAACTTGCACGTTTTGTTTCTAGTTCATCCTGTGTTATTTACAAGACTGTGTAGTATGTGCAGTGTTTTGTTTTGGCGGTCTTTTGGTTTCATATGTTTGTTTATGTAACTGCAAAATGAAATTTTGTTACATTTTTCTTGAAGCTTAATTTATACAGTAGAACTTCTCTATTACGACCCCTCACGGTTCCAGAGAATAAGGTCAAAATAGAGGGTGGGGGGGGGGGGGGGGGTCTTTTAACTCACCCTTAACTCCTATGCCCCCAAACTTGCCATTTTTGCCATGAAATATGTTCAATCGTCTCTAGTGCATTAAAAACACTTTTTAAATTAAATATAAATCTGTATATTTTAATAGCTGGACGTCTCCTGATTAATTTGATACCCAAGAAACGCATATTGGACCACCTATTGTTCAAAAAACGGCAATTGAAAGTGTGTGAAAAGATTAGACTATGTATTATTAAAATATAAAGTTAAAATTAAAAGATCTACGCAGGTCTCGTGGGTCATACATTGCTGTGAGGCACGTAGCGCTCAAAAAGTTTAGGTGGCGTTGCTTAGTATGAATGCAATCTATGCTCCGCTTTGGTCTGGCCGTGTACATAGCTGGGTGAGCGCCTAGATTCTCTGCAGCGCGGGCGTGGCGGTTTGCTGCTGATGCTCAGCCATAGATCCTCAGGCTGGGCAGTGGTCGGTCAGTCGCTACAAGATGGCGGGCGGGCGGGCGTCTACTGTCGTTGCAGGGCCCGTTCACTTCCTAACAGCGGTTTGGCATTGGGAAAACATGCTGATAGATGATGCAATTCATGTCAATGTGTTGAATTAATACAAAATTTATGCAGCATGTTGGCCTCTGCACAGGCACGATGAGACGTGGCAATGTTTACGGGAATATAAATATTTTTAGTGCGGTCTACTTGAATGATTAATTTTCCTGAATTTTTTTATCAAAAACTTTTGACGTTGCCTATACACGCATACGGCCTCGCTCGCCATAATATGGTACCGGTAACATACACACACATTTTATTTGCACGCACTTATCTTTATTCACTTTACACATATAATTGACTTCACAAGAAAAAAAACAATTGCCCACCATATTAAAAAATGAGCATATTACGTAGGCGTGGGTGCACATAAACTTAAAAATAATAACTAATAAAAGGGCATTGAATTAAATTTGAAATTATCATACATACACTGATTAAGAAACTAGTCTGTGATGGTTGTTTTGGGTACTTAGAAATGCAATAGGTACCGCAAAAGATTTTCACTTTTTATGGAGAATTTTTTGCTATTTGTAAACAGATTTGATTTTATTAGTTTGCAGCAATGAACTTAATGACGGATACACATACAAAGTTTTGTTTTAAATTGCTCGGCTAGGAGATAGACGAATGTATGATCGACAGGCGGATGATGGACGGACGTGACGGGCCATCGTAAATCCTGCCTATCCTTGTGGTGCACGTTCAAATGGCAGAATTATAACTATGTGTATTGTATTTATAAATGAACATCACTAACCAAAAATGTTGGCGATATGACAAAAGTAAATAGTATTCATATATAAAGTAGATGAATGTAATTTACGCACTCAATATGCACACTGTATTTATAAACACTGCCGTCTTCTGTGTTTTGTGGTTATGTTCTTGACAAATATGGCATTTGCGACTATTGGGCAAGGTTGGTAATTGTAGCTGGCTGCTTACGTCGCAAAACCGGTTAAGAATGCCAATAATAGTACTCATATTCTGTGTTTTGCAGTTATATTCTTGACAAATTCGGCGTTTCCAACTATTGGGTGAGGTTGGTGATTGTAGCCGGCTGCTTACCATTGAAAAACTGGTTAAAATGCAAAAAGTAGTTACTGTTTTAGATTGTGCCCCGGAGTTTGATAAAGTGAAGTTTTTTTTTTAGAAACTGACCAAGTGCTAAAATGCAATGTAAACACAAAAAGTTAAGTTTGGAGGTATTTTAAAGTTACTCAGACACTATAAAAAATTACAAATGAAATGATTTGTATCGGCACTATCGGCCACAGAGTATATGTATCGGTAATATCTGCAAAATGGGATTTGGACCCATCTCTAGCTACAACAATAATGCAACAATTTATCTTGTTGTTGTCTGTTGTTATAGAATGGTTCTAGTACACAGGTTGTAGATGTATAAGTGTTACAAATTAATAGGCGATACCAGCGAGCAGGGTTAATTGGCAACCCAATCTCAAGCGGGAGTGGCAGCATTGAAACTCTTATGGTTTCTTCGGCTTTCTCCGGGCTTCTTTGGGGTGGGTCGCCGACGTGACTGTTTGTGTCTTTGTTTGGTGTGCGCCAAGACGTGGTGGGTGGCCGCGTCGTCCAGGATGGACGTGGCCAGAGGTGCAAGCTGATGCTCCAGGGTTGTCCCAACCTCTTCAGCATCTTTGATGGGCTCCTCTCTTTCGGAAAGAGTCAGCTGGCTGTTGATTTCGGCGTTAGTGTTATCCGACTTTGAATTCGAGGTGGCCATCGGAGGTAGAGGCTCTTCAGACTCCTCTGCCCCCGTGGTGGTACTGGTTGTTTCCTCCTGGCTAGGAGGCAGCATCTCTGCTGGGCCTGCTGTGTTATCCGGTTTAACAGTTGGCAGACTGGCTGGGCCCTCCAGGGCCGTTGTGTGTAGGTTGTCCAATTGAGGTAGAGGCTCTTGATGCTCCTCTATCTCATCGGCCGGACGTGTCTCTAGTCATACCTGGATCGGGCTTGGTGACTGCTGCAGACGGCAGAGCTCTTGGTCCAAGGGGCTTTGCCACGAGATCTTCGCTGTTGCTGGAGACAATTGTGCATGTCTGGCTGTGACGTGACGTAAAAACCTGGTTGGTGTTAAGGGCAAATTTCTGACGGATGCTGCTCCTTGACATGCTGGAAACACAACTCGCACTGGTGTAGCTTGGCGGCTCACTGGGCGGGGTTCATTGGCGTCATCCAGTCTCTGGGGTGGAGGTGGCTCCGCAGCAAGAGGTGTGAGGTCTGGGTCATCCTCCCTTACTTCTTGGTCGTCAATCTCAGACTCCTAGTGTTGGGCGGCGGATTCGGGTGCCTCTCCAGGGAAAGGGCATATCTGTGCTCTTGTTATTCGAAGCTGGAGCAACTGGAGGGTTCGACGGAGCCTCGATTGAGTACAGTAAGGGAGGTTATACCCTCTTGCAGTTTGGCTTAGGCAGGTGCCCTGGGTTCCAGTGGTGGAGGCACGTTTCTCACCCTGGTTGCGCCATTTCCCACCTGAAGGTTGTTTATTTTCTTTTTCCACTTGGCACAGCGGGGGTCTGATGACCTTTTGTTCCCCGTCCCTTTGTCTCCTTTTGCTTGGGTAACCCTCTTGAAAGTGCCGTTCCTGGCAGTCCCAGCACTTAGGGAGAGTAAAGGTTTGGGGAGGGGGCAATGGTGACCTTGTCCTCCCCCCCCCCCAATTCCTCTCCTGGCTTGCAGCAGTTTGATAAGGGGCGGGGATTCACTGCAGGGGGTACAGGAGGAGTAGGGTATGGTGCATAGCCTGTCAATTTTACTCTCTGCTTTCCTTTGCCTCCCTTCTTGCGGTCTAGTGCATCCTGCTCTTTAATATTGTGTTCTGTCTCCCTAGCTCATCCTACTAATTTCTCTATTGTTTGTGGCTTAGGGATTTGGAGGAGGAGGTTTCGCAATTTTGGCAAGAGCATGCAGGCTATGTTGTGTACGCAACTTTCTTCGGGTTCTAACAGGTAGACTTTCCGGTACATCTGCACATTTTGCCTGATAAATACCTCTGCCTCCTCTTCGGCATGCTGGATTCAACAATAAAACTTTGTAGTTAAGTGGGCTAGAACTTCTTCTCTGGAAAACTGCATAGAAAGGCATGAGCAAAACTGTCCCTATTCCATAACAAATTCTCTATATTTATTCCACCATTACCCAGCTTTATCCCGAAGTTGTTTATGGGCACTAGTCACACACTGTTTAGGCAGTACTTCATCGTTCCTGAATTCTTTTTCACATTCGAGGGTGAAAGCAATCAGGTCCTCGTGCAGACACCCATCTAACTCGGGCAACTGTGGCTCACTGGCGCCGCGGGTAATTGTCGGGCTATTTCTGTGACCCGGGTTACTTAGCTGGTATTCCGCTGTGCGCCTACACACTTTGCAGCGATATACTAACACTGGTTGTGTCACTCGCTCCTCTAGCACGTAAGGTGCAATGGTAGGGCACACATGATACAGTTGCTGTGACCTGTTCTGTAGTCGAACCAGGACACGCAAGGAAGGGGGATGTTCATAACCAGAGGATAAAGCACTCTATCAGAGTCACTATATGTACTTATTTACAAATACTAGATCTACCACAAGAAGTACGTACAGCCCTTGGCTATTACAACAATGTTACTCGTCTCATTAAATGACTTTATTGCCAGATCAAGTTACGGAGATTAAACCTTTACATTAACAACAGCTAAAGAGTGCTCTTGGCTGGATGAGCCTTAATTATTTGATCCGAGGACCCTAATCTGGCAAGACCTAAGGTGCCCTACTGGGATTATAATTACCCTTTTAATCTTGTCGACGTTGTTGTGTCGAGACCCTCTCGACAATGGCAGAGTGAAGAGTCGACGTCATGACCACAACCCTGTGGTCCACGGCGATGGCATCTGGCTGGTCCCTCCGGAGTAAGATGGCCGCGAGCCACCATCGTCCCCACCTTATATACTACCCCGTCTAGCCTCGTGACCTTCCACGGGCGGGGAGAGTGTTTTCTAAACAGCGGGGCTGGCTCGTCATGGCTGCACCGTTCCAGGGGCCGAGCGTCGCTTGCCAGCCCCAGGTAACATGGCTTGCACCACAGTGTACTAGGTTCATTCCCCAGCCAAAGCAGATAATCCAGCTGCAGAAGGCAGACTGGCAGCTGCGGCAATCATTGCATCTTTACTCCAGTCCATCAGTAAAGTGCACTTCATCTGCCCAGCCTAGGCACTAGTAGTGGAACGTTTTAACAATGGGCACAGATGATTGATTTTACTCCGGTGTCATGGCATGTGGCTATATGATACCTATTTGAGTTAGCATCGGCCATAGCATCATCTTGGGGGTCATTCTGATTTATTCAGCATCGGACATATTTACTGGGGTATTTGGGCATCACTGGGCTATTTCGGACTTCCCTAAGTCCAGTAACGGGTTTCTTGACGTCCGGCTAGTCTGTGGTGTTCGCGGGTTGTGCTGGTCTGACTGCTTAACTACCACTGTCGAAAAGTCACTTAGGCCCCACGTTGAGTGCCATGAAAACTCCTTTTTGATGCATAATGGGTTTGGGAACTGTCTATGACAATGTCACTGTCTGTACCAGTTTTAGTGTGCAGGACGGTCACACGGGGTTAGAGTCTGTGCTATCTCAATGACAGGCTAGGGCCTGACCAGTATACAAGGTTGGCTGGGTGGGCTGGCAGTTGGGCACAAAATGAATTACCGGCTGTGTCGTGAGGGGGGGGGGGGCAGTGTGTTGACTAGGGGTCACTACATTACCTTTACCGGCGCTGGTGCAGCTGGGCTGTGGTATTGGGCAGTGGCTGCTTGACGCGCTGGTGGAGCCGGCTATCCCCAGGTGCTGCGTTGGCTGGAAGCGTAGGCCTTGGATAGGTTTGGTCCCTCTGTTCCCTTTAAACCAGGGGCAAGCAATGCCCAATGGAATTTTCTCCCCTCTGCAAATGGCGGCGACCACTGGATGCAGTGACCCAGGTGCCTTCATAGAGGCTGAAAATCGGGAAGGTGAGAGAGCTGGGAGGTGAGGTGTCTCTAGCTGGTGGACGACGTGAGCTTGGTTCCGGGGGTTATCGTGGCAAATGGGCTTATCGAATGGGGTGCAGCCCTTGGTAGTCTTGTAGGCAGCCGTGGCCTTTCTCTCGTGCAGATCCTTACCACCCCTTTTGATGTAAGGCTTTGAGAGGTGCAACGACTGGCCTCAACAAGAGGGGAGCAGGCAACAATTGGGCCCTAGTCAAGAGAGTTCTGTTGTAACTGCGGCCAGGTCAACGCAGAGCCATACCTTTTCCCCAACGGGGAACACAATTGGTGTGATGGTTGGAGAGAAAGTTTTCCTGAGGAGTCCAACAACAAAGCAGTTGTGGTCCCAAAGGCGGTTAGGCCTCCAGAACCAATCAAACACCCCCTCCGGTATCTGAGTTGTGCGATAGATGGAGTGCAAATTGGCCGATCTATCTAGCCTCCCTTAGGTGGTCTTGCTAGTGGTTTTGGCTCTGCCTTTTGGTACACCTGGGTGCACTGAACGGGTGGCCATCGAGCAAGTGTGTTGTACCCTGAGAGGGAGCCCACAGTACTACACTAGATGGTAAAATCAGATGCTAAAAACCCGGTCTTCTGCTCCACTCTGGAAGGCATGATGTTTACATGGAATCACATAGTCACGTAAGGAAAGGAAAGTCAAAGTCGGTTAGAACACGTGGCCCATACTACCTTTTAAACTACCTTGAGCTGACCGGAAGTGTAAACTACGTAAATCCATGTGAAGGGGGTCTGGGTCCAAACTGGGTATGGCAGATTCGACTGGGTAGGTATTAACTTCCTCTATCTACCCTGTGCTGTGTCCTGAAAGGACTTAGGGGGCCCATTTCCTGTAGGGTTGTGGGCATTACCATTACTAGGGGTAAACTGCAAGGGGGGGTTAACGAATTCTTCAAGGTGTGCAGTGGGAGATCTTCTGGAAGGTCTGGATCTCTGGAAGACTTGGATGATGGTGATGAAGAGCGGTCAGAGAGCTCCATCACATGTTGTGGAGCAAGATTCCAGGGCTGGTGTGGCTGTAAGAAGAGTCGACAAACAACTGGCTATCTTCTGCCATGCACATGTATAAATACTGGCTGGCTGGCTGGCTGGCTGGCCGGCCCTCGCCGGGGCTGCAGGGTTGAGAGTCAAGCCGTCTCTCGTGGGCAGAGCCAAGGGATATTTGCTGCAGAATCTGCTGGTGCCTAGAGCGTGACAGGTGGTGCTATCCGTTGGTGTGCCCTTGAACTACTTGCTCGCTCTGGGTGATTTTTGTCTGCTCAGCCGCTGACTCGCTCATTCTTCTGAAGGGGTGTTGAGCGTGGCTCTCAGACTGCGGTGAACAGTACAATACTGACGTGTCAGTATTACTCCCCATGACAAGGGATGTTACCTGTAGCCACTCTGGTAGATATGATACATGGTTCGGACCCAGCCCAGTGCACCAAGGTGATACGCACAGATGAAACAAAGTTGTGGTTGCACAATTCTGGAGAGAGTCACATGCCAATTTGCCCCTCTCTCCCCTACGCCCACCCCCCTCCGTTGAAGCTGAGGTTCATCTTGGCAACCAAAAAAACTCTGTCCTCTCGGCAATGATGTTGAACTGTCATCCCAAGAATACTGGATTGCTCCTCTGTGCGTTGGGGTCAGTATGCAGCTGCTCATGCCACGTGACTCATCTGGCGTGGTGGCTGGAGTTGCGCTGTCTCTCTCTCTCTTGGCAGCTGGGAAGCGGTCGGCCAGGCTGAACTACTGGCTTATACCTTTCTTTCTCCTCTCCCTCCCCTTTTCATCTTCCCTCGTGGGTGTTTGAGGTGAGGGGGAAAAATGAAAAATTTGACGTGCTGTCTGGTGTGACTGGTGTCGTGCCTGTAGTTTATTAGGTATGCCGCTGTACAAGATTAGCTGAAGGCTTGGTTGTTTAATACAGGCATCGTTTTACAGATAATATCTGTGATTGGAAGAAAAAAACAAAACACAAGCCGCATACAAAAAGACACATTGGAGTGTAAAGTCGGCCTCACACGTGAGAGGCGTGAGGGTTAGCTGGCTTTTACCTGCTGTGGCACTAAAAACGAGAGTAAATGGCCCTGCCTGGCCTTACTATGGCATCGCACAGCAGTTAACAATTACGTGTGACATATTGTATGGGGATTTTGCCAACACGAGGCCTTGCGTCACCTCGGCTGGCAAAGCTAGCTAATATTTACAACACGGGTACACTAATAAAATTAATTTAATTACAAAATTGTTGTACAGTACCACCTACATACTTGAAAAAACATAAGACCCTCAAATCAAACAACAAGAGCACTCAAATTATTTACAACAATCAACAGTATGATTTCATGTCCAAGCTAGGTTCCACTGTAAACCCATACCTCTTTCACAGTAGCACAACTGTCTTGGTCCAAGTCAAAAAGGCCTGGAGCTTCGACATCTTCAGGAGGAAGCCAGTCTAAAAGAGCTCTGCAATTACTACCAAACTTCGTTATTTTAAATCCCCCTTTGGAAAGAAGAGCTATGAGGTTTTGCTGGATGGCCAATGCTGCTTCAACAGTGTAAGCTTCTGTCACTACATCAACTACATATACATCGGACTACAGCACTGCTATTGGAATCAGGAACACCTTCTTCTCATCTTCATCCAACTGCTTCACAGTACGATGAGCCAAGTATGGAGCTGAGGAGACACCATATGTTACTGTCTTCAATCTGTAATCAATCTCAGGATCACACTCGTGAAAGCACCACACAATACTCTGAAAATCCCATACACTAGTAGTGGTTTTTGCTGAGGCATCAAACACCATGCTTAGTTTGCTGGTTGAGCTGTCTGGTTTCACTACACAGTGATGAGGTATGTAGATGACTGTGATAAATCTAGCTGTTCTACTGGGATCCTTTCCATATACCCTTAATACAAGTAATCCTCCATAAATTCGCAGTACATCCCCTTCATCTCTGGATTACCTTTCAGACGTCTCTCCAAGTGAAGATGATAACTGACCGCATGTTGTCAAGATAAAGCCAACTTTGGCATTGATGCGAGATGTAATAGTGACCACTAGCATCTCTGCTATGGTTTTCCACAAACAACGCCTCGCACTGGACAGATGTATGGAGTTTAAGTAGTGAGTGATACACAGCTGTTGTATGCTGAATGGAACTTCAGTTTTGACCCTTCCCATAAGTATCCACCCCAAGACTTAAAGCAACAGGCAGTCCTGCAATTTTATATCCCATCACTAACTGTAGAAATTAGTCTGCACCAATGAGCAGGTCTGTAGGATGAGGAGTATCAAAAGATGGGTTAGCCAATTTGAGATGTTTCACAAAGTCAACAAGTGTGATGTGATCACACTAGTTGGTGATCTTATGTAGTACAAATACTTCCAATACAAACTACTGGATACATGACAAGAGAAGTCAGAAATTCTGCTACATCGACTGGAGTGTTATATAGTCCCATCACAGGAAGGCAGTCCTTTCTCCGACAATCCCCCAAATTTTGCAATCATCTCTCTATTACAAAACTTGCCTGGCTAGCATTATCGAGTAATGCATGGACCACATGAGGGTGACCAGATGAGTTCAAAACTTGAACTTGCACCGTGCACAAGAGAACATTTGTGTCTTGACCTTGGCAGCAGTGACAGCTGAGCATACAGTAGTAGATTCAGCTGACACATTCTCATGGCGGTTCCCATACAAGGTTTGTGAACATCTCCTTCTGCAATATTCTGACCAAAATGTAATGGTGTCAATCACCACACTCACGACACCCAAACTTCAAATTGCACTTCTTCAGTGTATGTGAAGGCTTCAGAAAGTTGATGCACAGTTTCTTTTCCTTGACAACCTGATATCTTTCAGAGGGATTAAGTTGGGGGAATTATGGACACCCACCAAGATAATGAGCTCCATCACACAAGCAGCCTGATTGAGGAGCAATGACCATGCACTGTGTAGACTGACTACGAGGCTGCCTCCATGCTGGCATTGGTATCTGTACTTTTACCCTGAAAGCCTGTGCAGTTGTTACCTTTGCCTGCGATGCTGTCATGGCCTCTTGTGCTTTGAAGTGTTTTTTTACAAATTCTGCAAAGTCCTGCAACTTAGGAAGTTCACTGCCAAGTGTTAGTTCTCAAAATTTCTGCAAGTTAACATCAAGACGTTTATACAAGTGGGGTGTATTAACAAGTCCCACTGATCCACTGAAACTGCTAGTACCTTGAGTGCGGCCAGATTTTCTGTAAGATGTATATGGCGGGAATAGGTCGTTAGGCTACTATAACATTATAAGAAGTAGACAGAATGTACAATTGATCACACTTTTGCTTTCACCCAGTTGTCAATTAGTAACCTAAATGCATATTCCAGGAGTTGGCACAAACCAGCCCCCCCCCCCCCCCCCCGTCATATTGCTGTTCAGGTGTTACACAGAACTGGCATTTTTCTTCCATGCTGTTGGTTGGGTATGGAAATGTCCCACCTTGTCAGCTAACACTGGAGAGGGGTGTGTGGCTGCTATTGAACCTGCTTATGTGGAATGTTTAGCATGCCAGCGATTTCCCACCCTGTTTTAATATTCACTAGGAAGCCAGTATGCAGTATTCCCTTGGGACTTGGTATGCAAACTGTTCCAATGCGACTTGGAGCTGCAAGCGATTTCCCACTGACTCCAATAACTGAGGAATAGGGCCCTGTACCATGCGGGCAATGCACCATGAGGGAGACCGCTCAGATTCTCCTCCCCAGTTAGGTATCGTCTTTATTGTACTCTTAGACCGTGCCACCTCCTATGGGATACCCACGGCATCCAACTCTCTTTCTGTCCCCCCACCACCATCATGGCATGCCATCCAGCTGGGAGGCAAAAGGCAGCCATGCAGGCTTTGGCTCTTGTCGGGGAGATTTTGGGGTTCATGCATGGGGCCAACTGAGTATACTCCTGATTGAGAGAAGAGGCAGTGAGACAGAGGGACTCTGTGGGCAACAGTACATCTCACCCAGTAGAACCAGCTCCCAGAGAAGATCAGCAGTCAGCTGCTACCAGCTGATCTACCACTTGCCAACGGCTCTCACTCCTTTCCCTCCTACATCACCAAAGATCAGTTCAACTCCTGGAGATGTACTGCTCTTAGAAGAGCTGGAGAACAATTGACATTTTTAAGCCCCGCACTGACATATACAGTCGACTCTCGATTTATAGTTATTGCATGTATCAATAAACCGCATCCACCAACAATTTTTTGTTGTCCCGGCGATATCCCCATATAAATAAATAATGTTAACATAAACCGCTTTTATCGTGTATCGCATGGAGCATTGATCAAAGTATATTTCGGGTCCCTTCAGCTCATATTTCCCGCAACTATCATTTTTAAGCTGGTTTATGCAAACGCCTTAGTAACTGGATGTGAAATACATCATGCGTTCCGCCGTTTATAACTGCACTGCGGCGGCGTGCTGTCTGCCTTCCCAACACATCTGTCTGACACTGCGGCGTGTTGCGGCGAGCGAGACTGGCTTGCTACTTCCCCTTACACGCCAACGAGAGGGGAAGTTGTTGTTGAGCAAAAGATAAAGCACGTCCTCTCTCTCTTCCATGCCCACTTCGCTTACCTTGCCTTCACATGCTGGCCTAGAGCAAATGTGTGCCTTGTGAACATAATTTTATCACTATTATGCGTCACTTAAAATAGTTGCACCTATCATCACTTGTATTTCAAAGCAAATGGTTTCATCTAAAAATGTTATGCAAAACATTTTAACGAGGAATTATTATTTGCAAAGATGTTTTCTTTTGTGATTAAAAGTAATTTTTACCACAAGGTTGGTGTTTCATTTTATCTGGCTTATCATTGTAACATGATTTTAAAACGTAATATTTATTTAACTCCAGGGGCAGCATCTTTGCGAATAAAATTATATGCCCAAAAGCATACTCTACCACTTATTACCAAAAATTGTTCGAAGATTGAGTGACTTGTATTACCATGCGTGAAGTTCATTTTCAGTATCTTCTTGCGGGGGAATCGGGGGGATTTATATTAATTTATTTCAATACACGCATCTTTTGAATAACCTGATAAAATGTAAGGGCCTCTTCGACACCTTTTGCGATCTAATAATGGGTAGGTAAGCACTAAGCCGAGTGCAGTATATCTCACGACAGGGAAATTCAGAGGACGTGGTTTTGAATGATAAATTATTACAGACAGTGAAGAAATCAATTATCACATTATTTATTCATTTCTGTCTCAAAATTACAAGTTTTCTTTGCAGTAAAATATAATTAATTACTTTAAAAGACAGACCTTTTTCCACGGATGCAAGGTGTCGGCAACATATAGCAGCATGGAGGGACAATCCTCCTGCTGCCAACCCTCCATCTCCCACCGCTGAGAACACACTGCTCGATCAATAACTTCTCCATGCTCTCTCAGTTGATAGAGCCTGCGCCGGACATTCAAAATTTGACCTACATTCAGTGTTATATTATTTTCATTTTCAGAGGGTTTGAAAGTTTTAGGTCAACTTGCATTTAGTGTCAGATTACAATCAATTATATGCTGTATTTTGAGACGTTATTTTCTTTATTTAAACGAGTTTAAGTGAAATGATTTTTAAAGTATTATTTTCAATACTTTTTCTGACATTCCCATTTTTATTGTGTTTATTACCTAAACTTTATTCACAGATAATGTACAACTCTGACTATGCTTAACAAAGTTTTATAAGGTTAGGAGTTGTATTTTATTGATGTAAATGTCAAAAACCTCATCTACTGAAATCCAGCATGTATGGACATATTTTGGCAATTCTCTGAATAACGACAGATCAAGAGTCAACTGTATTCTTGTTGGCCTGCTCTCATCTCGGGGTGCGGGATGTGGGTGGTATAATGAACTCTTCCTCTGGGCAGATCTAAGTAAGGGGTGCCATCCTTCGGTACACTCTGGATCTACCTGCCCTTGGAATGTGGTCTCGCTCGCTTGGCCAGTGGCTCATTCACACTCCTTTGGAGGGGGGGGGGGGGAGTTGATGTGATTTCTGACAGTAGGCAAACAATATAAGCTGACGTGTCTGTAATAGCCCCCACGACAAGAGACATATCCTGTAGGCACTTTGGTAGCTGGAAGTACTGGTTCAGACCTCACCTGGGGCTTATGTGGAGGCACGCTTTTTTGAGGCAAAGTTGTTTAAGTAAATATCAGAAAACGTTACACGTCAAATATATGTGTATATAATTTATTAGTTCGTGAAAATAACTGGTGCATGAGGAGAAAACAACTATAAAGCAAAAGTTGTACTCACCAGAGCCAAAACAGAAAAATAACAAAGTGGCGAAATACATGTTGAACCACCAAACCAGATATATAAAGAAAATTTACACAGTTTGAAAATTTACCTACTCTAAGTTTAGAACTGACTACATGATGGTGAAAAAAAGTACGACATAATGATGTATAATAATGTAGTAGGTATTTAGGTGCCGAAAAATGCCATCACTGCCACAGCACAGCAGAAATACAACATGCTGGCAACATGCCTAGATGAAAAGTGTTTGAACAAAGCTATGGGAAGTATGCAGAAGTGTCAAACAAAAGACAAAAGAAACAGTTAGATTCTCAATTATAGATGTCGCACGCTGTCAAGAAACCCATTTTTTTGGTGAATCACATGCTAATTTCAATTTCCTAGGCATGGCAAGGAAACATCACACTTACAGGCTCCAGGGAGGAATTTTGGGAAACAAGCCTTAGACAGAAACAGCCAAAGGAATTCGCAATGCTGCAATGCACATCCGGCAAGCTGAAAAACTACTGCATGACATTCTAGTCGTCAGGCAACTAACGAGTTTAAAATCTTAACTTTCAAGATACAGATCAAAACTGTAAAATGGTGACAAACAATGACCAGGGCTCACACCTGCCCCTCAATCAAGCCAACTCCTCTACGAGCCTAGAGGGCCATCTGTGCCTAACGCACTGCACCCCCTGCCATTAGAACTTCCTGTAATGAGGGTGCATGCTTCTCAGCCCTTGGGGAGAAGCCTCTTATGCCAGCCAGTAAAATCAACCCTTCAACAAGTGAGGCGCAAGTTCTTAACATTTTTTTAACATCTGGGTTTTAGAAAGTTACCCAAAACAAGGGGTCTAAATTTTATGCTGCCATCTTGATTATAAAACAAGATAATTGTGACATACTGCCCCCACCCCAAACAGTATTTCTCACCATTATATTGACATTGTTTTCTTGGGCAAGAGGTTGTTGAAAATTCCTGCCTCAGCCATAGTATTAAAAGTGTTTTCTGGCCAGTATTGTTTAAGGGCTGGCTTCACAGATTCCAATTAATCTATGGCCTGTTCTGTATAAACTGCTGCTGATTCTCCATGCATGCTTATAGAGATCAGATTTTATAGTCTTTGAAACGCTGCTGTCAATCTCTACTAAATTAAAAAAATTTGTTTTTCCTAATCTCAGTGCAATATAATCAGATTTTTTCTGCACCAAAGGGCTGGAGATCAGCAAGTTTGCAACATACATTTCATATTACTCAAGAAGTTTATCTTTCATTGTGACATATTTTGGACCACTGAGTCTTTTTCTGTCCTTTAGAGCGGCTGCAGCGCCATGAGCACCTATAATTTACTCACAAATTTTGAGCATCGTCAACAAGACGGAGGAAGATTGAACTCTTCTACTACTTCAGTTTTCATTTTATCTCGCTGTCCACTTAATTTATAACTTTTAGTTTATAGTGTAGCATTAATTTGTTTTGCTTACAGTTCGTAGACATTGCACTACTAGCAATTTCACAAATAGCAAACAATTTTGATGATTTCCGTGCACACTTTCAGGTAAAAAATATTAACATTTTGTCCTATGGACATGGATTTTTCTTCACTTATCATGAATTTTGTGTTTAGGCCATATGTATCTGGTGCTCTGTGGTTGTTTATATTTTCATGACGTGTTCGGTTGGGGTAATAATATTTTCTTTGCAAATATGTTTAGGTTTTTCATTGGTAGTAATTTGTATTAACCATGTGAATTAAATATAAATTATTTTTTGCAGTGTACAAACTGACTTTGAATGACATATTCCTTTATTTCTTATGAAATGAAGTACATTGTATTGAAATGCCTATTGTGTTTTCAGGGACCAAAATCTGAAGGGGAACTTAATATTAACTGGGTTCACACTAATGAGATTTGATTGTAGTTAGGTAGGGTAGTCCCGACCACCAACATGCCAAGTTCCCTTTGATAGGTTCAGAAGTCACATCACTATTAAGACCACCTCCACTGCCAATCAAGGAGTGTGCAGGGAGAGGGGGGGGAACTACTGCCAGCAACCAAGTCCACCTTTAAGGAGAGCGAAGGCTCACCACATCTTCCTTCCCTATGGTAACCGATAAGGTGGGACAACTGCGTACCCCAGTGCCCAGCAAGAAAGGAAATGCTGCTCTATCCACTAGCCTGAAGGGTTCGGGGGAGAGGAGCTATGCTGCCTGAGCGTGTAAGTATAGTTGGGGGTACTTGCTACAAAAAGGAAGAAACAGCGGATTAAGCCATTAGAAAGTTAACAATTTGGTGGCAAAAATACACAGTTATTAGGTGTGATTGGTTGTATTGGTATAGCCAATAGGGCAAATGTGCACAGCCTGTACCCTGACCGCCCTCTGAAGGGCAGATGATAGGATGCCAAGGCAAGATGAAGAAGTGTGAATGTGTAGCTACAGATACTTAGAGTGAGGGTGATTCCAGTACTGATTGGGATAACGTTAACAACCAACACATGTGGACCAATGCTAACAGGTGGCATTGCAGTTAATGTAACAGAGATTTAACTGAGATATAGCAGCAGCAAACAGCAGATAAACTGGAGTTGTGGCTGGGACTTTGGCTGGAGAACAAATACATATTGCTAATGGAGACAGCGGGAATACTGGAGTTTTTGCTGGCACACCCGTTGAATAGCTAAGGAAATAACAGCTGCTCATCCCTTATATGCTCATTGACAAGGGGCAAGTGTGGAACGAAGATGCATGAGAGGGGGAGGGGGAGAGAGTGTGTCAGGCACCCCTTCTGCACGGCCAGAATGTGCGTGCATTCCTCCAGCAGCGGTGTGGCCTGAGGGTGGGAATTCTTCTCCTGAGACCAGCTATGCTTATAACATGGGAATGGTGGCTTGTAGTTGTAAGCCATAAAGGGTTTACCCTAAGGGGTGCAATGGTGGGGGAATCTTCAAAGAGGTAGCAAGCACATCTGCTGCATCAAGTTAGTAGTAGGCACAGCTGAAATTTCCACTTTTTTTTTTTCAAAGGCTTAAAGGAGTGAATATAACTGGTGTTAATGAGTGTAGTGTGTTATTATTAATTAATAGATTTTGTGTTCATAAATGTCTTTGAAGTTATTATATTTGAGTGGGACCATTCAAATGATGATTTGGATCTTTTTTAATCACAAATAGGCTTTTTCACATAGTAAATACACAGTATAATATTTTAACTATATACCAACTTAAACTATGATGACTCTGAGAGCATGAAAAGATATATTTCAATAATACCTTAGGGTTTCTTTATAGTTCCTGAAAGTATCTTAACAGTTATTCTCATACATGTTGAGGTATTTCACTGACCATTATGTCTTATTATTACCCAATATTTTTGGAGTTATTTATTCTTTCTAGTTAGCCATCTTTTCTTGGTGGGTGAATTCCATATTTACTCATTATGGGTCTCAGAATTTTATGCCAGTTCTAAGTGTCAAAAAGATCAGGTGCAACTCATGCTTTATATATATATATATATATATATATATATATATATATATATATATAAAAGCTCTGGTGTTGAAATTTAATTGTTTTATGAGGTTGTGTAGTTCAATATGTATGTAAGTAATTAGACTGTGATGGTTTTTAATAAAAAAAAAACATTTTCAGGAATTACTTGCATTACTTAAAGTGTCTTCCACAAGTAATGTGAACAATGAGTGTCATGCCAGATGTTAATTTCAGTGATTCTTTTGAGCTATTGTCTAAAGCTTGAGCATTCAGCTAGAGGGGTGAAAGGTTTATAAATAAACCAGATAACTGTTTTTATTAGTCTGTGAAAATTATTTGCAGTGTAGTTGAAAATAATGGGTTACTTAAGTTGGTGCAATCTATATGCAAGGACAAAGGATACTTTATATAACATAAGATATAGCATGTACTGAAACACATTGGGTATTAAACACCCGCCTATTGCCCTCACACCCATCAGAATTGTTTGTTACTGTAGGCACGCAGGCTGGAGAAGGCAGGAGCCATTGCAGGCATCGTGGTGGATAACACCCCAGGCTCCTCAGCTGCCACCTCCCCCATGTTTGCTATGTCCGGGGACGGCTCAAGCAGTGTTGGCATTCCTGTTGTGTTCCTCTTTTATGACGATGCAGCCAGCCTGCTGTTTGCTGTCAACGAAAACCCTGGCCTGCAGGTCTCCATCATGAACATGAGCACTGCCAAAAGAGGCAAGTTATTTCCTGTGTTGATTGTAGTAGATGAGTAGAGATAACATTATATGGCATATAGTGATGAAACTTATATAACACTATAGTGCATGTTAATACACCACGTAACAGCAAAATTTAAGTCAGTCATGAAATAAAATTTTAATAAAATAAATACTCTGATTTATTAGCAAAATTTTAATTATTTCAACTAATAAATTATATTCCATATATTTTGTAAGATACTGACCAAACTGAATATAGATTGTCTTAAAAACTTAAACTTTACACCAAAAAATAGTTGAACACCTAAAATGTAGTGATGGGTTAAGACTCAAAAAATCAAGTAGTGTCAAACAAAGATCTACTCGTCATTCCAGTCTAGTTTTTTTCCTGTAGACATCAAGCTACTGAACATACAAGTTGTGTCACGTTGCTTTTAGGTTATAACCAAACAAATATTTGTGTCTAACAATCACTTTTCGTATCTCGCAAATAAATAATTTTATGTTGCTAAACTGCTAATGTTGCATGAGAATTATAACAAGTTAATTGTTGTTTGTGAATGTTTGTCTGCGATAAAACCTGATGATATACGACATGCTGCTTCCTCTTGCCACTTGTGTGGCAGTGCCACATAGGGCAGCAGATTACATGACTGGAAACTAAAGGTTGACAGGTACAGTCTCAGCATGACACAAATACATAAAACTATATGACATTTTTAAACATTAAAAGCCTCGTTAACTCATGGCACATTCATAAATACAGTACACTTGCCATTATTTTTTGCATGTAATTACCATTTTAATAAAGTGTGTATAAAAAATAAAGCATTATTTACAATGTACGTGTTTAACCTGTAATCCTCTAGTTATGTGGATGTGTAAGTGATGCTAAAATACTACCTGCCATAAAGTTACACATTTTATTTTTATCAGCTGAAGGTTCTTTGGAGAAGAAGAAACATAACTTAGAAGATGAATGCACAATATGAGGTAAGTACTCGTGCGAATTAACAGATAAAAATCCTTAAAAGGGTGTGGGACATAAATTAACACCAAGTACTTAAATTGATGTTTACTGGTTTTTGAAAGCCAACATAAAAAAAAGTATGGCAATCCTAGATAATAGGTTTTGCCAACTTGACCAAGTATTTTGCAGTATTACTGTATCAATTTAGCATAATGTCTTGCGCCACGAAAATACACAAAAATTGAGGGCGTCAGAAATATCTCGGCAGAATAACGTCACTCAGGTAAAATATTTTCTCTCGTAGTTAGTGAAAACTATTCTGTATAGTTGCCCTTTCTTTGTTTTCTCTATTGGCTTCCATCAAATTTGCAAAATATGCTAAACCCCAGTGGCATTAATTTATGTCCCGTGCCCTCTTAAGTGTCACACTCTTTTCCAATCCTCTCCCAGGGTTGCCACAGATCTGGAAAACAGGGAAATGTAAGTTAGCTAAATGTATGTTAATTTTGTGATATGTATGCTGTTTTTGGCAGTTCTGTCAGTCGTGCACCGCTGCCAGAATCATATAAAAATCTTTTGATGATTGTGGACAAAATGCTTACGTATTTTTTGTGCAATTTATGTCGGGAGAAATTTTCTAAGATCAGGGAAGTATTTTGGTGTTAAAGTGCATTATAATGCAAATGCATCTATCCTTACACAAAAAAAAATATGTTAGAAAAGGGTCAGGAGAAAAAGATTCTTTTTATCTAGAAATCAGGGAAATGTCAGGGAATTTTCCAATGGGGAAAAGGGTGGCAACCTTGCCTCTGTACTGATTTATTAATAGGTTGTGGTTGGTGTAATACCTTCGAGACAACGTGCTAACCTGGAGCACACACATAAAAGCAGAACATGACAAAATCACTCACATTCACCAATCAACCTTGCAAAAGAAACAAAAAAAAATTAGCTGAAAATGATGCCAAATACAAGAGACAACATAATACAGTGATATTCTATTGACTTTTTAATATTTTTTATACAACATTAGTAATGCTGACCATTATTACTTACGTATGCCAAAAAAATTGGTACAAGAAAAAAATTGCTTTGATGGATATTGTTTTTGTTTTATTTCATCCATAAGATCTTTTTTCAATACATAGCTGTACAAAGATATTGGACAAGTCAAATTACAGTACACATAGTTTATACACTGGACATAGTAAAAAACACACACACACAGACACACACGCACCCGCACACACACACACACGTCAGACTACGCTTACACGTATGACATATTTTCCTCATAATTTGGCCAATCCTCCTCCAACATGCTGTAGGACATCATCGTTTTGCTAAAACAGAAGAAAAAGGAAACAAGAAAAACTGGAACAAGAAATGCATACAAAGATATGTTATGCAATAATTTCTTAATTTTTGTAGTTTAGATATTCATCTACACCATAAAATGTTAGTTTAGAAAAAAATTCTTTCAGCTATTTTTTTTAAAGATTTTTTGGTTAGAGAAGCAAATTTCTTGAAGGTGTTATGGTAACTTATTTAAAAGTTGGCTACCAAGGTAGGATGACCCTTTCTGGACAAATTTTAAGTTAACTGAAGCCACGTGTAAATGTTTTCTATTCTAGTATCATGCTTATGAAAGGACTCATTTTTCTGAAATAAATAGCTGTTTTTGGACATGAATATAAGTACTGAAAACATGTACTCACATGCAAATGTTAAAATCTCTGAGTTCTTGAAAAGAGGTCTACATGAGTCTGACTTTCTTTTGCCGTTGATTATTCTTAAAGCTCTCTTTTGCTAAACACTTTTACTGTCAGTGGAATTACCCCAAAAAGTTATACCAAAACACATGATGGAATGAAAATATGCAAAATATACCATTTTTGCTGTATTTTTGTTCAAGACCTCTGCAACACTCTTCAGGGCGAAACATGCTGAACTTAGTTTAGGTAAAATATAAGCAATGTGAGATTCCCAGTTAAGTAAATAGTTTACTTTTAAGCCGAGAAACTTAATCACTGCAGTTTTATTAATTTTGTCTCTGTTAGTGCTAACATATGAATTAATGTTTTTTCTGTTCTTTGTGAGGAAATTCATAAGATATGTTTTATCTAGGTTGAGATTTAATTTGTTTGCAGTAAACCATGCATTTAGCTCTGTAACTGTTGTGTCCGTTTTTTGTGTAAGATCATTTACAGAGTCTCCAGAGACTAAGATGCTAGTATCATCTGCAAATAAAATTGGAGTAGTTTCTGGGGTTAAGGCACACGGAAGGTCATTTATATAAACTAGGAAGAGTAGGGGGCCTAATATTAATCCTTGTGGGACCCCATACTTGATTTTTCCTGGTTCTGAGTAGAATGAAGTAGTTTTTCCTTTGATCCGCACTTGTTGTCTGTTTGAAAGGTATGAGCTTATTAGTTTATTTGGTGTACCTGAGTCTCCATAAAACTCTAATTTTTCTATAAGTATGTTGTGATTTACACAGTCAAGTGCTTTAGTGAGGTCGCAAAATATTCCATTAGATGGCATCTTTTTATCAAGTGCATTAAGAATTCTATTTGTTAGTTTGAAAATTGCATCATTTGTTAACGTGTTTTTCCTAAAGCCAAACTGGAAATTTGATAAGATTTTGTGATTCTCAAAATGTTGCAGCAACCTCCCGTAAATTAGTTTTTCAATTACTTTTGAAAAGGATGTAAGAAGTGAGATGGGTCTATAATTGTTTACTTCAGTCTTGTCTCCTTTCTTGAACAGTGGTGTTACCATAGCCCATTTGAGTCTGTCTGGAAACAATCCTGTACTGAAGATGTCATTACAAATATGGCTTTATGGAATACTGAATTCAATGGCACATTGCTTTAATAACACACAGCTAGTGCCATCATAGCCGCGAGATAATTTCGGTTGTAAAGAATTGATTGTTTTCCCCACTTCTTTTGGAGTTGTGATTGTAAAAGATATAGCAGAGTATTCTGTACCTTGTAGTGTAGGAATATGGTTTATGTCTTGTTTAGTGTTTTTTTTTTAATCATGTTTTCTATGACATTTAAGTAGTATGAATTAAATGTATCGGTGACTAATTTAGGGTCTGAGGATATGCAGTCATTTACTTTTAGGTTTACAACTGGACGTTGCTCTGTTGTTTTTCCTGTTGTGTTTTTTACAATATTCCATGTAGTTTTTATTTTGTTTGGAGAATTTTTAATGAGGTTACAGAAAAAATCCTTTTTTGCAGATTTAATGACCTTACTCGAAATTTTGCAATATTTCCTGTAGTGATACATTATATAGTTTTCTTTTGTTTTCGCAGAAAATTTTTATTCCTTTGTTGAGCCATAAATTTTTCTCTTGATTTGTATTTCTGTGGGTCAGTCGGGATGGGAAACATTTTTCAAAACAATGGAAAACTTGGTTAAGAAAAGAGTTAAATTTTTCATTTGCTTCGGTACAAGTATACAGTGTTGACCATTGCTCCCTGCTGAGCTCACTTTTGAATTGTAAGACATTTTCCAGCAAAAAATTTCGCTGTTTCTTATAAGAAATGCTTTTAGGGGGCATTTTTATGGTAGGCATAACTAATATTTGTGCATCATGATCTAATAAGCCATTTATTATTGGTAGACAGTAGCACTCTGTGACTGCGTTACTATCAACGAAAATGTTATCAATTACTGTCTACTGGTTCCTTCTATTATGGTAGCAAAGTTTACTATGGATTTAAGGTTGAAGGTACTGAGTAGGCTATCGAGTTCAGATCTTTGGTTGCTTTCTCTTAAATAATCAATGTTAAAGTCTCCACAGAGAATACTTTCTAGATTGGCTCTGTAAATAGCTTTAAGATTTGCTTCAAGAAATTTTAAGAAGTTACTTAAGTTGGCAGTAGGGTCTCTATATATAGTGAGGATCCCCACTTTTTTTAATTTGTCAGTTATTACTTCCACATAACTGCACTCAAACACTTGGTCTTCGCATAACAAATGTGTCATTTCAAACATTAAATTATTTTTGATGAAAATACAGGTACCACCCTTACTGATGCTACTTCTACAATAAGTGGAACAGAGGGAATAACCAGGAATTTTAATTTGCTTAGCAGAGGATTTAGTTAAATGTGTTTCTGTTAGGCATAATATTTGTACATCCAAATTGCATTCTGCGGATAATTTGTCCAAGCACACAGAAAGCTCATCAATTTTGCTTATTAAACATCTAATATTCTGATGGAATAAATATAAATTATTTTCATTAATTATCGTAGATTTTTTTAATACTTGCACGATTATTGATGTTTCTGGTATTGAGTGTGAAAGTAAAACTTCTTTGTTACACGAATTAGGCCTTATGGTCATGGGTTTCTTTAGCCAAAACAATTTCCATGGTTTCCAAAGATTACCTGGATATTTTGAATAGAACCATGGTCTGTAAGAATCCTACTAGCAATGAGGTCAGCAAGTTTCCCCTTGCCATCACGACTCAGACTGCCAGACCTTCATGGTCTGGTCATTAGCTGTCTACACCTTCCTTTGTATGAAAGTCTTGTCATGCCGTTGCAGTGCCTCACAGACCAACACATTGGTGTGACTGGTGGCCCTGACAATGTTGTGGGTGTCTGCTCCATCTGAATAGTTTTTGTCCCGAGCAATGCTGTTTGCCTATTCCCCCAACAAAAACAACCTGATCTGAATTGCAAAAGTCTTTACTTTAGCTACTTACATCTTCTGCCACACTGCCAAGGCCTGCATTAGGTTTACAAAACGTGATCATGTCATAACCCTCATCCAGTTTGTCTTTGATGCGTTCTCCTAGGCCTCTCGCATGGCTGCTTCTGAGGATCAGCACTTTCCTCTTGGACTTTGCTGGCTTGTTGGGCGCTGGGAGGGGATGAACTCAACTTCTTCCTGCAGGTCTGTGAGGACAGCAGAGCTGTTGCTACAAGGTGTTGTTGCCTCGTGGACCTGTGAACTGACAAGTGGGGGGAATGGATCATTGGTTTTTTTTGTTTTTCCTACACTTACTTATAAAAACGCTGTAATCATTCCTGGCCTCTTGGTAGACTGGCAATTCAGAGGATGAACAGATGGCTCGGAGTAACTCTCTATTTTCCCTTGTTATTATTGCTGTCAGCTTGCTGACAATTTTTGAGTGCTCTGATTTCCAGTGTTCAATTTCATCTTTCATTTTTTCTAGTTCTCTCTCTTTCTGTTTCACTTGTTTCTGAAGCACAACAGCAAGCTGTTTTGCTTTGTCCAGTTTCCCCTCAACATGACAATGAAAACACTTCCAGTCACCCTTAGGAACAACATTGCCATTAACTCTGGCACAAGGATAGTGAAACCATCTGTTACAGTGATTACAAGCGATTCCTTCTTCAACAACTAACCCACAATGTTTACATCCATTTATTTCTAAAAAAAAATACTGCAATTTTATCTGCTCTTTTTTTAATATATCTGCTAGTGTGTTTAAATCATATCTGTTCCTGGTGATGTGGTAAATATTTCCAGAAGCCATTGCGAGGTAAAATGTTTTGAGTTAATTATAGGGCTAAATTAGTATGTAGTTAAAAGTAGTTACATAAACAAGCTAGGCCTATGGGAACAAATGTAGACAAAATGTAAAACAAAACAATCACATATACTTATGCTCTGCCAAATATTAGTAAGGCTGATAAAAACTTGAAAGGTTTCTTTATTTATGACTTCATTCTGGGTATTTTCACTGTATTTTTTTTACTTGCACAAGCCAAGAGGAAAAAAACACTGCTAATGGCCTGTGCCTATATGCCTGCAAACAAGCAACAAAGCAACTTTGTTTATTCGTTTCAAACTAATAATTAAAGCACAAGTAAATTATCTAAAGTTCAAAAGGTAATAAAAAAAATTGTAACATGCGTAAAAAAATTAAGTGCGATAAGTTTTATAAGAATAAACCAAAACTTGATTCTGGAGCGATCCGACAGTCGACTTCAGGCAACGGCCATCTTTACTGTGGAAAACATTGATGCAGTAAAATGAAAATAAAATTTAGTCTCAAATATTTTACTAATCTCTCTGAACTTTGAAAGCTGTGTTGAACTAAATAGATATATAGTGAAACCCTGTTAAGAAGTTTCTGAAGGAACTGAAGAAATAATACTTATTAAACATGAAATTATATTAGAAGGGTCAAATTACACATCTGCAGACATACAAGATGCACAATTATTCAACTTATTAAGCAGGAAAACTTCTTAAGTGGGAATTTCTTAACAGGGTTTCACTGTAGTTTACACTTGAAATACAATTGATATTAGCATTCGTAATTATTTTTCAAAATATTATCATCCTTATTAAAGTTTCCAGTTTAGCTTTCAACTTTAGGTAAGATCACTTTATAACAAACACATTGATAACACCCACTCGCAAAATTAATCTTGAGCATGAATGTCCAATAGTAAAACGGACTTCTGAACAATTAATGGATTTTTGATAAACTGTAGACATTTCATTTTTCAAACACTTTGCATGTGCTGCTTTCAAGGATTATAACTGAACGACTCATCAACCATCACATATTTTATGCAACCCAAGGAAGGGTCGAGCCCAGAGTAATTCACAAGTGCCTACCAGATTGCTTCCAGCCTAGTAAGTTATAACAGACACATGATTAAAACCAAGCAATATCATTCACGAGTGCCATTTAGATCACCAGTACCTTGGAAAAGGTGATTATAGACACGTGAATGAGATATTGTGAAAGCTGTCAAGACGCACCCCCCCACCCCACTCCGCACGCTCCGAGAGCCACCAACTCATCACCTGCCACAAATAATTCCGAGCACGGCCGAAGCTTGCCGAAGTCGAGTGCCAGGCAGAGGGTAGCCACCCCCACCTCAGCCTCGCACTAGAGGAATGTCACAAGTTGACATCACACCTCCGAGGACAGGAGTAATCTTCTCCAGTAGCTCGCCTCAACACTTTGTGTACTGGGGCTCTCTACTGACTGCCAGGTCTTCTAGATCTTCAGCAGCCACCAGTGGTTGCTAAAACCAGTTACCAGAGACTTCTGCAGCCTCTACCATTACCTACCAGAAGCTCCATTGGCTTCTAACCACCATCTGCATCTACCAGACGCTCTCCATCAGCAAGCATGCAGACACCATTACACCTTCCGTTGCTGTTCCTCCTGGTTCAGCAGCCACCTCTACTTGCTGATAGAGACTACATCCTTTGCCCTTAAAGTAGTGGCCCCCTTTTTGTAAAGTCTCTTCTAGATGTCCCCTGGTTAGTGACTGAGTTGTTTTCATAGCAATCAAAGGCATTCACCATCTTGATTAGTCTAGGAGCAGGTAACCTACACCTTTTTACCGTAGGTTACTTCCGTATCATACTCTGCTTGGTTAGGAGGGAGTACGCATCACCGTATTTATTATTCCTAATAAATACGTCTTGTTCCTATACCGAGAGTGTTTATGTTTTAGAAGTAATACCTACAATCACTGGAAACTATATCTTCGTATGACGTCAAATGAGACCGGGTGTGACCAGCAAGCATCAGAACCGAAGAGTCGAGCACACCCTGGTAAGACAGGAGGCCGAGCCGAGCCAGTGTTCCAGTCCGGCACATTGTTGTACCAGCTAGTGCTAATTGTGTACCTAGCCACCAACCTACATGTCTGGTACTAATTTCTAGCCGGAAGTTTACCAATAATTAATAACTTAAGTTATAATCAGTGTGCGTCTGACCTAGCGCAAACAAACCACGTTGACCATGTCACAGTTCCATAAGATGACACGCACCACACTTCATAGAAAAATTAAACATAAATGCAAACATATGAATTTGATCAGTTTAGATTATGTGGCCCTTTAGTAACAAAATCTCTTTTACCAAATGGAGTAATTGAAATCATCAAGACTTTTTGCCAAAATCATTGAAAACAAATTTGCTATTTTACTTGACACTGTAGGGGTTATAAACTGTAGTTCTTCCTTGATAATCCATCGTTTTTAAACCACACTTTGATAAACATATTCCCAATTAAATCAAATTAAATCAAGCTGATGCTGCCAAATAAAACAAATCTTTGTCATTTTACTTCAAATGTGTAATTTCTTTTCCCATTTCTATATCACTTAAAATTTCTAGAAACTGAAGTTTTATAGTTGAATTGAAGATAAATAAAATTGCTAAGATTAACACACTATCTTATTTTTAAACACATTTGAATGTGCTGCCAAAGCAGACACAAAAAAATGCAACATGACAAACAAAAAAAATGGTGACATAGATAAAACATAATTATTACAGAAAATAATTAGTTCAATCGTTAAATTGCTTTGAATAATTAATAAAATATATGTATTTGTAAACACGAGGATATTAAAATAACAAAAATGTTGATGCCAACAGAAACATAAACAAACCTGTTGACGCGTGACACTTACAGACCCAGCCGTAATGACATCAGTTCATCTGTGCATAATGTCTCTAGCCTAGCGCACCGGACGCGATCCGAACAAGTATAATTACTACCAGAGCATCTATAGGTTATTCCCTTCTTGCGGGGAGTGATACAGATGTGTTGGAGTTATGCTTTTCATCACCGCTGTTAGTAAGCAATGTCACATGCCATCTCCTCGAAGAAGTACTCAAGTATGAGTGAGCCAGCGGCTGAGTCACTGCTGCCACCCCCAAGCTATCATTTAGTTCAAGGGATAGCACCACCCACGCTCCAGCCAGAATTGGAGGCTGTGCAGACAACCCTTGTCCCTGCCTACAGACAAGTACCTGTTGCACCCCCACCGCATCGCCCAGGCGAAGGGCCGGCCAGCAGTATTTGTACCTGTGCACCAGCCGAGTTTCATCAGTTGATCGCTGGCTCTTGTTAGAGCCACATCTTCTAGAGGCTTTCTTCCAGCAGACCTTCGTGAAGATGCCAGTCCCCCCCAGCTGATTGCCCTTGGTAATGGCTACCCCACGACCCTTCAGGAAGTGGGCCCCCTTCAGGACACTGTACAGGGTAGACAGGGAAAGTACTCAGTTACCGTAGTCGACATTGCCACCCTTTAGTTTAGCACCAGGTTCCCTTCACCTGGGAACTTGCATAGTCTATTTATTTCCGGTCAGTTCAAGGTAGTCAGGAGGTAGTACGGGCCACCGTGTTCTATTCCTCTTGGAATACACCGATTATTCCTTATCCTCACCTACTTTGATTATTATTTCTTAGGCGACTGTGTGATTCTTAGTAGACACCACCCCCCCCCCCCCCCCAGAGTGGAATAGGAGACAGAGATTTTAAACTCACGTATTTTTACCATTTAGAGTAGGACTGCGGGCTCCCCTGCAGCAGGGACTTGTACGTTGTGAGACATACGTGTTTGACGGCCACCCATTCGGTGTACCCAGGTGTACCAAACGGAGAAGCCCCAACCACTAGCCATACAACCCCTAAGGAGGAGTGACCACCAGGCCAGTTTGCACTTCATCCACCACACCACTTGAGTTGCCAGAGATAATGTTTGATTGGTTCTGGTCAGTCTGACTGCTAACGCCCCACACCCGCAGTGACGTCAAAAAGACTCAAGAAAACTAGATCCCCAACCACCGTGCCGTTTGTGTTGCCAGTTGGGCTAACGTTACGGCTCTGCGTTGGACTGGCCACCGCTGCGGTAGAACACTTTAGCCAGGTAACTAATAGCCACCTGCTCCTCTAGTGCGGCAGGTCTTCGCCCCCCCCCCCCCCAGGCCTTACACCAAAAGGGGTGGTAAAAATTTGCAGGACAGGAAGGCATCTACTACATACAGAACTACCTGGGACTGCACCCAGTCTGATAAGGCACTCTGCCAGAATAACACCTGGGAACGAGCTCATGCCGCCTGCTGGTAGGGCTTCATCCCCCGCTCCACCCCCTCCCTCTATTTTTGCAGCACCCCAGAAGATGTCGGGGACACCACACCCTGCGGTAGTCACACTTCGCCACAGAGAGAATGTGCCAGTGTGCCTAGCCTGCCCGTGGTTCAGTGTGCGCCGCTACAGCAGCATCTGGGGGCCTACCAGCTCGACCACTGGCCCTATAACAACGCCCAGCCGCCCTAATGTTGGCGCAGGTAAACCAGTGTCCTTTGGTCACACCACTTGACACATAGCCAAGCTGAATCTTGCTTTTGTGCAAAACCAACACTCAACTCGGCTTACTCTTTATACTGGTCGGGCCCCTGCCATCAAGTACACTTGTGGATCAGCCACCTTAACCCCTGTGTAATGGGCTTACACAGTAAACACCAGGGATGGGTTGATACTACATTTTCTTGATACGCAATATCAGTTTCGATACCAATACATTCTCATGATACTCAGTACCAATACTTTTCTCTATACTAAATTTAATTTGTCATGAACAGAAAACAACTTGGCCAAGAAAATTACTCATTTTACTAGTTTCGTTGACACACTAAAATTATATAAAAACTCATAGTACACTGGAAACAAATGGTGGACAGCCTGTAACTCTAATGTCCTTAACCAATGGTTAACCAACACAGTCTCCTTCGATTCTATAGAATCATATTTCCACAGTAAAAGCTGTAATAAAACATTGAGGAAAATGATAGCTCAGTACACACTTATTTTGCGATTTCGCAGTTTTTAAATTTTATTTTGCAACTTCAAGGAAATAACTGTAATGCCCGCGGAATATGCAGGCTAAGCCATGACAGATGTATCAGATAATTATGGTATTTTATTTTTGTGAATATTTAATAATGCTATTGCATCAGATAATTATGGATTGAGTGAGATGTACAATAACTACTCGATTTGATCGCTCGTGCCTATTAGCACTTGCTTGCAACTTTCTGCCTGCTTTTATTGTACCTGAAATGTATACCATAAAAGTTATTAATGGGATAAAAATGAATTAAATGAAAAAATTTGTTGCAACATATAATTGTGGTATGTATTGGGTGTACGGTAACTACTCAAGTTGCTCACTCATGCCTATCGGCGCTCGTTCACAACTCTGGATCCGTTTTTATTGTACCTCAATTATGTACTGTAAAAGTAAATGTTGTCAGAAATCATAATTGTACTATGTATGAGTTGCACAAAAAACACCTCAAGGTGCTCACAGCTGTGTGAATAAAATATGTTATATTATGGTACCCTTGTAATTTTAAAATCTAGTAACTTGTAAACTGTTTGTCTGATCTCAACCCATGGAGGACTCTTTGGACTGCGTGCGAGAAGCTTAGGAATGCTCGCTATAATCAGAGATAATTATGGTACACATTTAAAAGTTGCTGTTAATATCTTGCGAACTGCTGGACCTAGATCAAATTTTATGGGGGCGTTGAAATGCCCAAATGACACAGATTAAATTATGGTACATTTTTATAATTTATAGTGTACATTCTGAAATTTATAGTATGTGTTTCAAAATTATAGTACACATTCCTAAAGTTATGGAACGTTTGTACCATAATTTTTGCATGAGAAAATAAATATTAAATTGTATAGTATTGGATATTCTCATGCTATACTCTATACTATAACATATCGATAGTATCAAGGAGGTATTGTGGTATCGAGGATCCCATCCCTAGTAAAAACTCGCTTCTTCTGTGATGTAACTTAACCTGAGCCCAAGAGCGTCACGCTTCAAGAAAGCCGAAGGGTTTTTCATTTTGCCCAACATAGAGCATAAGCGACTTGGCAAAATTAGTAGCGAAGCAGAACAGGCCGGCATGACCCAAGAACTTTAGAAGCTTGCCAGACAGCTATAATCAGTCTGCTAATGGACTTTAGGGAGTCCAAAATAACCTTGTGGCACCCAGCCACCCGGAACAGTATATCAGAGACAGAGTTAAGCGAGTACGACACCCAAGAGGCCGCCATGGCCGAAGTATGCGAAAACTGGTGCCATATAGACACATGCACCGTCACCGGAATAAATACAATTACGTGCGTCCACTGCCAAAGCATGTTTCACTACCACTGCTTAGGCTGGGCAGATGAAGCACTATATACGGACAGATTGGAATACCGATGCCAAGACTGCCACACACACCTGTCTGCCTATTGTAGCTGTATATTATGTGCCAGGGGTGCAGGATCAACTTGGTACACTGAATAATGTGCACTCAACGATATCATCATACTTGCATAGGCTGGCTGGAGGAGCTTGTAACATGGCCGGGTTTAGTCTATCAGTGTGAGGTGTGCCGACGAGTGGCAGAGTATAGACCCAGTAACCCAGGACATAAAATTAGTCCAGCTACCACTTGAGGCGCCAGCGAGCTTTAGTTGCCAGAGTTCACTATATGCCCTCATGAGGACCCAATCACCTTAACAGAGGAATGCGAAAAGGAGCCTCCAAGAACATGAGGTCCCAAGCAAGCAATGGTTATCACATGCCCACAAGCAACTCCACAGCCATTCTTTAGATTGGTAGAGTAAGTACGGAGAGTTTGTGACTGAATGGGGACAGCCTTGCACGTGCCTGTCAATACAGTTCTCCAGCAAGGAAGTAGTTGCGCATTCATGACCAAATTCTACAGACGAACACAGAACTCTGAGGACAAGGCTGCAATCTTTATCTGGTGAAAAGTCCAGTTATACCGGAGAATTTATCCTTTAGAAACACAGGAAAATTGCATAAGGAATATCACCTGGATGCTTCTGCCCAAACTTCATAATCTCCTCCGGATCCCGAAGCCATAAATGATAGAAGAACTTGTTGAATGAGCGCGTGAAAGCAAAAGGAATGTTAGTGCCCAGGCAGTGCTCGACAAGCCACACAAAAGGTGAACAGATCCTGACAAGGAAACACGCCTCCTAGGCCCCCTCCTCCACCCCCACACCTCCCTTACCTAAGTCCTGGTACTGCCCGGAATGGCACTTTAACCGGGATTGCCCTGTCAGGCAGGCAAGGGGCAGACGGTGGAGCGAGAGACAGCAGGGGTGCCAGCCCCCCCCCCCCCCCCCCCAAGCAAAGAGGAAAAGAAAACTAGCGAGACTGGAAACGTCATAATCGGGGTGAAAAGCAAACTGCCGCCACTTGGATCAAAGGGCCCATTCTCCAGAGATTGAAAGAAGAATCCGAACACCCAGAAGCGCCGCATATCGAAGTGACGATTAATGGCAACCAGATACTCGCACTGTTAGACTCCGCCGCGACCTGCAATTTTGTAAGAAGTGATGTTCTGATCTCACAACAAAGGGCATCACTTCGCCCGTAGAAACACGTAGTGTGAATGGCCCAGCATGAGGCAACCCTTCACATTGAAGGGTGAACCACCTTCACAGTGAACCTGCCCAAACAATTCAGTTTAGCAGAGTTTGTCGTCTCACCAGATATTACCAAAGCTGTGATTTTAGGCTACCCGTGGCTATGTCAGCAGTATTGAGTCCTAGATCATGGTCAGGGAAGAGTCTACCTGGGAGACAAAAATAGAGTTATCGTAAACTGTGAGCACAGTTTCACTGCGGTCGTCTCGTCTCACTGCCCAGATGAAATAAATCACTAGTTGTAGGGGCCCCGAATTTAACCAGCTAAAGCAGATCCTAGATGTACACACCGGCACGTTTGGGCAAGTAGTGTGATTGTGCCAAACCCGGATCATTCAACATGATATCTGGACAACCACCAACACCCCAGTATACAACTGCCAATATAGAGTGTCCACCAGGAGGCGCCACTTAATCATGATGCAAGTATAGGACATCAAATAAATCATTGAACCGTCCAATTCGTCTTATAATTCCGTCGTGTTTGTACCCAAGAAGGATGGTCAGTTGCGCTTTTGTGTAAATTATAAGGATTTGAATGATGTCACTTATCCTATTGCACCACCCATCATAAACCTAGCCACTCGTTAAGAGATACAGGGGAGGCCAAAATATTTATAGTACCCTAGACATGTAGATGGGGTACTGGTAGATTGCAGTCCACCCGGATAGCCGTAAATATACAGCATTTACCACGCCCGAAGGCGAAACCCTTTAGTTTATAGTGATGCAGTTTGGATTAAAGAATTCGCCCGCCACATTTCAGAGGCTTATGTTCAGCGAAGTTCTCACCAGCTACATTGGGCAATTCTGTCTTTTTTTTCTGGACAACATGATAGTTTATTCCAAGACATGGGAAGAGCACTATGGGCACTTACAGTGAGTCCTGGAGCGCTTGGAACTATATGGGTTACTTTGCAAGCTCTCAAAAAGTCACTACGGCAAGACGTTAATTGATTATTTGGGCCACAGCTGTGCACCGAGGAAGAAAGAAGGAACTCCAGTTCACACGCAACAGAGACACACATCGACATCTAGCCAGTCCAGCACTCAAAGAAACAAAATAAAAGTGTGTCACAGCACCTGCGGCCGCTGGCCATCAACCTCCAAGCCCAGCTGATTCCAACATGCGCTCAAGGTCAGGAGAGCCCAGCAGAGAGAAATGCACAAAGCAGAGGCAGTTACAGAAGCAAACCAGGAGAGAAAAAATTGCTGTAGGGAAGACAATTTTACATTCTCTCAAAGGAATTTCTTTCTCATCCTATCCTAACATTAGAGGAGCCTTCACTCAGCTGAGAGGAAAATAAATTGTTGTTGAGGGGACAGTTCTACATTCCTTCAAAGGAATGTCTTTTTTGACTCTCTCCTCCAGGATGAGCCTCTGTAACAGTGGTGAGAGGACAAATTGATGTATGACGTCTTTTCAATAATGTTATTAATTACAACTTTGCCTCATCAGTGATCAAGCCTTGCCGCCTGATAGAAACTGAGTTTTTATTCTTGATGCCACCATAAGATGTTAAATTGTACTGTTTGCTACAGCAAGAATGGACGTTCCAGCCTGCAGATTGTATTATTCGCCAGCCACAGAAACTATGCATCCAAGGTGCAGATTACCACAGCACGCCACTAGATGACTCTACAAGTACGATTTGCTACATCTCGATTCTCCAAGCCGACCAGTGACGTCATGCTTTGAGGAAGCTATGCTAGAGCTACCCCCTCTCCAGCACTGCGCTTGTCCAGCTGACTGAAAGGGAAGGACCATCCAGAGTATAAATAGCGGGACGTTCGCCCGCTCATGTCCAGTCTTCATTCCTTCACCGCATTAATGCAGAAGGAACTGATCAGCCTGCTCTCTCCACCGCATTGGTGTGGAAGGAACTGCCTCTCCTTGATTCCACCACGCCCACCGCCAGAGTCATCCTCTCTAGCCTATCTTCACCACATTTGTACAGAAGATACAACCCGCCGTGTCATCTACACACTAAGACACTGTGGCCCCTTCTGGGCCCATGTGTTATTTTCATAGCGCTTGTCTATACCACCATTGTTAGACTAGACCCAGGTCGCCTCTACCCAGTTACACGTAGCTTACCTAAACCCTTGCCAACGTTAGGAGGTAGTGTGACACCACTCTGTTATTTCCCATTAAACGGAATAAACAACAGTTTTACCAACTTTAGGGTATCCTTTCCCATAGTGTAGTACATGTAACTGTAGGTGACGTGTGGTCCTAACTGGTGTGTAGCCACGTGTAGCATCTGCCAACTCAAGCGGACACACTATCTCAGCCTAGAAATGACTAAAAATAATAATTATGAAACAAAGAGCAAAGCTAGTACCACTAAACAAAAAAGCACGAAAAATTATTAACCTGGAAATGTATTGTTTCACAAACAGAAATAAGTGAACTCAGGTAAGAAATATAATAAATCTTAAGCATAGGCATTAAGAGTTAATGTAAAGCACTGAAAGTTGACACGTGATGCCTTGGGCTGTCAGGGTCATCACTACATGGAAAAGGGTTGGTTTTGTTGGGTGCTAGGTCAGGCGCACCCTTTGGCGGGTATTACGGGTCTCTGTCTTAGTCCCTACATGGTACTGGTGCACATCTAGTGTAGAGAACTGGCCTGGTAGGTTTGCAGCAGGGCACAAAATCAGGTTCAGTGAGAGTGATCTTTTGTTTCAATTGATTTATTCTCAATGATACACCCGGGCGACGTGTAACCTCTAGCGGCGATTTCATCTGGGACAGCTCTGACCGACTTGTGTGAATTTGGCTGGTTTACAATCAAAGGGTGAGACAGGTGGCAGTTTGGGTTCCACTGAATGTACTCCCCTGACGTATGAATTGGCTATGTCCAAGGACTGGTCCGGTCCACTAATGAATGCTGCTAGTATTGGGTGCGTATCTTCACTTAGACGGATGGGGTACTTGAAGATATCCCTGGGTATCTCAGGTTCAACTGGAATCACGTAGTGATGACCCTGACAGCCTGAGGCATCACGTGTCAACTTTCAGTGCTTCACATTAACTCTTAATGTCTATGCTTAAGATTTATTATATTTCTTACCTGAGTTCACTTATTTCTGTTTGTGAAACAATACATTTCCAGGTTAATAATTTTTCGTGCTTTTTTGTTTAGTGGTACTAGCTTTTCTCTTTGTTTCATAATTATTGTTTTTAGTCATTCCTAGGCTTACATGTTAATTTTGTTATACATGGCCAAGTCAGCACAGGTGGTTAAGACCAAACTGTGATCTGGGATAACTTGCAACTGACACATTTGTGATGACTGTGAGCAGTAAAACAAACTTCTGTAATTTGCAAAAACTTGATGCATGCCAACATGCAGCGCTGTGCAAATGCGCACTCTACGGGCGACTTCACCCCATTCATGAGCGACCTGTGCTCTGGGAGAGTCATAACAGTGGCAAAATAAAATTAATGTATTGAGCCAGGAGATTCCACAAGCCTGGACTGCTGAATACGGCCTTGCTCCTACTACTCAACGTTTCCAGTTTCGTTTTTCTTTTTTCTCCTTTCTCCTTTTAACAGTACCCAACTCTATTTTCCTGCCATGCTAGAATGTCGCACTACCCTTATCACAAACCCCCCCCCCCCCCCCATCCCCTCTTTCCTGGAACATGGCTCACTAGCCACTGCCATGGAAACAAAGAGGGCTGGCGGAATTATCGACCGGCAACATCTGGGTGTTATTACAAATTATAAAGGGCGGGGGGGGGGGCATGATGTAAACACGTGGGAGCTCTGGTTTTGTAGTGTGACAGGATGCCATTAATTATGGGGGGTGGTGGGGCAGGGTTTCGACCTACACATAACTGAAGGGTCGCTGAGAGAAAAGGGAGAGGAGTGATGTAAGAAGGAGAGATGAGACAAGACAACAGACAGTCCCGCCACTTTCCTTAAACACCCCCCCCCCCCTCCCGGAGAATTTATGGCTACCACGATCCCTTCCTCTTTTTTCTGTATATAGTGTGCACCCCAGAAAAAGTTTCCTTTATTTTGACAAAAAAAGGGCATGCTATACAGGAGTAACTACATTATGTACTTGCAATTCTCTCAAGTAATTACAATCCATGTCCGTCCAGAAACGTACATGCAAGAGTCATCCCCATCAATAAAATAAATATTTGTGATATTCTACTACTTGTCACTTAGCCCTGGAAGAAGTTCCTACAACCCCCAGAGATGGCAGCACCCCTATGACCTTGTGATGTCACAACCCACCTGCCTCAGGAACAGGTGTTTTAAGTTGTCGTCGCCTCCAAGCAGGGCGATAAGAAATGAGTGGCGCTCCAGCACCCCAGATAGCATACGTCCATGTTAGAAGGCTATGTTACTCTCCGCACCCGAAGAACTGCTTATCGGAGAAATTTTCGTATAAATAGAAGTCCAGCATCCAGCACCGGCAGATACGCCAAGCTCGCCGGCCGAAAAGGATGTGAGCCCTTCCTAGTCTATTAAGACTTCCTCAGTTTGTGAGCACTCTCTCTCCTCTCCGCAACCTGTAACACAATGCTCCAGCCACTCCATGGACTGTGAAGACTGCAGCCTCCTCAACAGTTTGCAAATGGCTTTCCTCAACTGCACCTATTGACCGTGAGGACAGCAACTCCTTCATCCAAGGTAAACTTACTCCACGTTCTTGGTAACCACTTACCCAAGTCAACTTCCGTGACTCCTTGGTAACAAGCCGGCGCGTCTTAGTTTACCTCCTGATAAACGCCCAGTAACTTTTAATACACTGTGAAAGTGTGTTCAAATTATCGTAGATTTTGTCCAAGTAATTTTGGGAATTTTGGAATAATTAATTTTCTTCCATTCACGTGATTTAAATATAATTACAATTGCTTAGCCAGTCAGCTAATTATTTTTCAAATTGTAAATTTTATTTTAGCCATTACTTTCCAGTTTCTCTTTTGTACATAATAAACTTTACATCAAACCTAAGTGTCAGTTTACTGTCATTGTTAGTTAGTCTCCTATTCTCCTAGAGTCTGTGTTAATTATTGTACCAGGTAACTTCACTCTCATTGCAGAGAACTTTGTGTATTTAGTGTGTTTACGAATGACCCAATGTGTAGCAGGAGAGGTGGAACACAGAGTAGGCAGTGGCGTAAGGAACGCCACACCTTAGTGAGAGCCAATATAGCCGACATCCTTGTAAGTACTACGTCAGAGGTCGAGCTCCTGCCGCAGAGTAACGAAGCAGTCCCACGGCCGATCTCGCCATCCATTCCTCTTGAACATGCAGCCCCGTTGGATCACCATTTAGACACCTGTTAGCCTAGGTACCTTACAGAAGATTACGTAGCCCAAGTAGAGCAGTCATTGCCTATAGTCAGCACTACTCCTGAGGACACTGTGCCTAGCCAGGCCCCTAAGATGTCCAGCATTATCAAACTCACCTCAAGTAAGCTCATCTGGGTTCAACACCCGGCAGAAACAGAGCTATCAAACTTTTGCGTCATCAGGCTGGCGTCAGGGGAAACAGTACAGGTTTGACTCCCATCACAGGTAGTCCCCAAGTTACGTGAGGTACCACCCTCTTCAGATTTCGTTCCAGCACGATGACGCACTCAACCCGTTAAAATTTCTCCACCCAGATCATAAGCTTCCACCCCCACGATCGTGTAATTGCATTACCATGTCATCTCCCCGGGACAGCGGGCATCCCGCTTATTGGCAACCTTGATAGTGAGGAGGGTATAACTTCCTGGTTGGGAATCTACCTCCATCCTCCTCTTTCTGGGGTTTGACTCCCCTCATTCCCGATGGTATCCTACCACTGGCATCTAACCTCTCCACAATCCGCCGGTTCCAGGATGTTAGCTATTTATGCCACAGTAGGCAAACTTAAGGTTCAGAAAAGGTAGTCAGCGGCCTAACTGCTACCTCATGAGGTAGGGCACGTGTCAAACTTAACTAATGAAATTATAGTTCCTGTAATGAGAAGATTTGTGTTGTTCTTTGTGCAGAAGCAGAGGTGGTATCTCAGACCAAGCTGCCTCACCATGGTGAAACTGCCTCCATGGACCTAAAGGAAATAGAAATATCTCCTGAAGTAAAGCTTAAAATATCTATAAAGGAATTCCTTGAAAAAGCCAAAGCACTTTGGGTGAGTATTTTATGTTATTGCCTGTAAATGAAAAATTTTCAGTGCTAACAGCATTATAGTCTCAGGAGAAATATTATATAATGTTTGTGAACACCACCAACAAACTCTGGCAGGTTATTCCGTACAAAAATGTACGGCAAAAACTTTCGTGTACCACTCCTCCCTTAAGTGGATACTAAGGGAGTTATGCATCCCCAAAAGTTGAGTTTTGAAATACTTTTAGTTAAAAATATCACAAAGTACTTGCAATTAAGTAGCAAGTCGGTGAATAGTGATTTCTGTAGAGGAGATCTTCCAGCTCTGAAAATGTAGTTGGTGATATCATCCCCTTTCATTAACTGAAATAACATTGCCACCCTACATTTAGATGAAACTTTGTTACAATAAGTAAAAACAAAGTTTACAGTAAAACCTCCCTTAACATATATTCGATATAACTAAATACACCATACAAGAAAATACAAATTTGATCACGCGAAACGTCTATATAAATTATGCATTTTTAACATTTACATACCAACATACATTTTTTAGTGTAGCTTAAAAAAATACTCTCTACAATGATGTTAACATACCACTCAAAGTGTACTCAAAACAAGCCAGCTTAGTCATAGATGGTATGAAATAGGAATGAGATCCTCGATGCAGTGATACCTCCATTCCATCTATACTTTATATTATTCAGTATCGTAAGAGAATATCTGAAAGTATCAAATGTTAACATTATGCTTATAGTTTTTACCACAAACATTTTTTTCATGAAGCACAAAATTCCCATAATATTATTTGCATGCTGCATTTTATCGCAAAATACTGTATTTCGGCATGTATAGGCCGTACATTTAAAAAAATTACTACAAAAAGTTACAAGATATTGGCATTAAAAAACTTTAACCCCCCCACAGGTTTAGAAATTTGTCAACCTACAGTACAGTTTAATGTTTTAATTTACTTTCTAAGGAAGTAATAAAAAATAAGAACAAATGAATAGCTTTTCACTCATTCAATAATTTGTTCACTCACGTTCATAAACACAATAACCTTCATCCCACATGCATAAAATGTAAACATGTTGGAGCTTGGCCATTGATGCCATACATGAAAATAATTTTTCTGCTGTACAAGAGAAAAATATCTTATGTAGTTTGCACGTCCACCGCTGCATCACAAGTTCGCATTGATAGACACCATTTTGTGTAACACGTTGCCATGATTTTGCCTTCTGAAGTCATGTTACCACCTGTGGACTAGTAATCGTGCAACGTGTATTTTTAAACATTGCAACTTTCTGTCACAAATGTTTTGTAGGGGATAAATTAAGCAGGAATTTATTGTGTTCCTGCAGAATAGTGGCATAACAATATTTACAGGAATACAAACATTCAGTGCGGCCTAGGGTTGGGCGAAGCTGGTATTTCATTTCAAAATGAATTTGTTAAAATATTCGCGAATTCAAATTGAATACCAATTCAAAGAGTTTTGTTGACAAGTATACATTGCACCAATTATATATTTTTTCTAAATTTAATAGCTACATACATGTTTACAAGATAGGTAAAAGGCAGATAAAAAAGAAATGCTTTGCACTGATTTGAAAAAAAAAAAAAAAAATACCTCTACCGTATTTACCCGAAAGGAAGCCGAGGTTTTTTTTTGACAGAAAAGGTATAGAAAAAATAAGGGGTCATCTACAATTAAAAACAGAGGACCACAAATATCATAAATGTGTGACACTGCTATTTCAGTATTTTAGTTTGAGTTGCAAGCACAACATTACTACGGGCTTCTATTCATAATTTTTTACTCAAGAAGCAGTTAATCCTCCAAAATTGGCATGCCATGAGACAGAGGATTTTGACAAATACTTTTATGTTTAAATACCGTGTGTCCTATGTTTGGACATATTTTTGTAGTGCTGAGACTGTACCTGTCAACTTTGACAAGGGTCCCCCTATCTGATTTCGTCCAGAGAAATAAATCGCTTGAGTAGTATTAGTAGTAGGGGCGTGCAGGTTCTAATTCACTAGGCGAATGACATGTTGATGGGAGGGTCTAAAAATAGAGTGCGGATTAAGGGCTAATCCTAATTCGATTAATTTGCAAAGGGCTGCAAAGAGGAAGCGCTTTGCAGCGAAGCAAAATGGCTCAAGTTACATAATATATGACGTACAATTATTTTTTTGCTTATATGACAAACTTTCAAATGTGTCTGTAAATACGTGGAAAAATCAATTTTCTCGACTAAATCTGATTCATCAAATCATAATCGCATACATAAAGAGTTAATACAATACTTCTGGCATGAAACCACACTTGTATTTTATTAACAATTTCCCATTTTTTAAAATTATGTTATTGAAAAGTGAGATTAGAATAGTAGTGGTTTCAATTTCACACTTTTTACAGGAGTTAAGTCTGTAAAACTTGCAGTTTAATATCATATTTATCACACTGCAAAACCGTGAGTAAAATTAGATACTGACAATTATTTTACACCGAATGTAGTTTCGACTAATTTGTGGGCTTTCTGTTAAGTTGAGGTTATGTTTTCATCTTTCACTAGCCATGTGTGTGGTGAACGTGGAATAAAAATGTTGAAATTATTAAACACACGTTGTCTTATTTTGCTTTTGGGCAAATAATAATAAATAATTTAAGTTGCCCAAAAGTATATTTTTGTTTCGAAGTTCGAAGCAAAAATTTGATTTTGAATATGAAGCTGAATATTGAAAATATTCGATTCGAATTCGAATTTTCGAAGCTTCGCCCACCCATAGTGCGGCCTAAACTTGAAATATTATTTATCCCAAATTTTTCATTAAAAACTTCTGGTGCTGTCAATACATGCCAAAATATGCTTATTGTAGCCACATAACAGTCACAGAATAATTTTTAAATTCTGAAAACTGGAAAACTGTCTACGATTCGTCTGTAACTCAAGCCACTTCACAACACATGGAACAGATGGGAGGCGGAGGGGACGAACCAAAGCTGGAAGTATTGTGGCGAGTTGTAGCACCCCTCCCTCAAACAGAGATGAAAGTGAGAAGGGTGTCATGGTAGTTGCTAGGCAATCATTACACCTCTCGCCAGGCATGTAAGAGGAGGAAGCAACATTGAGCCTGGCCATAACTAATGACAGCTGAGCATATCAGAGGGTTACCGACATCTGCCTGACGTGACACTGGCAATGTCAACCTAGTCTAGCCTTGTGACAGCTGATGCCTCCTAAGAAGAGATGTTAAGCCATGCATACTTACATACTACAGGATTGACTCAGCCCAGCTGATGCATCCTGTCAGACCACAACCACTTCACACCACGGTGTGATGCTCATCCCTTCAGTCACGGGAGGAAAAATAAGTCCCCAGCTCTGGCTGCCATCGGTCATCTCTTTCACTTCTCTGCCTACTCTGTCCATGATCTCTGCTATCCCCGCATCCGTCTTGCTGGCACTGTGCTCTTGGTATGTATAGAGCCAGCAGCCCACAGTTGTAACTATTTCTCGTGGCTCAGTTGTAATGTGTTACTCTGCCTGAACATACACTGATTTCATCAGCCACCGCTGTCTCGCACAGCGTAGTAGTAGGACGTTACTCTGCCCGACCATGCACCGATGCCATAAGCTTCATGTACTGCTAGCTGATTATCGTTCATCAGTCTAGATTGCCATGCTGTCACCAAAGCCTTCTGCACTTCTCAGCTACCCAGTAGCTCTGCACTTGTCAAGAGTCAGAGTACTGTACAACTGGGGTGACGTCTGGAACAGTGGCTGATGTTGGTTACAGCAGAGTAGGGCAGTGGCACAGGTTGCGGGGTGTTAATGGACTTATCGGGCGTGGATTATCAATACCTAACACGGCATTGCCTTCCCTCAAAATAAATGCAATAGCAGGAAGTTCCTCGCCTGGTAGTTTAATAAGAGGCCCAAAGAGTGGGACTGGTAATGCCCTCGTAAATATAGTGTTTAAACATTTGCCGTTAAAAATCGAAATTATTTTAATATGAAATATTAATTTAAATCAAGAGGTAGATGGATGTCTTGCAAATAAAATGATACTCCAAAGCATAAACATTATATCCCCTTGTCACCAAAACTGTTCATATTTCTTTGTAATTACATACTAATTTTATTTATGTAAAGAACTGTGCGATAATTTAATGTGGAGCCCATGTCATAAAAGTTTAAAAATGTACAGTATAACGAGATTTTACTATTCATGTGATTTAAGTTTGACACCCAGCCATCCTGCCAAATGCGTCACACCACAGAGTTATCAAGTGCTTCACAGAGTCTTTACTAACAAGGTCATGGCAGTCACAAGTATGCAAAAGTAAACTGGTCATAGAAATTTTATCAAGATTATTCATCGCTCAAAATAGTTGCACCTATCATCACTAGTATTACAAAGAAAATGGTTTCGCCTGAAAATGTTATGCAAAACATTTTAATGAGAAATTATTTTTTGCAGGCATTTTATTTTGTGTTTAAAGGTACAGTAGAGAACCACTTTAACGAACTTCAAGTTAACGAACACTTCACAATAAGGAACTTATTATTTGGTCCTGCCAAAACACCATACATTTATATGCAAATAACTTTCAGTTATACAAAATTTTCTGTAAAAATTTATGAGAGGTTTATTCAATATTCACGTCAACGAACACTTTATAATCAGAATAAAATGCAAAAAAAGTGGCAAAATTACATCAATTTTTTAATTTTTCGATGTTAAAAACATAAACAAACAACAACTGTTTTTTTTTTGGTAGATAACTCATTCATAGATGATACAATACATTGGTGTGGCAATATGAGACAAAAATCGTAAAGCCAGCACTACTCTTGTTTATCGCTGCAACTAATGCGCTATATCATTGTGTAGGCACAGATAAGAAGCCTCTGACTTCACCGAAGTTTTACGTACAAAATGCTGTCGCTATATCTCTGGTCTGTTGTCGCATCGGCGTATTTTACAGTGAATTGCAAATAAATTTTACCCACTTTAACAGTTTGTTCTTGATTATTTGCTATAATTAAAGCTGTAGATAATGAAAGGGAAAAAAAAGAAATCACTGAATTCGGCATAGCAAATCTACATTGTCAATGATAATAGGTCAACGTTCTAAAATAGAGAAAATCGATTTTTTTATCACCCGATCGAAAATGTGACACGTCTCAAACAAAGTGACAAGTTCATAGGCAAATATTTAAAAATCCTACCACTGTAGGTAAATCATACCATATGCATGCTGCTCACAAGTGCCTTTAGTATCAATATGTGCAGAAAAGTCCGGATTCCAAGATTTAATTTTTATGCTGCGAGCCTTTGAATTTCGCAATTTTAACACACACCTGGAACAAAGTGCAAAATGCAAAGGCTCATAGTAGAGATATGGAGGTTCCAAGCTCGAACTTATTTGCATATCTTTATACTATAGGCATGTGAAAGCAACGTGTTTATTGTTTGTATTACCTTAAGTAGCTTGATTTATAAATATTTGCCTCTGAACTCTGCACTTCGTTCGAGGTGTGTTCCAATTGCGAACTTCAAAGGCTCGCAGAATAAAAATGAAATCTTGGAACCTGGACTTTTCTGCATATCTTGATACTAAAGGGACTTGTGAGCAACAAGCATATGGTCTGTATTACCTACAGTGACAGGATTTTTAAATATTTGCCTATGAACTTGGGACTTTGTTTGAGATGCATGTTCAAATTGCGAAACTCAAAAGTCTCAAAGCATTAAAATTAAATCTCAGAACCTGGACTTTTCTGCATATTTTGACACTAAAGGCACTTGTAACCTATATGTGGTACGTTTTATTAACTTATTCTGTTTAGTTTTCATTTTATAAGCTTCTGAACATGTTACTTTCGAGTACCCCTGTGAGCATTCCCGATGCAACTGTGTTGCACGTGTGCAGTTCTTCCTCTGAGCAGTTATCCTCTCGTATGCGGCATGAATCACAGTTACTTTCTTGGCCATATGTTGGCAATAAAAATTCTAACCTAACTTCACTTCAGTAACATTTCGCAGCATCTCATTTTTCCTGAAGAAATTTTTTTTTGTGCGCTTCACTTTAAAGTACTTCACTATAACAAACTAACCATATTTTTGGTCCCTTAAGGTTTGTTATAGTGAAGCTATACTGTAGTTTTTTCCCTGAAAAGTTGGTATTTAATTGTGTCTGGTGTAAAACCATGATTTTTAAACTAAATATTTATTTAACTCAATATGCAGCATCTTCCAAATAAAAATGGTATGCCCAGAAGCCTATACTTGACTCGCATTTGTCACCAAAAATTTTTTGAACATCAATAAACTTGTATTACCAAGTGTAAAGTTCATTTTCAGTAGCTTCTTACGAGGAGATAGAAGAATTTATATATTAATTAATTTTAATAGAGAGACATCTTCTGAATAAACTGATATCCTGGAAGGAGCTGATGACACATTTTATCACCAAATAATGCATAAGCACTGAGCCAGAGCACAGTGTAACCTGCGAAAATCATCAGTGTACGATAAAATTAATGTATGTGGCTTTGAATAATTAATTATTGAAGACCGCAAAAAAAATAATTTTAATCGCCTTAAATTCATCTCTGTCTCAAAACCACACTTTTTTAAAGTAAAATAATATTAATTATTTCAATAGCGTAATTTTCACGCAAGCATGGCGTCCCCAACATAGATTGATGTAGAAATGTGTAAGCTTCTGCTTTCCTCTGTGATATTCGGCAGAGTTTATTTCCTCCCCTTACATTGGTGGCAGGAGGGAGCTGGGTTGGACACCAGCTTGGTGTCCTTGCTCTCTCCCTTCACGTGCCGACTGGTTTGGAAGGGGAGGGGTAGATTGTTTCTTCCTTCCGCTGCTGTAGCTCCCCCTTCTCCGGCTTGCCCGCCGTGAACACAGTCTCACTGGCCAGTCGTTAACCTCTCTGCACGCTCCCAGCTGATTGAGTCCGCTGGGGACATTCAAAATTCAATTTGCAATCGGTGTAATATTATTGTTATGCCACGATGGCAAAATGGACTGTATTCGAAAACTCGAAAGTATGCGAATTTAAAACACCGATAGAAAGTGAGGCTGCCCGACTGACACTACTCACCACCATGATGCTTTACGAACAACTGACTGCCTCCTCTCGGCTGTTCAGGGTTGCCAACTCTGTGGTCCAGCACTGGAAGCAGGTCTGCCAACTTCAAAAATCCACCAGAGATGGTAGAGCAGGTAATGCAAACTTGAATGTGTTCAGTACATACACACAGTCACTAACACATGAAAAAATGAAGTATTCACATATTTACAGGTTCAAACATTCCGCCCACCTTGAAATGTTCCATTTCAACAATTAAATGGCAATGGTCAAAGTTTCACCACAGGACACTTGAGTTGTCCAGTGGAAGTGCGCACAGTTGCCACTCTTGTCACATCATCCTTTCCTGGGTGGAGCTCCAGGACTCGTCCCAATGCCACAATAGGGGCGGAAGCCTTTCTTCCTTGAGTAGCACGAGTTGATTGGCAGCAAGCTCAGGTCCTTTGTCATGCCACTTCTGCCTCTGTTGGAGAGTATACAGGTAATCGCAGTGCCAGCGATGCCAAAAATCCTGTTGCAGCCGCTCTACAAGCTGCCATCAGTGCAGGCGATTGAGGGAGATGTCCCTGAGGCCAGGTTCAGGCGGAGTGACCAATGATTCAAGGGCAGAAAATGGCCAGGTGTAAGGGTACTGAGATTGTTAGGGTCACAACTCAAAGGACACAATGGTCTGGAATTTAATATAGCTTCCTCCTGAACTAGCACAGTGTACTATTCTTAGAACGTTAAGACCTGCTCCCCAATAACCTTGTGGAAATGGAACTTAAAAGATTTGACTCCAGCCTCCCAAAGGCCTCCGAAGTGCCAGTTGACACCAAGCTGGGACAATGTGTCCTTTACCATCTGTTGGTGAGAGGAAAATGAAACCAGCTGCACGAGTTCCTGCAAATGATTGTGAGCTCCAACAAAATTTGTGCCACAGTCAGAGTAAATGTTGGAAGACCTACCTCGTCGAGCAAGAAAACGTTTGTAAGCTCCCAGAAACACCTCTGTGGACAGAACAGAAGCTAATTCAACATGAATTGCCTTGGTGGCACAGCACACGAAAATGCATAGATACGCTTTGAGGATTGCTGACCTGCGCACTCAAGCAAGTTTGGTCATGAACGGGTCAGCATAATCAACTCCTGCCTTTGTGAAAGGTTTGACTTGGTGTACCCTCATAGCTGGAAGATCTCCCATACGAAGTTGACTAGGAGAATGCCTCTGTCTGAAACAGCGGTGACAATACTGTAAATGGCGGGTGATGGCATCTTTGTCTGACAAGATCCAGAACTGTTCTCGGAATGCCCCGAAGAGTCTGCACCCCAGGATGATTGTTCCTTTCATGATAATGACTTACGAATAGGTCAGTCAGGGAATGCAGCTTGGGGAACAATACAGGGTGCTTATGCTCAAAAGGAACTGCAGAATGAGAAAGTCTACCGCCCACCCTGATCAAACCATGCTCATCAATAAATGGCACCAATTTCCTAATTTGAGGTGCAGTGCATCTATTACTCTTAAGAGCGACAATATTCTTACTGAATACCTTAAGCTGAGCTTGCAGAAGCCAAAACTTGAAGGCCTGGCCCAATTCAGAAGGGGTAAGGCATCCACTCCGATGTGTAGCATGCAAACTGCGACAATTATGTACAAATAGTAGGAAACCGGTGACTCTCAAGAGCTTAGTAAGACTACTGAACTGGTTAACCAAGTTATCCAGATCCTGGTGCTGGTTTAATGTGTTCAGTGTCACAGTTTTGTGTTCAAGTAATGCAGGGTTTACATCAGTTGCAACTACACGAGATGTACTTATACTGAAGCCATTACTCCAAGGGTTCTCTGATCTATGATGGGCCTGTCCACCACAAATGATGATTCAGTAGCTGAGCCGGCAAAAGACCACATGAAGCACAATCTGCAGGATTGTTCTCAGAGCGTACATGCTTCCACCAGGATGGTTGAGTAAGGTCTTGGAGTTCACTCATCCTGTTGGCCAGAAACGTTTTTAACTGGTGTGGAGAAAAGTTAATCCATGCCAAGACAACTTGGGAATCAGTCCATGCACTGATGGAGGACAAATAAAATTCATCTTTAAATGTCACACTAACATGGTTGAGAAGACGTGCCAACAAGAGCGCACCACATAGCACCAAACGCAGCAACGAATACACCTTGACAGGTGCTACCTTGGACTGGCCCACCAACAGTCGAATGTCGGATTTTACCATGAGGATTCACAATACACAAATAAACCACTGCTGGGTAACCTATCTGAGAACTGTCCAAGAACCCATGGATTTTATAAACACAGCCTTCTGAACCCTTGACACACCTAGGAATTGTGATTGACAGGTAAGGAAGCTCGTGGTGCTTCAGCGTGCTGCAAGGTCAGATGGGAGAGTAGCATCTCAATCAATAGTCTTCATCCACACAATCTGCATAAGATGTTTTGCAAACAAAATGAGAGGATTCAGCCATCCAAGAGGGTCAAAGATGCATGCTATGGTGCGCTTGGTGGTATGACTTGGACTGCTTTGAATTTTGTACGCAAAGGTGTCAGACTGGATTCCACTGTAACCCTAACACCTTGACAACGACCTGATTATCTGTATCCAGGCTGAATGACCATGGCATCTCAACACCATCCACAGGAAGCCAGTCAAGTAGGGAAGGTTGAATTGCTCGTGCACTTTCGCAGCTTGAATCCACCCTTAGCAAGACAAGAAATTAGCTCTCTTTGAAGGGCCAGTGCTGACTCAATGGAATGAGAACCTGTGACAGTGTCATCAACGTAAATGTCTGAAAACAAGACCTTGGATGCATTACGGATATTGGCTGATTCATACTTAGCCAACTGCTGCAGTGTGCAAATAGCTAGGAATGGTGCAGACAATACTACATAGGTGACTGTTTTTAGACGAAAATCCTCGACAGGGTCAGTGTTACAAAACCGCCATACAATACATTGATAATCCTGACGATCAGGGTGAACCGCAATTTGTCGATACATATGCTTGATATCAGCAGTAAACACAACAGTATGCAACCAGAAGTTCGACACAACATCCACAATGTCTCGCTGCAACTTGGGACCTGTAAGCAAGAGGTCATTTAGTGACCTTCCTTTCAAATCCTTGGCTGAGGCATTGAACACCACACAAAGCTTTGTGGTCGAACTCTCGGGCTTGATCACGCAGTGGTGGGGGATGTACTGTACTAGGCTGAGGATGACTGAACCTGATCTGGAGGAATCCTCTCCATATGCCCAGAATTGAGGTAATCTGTCATGAATTTGGTGTACAAACCCTTTAATTCACTGTCCCGCTTGAGACGCCTTTCAAGACCACAGGCGATTTACAGCTTGGGACCGGGTGGCACCATGTCAGGTTGAGAAGTGCGAAATGTCAAACACACAATATAATGCCCGTTGTTATTTCGAGTTAGAATATCAACAGATATTCTTTCACAAAGGACCTCCTCAGATGACTTATGTTTGGTGCTCGGAAACTCTTCAACTTACCAGAATTTTCTCATGACATCCTCCAGAGGAGAGACTGAGGTGAGAAGAGAGATACAGAATGACTTGGCAGGAGGAGAAACAGGTTCAGATGCCACCTTCCCCATCAAAACCCACCCAAACACAGACCCTAGAGCAACTGATGGGCCCTCAATCCTCCCTCTGGTCATCAACTAAGGAAGGAGATCTGCTCCAATTAGAAGGTCAATGGGGCCAGGCATGTCGAAGGAGGGATCTGCCAGTTTCAGGCTAGACACACCACTACGAACTTCAGAGGACAGCTCACACTAGGCAAATTACCAGTAATGCGTGGTAAGACAAACACATCAAGAGCAAATTGGGGTCCTGCACAGCCTACTGGCACAACGATAGATTCATTGGCTCTTGCCACATTGACCAGAGTGTCATAGATTGTTCACGGTAAAGTGAGCACTTTTGAGGCCCTAGTTACTTTTTCCTTTCCACCACTTTTTATCCTTTAACTGCCTTTTTAAAATATATAATGCCATGTAAGTAATAAACACAGTGCGTATATTCTACCGCACTTGTAAGTTAACGTCTAAGGCTAAAATAAAATACATTTATTGACTATTATTCCAAATGATAAGACTTTCAAAAGTACTCACTGTACCGTTAATAACCTATAGTTAGTCCATAAATTGGTAAACGAGCATTGTTGCGTCTCAAATGCAATTTTTGCATACATGTATCAGTGATAAAACTGGCTTGGCTTGCTGTGTCCAACAGCGCCCGAACTACACACGGACTACCCGTCGAATCGAAAACCTCTACTTGGGCAGTTGATAATAGCACAGTTTTATCCGAATTAACCACAGCAGACATAACCGCTAAAAGTATAGATGCAGTCTCCCCCAGACGGTGGCACAGCATCAGATTCCAAACCTTGATCCTTAAATTTAGGTTCAAAGTGCATTAGAGAGTGATGTATACTATCGCAGATGTGACATGACAAGGTTGAGGGACAATTCTTTGCTTAATGAGATTGGTTCAGACAATTTAAACATAGCTTCTGCTTTTTCACAATGGCATACTGATCTTGAGGTGACAACTGATTGAACTCAGGACACTTCTACAAGGGCTGTGAGGCATTACATACACAACATGACTGTGTGGAACTTACAATCGACCTTAATGCATATGACTGATGCTTGCTAGCGTTGAGAGGTTTTTGTTCAGTCAGCTGCATTGGAGGCACCTTATAGCAAGAGGAACAAGACTGGGACCCAGAACCCTTTAATTGAGACGAACCAACCATCTCTTGGGCTCTACAAGGTTTCTCAAGAAAGGAAATGAAGTCGTCCAGTTTGGGAAGTTAGGAACCTAAGCTCAATTCCCATTCCACCTGCAGTTTGTGGTCCAGTTGTTTACAGAAGATGGGAAGTGGGTTCAGGTCCCATTGCCCCAATGCAGACACATTTTCAGAAATAATGTTTAACAGGCTACATAGCGGCCTTCGCGAATCTGCACAAGCCAAGGGTGCTTGTAACAAGGCCTCAACATGAGCTGACACAATCAACCGCTTATTCTCATAGCGATTCTCTAGCAGACCCCATGCAACCTCAAAGTTAGGATCAGCTAAAGATAAGGAGTGATTAATCTTGAGGGGTTCACTACTAACAGCACCCTCCAGATATGCTAGCTTTTGTACTGCATACAAGCTTGGATTATTGGACACTAATGTAACAAACAGGTTGGAAAAGTTTGGCCATTGCTGCAGGGTACCATCAAAGTTAAGGAGTGGTATTTTAGGCAAAGCAACATTTACCTTACATCCAGCAGCTGTATCAGTACCAACCCCTGCCAGTACCTCTGGCTTGCTTTCGAGGACTTGTGGCCATCACAGTGTAGTACTGCTCCTCAAAGGTAGTCATCTGCTGAAGGTGATGTTCAGGATCAAAATCATCGAGAGTGTCTGACGAAGTCTCCACCAGACGACATGGGAAGAATTCTGACGCAAGAAAGAGCTTCACCGTAGTCTGGTCACTGGGAACTACCTTTGCGAGATCACATGCGTGGTTAACTCGCCCTTCTGCCAACCTCAGCCGCAAGGAGGTGGCTAGAACATCAGCCAGGGTTGCATAAAAAAGGCGCATACACCTGAAGAAAATTCCCGGAACACAAGTCACAGTCCCGCACTCACAAAAGGCGACGAAAGAGAGTAAAATCACAAAAAGAACCAGATCTTCAAGTCATACATTTAGTGACCCAAATGGGTCACAACTGACCATTTTTTGGGTGTCTCTCGTGGAAGATCCAGATCACTACGAAAACGGGTCACGAAGATCGGGACACTCGGAATGGAAGGTGAAGGAAACCATTAAGATGCCGCCAACACAAAAGGACACAGGAAAAATTATTTACAGCTCCATGGAAAAATAATAATATTTTGGAATGCACAGTCTAGAGCCATGAGGATGCAACACCACAACAAGAGGTTCGGAAAATACTGCCACGAATGCTCAGCGCAAACACCAATGATGCTAACCTCAAAAACGAAGTGCGAGATAAGATGTGAAAATCATAAAGACGATGCACAAATACCGGAATAATCCAGCCCAGAGAACCAAAAATGTTATGCCACGATGATGAAATGGACTGTATTCGAAAATTCGAAAGGATGCGAATTTAAAACACAGATAGAAAGTGAGGCTGCCCGACTGACACTACTTACCTCTATCATGCTTTACGAACAACTGACTGCCTCCACTCTGTAGCCTAGGGTTGCCAACTCTGTGGTCCAGCGCTGGGGAAGGAGGTCTGCCAACTTCAAAAATCAACGAAAGGTGGCAGAACAGGAAATTCTAACTTGAATGTGTCCAGTACATACACACAGTTGCTAACACACGAAAAAATGAAGTATCCACATATTTACAGGTCCAAACAATTATTTTCAGAGGGTTTTAAAGTTTGGTGATTGCTTGCATTCTGTTGTAACATTTCAGTAGAATTAGAAGGCAGAAATTCTGTTCTCCTTTTTTATTAACTCGTTCTTCTTCTTCTTCAACAAATTAGATGATCATCACTCTTTTTACATTATTGAGGATTAAATTTAAAACATCTTGCAGCAATTATAGATGAACTGCTTGCATAAAATTTAAGAAGGAAGTAAACTCAAGGCTGCCTACACCCTAGTGACTACATACGTGGGCAGAAAATAGACTTTAGTAGAAGAAATTGTTCAATCCGAAACAGTTATAGAAGTTAAGGTATGGGTGCTACCCATGCACATTGAACTTGTGACTGACTATATCATTAAAACTTCTCACTCTTACATTCACGTGTTCTTTTTCTATGGTGGTTGCTGTATTTGTTACAGAAAAAAGCTCAATTCAAACTTCGAGTTTTGTTGTTACTTGCACTCTGATTGGCTGTTGTCTGACCACGCTACACTACTCATCCAATCAACAATGGTGAGATGAGAGCCAATTCATACACTTTTCTTTAATTTCACATGATTTACAGATTTTAATACTTACTACCCTCTAAGAACCAAGTAATCAATAACTTCTAAACCTCTATCTGAAAATGAAACAATGCAATACTTAATACTCTTTAAGGACAAAATGAGTAATAAAAATAACCATAACCAAAATTACATTGCACTTCCTTAAATCGTACATTAAATCTTAATTTGAAATTTATCTTACTTAATTGTCACCACAAACAAATAATCCTAAACCAAAAGTGAATAATAGTATTATAATATTTGAAAAACCACAATGTTACATTGTTTCGTAGTACAATCAATTACATACTGTATTTTTGTGAGTCTTTATTTAAATGGGTTGAAGTGAAATGTTTTTTTGTCTTATTTACAGTAATACTTACATAGTAATTCCTATTTTTATTGTGTTTATTAGTTAAACCTTATTCACAAATAATGTACAGCTCCCATTATACTCAACATAAAGTCAATCCATTTAGACATTTGTCATTTTACGAAAATCAGTGGAAATATCATGAAATTTAACAGATTTCAGCTTCGCTAACAGTTATTTTAAGCTGGATACGTGCTATTTCAGTAATATTACGTCGAAATTAATTTTTCTAGGGAAATAATTTGTAAATAAGTTCAAATATACACATTTTATGAAGAATAATTGTACAGATTTTTAATTATTTCATGAATATTAATTAGGATAAAGTGGCCGTAACTAGCAATGTAGCCTTCTCGTAAATGTGTCCAAATGTTAATACATTCAGATATGTTACCATTGACTATTATTCATTAAGCTCACAGCTCACACCAACTCAGTTGGAACCAAAAAGAATCTCTTATGTCGGGGTCTTTGTAAGCGTTCTAAGAACAACTGATGAATTATTATTAGAGACCTGAAAAATTCGGGAATTCGTTCATGGAGACTATGCGCCTCCAAGGTTTTACCTGTTATCTGGCAGGTAGCTGCACCCTCGTCCTTGCCAACTGGCTCAATGAGACGGTCGGCTGCTGGAGAGCAGCCAACACTGGTTGTAGAGAAGTAATGCTAGTGCTGCAGAGAGGCTTCTGGGGTATATGTAGATAGATTGCTGTGTATGATTTGTGTAGTAATGTAGGATCAAGTTCTAGGACAGAGTTATCAAAGTGTACCACTAATAAGTGTACTAGTTGGGAGCGATCTGACGCTCTCGTAGGTGGTAAAAATGATGGGTTTTCTTCTACTACCTCAGGGGTAGGTAAATTAGTGATATCTCTCTCCAACTGTTTTAAAATCAGTTTCAACTTTAATTTATTGCCTCCTTTCTTAGAGTAAGGCATAAGGCCAAATTAACTAAACCACTAAAGCAAAGCCGGTTATAGTCAACTGCCCTACCATGTACTGGGAGCACTGGTTTTGCAACGTTATATCCACTTTGTTGTTCTGTGTCAGACCGTTACCCAGCGGTGGATGGAACTATGGACCGTCACCAGCGGTGAAGCAGTGTGGGATATTCACGTTTATACAGAGGTACCTATGTGTGGTTTCTACTGAGTGTCAAGTTTCAAGGATAGCTCTCTCTTCTGCCTGGCCATTCTCCAGCGAGGATGGAGCTGGATACTATCAAAGGCACTTGGTTCCACAAGTGGAAGAGTTCCTACAGTGTTTTTGGGCACTCCTGAAGATATATCTCCAGCAGATCTCTGTTTACCTCTTAGGCTGTATGTATTTGCCTTTGTGGCGGTTTTACATGGCAGCCGGCTTGACCTTAAAGCCTGAGCAATGCAAGATCTGAACACAAATACCTTAAGGGTGTCAAGCGGGGTTTATTAAAGCTAGGATAAAGAACACATAGAATTAGAATACAAATAACATATTTTAGTACATATTTCAAAACACGTGGGTCCACACTCTTGTGAAAGTTGAAATTCCAAACGAAAATTAAACTAATAATCAATTAACGGAAGTTATTATGTTAAGGCCAGGCGACGTAAACATGGATAAATTTTAAAGATGTAGTCTGGTGTGCAATTACAAATAGCGAAAATTAATTAAACAGAAGCCAAATAGTCAAATCCTAATTGAATATAAGAGGTTTGTCCTGAAGGCTCCTAATCAAGTCATCAAGAGGGGTCTTTCCCCAAGTGGTGAAGACGTGGCTTGGCTAAGACCTTATGGGATGTCATCGCTGCGACATATTACCTGGGTGGTAAATAGGTAGGAAGAGGTTTAAGAGTGGTAAGGGTTGTCGGCAGTACCCTTTGGTAGATATCAGCAGCTCTCAGGAGCTGCTGGCGGAGGCTGAAGAAGTGGAAGGCCTCTGGAAGGCAGTGGTCCTCCGGAGCTGCTGGAGTCGTCAACTGCCACTGGTACTTCCGCGGTCACTGGTGCAGAGTAGGGTCTTGGCCCTTAGCTGACACCCTCGGCTTTTGTAGCGGTGAGAGACATAGCAGACTGTCCTGAGGACTTCTCTGGAACTGCTATTTGTACTAAAAATCCCAGCTTGTAGGCTCTCGGAAGGGTGGAGGAGGAACCATTCCCACTCCTACGGTGTTGGAAGCTGTGACGTCATGCATGGGTGCCTGGATCCTTATCTGTTCGGCATGGAGGTGATGACATATCTTAAACCTCGCGGTCGTGGAGGCAGTGGTTCTCCGTTAGGATGTGTGCTGCCCTCCAACGGCACGGTGTTGATATACTGCAACCATCTTGAAGGTAGCCGGCTATCTGGTAGACAGTAAAATCTTTGGAGAGGAGTGACGACTTCTAGGCAAGTTGCAGTAAACAGTAAAAGCTGAGATCACGTGTCTGTAGTATCCGTTGAGGCTTGTCAACTTTTGTAGGCCAGGTGTCTCGCCTCTATTACTGTTTTATTTGAGGTGTGATTTGCCCACCGGGTGATTGCAGCTCAATATGGGGCAAAGTTGTTTGGTAGAGTGTGCTGGTTAGAAGCGCAGAAATGCATCATGCGTCACACCTAACAATCACCTTCTGTGTTTTTTTAATCAATTTTACATTGCTAAACTTTTAATGTTGCCCCAGAACAAAAACAATAACTTAAGTACATGCATTGACTTTCAGTTGTTTGTGATGTTCAGTGTATATGGCTGCAATAAAACCTGATGATTCACAACACGCTAGCTATTCCGGCAATGGTAACAAGACCGTGGAGTGCTCATGTACAATTTTTTATGGTTGTTTAATTCTTAGGTTATATTTACATTTTATTGTGGTTACAGATCATGATATTTTTTGCAAAAACTCAGGCAGAAATACAGTGTATATTTAATTGTATTCGTTTTCCATTGCAAAATTTTTGTTGCCCGATAAAACCAAATTTTTTATCATTAAATAAAATACTATTTAAGAAAATTTATGCCCAGTGCATTAATATTTAGTTTAGGTGCTGATGGAAGTGGACTAATCCCTTACACGTGCGCTGGAACTGAGATGACAATAAAGGCAAACTAAAGTGAATGGACACTGACACTGTTCAAAGTCAACCATCATTATATGTTCGTTTGGTCATTTTATTGTTAGTGACGTCAATAAGTTCAAACACTGGTATTGTATATATACAATAAACTCCCCCTTTAAAAAAAAAATTAGGATCTTGGAAATAAGTGGACAATATATTGCAACTTTGGCCTTTTTGCCTCCCAGCGAAGCACTTTCTCTTTCTGCAGACTGTGTTGCACTGGATATCTGGTAGCATGGCGGGAGACTGTCAAGGTCTACTGGCGCGGAACTCAGTACAACACAAATACGTACAACCATACAGCTTATTTAAACACATAAGGTCTTTTATTCTCATGGCAAGTCACATCTTCAGCAGAAATAGGCATAAATACAGTAAACTTGTAATTATATTTCTCATGTAATTGCAGTTTTAAAAACCTGTGTATAAGAAATAAAGATTATTAACAAAAATTTGATTTCATTCTTGTCCGCTCACCCGCACACTGATGAAGCAACCTGCAAACTACACTCCCACTCCACCTCTGAAACAGGATTTTTTTTTTTTTTTTGACAATACTGTTGCTACCATAATCATTCACTTTTCGGCAAGAGGGAAAAAGTAGTGCTTTGAATCACTTAACCATGCTAATAATTATTCTTGTTGGTAGAAACTAGTCGCAAACCTGTTTCCTTGGTGAAAAGTGAATAAGAGGGGGAAGAAATGATAAGGGGTGGGTGTTATATCCATGTCCATATGATATACATGTATTTTTATGATGCAAAAACTCAACTTGACTCGACTTGAGTTTCACACATCTAGACTTGAAGGTGTAAAAGTCTAACTCACCCATCGCTATATAGGATCATGAATTTACACATTGTTTACACATTTTCTTTCCGAAAAATTGTATGGTTTTCACTTGGATGATGCATGAATAAAATGAGATGACCCATGGCAATATTAATGGAACTGTCTATAGTTGCTATTTCTAAGAAACTGTTTGCTTTTGTGGTTTATGCTAATGCCAAGTATGCTAGCGTCTGTGTGTCTCATGCCCAGGGTGTGGAGGGAGCAGACAAGGAGCGAGATTGGACCAGGTTGCGAGACGTGCTGGCCGCGTCGCTACTGGGTGAGGAGGGGTATGCACGGCCACGAACCTTGGTGCAGGAGGCGCTGGCGGGCCTGGAGAGCCACCTGAAGTCAAGATGCACGCCTGGGGTGGAGGGGGCTTCATGCAGTGAGCCAGGCAACCTGGAGGGTACGCTGAAGGAGCTACTGACCCAGCATACGCCAGCGGGTGTCGGTTCTGCGAAGGATGGGGACAGCTCCAAGGAGGCCAGTGACTTCAGCACTGTTATCAGCAACATAGTTAACCATGGCGTCAACTGGCAGGGGCCGGAAACCAACCAGGGGGATGCAGTTGAGCACTCGGATGAGCTGTGAACACAACAATGTGCACTACCTTGTAAAAATGGTGAACTTACATTCCTTTAAAAGAAGATGAAACATTTTTACCATCACCTGGTCTATCAGCCTGCATTTGTGTGCACTTTTGCAATGGGTATACATATTTTGGTGGTGTTCAGTTAAATTTGGTTCCTTTCCAGGACTTGTAACATTTTGAATTCAATATAACAATCTGTTGATATTATCTAGGTAATCTAGGCCCAGCCCAGATGCTAGGTGCGCTCCACCAACTACCTCCCATCTCTTTCCTCTGATTATTGTCTATGTTTGAGAGACTCCTGAATGACAACATTTGAAGGCATTAAGATGAGGTGTTATCGATGATATGTAAGATTTTAATTCTTTTATTTCTGATTTTTTTTTTGCATAATTGCATATTATCAAGCATTTATTCATTTATAGACATGTTAAAACATATCAGGTTATCACAACTTGCATACTATAGGCTATTCACAGTAACACAAGCAGTTTTGAAAGACCTCTCATTTGTAATAATAGTCAATAAATCAATTTTATGTTAGCCTTAGATGTTAACTTCTGAGTGTGTGAATTATACACATTGTTTATTACTTACATGATAATATTTATTTAAAAAGTTAGTTAAATGATAAAAAATAACTGAAAGCAAAAAGTAAATAGGGCCACAAAAGTGCTAACTTTACCGTGAACAGCCTATAGTATGATTTTATTGTTACAGGCTGCATGTAATCAAGTAAAATTTGTTCATAAACTGAACTAAAAAATTTTGTTATACTGTGTTCATAATGTTAGTACTTAACTGGTTGTATACACATGTGGTGACATTGAGGTTTTATATGATCAGTAACTTTTTTCTGTTAAACATCAAAGTGCAGATATAGCTTTTTTTATAAGTGGTTGATTTTGAAGGTAGCAAGTTACTTACTTAAGAATTGTGATTCATGCAAAGATTCGTATTCGAAATTGTTAAAAAAACTCACACTAAAATGAACTACATTAGGACCCCGATTTAACAAAATGTGATGGTTCCAAAAAATATTTTCTCTATTTCGCTGAATTCATTAAATCCAATTTTTTTTTTTTTTTTCCACATTAAGACAGTGTTTTGTCATCTGTAGTGGAAAATAACACTTTTATTTCAATATAAAATTAACTTGATTCACAGGGCAGAAGTTCTGCAAATGAAATGATACTCTGCAAGAGCATACACAACCTGTAGTTGATGAGAAAATAGTTCAAACATTGTGCGCCGCTTAATTTTTAATGAGTGCAAAGGCATTTTTTACAAAAATTACCAGAGATGGGACAATGCTGATACCCAATTCTCTTTTGATTCTCTATTCTTTTCTGATTCTCGATTCCTATGATAATCAACTGATAGGACTTTAAACACACAAAATTGCATTGCCTCTATTTAAATTCACACAAATTTTTTAAAGGCTTGGAAATTAAACAGCACTGTGGAAAAGTGCTGAAAAATTGCAGAAGTCATTTAAGTTTTATTGAAAAGTATTATTTCAACAGCTTTTTATCTATTGAGTTTTTACTATTTTCAGAAAAATTATGGCACAAATTTGCAATCACATGAATTACAGTATACAAATGATTAACTCAAGGGACAAAATATATCTAAATACTATTCTTACACTAGGCATATTATTCACTGAGGCATTACTGCACAAATACAATTCACAGATATTAGGGTCAGAAAAACAAGCATTTGCACCCTCTCAGCATCTAAAGCATTTTAAATAACTTAGCACAACACATGCAAGCCACTTTTTAAAATTATCGCTATGACAAATACTACAGCTTGTACAACAGTTGCCTCATAGTTTTTGAGTGAGATCACTGGAATCGTAATATTTTAAACTATCAGTGGATTCTCAGAAATTCATTTTTCAGTGGACTAACAAAGAAAAAATCATCATGCCGAAAAACAATGTATGCTGTTTTAGATTTCAGACATGAGAAATAACTTACATAACCTCAAAATGCATGTTTACACCAAAAGCCTACACATATAATTAAAAACAACTTATTAAAATTAATTTGATGTGTGACATCCCATGGCAACTGGAGGTACGTCACAGCCCCAAGTGTTTTTAGTGGGTGCAAGGGCAGATGCACCCGGGGTGAGATATGTGCTTTAGTCGCTGTGCGGTACTGAAGCCCGACTAGAATACAAAACTAGCTGTGTGACTTTCCGGCAGGGCACGAAATATGGTACAACTAATACGTTCTTGCGTTTAGGCGAGACCACTCTCACGGGGATACCTGGGTGACACTTGACCTGCTGAGATTGCCACAAGTTAACTAGGTGGTGCATCGTATCTTGGTCACTAAGGTAAGCTACGAGTACTGGGTGAGTTTCGCTGTCGAGTTTGGTGGGTGGTGTGAAGAGAGCTGGTTCGTAGGGGTGAGGTTGGTCTCGCGATTTGGTGGAGGGTTTCTGCTTGTTCCCAGGGACAGAGATGATCGAGTCCGGTTGGGCAGGGGTTAAGCTCCGCTTGGTACTTAGAGATAGTGTCTGCCTTTTTACCCTCTTACTGATACCAATATGACGGGAGTAAGTCATGAGGAAAGAATCACTAGTTCAAACTCACGGAGGTGGAGCAGCTAACGTAGTGGTCCTACTTTGGTGTACTTCCATGTACTGTCTCTGCCAGCCCAATGCAATATCCTTACATCTATATCTGTCACCAGGAGTGTGGTGGATACTGAGTCATTGGCTGACTGTCCCAATACGTGGGTGAGCTCCACTGGCATATCAGTCTCCTCAGACTCCACGGACTACTCCTTCCGGCACTAGAAGCTCAGTTGAATGAGCAAACCACAGGACCACAAGCTAACTCCAAGGGGAAGAGTACCTAGTGTCAGGGCTCTACCGTTTTATACACCTGGGTGTATAGAAATGGTGGCCATCCAAGGTGTAGGTGTGTGTTTCCATTGTTGAGTTTTGGGAGTTTAAATTGATGCGTGCTCGATTAGACTGACTTAGCACGTTGGTCGAGGATTTTGTCCGCTAGAACCAAAGCGGGGTAGTTTGGTTTAAATAGTTGACAAGAGGCGAGGGGTGTTGGTTAGAACTTACTCACTCCTACTTCTGGGTGCTGTAGTCGGGTAGGCTTCGCCTAGGCGCGATGAATTCTGTCTATGCCGGAGCTGAGGTTCCACAGGTGTGCTACCTACTTAAGCGGGCTGTCGGGCACTGAAACACTTGAACTGTAAGGTGAAAAATGTCTTATCAAAGTTACTGACGTACAGCTTTTTACGGCTGTATTAAAAAATTAATTAGCACATAGTCGAGTGACTAGTTACTGGTTCATTTACCTCGTTGTTCTTTATACTTGAACTGTACTGTATACTTTTGAATGTTAATTTAGCCTAAATGTGATTGTTCTGTTTGTGTCACTGTCTTTGGTTTGCAGCTAAATTAAATGTAGTGTACGTGACCAGTCTATAACGAGTCCTTTTGCCACGTGCATGTAGTAGTGGTTTTACGGCTACTACACTGTTTTTAAAATTTGCGCACTTACTGGCAATCTTTGGTTTCACTTTCAACGAGCCTCCCCTTTGGACAAATGGCAGCGTGCAGAGGGTATGGCCATGTATACCTGGTTATTGGGGTCTATGGTGATCCCCGGTACCAGCCAGGCGTGTGGGCTGCCTTGGTGGTACGTAGGAGCATCAGGCATCGTGGAGCAGCCGGGGGCGTCATGGCATCTCCTTCTGCTGCAACAAAGTGGGAGGGCACTCGTTCAAGAGACGTTCAGGCACTGCAGGGGAGTGTCAAGCCTTCCACCCCGACTGAACGGATTCCTACACATAGGGCAGGATGTTTCTCTGACGGGGCAGTGCAGGGGAGAGAGATCTCCACCCCAACTGCGGGGCAGCACAGCTCGTCGTGGTACGAGGTCATGGGTGGCATCAACGGTCTAGGCGGCCAGGTCCTGGGGCGAGGCAGTGGAAGGGAGACTTACATCAACCTCCACTGCGGGTGATGTGCCTGTTGAGGGGTAGTTGGTGGCATCGATGTTCTCGACGAAAGCGGTCCCTTGCATAGCAAGAGGGTGGGTCGGATCACTTCCAGTGTGGCAGCTCTATGACTGGGTCTGCGGGTATTCCTCCATCGCAGTACCTGGGGACAGAGCACGTCTGTTGCAGCTCGACGCCCCGGGTAGCAGAGTTTTCTGTGTAACAGGAGGCTGGGACGGAGCACTCTTTGTCCAAGCTGGCGGGAGTTCCTGCGTGGCAGGATTTAAAGGCAGAGCACTTCCGGCGTGGCTGCTCGATGTCCCGATGAGTGAGTCTACCTGTGTGGTAGGTGGTTGAGGCGGAGCACTCTCATCTGAGCTCGACGTCCCTGTGGGCGTTTCGTCCTGCGTGGCAGGGGGTTGTGGCGGAGCACTCATTGGAGCTCGATGTCGCGGGTTTCAGTTGTCTAGTGGCATCTCGTACTTCTTCGTGGGGGATGATGTCGCTGAAGTTGGGATGGCCTCGACCTCCGGCTCCATAGTTGTATCAGGTGGAGAGATAGGCTCCTGGGTGATTTCTACCCCTCTCACCAAAGGTACTTCTAATTGCTCACTGATGTGACTTGATCGGCGGGGTGTTTGACGTGGTTCTCTGTCACGGGGACTCCGCCAGGATAACTCAGAGCAGCTAGATCTCGTTTTTCTGCTATCTTCTCTGCTAGCTGCGTGGCCTCGAGGGCATTGATCTGACAGAAAATGCACCTTGGCGTTGTTTTACATCAGGCTTCCATGACGCAATGTAACTAGGCGCCTTGTCAATCATGATGGGCGTCCGTTTGGGTCTTCTCAAAGGTCCTGGCTCTGTATCGAGTACTACCCTTTTGGGTGGGGTTTCTTCTTCATTCCCAGATTGGCCAGGTGTCTCCTTCAGTGTCATTGTCCCCAAGTATTGGCATGTCCCCTGGGTATGGTCATATCTGATCTCTGGTGGCCTTACGAATCCATCCGCGTATATCCTCGGCCCAGTAGATGTTATCTCGCTTGCCTAAGATGCGGTACGGTCCATCCCATTCATCAGCAAGGCCAGCACTGAATTGGTTGCTGGATTTGCTGAGTGGGTGACTTCGCAGGAGGACAGCTTCCCCTAAGTCGTATTCTCTTACCGCTGTCATCGGTCTGGGATATTTATTTAAAATATATGCATTCTGAGCTTTCTGGGTGTGCATGGTACAGGCTACGGCTGCTAGCCGTATGTCCTCGGGTTGAGGCATATCAGTGGGCTCGCTTTCCCACTGCCAGTTGCCTGGTTGGTGCAATGGTTGTCCCAGGAGTAAGGCGCTTGGACTGGTGTTGACGGCCTCATTCGTTCGGCATCGAAGGAGAAACAGTATGGTAGAGATGTGCTTATCCCAATGCTTATGATCGTTGCCCACACTAATAGGGAGACACTTCTTAATCTCCTGGTTCCTCCGTTCAGTGGGGTTGGCTTGTGGATGGTAGGGAGTGGTAGTCCAGGTTTCTACCCCCCACTCTTGACAGGTGGTTTGCCATTGACGAATAATAAACTGGGTGACATTGTCTGTCAGTATGGCTTTCGGATAACCCCATCGTGCAAAAATTTCCGCCTCCATTTTCCGCACGATTGGTGTGGTTTCTTGGCTAGGTAGAGGAAATTCCTCTACCCATCTTGAAAATTGATCAGTTATTAGGAGTAGGTAGCTGTTTCCTTTCATGTTATGCGGATACGGGCCTATCAGATCGGTGGCGATGTGAGTCCACGCCATCTTGGATCGCCATGGTTTTGCGGTGGAAGAGGGAACCGGGTATGCTTTGCAGCTGCTAATGTACTGCCGGACATTGCGGCTTATTCCGTCCCGATTGTAACGGATTTTAATATCCGATAGGGTTTCACTAATACCCGGGTAACCAACTTGGGGATAGTCATGATGGTGCCGGCATATATTGGCTCGTAGTTGCGGTGGAACCCAGATCTTCCACTGCATATTGGGCTGCCCGCTACTTGTCCATACGACATCATCCCGTAGTGCATACCGTTGGGGCTGTTCCCATAGTAGGCGTTTGATGTCGGGATCCTCCTGTTGGTGGGTTATTTGCAGTTGAAGTCGGATTTGTTCCGGACTTCTTTCAATGTGGGGGGGAGGGGTTGGACATTTTCTCATCCTCTCCCTCCTCAGGTTTCTCCTCCAATATCGGGGAACAAGATAGGACGTCTGGCAGGTCGTTCATCTTACCTGGGCAATGTTAGACCTCGAAGTCGAACTCAGTAAGGTACATATCCCACTGGCTTAATTTGGCCTTTGAATTTCGGGACTCGTATAGCCATTGAAGGGCTTTAGAGTCGGTTCGTGAAATGAATTGTTGCCTTTCGAGATAATAGCGATATTTCTTCACGGCTCAGAAAACGGCCAAACATTCCTGCTCATTAATGTGGTAGCACTGCTCGGTTTCATTTAAGCGGGTTGATGCATACGATATCATATGGGGTTGTCCTTCTACGTCTTACTGGTATAATACTGTACCCAAGCCGTTTTGACATGCGTCCGTTTACAGTATTAAGGGTTTGTCTCCTTGCTGCCGATGGAGTTGGTGAATATTCTTGAAGTTGTTCTTCAAGTTGGAAACGCTTATTGATGTTCTGGGTCCCATCGCCAATGGGTGTCTTTCTCGAGAAGGGGGTGTAGTGGTGCCATATATTCCGCAATGTTTGGAACAAAGTCTCGTAGCCAATTACACAGACCCAGGTACCGCCGGAGCTGTCGCTTATTTGAAGGTTCTTCCGCATCTCAATTGCTCGTATTGAACTGTGTTGCGTGAAGTTGCCCTCGGGTGATATGATGTGTCCCATATAATCTATTGATATTTTGCCGAAGAAGCTTTTTGACAACTTACAAGTCATCCCATGTAATTCAAGCCATTCCAATACGCGTTGCAGATGGTCTAGATGTTCCTACCAGCTATTAGAATACATTATTACATCGTTGAGATAAGTAAGCAGAACTCGCCTATGTCACCTGTTACTACTTCTGCCAGTATTAATCATTGGAATATTGCGGGGACGTTTTTCAAGCCGAAAACCATGACTCCAAATTGTAGGGTTTCGCCCTCTGGAATCGTAAAGGCCGTATATTTTAGACTGTCCGGGTGGATCGCAATCTGCCAGTATCCAGACTCCATGTCAAGGGTACTGAATATTTTGGCCTTGCCAATATCTCGTAGTGTATGAGAGAAGTCTATAGCTGGGGGAGCAATTGGGTGGTTAACTTCATTTAACGATTTGTAATTTACGCAAAATCACATTCCCTCCCTTCTTAGGTACAAGAACCATGTGTGAGTTATATGAGGAATTCTATGGTTCCACGATCACCTGGTCCTTCATGTCGTTGACCTCTTCCATGATGAGGTCACTGCGGCAGGCTGACACTCTGTATGGACGGTTGTAGACTGGTACGTCAGTTGTAGGCCATATTTCATGTTGTATGGAACATGTTTGTGGTAGCAGTCCTCCTTGTCTGAAGGCGCGGGCGTGCTCATCTAGTACGGCTTTTAATTGGTTGCACTCTGGTTCTTAGAGTTCATGATTAATGCATATTGGGTCGATGGACATTGGCGGGACGTTGTCTGGGTTTTTATCCCAATTTACAGTTTTACGGTTGGTTTTTCCCAGATAGGCTCTACATTGTCTATGATGGCGGATAAACCACGGGCATCCTAGTATTCCTGATTTGTACATGGTCGGTGAAACAACAAATTCTGTTGGGGTAACAATAGTTTGAATTTTTATATGCAAGGTAATTCGGCCGGTTACGTCCAGGGTGGCATCGGGTTGCGCCATTGTTACAATTTTTATTATGGTCTTAGTTCGGCTAACTGGTTTGACGTTAACAAATTTCTTCTGATAAAATTTCCGGTAGCCGCAGAGCCAAATAAGGCTAATACCATGTCATTGTTCACCTCCACTTGTACGTGTGGGGCTACGGGAACCGGTGCTTTCTCACTTAAATCCCTGGAGGATGGGCCATTGTACACCGAGTGTGGTGGCCCGCTTCGTACCCTGGCATCTGCATTTCCCGGCTTGGTTCCGGAAGTTGGTTTTCCAGCTGGTCGTGTTGGGTTATTTGGCGGCATGTTGCCAACGCGGTTTGGTGGAACGGTAACACCTTCTAGTTTCCAAGGGTAGTCTTTGTTCCAGTGGTTCTCCGGACAGAACCAGCATTTGGGTACGAATGCCATGCGAGGGGTTGTGGTTGGTACTCCTTTAGGAGGCGCAACAGGTGGTTTTGTTACCTCAGGGGCCTTGGTGAACTCTGGTTTTCTAAGCTCGCCTGTGCTTCAAAGTTTTGCTCAGCTCCTCGAGCTCGATCGACCAATTTATCCAAGGTCGTGGGTCTTGCTGTCAAGAGTACATTTTGGAGATTTGGCAGCAACATTCGACCGGTAGCTTCACCGACCTCGGGAACACACGTTGAAACATTTTTTCTTTTCTTTGTATGAAGATTTCTGTTTCTTCGTCAAGTACCTAGGTCTGGCTATAAAACTGCGTCGTTAGTCTAGCCAACACCACATCACACGTAAATTCCACCGCTATCCGGTTACTGAATTGCTTCCTGTCTCTCCAAAATTCTCCATATCTTTCCCACCATGTGAGGACAAGCCTCTTCAAATACAGTTGGGCACGGTCAACCCATTGTTTCAGTGACAGATCTGTTTCTTTGAATTCTTTTTCGTGAATGCAACTGGGTCTTCATGTGGACAACCTGCAAAGTTGGTTATTTGAATATAGTCGTCTCTACCAGTAGCTGGATGGCCAGGTGCCATTCCAGGTTGGATATATATCCGGGAAGGCTTGGATCTGCAGGAGTGAGAGATGTGTTTTCTTCGACATCTCACGCATTGGTAGGCTATTCCGGGCATAGAGACACGTTCGTCGCGCCACTCTATGCATAGGTGGTCATATGGTGGTTCACTGCACGTCGTGCACCTGATGCGGTTTATGCCTCGCCCAGGGCACGTTACTTCATTACAGAAACTCGTTGGCTGTTGACGGCAAGCTGTACAGCGATACTCTAACCCGTCTGTACCTCCAATTCTTCAGGCCAGCCTATGCAAACTTAGTGTGCCATGGCCTCGGTAGTCGGCATGGCTACACTGTACATTGGATACGTTGGGTTTGTTGTCAGAGTTCTTGCCGGCGATGGCGTTGACCTCGGCGTCTGACATGATAGTGGTTAAGCGCACCACTGGGTGTTTTAAGGACTACCCGAAGTCCACTTGACTGATCATTTTGACCCTTAGTTCTCGGTCTAGTTCATGCCGTTTACTGCGCACAGCTATTCGTCTGACACCCTACGTTAGGCGCCAGAAAATCTCTAAAAGCATGCTCCATTAGACTGACTTAGCACATTGGTCAAGGATTTTGTCCGCTAGACCAAAAGATGTGTATTTTGGTTTAAATAGTGGGTGCTGTAGTCGGATAGGCTTCGCCTAAACACGGTAAATTCGGTCTATGCCGGAGCTGAGGTTCCACAGGTGTGCTTCATTAGATTAGAAGATGAGGTTATCCCAGCCTAGGCGCACTTCAGTACCGGTCAGGAGTCCTTTGACCACAGGATGACACGTAGGATGTATGCGGATACACGGTGGGATGTCAATTACCAGAACCGGAGCAGGCGCAACTGCTTGACATCTAAGTTCATAGGCGTGGTCCCATTCCACCTGCCTCTACTGCGTAGGACGTGGTAATGCGATCCACGGCTTGAGAGCAGAGTAAGCCAGATATTGTTCCCTGCATTTTCTACTACTCCTCTTCTCGTGAGGCATAGGGCAAACAGTTCTATAGTCTACACGATGCACTTACACAGGAAGATTGACAGTGTTACACACTAGGGACTGCCGGCACGAGCTTGATAAGAGTCCCCACTGATTTGCCACAGTATGCAGACTGTTCAGGGACATGGAGCCGTGGGGGGCGCCAAGCTTCGACTGGTTGTGCGTTCGCATTAGGATGAATGGCAAAACTTCAGGCTACGGTCACCACGCACTGATGTAGTGCGATTGGTGTGAAGCAATATGAGTCTGTCATGCCTCATGGTGTGAAGGTGTTTCTAGTGGTTTTGGCATCGCTGTTTCTATCCCACAAGTACTGACTTAGTGCTAATGTGTGACTGGGAAGAAACAGGTAGCCGTGTAATATGTATGTCTTCTGACTTGCAGATACTGGAAAGCCAGCCACAGTCAGGCTAACTCGATTTAATAAAACTCCCGGTTCCTGTCGGCAGTGCACGGCGTATTCTGTTTCCAACTGTTAATACAAACAAATACCCTTGAAATTAAAAACAGAAAGGTAGAGATCAATGAGTGTTTATTGAAGGTTCAATAAACACGTGACCTGTGCTACCTCCTACCAAGTTGTGGAGAGCTGAAGGTAACTGTGGTTCCAGGTGTAGGCGACCTGGTTCTAAGTAAAAATGGAAAAGCTGATTCTACATGAATACAAATTAGTTAAATTTAAACTGCTAAGTAAAAGGTGTCTAGAGGAGACAAAGTGAAGTTAAATAAATATGTGATCATGTTCGCTGGTCGTCGACATATGTAGTAAGTGGCCACTGGGGCGTACTTGAAAGTAACAAGATTCTCCAAAGATCCAGAGCACTGACTTAGTGCTGTGGGAGGTCGCTAGAGAAGAATGGGTAAGAACGACTCTCGATTTTGGCAGCGTCCTGTCTTACATAGTGGAAGGTTGTGGGCTGCCGGCGCAGGGTGTGGGGGAGGCATGACGCCCTCCTGCCCTGGTTGGCATGGCAATATCTGGTCAGCGTTTCTGCTTCATGCCTCAGCGGTGGTGCTCGTCCTTGCCCGAGGTTTGGGCAGCTTGTTGGCTCTCATCACGAGGAAGGGGGGATGATTGCGTGCCTGCCGGGTTGCATATCCTCCAGGTGAAGAGAATATGCTCAAGTTCCAGCTGCCTGTAGGGTAGGCAACGTGTCACGTCTATAGTAATAGATGAGGTAATCTTGGCAATGAGTCGTAATCATATTAGATTAGATGTATAAGCGGCACGCATCAAAATATATTCTTGTCACCTGCTATCCCGCTGACAGGATTGATGTTTACTAGGTAGGGTTCTACTGCTATGGGAAAGATATTCTTAAGTCGTGTAAAATCTTGTTTATTCCGGTAAGGAAATAAACAAGATGGTATTGCTCTATCTCCCATCAACGAGAGCTTAAGGCAGAAACTTACTACTACGTTAGACAGGTGAAGGCGACCTGTTCCTAGACTAACAGGGTAGGTAAAAACCGGCTATGAAAATAACTCTGGCTTAACTGACACTGCAATGTTGTCCTGAAGGGACTGGAAAAAGTCTATTTTAAAACTTTTTTATAAAGGTTTTGGTACAGCTCATGTCATACCCGCCTTAACAGTAATCCAGAACGTTATAATCGTAGCTAATGCCTTAGTTAAGCAACGAACTAGCCTTAATCTTATGGCTTCGATTTTGGTAATTTATCCTTGACGCAAACAAAACCTATGTATGCGCAGAACGTATATAATTTTGCAGGAGCCGGTAGCTTGATGAACATCCGTAAACAATATTACATGTCCAGATCGTTATACGTCGCAGTGTACTTATTTATCTAAAAATTTGGAAACCGGTACAATTTAGTTGTTTTGCAAATAAGAGTTAATGCCGGCAAGAATACTTAGTAATATGTACAACATGTTTTAAATCTCCATAATTAAAAACAACGCAAAACATGTAATCGGTGAACGAATATATAAATACAGTTTATTCAGCCCCAAAAAATGTGCATTGTGTTAGCGTAACTGATAGCGTGTCCGACTATCGTGCACATGATTAGGGTTCAATTCCTGGTTGGTACAAACTTTTTTAAGTTTTTAAAATTAACTAGAAATCTCATATTTTCACACGTATTATGTTTAATAAAGTCTATTTATTTTTAATAATGGCACTAAGTATTATAATTAGGGATGTCAAAATATCAATTTATCACGATTCTAACTGCAAAACCTTTCAGTCGATTCCACCTCGATTCCAATACCATAAATTAAGATATAGTGATTATCAATATGTGCCTACAGTCAATATATCCTTTTGAAATTTTGTTTTATAGGTCAAATTAGACAGACACAAATATGATAATTACAGGAAAGACTTTTTGGTCTGCTAAGTGAAGTTAATTTTGTATATTTATGTAACATTCAGACTATCTTATTAGGCCTGACAAGTTCATATCAGTATTTTTGATGAATATGTGATTTATTTGAAATGAATATATACACAGTATTTTACAAAAAAGTTAAACAAAAGTTCTCAATTTCTCAATGCAATATTTTAGGTCAACTTATGAAGCTAACCAATGTGTACACAAATATTGATGCTATTCAGTAATGAAACTGAAATACAAGTAACCTTTCATTTAGCATTGCTAAATGAAAATACTTCCACCAGACATTTTAAGTTGCAGGGACACTGGATGACTTGCTGTTGCTGCTACACGCATATTTGCCCAAAAGATCTGAATCATAATTATTGGCAATTTTCTTGTACTCGTCGTATTTACATAAGTGTTTTCTCATGTTACTAGTTGTGCGACTAACCCCACTTCATGAATTTTTTTCCGAACGCAAACTGCAAAATGAGTAATTTGCATCATTTACGTCAACTGCAAAACAATTCCACACGTTGTTTGGCATTTTCTTCACGTGTTTGTAAATAAAATCATCAGTACATTGAGAACTTTAACACTACCTACTTTCAGAAAAAAGAGACTAATATTTTGGTAAAGGTAAACACAAAAAAAATATAATTACTTTCAATTTCGACTACATCAAAAAGGAAAATCTCACAAACAGGAAATACGTATGGTACGAAAAATGTATCTGTTTTTTTAAATCTAATATACCATTAAACAATAGGTAAACACAATCAAATTTCCGAAAAATAATACCAGGAATCCTGGTATTATTAAGGATCCTGGTCCAGGATCCTTTTGCTCCCACTACTAATAACTATTGCGCAACAAACTAAAAGCCAAGGCATGTATCGCATCAGCGACTCGGAACTCTAGGAGCTTGCCCCTAGCAAGGGTTCTTATCTACAAACCACATCTGATTGCAGACTGATCGCAACTCTTATGTGCAACAAAGTGTTATCTCCAACAGTATCCGCATGTGCGGTGGTTGTCTTTCATCCGTGACTGTGTTTGTTTCAGAGTTTCGTCTACGTAGACGTTTACAGGTTTAGATATTGTGCGGTCGATTTCCACATGCGTGCGTTTGTAGCATTCTTGCAACAGAATACATGCAGTACTGAATTATGTTAGAAAGTGCTCAAAAAATAAAATGAGTGTGCAGTTTTCCCATTAAAGCCCCACCACACAGCACATAGAGTGACGTCGAGTGAAGTGAGGCAGTCAAATACTGATAATAGCCATCTGCCACATGACAGCCATCAAGATAAAAACGACTCATTTAACTGTGTTTCGATTATCTGGCTATCTCTTCCCCTGCATTATCGCGGATAATCGACGTTCTACTGTATTATCTTAATTCTTTCATATTCGAACCATCATTGAATGGTTAATTCCAGTCAATGCATGCGAGTTCAGTACAGGTTCAGCCTATTTGGAAAACCAAAGACCTGGTGCTGTGCAACATAACCTCAAAAAATTATGTGAAAGTGGACAAGGATTTTCAATAATTAACCATTTGATTCTCGATTATTTGATACCTGTAATAATCGAGGGTATTGAGGAATCGACTTTGACATCCCTAACTACAATACTTTGTGATAGAATATTAACAGCACTATATAACTCTGTTTATTTGACAATAGGCCTTTTTTTTATTGGTAATAATTACAGCTCTCAGAATTTATTCTACAAAACCTACTAGTTACGTTCTAAAGGAATTTTCCATTTCTCTCTTTTCATCTGAAGACCTTACAATGCAAAAGAAAATGGTACAACAGGTGTGCAAAATTTTTGTGAGCCATGCCTCAGTGACAGGATGAATTAGGACGTTAAATTGGCATGACCAACGACATGGTTTGTTAATTGTACACGTATGGTGTTTGAATTACCTTCTATCCCGTGTGAAACTCAAAATTACATCATAAATGTAGAATATGTTGTGTTATAAGCTATTTGCATGAGTTACAAAGTTGTGCTTCTAATGTTTCAACGTTTCAGTGGAGGCTTACTTCAGAGTTTTTCATGTCGATTGCAAAAGTGATGTGCGTTCATACGAAATGGCGTTGACCCTTGGAGTAACCTTTGGTTTCATACATGACAGTGAAAACTGCAGTAACAACGTTTACATCCGTGAACAGCTGTTTTGACAGTAGTAATTTTTTAAAGGTCACGTATGTATGTGTATATAGTTGTATCGTGCTAACTTTGGCCTTTTCTGAAGCCCTGCTAAATATCTACTTTTGGTTACTGATACGTATCCTTCCGCTACACGTAAACATAAACACTGCCATCTGACGTCTACTTTTATAACTGTCATATGCTTTGGTTGCTATTCAAAGAATGCTGTCATATTTCCTACAAATGTTTACAATTTAGGTTGGCTTTATAACTATTTGTTACACACAATATAGCACGTTACACATAATACACATTAATATTTTGCAAACGACAGTGTTTGTTACAACTGTGGTGAAAACAACAGTAGTATTTAACCTGTTGTTATTAATATATGTTGGGTTATTTTGTTAAAAGGACAGCCTTATTTGGAATAAAAATTAAAACAAAGGGACACAGTAAATTCAAGCACACAACTCGTGTCGCGTATTTATCGTTTGTAGCATCGACAAACGTAAGAGATAGTGGTTAACATGTAAACATATAGGCCTACCGTAACATTTACTAATGGTTACATGCATTGGTACTTACTGATTTGTTGGTTTATTTTATTATTTATTTAAATTTATCTGGTTGGGCTTAGTATTTTGAGGGGATTGTGGCAGACATTCAAACCACAGAAACGTAAGCTCATTACACAACTGCGCTTCAAACACCTAGCGCAAAGGTACAACATTGTGATAAACAGATGTGAATTTCAATAAGTAACTTCGTCATAACATCAGTTCATGGTTAAAACATATACATTTTGCACATATTTGAAATCCACGCACACACCTGGCCTGCGTAACGATTACAACGCAGCCACCATGCCCTTCCAAACACAGTGATCACAACACAACACTTTTAACCCTGCCATGGAAACACATTTTTATCACAACATTGTAACTTGCTAGGATGTTTAAAAAAACACGAGTACAAACTTGACGCTTCGTTCAGAAACATGCCGTGCCATTGACACGTCACCACATCACTGCCAGTAGTAAGGCAATGGGTATAATCGCTCGCCATATTGGGTTGGGTTGGAACAAGCGCGTGATTCTAGATTCTCCTTTCCATGCTATGTCTGCCAACCTGCTGGGGATTTGTAAGTGTTGCGCCATCGCATCACATCTAAATAACATATAATAGGTATTTAAACAATAACATCGTGTTTCAGTTGTAAATTACAATTTCAAACATCATTATTGTTGCTGTAATTTGTATAAAATGTGCTGAAATTATAAATAACAAGATTTATACTTTTCCTGCCACACAGGTGGTACGAACTTTCTGAGGGAGAGAAAAGAGAGTACGAGAGAGAGCGACACAATCCGTTTTCCTTAATATTTTCTTCCGGACAGAAAAATACCACTGTGTCACTACAGCGAGCCTATGCACTGTAATTTCCGCTGATATTTTTTACTGCAGCAATAAAATGTGTTTCCGTCAGTGCTACCTAACAATACAAATATGTAATTTGGCAACATTTAATTTACAAATAGTATACATAAAAACAAGGTTAAAAAATATTGTAACTGTGAACTATTTCTTATTGGCCGTTGCGAACACATTGCTGCTCTCGCTGTTGTTAATTTGTATTTAATATGAAAGGAATATTACAAGTTATAGAAGATACTAAATAGATTATTAATGTATTCAAGAACAGAGTACTTTAACATTAATCACTGGGTTATGTAATTTTTGAATACAAGTGATTGAACACAACAGGTTGGCATGTTACGCCCAGGGTGATTTTTCAAAGTTTTGATTCCAAAAGGCCAAAGAAAGTCTGAATGGACTATTTCACAACTTTGTAACGTTTCCCTGCAGGTTTGAAACACAACGAATTAATTTGCCGTGTCATATTTGTGATTTGAACATTTGCCACAGCTGAACAATTTCCAAAAATGCTGAATTCCAGCCAGTAAAACTCATAAAATAATCTTACAATAAAACTGACGTTTGCAGTACAAATAGTTTGAAATGTGTATTTCTAAGAATTTTAATACTGTACATACATAAGTACATAAATTCTCGTGAAACACTGAGGTGTGTAACAAATTTTTATTACCAATACCTAAAGTAACGGTATGTATTCAGTTCCCATGCCACATGCAGCAAAAATGAAAGACTGTTCAGTATTTTCACATTGGAGTTATGAGCTACATCAACGTGTTAATTTACCCCTTGACTCTGCTTCAACAACACAACTGAATACAATACAGCTCTGATTTTCTGGAATGCAAAATATCTTAAATTTATTAATTAATATAAACATATACTTAAATTTTGCTGTTAAAATGCATGTGCACCATTTAAAATTTACGTATATAATTTCCCCATCACAAACACAAAATATCGGCCTACCATATTATGATCCATAAGTTGTCACTCAATAAAGAACTAAATAAATATAGCCCATCCCAGACAATTATTATTAGTTTTTATTACTCTATGCAATGTTATTTCGAGTCTATAACTGTCAGCACTACAGATAACATAATAAATAAACTGTGCAGGTATTTATTTTTGCTAAAACGATTGTAAATAAATGCTTCTGTGTCACTTTCATTTGTTTATAGCCTTGCACAAGACAATGAATAACAAACCGTTGCACATCCAATACCATTTCAGGACACAGATAAAACAGGTTCACAAATATGTTTAGCGAGTTAAGGATTAGTCGTGACTAAAGGTGGTGGAAATATTTTTTTTATGCTATAATTAAATTTAAAAGCGAATTAATACGAAAATGTTTACTATCAAAAAGATTCACAAAATAGTAGGCTAAGTATTATATGTATATTTAACTTGTAGAAACAAAATTAATTTTTTACCCTACAAGCCGGTGGTTGGGGCAGCCGGGTGGCTGTTGCGGTAGTCAATACAATGATAAAAGGAGCAGTAAGAGATGATTATGTTGACAGCTGCTTCCTGCAGGGATTGGTGACTGTCCGGACGAATGAGGCAGCCAATTTGAAGAGAGACTGAAGAGTGTACCATCAAGAGGGAGCGGAAACGTGTCGGTCGTGAAGGGGTTAGGAGGAGTGGACGATGGCTGATAAGAGCCGGGAGGGAAGTAGAGAAGAAAGCAAGAGATTCGTTACTTATACGTCCATTGTATCGGTATCGGATATTGGCTGTATCGGCAAGGAAGTATCAGTTCGTACCAGTATCTGTAAAAATCTACATTTTCTCAGCATTAAAATATAGTATGCGTTAATGTAGGGATATTTTTCAAGAGTATTTTCTACAAATAACATACCTGTTTGTAGAAAATAACTTTTTAGAGCAGTAGAATAATGAATTCTTTTGAGCACGTGTTTTAATTCTATAAACATTAGGAATGCCATTTTCTACCATCTATTATTGCTGGTAAAATCCTGTTTACTACGTAAATATAACAATAAATGCTATAGCCACACTATGCTACAAGGAGATAAAAATTAATGCTATTTTCCACTTCCTCTAGTCAAGGCTTTTCAATTGCCCTAGATGGTATTACATATGTAATGCCAAACTGAACATTCAGGAATATCAGCCTAAGTGTTTGATGACGTTAGGCGAAAGACCTTTCGGCACCAGGGGTGCAGTGAAGACAAAGATAGAGGAGGGTCTTCGGCAACAAGGGCGCAGTGAAGACCAGGAGAGCTGAAGGTTCCTTCGTCACCAGGAAGTGCGGTGAAGGAACAGAATAGACCGGTGTTCTAAGGGACGTACCCCGCTATTTGTACTCTACCTGGCTCCCCCTTGGTCCAATTGGAGAGGGAAGAGACGTAGCACAAATCCTCTGGGCGTGTGACGTCACCGGCCGGCTGGAGATCTCAGTGCTGCAGTCTCTACGAACTAGTAGAGCGATTTGGCGGCGTGCTATAGTGCTTGGTGCTACTGATGCATAGTTTTGGTGGCTCGACCGGTGAACAGTACAATTTTTCAGATGTAAGCATGCTGAATTTACCATAGGAAATAGTACAAGTTCTTGAGGTCAGTTGTTTTATTGCCAAACAAACTCCATTGAATGTACGGCTGAGTGATACCTACTGATGAGTGGAAGTTGATTTAATTATAAGTAGAAAGATGTCACTCATCTCTTTGCCCATCTCTTTGCCCCCCTTCCGTTGGGACGTATTGTCATCTGGCGGAAAGTACAAGAAAAGGAAAAAATTTGCTCATGAGAATGTAGAACTGTGCTCCCAAGAAGAATTTTTTTTTCTCTCTCCATCATCTTTTCTAACTGGCTCTGGTCTGTGGGCTTGGTGCTCTGTGTTTCGAAGGGGTGTGCTAGAAGCGAGGAGTGGCAGGTGACCGCAGGCGGTAGCTCTGTCACACTCGTGATCCGGATGGGAAGTCTAGACATTGCTGTGTGTCTGTTGCATGGCAGGCAGGCAGGCTCTATCTCTCTTTTTTGCACTGTGCAGCTGTGCCAGGTGACGAGTAGAGCTCTGCGTCTTCTTTCCATTGTGTAAGATTAGTGTCGTGTGGGGTATCCAGTCTCTGTGTTACGCAGCCTTCATTATTTAGTGAACTGCCCTACATTTACCAGCTGATAGGTGTAGGTACGTACAATATGAAGTTTACAGATTTTAACCTGTGGAAAGAAATGCAAGACATGGGAATGGCAAAAGAAATGTATCCTTGTGGAATAAAATGCTAAAAGCCTCACTTGTAAAGGCGTGTGTGTTATAGTCGATTCACGCTTTCTTCAGCCTTTTGGAATTGAACCTTTGAAAAATCACCCTATGCATAACATGTCAACCTGTTTTTCCAATCATTTGTATTCCACAAATATTTAGCACTGTGATTAACTTTAGAGTACTGTATTATCGAATAAATGAAACTTTACCGTAGTATCTCGTATAACTTGAAATATTTATTTCATAATAAATATGAATTAGCAACAGTGAGAGGTGCGACGTGTTGGCAATGGCCGGTAAGAAATACTTCACATTTACAATATTTTTAAACCACTTTTTTATGTATACTATTTGTAAGTTAAACATTGCCAATTGATATACGGTGGAAGTCCGGAATACCGCGGCCTGGTATACCACGGATTCGGTTATACCATGGGGCAATTTATGTCCCCAGGCCTGAATAAATAAATAAATAAGTGGAAAGTGTGCGGTCAGGTATGCGTGTAGTCTGTCGATGGGTGATCGTGAGTCGGGGACATTGATGGATGAGATGGGCGCGCGTTCTCCCTCCTTTCAGTGCCAAGAACTATTTTAGTGATTCATTACAGCCAATATTGTATGGTTTTCCGTATATACAAATAAAATGTGTTCTTATATTACTATATTGGCGAGTAAGGCAGTGTGCGTGTATATGCCATGTCAGAAGTATTTGATGAAAAATTCGGGATAATTAATATTTCAAGTAGACCGCACTCAGTTTTCATATTCCCGTAAACATTGCCAGGCCTCATCGTGCCAGTGCAGAGGCCAACATGCCGCCTAATTTCATAGAAATTCAACAAATTGACGTGAATCGCATCTATCAGCATGTTTTCTCAATGCTGGGCCACTGTTACGAATTGAACCGGTCCTGTAATGATGGCAGTGGCGGTGGCTGTCTCGCCGCTACTCACCAGAATAATCTTGTACGCGACCGACGGACAGTTGCCCAGTCCCGATGATCTAGGCACGAGCGACAACAGCAAGCAGCCTCGTCAATCACCTACGGGGTATAGCTCTATGTAATCGTTATAATTATGATGTAGACACTTTTAGTATAGTGTATATATACCAGCTGTGCTGTATGTCTTCCTATTTAAAAAAATTGTGAAATTTGACGCGCGCCTCAAAATTCATGCTTCGAAGTCATTTACAGTTCTATAACTAATTTCCTACGGGATGTAGCTCTCTGTTATTATAATTATGATGGAGACACTTTGATTATAATATATATGTACTGGCTATGCGTATGTCTTCCTATTTTGGAACAAAAAATTCCAAAATTTGAGACGTGCGTCAAAATTCATGATTCAAAGTCATTTACAGACCTATGATTAATTTCCTACGAGGTGTAGCTCTCCATAATCATTATAACTATGATGTAGACAATTTGATTATAATGTATATATACCAGCTATAAGGTATGTCTTCCGATTTTCGAAAAAAATAATTTCGAGCAGACAAGCTATTGTGGACAAGGCTTAATGCAGAAAAGCAGTCTTTCTTTGCATGCTACAAATAATTAGCTTGTTTTAGTTTTCCTTTGTAAAATGTAAAATCAGACAAGCAAGCAACATGTTTCACAACACTAGAGGCACTGATCGATCCCATCTGCAGTGCAAGTGTGCATGCATCCTTTGGACATGAGCATTCATTTCTCATTCTCACTTCTTACCAACCAGGCCCGGCAGAGTGGCGGGGGGGGGGGGGGGGGGGTTAATCCCCTTCTTCAACCCATGTGACAAACAACTCAGCGAACACCACCCTTGGTGGAATAAGTACATCCTTTGCCTGGAAAATGCTGTATTTTTTAGAGTTTTACTACTTGAATGCATGTGACCCTTCGTCACAGCACGTTTCTCTTCTGTTTCCCTCCCTTGGGTACTGTCAAGTCCGGTGATGCAGATAAAAAAAATAAAGTTCCGATAGCAAGGGGCTAAACGTTTGACGAGTTACTGCGGTAAATAACAACACTTGCTCCGTGTTTGACAGATAGGTGCCACACCCCATTAGAACACTGGCTTTTTTTGCTACTGTACTCGGTCGTTCTCAGAATAGAGCTATAACGCGGGTCTGTGTTATGTCGCCCAACAGCCACGTTATATCGGGCTTTTACTGTATTTTCTTTGTTAGGTAGCACTGACGGAAACACATTTAATTGCTGCTGTTAAAAATAAACAGACGTGGATGTAAATAAATAACTTCGTCATAAAATCAGTTCACATTTAAAACGTATAAATAGTGTTAATCAAATATTTGAATTCACGCACACACAGGGCCGGCGTATCGACCACGGTGCACAAAGGCATGCCATTTCACAGATGCAATGATTAACAAAACACACGTCACAGTATATTTATTACTGCCGTGGAAACACAGATTTATCACAACATCGTAACTTGCCAAAGTAGGTTTAAAAAACACAATGTCTACTAACGTGATGTATTAATTTGAAGTATTTTTCGGAGTAAGAATAATTTACGTTTCAGTTGACAAAAAGCAACACGCCATGTCATGGCTCGCCACGTCTGACAACCATAGGTAACTGCCCCGCCATCATATCTAAATATATTAAAATACATATTCAAACATTAAAATCTCTTTTCAGTTGTAAATTACAAATTCAAAAATCATTATTTTGCTGCAATATGCAACAATTAAAAAAATGTATAATTTCTGTACTTTCTAGCGAAGTGAAATTTCCCGAGTGTGAAAGAGACAAAGAAAGAGAAAGAGTGCGACAAGCCTTGCCAGCAGACAGTTTTTCAATTACTTTCTAACTTAATAAAACAATACCGTACCATTACAGCCTACTCACAATATTTTCCGCTATTATTTTAAACTGTAAAAACTAAATATGTTGCCACTTAAATATTTCAATAGGCACAGTTTAATTTACAAATAGTATACTAAAAAAATGAGGTTAAAATAATATTTTAACTGTTAACTATTTCTTACCGGTCGTTGCCAACACGTCGCTGCACTCGCCGTTGTTAATTCATATTTAAAAAGGAAATAAATATTACAAGTTATAAATTATATTAAGGTTAATTTATTCAATAATACCGTATTCTAAAGTTAACCACAGTGTTATATATTTGTGGAATACAGGTTATTGAAAAAACGGGTGACATGTTATGCCTAGAGTGTTTTTTCAAAGGTTTATTTTTGTAAGTCGCTTCCAATCAGGAATGGACTATAGTCACATCTTCTTTGGTGGTCTACAGCACAGATGAGCAACATCTCTTCTCGTCCGGGAAGCTGCGCTGATGAATCGGCCTCGGCATTAAGTGACATCGGGATCTCAGTGACCGTTTGGGGCAGTATCAGAGACAGACTGTCTTCTCCTACCCCTCCGGTTGATGGTACCGGAGTCAGCGCCCGGCTCAGGGCCCCCATCTTGATGTACAGTTGATCGGCTCCCCCTCTCATCCAAGAAATGAGGCTTGGGTAGTGGCCTCGACATTGAGTGACGTCGGGACCTCGGCGACTGTCTGGAGTAGTATCATACTATCTACTCCTACCCCTCTACGCTGGCGAATCGACCTCGGCACCAGGACCTCTGTGACTGTCTGGGGCAATATCTGTGACAGGCTGTTTTCTACCCCTCCAGTTGATGGTACCGGAGTCATAGGCCAGCTTGGGACCCCGTCTTGACGGTACAGATGATTGAGTTCCCGTCCAGTTGATTAAGTGAGGCCTAGGTGGCGGCCTAGCCATAGAGCGATGTCGGGACCTCGGCGGTGGCGGCCTTGGCGCTGGGCAGCACCAAGACTGGCTGGGTTGCTGCACTTTCCAGGTACGGGGTGGCTGATGGTACCAACTGCAAGAAGGCCTTGTCTTGGCTGACAGTTCTAGTAGGTGCCTCCCCTTCGGAAGGCTGCGTCCAGTGCTGCAGCCTTCTTTGTCTGCCCCATCAGGACCATGGCTGCTTGGTGGCCAATTGGAGCTCTGGTACATACATGGCATTGGGTTGATCGCTCTTCTCTGAGATTGGTCTTGGCAGAGGCTGCTTATGATCTGTCTCACTGTCAAATGGAATTCTCTAAAAGAGTTTGCTTGTACTGGTTGTCCACCAGGCGGTAACTTGAGGTTAAACTCTGTGTGAGCTGAGGGCAGTGTCGGTACAGATTCAGCTCTGTTAACATCAAAAAGCTTACTATAATTTAGTTTTGTAGGTCCCTTAATAACACTCAGAGTATCATCAGATAAATTATCACAAATTACTTTATAAACAGTACAATCCATTAAAAAATTTACATCATCATCTGTGCGAAACACATTATTATTTTTATTCCACTTTTCATGTAAATAAAATTTATGAGATTTTTCTTCCTTGAATTTTTCTACTCATTGGTTAAAATTTTGTAATTTATCATCTACTTCTTTATCAACAGCTTCTTCGCTTTTTTCAACTTTTTTGTTAACAAGTGTATTGTAGTAATTCAAAACTGATTTGTTAAAATATCAACCATTATTCTTCATTTTCTGAAATAAAAGCTAGTGTTGTTGAAAGATTTAATCGAACTTAAAAAATTGAATGTGGAAAAAATTTGCTTTGAATGAAAATTATAAATGGACAACTACATTAGACGAATTAGTGAAAGAATATAATAATTCAAAACATAGAACTATTGGAATGAAGCCAATTAAAGTTAATAAAAAAATGAAAAGAGATTATTGCAAACAGATTTTGTGAATATTTTTCAACCAAAATATAAAATTGGAAATGTCGTTCATGTTAGCTAAATTTAAAAAAAACTTTTGTAAAGGTTATGCTGCTAATTGGTCGACAGAATTATTACTATTTGCAAAATTTTTAATTATGATGTACTAATTTACAAATTAAAATATATTAATGGAGAAGAAATAAAAGGCAATTTTTATGAATATGAAATTATGAAAACAGACTATCCCAATGAATATTTAGTTGAAAAAAAATTTAAAAACTAAAGACGAACAAATTTATGTTAAATGGTTTGGTTTTGATAACTCACATTATTCTTGGATTAATAAAACTGATATTTTATCAATTTAAATATAATAATTAACTTATTTACTCAATTTGATGAAGATTTTTATCATTAATTAATTGTTGTTGAGTTTAGTTATTTCTACAATATTAAAATAGTTATGATAAAACTCAATGTTTCTTTCATTCTTTGATATAAATTGATAACATTTGTAATATAGTCAAATCTCAATACTTCTTCACAGTTTGGATGTCTATCTTCAATTCTATACAATTGTCTTTGAACATTTTTTCTTTGAGTTTTAATGACATAATCATATTCGCAATTAGCATCAAATAATTTTAAAAGAATGAAAGTTGGATTTAAATTTTGATTTTGTGTTTGTGGTACAATCTGTGGGACCATTTCTCGGATTTTATTATTTCTGCGATTTATTACATCGAAAGCCATATGAACTGTATCTCTGAAATATTCCACTTGTTTATTTTTAATTGTATAGATATTTTTTTAATGATTAACTATAATTTCATTTATTTTATTTTTATGCTCTAATTGTCTATCTTTCAATTTAATTACTTCTTGTAATTTATATTCACCGTGCTTTCTTATTGATGGAATAACTTCAGACGTTACCCATTTTTTTTTTCATTTTTTTGTGAGTATAAGCCCGATTCATTAATAAATATGGTACGTGGTTGCATATTTGAAGGAAGCCCAGTTTTCGGGCCCCCTTTAATATTTTCAAAATGTAGCTTATCTTCATCATGTACATGGTTTTGAATAGCATTTCTAGGTTTCTCATAGTCCAAAATTTCAGCAACATTTTTTGCTTTAAACCAAGGATTATTATCATCAATAATCATAAAAACTTGTTTACTAAAGTAAGTAAGCTTGTTATTATTTATATTTAGAATTGACTCCATTTTGGCAAGTGTACAGTAGATAAGTTTTTATGTGTGTTATTTAGAACGCGATTTTATGAAGGAAAAAAATATATATATATGAATTAAATTGTTTATAATACAGAATAATCAAAATTTAAAGGGTTACATTTTCTAAATCATTAACAATGTCTTTAATTTTATATATAATTTCGTTATATGATTTACACTTTATACCAAATAAAGAAATGTTATTTTTACCAGCTCTAGTCAATTTTTTTGTAAATTCATTATATTCACTACCAGTTTCATTACTAAGAAAATACAGAAAACAATTTTTATATCTAAAAGCAGATTCTATCGTATTTGGTAAATAAAGAAATTTTGCCCTAATTTAGCCATGCTCTTTTATCTGGAAATGATATTAGTCTATTTCAGCATAATACAACTTTTCATAGAAAATTAAAGTTTTCCCTGAATATTAATTAACCAAGCATTTATTTTATATTGATCGCTTATTCCAATTGAAGAAAATCCTTTTGGATATCCATTATAAGTTTACAACAATAATCAGTCATACAAATTTTGTTATCTACAGACATAACTAATTCACCCGAAGGTCTTCGATACATAAAAACATATTGAAGTAATTTAGTAAAAAATTTAACCAATTTGTTATCAAAAATGGTTTATTGATTATTTTGTTGTCATTCAAACTTTTATTCCAAACATGTTTATTGTAAAAAATGTACAACTCACTATCAATAATTAAAACTGTTTTTATATATTCAGTTTTGCATAAATCAATTGGGTCATTATAATTAAAATTATTTTGTACAGGTGGCCCATAAAAGTTTTGAATGTCTCTGAATGCAAATCAAACAGATTATTAATTGGATACATAATTGCATTTTTTTTTTTGTTTGTGTGTTGAGGACCTAAATGCATGGCCAATTTCATGAATCAAAACTGCTAGTAAATTAACTTGTTTTTCGCCCCCCCCACACCATTATACCAATATTGTTGCTTATTGATGTGAATTTCAACGTGGGTATTTTTTTTATTTGGAAAAAAAAGTGTGGTAATGCCATACCATATGGATATAAAATACTATAACAAGGGTTTCTAGATTGTTTTTGACATTTATGTTGCCTTGTTTGTAAGATATAAATATGTCTGGAAAAACTGCATCATAAACAAATTGCAAATTTGTATGTTTTTGCCAAACACTAAAACTTCTTCAGCTAACATTTTAATTGTATTATTTGCAAATTCAAAATTCCATTTTAATTAATTTTTATACCATTTGTTGGTTGATGAAAAGCTACCTAATATATCATCTTTAACACCACATCTATGCTTATTGATTAAATTAAGTGTTTCCTTAGTGAGTTTACCATCAATTGAAGAAACGTTATGGTATTCTTGGAATGTTTTTAAAGAATTTTCGTACTTTTCTTGATCAATATTTGATCCATATTTACTTAAATAATCGATAACACATTGTCCAATTATCTTTTTCCTATATAGCAAAATTTATTTTTATGGTAGCAAGAATAATGATTATATAGACATTTATAAGCAAAATTTTTACTTTACAAACTCATTAATTTTATTTCTATACTTCCCATCAATAATTTTTAAATTCAAATCTAGAGTTATAAAATCATAATTTTCATTCCAACATTTTTCACAAATACATCAATAATTTTATGTATTCCACGAGTAAAATATTCACTATTTTCTAAAATATCATCAAATATGACAAGAGAGCCGTTTTCAGATTCATCTAATGTTATCATCTATCGTTATTAAAAATACATGCCATCTTTTCATTAATTTTAAGCTTTTTTGACATTGCCTCAAAATCATTTTGTAACACAATATATTTGGGTTGATTTAAACTTTTTGAGCAAACATACAGTTTATTAAAATCTAGCCATCCTAAGTTATAAATAAAATTTATTATCCAATTAATTTTTTCACAGTTACTACGTCCAACTATTATTACTCTAATGTAATCAGGCAATTGGTCACTTTTTTTTTTAAACACTGACATCCCAATTAACTTTAGGCTGCTTTAACTGTTGCTTTTTCATTTAATATAATAATTTTTTGTAGTAAATGTATAAGAAAGAATTTTTATTATCGGGTAATAGTTCTGTTATAAAGAAAAAAACTTCATTATTATATCGTTCGTAATGATAAATCTATTGCTTTAATTAGTTTTCACATCAAATTTTTAACACCGAATATAAATAATAATACTGTAACAATAATTGAAAAAAAATGAGTCCTGTTGAATCTTTCAAAGAAATAATCAATTCATTTTCAACAAATAATATTGAATTAACATCAGATAGTGTAAAAAATAGAATATCAATTAAATCAAATATTGATATTAAATTTCATGATAGATTATCTGATATGCTGAGTTTTGAGAGAAATATTATTATTGAGAAAGATAAAATTGTTGTAGGTACTAAATTACCAAATTTTAATCCATTTAAAACAATAAATGTTCATTGTAACTTGGCTCTTGGAATGTTTATAAAATATGATGAATCTAATCACTTGGAGACTAGTATAATAGCAAGTTTTCCACCAAAAACTATGTTTGATTTTAGAGATTATATAATTTATGAGCTTGCATATCTGGCTTTTTATAAAATGAATAATGAAAGGTTTGATCATATTGTTTTGGAAATTAGAGACGAAAATGGAAAATTAATTGATTTTGATGGTACTGATATCGATAATGTTTTAGAAACTAAAGAAGTTTAAATATAATAATATAAAAATTATTCATTTTGATAGCCATATGGTAATGTATAAATTTTATTTTCTAATATCATTCTTTTGTTATCATAAGGACTTAATGCAATTTTACTAACTTCAACTGTATATATTTCATGTTTCTCACTTCTTATTAAATTCATTGTTCTATATTGTATTTTCTCTTTAAACAAAGAATTATTATAGTCATCAAATCATATTCTCTTATTGACTACACATTTCTTTACTCCTTTAGATTTTTTATTTTCTTTGTCGTCAACCTTATAAGCATACATTTTTGCTCCTAAACCAACAAATTCTTTCACTATTTTACCATTACATTCATCTTTAATTTTCTTAAATCTTTTTTATTTATTTGAGGCATGTTATAAATATTCTCACTTCGATAATCACTTGTATCAAATATATCTAACATCGACTTCATATCTTCATAAAAATCTTCAGTTTTTATGTTATAAATGTATGGATCAGTATCCTGATAACACAACTCAATTTTATCACCATATTTTGGTTTTATTTCTTTATAATGGAAATTGTACATTAATTCTTTTGATATATCTAAAATTGACATGCCTCCATAAATGGGTTTATTATTATTAAACTTTAAAGTTGTTTTATTCATATGTATTGCAGCAAGATTCTCATTAAATATATTACTTCTTTTGAAATTTGGTTTTGCTATTCATTTTTCAGCATCTGATACTAGTTTCATATCAACTCTGTTTCTAATATTTTCCATAGTTTCACCAAACACTGAATTATTCATGAGCTTATAAAATACTTTTTCAAAATCATTTTTAGCAATTGTTCTCATTGTTGTGTTTAAATCTATATACTTTTTTTACTAATTGGACTGATCACATATTAATATTCTGTGTATTTTGGTAAGTTTTAATCCATTTTTTTAAACATTGTTTTAAATTACGATAGTGTATTACATACTTTTCTTTTTTATGTAATGTTGTTAATAATTTTGATTGATTTGTTTGTGGAATTATCTTATTTTCAGGGGGAAAAAAGGTAGATCTTTATGTAAATTGTGTAGTTCTTATGGATGTTCTAAATCAACTTCTAATATATAACCATACTCAGAATCATTCTCCAAATTTAATATTTTTCACGCCAGTAATCTAAATCATTTAATGAATAATAAACACAATCGAAACCACCATATGGTAAATATTGAGACATTACCCAGCCATATAAATTATTAGCATCAAGATATATGAAATAATTTGATTCTTGATTTAGAGTTAAAATCATCTGAATATTTGTTATTGGCTTTAACATATAGTTTACAACATTGTGAAATTCCACCTCTAATGCTTTTTCAATCATTAAAATCACATCATAAATGTATTAAATCTAATGATTGTTTAGTCATTTTTATCATTGCATCCCATGATAAACGGGTGCTGTAAAATACCAATCAGGATCTAAACCATAAGCATTTATAAATGTATTTCTAAAATTTTCAAATATATCTGCTAACAATAATATGTCACTTTTTAAATATAAATCATGATATTCGCCAAGATTTTTAACATTAAATTGATCCCATACTTATTTTGCGTGTTCATAATCATCGCATGTTATATCAGATTAGTTTAATTTATTATAAAACTAGCTTTTTGGCGAAAGTTGTTTCTTCAAATTTTATTCCAACTGTCCATATAATCATAAGGATAAACAACTTTTTTGATAACTAAATCTACTTGATCCTTTCGAAAATGCTTTTGTGTATGTTTCATTTGATTTCTAATTAAATTAGATGATCTTTCAGCTAAATTAGTGGTCATAAATTTAAATGAGTCTATAAATCTCCTTTTTAAAGTTTCTGTTTCTTTCCAAAAGTGATAAACTTTTCTTCATTATTTACTATTAAATCTAGATTTTTATCATCATATCCTAGGTCCTTAATAAATAAATGTGCATCATATCCAGCTAAATTATGGAAATAAATTGAAACAAAATTTGGTAATCTTAATTTTAGATTACAATTATTACATACTGGATTAATGAATTTTCCACTTATGTGATCATGATGATGTACTTTTTTATTATCGTGTGTATATTCACATTCAAATAGCGTACATTTTTTTAATTTTCTGTATAATATTTTTTCTTCTTTTGTTAGTGGATGCATTGGTTCAATTTGTGAATATATTTCACCAATTTCTTCTACTAATTTTTTCATTAATTGAATAAACTTTTTATGTCCAGTTGGACCTCGATATACTACTGGAGGCTTATAATCACCATAATTAGATACAATATAATAGCAAAACCCAGACGCTTCATGTAACTGACATTTCATAGTATGAGATTCATCATTCAACTTTAAATCAATTGTAGTTGTTTGTTCATTTGTAAGTCTATATCTTTCTTGAAGTGCTTCCTTATAAAGATCATTATCAATATCATCCTCTGTTAAAACTGGGTTTTTTTGATTAATTTAAATTTATTTATTTCCTGTGGGTTGGGTTTGGTGATTGATATTTTCTTTAAAATTGATTGAAAATCGGCATATATTTCGAAAGTAACCTTCATTGTATGTTTTATAATTTTTTTTTAGATATTTTCTCTTCTTTTGAATGTACTTAGATTTTTACTGCTTCATTTTTAGAACGGTTTTCTGTATGTTTATTTAATTTCTCTTGAGAGTGAGAAAATTGAAGACACATATTACATATATAAGCTTTATGTTGCTTATTATTTTTTTTGTGTTGAAACTAACCTCGATAAATCTTTTATCCAACAGTAATGCAAGTTTGTATCATTTTAGAAATAAAGTAAATTTATATATTTTTTCTGTCTATTTTTTGTAAGTTTTAATGGATATACCATGGATTTTTTACCTTCATCTTTAATAGAGTATACATTTATAGATGTATCAATTTGATTTTCTATTTTGGGTATATCATCAATTTTAATTGGATAGTCATAATTATCTGTTATTTTATAGATAATGCCCCACATTTTTATATTTAGTAACTCTTTGAGGATCTTTTTCTACTGGAACATGCTTGTTTCTTCTTAATAAATTCAGGTAGTTCAATATATGATGTGCCATTTAATGGATTATACTTATTTATTGCTAATTGTATTCCAATTATTTTATCTAAAGCCCATTCAGAACCTCTTTTTTTTTTTAATCAGATAATTTAGTAAGCAATTCCACTGTTATAATGTTATAAATCTTTGTAAATTCTCCTTTGTTTAATATTCTATCATTAAATGACTGAAATGCAAATTCTACTTGATTATTTTCCGACTTGCGACACTTCATGTATAATTCAGTGCTGGTTTACAACCCTCTAAATATTTTAAGTTTATTGTGTATTATTTAAAATACTTTATTTTTTACTTATCTTAAAAAATGATTAGACTGTACTAAATTAAAGTTATTTTCAATGTTATATGTTGATATTCTACTTTTAAAAGCTTTGTTAACTAAGTAATTTTTATTGGTTCTTCTATTTTTTAACAAAATAATTATTATAGAATGGAAAAATTTTCTTTAATATCTTTTTATCTTGTTTATATATATATAACTTTTGAAGATTGTACAGTTTCAAAGTTTCGTTTTCTCTCATCAAATCTTGCAATCTTTTTTTCTCTCCTTTTCTCTATAATCCGTTACTTAATAACTAGTATAAGAGTTCTAATTAAATCTTTTTTCCTTAGTCTGTTTATATTTTTTATTTTAAAATAATTAGCAATACCTCTCGACTCTCACTCTCACATCGTTCAAATAAGCTGTTATAAAAGCCTCAATTTTTTTATAGTTGTATTTAATAGAAAACAAATTTATGAATAAAACGAAAATATAAAAAAAAAAGAGATAAAAATAACATAATAAATTGAACAATTGATGAAAAATATTAATAATAATTATATACTTTTTAACTGGATAACTTCTTGCTTTGATTATATTCGTTGTTAATTATAAGAAAACAAATTTATGAACAAAATGAAAACTATAAAATAATTATATTGTTTTTAACTGGATAACTTATTTTCCCTCAAAAATTTGTTCATATGTTCACCAATACAATTTTTACATTTTGATGCCTGTTTATCCTTTGTATTTTTATTAGGAGAAAATAATTTTATCAATTAATTCTCATATTCTTTACATTTTTTTGTTTGATAATCACTATTTTGGATTTCATTTAGAATATCCAATGCTGAATTGTGTGTTTTACTATTTTTATGTCTTATGAGAGTTAAATTACAAACATATTTTCCATAATCACATAGTACTTTCTCCTTTTTTTAACTCATATCAGCTTAGTATTTTCTCATTATTTATTTCATAACGACTTCTAGCATATTCGGCAGCACATTTTTTACATGTATTGATTTATTTATCTTTTATATATTTATTTGAGGCAAAACTTTCTATGTTTATTACTTCACCACATTTTTTACATTGCGTACATATGGTATTATATTCCATTTCAAGCATGGTTTACATTTTATCTATTAAGAAAATTAATTTATTAAGAGACTGAAAAAATAATTTTCTTTAATAATTTTTTTTATAAATTAACAAACAAAAAATCGAATCACTTTTCAACAAGTTGAACAATAAGTTTGAATTGACTAAATTACAAGATATTGAACAAAATAAATGGTTTGCTTCTACAGGTTTTCAAAATTATGATTCAATTTTGTAAAAAGAATTAGTTGTATTGTAGATGGGAAGTATAAAATTACATTACCAGCTCGTTATGTAAACATGTTTGATAAAAAAGTTTTAAAGATAATGAATGAGAAAGAAGTTTTTATAATGTATAAAGGTTTAAAATAAATGAAAAATAGTAAATTTACGCATGATGTCGAATTTTCTTAAAAATAATTTATAAATTCTATTATTTTGAATCTTTCAACTATCTTTTATAATATTTCACTTGTTTTTAGCTTAATTTCGACTAACCCTTTGATTTGATATAGTTTGCAGATTTGCCTTAAAATTATACAATTTTTTTATAATTGTACATGATTTTTGCATGTTTTTGCCTTGTCCCTGAGGGACAAGCACCACCGGTTGCATCCCTTAAAGGCGTACTAACCTCAACCCCTCACACTGCATTCGTACCCAAATGCTGGTTCTGTCCGGAGAACCACTGAAACAAGGACTGCCTTTCGGAAACCAGAGGGGGGGGGGGGGGGGGGGGCTGTCATTCTACCAAACCGAGTTGACAAAATGTCGTCAAATATCCCAACATCTACTGAAACATTTGTTTCTTCCTTCATATGAAGATTTCCACTTCTCCATATATAGTACCTGAGTCTGGCTATAAAACTGCATCGTTAGTCTACCCAACAGCTCCTCGCCCATGAATTCCATCTTTATACGGTTACTGAACTGCTTCCAGTCCATTAAGAATTCTCTGTATCTCTCCCACCATGTGAGGGCAAGGCCCTTTAAATGCAGTTGGGCCCGGTCGACCCATTGTTTTGGTGGCAGGTCCGTTTCTTTGAATTCTTTTTCGCAATCCTACATGAATGCTACTGGGTCTTTGTGTGGGCGACCTGCAAGATCGGTAATTTGGATGTTGTCGTCTTTACCGGTTGCTGGATGGCCAGTTGCATTTCCGTGTCGTATATATATGTGGGAAGGCTTGCCTCTGCAGGAAGACTTTCCTCTGTGGGCGTAAGAGATGTGTTTTCTTCGGCATCTCTCGCACTGGTAGGCCATCCCCAGCATAGAGACGCATTCGTCAGGCCACTGTATGTTAAAACCTTTCTTTGAGATACATTGAAATATGTCCTTTTCTCTCCTTTCATGATCACTATCACCATCAACAGACAAGTATTTGAACAAACTTTCAACTTCATACCATTTCAATAGATTACTTTTATAATATTTGTTACAAAACATCAATATTGAATGCAACCAGTACGGACCAAAACCATTCCCCAAAAAAAAGTCCTTAAAACCATTCTTTCATAATAATTGATTTTGCCACTAAAGATCATAACTCTTATAAAATAAGGAATTTTATTGAATACACCAACATCATCAATGAATTCCTTCCACGGATTAGATCTATTCCTGAAGCATATAATTAAATATATGTTATTCAAGCTACAAAAGTAAGCACCACCTACATAGGTGGCGATAGAGATCTGATGTGATTTATGCCTCAGCCGGGACACGTAATTTCATTGCAGAACTCGCGGGTTGTTGACGGCAAGCGGTACAGCGGTACTCTAATTCGTCTGTATCCCGGACCTCTTCAGGCCAGCCTATGCAGGCATAATAAAACAGTTTAGTACAGTAGGTGCATTCTATCCTTAGTGTGCCATGGCCTGGACAGTTTGCATGGCTACACTGTACGTCGGATAAGTCGTGCTCATTGTTGAGGTTTTCGCCAGTGGCGGCACTGACCTCGGAGTCTGACGTGGTAGCGGTTAAGGGCGCCACGGGGTGTTTTGGGGACTCCCCGAAGTCTGCTTGACTGTTCGTTTCGACCCTCAGTTCTTCGAATATGGTTGGTCTAGTTCGTGACATTTACTGTGCGCAGCTATTCGAAGTGGGTGTTGTGCCAGCCAAATCTTACTTCAGCACCGGTCAACAAACCTTTTAACACGGGATGGCACAAGGGGTGAATGCGTATACAAGGAGATACAAATAATACAACGACCAGAGCAGTCAATAATGACTTGTGCCTGAGTTGGGCGGCGGGATCCTGTTTCGCCTGCCTTTCCAGTGTAGGTTGAGGAAGTGTATTCAACTGTCTGGCGGCAAGGAGAGCTGCGTGTCGTTCCCTATGTTTTCGGCCATGCCTATGGTTGAAAGGCATCAAGTCTCTGCTCACAGTATACTGGGCAGACACTTACGCGAACAAACTAAACACAATTTACATTGTAAGTCCAGTTTTGGCTTGCTGACCAGGCTTTGTAAAGTCTCCACTGATCCCCCACGCTATGCGGACTGATCAGAGACAGGAAGCTGTTTGGGTCACCAATGCTGCCAATGGATTTGCGTCCACACAGGAATGGGTGGCAGGTCTCAAGCTACAATATAGCCCGGCACTAGTAGCAATGCTGTGGGATAAAGCAGTAACTCGAGACTGTCGCCCCTCTCTGGGTGAAGGTGTTACTAATGGTTGTGGCTCCACTGTTCCTCTCCACCGGCACTGGAAGCAATGCTGTGGTAGCTGGAAAGCAACAGATGGCCATCTAATGGGTGTGTGAAAATATGGCAGACCCCTGAAGGGCGCCTGTGGCTGAAGTTAATTCAGCTGTTATAAATTCCTGGTTCTTGTCAAGGGTGTATGTAGCAGGTAAACAGACAGATACTCTAAGTAATGAAAGCCAAAAGGTAAGAAACAAAAGTATGTTTATTGAAGTCTCAATAAACATGTGACGCGTGCTACCTCCTACCAGGCAATTGAGTGCTGAAGGTTACTACGCTGTCAAGGTGTAGGGAACTTGGTTCTAAAGGAGAATGGGAAAGAATAAGCTAAACGAGAAAATATATACTACTTTTAACTGTTCTAATAAAGATGTCTTGAGGAGACAAAGTGAATTTAAAACGTGTTAGGAAGCGTGTTCGCTGATTGTCGGGTTGACTGGTCGTCAATGGTGAAGTAGCCGCAGGGGGCGTACTCAAAGCTTCGAAGATCTCTGGAGGTCCCGGCACTGGAAGCAATGCTGTGAGATGTCACGAGAGATGGAACAAGAATGACTCCTGTGCCTGGCAGCGTCTGGACTTATATAGTGGAAGCTTGTAGGCTGCTGGTGCGGACTGTGGGGAGGGTATGACGTCCTTCTGCCCTGATTGGAATACTGTGGTCAGTGTTTCTGCTTCATGCCTCGTTGGTAGCGCTCGACCTTGCCCGAGGTCTGGGCAGCTTCTGGGCTCTCAGTAGGGGAAGGGGGGTGCCTGCCGGGTTTCGTATCCTCCAGGTGAAGAGAATTCGCTCAGAAGTTCCTGTTGCCTGTACGGTAGGCAACGTGTTGCTCACACCTGTAGTGGTGGAAGTAGGTGCCTTGGCGATGAGTTGTAATCGTAGTACATTAGTTGTATAAGCGGTTTGTGTCAACGTAAATACTGCCGTGACCTACGTTTATATAAAATGGGTTGTTTACTGTTTACAGCTGTTCAGAGAATCCCATTACAACTATGGCGGAAAATACAGTAGTATTTAATTAATCTCATGTTATTGGTGTGTGTTGGGTTATTTAGTTAAAAGGACGGCCTTAGTTGAAATAAATATTAAAATGAAGGAGCAACCAGGCCAGTGAAAAAGACAGGAATTTCAAACATGCAACTCGTGTCACTAATTTTTGTGTATGTAGCAGCAACAACCTTAAAAAATAATTGTGAATATGCACACAAATAGACCTACCGTATATTTTCTTCTGCTCATATTTGTTTGCATAGGTATTTAATTTTTACTAGGTGTATTTAATTACTTATTTACAATTTCTGGCTGGGCATATGGATTTGTTGGGATTGTGATATTCTGATCAGAAAAAGTGAGCACGTTAAACAATTGTGTTTCAAACACCTAGGGCGAATTTACGTTGTGATAAATATACAGGTGTATAATTAACTTCGTAATAAATACAGTTCACAGTTAAAACGTATAAATTTTGCACGTCCAATATTTGCAAACACACAGCGTTAACGACCGTGAAGCAGCCACGCTCTCTGCACGAAGTGGTTAACGTAACGACACACGTACCAGTATATTTATTCCTGCCATGGAAAAACAGATTTATCACAACATTGTAACTTGCCTATGTAAGTTTAACAAACACGACGTGTACACACTTGTGGTAGTTTGAAGTATTTTTTGGAGCAAGCGAAATTAACTATTCATTGTGCTCACATCAACAAAACGCAACATCTTGTAGTCACTCGCTACGTCTGCCGACCTTAACATTTGCAACTCTTTCACCATCACACCCAATTATATTAAAATAAGTATTCAAACATTAAAATATCTTTGCAGTTCTAATTACTAATTCAAAAATCATTACTTTGCTGTAATAAGTATTAAATATGAAAACAAACACAGTGTCACTAGGGCCTGCGCATGATATTTTATGCTATTATTTTTAACTGTAACAATGAAATATTTTGCCATTGGGACTACCTAAATATTTCAATAGGCAACATTTAATTTACAAATAGTATGCCAAAAAACTATATATTTAACTGTGAACTATTTATTACCGGCAATGGCCAAACACATCATTGCTCTAACTGTTTTTAATTTATATTTAATACTGACATGTGCTCCTCTTGGTGAACAAGTGGTTAAGGTGCTGACTGCCCCCTCTGACCTTACGTAGTGAAGGGAAGTCAAACCCCAGGGTGATTCGGAGCATTAAGCTATCCCTTCCGGGCAGCCTTATTTTCCGTACCACAAGGGATGTCAATAAACACGGGACGCCAACTGTCCGAATAAGGGTGAAATGCTCAATCAGATACAATAGGTGAGTGAGTGGTGTGGTGAATGATTTGGCTTGAACTGACAAGGTTTATCCGCCACTGCATCGTTGGCTGTCGAGTGGAGATAAAGTTGGCTAGGAATTGTTCCGGGTGCATTCGGGAACTACCTTGTCAGGGATTCAAACCCTGATCGTCTTTCAGGATGCCAACATTATCGTACAGAAGTTTGGGAGTACTTCTGTTCTCGGATGTCAAACCCAAAGTATTCTGCCAAATTTCGATTTTACAATACGATCGGCTAGAGGGGTCCGGTGTGTCGGTAATATAATTCAATGTCTGTGTAGAGGTTGGTTGGACAGGGGTTTCCTCTGAGTCATATTCTTTGTCCGGTTCAAACCAACCTAGCAAGTGCTTCAAGGGGGTTTTGTGGTCAGGAGGTAATATTATATTGTAGTCAATAGGTTACTCTCAGGTTCACTAGAGATCAGTGTTCTTGGGTTCGAGTTATTAATTAGCTGATTTATTAACACAGCAACTGCCATGGCAGCTATGGTAATAGGATTGCCCGAGGCCAAGTAAGTTTTTTTCTCTCAACCACATAGATAGCATTGCAAAAAATGATTTTATATACATTTAATTTGGTTATCTACTTTATAATTGTAAAAATGAATAATAAAATGTGTCAGTCACATGTCTGATGTGGCCCTATTGTGTGATGACTTCATTACACTGCTGTGTCAGACATATATGACTGACATCATAAAAGGCATCAACTGTCTGTTTGATTGTCAAATTCATTTGAAATCATGAATCCTGTTCATTGCCAGGCACAACCAATAATGTGCATGCTTTCTCAGCTCTGTTGTGGTTGTGTGTAAATTACAAGTTCATGAAGTAGATACTGTCTCTCACATAATTCTCATAGTTTTATTCTGTTGACCAAGAGAGGCCATTAGAATTGCGTCAAAAGATTCACCAGAGGCTATGTTCTCACACTAAAATGTAAAATTCCATTTGGTGTCAGTTAGGAATGCCTGACACAACCTGTTCTGAATTGGAGTGTGTCAGCCGTATCTGTCTGACGTGGCAGTCAAAGTGTTAATGCTTGTTTCAATGTGGCGCGTCTCTCGCGTCGCCTGTGATGGCTTTCAGTACCTTCGTTCTGTTTGCACATTTAGTAGTGAAATACAACAAATAAAATAAGGCTGTCAACAGGGGTTGCAGACCAGCATTCCTGGACAGGGCGAAATCCGCAGTCAATCCCGCAGACCTGCCGTTCACAGGGGCAACCCAAGTAACTAGACCTTGTGTCTCATATCGGTGGCGGGTGCCCTGGAATCTCAGAAATTGGTTCTTTATCAGGCCCGACCTCCTGAGGGATACAGCACACTACACAGCCCAACCAGATAGACACGTGAGGTTAATTAGAATTATTTCACAACTGATTGAACACACAGCACTGCAATTAAAGACAAAATTAATAAAGCTATAAAGAACAATGTCAAAGGATCTAAAATTAAAATTACGGCAGCCGACACACAAAAGGGGTAAGTTTGTAATGTAATATTTTATCACACTTAAATCAACACTTTACCATAGACCCGGCTAATGTAGTACACACTAAAAGCTAGGTAACTAAACATTAAAACACTGTCAATTATATTGATTCGCAAATTTCTCTAATCAACAGGTGAAGGCGAGCCTGGAGAAAATTAATCTAATAAAATTAATTCCTACGAAAATTCCTAATCAATAATAAAACCAATGCACGCTATTTGCAGCGTGAGCGTAACAAGGGGCTCTATCCAGGGGGATGTAATCGTGCAACGACCTGTTACCGCAGGAGTCAAGGGAAGTTGACTGAGGTAAGGTTCAGTGGGTACAGGTATAGGATTTGCCAAACGTGGAGAGCTGTCCCTGTGCGATCAGCTGAAGGAAACCTTGTCCAAGCTGGAGCTGGAGTGCTGGCAGCACTGCACTTCTATTTATACGGAAATCGCCCTGTGTCAGCGATTCTCCGGGGGCAGGGGTAGCATACCCTTAGAACACAGGGGATGGGTTATCTGCTGCGGGAGCACCGCTCAATTTCTTATCGCACCTGGTGGAGGCGATGACATTTTCATGCGCCCCAGACTGAGGCAGGCGGCCCATGATGTCAGTAGGTCACGGGGGTGCTGTTATCTTGAGGGTTGTTTGGAACTTCTTGGCCAGGCAGGGTAGCGTAGTGTATTTTAAATAATTAATATTATTTCTTCGTTGGGGTTGCTTTGGCACGTTCCTTCTTGATTGGATGTGGAAGATCATAATTTCAGACGTACAGTTCAATTACATTGATGACTAACCAATGCGTGTAGTCTTTTAATATTAGTATTTCCAAGTCTTAATGGCCAATGAATTTGATTTCGCCCCGTGCTTGGTGTGCTCAGATGGGGCGAAGGCGGCCATAGAGTGTGCATCTCTGTAGCCCAGCATGCTCGCATGCATCAATACGAAATAGATATTACAAGTTATAGACGATACCAAGTTACAGTTTCATTTATTCAAGAACACAGTATTTTAAAGTCAATTACAGTGTTATATATTTGTGGAATACATGTTAGTGGCAAAACAAGCTGACGTTTTACGCATGGGGTGTTATTTCAAGGTTCGTTTTCAAAAGTTTATTCCATTCGTGAATGGACTTCACCTTGCGGTAAATGAATATTCTGCCTCCTCACCTGGGGTTTGTGTTTCGCTGTAGAAGTCTGTTGTGAGGTTTGCCAATACCTGTTCTCCCATGAATTGGGTAGCAAATCGACTACTCAACTGATTCCATTCAGTGACAAATTCACCGTACTTGCTCCACCAATCCAGTGCTTTGCCCATAAATTTTGCCTGTGCTTGGCTTACCCAGCAGGATGTCGTTTTCTCGTAATTCTGTTTCGTATTCTGCTAGGAATATAAGCGGATTCTCGTGTGGGCATCCTGCAAATTCAAGAATTTGGGGGTTCGCCTGTGGTTTGTGGGTTACTGGTATGGTGGCAGGCCCTGGGTTATATCAGCGGTGTGCCAGCATACTTCGCATCTGTGGACTATGCCAAGTCGGTTTATTCGCTCATCGGGCCAACCAATGCAGCCGTGGTGGTAGGGCTCTGCATGCAGCGTACTATGTGGGTCCTGCGTCCTGGGCATGTGATCCAGCTACAAAAAGCAGTTGTTGAAGGGGCGCATTCTATGCGGTGTAATCCTGTGTCCGGACAGTGAGGTTTGTGGCAGCGTTCATGTCTGGCTTCGGCCATATTTATTTCGGTCTGCTCCTGCTGTTCAGCATATGTGTCTAACATTGTTACAGGTTTCTTGATCGCCATGGGGTGTTTTCCGACTCCCCGCAGTATGAGCGGTAGGCGGTTCGGCTCCCGGTGAGAGTTACTTAGCTTAGGCTCATGCTGGCCTGGTTCTGCTTAATTAATACTCCTTAATTAAGGTGCTAAGCCCCACATTGAGCACCATAAAGACTATCCTTTTGATGCATGATGTCCTATGGCAACTAGAGGTATGTCATGGCACCAAAGTTTTTGGTGGGTGCGAGGGCAGACGCACCGGGTGAGATATGTGCTTTAGTCACTGGGCGGGACTCGAACCTGACCAGAATACAAAACTGGCTGTGTAGTTTTCCAGCAGGGCACAAAATATGGTACAGCTAGTATAATCTTGCGTTTAGGCGAGACCACTCTCATGAGTGCCATGCTAGGCCATGCATCGTATCTTGTCTATTCAGGTAAGCTACATATAATGAGTGAGTTTCGCTGTGGAGTTTGGTTGGTGGTATGAAGACAGCTGGTTCGTAGTCGGGTGAGGCTGGTCTCTCGAGTCAGTGAAGGGTTTCTGCTTGTTCCCGAGGACTGAGATGCTCGAGTCTGGTTGGTACTTGGAGATAGTTTCAGCCATTTTTACCCTCTTTCTGATACCACTACGACAGGAGTAGGGAATCAGGAAAGAATCACTAGCTCAAACTCGCGAAGGTGGAGCAGCTAACGTAGTGGTCCTACTTGGGTGTACTTCCATGTACTGTCTCCGCCCGCCCAATGCAATATCCCTACGTCTGTATCTGGCACCAGGAGCGTGGTGGATACTGAGAGTCAGGCAACACCAGCTGACGGTCCCAATATGTGGATGAGCGCCACTGATGGTTCAGGCTTCTCAGACCCCGGGGACTACTCCTTTTGGCACAAGAAGCACGGTGGAATGAGCAAGCCACATCCAAGGTGTAGGTGCGTGTTTCTAATGTTGAATTTTGGCAGTTTGAATAAATTCCCCAGTCACCTGCTATCCCTCTGACAGGATTGATGTTTACTAGATGGGTTCTACTGCTACGGGAAAGAGATCCTTAAGTTGTGTAAAAGCTTGTTTATTCCGGTAAGGAAATAAACAAGGTGGTATTGCACTATCTCCTATCAACGTGAGCTTAAGCCGGAAGCTTACTATGGTAGACAGGTGACGGTGACCTGTTCCTAGACTAACAGTGTATAGTTGGTTCAAGATAACTTTGGCCTTTTCTGAAGCCCTGCTAAATTTCTACTTTTGGTCACTGAATACGTATCCTTCTGCTACACGTAAACATAAACACTGCCATGTGACTTCTACTTTTATAACTGTCAAATGCATTGGTTGCTGTTTATGACTGTTCAAAGAATTATGTCATATTGCAGAAACCATTTCCTACAAAAGTTCACAATTTAGGCCTGTAAAAACATTTAGGTCAACTTTATAACTATTTGTTACACACATATAGCACATTACATATAATACACATTAATATTTTGCCACGACTGTGTTTATTACAACTGTGGCAGAAACAACAGTAGTATTTAACCGGCTGTTATTAATATGTGTTAGATTATTTCGTTAAAAGGACGGCCTTATTTGGAATAAAAATTTAAACGAAGGGACAACCAATCCAACAAAACAACTCAGTAAATACAAGCACGCAACTCGTGACGCATATTTATTGTATGTAGCATGGACAAATGTAAAAGATAGTGGTGAACATGCAAACACATAGGCCTACCATAACATTTATTCTGCTTATATTTACATGCATTGGTACTTACTGGTTTGTGGGTTTATTTTATTATTTATTTTAATTTATCTGGTTGGGCTTAGTATTTTGTTGGGATTGTTGCAGACATTCAAATCACAGAAGTGTAAGCCCATTACACAACTGTTTTTCAAAACACCTAGCGCAAAGGTACAACGTTATGATAAACCGTCGTGAATATAAATAATTAACTTTGTTATAACATCAGTTCATGGTTAAAATGTATAAATTGTAACATACTATTTGAAATCCACACCCACCTGGCCTGCGTAACGATTACAAAGCAACCACCACGTCATTTCATACACAACGATCATAACACATTTCACTCTGCCATGGAAAAACATATTTATCACAACATTGTAACTTGCCTAGGATGTTTAAAAAACACTGTACGGACTTGACGCTTCGTTAACAAACACTGTGTATCATTAACATGTTGCCACATCACTGTCAGTCGTAAGACCATATAAAAACTGGGTATAATCGCCAGCCATATTGGGACAAGCGCGTGGAAGGTGATCAAATTGTAGATTCTCCTTTCCACACCACTTCTGCCAACCTGCTGGATTTGTAAGCGTTGCAACATTGCATCTAAATAACATATAATAGGTATTTAAACAACAAAATCTCTTTTCAGTTGTAAATTCCAAATTCAAAAATCATTATTTTGCTGTAATACGAAATATGCTACAATTTTAAACATGTATAATTATTGCCTACTAGCGATGGAAAATTTCCCGAGAGAGAGAGCGATAAAGCTTCGTCCGCTGACAGATTTGTCGGTCGAAAAAACAAACACGTCACTACGGCCTACGCACGTTATTTTGCACTGTCATTTTTAACTGTAACAGTGAAATATGTTTGTATTGGGGTTACCTAAATATTGAAATATTTCAATAGCAATATTTAATTTAAAAAGAGCATACCAAATAACTATGTTGAAACAATATTTGAACTGAGAACTATTTCTTACTAGCCGTTGCCAATACACCGCTGCTCTCGCTGTTTTTAATTTGTTTATAATACGAAATACATATTACAAGTTATAGAAGATTTTAAGAAGTTTCATTTATTCAAAAATACAGTACTTTAGAGTTAATCACAGTCTTATGTATTTGTGGAATACAAGTGATTGAACAAACTAGGGTGACATGTTACCCCTAGGATGATTTTTCAAAGGTTTGACTCCAAAAGGCTGAAGAAAGTATGAGTATGAATGGACTATAGGTAGAAAGCGGCTATGAAAATAACTCTGGCTTAACTGACTCTACAATGTTAACCTGAAGGGACTGGAAAAACAAAGTGTTTGAGGTTGTTAGGCAAAGGAATTTTTGGCACCAGGGTTGCAGAGGTAGAGGAGGGGGGTCTTCGGCATCCGGCAGTGCGGTGAAGGAACAGGACAGACTGGCATTCCAAGGGACATGCTCCGCTACTTATACTCTTCCTGGCTCATTCTTGGTCAGGTTGGAGAGGGGTTAGATGTGGTATAGATCCTCTCGACATGTGACGTCACCGGCCGGCTGGAGATCTGGGTGCTGCACATCTATGCAAACTATTAGGTCCATCTGGCAGCACGCTTTAGTACTTGGTGCTCCTGATTGTTAGCTTTGGTGGCTTGGCCGGTGAACAGTTCAATTCTTCAGGCATGAGCGTGCATCTTTTACCATGCAATCAGTACAAATTCTTGAGGTCAGCTGTTGTACTGCCAATCAAACTCCATTGAATGTGCGGCTGAATGATGCACACTGATGAACAGAAGTAAATTTAATTACATAAAACCTCGTTAATTCAAAGTCGATTAATTCAAAGTGTTTATTCGCCCCCAAACGGATGAATATGATTTTATTTACTTTTAAGTTTGGTTAATTCGAAATTTGCCGTTTATGTATTTCAAAATTGGATTTCATCCAAAACTGTTTGTGAAGTTTAGATTAATTATTCAAAGTTATAATAATTATGATAATAAACATGCATCGCCTACACATCGCAGGTGCTCGCACATAAACCAGCAATGGGTGGCGTGACAATCAGCTGATGCAGCCCCTGCCGCACACCAGTGATGTAATTGATAGTACCAGGGTTTTCATGTCTGTTGACTGGTTTTCGTCGCCTCTTCCGCCTGCTGAAGGAGTGAAAAGATGTGATAGCTAATGTCATGCACTATGTGAAGTTAGAGAGAGTAGGACAAAGAAAATTCCAGGCTGCTTGTTGTGATAGTTATCTTTAAATGGGGAAGGGTGTTTGGAGCAAGATGATGAGAATGCAGATGTTAGGAAGATGTACAAAGTGGGAAGGAAGAATAAAAAGAAATGAAATAACAGAGGGGGTTGGAAGAGAGCTTAGAGCATTGTCGAAGATTGGGTAGGGGGAGGGAGGAAGTGTGGTACAGTGTGGGTGTGGCTTGACGGGAGAGAGTAAAGGAGAGTAGCGGTGTGGGTGGCATGGCTAAGGGGAGGGGTGATGGACCCATGGAGGGTAGACTGACCGGGGGGAGGGGTTTCATAGTTGTGTTTACTTTGGAAAGGGAAAATGTGCATTTCTTTAATACACATAAACACACTTTTTTAAATTTGAGAATTCGAAATTATGTAATTCAAAGTAAAAAAATAGGTCCCAAGAACTTCGAATTAACGAGGTTTTACTAAGTAGAAAGACATCATGCATCAAATTTATAAACAACTTCAATTCTTGAAATTTATTTATTATAATGTTACCATCCAGTGTTCCTTTTTTGGCCGAACCATGAACTGCTTTTTTAAAATTGCCACTGCTAATTTATTTGAGACAGTATTTTTGTCAATCATTACGTGCCGAGCCATTTTCAAACCTTTATGATTCTAATCAAATGTGCAACAGATAATAATCACACCCGTCAAAATACTGCCAAGCCCATTACCTTAAATTCCATTTACAATAACGTGCGTTTCGTTCTCATTGTTGCTAATGTACAAGTACAGTAAACGTGTAAAAAGAATACGGAAAACTGTCGTAGGGTGTAAATAATACTGTCTATTTCACCAGTTGTTATTTATCCGTGTCGTTTTGCATTCACGGTGTTATCATACACTCCTTAGATTCTGAGAACCAATCATTGGTTACACACACGAATTGGCACATCAATGGGATACAACCACCAAATGTCTCAAAGACACATAGCTTATCATGCAAGATCGTCAATCTTTCTTACTAACTCCCTGCAGTGCACCAACACACTGAAACCAAATTCCGTAACATACTGCTCACCAAAATGAGTCGTCCTACTTTGTGTGTGTGCGCCTGTCGACAAGTACTACACTGTGAGTACACAAATTCATATCCTTAACTAACTTTTTATACATATATACAGTTCACAAGGAGCAAACATCACTGAGTGGGGAGTGGGCACAACTTGACAACTGACCCCTTCAGTGAGCCGATTTTGGTGTGAACAGTGATGACCCTTGAGATGTGCCACTTGAGGGGACGTAAATTGTCATTCTTTACTACGACCAACTGTACTTCCTTCACATTTGGAGAGTTGCGAGACCATTTAAGATGCTGTCGCAAGGTGTTAAGATACTCTCGTCTCCATCACTTCCAAAAGTGCTGTGTAGCCTGCTTCACGAGCGGTCACCGACCAAGACGATTGACTGCAACAGTGGTGAGATCTTCACTGGGTGCTGCAGTACAATCAAGGAGTAACCAGGTGAGCACTTCACACAAAGGCCTATAATTTAACACTGCTTCCACTTGCACAAACAAGGTGGCATACTCCTCAAAGGTGAGAGCCTGATTACCTAAAACCCTCTTCAGGTAACCTTTGGCTACCTTGATACCAGCCTTTCAAATACTTCCAAAGTGAGGTGCAGAGAGTGGGTTGAAATGCCATGTCACAGTCCTTCTAGCCATGCCATCAACAGTGTCTGAAGAAACCCCCCTTGAATGTACCAAAGACTGCAGTTCACCAAGGCACAAAGTTGGTGCCACAGACACTGTATACATGAGCACACAGACCACGGTGAGATACAAATCTGTCCCAAGTCAGCCAACAATGCACTCTGAAACAATTTCCATGTGCACTACCTCTCGGACACACAAATAAATTATGTTATACATTGTGTCCCCTTGCACCCTGACAGCTGGTAAATCTCCCATTAATGGCTGACACATGATGGACTTACTCGAAAGCACGATATACATTGGCCTTGGGTAATAATACTGGATGTCTAGTATATTGCAGTGAAGAATGGCGGATATGTCCATCAACCCTCTGAATGCCTTCACTGTCCAGAAATTGTGCTAAACATCTAATTCGCACAGAGCATCCGGCATTACACTTTACGGTATACATTTCAGTCTTGAATGCCCCGATTTGCACTGCCGTGATACAAACTGTGAGTGAAGCTTCAAGTTATTTCACAGACAACAGTCATAACTGTCTCTGGAGGCTAGTAGATATGGTATTATTAACAACCTTAGAACAAATGCCATGACTTGGAAGTTTCCACGATTATGAAAATCGGCTTATGACTTTCCACAGTGAATGCACCCAAAGTTAGCTCCTTGACCTCTGGAAGCTCATGAGATTATAAAGTAGTCGCAGAGCCTGGCCACCTATAAGGATGCTTACAAAGCCAAGTAGGCCCATGCCACCAAAGCTCATGCTCTTATCAACTGAAGTGGTGACAACTCCGCAATGCACAGTCTGCAGGATTACACCTTGATGGCATGTGCCTTGCCACCAGTGCACAGTGTGCAATTTGACCAATCTAGAGAGACGAAACAGTTTTTTCCAACATTTTATTTTGAGGTTGTATTTATGGAGAAGTTATCGTGTAGATAGCGAACCACTTAAAAAGTGCTCTGCTGACAGTTTGAAACTGTGGTGTGGAGTCTGGTGGACTGATAAAATGACCCTTCTCAGATGAGCACTCTCCCTCAGCCCAGTGCAGAGCCTGTTCTTTCTACGCTGGTGATGGTCAATCAGAGCGATATTTCCTATTGTTGTGAACATGAGAAACAAATATTAAGGTATATTCTTTATTATTTAGCAGTTACATTTACTGTAAATGGTTTTCATAGTTAAGGAAAACTATATTTTATACTATAGCATAATAACAATGGAAAATGTGGTTACATAAAATTCAAATAGAGATTTTTAAAAATGTCCGCCTTGGAATTTTGTGCAGTATACGACACAATATTTATATTCATTTATTCTGCTTTCAGTTCTTGCGCAAAGTTGCGCAATTTATTGTTTTTAATTTGTTTCACAAATAGAGCGCATGTCCCATGAGCAGCTTTTACACATTTGGTTTTGTAGCGACAAGACAAGGCAACGCAACAGCAAGTTTGCAACTACATGATCAGTGTACGTTGTTATCAAGACATGTCAGAAAACATTTTACAAAAAAAACTAATCATGTTTGGGCATTTTTAGTTAAAGTGAATGAACATTGGGCACAAAGTAACAGGCATTTCGATAGATTTATTCAGAAAAACTCACAGTGGCTCCAGGGAGAATTTAAACCACCAAACGATTTATTGATAGTTTCATCTATCAAGACATGAAACCAAGCACCTGGTCCAATCTCACCTCTAGAAACTGGTACTGGCCATCCTAAGAAGCTGTTCGAAAAATATAACACTAAAATAAATGATGAAAAATTTACCATGCGAAACGAAGATCATGCAACAGTACATAAATGAGTTTTTAACACCAAAGATGATTATCTGTGATCGGGAAGTAAGTAGTTAATCATCAAACAATGGTGATGACAATGGTTGATGGAAAAGTGTGCAATGCTCTGGCCAGTAATCAGTCGGTGCTTTGAATGTTTGTTGCATATAGCGTACAGGCTTGATATAAGAAAGTGGCAGGTCAGAGGAGCAAGTGATGAGTTGAAATTTGAAGAAAATAAAACTCAAATACAAAAAAAATTCACAGATAAGATGGATTTAGCTGTTGACAGACCAAAACCTGGCACTGGAAACACGAATGATGGAAATACTGCGAGAAGGTTTTTCAGAAATGCTCGCGAAGTTACTTCCATAACTGGTGTTGATGAAAAACGTATGGATGTAAATTATATATATATATATATGCACACACACGCACACACATGTGCACACACCACCTTTTTTTAATATGTATGTGTGTTCTTGTACTTTTTTTAGTATCATCTTCTACTTTACACATCTGTTAAAGGTAATCAACTAGTATTTAAAACCAATGTATAACATAACCAAACATTTCTGAGGCAATTATGAAGGAATTCCAATAATAGCTATATCACATTAATTGCAAATCTTATAGATTCATAGTGATTTCACTAAACAAATACACTAGAATAGCACATGAACAATCATTAAAAGTTGTAGAAAGGAGTTACAGACTTTTGTCCCTCTAGATTGGTCATATTGCACACTGTGCAGTGGCTGGGTGACACACAATCTTGAATATCAGCCACACAATTGGCAACAAGGGTTTTCAGATGATGTGAGCGAGGTTCATAGCCATGACAAAAAACTGTAGTGTTTGACCAAGCATAAAAAAATGAAAACTGCACTGTGGTTGAAAGCACACACTCCACATGCAGTAGAAACTCTCTATTATGACACCGTGGGTCGTAGTAAAAAATTTACAAAATTTTAAAATTTTGGGCCAATTTTGGCACTCCTAACCCCTATGCCTCCAAACTTGCCATTTTTTGCATGAAGTTCATGTTCAATCGTCTCTAGTGCATAAAAAAACACTTTTTTAATTAAATATAAATACGTATATTTTAATAACTGGAAGTCTCTGGATTCATTTGATACCCAAGAAAGGCATATTGGACCACCCCTTGTCGTAAAAAAGGCCAAAACACAGTACGACATGGCCATTGAAAACGTGTGAAAAGATTAGACTATGTATTATTAAAATATAACGTTAAATTATTAAAGATCTAGTACACGGGTCAAATATTGCTATGAGGATTGTACCGATTAAAAAGTTTAGGTGGTGTTGCGCAATACATGTACGCACCGTGCACTCACGTTGGTCTGGCTGTGTATGTAGCTGGGCGAGTGCCTAGATCCTCTGCAGCGTGGCCGGGCGCGGCGGTTTGCTGCTTAAGCTCGGCCCTGTGGCCTCAGGTTGGGTAGCTATCGGTTGGTCGGTCGGTCGCTACAAGTTTACTCTGGCAGGCGGCGGCCCCGCCCGCCGCCACTGCCGTTGTTACCAGGCCGGTTCACTTTGTAACAGTGGCTAGCGTTGGGAAAACATGCTGATAAATGTGATTCACGTCAATGTGTTGAATTAACACGCCAATGTAGGCGGCGTGTTGGCCTCTACACTGGCAATGTTTATGGGAATATAAATATTTAGTGCGATCTACTTGAAATATTAACTATCCCAAATTTTTCATCTAAAACTTTTAACGCTGCCTATACATGCACATGGCCACACTCACCATAATATGGTACTGATAACATAAGAACACATTTTATTTGCACATCCTTATCTTTATACACTTTACATATAAAATTGACATCACAAAAAAAAAACACAATTGTCCACCCTAAAAAATTAGCATGTTATGTAGGTGTGGGCGCACGTCAACTTAAAAACAATCATTTTAAAAAAGAAAAGGGGGCATTGAATTAAATTTGAAGTTATCATACATACACTGATTAAAAAACTAGTCTGTGTAATGTGCCACTGTTTTTACAGCAAAAGAAGAGGGATAATGGAAGCAAAAAAAGACAAGGAGGATAAGGCAGAGGCGTGGCATGCAATTAGGATAAAGAATCCTACCTGACCCAACCTGCAACTTCCACCCCCCCCCCCCCCTTTTCCCGTGTGCTTCCATGGACAATACACAAGTGTCCCCTTCTCGCATTAAGTAATTTGCTGCTTCACGCTGCTTGGGAAAACAAATGTCAAAGTCTATGATGGTAGCTCGAGAAATGTGCGACCACTAACATCAGTAAGAGCAAGTTTTCCATAAACTGAAAACCGTGGATAATGGAAACTGATGCCGTGGTTTGAGAAAAAGTCTACAAAAACAAATGGACGTATAACTGAAACCGCGGGTCGAGATACAGCGGTTGGCAAAGGATTACTATATCTATTTTTAGACGTGCCTCAAATTTTTTACTTTTTCAACCCAAACTTTTCACAGTTCCTCTGGATTGGGTCGTAATAGAGGGATTTTATTATATTTCAATCATTTTGTTCCTGAGTGAGCACCACAAAGATAGAGTTGTGGGAGTGATATGGTCTTCACAGAGGCAACCTTGAACTATGCCGACAATAAGTGCATTTGATCATGTCCAATTGAAGTTGTAACCTTAATGTAAACTACAGCAGCATACTCTTTGAGAGATGCATCACATAAGACGTGTAGCTGCTGCCTGTGGGAAGAATCTGTAGAGGATGTTTAAGACACTTCAACTCCGAACATTAGTCGTGAGCGGTTTCCAAAACCTTTGATGATCAACAGGTAAGAGTTTATCCCAATCAACACCCAGAGTCCAAAGTGACTGTAGAAATGCCTTGGCACTAAATATCACTGGAGAAGGCCAAGCAACGTTTGAAAGAATGTTTCTCTTTTAATTGCTGTGGTATCTACAGGCAGAACATAGTATACGAATCTCAAATTTTGAATTCCACTCCAACCCTAAAACCTTTATGATAGCACCTCCCTCTTCATTAAATGAATGAGGAACCTCAAAATGGCTTACTGGCAGGCTCTTCAAAAGTTTGGGATGGCCTGGTGATTGGCCGTATCGTCCGGGCTGGACGTATAAGCTGAGGTGGAGGCTCTAGGATTTCTCCGACCGCACCAGCGCTCTGGTTTCCCCATCCCTTTTGGAAGGAGTTGGACTGGTTTCGATCGTGGCGTCGTCTGACATTGGGACCAGGGTAGCCATCAGAGACAGAGGCTCTTCAGGTTCCTCTGTCGCCTCAGCGCTGCTGGCATATTCCTCCTGGCTAGGAGGTGGTGTCCCTGCTGGGACTGCTACGTCATCCGATGCTGCAGTCTACAGGCTGGCTGGGCCCTCTGGGGCCAGTGTGCATGGGGTGGCTGATCGAGATAAAGGCTCTTGATGCTTCTCTACCTTGTCTGCCTGATGTGGTTCTGCTTGTTCCTGATTCGGGCTCAGTGGCTGGTGCTGATGGGGCTCGCGGTCCATGAGACTGCACCATGAGATTTCAGTTGTCGCCAGTGACATCTGGGCATGCCGAGCTGCTGTCCAGCATAAGCAGCTAACTGGCATCAAGGGCAGAGTTCTCACGGAGGCTGCTCAACAACGCATGGGAAACGACCCTCACCGGGCAGGGTTGGAGCATGGTCGCCTATTTTGCTGCTGTCACAAAAGTATATATATCAACAATTTTAATCTCATGCGTGCTCAAAACAACTCTGGTTTGAAACATATTATGCCAAACTAATGTAGAAATATTAGAAAAATAATTGTGCAGCCTCAACAATTAATGTGAAGCATGGCCTACGACGAAGAAACAGACAAAGCTAAACTATTGCATACGGTGTTCCATTTTGTTAACGATATAAAATAAAATACATAGTCAAAATAGTAATCATGAAACAAGAGTTTGTGTAAGTGATGTTAATATCATTTATAATGTTGCCACAAACTGGTTGTCAAAAAATTGAATTTTTTGTGACTATAATATTAGTTTACATAACCATGTACAGTATGTAGACCTAGAGTAAACATTCCTTCCCTCCCCCCAATTGCTTTAACCGTGAATATTAGTTGTCCATGCCAGTCATTACCCCGGAAAATTTGGAGTTCACTGTATTGTCATTGACACTGTGTTGAATTCATTTTTAACAAAATCTTCTTGTTGATTTGTCTTCGAAGACTGCTTGAACAGATTGTTGTAGCAAGATCAAATGTTTGTATCACCAAAGGGTATATATAGGCCTACATCTTTAAAACAACTTCATTTCTTGTACGGTTAATGTCAGCCTAAAACAGGAGTAAATAAAATGTTAGACCATTTTACTTCTTGAAATTATCAAACACTATACAAGTCTGTAGTATTTGTGTTGCCTCCAGGACAAGTTTTGCTTTAGCATCTTCAACTGTCTCAGTCTTTTGAAATTCTGTCATTTTGAAGGATGGATCCAGCATGGTTGCAAATACATATATATTGACTTTTACAATAGGAAGTCGTTATTTTCATTGAAGCCAAGGGGTCATTATTTTTGCTCCAGACTACCAGAGCCTAGTGTGGCTGGTTTTTCAGTTCATGCTTGATGACTTGAACTAAAGGTATGACCTGTAACATGATGAGAGTATACAGGACTTGATAAGCAGAGGTGCACTACCATATTGATATTTCATTTCTGAATTAAATTTAGATTAGTTCAGATGATTGTTTTGGTTATTTTAGTAATCATCTCATTGGTGTACCAGCATTAGGTTGCACACTGCTAACATGGTGAATATGAAAACAAAATTTTCTCTCCTCTCTGGGAAGTTTAACAATGGTCAAAAATTACACCATTAAAACTAATTCTTAATACATCAAATGTTTCAGAAATGGATAACATTTACAGACAAATTATATTAATATACAAACTTTTAAGTATAATAATAGTAACACCTCCTGCCAGTAGGTTATTTTTAGCACAATCGCTCAGGCTAATTGTACAAAGCTGTCCGGTATTTGTCCCTAGTATAATTGGTAAAGCCGACTTGACTACGGTTATAGACCTAAATTGTGAATAGGGATTTTGAAAAATGCCATGATTCTTTGTACATCTGACAGTTGAAATGTACAAGTAACATGGCAGTGTTTTTGTTTACATGTCGCAGAACAATGTGCATACAGTACCCAAAAGTAGAACTTTAGCAAGGCTTAAGAAAAGTGTGAAGTAACTGTGAATGGCCTAGAACTATTTTCCATTTGACTAGGTATTGTCTATTAACTAAAATTATGCCTAAATGCAAGCTGTGATACACAAAAGGGGAATTTGTTGTGTTGAGCATTGTTGCTGCAGTGGTACCACATGCCTGGGAAGCAGGCAACATGCTTTGAAGTAATACAGTGTGTGTATTGGCAGCAGCTGTGCTTCTGTGATACAGTTTAAAGATTATATTCATAAGGTGTGTGTTAGAATGTTCAGTTTTAGTAGCAGATGAAATACAGTGAAACCTAACAGTGCATGTAGTGTAGCATTCAAAAATTATAACACATGTGCCATTCTACTGTAATAGTACAATAATTTGTAAACAAAAATTATGTGAAGGAAAGAATATGCCGTCTGCCACGCATTTCAGTACTCAACTTCTGCCATCCTTGTTGTAGACTGTCACATATAAGAAAATGATCACAGTTTTGAAGGTTCAATATGCCCAACACATAGTATAGGTATAAGGGGTCTGTTTACACGAAGTTCTACAGTCTGCATCAGAATATGTTTGTAATTTGGCTCTGTGTTTGCGTCAGTTGTGACATAATTTTGAGTTTCAAATCTCACCAATTGCTTTTGCTTGTGTTTACGCCATCCAGATGATAATAATAATAAACACATTGATGTAAAGGTAGTTTGCACTGAATTACAAACATGTATATTACAGAAATCATGTCAAACTGTTGGCAGGTGCATTTGAAAATCAATAAACTTAACCTCTACAGAATGGAGGAAATGTTTGCAACCTAATGTATATAGTGTGCATGTTTTTTATTGTTACTGTAGTTAAGTTTCTCCTATTTGTGTGAAACTGGGTGGCCAGCAACTGGGAAGATCCAAACATAAATAGGGTAATTTGAAGCAAGTATTTTGTTTCTCATATATTGATTTAGATTTTGGACCCAAATAAGATATTCAATACTATGAAGCTGACATGCTTTAAAATGCATACGGGCGTGTTGTAATAGCTGTGTGGTATAGCCAGGGAACGATTTACGTTTTCTCAGTTTTGCAAGCCATCTGAAAATTAACATAACTTGTTATTGCCAATAGAACAGACACATGCATTATGGACATCATCACAGACATTCTTTGGCATAACTAAATCAGCCAAGTGGAGTGTTGGGAACTGGACATATTAGAACATTTGCTGTCAGTGCTCTCAACATCAAAGTTTGTACTTATTCTGAGATTCAAATGTTAATTACCTCTAGGAGAATATGTTATTAAAACCGAAGAGCAGAACAACTGTATGTGTTTGTGTGTGCATAAATATTAGATCAAATACATATATGTTTTAAGATAAACATAGATTAAATACTTTGATAAACTATTTGTTTTCTTGATTGGAGGAAAAAATATTTGTTGATAGTATTCAAATGTTTCTTTTTTGATATAAAACAGTTTGATAAATACTTTCTTTTGTTATTTCTTCATCCAGTGTGGTGAATGCTTGAAGTTTCTAATCTTTATTGCCTGTCCACGGTAAAGTTAGCAATGCTAAAAGTGCCTCCCAGCTTTTGTATCTTTCCGGAAATTGTTGATATAAAAATTGTCATGTGGCTTATTAATAAAAACAGTGTTTATATTTTATATCTCATAAGTTAATGCCTAAGGTTGCAATAGAATATAATTCTTCTTTTATATTGGGAGAGCCTTAAAAAGTGCTCACTTTACCATGAATAACCCATACCTCTGCTACATGCAGCAGTAAGGGCCCTCTCACATGGAACAATAGTGGCAGCATGGTCACACAGGACCGACCCACCCAACTCAGCCTTGGGTACTAACATATAGCACTAGCACTCCAATGATACCATTACATGTGTCATCCCCAAATGAAATACACACATGCCAACATTGAAATTTTAATAAATATGATGGTTTTGTTGTATACATAGTGGCAGATATGGCAATCAACAGTATTAGCGAATACAAAAAAATAATTACTCAACAAGCTCATATATCAAGTGTCTACCTCTACATATTTACACTTTAAATTTTATTTTCTCTCTTTGCTTTTATTTGAGTTCCATTAAATGTATGTTGGACACACTGATCTTTAGAATTTGTTAATTAAATCAAAGTGTTATTCATAAAACCCACTTTAGCAGATTTTTATTTTTGGCAGTTTTTCTAGCGTATATGAAGTGAAGACCAGAACCAAGTTTTTGGTTTTTAATTTCACTTGGTTAAAGTCATATTACATTCTCCATTGCTGTGAGGAATAGATAAAATGCCCAGCATTATATGAGCCAACATAATGAACTTTAACCTGTTGTCTGCATCCCTCACCTGACCACTAATTTCATGAGATGCCACAGTTTTCATGAATTATTTCAAAATAAAAACTTAACAAATTCCTACCCAAAAAAAAATAGTCTTTGAAGTGATTTTTTCCACCATGAAGATATAATTTTTAAACAAAAGACCATTTCCATAAGCTTCTTGTAGAGAAAATCAGACATTTGTCATTCAAATATTTATTCCATTAACTACATGTTAAACTTAACATTCTGGAAGGAATAATTCAGGGGCCGAGCGAGTCGGATAATCAAAAATTGCGGTTAGGCGAGCGATGCTTAACCCCTTATGGTCATTAACTGGCAGGCGGCTGTTACAGTGTTTTACCGTTTACAAAAGAATATTAACTCTCTTTATTAATACAAGGTATATATTTAAAAAGGGCTGCGAATCGGCATAAAATATGCCGCCCAACAAATGTTTATTTACCACTTACTGTAAAAATAGGAATTTTTTACTCGCATAACAATATTTATGTTCCTGTTAAAATTATTCATCAGAATTAATGTGATAATTACAGTAGAAAAGAGCCGCGAATTGGTCTGATATTCATTGCCCAACAAGACAGTTTGTTTACTGTTTCTTATAAAAAATAAGATGTTATTTTGTATTCACAAAACAATTTTATAAAAGGCAGCAGTGTTTCTGTTAAATTCCTTAGAGTGCAGATATGAACACTGATATAACTCTCAAAATTAGTATTAAAAAAACAGGCTTTGAATCTGCCTAAAATTTATAACATTGTACATTAAAGCTGTTGCACCATTTAAATGATACAGCTTCAAATTTGATACGAACTGTATAGTTGGAGGCACTTTTATTTTACAGAACAACAGCCTTGATTGCCTCTAGTTTGAAATGTGAACTACGGCAAAGGTAGGTTACAATCAACGACCACTCTATTATCAACCCTCTTCCTAATGTTGGGTTTTTTTTCTGTGGCCCGGTGATTGTCTCCACTCTCCATCTCGCTTTTGCTTGTTCCCTTATCGCTTGCTACCTCCACTCTTCCAGCTGGTAGTGTGAGATCAATACTTATCCGCTTGACAACTGGGGAACAGCAAACCACGAACACGAGGGGGAGTGAAGAGGCAGTACCGACAAGAAGAGAGGGGTGAGAAACTTCCCCTCCTTTGAAACAGAACTTTCCGTTGACTTACTTTTGACCACTTTACACCTGTGCAGACGTGTTTCCAGACAGACATTTTAAACTGCTGTCATAAAAAATTGAAAAAAATTAAAAAATTGTGGTTAATCTGCAGACTGTATGATCGAGTCATGGTTAACCTGAGTTTTACTGTATATGACACAACATTCTCGCCAAATACGGTGTATGCACCGAATACCGCACATTATCATGGCAAGTTCAAGTGGATGGTAAAATTTGAGGTTGTTGATTTTAATTATTATTTAAGGTTGTTAAGGTAGAAGTATGAAATACCCATCTATGCATGTTGCAAACAATAATCACAGTAAAGTACCTCGACCATGTAATTTTCAAACTATTTTCTTAACTTTTTCGCAATGTTGCATATAAAATAAGGGTAACTAAAACACCTACAATTAACCTATTTTGGTTGCAACTTATTGAATTTTTTCCCAGATTTTTCTCCCAATTTTTTTTTACTTTTTGACTGTTTCCACAAATTAATAATGGTAAATTGCAACTTAACCAGAGTTGCGTAAAGAAGTGAAAACTGAGAAGAAAATAATGTTTCATTTTTAATATGGCCAACAGTTTGTTCTCCGCAGCACTGTGAATCGTGCGTGTGCGACACCAAACCAACTGAATAGTAGTGCTGTGATGAAGGCAGTAAATCATGCATTTTTTAAGTTTTACATGTGACACCATGTAATGGCTGTTCACATTAATGCACACCTCTCTACAGTACAAACATAAGATAAGAACTAGTGGTCCACAACACTTGCCTAAACAGATGGAATTTACGTCCAAAATTTAAAGTGTCCACTGTCCATTCGCTGGCATGTGGCCACATGCTGCAGAATATCACCATGCACATTATTCAGCATCTCCTCAACTATAGTAATTGTGACATGAAGTTTGTCCTCATATCTGCAATCAACACACGAACATGCATTTGATTCATGGAACCACTGCGACCAAACAGTTGACTATAACACAAATTGACTTGTATATTTCCTTCATAGTTTTCATTTTGCTATGTAACCCCGGTGTTATAATCTGCCATATTTCTTGGCATCTTATACAAAGCAGTAAGTTGTGCACCTGCACTAGGCTTTCGAATTACCTTGAAAACAAAATGCCACTTGTAAATAACATACACATTTATTGTAATTTGCATTTACAGTGCACTACAAACTTGAAATTACTTGCATTTTGTTACAAAATGTATATATTTTAACAGCGTGCTTCACTAATGACTACTAACATGCAGTTGAAAAAATATTCAGTTGCATACTGCATGATTAGGGTAACATTCTAATTGTACCATTACCATGTATATAACAGATTATAGTGAAAAGTTTCAATAAAATTTAAGGCTGTCAGGAGAAGTAATATACCAGAATTACCCTGAAGCAAAAATTCAAACAAAAATGGTACATTTCTATTGCAGGGGAGAGTGAAATGTGTGCTGGCTAGAGTGATGATAGAAGGGTACCCCAGCTCCGCTTTTAGGTAATTGAAGATGTAACAAGCCTTCACATTTCAAACTAGGTTACATCACAAATCAGTAAAGCTAGTCAAAGGTTATTTATATGTGGGTCAACAAATGTTATTTTAAAGAGAAACCAGTTTCATTCTGGGCTCTAATTCTTCTTTCTAAACTTAGTTTTGAAGACTCATAAGTTTTGACATTCCATGTTCCGAAGTGGGCACATTCGGATGGGGGGGGGGGGGGGGGAGGGGGCATTTCCTCATACTTTTGCCATGACCTGTATTTAAATAGTTAAAGTATTGGATGAAAAATTTAGACAAGTAGTGTACATTACTTAGTTCTGTGACTGACCAGCTGGATAATGCTTTTAAGAAGTTATAATTTTAAGATTCTACAATTTTCCAGCTAAATAGCAATTTTGCAGTGATACACTGGTACGTTCTTTATTCTTAAAAACACTGTGGAAACTCAAGTAGATAGATCCATCCAAACTGATTAGCTTTGTAAATATAGGAAGTCAAAAAGAATAGTAGTAGTTAGGTAATCAAAAACAATAATAGTAGAAACTACAACATTTGAGTGGTACAATCTTATGGCAAAGGAAAACTTGTAAGAAAGCAAGATATAGAGAAAACTGGAGCATAAAAGTGTGTGAACCTACTATACAGGAAAACTTCCAACATACTTTTTTATTTCAGGCAACAAGTTTGCATAAAATCTAGGACTCAATAATTATTTTATATCATTAAATACAGTGAATTTAACATATGCTCACAAATTAATAATGTAGTTTTAATTCTAAACTGTCAACTGAAATATTTGCACTAGCTTCAGCATTTTCTGTGCAAGTTCATGCAATACAAATTTTTCAGCTGCAGAGGCATTAAGAAATGAGTTGTAGAAAATCTGGGAATTGAATGAACATTACAAAATTATTGAAACAGGGCTGCCACAGTGTTTGCAATTTGCATGTATAGGCTGTTAATGGTAAACTGAGCACTTTTGAAAGCCCTCCTTAAATCTACACATATGCACATTGTGTATTCTTACACCAAATGTACAATTAACATTGTCATGGTGACTACTCACTTTATTCATGTGTAGGTAAAGTAAAAATATATTATTATTAGAAAAGTAAACATTCTACGAATTTGGGTTAAGGTTACAATTAGGTTGCTAGGCTACCAAAAATATGTAAAAGAACAGAAATTCAATTACTCACAGTCTAGTACTTGTCGACAGGCACACACACACAAAGAAGGAAGACACATTTTCCACACAGTTGCATAATTGTGACGTTTCACTGGCCTAGGCCAACTTCATCAGGCGGCGAGTTTTAGGACACTGCTATATGGTGGAAGGGTGCTGTTGGTAGTAAACCTAGTGAACAGGTGGCAAACTAGGGTGAGGTTGAAAAATTGAAAATTTGCAGGTATAGTTGATGAGTATGGTTTGAAGCTGTGATTATCTTATGTTGAGGCCCGGGGGCTGCTTATATTTTGTTATAAACTGATGAGTTGATTCTCAGCATCTGAGTTCTGAGCTATTGCGTAAAGGTGGTAGAGCTCTCAAAACTCTAGTGCTGTAGCAGGAAATCGTTGTGTGATGCTGCAGGTGCTGCAACTTGTTTATCGTGTAGATTGTGGATGTGATCAGCTATGGCTTGTTTAATCACACAAGGATTTCCTACTACAGCACCAGAGTTTTGAGAGTCCTGCCACCGTCAAGCAATAGCTCAGAACTCATAAACTGATGAGGTAATTCCCAGCATCTAACAGAATATAGGCAGCCCCCAGGCCTCAACGTAAGGCAATCACAGCTTCAAACCATATTCATCAGCTATACCAGCAAATTTTCAATTTTTCCGCCGCACCCTAGTTCCCTACCTGACCGCTAGGTTTACTACCAAAAGCGCCCTTCCTCCATACTGCAGTGTCCTACAACTCACCGCCTGATGAAGCTGGCCTAGGCTAGCGAAACATTGCGATCGCGCAACCATGTGAAAAATGTATCGTCCTTCTTTGTGTGTGTATATGTCTGCAGGTACTAGACTGGGAGTAACTGAATTCCTGTCCTTTTACAAATTTTTTTTACAAATTTGCTAATTCTTTTATTTACATGATTTAAAAATACACAAAGAAACATAAATAATTTCAGTTTTCACAAATGTTTACATAAAACTTCTAATTTAACATTAAGAGAAATAACTATTTTCTCTCCATCATTGCCAAATTTACTGGGGCATGAAAGTCAGTTTAGCCATTAAAATACATATATGCAAGTAGGGCAGTGACAATTTTCAAAGGTTGATTTCAAAAGTGTTCACTTTATCGTGAACAGCCTTTATATACGAATACATCCTTGTAGAGGCACGGTTGAAACTACACTAAAACTAAGTCCAAATATATTGTTAAACATATGGCAAAATCTGTGACAATTTTGTGTTTACCATAGGCTTATGCACAATATCTTTCATAAGCATTTTTTTTTATTTTGTTTTAAGATCTTTAATCTGACCCAGGAATCTGAACATGGAAGCTTGTCGTCCAAAGGCAACAGTGACCTGACACAAATGTCAAACGTACACCAGTACAGTGCACACAGTTATTAACAGAAACCATAATAATTTTTAACTTTTCTTTTAAAATAAAGGGAAATTGAACACCACTCGTTTAGGCCTACAAAAGTTTTTCTGTGGTGCCAGGTCCATAAAAAATATAGCTTATACAGTTAAAACTTCACAAATATATGTGGAGAAAAAAAAGCTGATACAAAATGCCAGGACTTACAAAAGGTGGTCATTAATACTACACCTAAATTGTGCAACTATAGATAGATGCATTCACAAATTGCCCAAAAGTCTTCCAGAAATAGTTTACTTTTGAAATGTTTTAAAAATAAAAAAAAATGTGTGATGTTTACCTATGTGTAATCTCAGCAATGCAAACAAATTATTAAAAGTAGAAAGTTTTTTTTTTTTAGGAGGAGCATATTTAAGAATTCAACAAAATGTACTGTAAGTTATTCACTGTTTTTTAAATGTAATACTCTAAAGAATTTTAAAATTTGTCAGGTCACTGCTCCCTTACAATAGTAGTTGTTTCAGGAACTGCGCAAAACCTGCAAATCCGTTTTCCATACTTAGAAAAGTCTTTGAACAAGTATGCTCATTCTGTCACAGCAAACAAACACATACTAACTGATATTATGCAGCACCAGCTACACGTCCAATAGTGAAATGTACTTCTTATACATACATATTATAAAAAAGCGTGGAAGAGTTTATGTATCAGATGATATGGGAAATAAAGTTAAAAATACCACACATACCAACGAAAATTAACCTAATTACTAAAAATACAGCCATGCACTTAAGTGATCTATCCAACCATGTAGATCCCAACTTGGCTGTGATTTCAGGCTGTTCTATGTCCAAATAGTTCTGAGAACTGTATGATTTGCCATCCCACTGAAAGTTGGAAGCTATGTCACCATGCCTGTCTTCTGCTACACTCGTCTGACCATGCACAGTGTGACTATTAGATACATAAATTGTGTTGAGACTTTCACCAACTGCTTGTCTGTGAGCTACATATTTTAAACTCTCAATACTTACTCCTAAACTGTCTTCTTTCGAATCTTGTGTCTCCAGTTCAAAACATTCTGTCCTATTATCAATATTTTTTTCAGTCTCCTCGCATTGGCAGATGCATGCTTCTAGCTCAAGGAAATCTGTCTGTACATTTTGGTCAATATTTTCTATTAGTTTTGCTTCTCCAGAACTGTATAACTCTGGTTGAAAATGCTCTGTCTGTGTACCTTTGTCCACAGTTTCCACTTCAATTGCCTGAGTCTGTACAGTTTGGTCTGAATGTGTCTTTACTTCTAAACAGTTTGTCTGTACAATTTGATCTACACTTTGTACACCCCCTTTCCCCAACTTTCTCTCACAATTGCTACAAATGGTTAGAAGCCCTGACAACACATCATCTTGCAGTGAGCATTTTGTTTGAGTGTCACTATTCACAGTTTCAACAAACTGGGCAGGAATTGTAAAGTTGCTCTGGATAGCAGGTAAAAGTACTTCTATGTCTTTAAGTGTAACTAATGAATTCTCACCTTCTACTGGCACTGTGCTGCAGCCAGAGTCATTTTCTTGGTGAAAATTTAAAGCGAAAACATCTCCTGTGATTGTTGTCTGGCATTGTGCTTGATTCTTTTGACAAACTATATTGCTAACTCTATCACTACTACGTTGGAGAAGGACTGCATTTTCTTGACAGACTGTCATGCTAATATTGTCACTTCTACACTGGGGACTGTCTACTTGATTTTCCTGGCTGAATGTCTTCACGTTATCACTAGCCCATTGTAAATTATCAGCATTTTCTTGCCTGACTGCTCTGCTAATATTGTCACTTATACACTGGGGCATGTCTGCTTGATTTTCTTGACTGATTGTCTTAACACTGTCACTACTACACTGAGCCGCTTCTGCTTGATTTTCTTGACTGACTATGCTATCATTGTCATCACTGCATTTAGAACTACTTTTATTTTCATCAAACTTGCCGATTAAGTTATATATAGACGGTTTACTTTTACTTTTGCATTTTCGTTTTCTTTTAGCAGCAGAATTACTGGCTGTGTCACTTGCTACTACTTTGGTTTGCTGCACTGCAGTAGATGTTGAACTATCTTTGTAGCCATCATCACATTCACCTATACAAAAAAAAATCATGATATCAGAAAGATAGATTTCATTAACAACAGTTGGGTGTATAAAATGTTATGCACTAGTATATCATTAAAGAAAAAACTTTAAAAAGTAGAAGTAAACTCAGCACTTTTGAAATCAATCTATGAAAAATGTCCCTGCTAGGACTACTACTTATAACTTTCCCTGTTCCTAGTTATCTATGTTTCACCATAAACATACACAGTGACATATTCCCAATTAAGTTGGCAATGAGATGGGAAAAATAGTTTCCATATATTAACTTTTTATTACAAATTATCTACTCTTTAAAATTGGTGAGCATTTTATGTTTGTTTGTTCTATGCACATAAAAAGTACAAATTGGAATATACTGTCTGTCTCGTATAAGATGGCAAGATTTTGACAATTCAACGAATGTTAACTTTTAGTTTACATATCCTTTCGCCATCAGCTGGTGCGTCAATTGGAGGCTATGCGAAAACAAGGAAATGGGTTTCCGGGAAAAAACATGGCGTGTCTAGGACATCGACGAACAATTACTGGCCCAATAGATATTACTAGTAATAAAAATAGCTGTACACAAAATATATGTTACTTTAAAAATATGCAGAGCTCGCAGAAAAATAAAACTATTGGTATTTGTTCGTAAATTTGTTATTTTACATACGAAACATATTCATTTCAGCTTTATAGCTGGTTAGGTTCGAGAAAGAGTCCACAGATGGCGCACACAACACGGTAAAGCATGTGAGCCACATGCAGTACCAACAAATAGCAACCGGTTTGCAGCCTCTAGATCTTGCTGTTTACAACTCGACTTTTCTCCTATTACTGTCTCGAACAGACACAAATTAAAAATATATTTCGTCAAATTATTTGAAAAAATTATTCAATATTACCATGCAATATTTCTGTAGGCTTTTGGAATTAATGTCAAGCACACATGGAAAGCATGGATGGACAGTTGGAATACAACATGAAAGATCTAAGGTTTGAAGTCACGTTTCATTTGACTATGAATAGTCTTATTGTGTTTCATTTTGAACACCTATACATTACTAATTTAGCATAAAGATTAGTTTGTAATACTTACAACCGCTGTTTTGTGATCACGTAAAATAAAATATATTAATTAATCTAGGAACTCTTTGCTATAGCGTATTTTGTACTTGTCTGATGTGCGTCTGCAGCACACTCAGAATAGCGAGCTTTTGTTTGTTTGTGCACCAGCTGATACACAATTTTGTTAACTGCACTTTATTTGTTTTGTATACGTCAAGTTGTCATTCACTGACTGTCAAAATCTTGCCATCTTAATATGAGATACAGTAGTAATGTATTTCCTTTTCCCAATAATTTCACAGTTTTAAACTATCAACACATAAATAAAATGATTTGGTCCATAACAATGTTAAGTTTATTTATGGCAGAAGCATACAATAGGAGAAGGAAAAGTATATTCTATTGCAGGACTTTGAAAAGTGCTCACTTGACCTTGAACAGCGTACAACGCTCAGTATGCAGTTCAAATTATGAATATAATAAAAGTGAGGATATGAACACAAGGGCCAACCCTGAATACTATTTACTATTACATGGCTCCCATAATATTCAAAACCACAATGACAGAAAATATTTGGGCTGTATTGAAGTATGTACTTAACGCCAAACTACTTTGAAATTTCCTGACATTTTCAAGTTAGACACTATAACTAAATTATGACTAAGAAACAAATATTTTACCCACCAAATATTTACTATAAATGGTATTATACTTTATGTTTTCAAATATTCCATTCAACACGTACACAAAGTCCCTGCCTAATTTTACTCTGCTTAAAATAATTTTGCTATAGTGCATCTTACTCTTAGATTACAGTGTATAGCTAATAAGTGTTATATTTATACACTGCTGTACAGTATCTGTTACGTATTTTTGTATGTATGGCATTGTTCCTTCAACATAGCATAACTTCTTGTCTGTTGATAATCTGTGCCATCTGGCAACAGAGTACGCCATGTACTATTTACTGCAATCTAAGAGTGAGACACACTATAGTACATCATTTGTGTCTTGAAACTTCAGTTTACTGAATTTCTTGTAACAAATTTGTTTTAACATCACACTTTCAAATTTTTTATTTACTCACAAAATTATAGTATCTCTCATACATTATTTAAGATTATTTACAAGATAGAAAAAAAATTTATATGATACATGTTCAAAGAATAGAATAGAGGAAAATTACCAAGAATGGGAATTAGAAAGAAGAAAGCAAGAACAAGACCACGCTGTAACAAGTGAAGTGGAGATATTTGGTTTGCTATTAACAATGAGGTCTTGAGAGCCGATGAGGGTGAAGCAGGGTGAGTATGGAGAATGCAAGGGCAGGGGAAACGGGAAATTCCCGAGAAAACACACTGACCAGTGGCATCATCCAGCACAAAATTCTCATGTGCAAATCTCTGGAAGTGACCTCGTCGGGAATCAAACCTGGTTCTCTTAGGTAGGAGGCAAGTAGTCTGACCACTAAACCACCATGGCCCCAAGCAGCAATAATTAACTAACAATCAAATCCTGGAGGACAGAAGAATAAAGATTGATGGAGGAAAATATTGGACACCAGAGGACAAAAGTAATTACTAAGAAATGGAATAACAATAAACTAAAAATAAAAACTTTCATGAGAGAACTTGCCCAATAATGTTTAAGAAAATGTATTCAGTTTAACCTTCTTTTATAGAAATTCATAGTCATTTAACACCACTGCTAAACATATCTATGACTACACTGATTTTTCTAAGCTAAATTTAAAAATTTTCAGTTTTAGTAGGTTATGACATGATATACATAAACAGTTTACAATTAAATACATGAAATAAAGTTGGCAGTCTAACAAAATGTGCAACATGCAACGTAAACCTAGAGTCACAATGGGAGAATCATGCAAGAGAGAAAACAGAACTGTTTATTTTTATACAGCAATCAGGTAGATAAGAGCTGTGATAGGAAACATAGCACTTGGCCAAAACCTGTAACAATAAAGTTCTTTGTAAAATTTTTATACAGCGTAAGTACCATTTGGCTGCAGCTTGGTACTCGGAAACAACATAAGCTACAAAGTTAAACTAAAGTTTATGTGAAGCAGAATAAATTTGGAAGTAAAAATAAAATCCAGTAAATTATAACTTTACTACTCTAATATACAATAATGCAACTAAAAGCCATAGCAATTTAATACAGGAAAAATAAAATAAAATATGCAAAACATTCTAGAAATACACAAACGTCACGGTGGCAAAGAACATATATCTAGTGAACAGAACACTGCTGAAGGAAAGAAAGGGCTGATTTGGATAAGGATCCATCTCCACAAAAAAAAAACCTTTCTTTTCCAAAAAAAAAAAAATTTTTGTTTCCCAATCACTAATAACATGAGAATTTTAAGTGTCTGTTACAAAAACGCCCTTCACTGTTTTTTTCCGTAGGCCCACGCGCATCAAGAGTCCACCATCTTGTCAGACTGACCAACACACTGTCGCAGAAAAAACCTAAGTCGAGTTTGCTAATAACACAACGTCTCAAAAATATAAAACTGAGAAGTTCTAAACATACTGCCCCCCAAGACTGAATTGATGTCTCAATCACAACCCATATTTACAAGAGACAGAAAGATCAAATAAAAGTCAAGTAAGTCACATCCACGTGACTGTTACACTTGTTGATTAAGACAGCAGAGCTCTTCCTTTTGGGTGCATATGTCGGCCACCTCTTACAACACCATCTGTACCAAGGGGGACACCTTAACCTCCTGGCCAAGCCACCATCCTTGAAGGGGTACACGCTCTTCTCCAACTAGGACCTTGAGGCTGCAGATGTTGGAGCTATTCTATGTAACATCATCTCCAAAAATGTGTTGCCAGGGTACAAACAATTTTCCATAGTTTGAAGAGGCAGCAGGTTTGGTCTGTTTGTTGTGGCTACGGTACGGCACCAAGTGGTGCTCCAATCAAGAAGTGACCAGGGGTTAAGGCAGATACGTCATGAGGGTCGGACGACATTGGGGTCTCGAGTTCAAATCACCTACAACTAGTGTACATAATGTTATTAACTCTTCCAGAGTTAGTATTTGTTCCCCAATAACTTAATGGAGATGGTGTTTTGCAGATTTCACTGCAGTCTCCCACAATCCACCTTGAGGACTGGCAGGTGGCAGGAAGTGGAAATGAATGGAATGAGAAGATGCAAAATTTTCCAAGGGCTGTGATTTCAGCAGCTCTATGGAGGCACTTACATTATTGGTTCCACAACAGAGCAGCACACAATCCTCTTCTCGACACAACAATTAATGTGAGAGCTTCAATGAAGTTATGAGTCGTCAAGTCAGACACAACTTCCATGTGGATAGCCTTTGTGACTAAACATATGAAGATTGAGATGTGAGCCTTCTGGATAGGATGACAATGTAAGCAACTCAGATGAATTGAAATGGGTTCTGCATAGTCAACACCTGTACCCTCAAAGGCTCTGGCAGGAATGACTGGTGGTAGATCTCCCATGAGAGGTGGATTATTGATAGACTTGCAGCAAAAACAACAGACACATTTGAAGACTCTTGTATGAATCAGGCATCTGGCAGACAGAATCCAAAACTCTTGATATATGAGTGATTGTAAGAGTTAGGGTGCAACATGAAGGTATTTAGTATGATAGTGATCAACAAGAAAGCTAAAGACAGGATGATCTGTAGGCAACAGAATTGGGTGTTTAGCACCATAATTTAGATATGCATTGCCAATCTCCCGCCCACTCTGAGCACATAGTGGTCATCCACAAAGGAAGAAAGACACAATACCTAGAAGAACAAGGCTGTTTCCATTTGATACAAAGCAGATCATCCTCGAAGCAGGCCTGCTGCACACATTTACATACAGCATATACAGACTGTTTATGTTCTATTGATGACAATGGTCCACTGCTGTGATGTATCATTTCTGAAGGCACTTTGTAAATCGCAAGACAAAAGTAATTATATGAATCAGCTTAGGCCATGCAGATAATAGTCGCAATATTTGCAATTCAGCCAAATTATCTTGTGTCGTCAACAATGTCACATGAGAATATTTCATATATGCAAGATTCTGAGACATGAGAGACTGAGGCAATGTGTGTGGTGGGTCAACTAGCCACTGAGGCCCAAGCCACCACAGACTATGTGACACGAACTCGTACGGTAGTACACCATGGCTAGCAGTTAGCTGGGTTGTCCTATGACAGGACATGTTGCCACACTTCAGGAGGTACCCATTCTTGAACTTGTGCCACACGGTTAGCAACAAATGTTTTTCATTGATACGGTGGAGTCTTGATCTAGGCCAGAATCACACTACAATCAGACCCCGATACTCTCATATACTGAGAATGGAATTCCAATCAATAATGGAGCAGTTTGGCCAGATGTACATAGCTGAGCTCCAGTCTGGAAAGAGATACTTGCTTGAGGGAGGGCACTCTTAGACTTGGCACTGACTAGGTGGACTCACACTTCTCCATTAGTGTCTACTTACCTTTTTGAAACAAAGTTATTCTTGCTGTTTAGCATACATCATCTTAAGGGAAAATATAATAGATGACAAAACAACACGCTCCTCCCAGAAACTATAAAAAACTTTGAGGATACATAGGTCCAAGGGAACACCCTATGTGGGCACCGGCGGGGGGATTCAAGAGGGGAAGAGGTCAATTTGGACACAGTCACTATACCTATGTGGAGGTGGAGTTCCCTGCATAGGAACTGGGTCCACTCCGCTAACTCAGCGCAAAGCTAGTTTTCTAGCGACGATGAACAGTGACAGTCTTAAAACCCAAAAGACTCAAGATTGACCTATTGGACAGGAAGTCTATGGTGAGAGGCACTCCCACGCACAGGAGTAGACACAACCTCTCCTTAAAATAGCCCCAGTTTAACTATAGACAAGTATCCTCCCCCTCCTTCAGGGCTGTCACTCCCTCCAGAGAGGAAGGGCAACATCGCCCACCAACCAGTTATTTTGGTAGATCACAGCCACTGACCAGAGGAGCGTTCCCACTAGACAACACAAGAAAACAAAATAACATCAGAACATTGGGCCAATGATAGCCCCCTACCCATGGCTATTAAAGAAACATAAATTGAAAACACCAAGGAAATTAGGCGATGACGGTGGACTTATTAAATCTTCTCCAGCACATAAGTGTACCAAATAAGACACGAGTGACCAGGGACCGAAGGAAGGGTTCTTCACCAACAATCTCGTAAAGTTCCCTAGATGACTAGGAACCACGCACCTTTCAAAGTGAGGGTGATTGGAATCACGATCACATCAGCAACCTTAAATTCTTGTTTGACTGCCTCCACCAAATCAACATTATCACCATAAGACCATTGAAGGTTCCTCGACTGAACAACCTGGACATCCAAGACAAACGCCTTCCCAAGATCTTCCTTCGCAACCACCAAATCCAGCTTCCTCAGACCAGCAGATGTGCGATAACATGGCTCTCTCCTCACGCACCAGCCCTTCTTCTGGCAACACTCCGACATGGCTTGGACGATATTATCGTGTCTCGCAACACAAGCCTCATGCATGCGTACACACTGTTGCATAATATGATAGGCTGTTTCTGCCTCATTACATCTCGCACAACACTTCAGAAGTACCTCACCAACCGGCCTACCTCTAATGGTTCTAACTCTGATAGGAAGACTATTGCTAATAATCTGAAGATACGCAATATGATCTCGGGTTGGGATACTCCTGCCCACAGAAGCACAAAGTTTTGCCGACCAAAAGTTCTTAACTTTCACCATTGTGTCAAGGAGGTGACCCTTCACAACAGCTGCCCTTTCAACTCACTCAACTCGCTTGGAGAAGTATGGGAAATTCACCAAGGAACGAGCAGGCAGGTAATTAGATTTGGCTACATTCCTAAGACGACCCAAAATCCATACCAGGACGCTCCTAAGAAGAGAAGGAACTCCCAAGCCAGAAGAACTAAATGGTGCGTGGAAAAATCCCAACGCAATGTACTTAGGCAATTACACAACAGCTGTATGCACCTTCTCCTAGGCATCTGAAAACCCATGCAGTTCTGCACTGATAGCCCTCGGACATACACAGTACGGCAGTTGTAGTAATTTCACAACACTCAGCACTCTGTGAAGTTTTTCTGCACGTTCTCTGCTTGGGGTGGCAGAGGTTCATGCCAATTCAGACCTTGCATCCACAGCCACTGCACGAGGATCTTGGACCAAACAAATAAAGGAGACAACCAACCCACACAATCGTAGATCTTAGCAATTTGTAACAATACAAAGCATTTGGTAGCAGCACCACTAATGAATAGTGATACACAAATTATATGAAAAGGTATATTTTCCTGGATTCCACTGCAATCCAAGTACATTTACAACTGGTCCAGTTAAAAATGTAAGCATTTTAGGATGCTCACAATGGTCTGGAGGAAAATCTTCAAAAACCTTAAGGTGGTTGCTAGACTATTTTCGCAACTCATATCCACCCAACCGCAAGAGGTCCATCAAATGATCTCTCAACAAGCAAGACACTTCCACCATTGTGGCTCCCATCATAATGTAATCTACAAAGATGTGGGGTTGTAAAGCAATGGCAGCCAAAGTGTACAAATGACTGTCATCCAAGGCCAGCTGCTGGGTGGTGCAAATAGCTAGAAATATAAATGATAAACCATAAGCAACAGTGTTCAGTTGGTACATCGAGACAAACTATGTAGAACTATTAGGCCACAGAATGAGATGATTGGGTCTATTCTCCTCGTGGACTAGGATTTACATTTGCTTAATGTTGCAAGAAAATGCAATTTAGTAGAGCCTGAAGTGGAGGATAGTATCTGTGATCTTAACATCTGTGATCTCATTTTTGAAGTTTGGGTCCTGGTAGGAGAATGTCATTCACAGACCATCTGAGGTTTTGGCACTGCCATCAAACACTACACGCAACTTTCAGGTTGAACTAAAGTCTTGATGACACCGTGATGAGGTACATAACGCACCCAACTAGATGTTTACTCTGTGAGATGTAAGGTTCCATATGGCCTGAATCAACATAATCCTTCATAAAATCTTGTGACATGGTTTTGAAGGATGGATGGAGAGCAGGTTTTCTTTCTAGGGAACGAAATTGATGTTCTATGTGCATAGAAGTCTCCAAGCTGCTGCTTTTGAGGTAATATGGGAAGACAAACCTTGTACCGACCTGTTTCTTCACGTGAATGGGTGTTCATGAAATGGCTTTCTCAGTAATCAATATCTGATGGTTTCACATGGATTTGGGAGGCTCTTCACTTTCACAGAACCTTGTAAGTGTAGATTGGAGGGTACTGTCTATCCCAACAAACATTGATACTCTCTCTTGGTTCGGAGTTTTAAATGACTGTCACACATGACACTCACCAAGAATAGCCCAACCAAATTTTGATTCTAACACTACTGGTAACTGTTTACCAAGTTCCAGGCATCCAGTCACACAACTGTGCATTTATACATCTGCACCAAGCAATATATTGATGGATGCTGGCTTGTCAAATTGAGAATCAGCAAGTGGCAGGGAACCCAACTGCATGTGAATATCTGAATCTGTAACTGTATGTGGCAAATTGCTACTGATTTTTGACACAACAAACAGTGAATGAGTAAACTGTGGATGCACTAGTGATTGTAGCCTGCAATAAACTGCTCCTTTGAGATGTACTGCATTTGTAGACAAACCTGACACAGGTTCTACCACCTTGTGACGAGGCAGACATAAAACCTGAGCTGCAGATTCTGTAATAAAAGATACTTGAGCTGCATTAAGAAAGCACTGCAACACATAAGGCTCGCCATCAATTCCATATTGTTACATGTCGCTTGTCTGCATAGTTGACCTTGGCCCGTCCCACATGAGCGAGTGGAAGAGAAGGACAAAGTAATGATATGATTGCAGGCAGTGAAGACAAATATCAGCTTATACATGCTTTCCACAGTGCCACGATAAGCCTTTGGGGCTGGCGAGCTCCTGACCTTCAACAGATAGAATTTCTACGTTTAACTGAAGAATTTTCTGGTTTACTGCCCTAGTTTCTGTAGGTGTGACTTGGGGTGTTTTAAACCTTCCAAATCAAGGCCAGCAATTAGTATAAAAGTACGACAGGCTTCCAAGACGGCAGTTTGTGGGTGTCAGGAATTTAGGCAATTGTGCGACGTTAACCAACGAGAGGCGCCGGACATGACCAGGAGGAGAAAAATCTGCAACAGCGAGCATTGGTGCAGCGAAAAGTGCAACTGGTCGGCTGGACTATTGGACTGGATGCATGAGTGAAAGACATTAAAAATGATAGCAACAGACAACAGAACATATGTTAATGATGAGTGTGAGTTAATAGACTATTACCAAACTTCAGACATTAAGAAAGTCTTTAACTATAGTTGCGATAGACATTAAATACTGTGCTCACTGAGAAACAAAAAGAGTAATAGTGGAGATAGATTAATGCTGTAAATAAGTGTGAATAAATTAAAATCTAATTTAGATCTCTTATTTTTATTAAGACCTCCATCTCTCATGAACTTAGATACGCCCTTCTGGCATGTTGCAACACTGGTGTCAGAAGTGGGCTGGAGACATTTTATTGGTAAAATAGTTGGACAGTAGACAATTAATTAGTGATATAAAAAAATTAATTAATTTTAATAGCTGTAAGCCACAAAATTAAGACTGTTCTGTACAATCATCACAATGAATATTACCTAGAACCATGTCTGCAGAACTTGAAGCACAGTGAGCATTAATCAAGGGACTAGGCAACTAGATGGTTAGTGTACGCTCAATTGTAAATAACTTGAAAGAAGATGTAATCCAGGTTATAGGCAGTTCATGGTAAAGTGAACAATTTTTGAAGATGTTTCATCAGATATAATAACCAATAAATACATTTCATTGTGACCTCGGAATTTGGTTCTGGGCTTGGTGAATGTATACACTTTGTTTAATACTCACATGGCTGGGTTCACATTCAACAAGTGGTGGAAGAATATAAATTGGTTGAAAGAAAAAAGTAACTAGGGCTTCAAAAGTGCTCACTTTACAGTGAACAGTCTATAGTAGTAATACTATAACCTATGGACTCACACCATCTCCATTTTTGGCAATTCGTACCTTGCACCAGTTGGCCATTGATGAGGGTCTCTCCACTATCCCCTGGCACAAATTGCTCTTCAGAATCATATTTTTGTAGATGACAGTGTAACTGGTTCATGATCGGTGGAGGAAGCACTTGTGCTAAAGAATCAGTTGATTGAACTCTTACAACGCAGTGGATTTGAACTAAGGAAATGGTCAAGTAACCAGCGTCAGTTGTTGGATGACATTCCTATACCTCATTGGGAGAATCTCTGAGTGCTTGACTTCTCATATGAGCCCGTAGTGAACATTCTGGGTCTTCAGCGGAGTCCAGGGGCTGATGTTTTCTTTTACCATTTAAATATCTACAATGGTGTCCCAACCAAACACTTTATTTTGTCACAGATAGCTCACATTTATGATCCCATGGACTGGTTGTCTCTTGTGCTAGTGTGGGCAAAAATTTTGCTGCAGTGGTTGTGGATCCAAGAAGTGGGTTGGAATGACCCATTACCATCACCAACATGAGAGAAGTGTAATCAGTATATTGAGGGACTTGTCCACCTTGAAATACCTTCGTTTACCACGTTTTGTTTGTCCTGATAAACCTTGTCTAGAGCTACATTGCTTAGCAGATGCATCATGATCCTGCGCAGCTGTCGTGTATTAGAGAAGTAGTGAGGCTCATGGGAATGTGAACATGCCTCACATACTGGCCAAATCTCGGATAGTGCCACTAAAATAAGTTTCGCTTCATCGACTTGAACTGTGTGGTGCTCATTTATTGGCAAAATTCATACAATATTGTCATGCCTTCCTCGCTCAATATTTAACAGTCACTGCCAGTCATGCGAGGACTGACTAGTGTAGCTCTCATCTGGATCAAGACTCAGCCTTACCTGTTAAAAACCTTTGTCGCAAATACGAGTTGCTCAAAATCAGGAATATGCTTCTCGTGGTCTGCTGGTCCTCAGTGGTTAAGGGACCCATCTGATCAGCGTCCCTAGTGAATGGGACTTCACATATTTCAGAACTAAAGTCATCCCAGCTAGTTCTTGTAAGTACACTAGATCTTCCTGAAGAACTTCCACTGTTACAGAAATTCTAGTCTTGGTCAAAACTTGTTTGAGTCTTGTATGATATGCACTTTGTAAAACACTGCAGAGGCAACCTCCTGGCAGTAAAATCCCATTTTTTGTTTAATTAAAGCAAGAAACTTTCATAGTGTGTAGATGTAGCCATAGGGCATATTTAGAAGACGAGTTGAAACAATCCCAATGGGGAAAACCATTTTCCACACGGTTACACCATTTGACACTGTTTCTGAATCAGCAGGGTGTACTCAGGGCGAGTGGGCATTTGTCAAATGCAAATGTTAAGTATGCCACAAAATACAGTATCATATTGCTAAAAGACCATAATGCTGTTGAAGATTTGGTATACTATTATCATTTAAGTACCAACATGCTCCATCACAACTGCTGCAGTCTCTTGTATATCTCAACCAATTTGGGTTTTGTCAGCTTGATCCTTGATCCCGTCTAGGGTCTTGAAGTGTGCACGTTGCTTCCAGTGCTACCCAGAAGGCATACCTATCTATCTTCAAATGTTTTACCACGAAAGCTGTCCACATTGAAGTTGTAACCGATCTGACAGCAGACAGTTTTGTTGCTGCTCTAACTCAATTTGTTTCAAGGCGAAGTTTATGAACTAGTCTATATTCCGATTGTGGAACCAACTTTGTTGGTCCTTCAAGGCAACTTCATCAGTCTTTTAAGCACTTGCTCACATCCCCTCTCCTGGAAAAATTTTCTTTGACTCATGACTTCATGACACCTACAGCTCGTTAGCTTAGATACGAGACTGAGTAAAATAGAGAAACTGGTGACGCCGGCTAACATCCAGCGGCGCTAGAGTCCATGACGGCACTCACGTGTCACGTGTTCCGCACGTGCGCAAAGAGACCAATAATTTTGAACTTTCCTATAAATGTTAATTTCAGGGCAAAATGTGTTATATTGTCTTTACAGTGTTTAATATGTCTTAAAATGTTTTAAAGTGTTTGTACTAATTTTAATTATTTGGTTATGAATATTCAAAGTGCCTTCAGCACCAAGATTAAGAACACTTAATATTCCGGCATGAACACCATCAGAAAGAGACAGTAAAATAATATTGAAATTCATAAGAAAATTACAGAAATGTAAAACAATATTTTATTTTATTTGTGCCATTTTATTTTCAATATAAAATATTTCACTCTGCGTGCATAGCACTTCTGCTTATGTGAACCCCATAGGCGGCCATGGTAGGTCCATGCGACACTTGTATCTAGACAGTCTGTCGAGGAGAGCTGGCGAGGTAAGAGACACTGTCATGTACACACAACTTAGGTTTCCATAGTCAATGTAGTTTACCGGTTAATCTTTCCTTGCGTACATTTTTGCCAGACATTTCTCCCAGCATTATGCTTCCGCTTAATCGAGAAGAAAGAGGAGAAAAATATCGGAGAGGTCACGCATCCCGCGCATTTTGAATCAGACACCATCAGCCTATGTTTATGGCATTTCAGTGTAACTTCTGCATAAGTGCTACACGCAATTTTAAGAGCTTTATTTTTATATATGTATTTAAGGGTAATTTTCGTGTTTGAATATTTTATGGCAACATCACGTATAAGTGGCAGACTGAAGCCAAGTCTTTGTATATGCCATCACTGCATTTTAAGACCTTATTTGTATAACATCGTATGTGCAATCATTTATTTCAAGGTTCTATGTCAATTTATTTCAGGTTCAATGTATTTTTCATGTAATTTGATGCTTTTTGTACTTGACCATGCTGTCACAGAGATGTTTTATTTCACTGCCATCAGGCATGTTATAAGCCTATAACGATGCTAATCGTAAAGAGAATCACTTGCTCAACACAAATAATATTTTATCTGATTTAGTTTGCTGTTTCACGCAGAAATATTGCAATTTCACCCGCACCACGTGGTTCGTTACGAATTTCATCCAGCAGTATCCGCGCCACCTAAGCTTGTTTTCACACGTGTGTGTTTATTGTGAATATTCATCTCGTGTCCCATCTTATTTTATGTATCATTCAAGGGTCTATGTAATTGTGTGATTAGTGTACAGTGCAATTATTCCCGTCTTAGCCGGCCGTGTGAATAGGCCGTCACCACACTACCCACATGCTGGAGGGCAAGCCCCGACGAGTTTGCATTAATGATGCAGAGTAATCACATGTGTTAATGTGTATTAAGGGTTTTCATTTGTAATTCACTGTGTCCTGTCTTCAGGGAAAAACCGTAAGTCCACCCTAGCGGCTATCGGCCCTCTTCCCTTGTGAAGGCTGTGCTTCCACGCACCACGGTGAGATCATCCATTTAGACATGCGCTTTAATTACGGGCTGGGGAGCACCCAAGCGGAATTGTCTAGTCATGACTGAGATAATCATTTCATTGGCACGTTGATGTGTATGAACAATATCAATAAAAACAAGTCTACAGTGAACTCAATTCTTTTACTCAGTAGTGACAGTGCCCTAGCCACATATGTTTTATCAAGTGTTTATTTCAGTGATGTTTATTAAAATTTTAGTATTGCCAACGTGTTTGTAAGTACGCACAGGTGAGATGGACGCACAGAACCCACAACACCCCTGAGAACTCTTGAGTCTCAGGTGATTGGGAAGCACCGCTGGTGCCCAAATTACCAGTAAGTATTTGTGTCATCGTTCATCTCATGTCTCACCCGACGGCATCACTGGAAATTATTACAACTCATCCGGAATCAAATGTTCTAACACAGGTCGATCTACAACTTGTTAATTTTGAAAAACACCTCAACACTAAACTCACACGTACTGAAGTTGAATGCTTAGCAGTTAAGAAGCATTTCAAAACAAAATGTAGCAAATTGAATGAACTACACAATCAGTTAAGGTTGTCTCATGTGAGAGAAAATATTTCATCCTCAACTAGAAGTCCAGAACCTACACATCCTATTTGCTTTACTAAAAATACATGTCACTTTGTAAACCATAATAAACAGGTAAATAACTCTATTTTGTTAAACCCTACAGCAGTGGTTTTGCATCACTCTGCAGAACATTGGGCAGAAGAAGTCCCTAAATTTTCTGACAATAGAAATACAAATCCTGTTATTTAGCTCAAAAACCTAGAAGAGTACGCTAAGTTACTTGGATTAACAGACCGGGAAATTTTGAATTGTCTCAGTTTAGGCTTGAAATCCATTGCTTTCTTTTGGTGGAAAGTTGAAAAAGAAAATTTAAAGGATTTCAAACAGTTCAAGCAGAAATTTTTGACACAGTATTGGAATTCCCAGTTACAAGTAAATTTAAGAGCACGCTTACACTTAGAGAAATATGATCCTAAAGGTAATAAAACACTAGAGCAACACATCAGTGAAATGTACATGATGACAAGACACATGAATGTGCCCATGGAAGATGAAAGAGCTGACTGAGGTTATAGTTTCGCAACTTCCTACTAGATATCAGGATCGTTGGGCGGATCACACGTTCACTAATCTTAATCATTTTCGCCATCAGATATTGAAAATCAACCAGAATGAAAGACAGAGATCTACTGGCACGAGAGATGTTGACCGACAAGTTATTACTCATCCGCCTTCATTATATCAACAACCTAATTATCGTAATAATCCTGTTCATGTTCAAAATCAGTCAGTCATGAGAGCTATCTTAGTTTCAATGAAAGTGCTGAAAATGATGGAAATTGTGGCACTTACAATGGGCCGCAACACTGTACTTAATTACTCTACTGGTTAAAGGTGTGGCAAGAGATATTCGCCAGGGTATTGCGTGAGACAAAGCAAGAGAAGAGTGAAGGTCGAAGCTAGCAAACCCCAACCACAGCTGAACGCATACGTTTGCCATGACGGTACCATACACGCATTCCAGCAGAATAATCATAATAACGGTCAAGGTCGTCCGAAAACACCGTCAAGCAATAGAAGAGTGAATAACACTGATAAAAATAGCTGGTCAAAAAATCCTTTTGGCACATTACAACCAGCATGTGTCATGACAGCTAGCATGAACACAAAGCCTATTCCACGGGGACAGTTTAATCATCCACTGTGGCAATTTGCACCACCGCCTAATGTGGTCAATCATAATAATAATAATAATGGCAGCAACTTCCCTATGAACAGCTGACCTAACCAAACACAAGGTTACTTCCAATGTAACGAGGGGTAATGCAGGCGGACATTGATAAGATATGGTTGTGGACCAGAAAAAATAAAATTAAGATAAATGTAAGAAAAACCAAGGCAGTGAGGTTCACAAGGAAGAAGATGATAAGCAGGGACATGTACAGGTGGGAGGGACAAGAGATAGAAGAAGCAGCAGAATATAAGTATCTAGGGATTGTACTGCAGGGAGACCTCAGGTGGAAAAAAACAGGTAGAGAGGGTGGTAGCAAAGGGAAGAAGGGCTCTGGGTATGCTGGGAAGGGTGCTGAATGGAGTCAGCTGTGAGGTGAAGGAGAAGGCGTATGGCACAATGGTATGGCCAATGTTAGAATATGCTGCAGCAGTATGGGACTCTTATGTGGAGGTGGAGGTGCAAGAACTGGAAAAGGTACAGAGAAAGGCAGCAAGATGGGTGAAGGGTAGGTGGAGAAGGCAAGGGCAGGATGATGAGGAAGAAGGGAACTATAGGCCATCAGTGATGATAAAAGAAATGGGGTGGAGCTCATTGAAGGACAGGAGGAAAGTTGAACAGTTAGTCAGGATGTACAGGATGGTGAATGAAGAGGGAGGATGGGGAGGGCTACACTGCAAGCTAAGTAAGGGGGTGTTTAGGGGAAGAGGAAACAACAGTGAGAAGCTTCAGAGGGTGTGGAGGAGAACGGAGCGGGGTAGGCAGTCCATGCTTGTGAGGTCTGTGAGAGAGTGGAATGTGTTGAGGGAGGAGTTGGTATCTGTGAGAGGGGTTGGTAAATTCAGGAAGGGAGTGGAAAAGGAGTTGGTTGGGTGAAGGAGAGTTGAGAGAGCTCGCCACCGGGCGGTAGCCTAATTGCAAGTGTATGTATGTTGAATCCTTGTGCGCCCTCGTTCCAACTACCTAGTATAAGTATGCATACTAATGAAGGGGCACAAAACTCCACACACACTACGTCAAACGAGAACAGGTTGGCGTGGTAAGTCTCCCAACATTGACCCAAGTACCAAATGTGGGGGCACCTGTGATGTGTAGTATGGCTAATAACAGTGCAGAGAATTTTGAAATTAATGTTTCAGAAAATGTAAGTCAAAGAGAAAACAATGCTGTAAGTCTACGGAATTAAGGTCCCTACCTTAATAGACAATGGTGTAGAGATTAGTTGTGTGAATGAGGAAGTGATAAGAGAAATAGAAAGCCTTGGAATAAAAGTTCCTATTCTTCCTCTTCCACATCTGAAGGTCATTGGTGTGACTTCACATACAAGTCCTATTGTAAACCGTCACACTGCTTTAACTATAGAGGTGCTAGGTTCTATTAAACTAGCTAATGTATTAATTGTAAAAGGGCTAGTGAAACCTCTCATTCTAGGTAGGTACTGATTTCCTAAATTAAGTATGGTCTAATTCTTAATTTTGGAGGATTCTTAATTTCGGAGGATAATTGATCACCTCACCCGAAAATCAAGTTGTAATCCCAGTACCAGAGAGTTGGAAAACCTCAGACAGTGTTGTTAGTCTAATTAAGAGAGAAGTACCATTGTATTATTTGTCAGCTATGTGAAGTAATGGTATTGCACCCAGCCTAAATGAGGAATTTCTTGTACTATTGTGGCAGCTAACAATATTGATAATGTACAAACGCAGCGCAGTTATACAATATGTTAAGACTTTGTCGGAAATTCCTGGAAGAAATACTAGTACGAAGTTAACATCAAAGTCCTGGGAAATGTAGTATTTCATCCGAAGTCTTATCCGATTCCAGCCAAATATTTAGCAGAGGATTACTTGAGGTTAATGTTAGACTGAAAAGTGATTAAAATAGAAGCAAGCCCATTTGCCAATCCAATGGTCTGTGTGAGAAAGAAAGACGGAATGGTGCAATTGTGTCTGGATGCACGTAACATCAATAAGATTACTGTTATGACTGTTATGTACTGACCATGAGTGTCCGATACAAACTAGAAACGTGTTACGATTGTATCAAGGTGTGAAGTATTTGACCACCTTAGATATCATGAGTGCATACTGGCAGGTACATGGATGCTTCTTCCTATGCTTTAGGAGTAAAGCTGACTCAGTTGGATGGCAAAGGTGTTGAGAAAGTTGGAGCTATGGTAAGCAGAACTTTGTCTAATGAAGAACAACATGGTAACTGAGAGAGAAGCTTTGGCAATTAATTGTTCCTTACAGAAGTTTAGGGATTTGTTATTAGGCGAGAAGATTAAGTTACTAACCGACCATCAGTCACTAACTTGTTTAAAGACGGGAAGGGCTTTTGGCGATCGTCTCGATAGATGGTTATTGTATTTGCAAGAATACAATATTGAAATACAACATATTCGTGGAGCTGAGAATATAGCAACAGATTATTTAAAACGAATTCTGGACGTGGAATCTGATCTTGTACGCCCACCATATAAAGTGAAGGAGTTTGTTGTGGCAAGTGCTAGTTGTACAGTTTTGCAGTCAAATCCACGATTGAAGTAGTTGTTGAAACAACTAGCAGAATTACGGCTGAATAACGATTATTGCCAGGTTATAAGCCATAAACTCACTAGGCCCTACTGTATTGCCTGATAGAGGTTTTCACCCTTATTACTGTGTATCATCTGACAACATATTGTTTTATCAAAGTGAAAATCTAACCAATTTTGAACAAGAATGGAAACCTGTCAAACTTATTGACAGTCACATTTCAGTAGTTAATGAAGTCCATAATACACTTGGTCATATATAGGTGCTAAAAAGTTGTATGCCAGACTCAGACCTCTCATGTACTGGCAAGGAATATTTGACACAATAAAGGGGGTTACTCAACCTTGTGATTTGTGCCAGAAGGCAAAACACCCGCTTGAAAATCTACAGAATATGTCACAAGCTATTCTTCCTCAGAAACTGCTTGAACTAGATTAAGTTAATGTATTTGGACCATTACCAAGCTCAAAAGCCGAAAGTATATCTTTGTAATGCTACATTTATTTTCAAAGTACATAAAGCTCTATCTGATTGGCCAGGAAAATACTACAACACTGTTGCAGAAATTGTTTGTTGTAGAAGTGGGAAAACCTTGTATTTTATTTGACCACGGCAGTCAGTTCACAAATGAAGCCTGGCAGAAAAGTTTGACACAGTTAAAGATAGTACCCACAACTAGTTCGATAAGGCATCCCCAAAGTAACCAGGTCAAACACTACATGAAGACTATTGGTACAATGCTGCGAGTCTACTACCATAAGAGTCAACAGAGCTGGCGTGACAAAATTCCTATGATTGAGTTTATCACTAACAGAACTGCAAATATTACCATCGGTGCACCTCCCCACAAAGTATGAACAGGCAAGAGCTTGGGTTGCATCGTACACGAGCTAGAATGCTTGCCAAAACTTGATACCGCCACTACAAGTGAAGACACTGATAAGATAAAGAAAGATCTGATAGAACTTGTAAGTAGAAGATTTATCTTTGTCTGCGGAGAGCAGTCGAAAATATTGTAAACTCAGTAAAAGGAATAAATTTGCCATAATAAATGATTCGGTGTTACGCAGAAATAATCCCACCAGCAGTTATTGGGCAGGGGTTACACAAAAATTATTCTTGCTTTTTGAACGTCCTTTCAAGATAGCGCAAGTAATACGTGACAACTGTTATGATCTGGCAGGCCTAGAGGGAAAATTTGTGCTTGACTATGTATATATTCTGCTGATAGCAGCTTGTCATTTGAGAGTTTATGCACAATAGTAAAGCCTATCCAGAGTTACTATGATTTGAGCATTGAGTGCAAACGGCATATATGATTATTGCAATGTTTATGTTCATGTGCTTGTTGTGTTATTATGTTGTTGTTTCCTTGTTGCGCCGTCTTGTCACGTTTGTTCACCTGCCCGGAAGAATAAGGACTATACATTGCAAATGCTGAAATGCTATCGCTACAAATTTGCAATAAACATATATTATGAAAGTCAGAGGCTGTTATTACTACTGTGGTAACAAAAGTCAACATTGGGGAAAGGAAAGGATTACGAACACATGCAAGCTGTACAGCTAAAGCTGCATAAAGCCAGAAATTAATGCAATATATCCTCTACGCTATCTATAAAGTTGGAAATCACTGCGCACAATAACAATGGAAAGGAAATGTTTAACATTTGAAACACACAAACACACAAAAACCCTCTTAACCATGTAAGTGTTCTGCAGAAAATTTTTTAATGATAAATCCCAACTGGAACATGAAAAAGGGGATTAATTTTTTTTATTTCATTGGGAATGATGGCAGGATGTTTCTTTATATTGGTTTTATCTTTCCAGTGTGTTCCCGTAGTGATGCGCAACATATCTGTACATATTTTCAGTGTATTTTGATGTATTGTTGAATGGCTAGTGTATTTTGTTTGTTTCTTATTTGTGTTGTACATATTATTGAGAGCTGAATTTTGCCTAGTGTTTCTGCTTATATCAAATAATTTAAAGATAGTTTCTACAGTACAAGTGCATTGTTAGAGCGATACACATTGCCGGGACTTTTCCTAGAGTCGTTAGCACAATTGGAATAGAATTTCCTTAAACAAGCTCAAAATCCCTTAGAATAGTGCCAAGTTCTTCTTAGTTTAAGATTAGCTCGGCAACGTACACAAATAAATCTTTAAATTTGCTGATTAATCTCCCTCCTGACATTGCTTTTAAATGGTTGATAGTGAGGTAATACAAGCCAATTTAAACTCATGCACAGCACTTTGAAGCAAGACAAAGCAAGGTGTTTATAAACAGTGATGCTGAAAGAGTGAAAAAAAATATTTATAAAAGTGAATTGACATGAGTTACGACGAACAGCCATTTCTACTGTATGCAAAGTGACACTCATAGCCTCGCCACCAAAACTTTGTAAACTGTCTGATGTGTTTTAACAGTGTTTACCCATGTGTTACATGTATTTTCCTACCACGCAATGTCGTCGGAGAATCTTTCGAAGACGAACTGGCCATAAACAACTTATCAGCTGACAATGGATGGCTGCCGAAACAGCACTGACATGCAACAAGTCACCAGTGGCAGCCATTTTGCACTGGTGTCCAGCTACCTGCAGTGCACGCAGCTACATTTGTAGCGCACCTGCTGGGATGTCAACTATCAATCAACACGGGGATACCAACATCTTTGATTTGAAAGTGAACTACGAGTATTGTGATTTATTCTGTTGTATGTTTTGTGTGATGTTCTGATTTGTTGCAGGGAAAAGTTATGAAAAGGTAATATGAAAGTATGTACATGTAATTTTAACAATATGTTAAATTTGATTTTATTATTTGATGTTTGTTTAAAATGATTTGATGTTTCCTTGAAAAGAGTGTTTTGAATACAAGATGTCACTACAAGTTCATTGGAAAGTTGTCATGTTGTTACATTTGTCATAATAGAAATTTATGAACATTGAAGTGTTATGTACGTATGATTTTAAGCATAATTGATGTAACAAACTTTTCCGTATTTTCACAGGTTGATCTGTATTCATTGGCATATAATTCTTCTCAAATATTTAATATTTGTAACCAATGAATAAAAGTGGCAATCTGCGATGTTTGTGGTCACAGATCCTTCAAAGTTTGTTTGATTAGAAACAGTTTTGTTTATTTACTGTTTTCATTGATAAATACTGTGGTAAAATATTTGTATTTACTAGATTTTTATTAGTTTTAATAATTTTTATTTAAACACGTAAATACAAGCCCCAAAATATAATTATGATACACTACAGATACTATTTAACTTCTCATTGACACCATGTAAACACATTATTGTGATGATTACTTATCATGAAAATATTTAATTATAATGTAAAATTATTAAACATATTTCAGGTATTTTTGAACTATATACATGTACATTGTAATGATGAAGAAATTACCCTTGTGTGACCTCTTAGCAAAATTTGAATTATCATTGTTACCATAGGCCTATAAGAACTTGTACAGTAAGAATGCATTTTGACACATTGTGATGTCACCCAGATTTCCGCTTATCTGTTAGCGTGGGTGTATGAACTACGACCATCTAAGTCTTTTGACAGAAGCCGCCTTGCAAGCCAGACCAACTTGAGCTGGAACCACAGCTTTTTGGAGAATTGGACTGTCAGCCAGCAAAAATTTACGCTAGTTTTGCAATGTAAAGTCATTTAAGAGATAGGCCAACCACGGACAGTTTAAGAAGAGGTCTAATGGCAAGGAACTATAAATTTTGAGTGTGAAATAATTGCAGGGCCAGCATTGCTTTCTTCAGTATGGTCCAGGTCCACTGCATTGAGGTAATCATGGGTGGTAGGCCTAAATCACTTTAAACAACTGTAATTGTGTGATTATTCATTTCTATGTTTTCTTTAAAAACTGTGTTGAGAACTATAGACTGATTTAACTTTTATTTTTGACTTCATAAAGTTTTTGCACAAACATTCTAAATTGGAGAGTTTAATCAGTTACCAAAGTCTTGAGTTTTTATTCAAAATTATCGCCAAACCACTGAGCTATGCCAAATTTAATACAGCTGTTTTGAGAATAACTTTTCATCAAGTTAGCATGAGTAATTTTAAAGACAATTCTATACCTCATATTTTCAGCTGTTTGATTGCAAATGCCACGAGAGGCGATTAATATTATTATTTGATGATTTTATTTTGATGAACAAGCCAATAACTACACTCGCATATGAATTTCAGTAATGTACAACTCTACACCTACAGATCAGTGTCGCAGTGCTTTCATGTTGTGGTCAAATTAAAATGTCTTGTTTTATTTGCAAAGTGTATATTGTTTCACCTTGGTTTAATGAAGGGTCCTATGTCTATTTTTCTTGTGATGTTACTTATAAGAGGATAATTATGTTCTGCCATAATGATGTTTTGTGTGTGTCTTCAAAGTGTTCATTGAATATGATGAAGAGTAAAACTACATATTGAGTCAAATAGTGTCTTCTTGTGTAATGTCTTCTCCTTGTGTGTTACTCATGCAAATTGTATGGTAACTATGTGTTATGCCTATTAATAAGTTTTTTTATTCTAAAGTTTAAATCAAAAGCCATTTCATTACCCAGAAATATTGGAGTGATTGCTAAGCATCTAAGATTACATGCTTATATTGGGTTACTCTAATTTGAAATGGCATTGTCTCCGAAGCAAAGAATTACACCTACCGTTTGCTATTATAGCTTGGTTAAGTTTTCTCCTAGCTATTTCAGTATTTCTCACAGTAAGCTATTCTATGAAGAGTGGCGTAACTACGCCTCCCCTGCCTTCCACTTAACTGGGTGCATGGAGCTTAAAACACGTGAACTCACACACATTTACTTATTTGGTTACCTCACTGGGCTCTCCTTAAAACAAATATAATTTCTATACATTTCTGTCTGCTCACTCAATTAATGCACAATTAATCTAAGTAAAGCAGCAAGTACACCGCACTGGTTGACCTTAACTATTGAATGCGTAAGTATAGCCAAAGATAACATAATTTTTTTTGTGAAAATATTCAGTGATATAAATCTCCTTATATGGGTTTGCAGTAACACAAATAAATTACTATACCTGTGCAAATATCATAAAGTAATTACATATGTGGAATCAATCAATTCATACTCTTGTTTAGAGAAAATAATTAAATATCAAAATAATTGTAAATAGTATTATGTTTAATACATTCGGAAATGATGATTAAAATTGCAGAAAATAAAATAATAATATTGAGATAACCCAAACGTAACCATTATTAAAAAAATTAACAATAAATTTGCCACTACTATTTGCAAACATCTGTAAGGGATTTCCTTACACTATTTGTGATATAATTGCAATATTGTATCATGAAGAAACGTTTAGTTGCAAAAAGATCTAACTGAACAGTACCTAAATTGACAATATTACCAATACAAGTTACAAATCCGATAGTGGGGAGGGCTATGAACTGGACAGAAATTACGGGGTAAAATTTTATCATGAATATGTAGATATTTTTTACTTGTTTTACCCCTCAGTTTCCTTCATGTCCATAGCCCTCGCCAGTATCGTATTTGTAACATGTACTGGTAACATTGTCTTAGGTATAGTTCGGTTAGGTCTTTTTGCTATTTAATGTATTTCATGAATAAATATTATGATTATGTACGCCCCTACATATTTTTCACTCGTTTTACCCCACATTTTCCCTGATCTCCATAGCCCTCCTCGCACTCGTTTTTGTGATTTCTATTGGTCATATGTTGATGCCCGTAGTAAATTCGTGTTCTATGTTATTAGTATGTTTGAAATATACCACTTTCCCCAAAAAAATATTTTATTTTCCAAAAAGTCCCTATTCTGAACATTTACCACATGTTGTGTTTGTCTGGGTATTGTGCCTCCAGCTCAAATATGATGACATGACCAATTAAGTTAGTAAACTTATAAGTTACTCCCAATTGGAACATGCCCTTATTTGATGTTTTTTTAATGATTTGCATCCATGCAAGCCATAGTCCATTTACAGTTCTTTACAACTTCTCTAAAGCCCTGCTCTACTTAAGAGGATAATCCCCAGCCTCATGCATACAAAGTTTAACCAAGTTAAGGTTAATTCTATTCAGGTTAGGAACGAAATGAGATACCTTGTGGAAGAGTTTGACATAGAGAGGGTTAGGTATCGGAAAAATTTCCGCCACTACATGCGCAGTATTCCAAAAGGTAACTTTTAATTAAAATTTTAAGCTCCATGAATGAAAACAGAGAAGGATTTTAATTATTTTATTATTGCTTTATGTTATTGCAATTATGTTTTTTAAAGTAGAAAACAGAAAATCTGGTACACATGTAACACTAGTGCTTACCAACTGATGAAAATTTCCCCTCTGCCAAACTTTTAACATTGATCTTCTCAACTTATAGTAGAAATAACCATAACTAAATCTACAAATTTACATAAAAGATTAAAAGCAACACATTTGTGCACGCTCAGCATAATAATATTTAGTATAACTATTTCTTACCACGCATTATCAACATAGGTACTTACTTTCTCACTGTTTTTATTCATTCCAATTGCAAACAAAATATTATAATGACATGTGCTCATCTCCTCCCTAGTCCGTTCGTCAGGCCAAGAACTTCAATGGCACCGCAACCAGGGTCCACGCTCTACCTTGTGCACCAATGTGAGTGCATGTATGTTGTGTGTGCAGAGTGTAAGGTGAAGTGCAACATAGTAAGGCAGGCTAGAGCAGCTAGCATGGCACCTTGAACGCCCGTGCTGGCCGAGCGGTTACAAACACCACTACGCGGAGTGATACGTAGTTGTAGGAAAAAGTGCCTAAAAAGTGGTTGAGAAGGTTTTGACACACGCAAAGCCAGATTAAATTACCTGCCTAATAGAATTCAATTCCACAAACCCTTCCAAGAGCTTGGTATCTTTTGCAGTGTTTTTATCATGCAATGTTTGTTTTCACCTCACATATGTTTTGTCCACCTCATCCCACTTCATCTCAGCAATGATAAGTTTGTCAAGTGTTATTGTTGTTGATAGTTGTTATATTGTGTTATGTTTCATGCAAGTAGCGGGTAAGAGAGTTGCAATGTTGTGTATTCAGTAAGTAGCACTGTGTGACACGCTCACCCGCCAACGCCAGCGACCTCGTTGTGCGAGTTAGTAAGCGTGTAGCACGGTGAGGGGACGGTTTGCATGTGACAGCATTCCCCGTTTGCCCGCAGCCGTATTGTTTTGAAAACTATCATTTAATTGCAACAGACTTTAATAACTCTGGAACCGTTTCTTTTAACCGCAAAGACACCGCCCCTCGCCTTCCCTAGCGCTAGCATTGCCTGGGGAAGTTTCAGTCAGCACTTAAACCAAGTTAGCTTAAGAGCATTTTGCAGTGTAAACTCCGCCGGCAGGTAAAAGCCTAGCTCACGCATGTAAGTAGTTTCGTAAGGAAACATGTACATTCAGTGCCAAATTAAATGCAACATTGAACTGAGGGCATATTCTTTATTTGGCAGCCGCAAGGTATTTCAGGGTACGAGCTATTTAAATCCAGCCATTTCTTTGCAAGTGTCTTCGCGTAATTTCATGGTAATTTTATGTGAATTTTGTGCTGCAAATGTGTAATGTTATTGGGCGTGTGGATAGCCGATAATCCACTGTGTAGGATGTACATAATCTGCATCAGTGAAATCATAATAATTTGCAATACCGACCATCACGCGTATGGGACGCCTAAAGAGTCCCTCGTTTAAAAAACTAAAATTCTAAGTGAAGCCGCATGGGGTATGAACTGCAACCAGTACGACGGGGTTTTGTGCTAGGTTAATTCAGCCCGCAGCACTGAGATCGCCAAGAGTCTCAGGCTCCAACTTCATCATCATTGACGCCGCCCTAAGCGACTTGTGGTAAACATTCACCAACACTTTCCTAACCTCAAAACCTTACCGCCCATAAACCACAAGACACCTTTTCACCTCACCACACGGCGTCTACAATTTATAGATAACATGTAAGTTTAAACGCGTGTGAAAACCTCATACACGAGGTGATTTTTCGAAAAATAGATTTCAAAAAGTGTAAATAAACTGCGGATAAACTATAATACTTACCCAAATCTGCTGAAGCTTTAATCTCAACAACCGGGACACTTGACTTCGTTGACAAAAACAACTGAGGTTTCAAATACGAAAACTCGTCATCCGTATCTGAATCCATTATGTGTAACAACCCCCGACAACTAAGTGTTTTCTTTTCAGCGCACGTCAGTCCCTTTAGAAATATTTGTCAAACGGTTATTCCCAGCCCCTGAGGAGCCAAAAACCAAACCCAAAGAATCTACTAGTATACAGACATAAGTTGTGTTCTGTTGGTATGATCTACCCGAAGATTATAAGGGGCTCTACCTTCCATGGAGTCTATACACATTCTTAGAGGGAAATTAATTCTTAAGGTAAATTCTTAAGGTAATTCTTAAGCCATGCTACTAACCTTAGGCTTTTCAGGAGCCATTAATTAAATCGTTAAGCTCTTGGCACACAGTTAAATTTTCACCTTCAGCCATATTTGACAATAAAATATGAAGACAAAATCGGACAATAAAATTTTTCCTTTAACAAATATCAAATAATCCTACGGTTAGCGCGTCTTTTCATGCTGCATTGTTCTATCTGTGCATGACAGGAATATCACTCTCGTATTATTTACACGAAAACAAGACCCTTTGTATTAAAATACACATAACAGAGTTGAACACACTGTTAGAACTTCCATGAAGTGCTAACAGTGATTTTCTGGCAAATATTTGAAAAATAAAAACATGTGACATATCAATGGCATGCCAACTCTGTACATACAAAACACGCACAAAACCCTCAATTTTAATATTCACACAAGACCCTGCAAAGATAATAACCGCGCAAATAAACCACATCACGTCTCTACCCTTGCTTGCTGCATTGGTGTGATGGCATGCGGTAGCATGGAAATGGGTAAGATAGGATTTTTGAAGGCAGTGAATTGTGAGATCTGTGGAATGTTGGAATTACCTGACCAGGCACCAGGTGTCGTCAAGGCAACACCATGATGTTGGACGAAGCTGTAGCACGGTGGCGCTCTGTGACCTAAAGGTTGCGGGCTGTACACCAGGACGAAAATTTCCATTGAACTGTTGACCTCTGCCATTCCACAGCTGAGGCTGTAGAGGTGCTATTGTTGGGTATTTACTAAACTGTAACCCATGGGCTGATTACACGCAGTACTGTTGCAATGACAGTTTGGCAGCAAACTGCTAATTCTGTTATGTCTCGCGATGTTGATTATCATGGCTACCCACATGCTCATACTGATATGGTACAATTACGCTGATACATGTTTATGTTGAGCCCTGCTGAAAAACACTTGCAACTGAATGCAGGTATTGTTAGGGCCCGACCCCGTAAGCACCTTGCGGTGGTTGAAATAACTTACTCACTGATTAGTTCTAAGGGTACTTATTCTGCTTCAATGAACATTACTCTCAGGAAGGTTCTTGACGCCATGTGTTGATGGTGTCAACCAGTAATCACGGAAACACTGTGAAAACTGATTTATGCCATGCAGAAAGACTTACTGAAAAACTGATATATCCCTGGGCCATGTTAACCATGGGGAAGTGAGAGTGATGTACCAGGTGGAAGAAAACTAAATGGTTCTGGAGAATTAAGCTATAGTAGTAAGTGATATGTTCGAAAGATGCATTCTGCCTGGTGCTCTGGAAATGCAGAGCTTTCGGACACACATAACTACCCTTGTGGACGTCAGACACTTACTAAACTCCCAACCCAGCGTGAGCTCAGGCAAAGGCTGGTTAGAGAGGTAAGGTAGGGACTAATTCCTGCACGACATGTTAACTCCTGCTTTACCTGCTGAAAAAATATGGCTGCATGATACATTAAATAACGTAATAACCCTGGATGATACATGTACACATAGAACCAATGAAATGAGCATGAACACAGCGTAACAATAAAAGTAAAAAATACACATTTCCAGAAGAACTCAATACAACACTGGGTGATCCAAAATTGACAAAAAATAGACTCGTTATTAGTATAACTGGTAATAACAACTGTAACTGTGTGTGACATAAGCCGTTGGCTCAGTGTGTTGCATGGTTCTCTTTTCCATATCACTCTGCCTTGCAGAGTCCTGGCTACTTTGCTTGGGGATGTGCCGCATATGTTTCCCCGGAATGCCCTATGTTAACACTGTACTCATCACGCTCTGTGAACACTCGGAGCGCTTCAGAGTGTGCATCCTGGTTGCGGTGGTGGTGGGTGCTCGGCCGGACTAACTGTCTTACAGAAGGGGAAAGTGGCACATGTCAGGGGCATCCAGTCCACACAGACGGAACACTCTTCAAGATTGCGCATATAAAATTAAAATGATATAATGAAGCACTGTATATAAATAAATAATTAACCAAAACAAAACACTGCACGTAATATTAAAAAGGCCCTTGCAAAAATATAAATAAAACTTTGTTATACAACAACAACACACGTGTTCACACTCTCGTTAACACTGGTTGCTGCAAGCTGGTGCCCTCTTATGGTGGTGTGGTGAACTGCAACAGATTGACAGGCAGCATGGAGAATGGTCTGGGAGTTGATATATGGTTCACGTCAAGTGTCTCTAATTTTGTTGTTATAGATAATGCAAACAATAAAAAATATAACTGAAAAATTGACATTGGGCATTTATTAGAAAGCTAGTTAAATGGAATAACTTAGCGAAGATAAGGGCCTATAATATAAAGCTATCACTAAAAGGGAATATATAATTTTCTCGTTTGGTTTACGGAAGCTGCAAGGGAAAGCCCTGAAAATGATAATTTATAACAATCTCATTATACTATTTTCCGATTTAGTTGTGGTATTAAAAAAAAAAAAAAAAAGGAATTATGTAAGACTATGTTTTGGTATATCCAATAACCGTCAGAATATTTAACGTACATTTTAAGTTTTAGGGTTCAAATTTCGGTATGACGAAATTTTTTAAAGTTTTTTTTGTGATACATTATTAGTGATAATATTTTATGTTATTGACAGGAAATGTTTTTTTCTAGAATATCTTTGTCTAAAAGCAACAGTAGAAAACAAAAGCTAAATAAAAAAAACACAGACAGCCCAGTGCAGTTAATTGCATAGTATTGCTTTTATACAAAGAAATTCTAGAAATTAATGTTTTCTGATAACACCATAAATTTTAAACAACAATAATGTATCACATAAAATAACTACAATTATGGCAATTCTAATTCTTACACTATTTTAATAAAATGTAAATAAGCTGCTCACAGTAGCGAATTAAATATTGAATTAATTATTAAAAATTTAGCCAAATAATTAAAGTGAAATAAATATATTTACAATAATTTACTATTTTTACTGTGCATTTTGCCATAAAAAAAAAAAAAAAAAAAAGTAGGTTTGAACTCATATTCCCTTCTACTTTAGGCTATTACCTTACCACCTGCACTACCAATCCTAGTTGAAATTTAAGGAGGAAAATACATGTTATATGTCACCTTACAATCGTGAAGATTAAATTGTAAACCCTTACTTTTGTTTTTGGTTTAATGGGTAGCATTAGGATTGTTAAAATAAAGAGTTAACGAGTGCACTCTCTTCACCACATTGTATACAGCTTAAACCTTTAAACAGAGCACTGTGATTATTACATGAAAACAAAATGAAAGGCTGAGTGTTTATATTACCTCGTAAAATGGAGTTTTGAAAGAGTAGGCATATTTTACAAGTTTTTGGTATTGGTTATATTAGTTTATTCGTTGTCACTTTACATGTAACATGTATACCAGCGCCCATTTTATTTTGAAAATCAGTACAGACGGAACAAGTTTCTAAAACACAAACAAAAGTGACTGTTGTATCAGTCAGATACTTTTGATTTATTGAAACAGTGAAATTCTCACTGATTCAGATTTACAGTGTAAATACAATAAATACTTGCACTGTGGGCATTGTTTCAAATCTGTTGCACTGGAGGAAAAAACTAAACTTGAACACAACAACATTATCGATTTTATTTGCTTATTTTTATTGGTCGTTTTCTATTGACTGACAATAGCCGACAGATTATCCAACTTCAATAAAAACACGTCTGTTGTGCAGTTTCAGTACATTTACAGTTCCGAGCCATCATAACCACGGCACCTTAGTTAATGCCAGGAGAGTTATGACGACACGGTCCATGCTCGCATTTTTGTGCCGCTGTCATCATATTGCCGTCGTCCATATGACATGTCATAAATGCGACAGTGTCATGTAAAAGAACCAAGCTCGCGCTGCTGAAGTCGCTATACTAAGTAAGGCTATGTTAATGCCGTAGAAAGGGCGAGTATATAATTTGGAAGCTACAGTCACAGCGCAATGTTGCCGTAACTCGGACTTGTGAAGGTGGACTCACAACCATCCAGTTTATCCAGAACAGTACATATACATATGCCGACCAAACCTTGGGGGCGGAATTTCGCAGGTGCGGCCTCGAGGTTTGGGACATCGCTGAGACCATGGCATAATTTAGAAATGCCATTTGACGTGTCTCTGGATCTTAGGCAATACAATCAAGGAAGAAAATAGGTTATGTGGAAAGGATGCAAAAATTACCACCATGTTGTTCGGGGGGGGGGGGGGGGGTGCCAACTTCTCAGTAGAGAGCACAAGTTCAGTTCAAGCGAGTGGTCGATAGCCTGAACGGGGTTCTCTTTGATATCCAATGTCTCAATCTTATAGTTGTAGAAGTTGTAACAGTTATCCCATTAAGCATTTCAATGCCTCATATAGTGAAAACTATTAGGGCTTTTCCCATACTCCCATGCTCAGTCCCCGGATGTTATAGGCTGCCTTACGGAAATTGAAAAATATATATAAGCGAGTTATGCAGTTAAGAGGTGGTCTAAGAAATAAACATAGTCTCAAAATTCACAACATGAATATATATTTCTGTATAAATTTAATAGATGCACGTACAAACTTGCCCCGCTAAAGTGGAGTAAACACAGATGCTGAAAATGCGGCGAAATGCCAATGCGAAAATGAAGTGGTCATCATGTCCCTGCCATGTACAAATAGACCGGTTTGTAGAACGGTGCACTCCCTGGGCCAAAAATGAACAAGAGGTTCCAGTTAATTAAGTTAAAACTATTGTAAGCTACATGATTATTATCGAAGTGAAGAAGTGACCGGGGAGGTAAACAAGAGGCGACTACTGAAACATGGTAGTTGGCTGCTGCCTTCATGTCACAAACTCCCACGCAGAATCACGTCATCATAAATTAAGTGAAAAAAAAAAAATTAAATGGAGAGGATAGATGTAGTCCTAAATGAAAATGAAAAACTAGAAACACTCCTTGACAACGTACACTTGTATAATAAGGAGAAATAAAAATATATATAAAAAAATATACTTAACTATAATGCGTAATGCACCCTAACCTCAACTTGTTGTCTTAGTTTTCCCAGTGCATGGCCCTGCACATGCCGGGATTCCTCTACATTCTGACGTCGACAGCTCCTAGATGTCAGGTCATTCACCTCATCATGCGAGCAAAGACATCAATAATGTATCACAATAACACCGTGGAGCACTTGAATCGATGAACCAGTGCCATATGCATGTTATGTGTCAAGTGCAAGGGCGTATAGAATGTGTAATTAGGGCTATGTCAATTATCATAGAGTGTGCAGTGTATGTTTGTTTTTGTTAGTGTACGTCATAATCCTACAAAGACACAAGTGTTAGTGTATAAATGTCACATGTTATAATGCCACAATTGTCAGTGTTACCTATAGTGCACCAGTATGCACAAATATGTACAGGTAGGTTTCCATATAACCAGGTATGTACTTGCACGAATGTATCTTTATATTTTATTATAATCGTTTTAGTATCTTTGAGTGTAATCCTGTATGTACGTTATTATTATGTTATTAACAGCACGTGCACTAAAGGTGGAATATTGTGCATTTACTTGAATGGCCACAGACGAGGCTATTGTGACATGTAGACATCTCTATAATATTTTCAAATAATTATTAACATAACTTTTAATGCATTGCAAAACATTCTTTTATAAGTTATATTTTAAAGTGTGTTAGACCAGTTCTGGCAGTATTGAAATACAGGACTTTCCTACCACGTTCCAAAATGATGCATCAACATGGACCGGTACACACCCTCACATGTCAAATAGGTACTATAAAATCGTAAAAGTATGTTTGAAGTGTTTTTATGCCAATTAACATGAACTCACGTGTTTTTCCACAAACGCAAATTATATATACGTAATGAATTTGACTAGAGACGGACCCTATAAAGATATCCTTGTTTATTTGCACAATTCAATGTTGAGGTCAGGTTGCCACGGAAATGTGGTCTAGACGAAAGAGTGTATTTATTATTATATTTTTAAGATGTGCTTTTACGTTTTGTTGTTAAAGGTTTATTTATATGTACATCCCATCGGCATTGTAGAACCAGTTTCGTTTCATTCATTTTATTTCACTTTATGTAAAATTATGTCACGTGATGTTGGGCGACAGTGTCGGCCACTGAACAGCCTCCGCGCCAAACGATAGAGGAGTAGTGTCTGAAATCTCGTGAGAGTACCACCGCGCCACAGTGCTCCGGGCACTTCATCTTTGTTCATTAATCATCATGTAATTCTGCTTAATTGACATTAGTACACTGGAACATTTGTTTATTGCTCGCCTGGAGTACTTGGTCTTTCACCCTCGGTTTGTCTTTTATACGACAGAGGAGTAATATACCACTTAAGTTCATAGCCACTATGGCCATTTTCATCTGTGTGAAAGTCCATGGGGCTAAAACGGAGGTAAGTAAACTTCATTGCTCCGGCGGGGAAGAACTTATAATAACTACGTACTGGTGAGATGCCGATGTTTTATTATGATTAACTGCCTGTCGGTTACTTAACTTTTTTCGTAACTTTTTTTTGGCATGCATTTTTAATAATGGCCATGGGTAGCCAAAATAACCCTTCAGGAGTGAACTGGCGTATCAGGGGGGGCCGACATCCCTGACTAGACAAGGCAATTGGATTGTAGTTTATGGTTGGTGTAAAGGAATTTCAACTGGTAACATCTAACAAGACATGGACAAGGGGCAGGCCAACGGTCGTCGGCCATCACGACCCGAGAGGAGGAATCTCTACCAAGTATAATTTCGTGTTCGCACCACGGGCTGGTTCCCTTAACCCTGGAAAAAAGCCTTTTTCCTATCCACCCCACATTATTCTCCCCACGGTACAGCACGCCGAATGTCTAGTGGCTTGCCCAAGTGTATCCACAATTATTCGAGAGGCCATCCCCAGCCCCTAAAGATGAGTTAAACCACTTATTCATTCTCTGCACATGTACCTAACAGTGACCTGCCATAAAGGAACACAACTGTCAATGTCACATGGTAAACAGAGATGAACAATTTTGTTTATATCATAATTTTAAAATTACAACCACTAGTATATTAGTAAAATAATTTTACCTATTTGAATTAATTCAAAAATCATTTCAAATTGGTTAGAGAAAGTAAAAAATGATCTTAAATGTACTTATTTACTAAGCAGCATTTTAACCAATGTTCTAACCAAAAACTCAATCCATGCCTTTTATGCAAGCTGTCTTGGCAGAAAACCAGTTCAATGTTGGGACATGGAGATTGTTTGTGTGCAGCCAGCTAATTCAGTCTACCTAATCTTTAGTTTATGCTCCACCCAAATGAAATAAACGCAGGGTTATCTAGTGTATTCCTGACCATTTTCACCATAGAGTCATTAATTTTATGTAGAACATGCCGAGGGTCATCGATAACAGTCAAGTGTCTGCTGGTGTAGGTCACAGAGAACGAGCATGTTACTTTTCTCGGGGAACTGAATTGCGTATCTCACAGAAGTCGAGTTAATCATTTTCTTCCAAGAGGTAACTCCTGGGAGAAATAAGTTAGCTATCTGGTATGGTGTACCGACGAAACCACGACTGCCAGGTACAACATACATTAGTAGGAACAAGTGGGCTGCCCGTGCAGCAGTTTTATGCATTCCTACAATGTGTGCTATGTAGGCGAGCCTGTTGGCCAAAGTTTAGTGTTCCTCGGCCCCTATAAAACAAAATAGGCAGGGAATAGTATTTCCCTGCTTATCTGCAATTTTCGTCCATACGAAAATGAAGTGTTTTATGAGTGGTTAAGTCGTCAGTCAACATGGCATTAGCAAGGCGGAGATGACATTTAGCAACACCATGGTGGCAAAAATGATGCCTTTCGACTGCAGCATTATCATAGCAAAAGATTTCAAGCATGCATTAAATGTAATAGCAATTTCGGTGTATTAGTAAGGAAATGCAAAGGACTCTACTGCACAGACCTATAAAGTATTTTTTATTATATAAGTGCAGTTACATCCCCCACATAAGCATTGTGGAGCCACTAAACAGATGCTTGTTTGTTCACGGGTATGTCGCAAACATGTCTTGTAAATTTAGTTCATACCATATATCCTTTTAGTTTTTTTAAGAGGGCACGCATCTCACAATCGCGCAGTTAGCAACTTGACCCCGGTGCAGACACTTTGTGCGACTACTGCGGCCATGAGGGTATCTTTGGCTGGGCACTCAGAGAAGACTGCTGCATGGGAGGTTAGCTACGATGACCACCCTCGGTACACAGCATTTAGGCCTTAACTCATTCAATCTCCAGAGTAAGTTTTACAACCAGAACGTTGATGTGTTCCACTGTCTCTCACTCTTAGACAGTTTGCCCTCAATGTTCAGCAACATTGCAGCAGAGAGCAGCACTCTGCCAGGCACAATAGTACATTAGTGACCATCCTACGCTTGAGCAAGTTCATAAGGAACACACCAAGAAAGTGTAACAGTGAGCCAAATAGTGCAGGCAGGAAAGTGCAAGGAGGTTGTAGTGGCTAAGCAGTCATGTGCACGAATACATGGAAATATTACCAAAATACTATAATTTCCAAAACAGCTTAATAAGGACCGAGGTGGTGATGCCAGGTCACGTGTGCAAAGTGTCCTAAGAAAAGTGTTTTATTGTTTGTGTCTGTAAATGTACTCATTCCCACGTTTGTTCATTCCCACCTCATTTCACATATTTGTCCAGTGTATTGCCTATTCTTGATTACAGTGTGTTTTGTTAGCAAGTAAAAGCAGAATTGGTGAGTGGGTAATATATTTTAAGCAAGTTTGGTGTGCAAAGTAGTTCCCCATGGCTTGCTTGCACGGTAGAACCGGCACGTGCGCCATGTTGGAACTGCAGTAGATGCAAGGTATCCAGAGAGGCAGGTTGTGTGTGCCATCGGTTCGCGCACATAGGCAGCCAGCAGTTTTTATATCAATCTGTAACTCCAATAGTATCGTTAATGTTACCAGAACCATTTTCATTTCTGCAGCACGGGACACCGCCTCTCGCCCTCCCCAGTGTTTGCATTGCCTGGAGATGTTTAATGCACCATCAGTTCATGTAAAGGCCTTTGCACCATGTTATAAGTAATACCGCCACCAACTGGTGAATGTCCAACTTTGTATGTTCATTGGGTCCTAGAGGAACATAAAAGTCGCAACAGAGAAACTTGTGTTTTTGATCATTTATGCTGCAAGGCTCTTAAGGGGATGGGCCCTCATAATTCCTGCCAAATCCACAAGTACTCCGATTTCATTAGTATTATTACTTCTAGTGTTTTCAGGACTTTACCACATAATATATGGGCGTGTGCATAGCCCAAATAATCCACCACCAAGGCCACACACCAGTAAGTAATTCTTCTACAGAGGAGTGATACAGCTTAAGTGAAAGGATTATTGCCGATGTTTGTTGGCCGCACAATCCTGAGGAAGAAGAATCCGCTCTACCAGTTCAATGCCACATTATGTCTGGATAATGCCTGGAACCACAGGTAATAACACATATTTCCCACAAAATAACTCATTAAAGAATTCACCTTTCCTCAAAATTCAAACCACTCTAAATCATCCAAAACCACCACATAAAAAATGGCTGCCCGAACGTGTTGCAAATTCCTGCAGAATTTCTGTCATTCTGACTCCCATTAAAAATGTCAGCCAACATCATTATGGCCAAATCCTTTCACCGTAATTTCCCGTCTTCAAAAATCGCAAAATTTCTCCACAAAACGATACTGCAAAATTGTTCAAACATTTAAATATCCCACTGAACATTTTTCCTGCTGAATACCCGAAATAAGGAGGCAACAAGGAATGCCGGAAAAGGTGACATGTGGTCAGCAGAGAAAAGCATGGGGAAAGCAGTGTGTGTTAGCCAATACTGCAGGGAAGGCGAGCATGTGGGTAGCAGAGCGGGGATTTTGGAGTGGTGTGATGTAGCCTCCACTGCCCCATGGCAGCAGCGGGATAAAGGACGATGGTAAGTCTTCGTGAGCCAACCCCCTTCACACATGCCTTACCATTCTGTGCAAAAGAGGAGCTGGGAGAAACGAAAGGATGGAGAAACAAAGTGCAGGATGTTCCACCCTCTTCACGCACTCTCCACACACCTGCGACTAGCTGACAACCCATGCGGTGCCAACTGACCAACTGACTGACGGACCAACTGTCACACATAAACAAGATGAATGTGACAGCTGACAGCACGCAAGTGAAGGGAGTTCAGTACACTCAAATAATGCCTACCCTAACCACAACACTTCGTCCACTCATACCGCCTACAATGTAATCACAACCTCTGCCGACTTACTATACAGCCACAGTTTTTCTACAAAATGTTCAATCAGTCATACCACACATATTTGCTATATTCCATACCGCAACACCTGTGACACAGTATACAATAATAAATGCAGGAGTGACACCAGAGAACAGTTAGAGGCAAAACAGCTCACTGCAAACAGTTACATAGTTAAACAACAGTGTACAACAGCATGAGAGTGATGAAAAGAAAACTCCGACACGATTCCAAACACTGCCAACTTTCGCAGGAGCACCAAAAGAGGATCCAATGGCATCCTTGAAAGACTGTACCGACCGGCTACGAAGGTACGGGGTCTGAGAAGAAGAATGAACAGGGTGTGGGGGGGGGCAAATTTACTTGCATATGCGAAGGTTTGGTTACATTCCACGAACCACTGCGGTTTAGCATTGTTTCCAGTGCCGATTTGGAGGCTCATTCAATTCACTACAAGCCCAGAGTTAGCTGACACTCCATGTTCAGCAACCCGGCGATGTGCTCACAACGTTTATAACCTGCAAAGTGCATCTTGTAAAGCACTTCCACCTGCAGCTGAAAGACCATGGTATAATGGATGTTGTGGCCGAGAACGTTTTGCCAGTATACAGGGCAGTTGTCGTCCTGATACTTAATCGCACTATAGAAGAGATTATGAGAGCAGCCATCATTTTGGAATGTAACCCGTGTCAACCACGACGTGAGTACAATTCTGCACAAAGTTGCCACGGGCAGCACAATGACAAAGTTCAAGGAACAGTAGACAGTCAAAGTCATATTCAAAACAACATTTCGGACAGATACTGGGAATATTCGTGAACACAAATTTGGGTGAATACAGTGTACCTAAAAATGGATACTGTAAAAGTGACAGTTTAATGCAAGCTCATGCGAATCAAAACATCAGGTGGGATAAGTCAGGGAAACCATAACAGCCCTGCAGCTACTGCAGACCAGCAGAGGTGTACCACTGGCACAGCCAATGCCCCAATAATCCTCACCCTGGTGGATACAAACGAGCTGCACACGACCAGCAGGGAAGCGGGAAGCGGGGGTAAGGATGCCTGACATCTCTGAGGCCCCAGTCCGGTTGAACAATTCCAAATTGACACCACATTAAGTGCTTGTAAAGCAAGTGAGTGGGAGTACAGCACATTTACCCTCATTCTTGTCTTTGTAAATGGAAAACCATTTCCCACCTTAATAGACACACCTGCTTCTCATAATTTCTTACAGCCACAATTCGTAAACAAGCATGATGTCACACCTACAAAGCATGTAATATGATTTACCACAAGGCAAGTAAGCAGTAATGCAATAGGACAGACAACTGTCTTTGTACGAATTCGCGACTTAGAAACAATCACAACTGCAATAATAACAGATGAAATCATGGATGAGGCAATTCTAGGCGTACCCTAGTTGAGCGACCAGAACACTATTGTAGAGCCAGCTGCACGACACATTCATTTTGGTGCAAAATAATGGCGAACTGTTTATAATATTACAGGCATGCAACAGAAAATACCCCCAGGGTATCGTTAGAGGATTTCGACTCTGCCCAACAGTGTAATAGAGCTTACCCACAGAAAGTTTAACTCAGCCATAAATTTAGCATCTAAAAAAATGGAGTATGTAGTTTTTGTATGGACTTAAGGCTAGTAAATCAAGTGACTTGCAGTACACTGCCTCCACATAAAAGTGTCAAAGACACATTGCACTCCTTAGGACAAGCCAAAATTTTAACATCACTGGATCTAAAGAGTGGCTACTGGCAAATTCCCACGAAGCTGCAGGATCGCGAGAAAACCACCACAGCACCCGACGAAACACAATATTAATTTTTTGTAATGCAGTTTGGCTTAAAGTGTGCCCTGACAACATTTCAATCTATGATGGTGTGAGTACTTCAAGATCTAATAGGCGAATACACACTCACATACTTAAATGATGTAATCATTGGGAGGACCACGTCCATCATTTGTCTGTTGTATTGGAATGGCTTGCCACGAACGACTTAACATGAGCAGTGAAAAAGTGCCATCTAGGTAAAATGGAACTGGATTCCTTAGGCCATATAGTTAGCGAGCAAGGAAATTCACCGAACACGGAACAGTAGAAATTAAATGAGCAGCAATGTACACGCAAGCAGTTACGTAAGTTTTTCGGACTTATCAACTGGATCCGCGAGTATATTGATGGGTTTACAATAATAACAGCACCGCTGACAGATCAACTTTCACCCCAAAAACGATTCGTGTGAACAGAAGAAGCAGAACTTGCTTTTCAAGAGACCAAAGAGCGTTTCAAAACATGCCCAACACTAGCTTTGTACGACCCCACATTACCATTGTTTTTACAGACCGACGCCAGCCAGAAGGGGCTGGGTGTAGTTCTGTACCAGTGTGCAATTAATAGTGTGAAGCAGGTAATTGATTTTGCAAGTGCTAAGCTACATCCTACAAAGAGAAGATAAGACATGAATGAACGAGAATGGTTAGCAGTGATATGGTGGGCATTGCTTCTACATGCATACGACATTGTTGAAAAGCATGTCCCCAGGAAGGAAAATGAACTCGCAGATGCTCTATCACTAGCGCCGAACCCGAAAATCATGGTATACGTATATTGGAGTGGGATGAGATAATTTCGCCAGAAACACATGAGCAATTATGCGAAGCACAAGTACACTAGATAGATGTTGTGAGAGCATATGTTGTTGTGAGCGAACTGTACAAGCAAGTTGAGTTTGTGCAGAGCAGTGATGCATGTTAGACAACCAATTGCAAACTTGTTCACCTTGAGACAATAAAAGGTGGAGGTTATTTGAGCCAGTCAACATGCAAGAGAATGCTTTTGTGCATGTGCATGCTAGTCACAGAGCAGGACATACAGGTACGAATAAAACAATCAGAAATGTGAGGGAGAAATTTTCTGGCCAGTTTATAACGGGATGCATAGCAGTATGTGCGAAACAGTCAACAGTTAAAATTTCGCCACACATATGGTGTAAAACATCAACAGCCCAGATTGCCGAAAAGACCATTCGAAACAGTTAGCATGGATCTCATGGATCCTTACCCCAGGTCACCAGCGGGTAAGATGCTCATTTTGGTGGTAACTGACAATTTCTCCAGGTAAATAGATGTATACACCATTAGAAGTGCGCATGCCTTGAGTATAGTGAAACCACTTCAGAATGAATTTTTCGCACGATGGAGTTATCCAAAACAAGTGCTAACGGATAACGGCACGCAATTCACGGACAAGAAGTGGCAGGAGGCATGCACCCGTTGGGGAGTGTACCACTTTAAGACAGCAGCTTATCATGCATGTGCCAATCCCACGGAGCATCGCAACCAAGATTTTAAAACACAGTTGCAACTCAGTGCGGGTGACCAACAAAACAAATGGGCTGAACACATGCCCGCTACCTTATTTACCCTCTACCAGCATTGAAACCCACCACTGGGAGAACTCCTGATCACATGTTGCTAGGAAAGGATCTAGCCCTGTAATGTGAGAGGGATTGCCATAGGAACACAGCAATGAGCAGTGAAGACAGAAGTGAACAGCAGAGATAAAACCGCCTGCCGATACATTGTCAGCAAAGAAAACATCAAACTATATATGCAGCAAGGTGGAACCCACAGAGCACGAGACTGTCACCCGCACTGCAAGAAAGACAAGAAGTGTGCCTGCGTACACACCTGCAGGCAGTCGCACGCCAAAACATCTGCACGGGCCTGGCTGCTGAATGGAGCGGACTGCACCAGATCATAAGGAGTATCGGACTAACCACTTAACTGGTCAGAATGGTTCGGAAACGAGTGAGGACGGACGAGAACGACATCCGCCTAGCTCCCCGAGATGTCGCCAGAGAATGCGCCCCCAGTACCTCACAGCCCCACGATGTCGAACAGCATGCCGAGCTCCGTAAGCAAGCGAGAACAGAGGAAGGTTGGTCGGCACTTCCTGCAGGAGGATCGCGACCGGTGACACAAGTTTTGCCAACACCGGACATGGCTGTGCCAGCAAGGTGCTGCAATGAATCCAGTCATAGTGCTTAAGATGACCTGGCACCAACAGAGGTTGTCGCCTCAGACATAATGGCAAATGAGAGCACGCTGGATAACATGGCAGAAGCCTAGCATGTAAGGGAAGAGCACAAGGAGGGATTTCGGACCTGACGACACTATACAGCGACGTCGATGTCGAGCTGCACGAGGGAAGGAGAGGAGTGGAAGGTGTGTCAGCATCCTCATCAGGACAAGTAGCAATGAGTGCAGTAAACATGACGACACCCCATCGTAGGGCACATCAGAAGGTTCGCTCTGACATGCTCGATGGTGCATCGTCTTACAGCAGCATCGCAACTAGTGCCTGCAGTTCTAATAAGGAAGCCACTAATGGACGAAATGAGTCCCGACATCATAATGCATCCGGAAAGTGGAGAAAGCACCGACCAAAGTGCAAGTGAGCAGGTTGGGAATGGTGGATCGCAGCTGGATGATTCAACCTCCAAGTTGACCAAGGTGAGGGTCGCGCCTGAAAGGAGTAACATAAGAAGTAAGAGAAAGTGGAGGTGCAACGCAAGAGTTAGAGGAGCTAAGGGAATAACGATTACGATGGGAATGAGTTGGCCAGCTCTTTCGTCCTGCGTCAGTCGCAGAGGTTGAGGCGTCCACCAGTAACGTGTACAACTTGAGGAGTTGTTTCGACACCACGCACCCCACTGAGGAGCAAGAAGCAGTTCGACACAGAGCAGCTACAGCTGCCGTCAACTGCCTAACAAGGGGAGGGGGGGCACCTAGGTGTCACTACCAGCTATTCCCACAACAACAAGCCAGGAGGCAGTGTGCCTGCTGCCAGTGAAGGTGTAATGGCTGTAAACAGTCACAAATGGGGGGAAAGCATTTGGTTTGGGCCACGTTCACTCACCCTTAGACCTTGCACTGTTATCAGTAAGGATCTGCTGTGGATAACCACAACACACCAAAAATTTGTATTGTAGTGGTTTCAGTACACTTTTGACACGCGCGCTGCTAACTGCGTATGCCTCTATCTACCTAGAGAAGTTGTCAGTCACTACCAAAATTAATTGCTTACCCACTGCTGACCCTGGGGTAAGGGTCCATTAGATCATGGCTGATAATCACAAAAAGTCTTTTCGACATTCTCGGCTGCTGCTGCACGCTGTCTGTGCGACACAATTTGAAATGTTGGCACTTCTGACAATTGTGAACGTACTGCTGAGCATCACATGATAATCTGGGCCAGAAAAACTTTTCTTTTACATTCTGGATTGTTTGGTCCATGCCTAGAGTCCTGCTTTCTGGCTAGCATGTGTGTGCACAATAACTCTCTCTCGCATTTTAATCGGCACAAACAGCCTCCAATTGGTTATCCAGTACTCGCCATTGTTCTACATATTTCCGTGCATACACTTCTGCATCTGCCCTTAAAGCATCTATCTGGTGCAACTGTGCTTCACGTAGCTGTTTCAGTGGTTCCGGATAAGAATCTCATCCCATATTCGCACAGTCGTATACAGTGACGTCCTGGTTCGGTGCTCTTGATAATGCATCTTCGAGTTCGTGCTCGTTCCTGGGTATGTGTTCTACACTGAAGTCATATGTTGTAGCAGCTACGTCCATCAGGTAAGTTTACTATGTGCCTCTTTAATACTGCTTAACCAAACTAAACAGTGGTTATCTGTTCACAGGGTAAATTTTTGGTACTCTAAATATTCACGATATTTCTTTATCGTCCAGACAACTGCTAACCATTCTCGCTCGTTCATGTCATACCGTCTTTCTGTAGGGCCTAACTTTGCAATTGCAAAATCGATACGTATTTATTACTATCACTTGCGTATTGACACATAACCGCACTCAGCCCCTCCTGGCTGGTGTCGGTCTGCAAAAACAACGGTTGCGTGGGGTTGTACCGGGCTTGTGTTGGGCATGTTCTGAACTGCTCTTTGATTGCTAGAAAAGCCCATTCTGCTTCTCCCGTCCATACAAATCGCTTCTGAGGTCAAAGTAGATCCGTCAACGGAGCTGTTATTACTGCAAACCCCTCAATGTACTCGCGGATCCAGTTGATTAGTCCAGAAAACTTGCATAACTGATAGCGCGTACGCGACGGACGTTACTGGTCGATCAATTTCAACTGTACCGAATTTGGGGTGTTTCCCTGCTCCCTTACAACATGGCCTAAGAAATCCAACTCTGTTTAACCTAAGTGACATTTCTTCACTGCGCAGGTTAAACCACTCATTACAAGCCTATCTAATACTACAGATAAAATATGGACAGGTCTCCGACCATATTATTACATCGTCTAAATATGCGAGGGTGAAATAGCCTACTATATCGTCCAATACTCTCACCATCAATGATTGAAAGGTTCCGGGCCACTGTTTAAGCAAAATAGCATTGCACAAAACTGATATGTCCCATCCAGTGTGGTGAAAGATGTTTTCTCGCAGTCTTGTGGTCTGACTGGAATTTGACAATAGCCACCCTTTAGGTCCAGTGATGCTAATAGTTTTGCAAGTCCTAATGAGTGCAATGCATCTTTGGCACTTATATACGGTGGCAATGCACTTCACGTTACTTGGTTTACTAGCCTAAAGTCCACGCAAAACCCCCATCGTCCATCCCTTTTAGGCATTAAAATTATGGCTGAATTAAACTGACTGTGGGTAGGATCTATTACACCGTTCGATAGTGTTTCTTTGATTTGTTCTTTGATTATCCTAGCCTGGTGCGGAATGAAGCTGCGTGGTGCTATGTAAATAGGTCCATCCTGGGTTTTAAGGAATTGGGTGTTCTGCGACAGTTGTACATCCGAGTGCATCGTGTTGTTCAAACACCTCTTTTGGCTCGTCCAAGAGCTTCTGAAACATGGCCTGATATTGTGGCGGTGTGATATTATCAAATTTCTCTAACATTACCCTAGGGGGTGTTGTTGGTTGCACACCTTTCAATATTATTAACTGATGATTTGCGTCAAAATTAATGCGCCTTGCAGCTGACTCAACAATAGTATTTTTCTTGCTTAACCAGGGCACACCTAGAATTGCCTCTTCTGTAATCTCACCTCTTATTATTGTTGTTGTTATCATCTCTAAGTCATGAATTGTTATAGCGACTGTTGCCTGTTCTATTGCATTTCTACTTTCGTGCCATGTGGCCAATCTTATTACTTGCTTGGTAGGTGTGATATCATTCTTGTTTACCAATTGTGGCTATAAGAAATTAAGCAAGGCTGCTGTGTCCATCAATGCATTAAATGGTTTTCTGTTTACAAACACAAGTACGAGGATAAATTGTGACATACTTCCACTCACCTGTTTATGAGTACTTGTAGTGATGTCAAGTAAGTGTTGTCTAACTGTACTGGGGCATTAGAAATGTCAAGCCTCCTTACCTCCACTTCCCATTTCCCTGCTGGTTAGGTGCTGCTCCCTGTTAGCCATCGTGGTGCGGAATACTCGGGCACTAGCTGCACCAGTGGTACACCTCTGCTGGTCTGCAGTAGTGGCAGGGATGCTGTGGTCTCCCTGTCTTAGCCCACCTGATGTTCTGACTTACAAAGTCACTTTTACCATATCCATTTTTCCGTGCACTGTTTTCACTCGTGTTTGCTTTTGTGAATTTCCTTTATATTTGTCCGAACTGTTGTTTGTGGTAGGTTTTGGACTGCCCAATGTTCTTTGCACTCTTGTTGCGGAGTCTGTGCCGCCATTGTGCTGCATGGTATTGGCAGCACAGTGTACACGGGTTTATTTCCAGTAAAATTTCTTCCCCCATAATTTCTTCAATCGTGTTGTTCAATAGTGGCGCGAATGTTGCCCTAATCTGTCAAAACGATCTCGGCCACTACTTCCATTATCTCATGTTCCAGCATTTGCAGATGGAAGAATTTTACCAGGTGTACTTTCCTTGTTATGAAGGTGGTGAGGGGCTCGCCAGGCTGTTCCGCCTAGAGTGTTAACTTGCTCTGGGCCTGTAATGAGATGAATGTGCCTCTAAACTTGCACTGGAAGCCATGTACAAACTCCTCCCATGCTAAACTGTAATGGTTTAGGGAATACCATCAAGCTTTCGCCTCCCCTTGCATTTGCGTACCCACACATCCTGCCCATTCTCCCTCCCAAAATCTGTACCATTTCAGACAATCGATACAGTCTTTCAAAAATTTAATGGGGTCTTCAGTTGGTGTTGCTGTGAAAGTTTTGCAATATTTGAAATATCATTGGGGTTTTCTTCTTCTCGTTCCCATACTGTTGAATACTGCTACTGGCCTGTGTCATTTCTTGTGGCATGCTGTGTTGTCTCCAACTCTGATCTGGTGTTACCTCTGTATTGATTACAAGCACTGTTATTACTGGTGTTAAAGTTGGGAATGGAGTAAACATGGGTGGTATGACTGGTGGAATGATTTGCAGAAATAATGCGGTAGGATAATATGCCGCCAACAATAGTGAATATGGTGTAGGCGGTATGAGTGGTTGAGGTGCTGAGGTTAGGTTTGGCATTTGGAGGGTGAAACTGAACCGCCTTAGCTTGTGTGCTGTCAGCTGTCACGTGTGTCTTGTCTTGGTTGCATGTGACAGTTGCTCCATGCCTTCCTGTGCTTCACAGTCCCAACATAAAAGTTGTGCTTCCTAAACCGCTCTTCTCTCCCGTGCAGTTTGGCATCGTTCATACACCTGACATGCATTGCTTCCCCCAAGCCCATTTGCCTGCAGTCGCCGGCAGCCACTCCAGGGAGCAGCGCTCTACCGGGTGCTGAAATGCACCGGTTAAGAAGTGTCCTGCATTGGTTAACCGAAGAATGCTATTCTGCGAGTGTAGTGAATATTGGACACTGGAGTGCTCATGCAAGAAAGCGTATGTGCAGAGACGTGTAGGGAATTTCAGTGCAGACATGTGCGCCTGCGCACGCGTGTTCTAAAAGTAGAACCAGCAAAATAAGGTTAGTGTTCAATTATCACATAATTACAGGATGCTGAAAGATAGGCGTCCACACAACAAGGCTGCAGAGAGCCCTAACAAAATTTAAGTGCCTACTGGCTTATGTGTATGTGTTAGTATGGAGAGAGATCATATTATTATTATTAAAGCAAGTGAAGGGATGGTAGTTATTAAAACAAATGTGGAGGAGATCTTTCATAAGGCAAGCAAGTGAGCAGGAGTGCGTGTTGTAAATAGCAAGCACGTATAAGCAGGATAGCAAGCAAGTAAGAGAGATATGCCACCAGGCGCCATGACGACGAAGGTGCCAATGAGCCCCCTGGTGAGGTTTTAAGCAAGGAGAGAGAGCTGCCGGATTGCAACGAGTCTCAGCAGCAGCAGGATGACGAAGCAGGAGACAAAGCAAGAAGTGACGAAGAGGACAGCAAAAGTAGCGGGTTGGCCAGCTCGCTACTTCTCAGAGGTTTGAGGAGGCTGAAACATCCACCCGCAGGACCGCACCACCTGCAATAAAGCCACAGCGCACCGCAAGAGTGGAGACACGAAAGCAGCGCAACATCAGAAGACTTCATCCTCGCGACAGGGAGGCGAGGAGGTGCTCCTCCTGCGAGTGAGTCGTCGTTGCAAACAGATTCGTTGCTAAGGAGGGGGGGGGGGGGTGTTTGATGTACGTTACTTCCCCAAGCCCCTTTGCATGCTGTCGTCGCCAGTGAGCGATGCACAGAGCAGTGCTCTACCGGGCACGGATGCGCACCGGTTAAGAAGAGTCACGATTCGGTTAACTGAAGCATATTATTCTGTGAGTGCGGTGAATATTGGTCACCGGAGCGCTCGTGCATGAAAGCGAAGGTGCAGAGCAGTGTAGGGGAGTTCAGTGCAGACACGTGCACCTTCGTGTAGGTGTTCTGAAATCAGAACCTGCAAAATCAGGAAAGTGTTTAATTAGCAGGTAGTTACAGGACACTCAAAGACAGACGAACATGCAACATGTCTGCAGAGATAACTTACATCATTTATTTGCCCTACGGGCTTAAGTGTACGTGTTAGTATATTTCTATCATTCCCTTTTTCACCTGATTCAACATGCACTCATGTCATACAGTATAATATATTCTTTAAAGAGTTCCTGAAATTTCTCAATATAATTATGTAATATTTGATTGTTTTTAAGAAACATGTATATGCTTCTGCAGGATTTGTGCGTAGGAAAGTAGTTCGCATGGCCCACTGGACCACAAAAAACTGGCCAGCACGCCATGGGGAGACAGTTTATCATACCACGGTGTCTTGAGGAGTCGGATGTGCGGACCGACGGGGTCGCGTTTCGTATGCTTGGGTAGCACATCAACATTTTGTAACCAACCATATAACTGAAATAGACTGTAGATTACCGGAACCACGTGTGTTTAGCCACCCATTAATTCTCTGCTCCGCCCTTCTCCCAGAATAACATTGCAGGCGAAGGCTCTCTGTTTCATATTAATTAATTGTGGCCAAAAACCGTTTGTAACAGTGTAACCTTACCGGAGGGTGAAGCCTGTTAGTGAATGTGTCAATTGTTTCGTAGCAGAATGCTTTAATAAGGCCGAATGAATTAGCGTGATGTGTCTGCGTCTTCATTTTGTTTGCCTATGGGCTATATGGGTGTGGGACTTTCATTTATTACCTTTTTATTGATTGTACTATGCAAGTTTTTCCGATGTATTTCAGTGTGTGTTTTTATCTTCGTGTAACTAAATATGGGTGTGTGAGTTGCCCTGTGACCTCATTGCATAGAAAGCATGGTACAGGTATGTATATTCTGTAATTATGACGATAGGAGCACTGGGAGGACACCATCCATTGGCCGTTGGCACACGACCCAGAGAAAAGGAGTCTGTCCTATTGCTACTAGTTGGTATTGCCCCTTGCAATACCTGGCACCCACAATCTATCAGCATAAGGTATGGTGAGAAAACTACGGAACATTACCTGTCCGCCTCCCAACATTAAAGTACACAGTTTTGCTCCACTACCTCGCCAAAAAATGTTGCACAACTTAGGGGCGGAAGTCCGCAAAAACTCCTGTTTCAAAACCCTACTGTATTATTTTCCCTGAAATTTTCGAAATTTTCCACAATTTTTGAAGTCCAATAGCTGTATTTCCCGCTTATCCTGACCTACGCCAACATCAACAAGGCATTACGAAGAACATCTGTGCACAACTGGAACCGTGGGATGCCACCACGATGCCCCAGGATGACGGAAAGTCAATGCACATGGTTAGCGCAGACAAGAGTGCAGAAATGAGGGAAGTGCCGCCATCACTGCAACCACGAGGAGGCAGTGAGAATAGTACCAGGAGCGGCAATTTTGGAGCGCCACTGTGATGTCATCTACGCGCCTGCTAGGCGCCCAGCAGGACAAAGAGGTTGAAATATCCTCCCCGTCCTCCAACCACATCGCGTGTGCCCGAGTTGTACGAGGATGAAAAGGAGGTCGGAGGGAAGGAGGAACGAAAATATCCCCCTATCTGCGCTACGAGCTTCGCCGGCGATCAGCTGTGAGTCACATCGACCAGTGACCCCTGCCTCATGTCGTGATTCAACAGGCCTGCCAAACCATGACATCACGCGTGCCACACCATGCTCTCGCTGCACGGTCCTGATTCGAGCATCTGTGTCAGCTCTTCTGTGACATGTGGACTTGTATATACCATGGTTGGCCGGAATGACATCAACATGCCTGCGCTGTTGTTTTTTCAGTGCATACAGCTACGACCTGAGGACTGGATTGCAAGGTACGAGCGAGGTACAGAGAACTGTCAATGCGACCGTAACCCAGTCCATGAAACACCCACGTCGCGATCAACCATGCTAGTAATGTACAACAGAGCATTGCAACAGAATTACCAAAAGTCACAACAGACATATCGGACATAAATGCAAACTTTTCGGATAAACAAACCAGCAATTGTTTTCTTGAAGAACTCTCGAACAAGTTGGTGTAAAAATCGTTTCATGATTGTCAACATGGCACGTCAACAATTTGTTCCAGATTTGTTATCTAGATCAAACAATGGATTTCAAGAACATTTCGAACTTCAAAATTTTCACCAACAAAATCAAACAACAGAAATTGGACAGCACCGAGTGCTAACACAAGCGTTACCACCCACATCACGATGGGAACAGGACACACAGTCAGCACTGGCAAAAGTTTTGGCAGAGGCAGCACATCTGTCCAACATAGGGAGCGAGCTGTTATGGCTTGGCATGCCACGTTTTTCCACCCCACCCACTTCGGCAGTGGTAAACACAGTACCACGTGGCCACCCGGCACAATCGATACCGGTCACTGTGCCTGCGCTGCGGTAGTGCACACCTGAATGCAACAGTGGAACAAGTCGCATCATGCTTCACAACTTGACAACAGACTGCATGATGACGGCACAAACGGCGTGCCCACCACATTCCTGCAGATACTGCATCACCACACGGTACCACTGGCATAGTGAGTGCTCTAATCTGCCGAGAACAGTTCGGCAGACCATCACAAAGGATACAGTAACGTTGGTTAGTAAGAGTGTGACATCTATGCAACAAATTGCAGTGTTCATTTCCCGTGGATCCAGTGTTCATGCGAAACCGAAACACGTCACACAATCACTGTATCATGTGTAGATAGCGACAGAGAAATGGAACTGACACATCAGTCAGTGATAGAGTGTGTACTGCATTCTGAAACTGTGTCATGTAAATACAGACGTAAGCATACCACACGAAACAGCAGGTCAAGGACAGGCAAACGCATGCGCACACTCGTTAGTCATATTGTGGCCGCAATTTGTGAACTGAGTGTATCGCTATTCACTTCTAAACAGTGCACAAGTAGCATCGCGAGATATCAGCGCAAATGTCCGCGAGTTAAGTTTAAGATCTCTCGCCCACAGAGGCCAAGCAAGATATGAACATTTTTTTTGTTGTTCGCAAGTATAAACTTGTCGATTCATTTTCAAGGGTAAACATTGTACGCTTTTCTTTTATTGTCGCAAGTGTATTTGTCATATCGCAAGTATAGAAGAAGGTCGTAAAATATAAACAAAGACGTTTCACTTCAACCAAATCGTTTGTTTAGTCTGGCAGTAAGCGCATCATAGCCACTTTTTTTTGTTGACATTCGGCACACTCATCATTCATTCACGCGGCGGGATGCGAGTAGCGAGTCAAACCTTCCCCTCTCCACTCGTGGCTCCACATAAACACGTCAGTCATCACGGTGCCCAGGGTGGGGAAACACCATCCCCTCTATTCCCCTATTTATCATGAGCTCAGAGTTCGAGCTCCAGTTCTATCATCATGCCGAAAATAATAACTCTGAGCGCAATATCGACAAGTTCCACGTAGACAGCAGTATGTCCATCGCAGCGAGTCACCACATATAGCACGACAAGTTTGAAACGAAATGATTTCATTATTATCATCGCAAGTATGGAGAGAGGTCATTTTATTATTATTAAAGCAAGTGAGAAGAATGTAGTTATTAAAGCAATTGAGGAGGAGATAGTTCATAAGGCAAGCAAGTAAGCAGGAGTTCGTGGTGTAAATAGCAAGCATGTAGAAGCAAGATAGCAAGCAAGTAGGAGAGACATACCAAGAGGCGTCATGATGGCGGAGGTGCCGATGGGGCCCCTGGTGGGGTTTTAAGCAAGGGTATAGTGCAACCGGATCGCAACCAGTCTCAGTAGCAGCAGGAGCTGAGGCAAGAAGTGGCGAAGAGGACAGCAAGAGTAGCGGGTTGGCCAGCTCGCTACTTCTCAGAGGTTCGAGGAGGCAGAAACATACAACGCCGGGACCGCACCACCTACGGTAACGCCACAGTGCACATCAGAAGACTGTGTCCTCGCCGCAGGGAGCCAAGAAGGTGCTTCTCCTGCGAGTGAGTCGACAGCTTGAAATGGATTCGTCGTCAAGGAGGGGGAGGGGGCATTTGATGTCCGTTGCTTCCCCCAAGCCCCTTTACATTCCATCGCCGGCAGCCGGTGCAGGAAGCAGCCGCTCTACCGGGCACTGATGTGCACCGGTTAACAAGTGTCTCGCATTGGTTGACCGAAGACTGCTATTCTGTGAGTGCAGTGAATATTGGTCACTGGAGTGCTCGTGCAAGAAAGAAAGGTGCAGAGCAGTGTATGGTAGTGCAATGTAGATACATGCGCCTGCGCGTATGTGTTCTAAAATTAGAACCTACAAAATCAGGTAAGTGTTTAGTTAACAGGTAATTACAGGAACAAGTCTTCAGAGAGCCCTAACATAATTTAAGTCCCCTGTGGGCTTAAGTGTACTTGTAAGTATTTTTCTATAATTCCTGTTTTTCACGTGTTTCACCCTCATCTCACGCCACACAGTGTAATATGTTCATGTAATTTCTGAATTTAATTATGAAACAGTTGTTAGTTTTTAAAAAATGTGTATATGTATCTGCAGGATTTGTATATGTAGGAAAGTAGTTGGTACTGCTCCCTGGGGCGCCCAAACTGGCCAGCGTGCTGCGGCGAGGGATTTAGTCGTACCATGGTGTCTTTAAGAGTCGGACATGCAGATTGATGGTCGCGTTTCACGCACATGGTCAGTATATCAACATTTTGTAACCAAACATTATCTGAAATAGACTGTAGGTTACTGGAACCTTGTGAGTTTAGCCACTCAAGACTTCTCCGCTCCTCTCTTCTCCCAGAATACCATTGCCGGGGAAGGCTTGCTGTTTCATATTAATTAAGTGTAATCTTACCTGCGGGTGGAGCCCAGTAGTGTATCTGTTAATTGTTTCCTAGAGGAACACTTTAACGAAGCTCAATGAATTAACGCGAAGTGCCTGCGTCTTCATTCTGGTTGCCTACGGCTTATTGGGGTGCTGGCCACTTCTTTCACACATTTTTATTGAGTGTACTATGCACGTGTGTCGAATGTATTTCAGAGTATTTTTATCTTTGTGTATCTAAATATGGGTGTGTTGTCGCCCGGAAACCTCACTGCATAGAAAGCATATTACAGGTATGTATTTTCTGTAATTACGACAGTAGGTACACTAGGACACCGTCCATTCGCATCGTCCAAACAAGGAATTGTGTACCCTATTCTGTACACAATGAATTGCTGCATCAATTCAACTTGGTTAATGATATTAAATTTTCTTACACTTTATTGTCTGAAATGTTTGTGGTTTTTTTTAGTTAAACAGTTCATTTTCTTGTTTCACTGGTTGTTCGCGGTTGTCCACAGCATAGTTTCTCGTTGGGCTGGACTGACGTCGACATCGGCAGTAGTTATTGCCAAACTCATATTTCGTAATGAAGTCCTGAGGTATGCGATGTAAACAATGAGGATAAAGTAGCGCCGGAGTTCTACTTCTGTCCAGCCAGATATGGTTTGTTCTGTGAACAAATTCCATGTACTCATGGATGCGCAATGTGGAAGCACGGCAATGTGAGGCACGATGCATGTGTATCATGTCGCAGCTACCACCGCTCGACAGGGACCAGGGGTCAATGCACTGCATTTCAACTGATGCGTGGTGCACCGCGGGTGGTAAGCTGGTCGCCATTATGCGGATAGCATGTATAAAGGAGGAGAAACCTATAGCCCGTTGTATCTCCTAATATTTGTTTCTCCAATCTCCTCCTTCATGCGACACGGTGTGACATGGGTGAAAGGGGTAGGTGCACTGCGACTCACCCTGGTCCTTTGCCCCACTGCTGTGATGTTGCAATGTCCCAAAATGGCCACTCCGTTGTCCGCGTGCTCGTCTTCCTGCAGCAGTGGTGGGCACTCGTTGCTTTCCCAGCACTTTTCTCCGCGGAACACGTATCGCCTTTTCTGGCATATTGCAGGCATTTGGAAGGTGTCTAAATGCTGTTAACATCCCGTTCTGCTGTCCCTGTTGCCTTCCTCATTGCAGGTATAGGGAAATCAGTGAGAAAAATGTTCAGCGGGAAATTGAAAATTGTAAAAAGTTATGCTGGAAAATTTTGCTGAAATTTTTTTACGATTTTTGAAGTCAGGAAACAATTAAGAAAAGGTATGCCACAAAGTTGGACGCCATTTTCGATGGCATGTGTTTGATGATTTAGTATAAGTTGGATTTTGAGGAGTGGTGAAGCCTGGAATGAGTTGTTTGGTGGGAAATAGGTGTTGTTAATCTGGGGCGCAAGGCATTATCCAGCCAAATACCATGATAAGTAGGTTAAGCGGACTCTTTATATACTAAGGATAATATGGCCGATTATCCACATGCTTGGAAAAGCCACTTCATGTCTCGATGGTCGGGCAGCAGAGGATTATTTTATTGATGGGATGGATGTGGGTTAGGTTAAGTTAACAGACAGGCGCCAGCGCTCTTCTCAGTGGAAGGCTCGATTTAAGATGGGTCATGGGCCATTCGCCTTAAATGTGGCAACCTGATGCACCGTCGTCATACTGCTAATGCTCCTCGAGATGATGAAAACTATATCCATTATGTCTTGTCTAGTAGAGGATATTAAAATCTCCCTATATACGTTTGTAGTAAAAGCCGATTAGGATTGTCTAGGCTATCCCATACCTTGACTGGTTACATACTTTTTAGTGTACAGGTTAAGTGGTCAAGACACGACCATAAAAAATAAATATGGCACAGACTTTAACACAATAATGATTTATTGGAATTACTTCTTCCTAAGAGGTACTTACATATCTTGGATCCAATCAAGCAGGAGTACACTATAGCAGTGAAAAATGGCACGAAGCCTACAATAGATTATAGTGCAAGTTAAGTCCTAGACATGTAAAATGTAATGTGGTTCGCTGAGTGATACGCATCCCGAATAGCAAACAGAAAAGTGGTTCTAAATATTTTACGTTAACTATAAATACTCTACATGATTATTCAGAAAAGTTGAAGATCCAGGGAAGACGCTCTCATGTACATTCACACAGCTAAAGTCGATCATGTTACTCTTCTGCAATTGGTGGGCTGCCTTCTCACTGGCCCGCTCATCCCGCATAACACATGGAAATGCAATTTATTCTAAATTGAAATATTAATGATAGTTTCTGGTGATTTCAAATGATGCGATACAAGGTGCAAACACTTCGACATAACTCAGAAAATTCTGTTTATCAAAATAAAATCATATTTCTTATGCAGGTATGCTGCTACCTTACCTTAGGACTTAAGCTCTTACAGTGTCTACAATACACTCTTTATTATTCATGATTACAGGCAAAATAAATCGTCCCTGGTGAAACCTATTATTGGGTTAGACTAATTTTCGTGTTGGCTCTCCTATGTTCAGTCTGAAAGTTCTCCCATTTTCTGTCTTTCAAAAATTGTTGCAAAGTAGGGTTAGGTGACCACATGGTCGTGCTTACACGTGCGTTAAGTCTTTGTACCAACCATAACATCACTATACTGCTACAACACTGGTTATGTTACTGTCCACGACTGGAATTTCATATTAAAATTAAATACTTATTAAAAACAGGCTTGCACTCGGAATCCATTACATGAAATATTACATAGTAATTTATACTGTTCTGCCCCACTGTTACGAGTGCTGCACGTTGACGTGTTGCACCTCCAGAGGTGCTTGGATGTGTTCATGTCCCGCTTGGGAGCAGATGGATAACAGGATATGGTAGTATGCCTAGTACCACGTTTGGTAGAGTGAACGATGTTGAATGGGGTCGTATGGCCGATGGCCTACGGCGACTCTGGATACACGGTCAATATGAATAAGAGCTAATTTAATAGTCCGTTAAAGTATATTGAATGTAAAATATTTCCTTTGGGGTGAAGCTGTCGGCCACTTCGAACGCCTATATTATCACTGAATTTACTCTACTTGAGGGAGGCAGGCCCCGTAAATACAAAACATACACTGAAAGATACTTTAAAATTGATGCTGCTATGAGGGCGCAGTACCCGATAAACTCTCGAGAGTTAATACAATAAAGCATGTCTAATTATTTTATGACTGTTTTATTATCGCAAAGGTACAATTAAATGTTGTTGCACATGAAAATGCATACCTTTGGTTAAGCAGACCCGGCACCCTGTACCTGTTGGTGGTCACAACTGTATAAAGGAAAGCGTAGCCGTTAAGTTAGAGTTATGTAAACACGCATCTTGCATGCGAAGTCCTGGTATGCTACTTCATGATGCAGGGAGTCCTCCCCTCGGCTAAATAAAATTACTTCAATCTACTTGAGTTACGTTAACTATTGGGATGAAAGAAAATGCAGCCTAGATTGAATTGCTGAGGAGGATACGTGGAGCTTACCATTTGCCCTGCGGTTGTCTGGAGTGCTGAAGTCTGACTAACAACATGGCGTCTGCTTCGCCGGACATCCTGTGAATCCAGCGCCAAAAATGAAAACTTGAAAAAATAAAACTTAATAATTAACATGATAAATGAAACTGATATTGTACATAATTATGATTACTAAACTAAAATACATTGGTGACATACCCGTAAACGTCGGAGCCCCAGATATAGCTACGAATGTGACGTCATGAGTATGTCACCGCACTTGAAATGATGCCTCAGGTGGCTGATTCTCGATAGATGATTACAGGTTCACACTTATAATTAACATATAAAAATCGGTGTGTGTCGTAATAGTTATAATTACAAAAATGTGTAAGGATGTGACGACACACGCAGTGCTTCACTAGGGGCGAAGCTATGCCCTATCTTTTACGGTATGGAGCATGCTGTTTCCCTAGTTAATTATGGTGCAATCACAGCTAAGATGCCTAAAAATGCTCGTATTAATTATTGTGGCTAGAGAGCCACTCGTCACTTTACACTTCCTGTGGGAATGTGATTCCTCGTCTTTTGATACTACTTGGAGCCACATCGCACTCCATATTCTGTCACATGGTCCATTGACATCGTGCTCATCGGAAAGCTATGGGAATAAGCTGCGCCACTTTTCCCAGTGTTCTCTCCAATGGATGTTGCGTCTAATGGTTGTGACTTCATGGGTCACACTCATTTAGGCCACATATCCATTCATCACGAGAATTACCTCTTGTGATGAATGTTAAAAATTATGACCCATGGCCACAAGTTACAGGGTGGAAAGAAAAGTGTAAACATAGTTCTTGTCAACCTGCACTGATCGAGACCGCGACATAATGTCGATCGGTCGAGTGTTGCTGTGTGGTTAATGCATCTGCAATGGAACAAACAGGCACAAGGGATACGTGGACGATAGGAACACGTCAGCGTAATACTTTTGTTTACTTTTCATTTGTGCGATCTGCGCACATGAACACATATCAAGTAATAGAATACACAATCCTCTTAAATATTAACACAATACCCCTGGTGATAAAATGAAATGTTGCACCATATATTGTTTGGTTGGTAGCCGATGTACTGTGATTCGGTGAGCATTAGTTGCACTGCGACGAATAGGTATGTTGTTGTTGAAACATGGGAAACATTATATTTTAATAAATTATAACACTCATCGATAATTAATATACATATCTCGCTGTTCACAAATAATATTGTGTGTCATTGAAAGACACCCATATATCAGAAAACTTTTTTTTACAAAGGCGGTGAACACACATCAAACATAAATATAAATAACCCTCTCATTGCACGTCGCACATTTCTCGTCGCACTGGTTGCGCGTGGAGATACTTATTTACTTTTAAAAAATCCATACAGAATATAAACCAACATGTACAGTTATTATATGGTGCACTAATCACTGCACTGATGCAACTGGTGTACACACGTGGAATTCTATGCTGGGCGTAGGACCTCTCATGGTGACATCTCTGTGGTCAGCGTGTGTTGGATTCTAAGACATGGAGAATGGCCTAGGCATGACGCCTGGTACACATCAAATGCCCCCTCCCTCTCGAGGCCGTTCGCTCATCGAAGCTCCTATGCCTCATGTAGAGCAACATCTTGCTGGTGGTCGTAGCATGTTGAGTGGTCGCAAGCTGTACCTTCGGGTAGACTGCTGTTGACTTGTTGATTGCTGCTGTTGCTGTTTGCACTACAATGCGGTGAATGGTGTGGTGGACACTGGTGAGTGTCTGCAGGCTGTTCATACTGCATGCTGGGCTGGATGCAATAGCTTCGGTCAATGGAGGGTTCGGAGGAGAAGTTCCCCTCTGACTGTGTCTCGATGCTGCCGCTGCTGACTAATAGAACACCAAAGAGTTTATGTTGTTTACGGGCATAGCGACGCCCTCGGGTGATGTCTGTACCTTGCGATCTTCATTGTTTTCCGGTGGCCCTCCTATCTCATCACTACCAAAGTGATAGTTTGTAGCAAGCTGTTACCTTGCTGAACAGCGCTGTCTGGTGCGAAGTCACCTACTAGTGTCTTTGTAGACACATTTGAGTCGGGTATCCCAGAGGGGAAGGGGGGTCAGATACACTGTTGTAATTTTTCTGCTGTCTGGCTGCAGCTATGTGGTGGGTCGGCGAGTTGTGTCTGCTATCTTATGCACCGCCTCCAGATTCTGGTGCTGTGTCGCTGGGCTTCGCTTAAAGTAAAGTATCTTTTTGGAATATTGTGTTGGCTTAAATACATATTATAACATGATTATGTTGGTGTTGTGCTGAAAGCTGTGATGATTCGATGGTGATACAGTTTGGGGTGGCGTGGAGAACCATTCACTGGGTGTTGCTAGTTTCGGTGTGAAGAAAAACAGTGGTTAAGGGAGGGGTGTGGAATTCTCTTGCCCATCACACTGCGATGATAAATGCGTTGTAGGTGTGAAGGCATGGAAGATAAGAAGGAAAAGAGTGACGACTCTCCGCCCCTCTTTTGCTGTGTGGCTGATCGATGACAGGGCCGAATGTAAACACATATACTTGGCGAAAAATGTGCGTGCTGTCAACTCAAAAACAATAGGTTTGGATGATTGTGTAATGCTGTCTTGCCGGAAATATGTAATTTACATTTAACTGTCGCCATGTTTACATGCTGATTTGAGGCCCTGGTGGCCTGAAAACTGATTTTATTTTGATGGGCGGGGATTCACGTGTGTTCGCGCGAGGTGCGGACACTGTTTACATATAGTGCTTGGGACACTCGGGTCATACTGTTCGGTTGCACTGCGATGCACAGTTCGCATAGTTGCCTGTTTGTGCATTGCCTGTCCTTTCGCGATTAGTGTTTTTATTTTCATAAGGGTGGTGGGGTTTGTGCACATTGCATACGCCTCGCTCACACACTTTTGCATCGGCTTCGCCGGGCTGCTGTGGTGTACACTGTGTAGCTGCATCACTTTTAGGCAGGATTTTTCCTGGCCGAATCTGGCATCCTCTGTGCCAGTGGTAATATGTCACTGGAAAGTACCAGCACAAATGGGGTGTTTGCACTGCTGGCTTCGCTATCCCGCAGTCCACTGCAGTATTCAGTGGTGTAGCTCTAGTTGACTCGTTGTTGCTCGGATTCATGTGGGATTGTTGCGCTGCAGCTGCGGCCGGTATTGATCGGGCCGGCTGGCCATATGATGTGTCGTTTACAAAAACCATAGTGGGCGTGGTGGTGATTTGTGTCAGTTTGCGTTCAGGTAGGTCATTCTTGGTGTTGGATGCTGATGTTGATTTTACATGTTGTGACATAGAAGATGATGCTTTACTTGATTGGGATTGCCAGAATACTGTTGTGGTTAACTGTCTAGTAATTCCACAATTAACTGATGTTGGTTTTCACTTGGTATGACATTGGAGTTTGTTCTGTGTCCATTCTGTTGGTTGTTGCTTCCATTTGCTACACGGTTATTCAAAGATCTCTGTACTGAACTGGTTTTGTCTGGAATTATTTTTGCACTTCGTTCACTAATACGGGTCCAAGACATTTGTGCATACCCATTTGTATGTACTCATTAATTCATTCTTGTACTATTTTTAACACATTAATTTATTACATAATTTTATATTGTTTCCAATATCACAGTATATTTTTGTGATGTTTGATTTTGGTGGTCATGTTTTTATCTATTTGGGAGATTTTATTTCTGGTTACGAGACACAATATCGTGCTTTCAAATCACATGTGTGATCGTTAATATAAAAATAACATTTTATTACAAATTTAAAGAACTCCAATATTTAGTACAAATTGTTTATAAATCCTGGAACTATCCCTAAAACGTTGTTTTGTGTGGAATTTTATAATTATCGCCCAACATAATAACATAAAGTATATGACGTGTTTATTTATGCTGATGGGGACAAAATTCACTAATTCAAAAGTAAATTTTGATCGCCAATGACTTTTTAAGAAATTTAAGTCCAGAACCATACTGAAAACATGAACCATACAAGAGAGTAGGTTCATTACAGTGAGTGAATCGGTTTTGAACCGCTCCTCTAAATGAACCATCTTGCCCAAGACACACATGCTGTTTGGGAGGAAATTATAAGAGCCCGTACCCTGAAATGTCTTGCAGTTTACCTCAATAAAAACACACAGTTTCCGATGTGATATTTATTAGGTATTAATTAAACATACCCCGAAGGCAACACTTTACAAATATACTAGCTGAACAACTACCAGTCGGCAGCGGTAACACTGTACAAAAATGGCGTGAAGCCCGCACGTTACATTATGTGCATATTTATGCTTCCCCAGGCGATGCAAGCATTGGGGAAGTGAGAGGCAGTGTCCCGGGCAGCTGACGAGAAAAGGTTCTGAAGTAAATTAAACTATTGCAGTGAAAAATGATTGGAACTAACGGTGAATGCTGTCTGGGTGCGGAACCGAACAGTATGTGACTGATCTCTCTGCACTCTCTGATATGACTGAGTTTCCAACATGGCGTTCTCGCCGGGGTTGTCGCCAAAGCGTGCCACGTGGGACTAATTCCTTGCACAGTGCATGATAAAAACTATTCTAGCAAAACACACACTTGATATAACTTGCATTAAAAGTATGACAACTCAAAAAATATAACCCTTTGCAAAAATATGTGCGGTGAAGTAAGGGCGATGACACGTGAAGGAAAACATAAACAAAACACTGGCAAAACATCTGAAAAGAACCTAGGGCTTTCGAGAGTTTGTTACTAGTGTCCTACCTTGCAATCATAACAGTTTGTTACAACTTCAGCCCTTTTATGTAATATTTGGAAATAATGATATTACTAATACGGGGTACTACTTCCTGTATCTGAGCCAAGCGTGCGTTGTCGCATGTTCACTGTTCACCCTCTTCGTTGTGGTGTACCTGAAAGAAGATTCTGGCACTGCACTACACTGCACTGTCTTGCACTATCTTGCTCCCGTGTTGTGTTGTGCACTACCATGCTACCACATGTGGTAGAGTGCACCTCCTAGTTGCTTTTGTTTTTGTTGACGGGCAAACAGTCTAGGGTTGGAAGCTCAGTTCACATCATAGCACCAAATTAACTGCTTTGCTAGGTGCTGGGGGTGTATTGCTGTCAGATCAATATTGAAATAAAGGTGTAGTTACAGATCACGAAAAATACATGCATTTAAAGTAATGTTCTATGCTGATAAATATATTTATGATTACTAACGGCTGGTAGTTATGTGTCCCAATCTGTGAAAAAATTATAGTGTTCTTACACTAAGGTCAGTGCTAATTAAAATGTCACACAACATTAGTTAATTTTCTTGCCTGGCTTAGCTCAGAATATTTGGGTAGATACAAGAGAAACATTTACTGAGGGTGTCTGTGAGACTATAACAGGATGTCTGATTACATCATTAAAGCAGTATCTTCACCTCAGGAGCATACGGATGACTAATTAGTCTGACACATGTACCGTATATCTTGCAGATTAAAAACAATAAGTACTCAATAGCCCTCTTAGTTTGCCCTCCTGTGTACTCCGGCTGCATTAATTCTTCGATTGAGAACTATTTCACACAGCGAGACAGTCTATATACAACATAATTAATGGATTCAAAACTCTGGGCGAGCAGCCCTGGCTGCCCAGTACGATGACGTATCACATTCAATATGGAGACGAGGGCCCCGTTTCACAAAACTACAAGTCTACAAGTTACATGTGAAAAGACTTGAAACTCGTGAGTAGTAAGAAATTTGTGTTTCACAAACCTACTAGCATTTACTAGTATCTACAAGTCAATTTTTACATTTTACAAGTGAGTTTTTGAATAGTTTTAAGTAGTTCGGTTTCACAAATCTACAAGCCTTCTCTAAACACTTGTAAAAAAATATAATTTTTTTACAAGAATGGAGAGATGGGTAGAAATTTATGCAAGTTATTAATAATGGCTTGTTTAGCATCTAATTCAATATAATTAGAACATATCATACTTTGTTTTAGTGAATCATAAACACAAGTGCTTACTAGCAATTCAGAAGAAGATTAAACAAGCATAATGAACTTAGGTATCAGAGATGTCGAAGAACATTTAGGTTAAGTGTGGAGATGTAGTTTTAATTTTTGTGTGTATATAATGGCTTTGCTAACATTTTATAAACCTCGGATCAAAATATATTAGGTTTTAAATTTCCAGTTTATGTTATTGCAAATCCATCTCGTTATCGACAGACAAAAGTATCATGCAAGACAAAATAAAAACTTCTACATAAATGTGTGTCTAACTTAGATCAACTAATATGATTGCAGTTATTTTATTTTATGGTGCATGTGACATGAAAGATCTTTAATCTTGTAACAAAATAGTATTGTTCCAAGTCTTACCAATACCAAAGGGGTCGCCGAAATTGTTCCCATGTGGAAAAGGTACTTTTCCTCTTAAGCTGAGGTAGAAGCAGGTAATGTGCCCCTCTGGACAACTACTCCAGTGGCGAAGTTCCCCCTGAAAACTACCTACGATTTTTGTATCATCGATGGAAATGACCACGAAAAAATTTCTCTAAACATTGTACATCACTCTACTCGTCAGACACTGTGTCTGACGCCTTCAGCGATACTAACTTATAAATCATCTCGGTAGATGGCGTACTTGATGCAAATAATGCTTACAGGACTGGAGGTAATTGGTGCCGATGTTATCACGCCAAACTTTATGATCAATAAATACGTCGTTACAGATTTTCTGTGCGTGTTCCCATTTGCTTTGAGTTATTGTTACGTAAGTTTGCATTTAGTAATTTAAGTTATAACCTGTAAATCACGACTTTGCACATTCCAAATCGTAATAATAAAAACGAAAGGAAATGAGTTTTTTTTCCGTGATTAAAATAACTATATACATTATACAGATTTGACATCAGAAAAATTATGGTTGCTATAATAAGATAATATATAAATATATACTGATTGTTATGTGAAGTGAAAAGTGGATCGATTTGGGCGGCTCAACAGCGAGATCTTGAGAGCCGCTGAGGGTGATTGAAGTGAATATAGAGCGGCGCCCGAATAAGGGGGCGGGGAAGCGCGAGATACCACAGAGAACCCGCCGACCAACGGCATCGTCCAGCATGATTCCCACTTGCGAAAATCCGGTGACCCAACCGGAGATTGAACCCAGCTCGCCTTGGGGGAAGGCGAGCGTGGTAATCGCTCAGCCACCGTGGTCTCTGATTGTTATTAATTACAGTATTAGAGTGAGTCAATCTACACGCTACTCAACACACTTTGATAGTAAAAAAAATTAAAACAAACATGACATGAGGGGGTTTATTAGGTATTACAGACATACTATTATTTAATGTGCATTATTAGTGGCCACTACAAGGTGAAGAAGACTGATTTCTTATCAGAGCCCTGGAGCTCGGACTATATTCCAGTTCGTTTAGATTTGTTTTTTCATAATTTTTGTTGTAATTGTGTAAGGTTCCTAGCGGAAAACTTCTTTCACACTGGAACTTTTTTCTATAGAATTCTTTCCTAAAATGTATCAAGTGGTTCTTTATTTTTTTTCTTTTTTTGCTTAAAGGTGGAAGAATTAAGAAATTTACAAAATAAATTATTTTTTAATAATTTTACATTTTCTCTTGACCGACGCATAAATAAAGCGACCAGGCCTATGACAATGTTAATTGTACATATGGTGGAAGAATACACGATGTACAAACAAGTAGATCTAAAGGCTTTGAGAAATGCTCAGTTTACTGTGAACAGCATGTAATATAGTTGTGCTGCTGGAAAAAGGAATGATGTGTTTATATTTGCAATTATACTTAAGTATAAGTATTTTTGAAAAACTATTAAAAAACACTTCAATAGAGGAAGTTATGGAGTTAGTCTTCTTGAATCTCCACTCTCAAAATCTGAATACGTAGATTAATTTTCCTTACAACGTTATTGTATAAAATTCCCCAATGGAGTAGAAATTTTGAACCTTCATCTGCACAGTTTATTTATACAGTATTGTTAATTGTGAACCAATCTGTACGCCTATACATCCTTTAGCAGGCTCTATACACTACGATACTTATGATAAAAAAAGTTGTTCGTGTAAAATCATCAAAGCTCTCAGGATGCCATCTGTTTTGCATGGGCTAAGGCGCATCATGAAAAGTTTCAAAATACAAAGCCCAGAATTAAGAAAAACCAGATTAATATCGATACCAATGCTGTATTGGCTTGCGCCACTGCAGGAATTACTTCTATAAACTTATTGAGTCGTTCAGATTCAGTCCATACCCACTGCATCCTAATCGGTATCAGGTCATTTGCAAAATGTTACTGTGTATGAAGTTGGGATTTTTAACCTTTGACACCTATACAAAGTAAAAAGAACACGGCATGTACATGAGATGTTTTAAACTTGTTTATTTTTAGATTGAGGAAATGTAGTAATTTATTATATGAGAAATTGTATGTCTTATAATAACTTTTTAAATTAAAAAAGCGAAACACTTTTGTACCTACATATAGACTTCGTTTTACAAAGAATGGTATTTTTGTGTATATTTTGCCATCCAAAATAAAGTGCAATCATAACCGTATTAAAAAAATTAAACCGAAGTAAATCTAATCCGTTCCCGTTACACTTGCTAGCTGCCCTTTTTGTTGAAGAATGCATCATTTACCGATTACATCGATGGCAAAGGGCAAATAACTTTGTTTTGGCAGGTGTGTCTGCACTGCATTATTTGTAACAGTATATTGTACTGCGGAAATTTGCCTGAACGAAGTCGCGAATCATCAAGTTAATATTTTTTTAAAGGCGATAGCAGAAAACTACAGGCTTGTACCCTTACACTAGACTTTTTCCAAGTTTTTTATAATTTCACACACAAGCTAACTTATTGGTTCTGAGCAAATATGTTAATTCTTAACAAGGAAAATACAAGTTGCATGGAGTTTCTTACAGCTAATAAACTTAGGCCTGAAAATCACCTATGCTGTAATGAAAATTATCAATGTAGTGTTACTTTTAACATAGTTTCGTGGGGTACATATTGAAAGTCGTTAAAATTGGAAATAACACACAAATTACAGAACTAATAGACTTATTAGATCATATTATTCTTTCACACATCTGTCAACACTAATAACCAAAGCATCCCCCAAACAAGGTCATTTAGGTAATTTTCGTGCTGTATTAACATATGTTATCACTTTGTGGGGCCATTTCAACCACCAGTAAAAGAATATTGCTCCTCCAAAAAAAGTTATGATTTTATGCAACAAGATAAATAGAAATTCTTGCAGACAGCTCTTAAAGTTTGAAAACATACTAGTCCTTGTAACACAACGAGTTCTTGAGATTCTTTTTCGTGTTGCCGATAAATTAAAAAAAAAAAAATCCAATCAAACAGTGAAATTCATCAACATAATAAAATATCTACTATTTGCATAGCCCTTCAACCTCATTATGATTATTCAAAATGTATTTCATTTCTCAAAATATATTGCCTTCCACAAGAGTACAAATACGTGTATAGGAGGGATCACGGTGGCTGAGCGGTTAGCCTGCTTGTCTCCCACCAAGGCGAACCGGGCTCAATCCCCGGTCGGGTCACTACTGAAGTTTCGCAAGTGGGAATCATGCCCGGACGATGCCGCTGGTCGGCGGGTTTTCTAGGGGATCTTCCGTTTCCCCCGCCCTTTCATTCCGGCGCTGCTCCATTCTCACTTCAGTTCACCTTCACCAGCTCTCAAGACCTTGTTGTTAAGAGCTGTCCAAATCTCTCAACTGAAATAAATGTTCTGTTGGAAATAGAAATACATTGTAAGATTTTTTTTTTCCGTGCGCCCTGGTATTTACTATTTACATTAGGAAATTAACTATTTAAGTCGTTTGGCAGAATAGTTGAACTCATTTGCTTAATATTATTTTCCACTGCTCTTGATTTATGGGGTATTCCCCACATATTTATATTCGCATTATAAGAGTGCTCTGACGAGCAGAAATACTTTATTTTAGCATTTTATTTTAAACTGTTGGGCCTACTTCTTATTTGCTTGTAATGTGTAATGTTTCTGCCAACATCGGCTGAACAGACATTTGGTTTTTTTTTTCTTTGTGAAGCTTAGTCATGGCTGAATTACAAAGTTGCATCCAGTTATGTATATAATCCATTCACGGTTACCTATTTTTCTGAAGCCCTGCTAAAGTTCTACTTTCAAGATATTCCTCCGCCTCGTGCAAACTAAGCTTAACTAAGTCTGTAAAATTACACCAAAGGGCAACGCACCGAATTCGTGCGCACTCAGTGTAAAGGCTATTCACGGTAAAGTGAGCACTTCTGAAAGCGGTGGAATAGACACATCATGTTCATTACTTAAATGGACCTATTTATTTAAGAAAGGTGGTTAAAGGATAAAAAATGACTGAAAGTAAAAAGTAACTAGGACCTCGAAGTGCTCCGTTCACCGTAAATTGCCTATAAAAGTATATTATATAAGAACTATTTCTCCCTAGGCGCTACCAACACACAAGTTTTCTCACTGTTTTTAATTCGAATTATTTATAAATGAAGCGTTATAATTTCTAGATAAAATGTGAATAAGATTTCAATTTAATAGGAAAAAAAGTAACTCTAATGAACAAAAGTATAAAACGCTTGTAATATATGGCATATGATGGAAATAACTAAACACGCCATATATGAGGAGATTTTTCAAAGGTTTGATTCAAAAAAGGCGAAGAAACCGCTAATAGACCGTATCTGGTGTCATCCAGAGGGCAGATGTAATCGTGATGCGTTTCGTTACCATCGGTAGGCTATTGCCATACAGACTGACTACCCTATCGTTTAATAAATGAGTCTTAATGTTAATTTAAGTGTAACTTATGTAATATTGAGAAGGAATGAGATGTTTACTTTAATCAATGCCATCTCGTTGGAACTGCAAGCTCTCTTCTGTCTTACCCGTATAGAATTTGCATTCCAGTAATGTCGGATGATCTTAGACTAACAATTCCATACATAAACATTACACACCAAACACAACTGAAAGTAAAAGATAATTGCGACTAACATATTTTATTAGAATCAGTTATTATATGCGTCTTTGATTTTAAACACATCTGGTGAAAACAAATTGAACATGCTGATTACCTTTATATTGAAGGTAAATAATTTTTCCCGGAGAAATTAGGCCAGCATAAAAAACAATTTGCAAAGACATGTGTTATCTGCCAACATCAAAAGTAGAAATTTTTTGGTTTAACACCCTTAACACAATAGAAAACTTTTGCAGTTGACTTTACGTTTTAACTGTAAGTTTGGTTCTCGGCATGTTTCTTATGGAGGTTGACGCAATGGTACTGTTAAGGACTCTTGACTTCACGATTTGGAAAAATGGAAACGTAATGTCAAAAGTCAAACGGCCATTTTGCCGAGAATCAAAGGTTATGTGGGATGAATTTTACTGTAAGGCGACTTAAATTTCGGTATAACGAATCGAGTTTTGGTAAGTTTGTCTTGTCAAAATTAAAGAAATAACGAACGAATGTTATGTGAAGAGGAAATCAATGAACTGATACAGACGAATAGAGAAAAAACATGTTTTTTTTGTTTGAAATGAAATCGTGATATAAAGGCCTTTGCTTATAATAAAAACATAATTATAAATTACATCCTTGGGTGTTTACAATGATTTACATAACAAGATGGGTATTTTTATTAAAATAGCAAGCCAAATTTTTAATTGTCTGGACTTCGACTTTAAGTTTGTATTGTGTATCGACAATTTAGTTGAAAGTGTCGGAAAGCGTAAGGGCCTTGACTCTGTCTGGTTGTATTGGCAGCACGGTAGAAACAACTTCGGCAAACTAATTAATACGACAGGTTCTCTCGCTGTACTGCGACTCTGTACTTGTATGCTCCTTGTTTGATCACAGAAGATAATAGGAAAATAATAGAGACAAATAACACAGGACACATCTTTGCAATAGAGAAACGTGGCTACGTCCGGCAGTATTTATAGGATTATAGCGTGAGTGGAAATAACAGGTTACACATTTAATAGACGAGACAGGGTAGGCGGACGCTGTGGGCTACGAATTGGCGTGTATCACAACAATTTAGTTAAAAAATAATTGACAAAAAGTATTCCGCAGTTGACAACAGACTCGAACAATTGTGGATAAATGTAAAATACATCGTGACAACATAGCAAATCTGTGGTTTATATCCAGTGCAAAAATTCAAAACTAAATAAAATATTAGGACCTTAGACCTACTATAAATATTTTGCGTCTCAAAATTCCTTGGCAAAGTAATATGCACAATTAACAGAATACTTAAATGCGAATGATTTCTATTACAAAAAAAAACTCATCGCAGACACTTACTTGATGTGTGTGCATATGTGTGTATATATATTTATACACGTTTATATACATTGTGGTATGCAAGTTCAATCATTTCTATGTTCTAACTACTTGCATGGTAATAAGCACATATATCGTTTTGGACTGTGTGACACCTATATTTTTACATGTGATTTGTGATTCTTAATTTAATTTGAGTCCTCCTGAACTTTTTACCTTTATTTCGTTATTTTTTATATTTAACATGAATTAGGATCCACAATTTTATACGTTTATTTATGTTACTCTATGGTAATATAGTGTATAATTCTGAGTAATTGGTAACCTAACTTGAGTATGTTAATTATATATTATTTTTGATTTTTCATGCCTCATAATTTATTATTTTAATTTAAACACTATTTATTTTCTTTTGTTTGCAGTTTGCGCTTCTTTTTATGTTTTAGATTTAGTTATGTCTAGTTAGACTGGATGTAGCTGAGCTCCATTATAGTATTGAATTCAGGAAGTAGCCGGAAGTTAGGTGCTTCTGGGTACGTAGCCGGTATTTCGAGGGCGAAATCCCCGGCACCAGCATAACTTAGGCAGACTTATTTTGCCCTAGAAGTTAGTTTCTACTAAGGCTAGCTTAGTCATATTGAGAAGAGGGCTAAGTTTAGCATTTAGTGGATGCTGTCGACCACGATGGATGCTACCGACGTCGAGACGCCATGATGGAGGCGTATGCTACGATACAATAAGTAAGATGATGCCGTCGTATCTCAGGCCAATGGACTTGTGCCTAGTAGCGTTCTCTTCAGTTTGTTTAATGCTCCTGATTTTAATAATTATAGATGCTACAATTATTCAAGAAATAGTTGCTGAATTCCAATGTTAATCGCTAATCAGTGAATCAGTCCAGTGGTCCTGCTTTACCTGGCTTGAGTTAGTGTCCGGAGCAAACTTAAACCTACATTAACTTTAATTTAATTTGGAGTGAAGAATAATTAAGCCTTGTTATTTTTGGTGAATTTTGAGTTTACTTTTCATTAGGATTTTTCTCAAAGGAATTGCTATTTGAATTATTATGTAGGAAAAGAATCAGAACTTTGAACATAATAGTTTGAGAGGCACTAAACAAAAAACACTTCAAGTGTAACGCAGTTTATTTGAACTACATCTTATTTTTTCTACTACAGCAATCAGCTTTAAAGATATTTTACTTGTCAGTTAATTTTATATTGTTTCTGATTAATTAATGTTTTGTTCGAATGGTGGTAGTATTTCAGTATTCTAAGCTACTTGCAGAGCACAATTTAATTAACTGATTTTCACACAGCTAAACAATTTTAAGTTATTAATTTCTCTTTTCTGATTTAAATTAAAAGACTTTGAAAGTATTGGTTTCCTTTTATTTTTAATTTTGAATCATGAAAATTTTATTTCACTTAAATGCAAATATTTAGATGAAGTGCTTCTTTATTTGACAGACACTTCTAGGTATTTTGAGTGCCAGTGTCTTCTATGCCCTATTTCAGTGTTCCAGAAATGTCTACTGCACTATACGAGTGTAAGTCATACATGGTAATAATCCTATGGTATTCACACCTACACAACACAAGGTATCAAAGTTTCCCTACTTACGAATATCTTGGTTGTTACATTTACATATTTCCTCCTATAAGTCCTAAGTCATATGCAATTTATTACAGTGTCGCCCGTGCGTGGCGCTTTAGTAAACAAGTGTTAACTAACTACTTTTCCTCTATTAAGTACAACTTTTGTTACGAATTTATCACAACATTTATAATATTTTTAGGCTTTTCTAAAGCCTTCGATACCATAAAGTATGTAAGTTTACTGAGTAAATTTAGCAGTATGGGCTTTTAAACATTGTTCCGTTAAATGGGCTAGAAAGTATTTTAATAGTCGTTCACAAATCAAATTGTATAATTAAAAACGTTTGACGAAATAAATTGTTAGGATGGGGAAGTCACCAGGGATGTAGTGCCACAGAAATCTCTCTTCTGGCCGATTTTATTCTCTATCTCTGTTTCTCTATACATATATGTATACACACAACAACACGCACATGATCTTCCACATGTACTTTCCGTGTCATCAATATACAGATGACGCCAAATTGTACATCTTATCCTCGACGAATGATTGACTGGATACAATAGAAATAGTAAACGAAGCTCTTGAGTGAATTAAGAAGTGGTGGGGCGAAAACAGCCTTAAAATAAATCCAAATAAAAGTTCTTACGTGAAAATTTGAACATAACAGTCCATCAAGAAGACACAAGTGCATCCAGGGGAGAAAAAAAAAAAACCCCTTGAGGATTATGGATTAAGTACGTTAAAATATTCAAACATATTTTACTGACAAGCAAAACATCTACATCTGTGATGTACTTATTGGTTCTGTTTACTTCTAACTGTTGCACAGGCCTGTTTATAAGAATAAAAAATTCTCTGAAATATAGAATACTTAAGCTACCTACAGGATGCTTGTCTTCCATTCGCCTTTGATTTTAAGAGAAGAGAGCAGAGAGCATATAACTAGCTCTGGCTGGCTGGATTTGAAAAATAGAAGACTGCTCCAATATGTCAAACAAAGGTGGGTACAAACAACCAAAATATCTCCTGGATAAATTAACGCAGCTTACACCTATTCCCAGACATTTCCTCGCAAAGGCAAACTAAGCGTCCCCATTCACGGTACTGCTATTTACTGAAAATCATTCACGTATGTAGCTATATAGCATGCAAACTATGGAATGACTCGCGGCCAGAATTGGAATACAATCAAAGCAAACTCATATACATGTCGCTGTAGTAGGTCTATGAATATTCATTAACGAATAATTCGTCATTGATATATGTCTAATGGAAAACTATGTCTCAAGTGTGCTGTATGAGAATGCACTGTTTGTAATGCAATTAGGATAAAAATATTTGTTTATATAATTAAATTTTGCTAAGTATACATTTATTTCTTCCAATGCTAATGTGCATGTCACATTTTTTGTAAACCGATGTTTACAGTAGCTTAACAGGATGTGGTTGAATAAAACATAACAATTAATTAAATAAATAAATTGTGTTAACACCGAACCTCTAATATACATCCTTTTTGTAAGATAGTGCCACAAGAAAAAATTAATTACATAAAAAATGTTACATATCGGAAAACAATTAACCGATTCCGCCCAATTTATGCAAACAATTAGAACTATGGTTGGTCATCTGAATCTATGTGTTTAAGTGGGCTAGACTCTTATTTTCAAAATGACAGCCACATACACATTTTAGTTTAGTGTGCTATATTTATATATCTACCGAACAATGTAACAAATTTAAACTTAAAATTGTATGCTGAGAGTATCTATTAAAAATAGAATGTGTCTACACAGTCCTTTTTGTCCGCCATTTTATAAGATAGCATCACATGAATAAAGTTTTCATGTCATATCTCGGGAAAACAACAACCTATTGCTTCTAAATTTGGCACACTGAGTGCCACAGTAGGTCATGTAAGTTGCCTTTTTTTAAAGTGGGACAGGAATTTTTCTAAATGGTTGTCATATGAGTAATTTATGTTAGTATGTTACATCTATAAAACTATTTAACGAAATTCACCCAAACTTAGTATTCGGACAGTATCTACCTATTTCAGCCATTTCACACATTGTGAAATAGCACATTCGAAAATCCAAAAATTGGAAAATAAGAAATACTAATAAAACATATCGATATTGTTATTTATCCATATTTCCCATTTAGTTGCATAACATTATAAGCATGAAGGCACCAAAACACACACACATGCTTGAAGCAGAAATATAATTGGCATGGTTTTTTTTTTAAGTACAGCCGTTACGATATTAATAATTTCATATTACTGAAACAAATCAAATGTAACCTGTTTAGTCCTCTTATTTTATTTCATTGGTTTTCTGCATATGTTGTTCATATGTGCAAATTGAATGTAAAAATAGCATTAAACTGCACAATATTACAATATACAAATGAGATCACGGAGCATGAATGAGCATGAACACGAACAAATATGGCATGACACTATACTGTATAACATAGGCTCATATGCGATCATATTGGTCAAGATAATACGATACTAATATATAATCAGAAACATATTACAATCACATGAAAAATCATGAGAAAATTTTCAGCAACTCGGAGTCAAACTGCTTACCCAAACGGCTGTATGGTAAGTTGTGTACATTTATATCGTCATTCGAATTAAAAAAGTTAAGCCTCTTCTAACCCTTCGTCACAACACTAGAGTCTGCCAGACCCCGGTAAAATTTCTTTTAGCAACGCCTCTTTTAATGTAGCTGTAGAGAATTTTTCTCCTACATGTAAATTAGGTTGGTAGCACCCCCTAAACGTTTGTGTGATGATTCGCCACATTGTGATTCAGTTGCTTGTTACAGAGAGGCTAGAATTCTTCTTGGGGTTCCATGGACCCCAGTGTGGTGACCATGTATGATGTATGTACGTGCAGTGTTTCTAAAATACAATAATTTTATTTTTGTTTTATTTGAGTCCAGTTTTCACGCAAATACTTACATAATGGTTAGTTCTAGTTCTAAAAATAATCCAACATTTCAAGATGATGAAATGCGATCTTTGTTGTTGGATGATGAATGTGAGAGTGATGAAGAATCTCTTTTTGGTGGTGATGATTCAGATCAAGATCCCGACTATATTTTAGAAGAATCCGAGGAGTCTGATGAAGTTAGTGTTGCCAAAGAAGATGCAGACGATAGGCCTATAACTGCAGCTAGGATCAGAAATATTGCTTCGGTTCAAGGTAAACGAAGATATTAATGGAGTACTTTAGAACCCCAGAGACGAGGAAGACCTCTCAGAAGAAATTTAGTTACTAACTTGTCTGGTGCACAGAGGCCAGCTAAGGATGTAACAACTCTTTTAGAATGGTGGAAAATACTAATTACTGGCAATATTTTGAATGAAGTATTACACCGAACTAATGAAGAAATAAGTAGAAAAAGACAGGGTGCCAGCAATCCTCAGACCTACCATCATGAATGCATAATTGAAGAGCTACAAGCTTTCTTATGCCTACTTTACTCAGTAGGTGTGCAGAGGAATAGTCACAGGCACACACGTGAGCTATGGTCTTACGAGTTTGGAAGCTCTGTCTACAGAGCAACAATGAATGAAAACAAGTTCATATTTTTAGGAATTTGTTTGCGTTTTGATGACAAAACCACTAGACCACAGAGGAAAGAAACTGATAATATGGCAGCTGTCAGAGATGTTTGCGAAATGTTCGTTGCAAATTGCAAGAATTGGACATACCTTTCGAGTACTGTACAATTGACGAGCAACTTATGGGATTTCGAGAAAACTGTGGATTTCGCATTTACATGGCATCAAAACCTGATAAATATGGCCTGAAAATCGTTATGATAAACGATGCAAGAACCACATACATGATCAATGCTATACCATACTGTGGAAAGGTTAAAACCGGTAATGAACCGTTACCTACATACTATGTAAGGGAACTTAGCGAGTCCATCCATGGAACAGGACGCAACATTACAGTAGATGGTTCAGTTCTGTGCCACTTTATGTTCATTATGTACAATCTTACAATGACAGGTACACTCAGAAGTAACAAACCAGAGATTCCTCCATAATTTCTCCATGCAAAGGATACAGAAACATCACTCTTTCCATTTGATGAAAATAAGATGTTGGTTACTTATGCCAAAAAGAGCAAAATCAGTAACAAAAATGTTCTGGTTCTTTCTTCCATGCATTATAGTGCTTCAATTGTTGGAGAGTCAGGAAAACCAGATACTATAGTCTTATATCATTCAACTAAGGGTGGAACTTACACCTTCGACAAATTATGTCATACCTACACTGTATGCAGAGTGTGCAATCGTTGGCCACTAAGGATCTGATATGGAAGGATGGACCAGAGTGCTATCAATGCTGTGGTACTATACCACTTGAGGGCTGAGAATAAGAAATTGAAACGACGAATGTTCCTACAAGAGTTAGGTATGTCTCTCATTAAGCCATTCTTGCAATCCAGACTTCAAATTCCAACACTGAGGAGGAATATTCGAGTGATGATCTCCAACATACTTCATATTCAATCTGAAACTCCAGTGAGGCCTGCTACTTTGGACAGAAAACAAAGATGCCACTTCTGCCCAAGAGCCAAGTATCCAAGGCAAAACTGACCTGCGAATCCTGCCAGCGCCCTGTGTGTAATGAGCACTGCTATTTTCATTGTTTGGAGTGCAGTAAATAAAGAGTACAGCGACAAAAACTTTATCCTGTCTTAAGAAATTGACATAATTCTAATAACAATGTAAGGATAGGTTGTTATGGTATTTGAATGTTTGATATTTTCTTGATTTCAACAACCCTTCTAAGACTGACTGTGATGTTTGCTTTGATTTGTTTCTTCCAAATACTAAACACAAAATATAATTTGCAAGTACTAAACAAAACATTAATCTTTTTTCATCTCAATTTGGTTTTTATATTTTTATTGCTATTTGTTTTATTAAACTATGAGAATTTTATATTATACATTTTAATAGAGTTAGTGTATGGAAATAAATGTATTTAGTAAACATTAATTTACGTTTTCTAAAATTTTATGCATTTTTAAAATCTGGGATCTATATGACCCCAGTGTGGTTACTGTGTGCTGATTTTTACAGTGTGGCGATGAAGAGTTAAGAAAACGTGTTTTGAGTACCGCTGTCGAAAGTAATTCAATTCTACTTAATGTATGCCGTTTTGTTGCTTTATATGGTCGTTTCCCTTTCGTGCAGTGTTGTTTTGGCTATGTAATGTGTTTATACAAAACTTATATTAAATCTCTAAATATAACAGAACTTATTTAAGAAGTAACAAAAAATGTTACAGGAGAAAGATGCCATTAGATACATACCGAAATACTATATATACATACTGTAGTTTGTTTTAAAATACTCCTTACGAACATTACATGTGGCCGATATTCACTATTAAGTACCTAAGTTATTATCGTGTAATATAACTTAAGACTGGCAGGCGAGTTTATTTTGTTTTCATAGTCCCAAGAATCTACTGGTAATTCCCGTGACCGAGAAGGAAGGACCCCCTCCTTCTGGTTAAGCCCGCGTCAAAATCAATGAAAATAAGTCCACCGCTTTTCTACTAGTTTTTCACAAACATCTCCCTACTACTAGAAATAATGAAGAGAAAACCCACACGTCGTTTTCAAATCTCCTCAGTCGCTATATTTCAACGGCCTAGCACACCACCCCGGGACCTCGCTGGTCAAGCCCGGGTGGCCCAAACATCCCCCTCTCTTTGTTCTGCCAGCCTCGCGGGCATTCCTAACGGTACGGCGACCCTACCGCGCACACCTACAGGCCCGCCAACCAAGCCAATATTACCTGCGCTATTCGCCCAGCAGTTTTGCGAGTGCATTGCAGACGACTGACAAAGCTACACATGACACTTGCCCACCGCGTTAATATTGCACTGGACTTAAAAGCATTATAAATGGCGCGCGTAGGTACAAAACAGTAAATAACAGTGGCGCAATACACACATACCATACCGGAAATTGATTAATGCTATCCCGCTGTACGAGGCGATATAGGCTGTTCACGGTTAAAGTGATTTGGGAATGAAATCCAAAAAATATATTTTATTTTCACCTTAGACGTTAACTTGCGAGTGCGGTGGTATTACACACTGTGTTTATTACTTACATGGCAATATTTATTTAAGAAGGCGGTCATAGACTAAAAAATGGCTGAAAGGAAAAAAGTAACTAGGGCCTCAAAAGTGCTCACTTTATCGTGTGTGTGTGTGTGTGTGTGTGTGTGTGTGTGTGTATATATATATATATATATATATATAAAATCTGTATAATAATATAAAATTATTTACATAATAGTGACTGCGATGAAATGGCTGAGAAAAAAAAAGAGAGGAGAGAGAGAGAGAGAGAGAGAGAGAGAGGAGAGAGAGAGAGAGAGAGAGAGAGAGAGAGAGAGAGAGAGAGAGAGAGAGAGAGAGAGAGAGAGTGGTTGGAGTGCTCCTCAGAAGACTGCGCTCTCAGGCCGGGGAAGCAAACAGCACCTGTTTCCGAGCCATGAATATTCCAAGCCTAAATAACCAGATAATTTAAACATTAACTAAGCCTCATTCCTCTTGGGATGGTTTCAGCCCGCTGAAACAGTCCGTCGTGTTCCAGGGCTCCTCAGACTGCAACCACAATCCAGGGATGCGAGTTGGATCTGAAGCCAAGAAGCAAGAATAAATTCTAATATAACGATAATTCCTTATTCGCTCTGGGACGGGTTTCAGTCCCGCTGGACCTACCGCGCTGTTCCACAGCTAACTCAGGCTATTTTGATGCTGTCAGTGAAGTGCACAGAACATAACAGCATGTTTATCTAGGTTGATTAATACTAAGTTAATTAGTCTACAGGCACCTCAAATGCTATGATGATAGGCCTGGCAGTGTATTCTGTGCAGGACTTGAGGCTTACAAAATGTGCTAGAAGCGATTCAAGTATATTATCACGCTGCATTTCCCCAATATCATAATACACAAGAGAAGTTACTGGAGAAGAAGTATGGTTTCCATCAGAAGTATATAACATTTTGCGAAATGTATTGCTGCATTTCTTGTTGTAATTATTTTTAGTTCTTGTTTTAATTCTACACGCAAGCTTTTAATAGAAATATACCTAAGTTCATCTGCGGTCAATATAATGAATTTTTTGCACCAACTGTAGTTAAAGTTGTGGAATACACGGATTCTGTAAAATATCGTAGACTATATGAGAAGTGGGTTCAATGTACACATGCGTGTGTGGAACAGGGGTTTGGGAGTGTAATTGTAATAGATTCGTTTAGCAATGAACAGACTCCACTCCCGGCTGATGTAGTCTCAGGAACTCTAGATCATGCACATATAAGGCACTAGCACTCAAAATACACCATGAAATAATAGTAGAATTCATAAACTTTAATTCCTTTAACTATGAAGAGATCAAGATCACTGAACATAAAGGAAAGAAAAATGACTGCTGTTCAAAATTATTATTTACTTAATTAAAACTCAAAATGGCAAAATAAAATAAGTGAAACTGTTTAAGATGAAGAAAAAAAAAAGTAATTAAGATTCTTGTTTGCAAGTAGGTAATAAAATTTAAATACTACCACCATTCGAGCTGAAATAAATACTCGCATACAATATAATTAAAAGTGAAAAATTAAATAATTCCGCAAAGCTGCTTGTTTAGAATCAAAATAAATTATAGTCAAAATTAATTGAATTGCTGTGATGTGTATTTAAGTATGCCGTTCAATTAATCTTACGCATGCTGAGCTCCATTTATAAAAGTTGTAAGTCAAATTCAAGTACTTTCTCACATTAAATTGAAAAAATAAAATAACTTCTAAAAAATGTAAATGTTCTCGGGGAAAAATCAATTGTAAAGTTCACTTCCAAATATTCTTACGCCAAATTTATAATTGCCTCCGACACTAGCTCCGTCGTTAAATCTTGCACCACTGGGCTAATGTGGCAGTCAATAACTAATTTAATGAGCAACTAATCTTCATCAAAATTTATGTATCCTAAAACCCAAAATCTGTATTATCAAAATTCAGTAGACAGATAAGACTAGTCCACAGTCTAAGAACTCAAGACTGGGTAGCGTCACATTAAGTAGTTTAATGTCGCACATTCTGTCATCATGGCACCTCGGCGTCATGCTGCTCGCCGTCAACTCTCAGATACCACTAATAAAATATGTGTAAATGCTGAACTCAAGCCCTCTTCTTAAACTGACTTGGTTAGCCAAAACTTAGACTCACTTCTGGTACCAAAATAAATTAAATTTCCAAACAAAAGAAACAAATTAAATTAAAAACTATAAATAATATGTTCTGCAACATAAAAATAAATAAGTGGAAAATAATTAACATAACATAGTTAAGTCACTATTACGGAGAATAAGATACTCTTTTAACCTAGAGAAACGAATGGTGGCTCCTAAATTATCTCACACGTGAAAAATAACGAAATAAATAAGAAAATTTCAAAAAGTGTTCAAGAGGGTTAAAATTAAAATAAAGCTCATAAATTATATGCAAAATTAAATTTAAGACGGTTCCAAACCACATATGGTTGATTTGCATATCAGTGCTATTGTACATAAAAATGAGTGGGTACTAAAATATCACAGTATGCCCAATTTGACGTATGGCATAACGAAGCGAGACATGAGTTTTGAGGGGATACAATGCTGACATGTGGCCATATGGAAGATTTATCTTAGTCTCCACAATGTGCCGCCATTGTCAGTAATCTATCCATAATTAATCCGAGGTATTTCACAATCCCGGAAGAGAGTAACTGGTGGGAGGTTGAGGGGAATATTGCGGCGTGTGAAAACTACCTCCTCGCAATCATCAGCTGTTTACGGTGTACCAAGCGACTTATGAAAACCCTTCCTAAGATATACTTGTACTTACATTGCGTATTCTTCCACTGAAAGTAAAATTACATTGCCATGGGTCTGATCACTTTATTCGTGCGTCAGTCAAGTGAAACGGTAAAATTATTAGGAATCTAAATATTTCGCAAATTTCCTCATTCTTACACACATACGCATTAACAGAACAGAACGCAAAATAAAGAATTTCAGTATTCTCAAGTGTTTACCTGACACGTTTTAATTCGACATTAAGTCGTGGAACTACTTTATTCCTTCCGTCTTCAGCAACTTGACTGGGCGCTGGCCACTCAGCGTGCCCGTTAAAATACATGCAGATAATAGCAATGACATTTTCAAAACGTTAATATCCTTAATGCTCAAATAACCGTAAATGGCCTATAATTAAGTTTATTTTAATTCTCTATGGGCGAAAAAATAATTTTTAGCTCATTGAACTGTACCTGGGCGCGCTAAGTGGCATGCTTAGCACTGCAGGATCGCGTGCAGATGACTGTGACATCTGCATAAATACCTACAGTAGTTTTAGATGTCATTTAGGGGGTGCAATATATCGTGGGTATAAGACGACCTAGGATACTGCCATGCCGGACTACAGCTCTTATTATGTATTTTATTTTCGGAAGTAGCTACATCAATTAAATCAACAACGGAGCGTTTATTTAAAAATGAAGGCAATAATATAACATAACAATCTTGGAACTGTTTCTCAAACAATTTATGCAATAGCCTTGTGAAAAACCCAGTCAAATGCCTTTTCACATCTAAAAACTCCACTACTGTATAGTGGCGCCAGTTAAAGGTATTAATAATATGTTCAGATAATCTGACGAGCTCAAAAACAGTAGTGTGACTCTTTCTCTAGCCAAATTATCTTCAAGAAAAATATTCGCTTCATGAACATGACTTTCTAAGTGATGCAATAAAACTTGTTCGTGAATCTTAGAGAACGAGCTGATCAGGCTGAAAAGGCGGTAATTTTGAGGTTGAGTCGGGTCTTATCCCGGCTTAGGGAAAACTGCGACAATGGCTCATATCCAAGAAGTGAGGAAGTGTGTAAGAGTAGGCCTACAATTTGCATTGATGCACTAGGCTATAGCTTCGATCGCGCATGTCAGGCAGCTGCTTGACTATAGCCCGCAGGGAGACGACTCCCCGTTCGCTGTGGGGTTTTGTATGTTGTACAATGTGCTCGACCTCATCAGCACCCGTGAATTCAAGCTCTGAAGCTGAAAGCAGCTGTAAACACACTCTAGGCCTGTATAGACGCAATTCACGTGAGATGGGTCCAGGGATTGGCGTTAGGTTGAAACACTACTTCTAAATTAGCGACCACAGTCACAGCTTCCTTCTCGCAACCCCTCCTCACCCCCTCCTCGAGGGGTAGCCCAGGAATGATTTACAGTGGCAAAACAAGGGTGGCGTTACAACCCATCCTCCTCCCCCTACTGGAGAAGCCGACAAATGTAGAGCAGGCGCAAAAACAAGCTGTGAATTAGGACTTCGGTGCAATGCAGCATTTAGCGAAATCTCTGGACGATAGCCTATGACCCTATAAATACTGCAGCGGTCCAATGGCCAGCAGTTTTGGTAGAAGCCTTTTGTCTGAGTGCGGAGTGCGAAGTCAAGTGTGGGACGACGGCGGACGAGCTGTTCGTGGTGTGAATTGACGAGAGGGCGTGAAACCCGACGAGTGAAGCCTACTGTGCGCGAGGGTGCTCGGAGAACTCTAGAACATTGTGGACTTGCGGGACATGAGCTAAATGAGGTGGAACTAAATGGACACGTAATATGGATTGTATTGCAAATATCGGAACTGTCAAATATGTACACATATTTTATAAAATAATTTATTAGGTTTTTTATACACTCTCTATTGGAACTGATTTTTATTTATTAAATTAAATTAATTTCTTTGAGGTAATTATACAGTGTATTGATAGAAGTCATTAATTGTAAACAGTAAATTATATCAATTTATTGTGAGATGTTGAGCCGAGAGAATTTTTCTATAGTTGTTGTAGATAAAATTAGGAAATTATAATAACTCTTTTATATTAAGATCTCCATCCCTTAACGAAACTGGCTTAGCCCACTGACTTCTGAGAGGGAATCTCTGTGTGTGTGTGTGTATATATATATATATATATATATATATATATATATATATATATATATATATATATACACACATTATATTTATACGTGTGTGTATATATTTATACACACATAAAAATAAATGTAAACCTGCAAATAAAAGAAAATAAACAGCGTTAAAACTAAAAAAATAAATTCTGAGACTTGAACAGTTTTGAATAATAAATAAATAACTACTCAAGTTAAGTTACCAATTGCTAATAATAATTTACTCTCATACCATAGAGTAACATAAATAAACAAAAAGAATTGAAAAGAATGGTGGTTCCTAACTCATGTTACATATTAAAAATATCGAAATAAATGTAAAATTGCAGCAGGGCTCCACTCAAATTAAAAATACCAAAACATCTGCAAAAATATAGGTGCCATACAGTCTAAAAGTGATATATGTGCTAATCTACACACCAGTTCCTGTCACATGTAAATGTGAGTGAACATGTGGGGCCTAAACTACAACACAACATTTTTATTTATTCTTGTGCTGCTATCTCACAAAATGGCGGACAAAAACTCTTTATGTAGATACAGTTGATAGTGTAATATATACTGCCGGTATACCAAGTTAATTCGAAATTGATTATGTGGTTTCGACAATATAGCATTCTAAGCCAAGATAGCTATATGGCCGCCATTTTGAAAATAAAGAGTTTTACACACTTAAAACACACCGCTTAACATCATCTGCTGCAGTACTTCTTGTTTGCCAAGGTTGGTAGGATCGGTTAATTTTTTTTTACAGAGATAGGACATAAAACTGTTTTTATTCTTGTGGTGTTGTCTTACAAAATGGCTGGAAAAGTGGATATATTCTGACATGTATGATGCTTGTAATTGATACTTCCACTGTACAAAATTTGGTCGAAATTGGTTAAATGGTATGATAGATATACCAAATAAACCTAAAATATTTGTATGGCTGCCTATTTGGAAATAAGAATCTAACCAAGTTCAATCATTTATGTTAATTTGGCTATCATAGTATTACTTACATGCCAAATTGGGTGAGAATCGGTTAAAATTTTTCGAGTTATAATCTAAAACAGTCTTTATTTTTTGTGCTGTCTTCCAAAATGGCGACCAACAACAATATCTATCTCAAAATTTAATGTTTACACACAGAATTTGGTTTAAATCAGTTCAATGGTTCTTGAAATATGAAGTATCACCCCACATTTGAAAAATGGCCGCCATTTTGAAAGTAAGTGCTTGGCGTGGTAGAACACTATAGAAGTCAGGTGTCCTTACAATTACTATATGTGTACCGAGTTTGGTGATATTTGTTTGATGCGTTCAAAAATTGAAAAGTGGGGACACACGCACACACACAAACAGGAAAGTGATCTGATAAGCCTTTCATTCCTTTGGAAGGTAGGCTAAGAAGGAGTGGACAGCTGGTCACTGGAGCAGTATTATTCTAAATGCAATTCTTACACTGGACGTATGTCAACAAAACCTTCCTTGTGTATAAATTTGCAGAACATTATCAAATGGGCATTTCCTTCGTCTTCTGATGTGTATAGCTTTAGATGTCCTCTTACATGCAAGGACTATTCTACTACGGATAGTTAAATGTCATTATAGTAAAACAAGTCAATTCACGTGCAGGTGAAGAAATCTGTGCTTCCTTATATATGCTCAGATTTCTTAAAAATCAAGCTCATTATAATGTACACTCTAAATTTGTAGATCTGTTCTCAGTGTACCCTGGATTATGTTACATTTATCAATATAAAATTTTCAGATAATGTCCTAGGCATTAGTTCTCCAGTTTTAGGCTCATCGGGCCACATTTATTTTTCTCCCTTCATCAAATCTTTACATATATAGGCTGCCCAAGGACTGTCCAAAGACTTCATAATGATAAAAGATTCCCTTTTATCTTAAATTTGCATCAAAGTTGGACAGTGAGCTGTACATTTTAATAACAAATAGCCCGAAATCTATGTTTACTGGCGGTATTGAACAAAGTTTGTTACACTTTCTCTGGCAGAGTTTTAATGTGACGAAGGTTAGACATATGAAAAACGTTTATTTCTTATTTATTGTAAAAGCGTGGATGTGTTGTGGGACAGTGAGAAACTTTGGCGTAACTACTCTATAAGCGCCAGTGAGAGTAAAGTGAGGCGCGGGTGGAAGAGAGACCGAATGCAATGGTGTGAAAAACTGAAGTACCCCGAGAAAACACACCAGTCAATGGCAACGCCTGCCACGTTTCCCATATGCAAAGATCCAGGGCTGACCCCAGCAGGAACTGAACCTGATTCGTCGCAGTGGAAGACGAGTGATCAAACCACCCTAACACTCGACCTCGGGATTCTTGTGAAAACTAAATGTAAACAATTGTCATGCCACTGTTACATCACATATCTTTGGAAGTACTATTGACAAACCGCATGATAATATCGGAGGCGTGCTCAGAAAAGGAAAAGCTAGTCTACCACACCTTCAGTCCGTGCGGACTGAGCTGTGATTACAATCACCAGCTATTTGAACACCTTGCCAGTAACCTCATTTTTAAGTATATGCGCTGGCTGATTCAGAAGTCATAGCAACTATTGTTATCTCCCGAAAATGACCCAAGACAGGAAATGTAGTACTATGTAGAGTTAAAAGTGTACGACATGTAGGTTTTAAAGGTGACACCGCATGGGGTATGGATGCAGGAATGTCCGGCAAGGAACCAACACAAACATTGCTGTTTGAAATCACCGTTTAATTGATATATTCCTGTACAAACTGCAAAAACTCATGCGAACGAGTACGCATTGTATGTGTACGAGCTGTTTAAGTCGTTCAAAGCTGTCTCCGAGATTGTCTACGGTTCGTTGCCAGCGATGAGGCAGACGAGAAATACCATCAGCTGCAAGAGATCTGTCAATGTGCGCCACATCTCGTCGAAATGCTGTGACGATGTCTGCCTCGTCATTGGCAACGAACAGTGAACACCTTCGGAGACTACTTTGAAGGATGTTTAACAGCTCATACACGTACAATACTTATCTGTTCACATGAATGTATACAGTTTGTACGGAAATATATATTAATTAATCAGTGATGCAAGCAGCCATGTTTGTCTTTGTCCCTTGTCGGACATTCCTGCATCCATACACCATGAGGTGTCACCTTTAAAACGTTCATGTTGTATACTTTCACCTGTACATAATACATTTCCTGTGTTGGATCGTTTTCGGGAGATAAACAATTGTTGCCATGACTCCTGAATCAACCTTCGCATAATAACATTCTCAGTAATGTTATAACGATCAACTCTACATTTCGTGTATATGAGCATTTTCCTTTAAGTTAGATGCTTTGATTAAAAATAGTTATGTAATTAAGATTTCTGTTAAAGCTCGGACGAAAGTCATGTAGGTTTACGATCACATTTTATTTTATTATTTCATTAGTATTACAATTACTATGTACTAAATTATCTGGGATAATTTTTTATCAAGTTTATTCGTTTATCCCTAAAATTATGTTCGTTCACTGCTTATTTCAAATATTATGCATTGGCAGAGTTAAAACTTTATAATATATTTATTGTTCTTCGCTGTTAATGAAGTAAAACTTGTTTCGATTTCATTATCTGGTTATAGCAGCTAATTCACCCTCCGCGATCGTGCTTGTCACTTTCAGTGTCATTAAAACCTTTTAATTATAAATCATGAACTCTGATATCTTCAACTATATTATAATAGGCATAAATAAAACATTTGGTAGAACCGAAAACAAACTACAATCATTCGCCAGCTACTAGCGCAGCGAAACTTGAATACCTGAAACAAAGATCTACAAAAAAAGGTAACATGCTTTGCCTGTACCAGTTTCTCTGACTTGATGAAGACACTTGAAGCTGGCGCTGACGAGTATGGAGGCAACAAAACTGTATGACGTTGATCATAAACAATCGACTCTCAAACTCTTACCATTCTCTTTATTCGGATTTATTCCAAAATCGTTATTTATTTTATTTTAGCACACAGCTATAAACAACACACAATGAAAAACACGTTTTTCATTACTTTGCTTATCATTTCATGCCACCCTCTAAAATGTGCTGCTATAAGCCAAGGCCTAACTCCAAATGAGAAATACCGCCTTGGCAGGCTCTTAGCTGCGAGCGTATTGCAGTCACACACAAATAATCCTTTGAATACTAACTAAAGCTCCCTTCTACCTGGTTGCAGAGTGTTTGAAATACACATTGTTTCTCAACGAAAATATTAGGCGCATGTCCAATGTGTGAGCTGATCTACGAAAGGAACACACGCTTGATACGGGGGCTGTTGAGTACTTTCTGAGTGTCACACAGTTAGAAACTCAATTTCAGAGTATTCAAAAACGGCTAAATACTGCCTTTTCAAAACACTGTATCTCAAAATATACGCATCAGATACATACAAAACTAATCAAGGGCCCTGCACTAAACCTCCCTACAGATTTTTTCCACAAATAAAAGAATAGGGCGAGTGAAAATATTTGGACGGTTCGGTCTTGAGAGCCGATGATTGATCGAGTTGAGTTTGGAGCAGCGCCGGAATGAGGGGGCGGGGAAAACGAGAGATCCCCAAAAAAAAACCCGACGACTAGCGGTATCGTCCGGCACAATTCAAACTTTCGAAAATCCGGGAGTTACAGGGCCGAGGATTGAGCCTGGTTCGCCTTGGCGGGAGGCGAGCACTCTAACCGCTCAGCCACCGTGGTCCCTAGGTATAAACAGCTTCTTTCACTTGTAAGCAGTGATTCCTGCTGGATTTCGTCTTTCGTATTATTGAGTTTTGTACTTGGAAAGTTTTCCACAGTTAGCAGGGCTCATGACTAGCGCATTCGTACAAGTCCGGGCACTTTTATCGTACGTCTCTAAGTATAAGCATTCCTTATAACATGATTTACAAGTGAAAATGGAAAATGTGTTCATAAGTACACAAGTACTACTGTAACAAAAAAAAAAAAGCGTGGATAAATGTGAAAATCTGAACATTCTGTTACAATTTTCTCTCCAAGTCAGTGGGCTAAACAAATTTCGGTAAGAGACGGAGGTCTTAATTAAATAAAAGAGTTGTAATTATTCCGTACTGCATATCTAAATCGCTCAAAAACCATTGTATTACGTATCCAATGATAAAAAAGTCGAGGCAAAAATCCGCCAATTACGTATCCAACCACGACCGGGAAAAAGCCCAAATAAAATACCAAGTTTCCCCCTGCGCATCGAGAGCACCTTGAAAAAGCTGGTTTTTACCAAAAGTTCCCCTTTGCGTATCCAGGTGACAAAACGTGCAGGACCGAAAAGGACGACATTGCGTATCCAAGCGAGAAGGGGGAGAGATGGTGTCACACCCCACTTGTTTGGAATTGCGTATCCAGTCGAGTCGACGGAGAAATTTCGACTTACACCCAATCATTTCCTATAGCGTATCCAAACCGAAAACGGAATATAGGGCAAAAGACTCCATTTGTTTCCCGTGGCCTATCCAGGTACCAAAAGTAACTATTGTTAAAAGTTTCTTGTCACGTATCCAAAAAAATTATTATTTTTTTTACCTTTTTCTCGTCCCTGTTTAAATACGCGGGGTTCGCGATGCATAATTTTTTATTAATTGTAAAGAGAATATTTAATAATTATTAGCATTTTAAAAATAATTTTAACCATTTACTATGTAAAGATTCACATGTACGCAATCACTAAATGGGTACGGTAAAACATTGTTCAGTTAAAAATCCACCTTTTTATCAATTTAACCATATAGATTTTAATGTTTTATATGTATATCACTAAAAGGGTACGGTAAAACATTGTGCATTAAAAAATTCAATTTTTTTTTTATAAATTTAACCATATAGTTTTTAAAGTTTTATATATACATCACTTTTTTTTTTTTTTTTTTTTTTTTTTTTCGAAACAAACAGCTACACTGTCTCATTCGCACCTGTAAATTAAATCAAACAGCAACTCAATCAAACAATATTATTTTTTAACGGAAACAAATAACACGTTAATCAAGATTTTTTTTTTTACTGAAACAAACAGCAAGTTATTCAAACATTGTTTTTTTTTAACTGAAACAATCAGCTACACTGTCTCATTCGCACTTGTAAAGTAAATCAAACAGCAACTTAATTAAACATTAATTTAAACTTGAATCGAATAGCAACTCAGTTAAACATTAATTTAAACTCATTCAAACAGCAAGTCAATTAAACATTAATTTAAACTGAATCAAACAGCAACTCAATTAAACATTAATTTAAACTTGAATAGAATAGCAACTCAGTTAAACATTAATTTAAACTTGAATCAAATAGCAACTCAATTAAACATTAGTTTAAACTTGAGTCAAACTCCAAGTCAATCACACTTTAAACTGAAACAAACAGCAAGTCAATCACACTTTAATTTTATACTGCAATGGCAACAGCAACTCAATGAAACTTTTTAAAAACTGCAACTGCAACAGCAACTCAATCTCACTCGTGCCTGCAAATTAAAAACAACCATAACAAACAGATACCTGTCGAAATTGGGATAGGCTTCGCCGCAATCTACTCTGCGTCGATTACGATGGTGCATGTCGGCGGCGTGAATCAGCAAAGCGTGCAGTCGTTCCCCGTACCGATGATTCTTTTTCCAGACGCACTCGGCCAGGTAGCCAGCCGACCCAAGATTTCTTCCGTCGGCCAAAGCAGGGAATGCTGCATCGCACAGAACACTGACTTCGCTCAATGTTTTGAGTGTGCACCCTCAACGTCTCGTCACTCTTCATCTTTAGCGTGTTTAGAGTGTTTACCATTCCGCTCTTTTCGCTGCACACAAATTCCCGCCTGTGATTCACCTGCATGTGACGGTAGCTGTTAATGTCCAAGTTGCTGTAACCGCGCCAGCAGTCTGAAATCATTGTCGTGCCCGGAGCGATCCACTCGCGAATGATTTTGGTCAGGGTCGCCGCGTTCCTCTTTTCCACCGGCACCAGGACGAATTTCGTCGGATCGTGCCGCTGCACTCCCCCGAAAACCCACTGGCCGTGAACCTTCCGTCCTTTGCTGTTCTTGCATTTGCCCTGCCCGCCGATGTGTTTCTCGTACATCAACACCCAGTCTATGCAGACTTGGCGGCAGAAACTCGACCAGGCGACGATCATCTTCCCGAGCACAAAAGTTCGTTCACTATAGTCTGTTGTCGGGGGTATTTGATCAGGCACCAGAGTAAACACAACTCGACTATCTTGTCCGGAGAGAAGTTTGAATTTCCCACGAAAATGCCCTGTCTCGCTGACAGTTTAAAGTTGCATTTAGTACCGTCCTCCATTCGCTGTCGTCACCAGTAAAACATGCCCCTGTTTTCCACCAATTTCGCTTCGCCTTCCCCGCATTTTTCGCACCGCATCGTCGATTTGAGAATGTCGTGCTCTATGAGAAACGTGTTTATGTCCGGCGAGGAATGAATAACTTGCCTTGCGTTCAACATTGTGATTTTACATCCCGCGCACACCATCTTGCGATTCGCGAGAGAAAATTTACGGAAAAAATTCCTTGGATACGTGATACGTAACAATAGTTGCCGAATTTGGATACGCTAAACGGAACTTGGCCGGATACGCGGAACGGCACTAGACTGCAACGTAAACAATTGGGATGGATACTTTATAGCACACACTGAATATTTGTATGGTTTTACCATTGCGATACGCAATACGGAACGATTACCAAAAGAGTTAATTATAATTTCCTGATTTTATTTACAATTACAAACAAAATTCTCTCGACTTAACGTCTCATAATAAATTTATATCACTTACTGTTTACAATTAATGACTTCAATCAATACCTACAATTTACAATTAACTCAGCGAAATTAACGTAATTAAATAATTAAAAATGAGTCCCAATATACAGAGAAAGCTATTCAATTATTTTACAAATTATATGTCATATTTGATACTTCCAATATTTACAATAAAGTCCGTATCACATGTTATTCAGTCCCACCTCAGTTTAGTCCATGTCCCGCGAATGTCATACGAAAAAGTCTTTCCGTAGATGCATCTCAGTCTAGCCGTTCAGTGGTAACGAATGCGGATATTCCCGATGGTTTGCTCCAACAGTTTTCTCTCTTAAAATTATATATCTTTGCCTCTCTTTGACAACACACTTTCATTATTTCGGAAATTTCAAGTGTTTAGCTCGCCTCCACTAAGGCGAACTAGGTTCAATCCCCGGCTGTGTCACCGGGTTTTCGCTAGTGAGAATCGTGCCGGACGAGGCCGTTGGTCGGCGGGTTTTCTCGGGAATCTCCCGTTTACTCTGCCCTTTCATACCGGCACCGCTCCATACTCATCTCAATCACCCTCATCGGCTCCCACGACCTCGCTGTTAAGATCCGCCCCAATCTCTTCACTTCACTTAATCTGTTTAATGCATAATCACATTACGTATTTATTTCTTGTGTCTATCACACAATATCGCACAGTCAGTAGCGTCACGAGACTAAAAGCGCCCTGGAGCAGTTTTGACCCAGGCGCTTTGTCGTCCCTTCATCCACCGAGGATCACATACAATATTTGCGATTGATGTTAACCAGTGACATTTCAGTGGTTCTTTGCAATCTTACTATGATTTGCTCAAATAAACTTTAGTTTCATTTATATTACAATGACCATCACTTGTTGGTAACATTCAAATTATTAATAAATTAAAACATGACTCGTAAGTTATTGTAATGAAGATCTAATGAAGTTTATTGGCAATAATTAAAAATATAGACAATGAAAGTTAGGCTATATACCTATGAGTAAATATTTAGTCATGCTATGGACATAGTCTTTAATACGATAGGAAGTATTAAAGCAAAGCATCAATAAAACAAAGGATAACTAAATCCATCTATAATATTTCCCTTCTGTGACTTTACACTTGCGAACTGTGGGAGCGTATGGCCACAGTTTATTTAATTGTGTTACATTAGGTATTTAGTTAACTACAACAGTTTAAATTATTCACTTACAATTAAAATACCACTTGGTTTTGGCCAAGAAAGCTACTATAATCTTCTTCAAGAATGGAAATAATGTCAATAAATATAGCGCGTGGTCAGAGTGCGACAAAGCGCCAGCGAGTCGTGTTCTCTCGGTGCTCTCATTTTTTCGGTTTCTCTCCGACGCATTGAGAGCGTTCTCTCTCACGTCATAATAACGTGGATACCAGAGCGAGAGCACGAGAGAGCGCTCAATAGCAATGTAACAGTTATATCCGGCCCGCATTTTTATTAGATGGGTTTGTGCCAATACTACCCACGAGTAAACACGAAATCAATATTTTACCAACTTAATTAGAAAAAAGTGCGAGTAATTTTTTCCATACATTAATTTTGTCATGAGTTCTCTACATTTCTCGTCGCCAAAAATAAGATGTAATTTGGTCATATATATTTAGTATCGCCGACATCTTAGTTGTTAAAACATAAATTACAAAATATGTTAGCAAGTTTACTGAACTAATCGTTCCCGCATTTTTGATAACAAGATATTTAATTATTGGATCTGGCCAGCCTTATGTGTAGGCTGAGGCTCCCGCCTGCCTGGCAGCCGCTCGCTTGAACTGCGTTGTGTAGTGTTTGGAACACACGTTTTTCAACCAAAACTATTAAACGTGTGTCCAATGTGCTGTTCTACGAAAAGAACACACTCTTCAGACGATGGCTGCTGAGTGCTTTCAAGACGCCACCCTAATTAGAAACAAGAAAGAGAATTCCAAAATGGCTAAAAACAGCCTTTTCAAAATACTATAGTTCGAAATATACGCATCAGATACATACAAAACTAATCAAGGGCAATGCATTGAACCTTCTTACAGACATTTCACCGATAAAATAATAGGATCACCGCTGAAAGTCCAATAGGCACAATCAGTGCGATGCCAGTGCAAAGCCTTGCACTTAGCGGCGATGGCGCACTTGATACGAATAGCAGTGTCGCCCTTATCGCATCCGCACTTCTCGCAATCAAATGCGGAAAAAAGCTCCAGGTAGGCGGGGAGCCTTACTGGCGTACGAAAAAAAAAACAAAAAAAAAAAAACAAAAAAAAAAAAAAACTAATTTTTTACATTTTACCATAAACTGTTCAACTTGTAGACGTTGCCTATAATTGCTTCTTCCTTGGATAAAAATGCCTTAGATCTTATAATTTTCACATAATGACTTGTCAAAATAACAATTTTGCAATTTTTGGAATGTACAAATAATAAAAACCAACTTTCTTACAGAAACTATATAGTTGGCACTGAAATAATAAACCATTAGCATTTCTAAAATTAAGGAATATTTGCCATATTTTAAATTTTTGGCCGTTACGGAATTTTTGGAAAATTTATATTTGAGAATCATATCTTAATGAGTTAACTTCAGTCACTATTGGATAATTCTTATTACCGTCTTGGCTCAATTTATTTGTACGTACCAAAAACAGTCAAATGTTGATTTGTGATGCCATTAAGAAAAAACTGCAGGATTAAAAAAAAAAATTATACGAGAGAAAAGTAATTAAAAATAAAGAATTTTTCGCCTTCCAGTTCCCTTTACATGTAACTGTTTTAAACTGAAAAATAATTTAATTTTTGTTGGTGTTTTCATTCGGATTGATAATAATTCCCGAATTAAGAAATTTTGTTTATAAAAATAGCTGCACGATACTGAAATAGTCTGAAATAGCACTATCTGTAAACAGTTTTCGTAAGCAAAACTATTTCTACTACTGACAAGTTACCTACCGAGCGCCACTTTGCACTAATCTCACGAATTTCTTTATATGAACTTGGTGGTGGGCACTTCCATTGATTGTATAAGAATGGGAGGTAGTTTTCCGCGGGTACTTCGCCATATGGGTAATTGTCCAGAGGGGCAGTTTTCCTGCTTCTAGCTGGAGATAGGAGGAAAGGTACTTTTTCCATATGGGAACATTACCGCCCCCCCCTTTTTTTTTTTTTTTCCAAAGTAATGTTTTTTCTAAATTCGAAAAAAAAAAAAAAAAAAAAAAAAAAAAAAGTATTCCTTTTTAGGTTACGCCTCTTTCCCGAAATTTAAGGCCAAAAGCGATCGAAATGTCTAGAATATTCTCCCATTTCTGTAATTTGTCGGGCGTCGTTAACTTGATTTCGGCACTTTCTTTACTTGTAAAATAAACGCGGACACTTGTGGAAAAGAGCTAGAAATTACTAGTGTACCGAAACTTTTCAGGAAACACAAATTACAAGCCTTTGTAGATATTACTGCAGTTCGCGAAACGGAAATTACAAGTACTTGTAGATATCAGTACTTGTAACTTGTAACTGATAACTTTTAAACTTGTAGTTTTATGAACCGAGCCCCAGGTCCGTTCACCATAAACAAATTTCCACTCTAAGTTCCAAATATAAATAACCTTACTGCTATAGGGTTTATCTTTAAAGAAAATTCAAAAACCCTCTCAGCTAGTGATGTCACGCCCAGGTACCAACTTATGTGAACCATAAACATGACTGAAATATAACAACACTGCGAAAAAAAAAAAAAAAAAAAAAAAAAAGCTACAACTAAACATTGAATTATGTAAAGATTGGCCCTTACCAATGTGATTGTCAATTAGGTGCAAAATCAGATGTCACAATATTGGATCGTAGAAAATAACTAGGTATAGTTTTATAAAATATAAGTCTAAAAAAAAAAAAAAAAAAAAAAAAAAATTACTGATACTGATATGATACCAGTATCGGTAATTTTCTTTTGATACTTTAATGTAATCGGAACATCCCTACTCCTAGGATCGTCGCGCCTTTCAAAGAGCAAAGATCGCATGGACATAATAAATGTGTCGACAGTGAGGTTACGTTGCCATGGCAATGCGATCTGGTCAAATGTGTGTATTCATTTTTATATTTCTAATATGTGCTTTTATGTTTTGTCATTAAGAGTAATGTTTGGGCAGGAGCGTCGGCCAGTGAGCGGCCTCTCCGCCAAACAAAAGGGAGTAGCGTCTGAGATTTCATGAGAGCACCACCGCATCACGGTGGTGCTCTTCATCTTTGTTCATTAACCATCATGTAATTCTGTTTAATTCAATTTAGTATACCGGAGCCTTTGTTTATTGCTTGCCCAGGGTACTCGGTCTCTCGACCTTGCTTCGTCTTTCACACGACCAGGGCGTAATGTACCATGTAAGTTCATAGGCCCTTCGGCCATTTTATCCACGTAAGAGCTCGCCTGGCTAGAATGGAGATTTTGTATATTTCAGTGCCCCGATGGGGAAGAACTTACAATAAATATTCAATGGTGAGATGCCGATGTTTTTATTGTAAGTAAACATATATTAGTTACTTAACCTTTTTCGTAAGCCTGTATCGAACATGTGTCTTTTTAATGGCATTGGGTAGCCATTATAACCCTTCGGGAGTGAGCTGACGTATCAGGAGGGGCCGACATCCCTGACTAGACGAGGCAATTGGAGTGTAATTCACAGCTGGCGGAAAGGAATTACAACTGGTAACATCTATCAACACGTGGACATGGGGACAGGCCAATGGTCGTCTGCCATCACGATCGGAGAGGAGGAGTCTCTACCAAGTGTAACTTTGTGCTCGCACCGCAGGATGGTGCCCTTAACCCTGGCAAACAACAAACAGTTCCTATTCACCACACCTCATTACCCCCCTCCCCTCCAGTCATGGCGAATCACTCGTCCAACGTCACTCTTTATGCGCCAGGTTTTTATTACATTTGTTCCAATATAATACATTTTCAGTGTACAACACAAAAAATATGATTAGCCATTGAAAGGAGACACTTAAAAACCAGTTGTATTTTTCGTACATTTTTTAGGAGGTGGTCAATAAGTTAAATTGTGCATGCATGTGGGTTGTTAGCACTGTATGTGAATACTGGCAGGTTGTAGTGTTTTACTGGCCCTGATACTGCACAGACTATAAAGCTATTATTTATTTATTATTTAATGCAGGCGCACGGAAAATACTTGTATAAAAACCCTTCAAAAATTTTCTTTGCACGGCATGTCCCAGCAAGTTGCAGCTCATTGTGTCTTTTCAGAAATACCTTGCGTATGTCAGGCACCAGTTATCAATTTTACCAAAACATAACATAATCAGCATTATAGAACCCTCTTTAATCTAATGCAAGGCAATAAATACACTGGATCGCACGGGCGATAAACATATATATGAATAAAACTAGGAAAATTAGAACGCATTGCGCTAATGCACCTATCATGCTACACATCACTATTATGTGATCGAAATGAGAATTTCATCATTACACTAAAAATAACATGGATTAAATGTAAATACATTATTAACACTCAGAAAAATCATAACATAAAAAAAAAAAGGAATGAAAAGGGCCATGAAAAACAAAACTGGAAAAATAAATACATAATATACAGCACGCCTGACAATGATGCACTCTCAGTGACCCACACAGAAAACTTGCTTGGGTACCACTACACTCGTGTAACTCTGAGGTGAACTTTTACGGTTTGATGGATGGCGTGTGGAAGGGTCTAGGGCTAGGGATGTGGCACATGTCAGTACCTTGACAGACGCACATTTGCCATCACAGTGGTAGGAACAACATCCGAGCATAAGTAATTATAGCTGGTGTACACCAGGGAAGGATACTGCTACATGGACTGCCTAACTTGGTGTCAACAAAAATGACACTGTTCTTTACAAGTGCTCCAATGACTTGAACATGGTTGTGCGCTATACCCAATTGCACCATCGTGGTTCAAAACCGAACCTAGATCGGATGTAAAATTTTCACAGAACACTGTTTCTAGCATCTTTGGTTGCACCATTCGAGTTTAAGATTCCAACCAAAGATGTTAGAAGAGGGTGAAAAATTTTTCTGTGAAAATCTTACATCCGATATAAGATCAGTTTCGACCACGATGATGCAACTGGGCACAAGACCACTTAAATACACTCGAGCTATATTTCCGCAAATGGCGACTCAAGATAAATGTCTGCAAATGTGAGGCCGTAATTTTTACATGCAAGCGCCTACCTCAGGTCTTTCCATCTATTACACTGTTCCGGGAATATATTCCTTATAAAATTGAGGTAAAATACCTTGGCGTGACCATGGACAGGTCGCTGAAATGACGTTCCCATGCCACTGTCAAGCGCCAGCAATCCCTAGCCCGTCTCATGGCCCTCTACCCAGTGTTTAATGCTAGATTGCCTTAGACACCATAACGGTATTATAATATACAATTCCCTTATCTGCCATATAGTATTATACACAGCACCAGCCTGGGCATACTGTGGCAAGACTTACATGGAACAACTACAGTGAGTGGAAAATAAATGCCTCAAAATAGCTGTCCATGTACCCAGATATATTCCCACCCGCGAATTACATGCTGCTGAACTTCAACAGCCAATCTTGTTTGAAGAGATTCAGGATATGGCAGAGAAGTTTCATGCACACAGTCCTTGACTCAAACAATCCTCTCATTGGCAACCTAGGGAACTATGACCCTGACCAAACCCAGAGGTACAAGCGCACTAAATTGCTGTTGGCGCACTTGCCGCCATAGTAATTTAACGCCCCACGCCCCACAGTGAACACCTGAAAGGCCTGCATGCACTAAAACACATGTGGCCGCCACCACTGTGATTTAGTACATTTTAACACTAATAACCTGGCATTTAATTTGACTGTGTGTGTTTTTCTGGACCACTTGGAGAAATGAAGGTTACATGGACAGGAATAGAATGTGGGTATTGTAATTCGAAGGGTGCCAGTTCACTAGTCGTAGAACATGAGGTGGTGTTGTGGTCGTGTGGTCGACAGCTCATGTGGCTGTCCCCCAGATGCTACAATGTCTCTGGAAAGTGGTTCCAGGTGATGATAATCATATTGTAGAGCTAAATTCAATATTGCCTCGTCTTGTGGGAGCTGCAGGCCTCCACCAAATGCACACTCACTCCTAAGAGGTTGTTTAGGCCACCTCACTCCTTATGTCATTATTATGTAAAAATTGATAAAGTGGGCCGAGAAGCAGGCCCGATAAATAAAAACACAGGTGGAAGTTTTTCCAACCAAGAAATTCATTTATTTACCCTAATTCGGGGTTCTTACAATAAATTTTTCTCAGTTAAGTGGGATGGCTATTACACAGTATAAATGGTGTGAAGCCAACATTATTATTTAAATTAAATATTATGCCGTGGTCGTATAAAAAACTAGCCAGACTGTGCAGCAGCACTCTTCCCAGGCTAATGCAAAACAAACTTAAGATTCCATAATTTACACTATTGAACTAAATGACTGGCGAAAAAGGTGATGAACCCAGGGAGGCCGACATGATACCTGCTCCACATGAGTACCAAATCACTACTGAAAATTGCCATGTGGGAGAGCTGCTGCCATGTGCAGTATTCCTACATTACATGATGAAGAAAAATGGTAAATGTGGGAAAATGACAAAGGAGAGACATTATGACATATGAATGCTGATGCTGTTCTAATTGACACATATAACACTTTCTAATTATTTTAACATTAAAAAAACAAATTCTCTAAATTAAAAATCGTAGGACAAGAAGATACTTATACGTAAACCTTAACCTAAAAATTCACGCTTTTGTGGCTGCAGCATGTGGCTCTTTTGGTGCATAAATTTTGTTACATTTTTTTACAGTTCTTCAGGCCATACATATCTTTATTACAAACTGCAAAACTTTCAATAAAAACACCTAAAAACATAAAATAGGAAAAATGCCATGCTACAATTGCTTACTGAATGTTTTGAATTGTAGGATGTTTGTGGCCTCTGGTATGCACATGATTGGCCAGTATGGTATTACTGAACGTTGAACTTCCCTAAACAACACTATTAAAAGTAATAGATAAATAAATACGACTATTTACAATTCCCTTGCAGGATAAAAATTATGTGGGAATGTTATGATGTACTATGATGTGCTTTATGCATGGAAAATATATGCTGTTGATTTTTAATGGCACGATCAAATGATACTCTAAAAAACACAACACCTTAATATTGAAATAACCCTGACTTACTACTATATTTGTGTACACGAAGCTGTATACTGCACTTACGTTACAATTAATACCTAAAACACTTTTACTTACATCCAAGAACTTATTGCACAGAATTACACTGACATTACCAAAACATAAACCAACCCTCATGGTTGCGTGGCCGCTGAGCAAACATGTGACACATGCAAACATAAACATTAAAGTTTAAAAAGTCCATGGAAAAACAATAACACAGAATATTTACACTAAAAACACATGTCACTCACTTCTAGGCAGTTACACCTGATGTAAGCTTGCTGATGTTTCCTTTCACCACTAATGTGTTGACGTGACGAATGGGCTGGGAAGGGGGGTTAACATGGCACACGTCAAATACAACACACGACGAAGTACTATGTGTCAGTTACAAGCCAAAACGTACTCCGGAATAGTCACGTGACTCAGTGTTGGGCGGCTGTGGTATCATATTGCATAACACTTCAAGACACCTCAAGACTCTGGGAGTTTCCCTCAAGCCGTCAAGTGTTACACCACCTAGAAACTGAAGAAGACACTTCAAGGTGACCAAGCCTCAAGTTCTTGCGCTACACATGGCAGTCATACTTCAGGGGGGGGGGGGGGCACACTAGCAGCACCAGTGCCTACTGGCTGCTCGTATGCTCTCTGGTGCACCGCTAAACACCTTCGCCCGAGGCAGACTGTCCACCTAGATAGTCTTCACCACCTACTCCCTTTCTCTTCACACCATTATTGATTCATGTGTCGACATGTGGCACAGGAGGGGAAATGCCCAATAGCACACCTTCCCCTCCACCAGAGGACTGGTACCCCCCACCTCCCTGGTTAAAATTAAATAAGACGTGACCATCAAAACAAAAGATACCCCCCCTTTTTATCATTCTTTCTCTTCTAGTGTTTCAAACACCCTTTCCTCAAATAATATCCCTTCTCATCCTCTGTTCCAGTAGAAACATTTTCCTACTTCATAAAGTGCATGTACTCTTGCAATTATTTTCTGTCGATAGTTTTTTTGGTAGCTATGCCGTTTTTTACACCTACCACATAGCTTAGATTAAGTTAACAAGTTAACTTAGCCCCAATCGGGAACAAGTTTGCCCAATCCCATTAAAGCTGCGAGCATGTACCCTTGTAGTTAGAAACTTTTCTGCATGTCTAGGTAGGTAGGCGGGTAAATGGGCTTAACATCTCGTTGACAGCGAGGACATTAGAGATAGTGCAAGTTTCACAGGGAAGTGGGACTGGGGAATGATTGGGAAGGAATCGGTCATGCCCAGCATTCGCCTGGAGTGAATTCGGAAAACCATGGAAAACCGGTTTTAGGATTGCCTGACTGGGAATCGAACCCAGGACCTCCCGAATGTGCCACCTCGCTCGAAGCCTGTCAAGGCGTAAGGTACTTAACCCTGAGGTGCAATTAGGTCGTTCCTACCTGGATTCTTTGACCATTTTCCTGGTGGATATTACCGCAAGATGTATTTGCTCTTACTTTTAAGTTTTGGCCGTGACTGTTTATGTTGGCCATAAAAAAAGTGTGGGAATGTATATCGAATTCTCCTTATTTATCTATGTTCAAGTAGTATAGTTATGTATTTTGTGTAGTATTCGCCGTCGTGTAGGGTCTGTATCTTTGAACCTCGGCGACGGGATCTCGACGATACATTGTTTGTGCCATTTGACTTTTCTGCGCGTTTAATGGATCTTCGAATCTTGGATTTTAAGAATTATTGATGATTTTTCTGCCGTCAAAACTCTCGTTTTAGTTGTTTTCGACATTTCTTGAATTTGGAATTAAATGGTTGTATGGCTGTACGGTTAAAATCAAGGCCACGGATTTCTGCAAGCTTTTGATTACATACATAGTCGGTGAGCATGGGTATTGTTGTTGTGGAATTGATAGGTTATGTTGAAGAGACGTCTTAATGTTGTGTAAAAATGGCCAAATTTCATCAACCTTATGTATTGTGCCCTTTAATTGGCCAGAGGAGTTTATTAGGTGTAGTAAATGATACAGAGAGTGACTGTGTTATAGCTACTTTAGGGAAGAATATGGTCATACGATACAAGGTTAAGCTCGTTGTGGTTTACGTTGTTTTGGTTCTTGTAGTTGTTATGTTGTTTGGTATATGAAAATCCACATGTGGTTATCGCCTGGGGCAGTGCCATGCAGGAGAGGGGTGTGGGTGGCTGTAACCGGAGCCGGCTGATCTACTGGAGTGACAGACTTGTCGCTCCGACCAGTCCGAAGAATGTATTGCGGCGGTGAATCGCAGCGGAATGAAGACGGTAGACGAAACTGAACTACCCCGATGAAACCCGCCATACTCCACTCATTAAATTTCCCTATTGAATTGAATCGGGAATCTCAGAAGTGGGAGGCCAGTGACTACCCAACTGAGCCAACCGTGGTATTTGGTATTTAGTCAGTGTCTCAACTCGAAAGTGTGTTTGCTCTCACTCGTCACACACTCTTGCTCACTTTAGCGAGACTTTTGCCCTCTGGAAGCCTCCGCATTATTTCTCTGACTGAAAAGGTAATAAATGGTGAAAAATAAAATATTGCTGGGGAATTTCACGCTCCTAGAATAATTAAATCCACAGTATTTTATATAATAGTAACTTACAGGCCTCTTAATTGGTTAGATTTTTCATGATTGAAAACTTAATTGCTGTGTGCAAATCACAGTATTTAATAATATGCACACAATTAACCAAAATAAAATGTGAACGTAACAACATCATAATTTGTTATGTTCCAATCAAATAAAATATTGTGCTTAATACACATTTCATAATCTCAATGATTAAGTTAAGTCAATAAGATATTTCTAACACTGTATTAGAAACAACAAAATATTTGTCTGGAAATTTGATGTTAGACTTGAAAACAACATGGCTGCCAGAGAGGGTGCGAGAGTGAGCACCGAGTGTACATCGTCGTTCACTTTCCTTCTCTTGCGCTCTCCTCGGAGTTGGGACAGCAGAGAGGACTCTCTGTGACGTAAGAGTGAGCGAGAGAGTACTCTCCTGGCGAATTGGGACATGGCCATAATTTCTCTAAAGCATAATTTTCGTTATAATGTAGCACACTCTTACAGTCGTGGCTCTTGGGTTTCAACACAGGTAGGGCTGCACGGTTATACTTAATATTTTAGATGTAGAGTGAGAGTGAGCTAATGCATTACATAATAAATTTTAATTTTTAAGTATGAAAACAAGCTTTACAATATTGTAGGGTTGTGCGAAAGTGAGTTTTGTTTCACAAAACATAGAAGGAAAATATGTTGTTGCATTTCATGAAACTGAAAAGAAACTGAAAATAACTTTTATGAAATCACATCTTTAACAAATGTTCAACGAAAACTTGAAAATTTCATGAAGTTTTTCATTAATATATATTGTCAACTAGCCTAAATACTTGCACATAATCAAATGAATTCAATTAAAATTGTGAAATCAAACTTGCCTTGGGTCGTTAATGGCCGTACAGTATAACAATATGCTCGTAAATATTTCCTTAAAGTATGTGTAAAAACTAGTGGAAAGGAAGGAATAAATGTTTTAATAAAATTCTTGAACTTAAAATAGCTTGTGCCAAGATTTAAAGTCAAGTTTCTAGTAATTATTTCAGCAATTTTTTATTAATAAACATAGACAAATGGCTAGACAAACAACAATTTTTATTAATATTCACCTAAACAAACATTAAGCACTAAATATTCAGTAGGCCTAAAGTTCAAATTTCCATTTCGCTTTGATTTTCATTTAGTTGGCCTACTTAGATTTCTTACAGAAAAACGAAAATAAGAGATTAAATTTTTCTTTATTGCTTCATTATACAGGATTATTAAAAAATGATGGTGCATGGATAAATCGGTTTACTTTTGCACCATCCTTTTTTCTATAATCCTGTAGGTGTTAAAACATTTTTGTCTGAAATTTTTATTGTTAAAAAATTATTTTGTCACTAGCTGTGCCCTCACCCACTTCGCTGGGCATTGATTTATTTTGAAAATTATTTTTATTACAAACATTCAAATTTACTAACAAATTTAAAATTCTCTGTAAACTAATACAGTTATGGCAAAAATGGATTATAATTTAGTAGCTAATTAAATTCTCTACAAAGAAAAGTCTTTTGAAATTTTTACATACCTCTAATTATTTCGCTGTAATTGCAAGTTAAAATAGCCCGCAATTGCTTCGCTCAGGTTTTATGGAGTTGATATATTTCTTGACATATTTCTAACCACTGACAGACTGTGGCCCCACTTGAGAGTTCTATAGCCACTGGGCCACTGCGGCCCCACTTGATATATTTCTATCCACTAAGACACTGTGGTCCCACTTGCGACTATCTACCCACTGGGCTTCTGTAGCCCCACTTGATATATGTCTATAGCCGTATGGAAGAATATAGCTTTCTAACAGAGAAATAATTATAAGAATTGGTTTGGTAGTTCCAGAGAGAGAGAGGGAGAGGGAGGGGGAGAGGGAGGGAGGGAGGGAGAGAGGGAGAGAGAGAGAGAGAGAGAGAGAGAGAGAGAGAGAGAGAGAGAGAGAGAGAGAGAGAGAGAGAGAGAGAGATAGATAGAGATATAGATAGATAGAGAGAGAGATAGATAGAGAGAGAGATAGATAGATAGATAGAGATAGATAGATAGAGATAGATAGATAGATAGATAGATAGAGATAGATAGATAGATAGATAGAGATAGATATATATATATATATATATATGCAACACTACAAATAAGCAAATGAATTAAAGAAGTTAAATAATATTTTTTACATACTTTTCATGAAAACAACATACAGAATTTTTTTATTCACATCCACATTGCCATTTGTGCTTATCATACATGTCGCAATTAAATGATATTTTATTTGTTTGCTGCATACTTGATGCTGATTTATTATTATTTGTTTTAACTTAATTTTTCTCCTCTAGTGATAATTCAGGGTTACCACAGGTCTAGAAAACCTGGAAAACGGAAATGTCAGGGAATTTTAAAACTGTCAGGGAAATGTCAGGGAATTTCAAACATGTTAGCTAAATGTCAGGGAAATCTGTGATATGCATGCTATATTTGGCAGTTCTGTCAATCATGCACTGGTGCCAGAAACATATAAAATGGCTTTTATGATTGTGGACTAAAAGCGTAGGCATTTTTCTTTACAATATATGTGGTGAGCAATTTTGTAAGATCAGAGAAGTATTTCAGTGTAAAAATGTGTTAAAATACAAAGGCAGAAAAAAAAAGTTAGAAATATGTCAGGGGAAAAAAGATTATTTTGGTCTGGAAATCAGGGAAATGTCAGGGAATTTTCCAATGGAAAAAAGGTGGCAACCCTGTAATTGCAAAAATGCAATAACTTTTAAACCCGCCACATTAATTTTGTTAATGTTAAATTATATTCATGTATAGTAAAATATTCATACCTAAAAACATCTCAATGCTGCATTTCACACCTGAAGTAATAACCAGCTTGACGACAGCAAAACAATATAAATGTGAACACTAGTTGCTCATTCCACGAAGCCTGTAAGGGCGGGCAGCCTCTCAGTGCACATGAAGGGCGAGGCACCCCTCTTTCCCTATTTCCTCACTATCCACACTCCACATCACTGCTGTCGGCGTGCGCATGCACTAATGAGAATGGGCGGGCTGCCTCCTCCGCAGCCGTTGCGCTGTACAAGCTGCATAAACACATATTGCTCCATCAAAGGGATTGGCCTATGATCATTGGCAGAGTAAAAAGCTCGAAGCATTCATGAGGAGGTTTGTTTTAAATTGAGAGCAGCTGCAACATTAAAAATTGTCTACTGTAATTCACAAATAATTCAGGGGGTGCAGTCGTGCAGCGCTATAGCAGGAACTACCACTGCACTCTTCATTATATTTGTGTTCTCATGGGATTGTGATAGGATGTAATGGTGTAAGGGGGCTACCACTAAAACTCTTAGAATCATAGTATTTGAAAGACAAACAGCAATTAGTACAACTTACAAAAGATATCAATATCACAGAAAGTGTATTTTTTATTTATTTTATTTATTCACAAAATCATACTAACAAGGTATAGTTACAAAATTACATCTCCTTGAGCAACATTCTGCTCCAGGTTGTAGTAATACAGATTCTTGTTATTTGTTTGTTTTGAGGCTAGAGTATTTTCTGTGTTTATGTCATGATACTTGTATTGCAGAAACATAATGTTTGCTAATTTAAATTTCATTTCTTTTACACACTCAGATACAAAAATATTAACAAATAGTTGTTTACATTTTTTTGTTGACATTTGTTAGCTTTCTGTCAATTCACAAGCAATAGATTAACTCAGATATGGTGGACAGCGTGAGCAAACCCTGCGAAAGACTTTTGATTCTTCATAGCAGTTGTCTATTCCTGGATTCGTCTAAAGCATTTGACACTGTTGATCACAAGCTACTCATTGATAAATTGTATAACTTAGGGATTATAGGAATTGGAAATAAATTATTGAATTCTTATTTATCAAACAGAAGATGGGTAGTTCAAGTTAATAATAATAAAAAAAAAAAGAAACATACTGTTATTGAGTCCTTCTATACTCAGCCTAAAATTGTAAATGTGGGAGTTCCACAAGGAAGTGTTGTAGGACCACTTCTTTTTTTAATTTATGTTAATGATTTAAGTCTCCAATTTACAAATGTGCCTGTCATTTACTTTGCTGATGATACAAATGTTATTTAGACCAACGCTGACACTAAATTAGATGACTTGGCTACTAGTAACTTCTGTACATTAAATTCTTGGTTCACTTCTAACAAGCTGTTACTTAACTTTAATAAATCTAATTACATATTATTTTCTTCTAAATTAAAAGCAACAAAGCCAAATATCCTGCTAGGCAATACTAAACTTAAGTCTGTTGAACATACTCGTTACCTTGGAATTGTCGGCTGACCTGGTTTCAAACGCTTGATGAACAAACCTAGCTTACATTGTATAAATTCCTCAATGCCTTCACGTTCACGTTGCTGTTCATGGTACAGTCACGCTTGTGCCTGTATAGCATCCCTGTCTGTGTCAAATTGAACTAGCACTCTCTCACAGAACTTCTCCCATGTGACTCGATAGTCCCTTACCAAGTTCCACCATGTGGCAGTGGTTCACCTTAACCTGTTGGCAGTGACCTCAGTCCAGTCATCCCTATGCACCTGATGCCATGCAATTTCTCTTCGCACACTGCTAGGAATGTACCCGGATCTTCTGAGTCGTGTCCCGTGAAAGTTGGCAGTAATACATTGTGATCTGGCCTGGTTAAGCCCTGTGGCATGTAAGTAACAACTACTGGTGTTGTGGGTTTCACCTCTGGTGTTGGCGGTGGCACAATCTCAGCACAGTTCGTCTTACGGCACTCGTCACAGTTTATAACACCGTCGCGGTAGGTGGTAAAATCCGCAGGCCCTATGCATCGTAAATGTGAGTCTTCCCTACACTGTTGGCACCACGCCCCCTTCCCTCAAACAAGTTAATTTCACTCAATCTCCCACAATGCACGCATCAATCGATCAATCGGCATGTCCAAGTAGCTCGCGTTCGTGGGTGTGGTGGTTGCCGACACGGATGTCTTGAGGGCTTCTCGCGGTCGATCAGGCGTGGTGTCCGCCATCATCTCGTGATTGACGCGATGCGGATGAACACACTTGGCCCCACTTGGGAACACCAATTGAGCAAGTTGGGTGAGACACAAGACGAACAATGACACAAATACTTACTGGTAATTTGGGCACCAGCGGTGCTTCCCAATCACCGCACTATTGAGACTCAGGGTTCTCAGGGATGTTGTGGGTTGTGTTTCCGTCTCACCCGTGCGTACTTACAAACACTTTGGCAATACTAAACATTTATTAAAATCACTGAAATAAACAATTGAGTTCACTGTAGGCTTGTTTTTATTGATATTGTTTATACACATCAACGTGCCAATGAAATGGTTATCTCGGTCATGGCTAGCCAATACCGCTTGGGTGCTCCCCAACCCGTAATTAACCTAGCGCACGCCTAAATGGATGATCTCACTGATGTGCGTGAAAGCACAGCCTTCACACGGGAAGAGGGCTGACAGCTGCCAGGGTGGACTGACGGTTTTTGCCTGAAGACAGGACACTGTGAATTACAAATGAAAACCCTTAATACACATTAATACAAGTGATTACTTGGCTTGTGGTTAGTGTGGTGATAGCCTATACACATAGCCGGCTAGGACGGGAATAATTACACCGTACACTAATTACACAATTACACAGACCCTTGAATGATACATGAAATAAGATGGGACACAAGATGAATATTCACAATAAAAACACACACATGTGTGAAAACAAGCTTAGGTGTCACGGATGCTGCTGGATGAAGTTCGTAGCAGACCACGTGGTGCAGGTGAAAGTGCAATATTTCTGCGTGGAAATGGCAAACTAAATTCAGATAAAATATTATTCGTGTTGAGAAAGTGGTTCTCTTTACGATAAGCGTTGTTACAGGCTTGTAACATGCCTGATGGCTGTGAAATCAAACATTACTGTGACCATGTGGTCAAGTACAAAAAGCATCAAATTACGTGAAAAATACATTGAAATCTGAAATAAATTGACATAGAACCCTGAAATAAATGATTACATATACAATGTTATACAAATAAGCTCTTAAAATGAAATGATGGCATATACAAAGATTTGGCTTCAGTCGGCCACTTATACGTGATATTGTTGTAAAATATTCAAACACAAAAATTTCCCTTAAATACATATATAAAAATAAAGCTCTTAAAATTGCGTGTAGCTATTATGCAGAAGTGACACTGAAATGCCATAAACATGGGCAGATGGTGTCTGATTCAAATGTGCGGGTCGCGTGACCTCTCCGACATATTTCTCCTCCTCCTCGACTAAGTTAAAAATGCCACAAGGGCTTAAGAATTAGGAAAGCGGAAGCATAATGCTGGGGAAAATGTCTGGCAAAAATGTACGCAAGCAAAGATTAACCGGTAAACTACATTGACTATGGAAACCTAAATCAGCGAACCAAAGTTGTAGTGCAAATGTGACATTGTCTTACCTCGCCAGCTCTCCTTGACAGACTGTTCAGATACAAGTGTCGCACAGACCTACCATGGCTGCCTACGGGGTTCACATAAGCGGAAGTGCTATGCACGCTGAGTGAAATATTGTATATTGAAAATAAAATGGCACAAATTAAATTAGATATTGTTTTACATTTCTATAATTTTCTTCGGAATTTTAGTATTATTTTAATGTCTCTTTGTGATGGCGTTCATGCCAGAAAATTAAGTGTTCTTAATCTCGGCGCCGCAGACACTTTGAATATTCGTAACCAAACAATTAAAAATTAATACAAACGCTTTAAAACATTTTAAGACATATTAAACACTGTAAAGACAATATGACACATTTTACCCTGAAATTAACATTTATAGGAAAGTTCAAATTTTTGGCCTCCTTGCGCACATGCGGGACACGTGACACATGAGCACCGTCATGGGCTCTTGTGCCGCTGTCTGTTAGCCGACATCAATACAAATCCATGAGATAATAATGTTGTCTGATACATGTAAGATACAGTTCACATTAGCAACACCAATCCACAGAGAAAATTACTAGAACACAAAACTAATTGTTTCATTAGCACACAAACAGTGCTACAAGTCAATACATAGGGATAGTAATAATTCAACAGAGAGCATAGATTGGGAATATCTTAGACATCAGTGGATAGGTATACTATCGTAGTGCAGAGTCTTTGAAAAATAAGACTGTATTGACTAACAAAATGTCACTAATAGTAAAGAGAAACAAATAATAGTGGAAACAATAATAAAGTAATAGAAAGTGAGAATAGTAGTAGACATGAGTTCAATAAAAATAATGTTAGTGAGACCAATAGCACATTATATTATATAGCATATTATATAAATAGGCCTACTTAGAGTATTTTATAGATAGACCTTATATAGTTCAACATACTGTCTATATAACAGTACACCAGCTTACTGGTATAAGTTTTACATCGTTTCACTGCTAGATAATGTACCTTCCCAATTTACAATGTCCTCAATGAGCCATTTTTGCACTTTCTTTTTAAATGCAATTACATTATTTATTATCTTTATTTCCACAGGTACAGCATTGTATTAATTTAAAGCCTGTGAAAGTAAAAGCAGATAGACCATATTGTGAATTTATATTTTTTAGATAGATTACCAGAGTTTCTAGTGCTGTATGGATGAGGTTTGCCATTTTTCAGTTGTTTATCCATAATCATTTGGTGAATAGCAATGATGGTATTGACAATGTAGATTCCTCTGATAGGTAAGATGTTGCTGTCTGTATAAATATCCTTTGTGTGATTGCACCATTTTTAAACTCCTGTTCTACGCTATTTGCAATGGCCTAAGTACATTTTGCCTAGCAGAGCCCCCACACATGACTGAGATATTGGAGATGGATATGGATTTAAGAGAAATATGTAAGTTGTTTTATCCTGGTGGGCACTCCGTGTACATACAGCTGTCTTATTGCCCCGATTGCAGGAATCACCTTGTTATACACATTTACAGTGATCATGCCAGCTGAGATGTTTATCAAAAATTAGTCCTATGTATTTAATGCTGTTTGCCTCCTGAATATAAGTTTGCTGTATAGAGGGTTTTACAGTCCAACTTAACTTAAGATTTGGGGATTTAAAAATTGCATGAGAAGTTTTTTTTCATTTAGTAACAATTTATTCAGACAAAAATACTCCCTAATTATAGATAGGTCCTGTTGCAGCAGTTAGAGGATTGTGTCTACAGGTCCACAGTGCTTATAAAAGATGATAGAATCATCAGCATACAACCGAAGTACACCATTCAACTTCAGGTTGCAGATGTCATTTATATAGACCAGAAAAAGGAGTGGGCCCGGAATACTACCCTGAGGGGCACCTTTAATAACACTACAGCAGTTGCTCTGGACACAACATAGACACATACTGCTTCCTATTTGAGAGGTAGTTTCTAATTAATTGGTGATGGATACCTCTAACACTACTGAGTTCCAATTTTTGAGTAACAGTTCATGGTCTACCATATCAAATGCCTTAATAAGTCTATAGGCTGTTCACAGTAAAGTGAGCACGTTTTAAGCCCTTCCAAACTTTTCTTTTCATCCTATTTCCATCTACCTGCTGCTTTTTAATATAAACATTGCTTTGTGACTAATAAACATAGTGTATACATTTCACCCCCCTCAAAATTTAATGCCTGATGCTGCAATAAGGTATATTTATTAGTGGTTAAAGCCTTTAGGAAGGGCCTTAAAAAGTGCTCACTTTAGCTTGAACAGCCTGTATGGATAATACTACTGAGTAACCACCTTCATCGATAGATGTTTGGATTTTGCTAGCAAGATTTAAAGCTGCCTGACCTGTGTTAAAAGATAGTATGAAGCCATATTGCTTATAGAAGAAAAACTAAACTTGTCATAAAATCCAAAAAGTCTATCATAGATGAGTTTTTGAAATATTTTATTGATGATGGGCAATACAGAGATAGGACAGTAGTTCGTAAGTTCACTGGCAGTGTCTCCTTTATGTATAGGTATTATTTTTGCAATTTTTAGTACATCAGGGTATATACCTGTTTCAGGCATAGAATTAGCGACAGCTGTTAATCTTGGCACAAGGTTATTCGATACAATGTTTTATAACATGGCCAGTAATGCTATCATATCCCGGACTAGTGTTGGTCTTGATGTTTGATATTAGTGACTTGACCTCAGCCACATCTGTAGCTTGGAAAAATGTTGAGTTGGTGGCTATTTTTTAGAGTTTTTAGATTATTGATGTCATCCGGATGACACTTGATAATAGTATTCAGGTTAATAGCAACATTAGTAAAATGCTCACAAAAGGAGTTTGCTATATCTACTGGGTTAGTCCGAGGTTCATTGTCAAATCCTATAACTAAATCAATGTTAGCTTTCTTTGCACGTTTTCTCCGTAAAACACTTGATATTTTTCCAGGTATTCTTTGAGTCCCCAAAGCACCTCGTAAAAATCTTTTTGTAGTAGTCATTTAAGCATGACCTCTTTTGAGATTTAATTCTGTTATTAAGTATTCTTAAATTTTCTTTGATAACAACACAATATCTTTTCGTTTTGAATATTTTGTATAATTGATCTCTTTCTAACACAAGGCTTTTTAGTTCTGGAGTAATCCAGGCACTCGTAAACCTACCTCTTTCAAAAGTGCTCACTTTACAGTTAATAGCCTATACAGTACTCAAGCTGCCTATTTGTTTGTGATGGTATTGTGTGTTTGAGATTCACTGAAGAAAGTATTGGTAGGCCCTATTGCCTGTATGTGTGAAACTGTATTGCAGCAGCCAAATGTACAGTGTGTGTTTTACATGAAAATGGTCAGTCTTGGGAAGTTACAACATGAGGACCAATTTTGTTAATTAAGTTATACTGCTTAATAAACCAGCGTTGAACATTCATAATTCCTAATGGAAAAATGTTGTAAACAATAAAGAGGGTGGCCACCCCAATTAAGCAATTAAGCAATTTAATTGTGCTTCATTTCCAATATTTTGCAAAAATAAATTTTAAAAACTTGATTTTCAAGGGCTCATTTTTCCATCAATTTAGATAGAAAGTGGGCATCAGTTTGGTTTAGCTTGAATCTGGGAATGAAATATACAGTAGCTCAGAAACAGGGTTGTAGGCTGACTCACCTCTCATATTCGTGAAAGAAGAGGAAAGGTGGTGAGAATTACTCTGTGGGATCACTGTTTAGCAGTGCAGAACACACAGTTTTCGGCCATGTCCTTGTAGTCCCTTGGTTCCACCACCCTGCCTCCTACCTGTTGGCGAGTTTATACCTTGTAAGGAACGTACTGGAAAACATATCCCAATGACACAAGGTAACTTAGGGAAATAGTAGGTACCTTAACTCTATCAAATCCACATTTATTTATTGTTTCTGGTGTTTCAAAGAAGAAAATTATTGATGTTTCTTGTACACCGAACAGTTTCGTTATCACTTCTAAGGAACAGTAAGCTTTGTGTTTGGCTGTTGTTAATATGTACCATTCGTAATGTAGGACAGTGGCATAGTTTTCAAATCAGTGACGCGCAAGGAAGATCTTTGGGCCAAGATAAACCTTCCTGTTTCTAATGTACTATATTGTGTACACTGGGTCGTAATGGATTAAACAAACGTGTTGACCAGCTTCTTTCTAGATTTTTAGGTGTTCCAAAATTATTTTGCATTATGTATTAGCTCTGTCACTGAGCTGTGGGGCCGCAACACCTCCCACCAAAATGAACAAAGTCAAACTCCTGGTTGGGTCGCTGCCTGATTTTCATCAGCTCTCAAGACCCTTTTGTTATCGGTCCTGCCTACCAAGCCAGCAGCTGTGAACTTCAAATGGGGAATCAATGTTAAACAAAATTACTTGTCATTGCGTCAATTTTAATGATAACTGTTTCAAACAAAAAAATATTTTGATGCAATATATATAAAATTATTTCTTAGTTTTTTTTTGTTATATGTAAATTTAAATATTACATTTTAGAAAAAAAAATTAAACAAAATCAATGGGAAGATTTCTTAACATAGCAAAATTCCTTAAGAAATTTGAACATAGTATGCTTTTTGTTTGAAACAGTTATCTTCAAAATTGACGCAATGAGAAAGAATTTTGTTTAACATTGATTCTCCATTTGAAGTTTGCGGCTGTTGGCTTGGTAGTACTGCAGGGCCGTTCAGAGCTGAATAAACCTCTCCACTCTCAGTCACTGAGATTTATTTTTCTTTTCCTAGACCTGACTTGTATGTCTTGCAAGCCAAGTGTAGGATACCTGAAGTTTGGAAGTCGCTGGTGTGGGGACATGTTGAGGCAGTGTCGTGGTTGGTTGTTGCAGCTGCAGAACCAGAAGCAAATAAACAGCTGGGCCACGAGGGACAAACTGACCAGCCCTGTGATATACGACCAGGTGGGCGCACAGTATGTGGGCGTGTTTGCGCAGAGTCAACTGCGACTGTGGCCAGAGAGTCAGGAGCAGCTGGAAAACGTCAAGAAGTACAAGGTCAGAGCACTCTGGGAGCAATCCAGGAATGTTGAACACAGGCCAATTATATTAGTGATTTTTTTGTTTATTGATACTGAATTTGCACATGTTGTGTTTTTGTATGGTGACTGGTTAAGTGCTCCTTGTGTTCTTCTTGAACTAAAAAGTGTGAAGAAATGAGAACAAGTTTTTGTGTTTTGTTTGAAGATGGCAGTTGCAGACTCGAGATAGCCACATAGGTAAAAGGCTGTGCCGGGAGCCACGTTTTAAAGGGAATTTCCTCCCTCTGGTGTCCCAGAAGATTCTGGTTTCCACAATTTTTTGACATTTGCTGTACTGATTGTTTGGGTCATGAGAGGCTGGTTAAGTTAAATGCAAGTATTGTCCATTTAATGGAAGTGGGATAAATTTTGACAGCTCTAGGAAAGTAGTGCAACCACATTGTATTCTTCCGCCACAGCTGTTCTGTCTGTGTGGACAACGCTTGTAATTAAGTTTTATGAGTCCAATGCACACTTGCATTTTCTTCATGTTTCCTGTCATGGCAGGCACTGAAAGTATGACACTAACTAACTTCCGTCTTAACCAATGTAGGATATTATTGCTAAATTCAAATTTTAAATGGATCGCCATTGCCTACAATAACTATGAAATAATCTTGCTTCATAGTCATTGTAGGCACTGGAGATCCAATCATAATTCAAATTCAGTTCCACCAGAGCTTAGAATGTTATGTTATATTAAAGGAAGAATCACTAGATGCATTCAGAGGTGGTTATAGCTTGCATCTTTACTACTATTAACACGGCAGCTCTACAACACACTTAACAAGAGCGTATCTCTCCATTTCTGTACATACATACTGAATCAAAGCACCTGTCTGAAACATACGACACAACACTTGTTATCAACTTGTAAATGTTAACATGTACAACAGAATTTTAAACATCAAAATTGCTCTTTTCAACACCTCCCCCCAATTTTGACATGCCCAGACGAGTTACACAGAATTGAAATTTACTACAGGGAAGGGCCTTTGTCAACACATCTGCTACTGGGTTGTGAGAGTCGATGTACACCAGTTTCAATACTTTAACAAAGTGATGCTTCACACTTAAGTGTTTTGAGCATTTCGTCTCAAAAGTACTAGCCATTTTAATACAATATTGAGTATCCTAAAATAACACCTTTGACACATCTATGATTTCTACCAACAGTTTACCCACAAACATACATTCAGCTGCTGCAGAGTGGCTAAAGCAATGTATTCTGCCTCAGTACTGGAAAGACTCATATAAGGCTGTTTTTTATTCTTCCAAATAACTTTGTTGCTGAAAACTCTAATAAAGAATCCTGTTTCACTCTTCCTGTCATGTGAGTCATTGGCGAAATCAGCATTAACAAATGCATCAACAATTGTACCATCAGATCTGCCATACTGCAGACACTAATCTTTAGTTTTATTGAGATATCTTAAAACATGCTTTAAATTCTTAAAGTGAATAGTGTCATAGCAGTTTAGAAACTTGCTAAACTACGATACCAGAAAACTTAAATCAGGTCTACTGCCCATCATGAAATACATATGGCACCCTCTGTTATCCCTATAAGGGAGTCCTTCCCTACATGTACCACTTGGTTCAATATGCAGTTTTGGTACCATAGGGATAGCAGAATATTTACAGTCAGTCATGTTGAATTTACTGAAAACCTTGTTAATTAACTTCCTCTGGCTAATTTGCATTATGTTACCATGGCAACTAATTTCTAATCCCAAGAAATAGAATGTGCCCTTGTTATTATACATTTCCCTCATTTCAAACGCTATCATCAACCTGTCTTTAAGCCATGATACTGCTTGTTTACTCTCTGAAAAAAAATCATTAAATCATCTACATATACTGGAATATAGATAGAACTTTTCATAAACAGAGGTCTACATTTGATGGTTCAAAACCCATATCGCGTAAAGTTTGGCTAAACCTTTTATACCAACATTGAGGAGACTGTTTTAACTCATACAATGACTTAATTAGTTTACATTCAATGTTACCATCATAAAGTTCCCAGTTTACACCCACAAGCACTTTCATGTAGACTGGCTCATCAAGATCACCATACAGAAACATGCACTTCACATTCAGTTGATTCATAGACCATCCTCTCTGTGTTGCAACTGAAAGATGGATTCTTAATGTTGTCATCCTGGCAACAGGTGCATAAATCTCTTCTGCTGCCTCGGATCCCTGGAAGCAGCCTCTTGCAACCAGTCTGGTTCTCTTCACTGTCTGCCCCATGACTTCTTTTTCTGAAAACACCCACTTGGAGAATTACCTTTACATTAGGTGGACATTCTATCAACTCCCATGTGTTGCTGTTCTCAAGTGATGCTACCTCTTCTTGCATGGCATTCAACCACATTTCCCGGACGGGACTTTATTCTACATCTATCAGATCCTGATGAATATCGCACAATAAACTGGCATAGCGTAATGCAATATGTCCAATGTCGTAGTCTTCATGCCATTTTGGGGTTGTTGTCCTTACTCTTGCAGATTTTCTAGTGCTTCTATTAGGTGGAGATATGACTTCACTGTCTTTTGAACCTTTCCCTGAGGGAGGGATGTCTTGATCAGGTGATTTAGTATCCTCACCTTCTGAGTCCTATTCAACTGACTCTTGAACATCTTGTTTTGGGATATCAATCTCCTCAAATGTCTCGTCTTTTACATGAGCTTGAGTCTCTGGCTTCACATTTACTCCCTCCAGGAATCTTGCATCCCTGGATACCACAATTTTCTTTTGACCCATGTCACAAAGTCTTTACCCATTAGATGCATATCCCACCATGATTAACTGTTCACATCTTTTCTCTAACTTGCCTATAGGTTGATTATTTTTAGCAAATACTTTACACCCAAACAGTTTTATTTTACTGCTGTTGACCTCATACCCATACCACAACTCAGCAGATATCATTAGTCACTCGAGGGGCAATTGTAGAGGTAAGCTGCTGTGAGAATAGCCCCCCCCCCCCCCACAATAACTTGGTAACTCACCTATCATACACCCTGCTTTATTTAATAGAGCCTATTCATCTAGTTATGGTGTGGAAATTGGGGTGTGTACCAATTCAATACTTTTTTCTGAGCACCAACTCTTGAAGTCCTTTGAAGAATATTCACCACCATTGTCGCAGCAAATTATACTATCTTTGAGACCATCACCAGAAAATTTCTGCGTAGCTCCTTCAACATAATGTCTCAACGTTTCCTGAACCTGATCTTTAGTTACAGGGATGCCCCAATTTTTTATGCCATGGTACAGTGGCCATTGCTCTCTTCCCTACAATGGTTAATTCCAAAACATGTAACTTCCCAACTCTTTCTGTCTTGAGAATTGTAACACCATTTTGCCTAATTGTCATGTGTCTGCCACTAAAAATCGTCTAATATCCTGTTTCTACAACCTTTGGAATTGATAAAAGATTTTATTTGAAAATTTCTACAAGTAACACATTCTTTTGAGTATACGGGTCAAATGCTATGGGTCCCCTCTCTGTAGCAACAACCTTATATGATCCATCAGCAACAACTATAGAAATGGGCACATCTAATGTTTCTACATTGATCATGAATGGCCTCATTAAAGCATTCACAAAATGTTCAGTTGCGCCAGAATCACATACAAAGCGTATAACAGTCATCATTACGGCTTCTACTTACAGTATTGTTGTCACCATACGACAAAACCATATGTGTCTCCTCAGCTTTGGTGTTGCTTGCCCTGTGTTGTCCACTGTCACATCCTGGTAAGCCTCTGCTGGGTTCTGGAGAGCCTCTACCCGATGCACGGCTTGGTTCATTTCTTCTCCAACAATTTATCTTCTTATGTCCTGGAAGTCCACAATTATAACACTTAAGCTGCTTCTTCACCATAAAGACATTATTGCCCTGACCGACAGTGTTTGTTTCAGTATTTAGGTTTGACGTGGTGGACTCCCTGCCTTTCACCCAGGGGGCAGGGGCGAGTTAATGTTGTGTCTGGTGCTAGCTCAGTTCGTGAGCAGTTGAAATGGGGGTTGTAGCCCGATGGCCCAAAGGGGATCCCTGGTGTCACTGTTGATACTGATGATACTGATTTGGCTTATGGACGTGCTTACCCAAGTGGTCATGGCACACGTTACACATAACCTAGCCACGAGACTGTTTCATGGCTGCCTCGTATGCCTGTCTTACACTGATGCTAACACTTAACGGAGTTATCTCAGCCACTCTGCATGCTGAAAAAGAACACATAGGTGCCCTGGGTTGACTACAATTAAGGTGTAGCGATTAAACATTCTTGCGAACAATGAAGAAATGCCTCAAAAATACGTTTGAAATGCTATTTCCTTCACCATTAAACTCCATACAATCAAAAAGTGATTGAGCTGATTCATACTGCGGATTCAACACTCGAGGGCTTCCCGATAGCCTGATGTGGTAAAATGACTGAGGCCAATAATGGATTAAGTGAAGAGTTAAGTTCACATGCTTGGGATGATAGCGGGTCCAACCCTCGGTACTAAAATGAAAAGATGTTCCAGTAAACTAAAGTCTATCGCAGATTAACATGATGTAAGGCCTAAATGCTGCATACTGAGGGTGGTCGCGGAGCGAACCTCCCGCACTACTGTCTTCTCAGAGTGCCAAGTCAAAGGTGCCAGCATGGTGTTGGCGCCAAGTGCTCGTGCCGGAGTCAAATTGCTATCTGTATGAAATGAAAATGTTTTGCCCTCTTAACCTAACATGACATATACTAAACATTGAATTAATATAACATATTGGTGACATCTCCACGAGTAAACCAGTGTCTGCTTAGTTACTCAATATTATATATGCGGGGAATGTCACCACACTTAGATAATGAATATCATTTTTAAATACTGTGTTAAACAGTCTGTTGCAAATAGCTTACTTGTACACTGAAACATTGCTTGTATTTAATGCCTTCCTTCATATTGCCAGAATAGAGACCTCGAGAATGTAACTCCGTCGCTTCCATCTCTAGCCTCCTGCAAAATATACTTCCGCTATGCACACGCCACTTTCTATGAGGTCACTCGTTATGAGGTATGCTCTTGAGTGTAAAAAAAGTGCTAAGCGTGACTTCATTTCATGCTGTTTACAAAGGAAACTTGTTAACACTGTACTATCATGCAGATGATATTCTCTAAGCAGGGCAATGTAATTCCCTTCTTATTTCATTATGCATGGGACCACATAGCATAACACTTTGGCCAGCAGGCCAGCCAGCGTAGTGCGAATTAAAGGTGCGCATTACACTTCTGCGCGGGCAGCACACTTGTTTCCTCCAATTGCCGTTGTACCTGGTGGTTGTGGCTTCGTGGGGACGCGTACCAGATCGTTAACTAATTTCCCCCAAGAGTTACCTCTTGGAAGAAAATGATTGAAACAACCTTTGTGAGTTACGCGATCTAGCTCCCCGGGAAAAAGTGACTTACTTCTTCTTGGCAACCTACACCAGCATACTTGTGTTCTCGTCGCCCCGGCGTGCTCTAAATGCTATAAATGACTGTGTGGTGTAAATGGCCAGGGAGACGTACTTGAACCCTGCGTTCTTGTCAGGTTAACCCTCTTATTATGTTCCTCTAACAATCTCTCCATAATAATATTAAATGCCAATTTGTCACTATACATCTCAATTGCGTAACTAATCCCTTATAACTGTCTGGTAGTGTCATCAACAACTGACAAGTCAAGGTTTCTTCATCAATGGTCACGCTGATTAACTTTAACTCATGTACAGTGTGTTCAAACTCAGCAATGTGACATTCCAAATTTCTACCTTCCTGAAAGTGTTTACTGGAATAATTTCTTCTTCAAAAACAACTGTTAGCTAACTGATTTCCTTATATAAATACCATTCAGAAACTTTATTATCGTTTTTGGAGTCTTACATTCCTTAGTATGCTCCAACTGCAAGTCTGCTATTCTTCATACAATAATGTGAATAGTCATCTTTTCTGCTTTCTTCAACGTGTCTACCAATTTCTCTCGTAGTCTTTCTTGAACCTGATCATTAAGTTTTACTGTTAATCCTCTTTCCACGAATATTTATTCTAATGCCTTTGCAAAAAAATTTAGGTATTCGCTTTTGTCTAATAACACCCCAGGCTGTGCGCAGTTTATAGATACCAGTCACACCCGAGGTCTCCAAGGACCTTTTCAAGGCACCCACATATCTGAACAGCGAGACACACCCCTTAATCGCAGCATATTTAAGACAACCGGATTAGTCCTTGGAAGTTGCAACCGCCAACTTCAGACTTTAATCAGCAGAACTGACCTCGATAGCTCACACAAGCTTTAAGCACTGAATCTCTAACCCACCTGTAGCTCACATACACCTGTCAGAAACAAATCAGGCCAAGCTGTTGTCTGAGTTTACACGTCGCCTAGGTATACCGCTGAGAGTCAATACTTCGAAGAGAAAGTTCACACTCACAGAACGAGATTTTGTGCCATGCCACAAAGCTACCAGGCCAGTCCTCTACACTGGACATGTACCTGTACCACGTAGAGACTAAAAGAATTTGGAATGCCCATGCTAATTGTATAAAGCTATTTGGTATTTGACTCTAGTGTATTTGTGTGAAACCATAGTGTTTTTGGATTGTCCATGATGTTGCCCATAAGCAACTCATATTCCATAAAAATGTCTCACCCCTTGTTTTTTGTGATTGAACCAAAAGTCTGAGAGCTAATTTATATTATTTGTTTTTAAGTTAGAAAAGTTTTTCCCCCAAATTCAATATAATTGGTACTTTTGCTTGTTATGTTAAGTAAAAACACATCTACTAATAAAAAATTTAATTTAGTTACCTGTGAACGTGGTTGAACTTCAAAATTACTTTCACCAATGAATTTTAATACATAATAAAAACCCAAAATTACAGTTACTGCTTTTTTTAAAACAAAACTTAGAATTATACTTGATAAAGTATTTATTGTAATTATTTAGTGTATATCAGTCGTAGTGCAAACTACATGTGAGTGTGTGGTGTTCTGACTTTGTCTCTCTGCATTTTAGTTTCAGGTGCCAATTCACTGTGTGCTGGAGGGTATAGAAGAAACAGGGCCTGTTGTGGTTTACCAGAATGGAGTGGCAATGCCTCTGAATGCAGCCCTCGAGACAAGGAAGAATACTGATTTCACAGCGCTGCTTAAGCCAGGTGAAGTGATACAGGACTGTCGCCTGGTGGTGCATGAAGGAATCAAGCAGGTTGCCATTCTCGCCAAGACTTCAAAGGCAAGTAATATCCCACTTAACGACCAGACTAAACTTACCATTTACAATGTATCCTCTAGTGATAAGTCAGTCTACTTGAGTGAACTTCCTAACTCATTAATTATGATGGTCTTTGACCTCCGTGCAGTTAGAATAGAATATCATTTTCACAATAACATTTAATACAGTTAACAAGGTGATCACAGATACAGTACATGAAGAAACTCATACTTAACAAGCTTAAGATTCCAAAACAGTATTACTGTCTTATTAAACAACTTACTTCAAATGACGACTACACGAGAGCCATGACACACCAGCAATAAGGATAAGGCACAATAGAATTCGGGAAACTAATCTGCCAGCCCTGACCTGCAAACAGTACTTTAATTCGCATGTTATAATATTACTGGTGAAGTCAGTACGAATTGAGGTAGATATGTATGTCACACAGACCTGCTATTTAACTGTAGTTATCCCCCTAAATAAAGTAATATCACAAAGTTACCATCAGTTTGTAAGAACACATTAACACATAAATATTGCCTACCAAGCTTTGATGTGCTGTGGGCGATGACATTATGCCTTGATAGCCTCACCACAGTTGCGCCCCTCAGGAAGACCGTTTAAAGCTGTTCACAACTCAATTTCCCAAGTCCTATGGACGACTGGCCACCTCTTTGGTTGCCACTACTTTTAAGACTGCCCACAACGCATGTCTGCGTGTGCATGATACCTCGCCACCTCTTGACTCCCAACCATTGTTGCCACAGGTGGTATGGCACTTGCTAAAGGCTCATCTGGCTCTCTCTCACTCCATGCCAGACCTCCCTCGCTCGCCCCCGGTCGGAGTATATGTAAGATGCCATTCAACCTCCAAATTTGCCCAGACATCTGCTGATATCTCGGGCTGCACTGACCCCCCTTCTGGGAATCGTATAGCAATTTTGCTGTTTCCTCCATTTACAAGAGAATGCCACAACCCACTGGCACTTTGACGCTTCAACTGTTGGCCCACTGCTAGAACATTACGCCTAGAGATCTTCAGGGTTACTCTCACCCCATACAGCGACATGCAAGATGCCGCATCCTTGGCAACCTAGAGACAGCACTTGGGGCTTCAAACAGGGTACTTGCTGGATGTGTTTAAGTTATTGGCAAGCCCAATAAGTCTAATAATATCTATTTTGGGGTTTTCCTTGACACGTGCTGCTTATTCAACTAATCTAATGTGATTACGACTCATCGCCAATAGTACCTCTTCCACCACTGCAGACATGAGTGACATGTTGCCTACCCTACAGGCAGCAGTAACTTATGAGCGAATTCCTTTCACCTGGAGGATAAGCAACCCGGCATTCACTTTCTCCCCCCACCTACCCCGTGCTGAGAGCCTACAAGCTGTCCAGACCTTGGGCAAGGCCGAGCTCCTCCGATGAGGCACAAAGAAGAAACGCTGACCAGAGTATTCCAATGCCAACCAGGGCAGGACGTCACGCCTTCCCGGCACCACAGCAACCTACGAGTTTCCACTATATAAGGCCGGATGCTGCCAGGCACAAGCAGTCATTCTTGTTCCATCTCTTGCATTATCCCACAGCACTGCTGCCAGTCCTGGGACTACCAGAGATCTTTGAAGCATTAAGTACGCCCCCTGCTGCTACTTCATCGTCGATGACCAGTCAACCAGCAAACATGCTTACCAACACTTTAAATTCACTGTGTCTCCTCAAGATACCTTATGTTTAGAAGTATGATATATTTTCTCGTTGAGCTATTTCTTTCCATTTCTCCATTGGAACCAGGTCGCTTACACCTGGCCAGCATAGTAACCTTCAGCACTCAATTGCCTGGTAGGAGGTAGAATATGTCGCATGTTTATTGAGACTTCAATAAACATACTGTTGTTTCCTACCTCTCAGCTTTTATTTCTTAGAGTATCTGTCTGTTTGCCTGCTAGATACAGTTGCTACGTACACCTTTGACAAGGACCAGGGAATTTATAAGTACCAAATTAACTTCAGCCACGGGCGCCCTTTAGGGGTCCGTCATATGTTCACACACCCATTAGATAGCCATATGTTGCTTTCCAAACTACCACAGCATTGCTTCCAGTGCCGGTGGAGAGGAACAGAGGAGCCACAACCACTAGTAACACCTTCACCCAGAGAGGGGCGACAGTCTCACGTTATGGCCTTATTCCACAGCACTGCTGCCAGTGCCGGGATATACCATGGTTTGAGATATGCCGTCCATTCCTGTGTGGATGCACATCCAGTGGTTGCATTGGTAACCCAAACATCTCCCAGTCTCTGATCAGCCTGCCTAACGTGGAGGATCAGTGGAGACTTTACAGAGCCTGGTCAGCAAGCCAAAACCGGATGTACACTATAACTTGTGTTACGTATTTTAATTGAGGTGTACCCAGTAACCTGTGAGTGGAGACTTAATGCCTTTCAGCCAAAGGCACGGCTGCAGGCGTAGGGAGCGACACGCAGCGCTTTTTGCCGTAGAGAGTTGAGTGCTTTTCCTCACCCTACACCAAAAAGGCAGGTGGAATGGAACAGCGCCGCCCAGCTGAGGCACCAATCAGTATCGACTTCTCCAGTTGTGGTATTATTCGTATCTCTGTGTATACGCATTCACCCAGCGTGCCATCCCGGGGTAAGAGGACTGTTGACCGGTATGGAAGTTAGGTTCAGTTGGGACAACCTCCACTTCTGGACCAACAAATCTCACTTGTGAGATTGCAGTTTCTGTGTGGGCCAATCTTGCTATGTCTGGACAAAACCTACCACAACCACGGCACCCAAGAAGAAGGAGTAAGTGAGTATTTATCAACACTCGTCGCCTCTCACCGCCTATCTAACTCGCCACCTCGCTTTTGGTCTAGCCGACAGAATCCTTGACCATCGTGACTATTAATCTAACCGGTCATGCATGGGGCATCAGACTAAACGCTGTACGCAGTAAACGGCATGATCTAGACCAACCATACCCTGAGACCTAAGAGTCAAAACGATCAGTCAAGCGGACTACGGGGAGTCCCCAAAACACCTCGTGGTGCCCTTAACCACTACCATTTCAGACGCCGAAGTCAACGCTGCCACTATTGAGAACTCCAACGAACCTGACGTATCCAGCATACAGTGTAGCCATGACGACTGCCCAGGCCATGGCACACTAAGGCTAGACTGTACTTAGTGCAATAAACTCTTTCATTATGCCTGCATAGACTGGCCTGAAGAGACCCTAGCTACAGATGGTTTTGAGTACCACTGTACCGCTTGCCGGCAACGGCCAACAAGTTTCTGTAATGAAATTACATGCCCCAGGTGAGGCATAAACCACATACGGTGCACGACGTACAGTGAACCCTATCACCACCTATGCATAGGGTGGCCAGACAAATGCGTGTCTATGCCCGGGATGGCCTACCAATGCGATAGGTGCTGAAGGAAACACATCTCACTCCCGCAGATCCAAGCCTTCCTGGATATATATCCAACCTGGAACAGCACCTGGCCATCCAACTACTGGTAGAGTTGACTATATTCAAATAACCGACTTTGCAGGTCGCCCACACGGAGACCCAGTCGCATTCATGCAGGAATTCGAAAAAGAATGTAAAGAAACGGACCTGCCACCGAAACAATGTGTTGATTGGGCCCAACTGCATTTGAAGGGTCTCGCCCTCATATGGTGGGAAAGATACGGAGAATTTTTAACGTACTGGAAGCAATTCAGTATCCACATAGCGGTGGAATTCACAGGCGTGGTGGTGTTGGCTAGGCTAACAACACAGTTTTATAGCCAGACCTAGGTACTTGACGAAGAAGCAGAAATCTTCATACTAAGAGAAGAACAAATATTTCGATGTGTGTTTTCCGGAGTCAACGAGACTACCGCCATTTGTTCCATTGGTTGAATGTTACTGCCCCATCTCCGGAACGCACTCTTGACTGCAAGACCCACGACCGTGGATGAATTAGTTAATTGAGCCCGAGAAGCTGAGCAAAACTTTGCAGCACAGGCAAATCTTGAAAAACCAGTATCCACCAAGGCCCCTGAGGTATGTGCACCACCTGTTGCGCCTTCTAAAGCATACCAACCACTAGATCAGCATGCCCGAGCATTTGGACAAGGAGGACTGCTACAACAGACACGTTCCATACAGCATTAAATATGGCGTACCACTGATGTACCAGTCTACAATCGTCCATACCGAGTGTCAGACCTCTGCCATGACCTCATCATGGAGCGGGGCAACGACATGAAGGACCAGGGGATCGTGGAGTTATCGAATTACCCATATACCTCACACGTAGTTCTCGTGCCTAAAAAAGACAGGAAATTGAGATTTTGTGTAAACCACAAGTCGTTGGAATGAAGTTACCTACCAGATCGCACCTCCAGCTATAGACTTGTCTCATGCGCTACAAGACATTGGCAAGGCCTAAATATTCAGCACTCTAGACATGGAGTCTTGATATTGGCAGATTGCGGTCCACCCATACAGTTGCAAATATTCATCCTTTTACAACACCAGAGGGCGAAACCCTCCAATTTCGAGTTATGCCTTTCCGTTTGAAAAACGCCCCAGCGAAATTTCAACTATTCATGTTTGCTGAAGTATTAACAGGTTACATCGGCGAGTTTTGCTTCGCTTATCACGACGATGTAATAATATATTTCAACAGATGGGAGGAACACTTAGGCCATCTGCAATGAGTATTTGAAAGACTCAAATTACACTAAATGACTTGCAAGCTGTCGAAAAGCTTCTTCGGCAAGTCTTCAATAGATTATCTGGGACACGTCATATCACCTGAGGGGAACTTCCCACTACACAGTTCTATACTAGCGATAGAAAAAGAAGCGGAAGAATCTTCAAATAAGCGGCAACTACAATGGTACCTGGGTCCGTGTAATTGGCTATGAGACTTCGTTCTAAATATTGCAACATATATGGCACCATTACATCTACTCCTCGAGAAAGACTCACATTGGCGACGGGGTCCGGAACAACGACAAGCATTTTCCAATTTGAAGAACAGCTTCAAGAATATCCACCAGCTCCATCGACCACAAGGAGACAAACCCTTAATACTGCAAATGGTCACGTGTCTAAACGGCCTGGGCGCAGTACTTTACCAGCAAGACATAGGAAATCCACATGTGATAGCATAGCATCTACCCGCTTAAACCAAACAGAGCAGTGCTACCACATCAGTGAGCAAGAGTGTATGGCCGTTATCTGGACTGTGAAGAAATACAGGTATTATCTTGAAGGTCAACACTTCATTCCACGGACAGATTCCAAAGCCCTCCAATGGCTACATGAGTCCCGGAATTCGAAGGCCAAGCTTGGCCGGTGGGACATGTTCCTTACTGAGTTCGACTTCAAGGTACAGCATTGCCTAGGAAAGGAGAACGACCTACCAGACGCCCTATCTCGATTCCCAACAGCTGAGGAGGAGAAAATGTCTCCCCACCCCCCTCAGGGCGAAAGAAGTCCAAAAGAACAAGTCCGTCTTCTTCAACTGCAAATAACCCGCCAAAAAATAACCTTAATCCAGCAAGAGGACTCTGACAACCTGACGCCTACTACGAGAACAGCCCTAGCGATTCGAACTATGGGATGACGTGTGGATAAGTAGTGGACAGTCCAATATGCCTTGAAAAATCTGGGTTCCACCACACCTATGCGCCGATATATGCTGGCACCACCAAGACCATCCCCAAGTTGGTCACCCAGGTACTAGGGGAACCCTGCTGGACATTAAAACCCATTATATTTGGGATGGAATAAGCCGCGATGTCCGGCAGTACGTTAGCAACTGCGTCATTTGCTGCAGTGGCAAAGCCTACCCGGTTACCACTCCCACTGCAAAACCACAGAGACCCAAGATGGCCTGGACCCACATCGCACCAATCTGATGGGCCCGTTATCCGCGGAGCACAAAAAGGAATAGCTACCTGCTCGTGGTAACCGATCAATTTTCAAGATGGGTAGAAGCATTTCCTCTACCCAGCCAAGAAACCTCCCCAATCGTGCGGAAAATGGAGACGGAGATTTTTACACTATGGGGATATCCAAAAGCCATACTGGCAGACAATGGCACACACTTTACAAGCCATCAATGGAAAACGGCCTGTCAGGAGTAGGGGGAGAAACCTGGACTACTCCCCCCTACCATACCTAAGCCAACCCCACTGAACGGAGGAACCAAGAGATCAAGAAGTGCCTTCGTATCAGTGTGGGTAACGATCACAAACATTGGGATAAACACATCCCCACCATACTGTTTGCCTTTCGACGATGCACAAATGAAGCCATAGATACCAGTCTGAGCGTCCTACTCTTGGGACAAACAGTATGCCGATCAGGCGACTGGCAGTGGGAAAGCGAGCCAACCGACATGCCTCAACCTGAGGACATCCGGCTAGCAGCCTTGGCCCTCAACACGCACACCCATGATCTCAAACTTCATTCATTGTCAAGAAATACCCCCAACCAAAAACTGGGGTAAGAGAATTTAACCTAGGGGAAGCCGTCCTACTACGAAGTCACTCTCTGAGCAAAGCCAGCAACCTATTCAGCGCTAGCCTTGCTGACAGGTGGAAGGGACCGTACCTTATAGTAGGCAAGCGAGAAAAGGTCTACTGGGCCTAAGATATACGAGGTCGAATACAGAAGGCTACCCGAGGCCAGATACGATCCTCCCCAGGGGACTTGCTGACACTTGGGGATGATGACACTGATAGTCTAAGAGCCGGTCAGAGATCGACTTACACCCATCTGATAACCAGATGAGACATATTTTTTTTGAATTTTTATTAATTAATGAACACACCTATGATAGCTTGCCTATTGCAAAGCTGTCATGACTATTTTTAATTAAATTAATTTTAATTACTTTTTTTTCATCACCTTCTCTCTATTGATAACCAACCAAATTTAGTCCCAAATGTTAATTTTCTATATGGAGAATATGCCAAGGTAGGCTTGCTTACTTATTTCCGGTCATAGCTACCTGGCAAGCAGGTATGAACAGGTAAATCAATATAGGTAACGACACCGAGCTGATAACCAATCGAAATTGGTATCAAAATAATGATTATTTAATAACAAATATAATGGTATAGGCTTGCCTGCGAAAAATCTGTCATAGAATATTATTGCCGTGCGTTAAAGTTTTAAAATCGGAGCAATTAAATATGTGCGAGAGAGAGAGTAGAGTGCCCGAAGTCTGTGATCTTGATACGCAAGAAGCCTCTTTCATCGATAATGTTGATGCCACCCACTAACCCTTAACAGGTACATCACCCGCAGTGGAGGTCGAGGTGAATCTTCCTTCCACTGCCTCGCCCCAGGACTTGGCCACCGAGACTGTTGATGCCGCCCACAACATGGTACCACGACGAGCTGTGCTACCTGCAGTAGGGGTTGAGACTTTCTCCCTCGTACTGCCCTGTCAGAGAAACATCCTGCCCTACGGGTAAGAACCCATGCGGTCGGGGTGGGGGGTTTGACACTCCCCCACACTGCCTCAATGTCCCTTGAAGGAGTGTCCTCCCCAATTGTTGTGGCAGAAGCAGACGTCACGATGACCCAGGTTTCCCCACGACGCCTGATGGCTCCACATACCGCCAAGGCCGCTCATAAGCCTGGCCGGTACCGGCAATCGTCATTGAGACCTACAACCAGGTACGTGTGGCCGTACCTTTTGCACGCTGCCCTTCGTCCGAGGGGGATGTCTGCTAAAGGTGAGACCGAAGATTGCCAGTGAGTGCACAATTAATAAAGACAGTGTAGTAGCCGTAAACCGCTGTGTGTACGTGGCAAAAGGACTTGTTATAGACTGGTCACGTACACCACAATTAATTTAGCTGCTAGCCAAAACAGTGACGTAAGCAAAACCATCACATTTAGGCTAAATTAAAATTCAAATGTATCCAGTACATTTTCAAGTATAAAGAACCAACGAGGTAAATGAACCAGTAATTAATCACTTAACTATGTGCTAATCAAATTTTTTTATACAGCTGTAAAAAGTTGTACATCAATAACTTTTGATAGACTTTTTACACCTCACGGTTCAAGTGTTTCAGTGGCCGACAGCCCACTTAAGTAGGCAGTATTACAAATGGTTGCTCACCACTGTGCCAGTAATGGCTACCATAAGTGAATCACGTAAAGACACTCACCACAGTGCCAGTGATTAAGTTGAAGTCAGAGACTTCGACATTACAATGACATTTTAGCCTTTTATGTTTTTATAATGATCATCCATAAATCTGACTTGATGTGCAGGTAAACCTATAAATGTCACTGTACATTTTGAAAGTGTTTATGTGAAGATTGCTTACACGAAGGATGCTGTCGTGTGTGTTTCAGCACGGACGAAAGTGAACATTCCTTAGGAACTTACCTTGAACATTAAGATACCCAGTGTACATACTAGCTGTTAGACCTACGATATATGATGGACTCCCACAAGGGATAGCTAGGTTAGTTTTTTATGCTTTTCAGCATTAAGTGTGATTTGATGTATAGGTACACAGTTAAATATTTTCATTAGGGTTGTGCGAATATGATTTTTTTCTTGCAAAACGGAAATGAAAGATATATAATGAACTTTCGTGAAACTGAAACGAAAATGAAAAATAATATCATTTATGCTCAGTCTTAATGAAAGCTTAACAAATTTTATAACATTATAGCAGGTTATTCATTATAACAAATTCGTTGGAAATTCAAACCAAAAATATGTAGGATATGGAGTATTTACCACAGGGGGTTTCTCCTACATTCAAATTTTCATTTTATGTAGTTATTTCAATTATAAAACAATGAAAAAAAAAAAAAAGCAATATTACTTGTAGGCAAAAATGTTCTTTGCAGGTACACTAAATGTATATTCATTAAACACCTGAAAATTAATTGAAATCGAGAATTTTCGTTTCGTTGCGACTTTCGATAACCAAATTTCTTATCGAAACAAAAATGAAAGCTGTCATTTTTAGTTTTCGTTTCGTTATTCTGAATATTCGCAAAACCATAATTTTCATACGTTTTGAAAGGGTATATGTGAAGGTCGCCTACTAGAAAGAATGCCTTTTTGTAGGAGGGTATTTTTATGTGTATGCTTATATTTGTGTGTGCTTTTGTTTGCAATATCTTGTGCACATACTCAGTTATCAACCAAAGACTCTGAGCATTAAAGCTCCCCAAATCTGGTGCAAGATATTTTTTTAACTTCAAGATTTGAGTGTTTATGTGTATTGCATTCAGTGACCAACGTGCTCACAATCTGTAGCGATAGTCATGCATGTAGTGTATGTGCTTTGTATTCGTTTATCCTGTCAACCCAACAGGACCGGATTTCTCATTAGGCAGACTAGGCCTGGGCCTAGAGCGGCATTTTTCCAAGGAGCGGCATGGAGAAAGACATGTCTGCCTTAAATTGTCATCATTGATGTTGAAGACAGCTGCGTTACTTCGCTATCGCAGTGAAATGCGATAATAAGCTGCACGCAGCGCATATTTGATACACATTGTTTCCATTTGCAACCTTTATGTTCACACGGGAATTCGCTTGATAAATTATCCTTTGTATTTAATTTCATGAAACTCCCATCCTGGCCGTTTCTGCTGCAGTTTTATCACATAGATTGTTGGGAGTGTAAGGGGGGGGGGGGGGCATTTGAACCTTCACCGCCCTAGCGGTGAGAGGATTGACCACGGCGATAAGGGCAGTATGATTCAATACCATTGTTCTCTGTTTTTGAAATGGTATAGTTGCCATTTGGCACTAGTTGTCATGCTGATGTGATGCGGACGGTGCGTGCCATATCATACTCGTGTTTTATACCAATGTTGTTTATTTATGTTCGGTCAGACTATGAACATGTCCGAGCTTATAAGTGTAAAATAGGTACGTGTGCATCCGCGTGTTTAAATGTTGCGAATTTAGCTGCCTGTGAATCGTGAACAAAATGAGTACCCAAAGAGCAAGACTCAGTGGTGCTCAATACAAAAAATTAAAAAAAGTTAAAGAAATAGTTAGTGGTGCTCTTTTAAAGCAGTTCCCTATGATTTCTTCTTTTTTTGTATGTAACAATGATAACCGACAGGACGAAGACGTCGCTGACCCCATGGCTGCAAGTCATAATGCTACCAACAGCGGCAGTGCTTCTATAAATCGTCGTTCCTTTGATAGTGATAACTTAGATGCTACCGATGCATATGTTTCATCACTCCCAGAAAAATTATTTTGGGTTCAAGAACAGCGAATTCCAACATCAAGTACCAATAATTCACTTAACAGTGGTAGTATCCATCTACATATCGAACAGTGGTAGTATCCATCTACATATCGAACAGTGGTAGTATCCATCTACATATCCATGCTGAAACAACCTGTATGAATTTGATGGTACCAGATGCAATCCTGCAAAGCAATCCTGAGAAGCTTCTTTTTGAACCCAGTACAGATCCAGCACAGTGGGAAATTAATGAGGAGCTATGAGACTATGTGGCTGTTCATGAAAACTTAGATGCAGACTTCAGTGCTTCAAAACGTAAGTACTCTGATAAAGAAAGGCGTGTTTCAAGGCATATTTTTTCTCTGGAACTGCTTAATGGGGAAACGCAAGTTAGGCATTGGCAAGTATACTCACCATCAAAGGATTTTTTTTGTGCAACTTGCTTGCTATTTGGTGGGGAAATGGTATGTTTACTTCAGGGTTTAATGACTGGGAAAATACATCTAAAAGGGTGCAAGACCATGAGAATTCACCTCAGCATTAAAATAGCATTGCAACACTTAAACTGAGAGGAAATACTAAAGTACGAATTGGTAACAGGCTCGTTGCACAGTTTGGGCAAGAATGCAACTACTGGAAAAATGTTTTGAAATGTGTCATCGCAGCAGTAAAGTATTTGTCTATTAGAGGGTTGCCATTTCGTGGTACTGATGAACACCTAGGCAGTAAAAGCAATGGCAATTTTCTAGGGTCGCTAGAGTTTCTCACAGAGTTTGAGCCATTCGCGGAAGAACATCTAAGAAAACATAGCGACAGAGGTTTGTGACATACATCTGATCTTTCCAAGACCATGTATGAGGAAGTGAATATTTTGTTGGCTGAAAAAGTAAGCGATGAAATAGTGAAGGAAGTGAAAGAAGCTAAATACTTTGGTATAAGTGTCTATTCCACTCCAGATATTTCACACACTGATCAACTACAATTTATTGTACGCTATGTTAAGAAGGATGGAGTTGGGGAAACTACAATTTATTATACGCTATGTTAAGAAGGATGGAGTTGGGGAACCAGTTGAATGGTTCATTTGTTTTTTTATCAAATGATGGACATAAGTCAGAAGAAATATCCAGTGCTGTTTTTAATGTTTTGAGCAATTATGAGTTGGACATAAAAGACTGCAGGGGCCAGTCATCTGACAATGCCTTGAATATGTCTGGAGCATATACAGGCATACAAACAAGTGTGAAGGAACTTTGTCCCTTTGCTGACTATGTGCCATGTGTAGCACACACTCTTAATCTTGTGGGTTCATGTCCTGCAGAATCTTGCACTGAAGCAGTATAGTTTTTTGGACTGCTACAAGAACTGTACAACTTTTTCTCAGCTTCCACATACTGCTGGGCTCTCCTAGCTCGAAACTTCAAAGGAGAAGTAGGTCGGACACTACAAAGTCTGTCAAAGACTCGTTGGTTTATTCAAAATGATGCATATGCTATGCACTAGAGAGCAATTGGTGTGAACTATTTGAGACCTTGCAGACTTTAGAAAATGACAGTTCAGAAAAACCTCAAACGAGGAATGAGGCATCTTCATTGTGACAAAAATTAAATATACTAGAAACTGCATTTATGTGGACTGCAATCCTTTGTAGGTCTAATGATGTTAGTGCCAAGCTGCAGTTAGTAAACATAGATTTGGGGCAAGTTGTGAAAATGTACAATTCGTTGTCTGACTTCGTAACAAATTTAAGAGAAACAGAAATGTTTGACCACTATGAATGCCTTGCGAAGTCGTTGAGCAGAATAGAAATTTACAAATTTGATGAGGGAAGGAAAAGTAATTGCACTCTGAGGCCTGATGAGACCAAGGCTGGAGAAATAACTCTTAAGATTGGGTCAGAGAATTTTCGTGTTGGTACATATAATGTAATTCTTGATACACTAAGATCAGAACTGCAAGTGCGAAGTGCACATTAAAATGAGCTTCAAGAGAGGTTTGTCTTTTTAGAACATCTCAGCACGTATGAACCAGCACACATTTCTTCAGCGCTATGTAAATTGGCCTTTTACTATAATAGTGATCTTGAAGCATCCATTGTAGAAGAGTCATTACACCACAGAGTGCATGTGCAGCCACAAACACCTGACGAGGAGGGAAATGTCAACCTAACAAAATTAAGTAAATTTTTAAACCAAGAAGGGTTTGTTCAAGTCTATCCCAATGTAAACGTAGCGCTCAGAATGATTCTCAGTGTTCCAATAACAAACTGTTCAGGTGAATGCTCTTTCTCTACTCTACGACGTGTGAAAAACTACCTGAGTTGACCATCAGAGAAGACAGGTTATCGGCCATTGCATTGCTGAATATCGAGGGACAGATGCTGCGGGATCTGGACTTCGAGGATATTATCAATTCCTGTGCCCAAAGGAAGGCTAGAAAGATAAGCTTCGGATAAGACATGAGTTATCTTACTAGGCTTAAGTTAGTGTTTTTTTCTTTCATGGAAAACAAATTAAATTTCTAAATGTTGTCCTTACTATTGAATGATTCCATGTCTGTTTTCATTGCAATCATTTTCATAATATTTGCAGTTCTGGTTGTCATTATTTTTTTAATGTTGTGATTTACTAACAATACTTTTACACGTTGGTTCAAATTAAAATGTTGCGCCTGTTATGCTCTCCATGCATCTTAATATAACAAATAAATGTGAGGTAGGAAAAATAAAACAGTTTTAGTGGAGGGGCGGCACATTTATATGGGCCTACAGGTGGCTACAAAGGAAATCTGGCCCTGCAACACAGGTATTGAAGGGCCTGTGGTTGGCCACTTAGCAATCTGTCACATGTAACTATTTAGCTTGTTGACACACAGAGGTTCCCTGAAAGATTTTCATATTTCTTTCTTAACTCAATGCAGCAATCTCCAGGATAGTAGAGGCGTTTCCCCGCCTTCCGCGAGTAAGGCTTGTACATATTCTAATTATTCTTACTTTAATCCCCTCATTTTGACGTGCCATTATTTTATATAATTTTTCTTTCAGGTTGTTATATATGATTCCAATGTAATATCCATCAGCGCTATGTTGGTTTTTGTCAATGGCGTGTGTATGAAGTGTAGGCCGGTGGGACACCCGACACACGTGGCTTCCTGACCCATAATCTTTGCAACACGGGGGAATACACACACTCGCCGCATCAGCAAAGCCCGATAACCAGGGCGAGGGGCAGAGAAGGACACCACCCGAAAGAGATGAAATTAAGTTCACCAGCCAGCCGCCGCCACTCCAGATGTTTCGCTTCGCTGGCCAGATGACCAGAGCCCACATGACCAAGAATATGCATGTCACCAGTAGTACCAACTAATTTCCAATACAACCAATTTCTGATCACCAGGTTCCATCTTCATCTTCTTACGTGAATACGTAGACGTATTACAGAAAACACTAATTACAGCAGTATTGTCTGCCTTGCCCTCATGAACTGGAAAAGTCTTCCAACAGACTACCAGCTTTAGCAGTTATTCCTTGAAGACCAAAACGGTACAAAAAGACAACAAAATATAACTCTTCTATATCAAGGATCTGAACTGTCCAAGACCTATCATCTTTATCGATGTCTTTAGTAAAAGACACAATATTACAATATACCTTCCTCAGGTAATAACCAGAAGAACGAATGTGCCTGCGATACATGTCAGGATGAAATCTTCAAAAATACATGTTCAAAACTGTTAACTATTTTAAAAAATTAATATAATATTCAAACATGAATTAAACTATTAATACAACACAGTTACATGCCACAAAACAAGGTAAGAACAAAAAAAACCGAAAACACAAAAGTGCAAGATCAGCCCGCACGTACTACTTCAACCTACTCGCTCGGCATTTAACATGCAAATGCCAATTCCACGGCAACGCTCCTTATCTCTAATGTTGCCGCCGTGCATTGTGTCACTATTACCGGATGTACTTCCGGGCCCCACCAAGCCGCCCGGAAGTGGCGGCTTGGTGTAGCATCATTCTTATGCTCTGCTCGCTATTCTTCTACCCTTCCCTTTTCTTTCTCCCCTTTTGTCCATAAATCCCCAACCATACTTAAAGGTCTGAGTATGCTGCTCCATTCCCAGCCCCAACCCCCGGACCTTCAAGATTTGTGTATAGTTGTATTCCCTCCTGTGCTGTTGGTAGAATCTTCCAACATGGAGAAGAAATGTGTGATCTCTACCCACCTTAATTGTCTAGTATTCACCTGCTTGCCATTAAGGCAAAGAGGTATTGTTTTCTCCTCCTGCCCTTATGGCATACTACAAACAGCACTCTCTCTCATCGCTGACCACTGGGTTATGGCGGTAGTCCCATCTTGTCGGTCGTCACTGGGAAGAAGTGTTTGGACCTTTTTCCACCCTAACTGGGACCAAATATCCCGTGGTGGTAGCCTTGCCAACTGATTGCTCTCCTGCTAGGAGTTGAAGGTGGCCCTGATAGGGAAGTGCACCATGAACCCTTTGAAGCACTCAGGGTGTCATTGGTAACCCTGCTGAACCTGTTTTCTTACAAGGGAGTCAAGGGATGTTTGGGCATGCACATTGTGAGAGCAGTAACAGCTCTCCGGGAGGCACTCCTCGCACACCCTGCTAACATACTTTGGACCCCATTGTTGCCATTCAGCCATGTATATGCCCACAGGACACCTACTTCTCATACTACTTTTGCCCCCATGCTACGCCACTGAGCTGGTCAGCAGAAAGCAGCTAAGCAAGCTTTGTCTCTGTACAGGAAGGCCGCTGAGTCAGGAACTAGGGCTGTCAGGGTCTACACTGACCTAAGGGAAGAGGCTGCTCACAACTGAGCTCTGACTAAACATGAGTAACAAGTCAGTAATCAGTCTCTAGTTTAAGAGAATGTAGCTGAAGGACCTTGGCTGGACTGCCAGTCTATCCCATGTGCTTGTCTTCTTCCCTCTTCCACCTACCATATCATTAAATAACTTTCTTTCTGGCCGCCCTTAGCTCTGCCCAAATGCGTGTGCATAGTACTCCCCACCATCGGGATGGCGTGCAGAATATATGCCCGTGCAGAGGCTGAAAATGTCCTTTGTTCATTGGCTTGTCTACAAGCCGCATCAATCGGGACAGATTACTCCACTGCGCTAGCTCACAGGAGCCCTGACCAGCCACCAATAGCCCTCTAAGGATCACCAGCATACCACCACCTACTACGGTACTTCGGAAGCCCTCCCCTGTGCGAAATCTTCCAGAAGATATCTGCCACCCTTAGTCACTTGCCCCTGGCAATGGCTACCCCACAGTTGTACTCTCTTATTAAACAATTTACTCCAAACGACAATTACACGAGAGCCATGACACACCAGCAAATAAGCATAATGCACAACAGAATTTGGGAAACTAATCTGTCAGCGCTCACCTGCAAACAGTACTTTAATTCACAAGTTATAATATTACTGGTGCAGTTAGTACAAATTTAGGTAGATAAGTAGACCTGCCATTTAATTGTAATTGTAATAGCTACCTAGTCGATTCTGCCTTCAGCTTAGATGAGAACCAAGTCCCCTTCACCTGGACAGCGTACTTTACTACTTCCGGATCTGCATTGATGCATGTTGCCCCATGAATCATAGATTCTCTATGTTAAGTGCTAAAAAACCACTTTGACTCGTGGCCAAAGTATTAATATTTTATACTGGGTGTCTTAGCATAGTTGACACAACACATGACGTTTGAGGATGATAGCCACAAAAACCTTAGTTATATCACGGCTGAAGTAAGAGGTGTTTGCCGTGGTCAAACTCCAGGTTTTATTTCGAGATGTCAGAATCACGAGAAACATGAAGTTGATTCAATGTTTCACTGGCGCTCGGCCTGTATACAAGACAGGTCAGGTGGCCTTTCGTAGTGTCCCAAAATGAAGTCACTGTCACGGGTCTGCGAACAGGCTGGCCCTTATGCACTGGTTTACCTGTTCGTATGGTGCTCTGCTGGAGGTGCTGCCCCAATTGTGGTGAGGGCTGGGGGCTGCCGTGATCTTCCCCAGGATGTGGAGTGCTCTTGTTCTGCTCGGTATGTGAAGTAGACTGGGGGAGTGATGGCAGCCAAACCATGGGTTGCCTATCTCCAAGGGAGGTTCCTCTCCTCGTAGAATAGCCTCAACCAGTGGGTGAGGTGTACCAGCAGCCTTAATTAATGGAGAGAAAAGTGGTGAAGGTAACTCAGGGGTTAGGCCTCTCAGGTCGGTGGGCGGTGAGAACTCTGCCCCTGTGGTAAGTACTGCCAAGTGCAGGAGGGATTGATTTGTAATTCAGGTTACTCTGAAGCAATAGCTGCCTTACTTAACTTCCTCTGTGTACCTGCCTTCTGGTGTATGACATAGGAGATATGATCAAATACGGCCTTGCAAAAGTGGAGCTGGCAACTCAAATTCCCTAGCGTGTTCTGCCAAGGGCTGCAGCTGTACAGACAAGAGTTATACACTGTGCTCCTGTTGTCCAGCCCCATAGAGAGCGGGGGGTTGGCTCAGGCTGTACAGTTACGTCTCTTGGGTGTGGTATCCACAGGGGATCAGATCGTCAAAACTAATTCCTACTCCTTTCCGGCCCCATAAAGAGCGGTGGCAGAGTATGGGTTAACTTGATTGGCTGAACACCTATTGGAGGAGTACTAGTAGTCAGTGCTCTACCGTGCTGTACCCGGAAGCACAGCAAGGGTTGCCATCTAATGGGTGTGTATATCGCTTAAAAGCATGTAGTTGGCCGGCTTCACTCAGACAAGCTGTTCTACATGGATAAAACACACAATGACACTCAGAAATTAGTACTCAGAGATAAGTTCGGATCACGTGTATATTTACGAAGAATAAACACGGTGGCCATGTACTGCCTGCTATAGCTAACCTGATTTGACAGTGAAATTTTAAACTACGTAATGGCAGGTGAAAAACCTCCTGGTTCTAAACCTGACAGAGAATGAAGGTGATAATGTTGCTAGGTACTTTACTATCACTGGCCCCAACTATCTACCTCGATATCCTGAAGGGACCAAGAGGGGTGACTATGAGTAGTGTTAAGGTTTACCGTTACCGTCCGATAGACAGGGTAGTCCTGAAGGGACTGTTGCGACCTGATTGTCCAGTCTTCCAGAAGCTCTAGGAGGGTTTGCCACTGGTGCAGGAGGAGTCTTCTGGAGGGGTTGTCATCAACTGGTAGGCTTCTTCCAGCCCTGAAGAGAGCGGTGGGATTAGCAAGTTTGTACCAGAGAGCATGAACCGCTGGTGCTACCTCCAGCCCTGAAGAGAGCGATGGAGGTAACAGACTGACTTCTGCAGGTCTTGCAGGCCCTTATATACTGGTGTCCTCCGCTGGACCGGAGAAGGCGAGGAGTAAAGAGGATGAGATGAGAATCCACCCCTTGATGTTTGGCGGTTGTCGTATGCTGCATGTTGGAATCTCTGATGCGGTGAACTTCATCTCTTATCTCATCCGCAGGGTGCGTACTGCCCTCCCACGACGTGCCATAGAACTACGTGACCTTGGGTGTGGGCTCAATGTCTCGGTTGGTATAACAATATTCACTTCAGGGGACAAGACATCTGTTTAGAGATTAGGGTGAACAGTTCAAGCTGGACTGACTTGTCTGTAATATCATCCATTATTGCGATGGAGTATCCTGTAGCCACGTGTCCAGCCTCTTCATTACTGTTGCCCAGGCGAAATGAACAGCATTCAGATGGGGCGAAATTGAGTGTATGCAATTGCTGCACAGAGCGTCACACGACAGTATAGAAAAATTTGATTGTTTTAATAGATACTGCCAGCATACAAAGTTAAGTTGGAATTGATTGCATGGTTACGACTGTATAGTATTCTAAGAAAATATGGCTATATTGTTGCAATTTTGAAAATAAGTGTATTGACATGTACATACCATTTATAATCATCTGCCGCAGTACTTCTTGTTTGCCAAATTTGGTAGGAATCAATTAATTGTTTACCAATATGTGACATTAAAAACTTTATTCATGTGGCGCTGTGTTTCAAAATGGCTGACAATAGTGGCTATTTTCGGCATATTATATGATGCTTGTAATAGATACGTTCAGCAAACATAATTTGGTTAAATGGTATCATAGATATAGCATATTATATGATGCTTGTAATAGATACTTTCAGCAAACATAATTTGGTTAAATGGTATCGTAGATATAGCAAATGAACTTATAATATTTATATGGTCGCCATTTTGAAAATAAGTGTCTAATAAAGTTTACTTACGTTTACCTGGCATCTCATAGTATTACTTATGTGCTAAATTATGTGATAATTGGTTTAATAGTTTTTAAGATGTATTATAATATAAAGTCTTTATTTTCCATCTGGTGCTATCATCCGAAATGGCAGAAATACAACAAAATCCATCTCAAAATTTAGTACTTACAGTATGGTCTGCATACAAAATTTGGTTTAAATCAGTTGAATTGTTCCTGAGATGACATCACCCCCTAAATATTAAAATGGCCACCATTTTGAAAGTAAGTGTCTGGCATGGTCGAAAACTAGTTAGGTGTCCTTACTATATACTATATGTGTTTTGAGTTAAGTGAAATTTGGTTCGGCATTCAAAAATTTAAAGGGGTGGGGACATGCATATACACACAAATTCATACACATACAGATAGGAAAGCAGGCTGAAAAATGGAGGATATGGAATATATTTCACAGGGGTGTTTGCCCACATTTAAATTATCATTTTATGTAATTATTTTAGTCATGAAATAATGAAAACAAGCAAAATGATTTACAGATCAAAAATATTCTTATTTTTGCACTAAGTGAACATTCATTAAACATATGAATATTCATCGAAATAGAGGATTTTGTTTGGATATTTAACCGAAACTAAAATTAAAGATGTCGTATTTGTTTTCGATGGTGTTAAGAATATTCACACAGCCCTAAAAAGTATGGCTTGTAATTGAATGATCAGCATTTTGAATTAGTTTCACATAAAAGGTAGTGCAGATTATTTTGTTCTCGTACTCGTGTACATGATGGTGTACTTGAAACTAATGAAATGTCTAACTGTGCATGAAGATTTTGTGTTTGTGAGGTCTTTTCTTATGTATTGACGTCATGTAATTATTTTCTATGGACATTGCAACTTGTAAAGACTTTTATCTACATGCATTGTGTTCCATAAAATGTTGTGTTCCAACGCAGGTGTAGTGACGTACAATGGGAAATATGAGATTGAATTTCCATTGGTCTCTGAGGTTCCTGTGACTTCATGAGAACAAACACAGGGTCACCGCAACTCTCATACTACAAGCTGGTTGTGACACTTACTGAGAGCTTTAGTTAGAGGCCTTTGTAGCATTTCCCTCCTGCCTGCCTAATCACTTCCAGTATCTCAACTAATTTAACTCTGTTTCTAGAGACTATTCTATTATTATCACTTAAGTTAATGCAGCACAAGGGGAAAACGTACACGGAGGTTAGTAACTCGATGTTAAATGGGAACAAGCAAGCCAGGAATTCTCTAAAATACAATACACTTTTACTAACACAATTATTTACATTAATTGAAACAATACAGAACATTTACAATTACTCTTAATCCCTATACTCAATTCTGTAGTCTCGTACTGAATTATGTTAAGTAGACTATAAATGTAACGTGCCTGTCCTTGCCAGAATGCTAAGAGATTACCATATGATTACCGCTAACGAAGTCCCGAGCAATAACCTTACGCCCTACTGCCAAACAGAATATGCTCACCCCAGAAGTTGTAGATGTAGATGTTGTTGGCTATGAGCTCCTCAAGGCCTGGACAAGTATGATGCCTTCATCATCTTAGCCTCGCTGGCACCTTGGCGTCGTCGGCTCCGACGAGTAACACACAGTTTATCTTCTGGTTGTCTGGATACGTTTGAGGGGGGCGGGTGGTGCGCTGTGGCCTCATATTTATACCCTGAGCCAAGTGGGTCAGGGCAGCCTATTTATTAAACATTGTGTGCGACCAAGCTCTCACCTCTACACCTTGTGTGGGGAACACTGAGAGTCCAAGAGGAAGTTGAGAACAGTAGCCAGCATTGATGCTCATGCAACTCTTCCCAAAGAGGATTAGAGGATCCTAACCACAAGCGGCTATAGGCCCGAGCCAGTGTGTAGTTTATATGGCAGCAACATACAGGACAAACTCTAGAATCATGGTCTGTGGTGCAATAGCCTACAATGACTGTACACCTCAGATGTTTGTGGTGGAAACATTGAACAGTGAACACTACAACCAAAACATCATCCAGCTCATTTTTTTGTAGTTCCTACAATGCCAAGTAGATGTCTTCTTCCAGCAGGACAATACCTCTGCACACTTGTCTCGTGTTACCCAACATGATCTTGAAGGTGTTTATCAACTCCCCTAGTCAGCACAATCATCCAACCTGTCCCCCATTGAACAAGTGTGGGACATGATGAGATGGCGTATGTTGCAGTCTGCAATACTGGCACTAACCTCCACCAATTGCAACAACAGGTGGATTTAGCGTGGAACACTATTTCCCAAGATGACATCCGACACCTTTATGATTCTCTACACATGACTGCATCATCACTAAAATCGGCTTCACAAGATACTGTCATTGTTCAAGACACTCTGTTGCCTCTGTCCATAGGTGTACGACCCTGTGATCATTACAATTTACAGTATACAAAATGTGTAATTATTCTGTAAAACCTCCATTCATATGGGACCACTGCATCCGGGTATTCATTTTCCATTTTCCATCGGTGATAATGTGAAAAGGTGCAAGGAAGTTAAAGGGAAACATTTCTTAGACGAATTTCTGGTAACAGTTTGAGTTTTCTTGTGAATAAACAAAACATTTCCAGGAAATTTCACTTTTTATTTCTGATATGTGTCATGGAATTTGCATCTTGTATTTCATCAGGCATTAATCACATTTTTAATCCTTACCCCTGGAAATGTGAAACTTGTAGTATTACCCAAAGGGTTTTAAGCCAAGGGTTTAGCTATCAGAATCACTTCACCAATATTTTTTGTCATTATTAAGATTCTGCTTGTGGTTTCCCTCATCAGGCTGTAGATTATTGTTACTACCTGTGTCTTGCAATGAAGAAGCAAATGTTCTCTGACACGTGTGTTAGTTGTATTAATTGTCTTAGCTTGTCAATTATTTCCTTGTTAAACAACCTCAATATCAGTCGACTTTACACAACTAGTAAAACCTTGTTAATTCAAAGTGTTTGGGACCTAATTTTTTGACTTTGAATTACATAATTTCGAATTACCGAATTTAAAAAAAAATTTTGTGTCTGTGTATTAAAGAAATACACTTTTTCCCTTTCCAAAATAAACATAACTACAGTTACGGGAATAACTACCCTCTTGAAGTTACAACCCTGTTTTGGAGAACCATAAAATTTTTAAAAAGGCAAAATTTTGAAGGAAATAGCCCAAAAAATATGTTTGTTGCATTTATCTGGGTCGTTAACTATATGTTCACATGCACTAAAATATAGGTCTTGTAATTGTTGCCTTTAATTGCTACGAAAAAAAAAAAAATGTAGTTTGGTTAAAAACTGCAGTCGTGGTAGCCAGAATCCTCTCGCTCCCTCCACTATGAATGTACTTCTGCCAGACGTTGTCTCAATCCCACGCTGCCTGTCTGGCCGGCCAGCCGGACGCTGGAACCAAGTGCAGTGCGGTTTTTGTGTCAAGCAGCTCCCCTCGCTAAACTGGGTCTGGCCTCTGTAAAGGTCGCTTGCTCCCTCCTTCTTTGCTCCCCTCCATTTTCAGTTTACCCTTCACCGTCCGTCCATCATCCCACCACTTTGCCACGCCGCCCCACACCGTTTCACTTTCTTCCTTCTTCCATCCTCCAGCCACGCCCACACCACTGTTCTCCTTTTCTCTCTCCATCATCAAGCCACGCCTACACCGCATCAAGCTTCCTTCCTCCCACCAATTGTCACAACAGACAGTCCGGAATTTTCTTTGTCCTACTCTGTCTAACTTCATGCAGTGCTGCCTGGCACTTGCTGTCACATCTTTTCACCTCTTCAGTGGGCGGAAGAGTTTACGAAAACCAGTCAACAGACATGAAAACTCTGGCACGATCAATAATATCATTGTGACGGGCGACGGTAGTGGCTGTGTCAGCTGACTGCCGCCCCACCTCCCATTGCTGGTTTACGTGCGCCCACCCGCGACAGTGTAGGCAATGCATGTTTATTATCATAATTATTATAGCTTTGATTAATTAATCTGAACTTCACATACACTTTTGGATGAAATCCAACTTCGAATTACATAAAAGGCGAATTTCGAGTTAACCAGACTTTGTATATGATTTCTAATTAATCGACTTTGAATTAATGAGATTTTACATACATTTACACAATGTATGATGTTTTGAAATAAAAATGAATTTACAGTTGGTGTAATAGGTTTATGGTTAATTCTACATTTTTGAATGCTATTCACTAGGTGACACTATAAAATTGTTATAAGTGTTAGCACATTATATCTCATTATTAATTAAATTCTTGAATTACTTCTTCACAAACTAACAAGGTTCATCTTTACTGTTTTGATGTTATGCCAATTTTGACTTAATTATGAATAAAATTAAAGCAATTTCAGTGTGTACCGGTTTACAGATAACACTTTCAACAAGAACTACTTACCCTTATTCATTGCCAACATTACTGTGAGGCTCCAGTCATTATTTATTTTAAAATATGTATAAGCAATTCCAGGCAGGAATGTCACATATATGCCCTCCTAATTGCCAACCAGTTGTATTCCAGTCATTTTAATGTGTATCATGGAAGGCCCACTGTCTATTGGCCCCAACTGTACTAACTTTTTCTTATGTATCCATTGTTTCCCAGGGCCAGGTGTGGTGCTGCATGGTGCCTGTCTCCGAGGACTGGGTGTCGCATAGGTTCGAACTGACTTGCGGTGATGCCCCAGACACTAAGCTGGTGGGACATGCCTTTATGTCTGATGGACAAATCTGCAGGCTCTTCACACTGTGTAAGTGTTTTCAGAATTAAAGTGGCCAGAGATAATGTTTACTTGGCTTTAACAATATTGATTACATTATAAAAAGTAGATGGAATACACATAGTATCTCATAGGGTGGTACTCATGGATAGACACACACAAACACAAAAATCGGATGAACACATTTTCCATGTGGATTCACGGTTGCGCTACGTTTCTCTGGTAAGGCCAGCTTCATCAGATGGTGAGTGGTGACACACTGCAGTCTGATGAACAGTGGGATGGCAAACAGTGAACCTTGCAGCCAGAATGTGAATTTTGAAATGGGGTGGAGGGATTATCTTGGATGGCGCAGATATGTACTTACTGATATCTGATTGCGTGGCCATGGGCGATGTGGCCTCAACACAATTAAACGTGAAAATACCCTGAAATAAATACATAGAAATATAGCCCTTAATATTGCCTGCAGCAATTAAACAGAAATTACACTGAAACGCCTTTAACACGGATGGCGCCTGATTCAAAGTTGCACAGGCTGTGAGGCCTCTCAGACATCTTTTCTCCTTTCTCCTCAATAATATTTAAAAAGCCACAAGGGTGCAAATTATTAAGTTAAGCGGAAGCATAATGCTGGGGAAATGTCTGTAAATGTACGCAAAACAAAGGTTAACCGGTATACTAAAAGTGAACTATGGTAATCTACATCAGTGCATAAAGTTGAAGTGCGTACGTGATAGCGTCTTATCTTGCCAGCTCTCCTCGAACGATTGCTCAGAGGCAAGCGTCTCACGGATCTACCATGGCCACCTACGGGGTTCACACAAGCAGAAGTGCTATGCATGCAGAGTAAAACTTTTATATTTGTAATTAAATGGCTCTTAATTTAAATATATTAGTACATTGGACATTTAATTTTGAATTTTCTGTCTTCTCTGATTGTCTTTTATGACGGCTATCCCGCCGGAATAATAATGTTCATGTTCTTAGCGCAGCACACATTTCAAATTCAAAACAAATATGGTGCAACATTTTTATGAACATACAAATTTGGAACATTTAATAACACTGAACCCTGAAATAAAAGAAAGACATGTTAAACACTTGAAAACATAATATTTCCGTTATGAGAAAGTCCAGGTTAAGGCCTCTTTGCGCACGTGCTTCTCAGGTGTCACATGAGTGATGAGTGCCGTCATGGTCGTAACGCAGCTGGCTGTTAGCCGGCGTCAACCCTAATTCCCCTCCTGGCTACTAGATTCATTGTTTGCCAAACACTGCTCACCAGACTGTGGTGTGCCACCACTTGACACCTGGTGAAGATGGCCAAGCTAGCGAAACTTCACGTGACCATGCATCGGTATGGAAAATGTGTTCATCCGACTTTTGTTTGTGTGTGTCTATCTACAAGTACCATCTTGTGAGTACTTGTGCATTCTGTCTACTTTTTCTATGTCATGAGTTGCCTAATGATCTATTCCCATAATGTATGATAATGAGCTAGGCTACATCACAGAGAAATTGCAGTATAGGAAGACTATTAAAAATAATTAAAACACACATATAATAAAGCATTTTATGATTGTAAAAAAAACTAGTTTTATTACTGCCAAAAACTTAGACTGGTAGACATTAACATAATATGATGTAATTTGCAGCAAATCAAAAATACATGCAGTATTTAGATTCCATTGCTTGTGCATAATTGCATGCCCAATTCACAATTTTACCATTTGTAGTTTTGGAACACACAAATAAATAAACCACACCATTTACCAAAAAATGAAAAAAACTACAGCAATAGGAAAAAATACCTAAACTTAGGGATAGCCACAAATCAGAATTATCTTGCAAACATTTTTGTTTATTCAACAGTTAAAAAAAAAATCATTATGCACTAATTTTGGTATCTTAGGTAGTTCATGACACTTTATTCAATGTGATGTACAGTATCTCAATTCATCAAGTGAGAAAATTTACTAACATTTTTCAGGATATGAAATTTGTGATATTGTTCGTAACTATACAAAAAATGTGAGTAAATATGCTTATGTTTTTCATGGTACTAAATTTGTGTGTTTGGTATGTAATTATACAAAAATGTGAAGTTTTTTTGTTTTATCTTTTGGGGAATGACAATACACACATTGTATCTATAAGTTCAGGTATAAAAGAAATAAAAGTTTTGTTAATCAGAAGACCTTAAAAAATTAACTTACTTACATGTGTTGCCCAGAAATGAATGGTAATATTTCATGATAAGCAGGTGTGATTTTTACAGCTTTGAGTCGAGTAGAGTCAAATGAAGTTGTATGGGACTTGAGTTAAGTGTATTATAAAATGTTTGAGTTAAAATTGAGTTTGCACCATAAATGTAAATGTGTACGTATGTACATGGGTATAACGCCTGCCCCTTATAACTATCTTCCTCTCTTATATTCACAGTTTACCACAAAAAAAGTCTCGGACATGTTTCTATCAATAAGTATGATTCTTTGTCTGAGTGATTCTCAGTCCTACGATTTCCCTCTTGCCAACTATAGTAAAAATAGTAAAGTAACCCCCCTGGTGCTGATATAAAAAAAATAGATAAATGTTACAGGAGTGGAGGGGAAGGGTAGCTTGCAATCTGGTCCGTCAGTGCATGCCACCAGATGAGTAGACAAGCAGTCTACATTTAAAGTTTTTGATTAAATTATGTAGTTGCTTTTTCTTTTAAGTAGCCTACATCAGGGCTGCCACCAGCCATGACGCTGAAATCCTGATTCCTGTATCTAAAAATCCTGTAAAATCCTGCAATCAATGTGTCAAATCCTGTAAAATCCTTGAAATAAAAAAAAATTGCACATTACAAAAAAAAGAGGATATCAAAGATGTTAACGTATTTAATGTAGTTGTTTTTGTTTGGAATGTACAAAACATGGTAATTCTTTTCGCCACTCGCACATCGTTATATGACTGTATTGGCTATAATTTTTGTTTCCTCACCATAGTGAAACCAATGCCAAATGCAAAACAGTCACCAAATTCGGATTGCATGCATAAAAATGGCACTTCGCGGCAAAGGTTCTTTTCAATAATGGCCTTAACCTTTACATGTGATCATATAGCCAGGAACGGAAATATGTAGATAACTGTATACCCGCACCGGTGAATAATTAAGCAAAATATTTTGGACATACACTATTGAAGCAATGACGTATGGTATGTCCAAAATATTTTGCTTAATTACACACATCCATTGTAAGAATCTTCCAAACAAATGCATCAGTGAAACTGATACACATTGCTGTGGGCGCTAGTGTCGTCCTTTGAGCAAAATGTTTAAAAAAATCTAAACTTCTGGTTTGGAATTTTCTAGAGTGTTAAATTCCATAAAAACTGATAAAATCCGTTAAAATGGTAGGCCTGGCCTATATGTTTTTAAAACTGTAATTAGATGTGAAAAGTAGTGACAAGTTTACCATATCTGTGCATATTTCTGCTGAAGGTGAAATGTGCCATGAGATAAAGAGGCTTTTCGTGTTTAAATACATCCTATGGTTGTATGTATTTGTGTCGTGCTAAAACTCTACCCGTCGACCTAGACAGGTGGCAAAAAAAAAACAACAAAAAAAAAAGATGTTTATTTTGAATACTATACACAATACAGGTCACTTATATGTATATAGTTCTAGCAGTTTTTGATGGTGTCCATGTTCATTCATTCCGTTTGCTTTTTTCATCATATCTGTTCCAGCGTACATGTGAAGTTATGCTATCAACTTATGTTGACTCTGTCGGGTGAGACACGAGACGAACAATGACACAAATACTTACTGGTAATTTGGGTGCCAGAGGTGCTTCCCAATCACCGCACTATTGAGACTCAGGGTTCTCAGAATTACTGTGGGTTCTGTGTGCCCGTCTCACCCGTGTGTACTTACAAACACGTAGGCAATACTAAACTTTTTACTAAACATCACTTGAAATAAACATTTAATAAAATATATGTGGCTAGGACACTGTCACTACTGAATAAAATAGTTATTATGCATACACATTAACATGCCAACGAAATTATTGTCTCGATCATGACTAGCCGATTCTGCTTGGCTGCTCCCCAGCCCACAATTACTCTAGTGTATGCCTAGATGGACAATCTCACCGAGGTGTGTGAAAGCACAGCCTTCATGAGGGAAGAGGGCCAACAGTCGCTAGGGTGGACTGATGGTTTTTTTCTGAAGACAGGACACTGTGAATTACAAATGAAACCCGTAATACACATTAACACGTGTGATTACTCGGCACCACTAACGCAAACTCGTCAGGGCTCGTCCTCCAGCACATGGGTAATGTGGTGATGGCCGATGCACAGAGCCGGCTAGGACGGGAATAATTTCACCGTACACTAATTACAAAATTACATAAACCTTTGAATGATACATGAAACAAGATGGGACACAAGATGAATATTCACAATACACACGTGTGAAAACAAGTTTAGATGGCGCGGATGCCGCTGGATGAATATCATAGCTGACCACATGGTGCAGGTGGCATTGCAATATTTCTGCGTGGAAACGGCAAATTAAATTCAGACAAAAGATTATTCTTACTGAGAAAATCATTCTCTTTACGCTTGTAGTGGTTACAGGTGTGTAACGTGCCTGATGGCGGTAAAATCAAACATTAATGTGACCACGGGTTGAAGTACAAAAAGCATCAATTTACGTAAAAAATACATTGAATCCTGAATAGAATTGACATAGAATGTGAAATAAATTATTGCACATATGATGTTACATAAATAAGCTCTCAAAACGCAACGGTGGCGTATACAAAGACTTGGCATCGGTCGGTCACGTGGTTAAACGTGATGTTGCAGTAAAATATTCAAACACGAAAAAATACCCTTAAATACATACGCAAAAATAAAGCTCTTATAATTGTGTTTAACAATAATGCAGAAGTTACAAAGAAATGCCATAAACATAGGCGGATAGCGCCTGATTCAAGTTTCGAGGATCAAGTGACCTCTCCGACATCTTTCTCCTCCTTCCTCTCGATTAAGTTAAAAATGCCACAAGGGCGCAAGAAATTAATAAAGTGGAAGCATAATGCTGGGGAAATGTCTGGCAATACGTACGCAACCAAAGGTTAACCGGTAAACTAAATTAACTATGGAAACCTAAATCAGTGAACAAAAGTTGTACTGCGCACGTGACAGTGTCTTACCTCGCCAGCTCTCCTTGACAGACTGTCTTAGAGGCAAGCGTCGCATGGACCTACCATGTCTGCCTACGGGGTTCACATAAGTGGAAGTGCTATGCATGCCGAGTAAAATATTTAATTATTGAAAATAAAATGGCACAAATTAAATAAAGTATCATTTTACATTTCTATCATTTTCGTATGAATTTCAATATTAATTTAGTGTCTCTTTATGATGGTGTTCATGCCGGACTATTAAGTGTTCTTAATCACGTTTCTGCGGGCACTTTGAATTTTATAACCAAACAATTTAAAGTTAGTACAAACACTTTATAAAACATTTAAAGACATATTACACACTGCAAATACAATAGAACATATTTGGCACTGGAAATAACATTTATATGAAAGTTCAAAATTATCGGCCTCTTTGCACACGTGCGGGACACGTGACACTTGCGTGGTGAGCGCCATCATGGGTTCTAGCGCCGCTGGCTGTTAGCCGGGGTCAATATCCATGGATTAGTCATCTTCCATCACTGTCTAAATGCCTCCATCACCATCCAAATGGAATGTTTATGCATTAAACGTAAACTTTCATAAAAGTTATTTTGAAAAGGGTTTTATTTAATTTAATCATAAATTCCAGTAAACAGTACCGTATTTACCCGAAAGGAAGACGACCCTGAATCTAAGGTGACCCCTTCCTAAAAAAATATTTTTGATGGAAAAATATTTAAATCTAAATTCAAGACTACCCTTGTCAAGTGCTGCAAAAATTATTTAGGTTGAAAATGTTTTTGCATGAATTTATGACAAACCCTTCAAGGAATGCTATTATATGAATAATATGATATACCGTATTTTATTTTTAAAGAAAAGCTAATCACAATGAAATAGGTGTGTCTAACCTGACAGTATGGTAGCAGCATCTGTCTTACACTGTAAAACTTTTGTGGGCATTATATATTCGTGACTTAGTCATTTTTCTTCCCAGCAAAGAGCTTCTCAGCAAAGGGCTTCCTCTTTATGTCAGGGGAACATCAGATAAGTGGACCCTTGTCAAAGTTTACAGGTACAGTTTTAGCACTACAAAAATACGTACAACCATAGGACACATGGTATTTAAGCATGAAAAGCCTTTGTCAAAATTCTCTCTCTCATGGTACGCCAATTTTGGAGAACCAACTGCTACCTGAGTAAAAATTATGAATAGAAGCCAGTGATAATTTTGTGCCTGTAACACAAACTTAAATACTGAACTAGCAGTGTCGCACATTTATGGTATTTGTGCCTAGGTTTTGAATTTAAGACGACCCCGTATTTCTTCTATTCCTTTTCTTTTAAAAACCTCGTTTTCCTTTTGGGTAAATACAGTATTTTATTTGATGATGATAACTTTTGTTTTATCATCTGGTGAAAAAAATTTGGCAACAGGAAACTAACACAATTAAATACACTCCATGTTTCTGCCTCATTTTTATATGTGAGCGCTTAAGTTCATTGCCAGAATAGCTCATGAGCTGTGTCGTGCATCATTTGGTTTTATCACAGCCGAACATTACAAACATCAACCAAGTGTCAAGGCATGTAGTTGAGTTATTGTTTTCATTCCGGTGCAATTACACAGGTTAGAAAAATACCATTATTGATTCACAAGATATGAAAATGGATTGTTAGGTGTGAACATTTGTTGTTTATAACCTAACAGCACTGTGACGTGACTTAAACTTTAAGTAGCACAATGTCTGTTGGAAAAAAACACTCGCCTCGTATGACAAGTTAATCTTTGTTGACCCAACTCAATTTTTTGAGTCTTGACTATCACTAGCTATTTTGTTGACTGGTGAAATGTCAATCTCCTTAGGTGTTAGTATTTGTAACCTTGTGAAATAAAATGAATTCTTTAAACTGTGGGTTAAACCAAGATGACTGCTGGTACCACAGAAATAGAAAAGCTAAGCTATCTTTTAGTCTGAATAGTTGTCTTTTAAAGTGTGGTTGACATGTGTGGTGATTTAAAGCTTGGAAGATATTCTCTGGCATTTTGTGGTCATGCACTGATCATAGTAGTGCGATATGATTTGTGTGCGCTGCAGAGTAGCAGGAAGACGCCTTACTCTTTCCCAGGCTGTCACTCGGGAATTCTTTTGAGTAGTGATATTCTCTTGTGGGATGCATGGTGGTAATTACAGTGGGACCTTTGTCCATCATTTTTCAAGGGCTTGACAAAAATTTCCATACATGCAGACATTAAGTGAATTTGTGTTGTGGTTGTCACTTACGGTGACACCACAGCTTAGAAGTTGATAGTAGAGAATGTGAAATAAAAGAAGTACTAAAGATACTGCTTCCCTTTAATGATAATTAAAATAATTGAAATAATTACAATTGAATAGGAGTAGGTTGGGGAAGGACAGATGATGGAATTGCTCTCTTTCCCTCATGAACTCACCCATGAAGATTGCCGGAGATTGGTACCCTCACAGTCCGTGTCCGCCTTGCATCGCCGACGTACCAGGAAAACGCAGTTTCCAGGTTTGGATCCCTCGACCACACTTCTCGCCCCCTTCCTGGTAACATGATTTAACTCCTCCCCTATTCGCCGAAAGCTTGGCGTGGGCGGAGTTAAAGTTGCCTGCCGATGCCACTTCTGTGTCAGCCAGACCTAATTACAATGATCCAACTTGCAGGTTTGTGTCGAACGATTCCGCTTCCGCAATGCAGCTCATGCTGATCCAGCCCCTAAGTTGGCTACCAGTGACCGCCTTTCACCTGAGTGCACCGTGTGTCTAGTGTCGCAATCATAACAATGTGCACATGACGTACTGATTATTCATAAACAAGAGGTACCTCTTAAAAATTTAATGTTGAAATATTTTTAAGCCTCCATTAAACAAAACTTATATAAAATAGTATAAATGTGAACGTTTAAAAACATTAATTATATGTATCATATTTATCTGTAAATATGATGGCAATTTTTATCCATTTCAGGCCTTTAAAAATTATTACAGTGGAAGCCCGGAATACCGCAGATTCTGTTATACCATGGAACAATTTATGTCCCTCAGCCTGAATAAATAAATAAGTGGAAAGCTTGCGGTCAGGTAGGCGTGTGGTCTGTCGTTGAGTGGTCGTGAGTCAGGGACGTTTAAGAAGGGGGCAGAGGGAGCGGGTGCACTTTCTCCCTCCTTTCAGCACCGAGATCTATTTTACTGATTCATTGCAGCCAATTTTGAAATTTGAGGCGGGCCTTGGAATTCGGGCTTGTAAGTCATTTACATGCCTATAGTTAATTTCCTAATTGTTAAAGCACTACGTAATCATTATAATTATGATGTATACATTTTGATTATAACGTGGATATAGTGGCTGTTTGGTATGTCACCCCATTTTTAAAAATGAAATCCCGAAATTTGAGGTGCGCCCCAAAATTTGTGCTTCTAAGTAATTTACTGGCCTATAATTAATCTCCTACGGGGTATAGCTCTACATAATCATTATAATTATAATCAAGACACTTCTATTATAATGTATACATTTCGACTATTTGGTATGTCTTTCCATTTCCGAAAAAAATTCCAAAATTTGAAGTGTGCCTTGAAATTTGTGCTTTTAATTCATTTACAGGCTTATAATTAATCTCCTATGGGATATAGCGCTACATAATCATTATAATTATAATGTAGACACTTTGATTATAATGTGTATATAGTGGCTATTCTGTATGTCTTCCCATTTTTGAAACAAAAATAAAATTCCGAAATTTAAGGCACGCCCCAAAATTTATGCTGTTATTTACAGGCCTATAATTAATCTGCTACGGGTATAGCTCTATGTAATCATTATAATTATGATGTAGACACTTTGATTATAATGTGAAATGTGTATATAGCTGCTATTAGGTATGTCATCCTGTTTTCGAAAAAATAATTCAGAAATTAAGGCATGGTAGTGTTATTGTCCCGAAGACACACACATTAAGAAATGTGTTCATGGACTGTGGACAAGGCTTAATGCAGAAAAGTGGCCTTTCTTTGCATGCCACATATAATTCGCTTTTTATTTGATTTAGTTTTACTTTGTAAAATGCAAATCAGACGAGCAAGCGACATGTTTCACAACATCTGGGGTACTGATAGATCCCATCTGCAGTGCAATCGTGCATTCGACTTTTTTTAATTTTCATTTGGACGTGAACTTTGTTTCTCATTCTCACTTCCTCCTAACCAGACCCCCTAGGTGGCGGGGGGGCTTCCTCCAGCCCACGTGACAAACAACTCGCAGCGAACACTGCCCTTGGTGGAATAAGAACATTCTTTGCCTGGAAAACGCAGTATTTTTTAGTTATTCTTGCTTGAATGCATGTGACCCCCTTCATCACACCATGTTTCTCTTCTGTTTCCCTCCATCAGGTACTGCCAAGTCCAGTGATGCAGACAAAAAAAATAAAATTCCGATAGGAAGGGGCTAAACATTTTACGAGTTACTGTGGTAAATAACAACACTTGTACGAGTTGTGCTGTGTTTGACAGATAGGTACTACACCCTATTAGTACACTGGCTGTATTTTTGCTACTGTACTCAGTCACTCCCGCGGTAAAGCTATAACGTGGGTCTGAGTTATGTCCCCCAACAGTCACGTTATATATGGGTTTTTACTGTACTTGTCTAATATGAAGGTACGAAAATGGTTGATAACTCAAAAATCACTTGAAATTAAGTTGTTAGTCATCAACGTGTATGATACAAATATTACAGGGATTGCGTTTATTAGAATTTGAAGATAACAAAACATATTTCCACAATTTTACATGAAATTATGCATGTCTGCTTGAATATGTTGATAAATATACGATTCTTTCCGCCATATTGACAATTGCTAAATGCAGTAGCACAGTTTTAGTCATGACTGTAATATTGAACTATTAATTTTAAAAAAATTAGTAAAATTACTTATTTCCAAATAATGTACTACATTACCGGTAGATTTTTCTGTAGGAATAGATATTCATGTGATAAGCCATCAGATTGCCAATGAATGAATATATTTATTTGCATCTTCAATGCCTTATTGCACAGGGAAAAACTAATATTGGCTATCTATCATGGGATGGTTATACAATGAAAAATTACTAGTGATACATGAGTCACATGCGGATACATAACTGCTCAGTTACGGTAGTTTGTTAGCTGGCTACTGCATTCGCACCTAGAGGCCAGAAAAATATGTATTATTCTTGCAGGCACTAGCGAACAACCAGTCGCAGATGTCACAGTTCATTTTGATTGCCGCTTTTTCCAATATGTACCATAAATGTAGAAGTGCTGCCATCTGGACAGAACAGTGATACTGGAACAATATGAAAGCAAGCAGATGATTGGCTGAATAGTCTATTGAACAGCCTGTGCAAGAGTAACATATAGTTAAGGTTTAGCATCCCATGACCTTAATGCAACACACATGAGACAAGCCTCATTGCTAAAAAAATATAAGCTGCATATACCTGTTTACAATTATTCTTGATACAGAATCGTATTTTTGGCCAAAACTATTTTACAAGACGCGTTTAATTTTTGTTTAAATTTTAGTTGCTTCCAAAACATGACTTGTCTTAATGCTGAGTCTTCTTAGATGAGACTAAATATGGTAAATTAGACATTAGACAAACATTTCAAACTCAAACCACTAACATAATGAAAATCATAAAATAGTAATAGGTACTAATAGGTACAATCTGTGCTATATTGTAAGGTTTTTTTCTTTAGGGTTTAGCAGTTCCCTCCCACCATTGTGTTCACCTCAGAAAGCAGGTTTGGCCTTCAAGTAGTGTACCTACCTCCACAGTCTTAGTCTATCTGTAGGCAGAAATGGTATAAAGGTTTTCATTTTTGCATAAGTAAATGGAAAGTAATAGATATAGTCTTATCCCCTTACTGTCATTTGTCATTTTCAGATTGCAACAAATTATTTAGGGTGTAATTTTACTACTCGTAACTATAGACGGCCTCATCAGAAGTTAAGAGCCAGTGTTTATGTGCATAATGAAACTAGGCTCCAGTAAGAGATTGTTCCATGTCAGAGCTACTGTAGTCTGATGATTTGTTTGGTGTGCAGGGTCAGATGGCCGGCTGTTTGTGCAGCCCACTGTCGCAGGAGGAAGCAAGGAGATAATCGCAGTGCTGACTACTGTCAGTACCACCAACCCTGTCTCCATGCTGCCCCTCAGCCCATCCCAGCTCGCACTGTACGGGGCCGACCCTAGTGAGGAAGGTCAGTCACTTGCACTTTGTTTAATGGACCTGTGTGTTTGAAGATTTATTGTGAGTGAGGAACATAAAGTGAAATGTTAAATGTAATACTGGCTAGCACTTACAATTAGAGAAACCATTAAATTGTAATAACGATTTAGGGGTGACTATTTTGTTGCCTTTTATCATGGTAAACCATTCTATCTGCAAATAACTTACTTTACTTTGTTGTGTGACGCTTGCTAGTATTTCTACCAGAACGGCTTCAGGATATTCCCTGGTTGCAGATAATGTTACAGATGTGACAAAGATATACTTTTCATCGCCACGGTCAGTAATCTATGCCAAGCCACACCTCTCAGGAAGACATCAAGTTTAAACGAGCCATTGGTCTAGCCATTACTGCTACCCCGGGTGAGCAGGTAATTAGAGGGTGCACTGAGATATTGCACCACCGGTCAGCAATGGTTACCAGCAGACAGTCCTTCGCTCCGCCCACAGACAAGTGTCCATCGCCACCCTCACTCCAAGGCCAGGCGAGGCCTCAGCCAGCGCTTTATATTGCCATGCAGCAGCCAAAATTGTCAGTTCTTACTCCACTCTTCTCAGAGCCACATCAGCTCGCTCCACTGCCTTGTGCGCTGAAGCTCTCTGTCCTCAACATCGCCCAGACATCCAGAGGGTCTCCCCCTGTAGTCCTTCTAGAAGATGTCAACCCTTCCAGTCGATTGCCTCGGGCAACAGTTACCCCACCGTCCCTTCAGGAAGTGGGCCCCTTGATTCCTCAGGACACGGACCAGCTTAGACAGGGAAAGTTTGCGCCACTACCGCAAAGTTAAATGAAGCCCCTGTCACAAGGGCACACGGTGAATCATATGTCATCCACCGTACGACAACACGTATAGAAGCAGATGTGCCCAGCAGCCCAACAATCACCACAGCAGCAGATGGCACCAGCACCCAGGACCCTGGTCCCATGCTGTCTACAACCTCCGGGTCCACATCAAAAGTGGCCCTTGCATGTCAGGTGCACATTTTGTGTCGCCAGGCGCTATTGGGCGCTACGGAGTAGCGCCATTGCCGTTGTCTGCTGCATTCCGCTGTCCTGTCGCCCCTGCTGTAACATCACGCAAGAGAGGCCGTCGTATGAAGCACCGAGCTACAAAATGCCAGCGCCCTCCACCAGCTACTGCGTCATCATCAGAGTGAGTTCCTGCTGATGCCAGAATTAGACTATCGCACCTCCTTCATGTAACCCCAAAGTATATAATCCAGTAGGGAGTGATAGCCGATAGGAAGCCCGAATCCTAATTGCAAACGAGAGTGCAAGTGTTTGTAGCTACTTAGTATGGACAGCTAGGTGTCAGTGTTTTAGGATAATCCTAGCCAGTTAGGATTAGGCGGTGCGACGAGAAGAGTCCACGTCACCACCCCAAGGTTAAATTAATTTTAATTGTGGACTCTGTAACTTGTAACGTGTTATCTCTAAGGTTGTGAATTCAAACCAAATTAATCACATTGATAAGAACCTAGGCCCCACACTTAAAAGAGTATCCCAAACTAATGTAACTAACCGCCTATCAATGGGCACAAGTAAAGTGGAAGTAACAAAATGACTTTTATCTAAATTATGTTGATCCCTAGTTTGCTCAACAGAAAGTTTTGTTTACCAGAAGAAAAATTAACGTAGCATCAAACCCTTAAGCAGACTGAAAAATTGGTGTTTTCCTAACCCTGAATCTCCTCCAAGTGCTCACGTGAAGTAAGCATTTATTAAGATATGGAATTTTTCCTTGCTATTTTGAAATATAGTAAAACACGTTTAACACAACACCATTGAATTCTATGAAAACTATTAGGAAGTGTGAATGCATAACTGAAGTCTATCAGCAGGCCCGTGAACATAACCATGACGACACCCTCTCCATTCCTTGCAATGCGACTGGGTGACATTGTTTAACAAACCCCCTGTAACTTAAGCCGAAAACCCCAGTAATGGCGTAACAAGACAGCCATTAGATGAATGGAGCTTTGCATTGACACCGAATTATGTAATCAAAGTAGTTGTGTAACCTTAATAATATCTTCTCCATAGTAGGAAAACCCTATGATATGTAGTTTAGTGTGAGTTAAAAGATGTTAACTGTAGCGTGATTCTTGTATGCGTATATCTATTGTTTTGTTGTGAGAGGTATGTCAAACCCAAGAAATCTATTCTCGCCCTATATAAATTTTAACTTCTGCTAGCACGTCTCACGTAAGCGTATCTACTCCATTGAGGCAGATACCGCATGCTACAGTCATGAGAAACTTATTCTCGTCCCCCAGCCAGTGAGGCTGCGAACATGCATTAATTAACCATGTTTGGTTGCACATACCCCGAAGTGTTGTAAATAATCTAAACTCACGTTTCTGTAACTGATAGGCCTAAGAACTAGCAAATAAGAATTCTGTAATCCACCGTAACCTCAATAGGATTGTGAGAAAATTGTATTCTAGCCTTAGTGAATTTGGTAGCGAAAGAAAACCTCCCCCTCATGTATGCCAGTGTTATTTAGTAAGTAAGAATGTTTGATTGTAAACACAACGTAAGTTCCAACGAGAATTTGTAAATATTGTAATTTGTAGGTTAGATGATCTGAGGCAACTGCAAGCCTCTCCTTTACGTACAAAACGTAATCTACTTATTATAGCAAGTGTACTATGTAACCCTACTTATTGTTTTGAGAGCAGCAGCTCACCCTCATATGCACATAAAATAACTTTTCACATGAGTGAAACCCTTATTGAGTTTTGAGGTAATTGAGGCCAAGCATGAACAGTATTACGCAACCCCATGCCAAGCTTGTGTAGCTGAGCGTCACTTTATGTAATGTGATGAGGGACACGCCTGTCTGTTAAATAAACCCCTGCCACGTGCAGAGTAACGAATTACCTATGTGCGTATAACCCTGTGTCTTAGTTCATACGAATCTATGATTTTAACAACGTGTGTAAATATTCTTGATATCCCGCTATACAAGGGAACTATGTCAGTAGAATAAAAATGCTGATTCGAGCGCAGCCCCCAGTTATCAGAAAACCAGCGGTATATTAAATGCTCAAGTCATCAGAAAACCATCAGAAAAATTCTTCTTAATTTTCTGATCCAAAACATCAAATGCTGATTCGAGCGAAACCGCAAAATTAGTGACTCAAAAAGTTGCGTTTGGGAGCAGTTGCAAAAAAGTGACTCAAAAAGTTGCGTTTGGGTAGATCGTAGTCTTTAGAAAAAAAGTTGTGTTAAACTTTGCATATGAGTGCATCTGCAAAAATACTCGTAAAAAGTTGCGTTTGGGCACAGTTGCAAAAAAGTGGCTCAAAAAATTTGAATACTTAAAAATAAAATATTGTATATAATAAAGATGTAGCAGTTGCTAAATGTATTAAACGGAACCAAACAATTTAAGAAACTTTCTGAACTTACAATTGGACTATCCTATCCCATAAACCATGATACACGGTATGGATACAAAGTGGTAATTACTTCTGGAAATTTTAAAGTAACCTTACCAGACAAATATATTTGGATTTTCAGTGAAAAAGTTTTAAATTATGTTAATCGTGGAGGTATAAGTTTTGCATATGATGGAATGGTGGATTGTGGTGTTAGTCAAATGCATTCTATTCGGTTTTTTAAAGAGTAAATGATCGTCGTATAATTATACATCAGTTGAATTTTATTTGTCCTCATATCTCTATAAAGTTTTAATGGTTATCCAATCATTAAAACACAATTATCGCTCTGACTTTGGCAATGTGGTAAAACATAGTCTAATAAAAAATTTAGATACACATCTCCAAATTCAACATATTAAAGTAGCCAAAACATTGAATTCTTTTTCTAAATCTTTCATTGCACTTTCTATAGAAATATTATTCATCTTTATCACATGAAACTTTAATAGTTTAAAAACTATTAACGTTATTATATATAGAATATGACTACTTCCAACCCAAAAAATATCTACGGTCTCATCTCTAATACCACTGTTCTTTCAGACAAATCAAGTTAATTAACTTACCTTTTTCATCCATAATTTCAACTATTACTTTATTAACTTGATTTGTTTGCACTGGAAAAAATAATGGATAAGCTGGTTCATAATAGATCATGTCGCCAAATCCAAATGATGTTCTTGGTTTAAAAGTGGTAATTATGTTAGTTTCTCTATGATTATATTCATCATGTTTTAATATCATACCATTTACTATATTGCAGTGTATATTTGTTTCAAATGGAGCAAATTTTGGAATTGTATCGCCATAATGAATCACATTTGCTTTCAGAGTTTTATTTTCTACGAAACCCAAAAGTTTTCCTATTGAACCCCGTTTTCCAAACTGTAATTTAAGCGTACATTTTACTTTCACTCTGTTTGTTATTTTATCCAGCTCGAAAGATATATCATTTTCTTTCCCACCCATTGAATCTACACTAAATGAAAAAAATTGCTTTTATAGTTTTTTTTCTAGATCTTTTAATCTATATTGACCAATTGGAATATCAATTGCTGATTCCATATAATTCTGACCCACAAATATAGCTTATTTCTCCCAGAGATAATGTTATGCATTAGATAAGTAGTATAGAACTGAAGTAAAGCCAATGAGTGCCCCTCTATCTCTAAAGGGTAATGTAGTCTCTTCTTCAACACTGATTTGTTATCTGTTAATTTGAATACTTTACTCATTTATTATATTATTAAAAAAATCTATTAATAAATGAGCAAGAAAAACATGAAACGTGTTGACTGGGATATTAAAATAAGAATACCAGATAAGACTGTATTGACAAAACGTCATGGTGAATTATTACCTAATAATATTAGATGTTTGATAGTGGGTCCTAGTAACTGTGGAAAAACTACACTTATGATAGATAATTTTATATATGCTCAGGGATAGTTGGACTTTGGTACTCTCTATGTATGTTCAAAAAGTCTGGACCAACCAAAATATATAAATTGAAAGAAAGATATAGATGTAGCATCAAAATTATTTAATGAACCAATAGCATACTTCTTTCCATCAAATGAAGAAATGGTTGATGTAAATGAATGTCATAAAGAGTCTGTAGTTGTTTTCAATGATATCATACTTGAAAATCAAAATATGATAAGGGATTACTTTACTTGTGGTAGACACGAAAATATTGATTGCTTCTATTTAGCCCAGACATACTCAAAAGTACCTAAGCAGCTTATAAGAGACAATACCAATTTTCGTTGCATAATCAGACAAGACGATACAAATCTTAAACATATTCATAGTGATTTTGTTGGTGGTGATATGTCGTTTGAGAAATTTAGGGAGACTTGTTCAAAATGTTGGAATAATGAATATGGTTTGGTTACAATAGTTATGACTCGTAAGTTAAATAATGGTAAGTACCGTAATAAAATTAAAAACTTTTTAAATCTTAGATTATAAGTAAGTTTTTAATGGAAGTGTTTCCATTAAAAACCAACATAATCTGTTCTTTTTAAATGTATTGGTGTACCATAGCTATTTCACTAAACACAATTGTACCTTCGGGTACATTGTGGGCTTTTGGTATTTTAAAATATATCATATCATCAGAGTATATTTCAAAAGTTTTATACATGTCAATATATTTCCGTTGATGGTATAAGTTGATAACACTAAAATTTTTCTGGTTTTATTATTATTTCAACTATAGTTCCATCTCTCATAAAAATATATTCTCTTTGATTACCAAAGTAAAATACTTTTTCTTTTGAACTGTATTTTCCAACTAAACGAATAATGTTAATTCTGTTTTTCTGATAGTACTCTAAATTGATTGCATCCATTGGTGCAATGGGATCTCCCACATGTCTTAGTCTTTTTTGTTCAAAATCTGTATTATTATCTACGTCCAAGTAAGTAAGATAGGCTTTATCCAATGATCTTTTATTTCTTGTCAGTGTGACTATAAAGTCTTTGAACTGTGTGTTGGAAACAAAATCATTAGGATTGATCTTCTCAGTAGTTGTATCATTGTCCATGTGTGCTTTAATTTGATCTTCAACCCAAGAGCTCATTAATGCATTTCCACATATATCTATTGTTTATTAAGAGTGAAATAATTTTTGGAAATTTAAAATTATGTGAAAAGTGATTTAGCACAATTACACACAAATTACCCCAACTTGATTGAAATTTCGAATTCTATCATCGTATAAAAAATATTACTTCCGAGATATGCTATTAATTGTCGCGGTGGATTTCCGCTAAATGAATCAAAATAATATTTGTTGTTTGCTTTTTCTCAATAGCATATCCAGTGTGTACCAGAATTTTTTGAAACATCTAAATTAACAATCCCACATTCATTATCGAGTGGCGTGTTAAGTAGCTCATTGATCATAAATACACCCCAAAAATTTTTAATGTTTAATTTTTTAACCATTTGATCAATATCAAAGTTACTGAGTGGAGTTACTTTTTATTAACATTCTTACCCCACTTTCTTCAATCCTTTGCCGTATTCCTAAATTGCTAAATTATGTCTGCGTAGTTCTTCCAATTCTTGGTTTGTCTTCTTAGCATTAATTACTGATGTAGCGATAGATGAGGCACCACCAGCTAACGCTCCTAGAGCTCCCAATGCTGCAAAAATTAAGGGTAAAAATCCACCCTTGTGAACTGTCAAACCATTTCCAGTTTTCATTTCTTTGGACATTTTCTTAAGCTGTGGAACTGAAATTGTGATAGTCATCCCTTTTTCCTCCTTTAGTTTCTTGTTTTTACGATCCAGTTGGTCTTTCGTTAGGAAAGAATCAATATTCAAACCCTTCAACTCCATCGTTAGGAACTTGAAATACAATGTTTTTTACTTTCATTTATTATAACAAATATTTTTTCATTTCATTTTAATTCCCCAATCAATCTTACGTTTAATATGCATCGCAGATCCAGTAACACCAGCCCAGAAACACTCATTGAGATCAGCATCTGAACTTAATCTTTTGAACGCCGTCTTTTCTAGTTCTTTGTCAGCTACATGTCTTTCAGCTAGATCTTTATGATAATGATAAGCTATATCATGTTCCATTGCAGCCGCCTCTAGTGGATTAATAGGTTTATCACCACGCTGAATTCTCTCTTTTAGTCTGGTACCCGGACCTAAGTACTGATAACTGGGTGCATGCAACTCAAAAGGTAGTGAATTTATTATGTCATTGAGTAACCCTTTTCCATAATGCTCCGACTTCCAAAAAGTATGTGGTATTGTGTTTAACACTCGTATCAGATATGGTATACCTTTTGGATTATTCACAACAAAGTCACAAAACTTGCTGTTAATCACATTCATTATTCCAACTTTTTCATTGTAATAGTTATCATTTCCAGCATTCTCTTTGCCATAAATAACGAGAAGTCTATCATTAAGCATCCTAACATCATCCATCCATATGTATTCTTTGGGATAGTCTGTATTCTTCTTTATACCTTTCCCTTTTTTAGGTGAGGGACATTTCTTTTTAATCAAATCGTAAATAGGTTTAACAATAATTTTCCATTTATTCCCTTCACTCGATTTTGGCGTTCCCAAGTTTGAATCATTGTTGTTTTGAAAAACTACATTTGTATCTGCTAGGATACGACTATAGGGTTCATAGTCGGTTGCAGTGTAGTCACGTTCTGTTACTTTCTTACTAGTTAGTAATTTCATCAAACCATCAGTTCCAGTGTATGTCCGACCTTTTACAGTAAATTTGTCATTGATGAATGTTACTTCACTATCACCAATATACATCTACCTTTATCAGTCTTTAGTCCAAAAACATCGTCTTTGTAGTCAATTAAGAAATTGGCCACTTTCTTATCAGTAAATGTTGTTTTGTAGTTCGTTAATTGTGAGATATCAGTTTTCAAACGCCCCAACGCTTCATCATAGCGTTCGTCAAATTTTCTAAAAGTTTTAAACTTTTCAATTAGCTGCCTTCTTCTCTCTATATTCTTCTCTATATTGTTTATAATTTTTTGTTGTCTCATTTATTATATAAATAAATAAAATGAATAATATCTTAAATGTATACTGTCTCAAATGTATGAAAAATACACTAAGTTCATATGAACTTAGAAATAAAAACAAAGTAAGAATTAAATGTGTTTGTAGATGTCGTGTTACCAATAACTCGATGTTCACTGGTGGGAGTATAAGAAATTATATTGTTAATGAAATTCATAAACCAATACGAAAAAACTTCCCCAGAAGAACTGTTCTATCTTTTGGTATCGATGATCTTTGGCAAGCTGATTTAGTTGAGATGAATTCTTGATCTTTAAAAGGTATACATAGAATTTACAAAGGGTTTAAATATATGTTAACCATGATAGATGTTTTTTTACAAATATGCATGGGCAATACCAATCAAAGATAAAACTGCTGAAAATGTTATGTTAGCATTTAAAACTATTTTGAATGATCGCAAACCCATGCATTTACAAACAGACAAAGGGAAAGAATTTTACAGTAAATCATTTAAGGCATTAATGGCCAATACCAACATAACACAGTATTCAACATACAGTGAAAAGAAAGCTAGTGTTGTAAAAAGATTTAATAGAACATTGAAGGAGAAAATGTGGAAGATATTTACTATGCAGGGAAACTATAAATGGGTGGCTATATTACCTAAATTAATAAGTGAATACAATAACACTGTTCACAGTACAATCGGAATGAAATCCACCAATGTAAATGCAAAGAATGGAATTTCTATTCTAATCAACATGTATCGAGGAGAAAGAAAAATGGTTAATCCAAAGTTTGCAATAGGAGATAAAGTTCGTATAAGTAAAAGTTTGTTTGAAAAAGGATATACACCAAATTGGTCCACTGAAGTATTTAAGGTGTGTGAAGTATTGCACACAAACTCCACGACATATAGAATAGAATATAAAAAAATTAACTTATTAAAGGTATTTTTTATGAGCCAGAGCTGCTTATGACCAAATATGATAAAGACTACTTAGTGGGAAAATTTTTGCAAAAAAAAGGAAATAAGCTGCTTATTAAATGGTTAGGTTTTGATAGTAGTCATAATTCTTGGGTTGATAAGAAAAATGTAGTAGTTAAGAAATTTTTTTTCTATATAATAAATGGATCAACAAAAAATTTAAAGTTATGAGCGTCAGTCGTTTCCGCCAAAGAAAAAATAATTTGAATGAATACAACAAGCGCATTGAGTTTGATATTCCTATTGGCGATGCATTTTCACATCCGAATGAAGCTTATGTATACCAACAGTATAAGCTAACTAAAAGAGATACAAATGCAGATTATGAAAAAACTTCAACTATTGATCTTTGTGAGAATTTATTCCCATTCCAGTTCTCAAGAATATATATCTCTAAACATGGTTGTATAATCGAAAGTATTGACAACCCTGGCATCACTTCAACAATGATGCATACATTGCTAGGTTCGGAATCAGAATCAGCATACTTCCAAATGTCGGGGATAGAACTAGGTAAATATGTTAGGAAAGATAAGTGTAATGAAATTACCTATCCATTGAGATATTTGTTTGGGTTTATTGGAGATTGTAATGAAATATTCTGGAAAGGTGGGTACAAGATCACATTAATTCGAAATTCTAATGATGATGTTTCTTTTTACAGAAGACCCCAAAAGAAAGCAGATGGATCTGATGATGAAGATAGTATACCAGATGCTGGTAAAATTGTTATTGAGAAAATGGAAATTCTATGGCCAATTGTTGAATATAATCTTATTTATGGAGACGAAATTAAAGCAAAATTATACAAACACCCCAAAATTCCAATTGGTTTTAATTATTGGCAATGTCTTGAAAAACCAGTACCTACTAATGCAAACTCATTTCAGTTTGATATAAAAGATCAGTTCATTTCAATCCAATTTGATATGCCAGACTTTGTCATTGTTTGTTTTCAGCAAAATAGAAAAGAAAATCCTGGACAATTCACATACGGTTCAATGTTTGACTCTTGTTTTGGCAGAAATATTTCTATTTAGAATGGACGGAATTAAGTGTTTCCCAAAGAGAATTGGAATTTAAACATTGATGATAAAATTTTCGATAAGATGTACTTTGCTTACACTGATTTTTAGAAATTCAAAGACTAAACTAGATACCCCTTATCGTAATAATGAACTGCACTTCTACTCTGGGTCATTTATTGGAAGAAGACCATTGTATGTTATTGATTGTTCTTACATAAAAACCGCTATTGTAAAAGATCGAACTAATCTGAAAATTACAGTTGATTTTAATAAGCCAATATCAGCTACAACTATTTGTAATGTGGTACTAGTAAGCCAAAGATACCTAATTTATGATGTTAAAAGTGAAAGAATCACCGAAGTCCAATAGTGCGCAAACATGTATGGTTATTAGTTTTTAATGGATGGTTATCCATTAAAATCATTTACTGATATATAATTTTTCTTTAATAGCGCTACGAGTGTTTTTAATGGGATCTGAAAAAACCGTGAGAGGTTGTGCTTTCTTAAAGTGGGTCCCTCGAGGGATCCACTTTAATTGTGACAACGGCTTCTTATACTTTCCCATTACATTCACTCGTAACACTTTTTTCAGATTAGCATATCCAAGTTTTTCTGCAGCGTCTTTCGCTTTGAACCACGGATTATTCTCTTAGTCGATATACCTTTCTACGGTCGTAGATAAACTTGTTGTTCACGATTGCATTTTGTTATGCTTTCCTTTAAGCTCACGAACAATTTTATGCGGACGATATCGGCAATCAGGTCATCGCGACTCATCATCGTGCTGAAACAGTTGCCCATCGACGTGATGGGCAACTGCTCTTTAATTAGGTTGTACAGCGTTACGGGATTGATGTTGCTGAGAGATAACACTTCATGCATCTTGGGGTATACTTGTCTAATCACATCGAGTCGTACGCTCACCAGTTGCTTTTGACATCTGATGGTATAGTAGTCGATTCCACCGAGGTAGATGAGCACGAACTGGTGATGCTTGTCGAAATTACTAGTAAACGGTAGCGCACATTTATCGATAACATCTTTAGCCATTGTAATCTTCTTATTCATGTCATCAAGTAGCGGTTTGTACTTTTGCTCTAACTTGTATTCGCCGTATTTGCGTATGGATGGTAGCACTTCTTCATACACCCAATCCTGGAATTTTCAGCCGCTGCCATCTTTGATTTCATGATCAATGCATACAAGCCTGATTCATTGATAAATACGGCATGTGGCTGCATATTCAAAGGGTGGAGCGATTCGCTTCTCCCTATATCCGCGTATAATTGCCTATGCTTTTCTCTAACATGTTCTCCCATTGCTTCTCGCGGATTCGCATACTCGAGTATTCTCGCAACGCTTTTTTCAGATCCCATTAAAAACATAATAATATTTAAGTAAAATTTAATGTATGGAGATCGTCTCCATTTGCATCACTAGTTTTTTGAACTATTTAAGAATATCTGAGTATGAGGATGGTAATGTAGAACACTTTACATTGAACATTGAAAGATCAGATCTGTCAGTTCTGGTCAACATGTTTGTAAACTCACTGAATTCATAGTATGTTGTGTTCTTGAAGAAGTATAATAATCCATTGATGTATCTAAAAGCAGAATATAATCCCGCTGGTAAGCCCGGAAATTTCTTTGAAATTAAACTGAAAGATTTAGATCTGAATAAGCACTCGTCCAGTTCCATAAAATACATTTCATCGTAAGATACAAAAGTGCGACCAGAGTAGGTGTTTACAACTGCTTTTATTTTGGAATTCTGGGGTATACCCATATCATAAACAACCTTTGGATATCCAGACACGAATAGCAGACTAGGATATTCAAATATATATACATTTGACTCGATAAACATTACTATTTCCCCCGATGGACTCTGATAAATCGATGTTAAGCTTTCAAAATTAGCAGATAAGAAAAACAGCCAGTTAGTGATAAACTCTGTTGTACTAACTATTTTACCTACTATGTCATATGTCCAAACATATTTTTTTTATAAATATTCATCACTTGGTTGACTACTGAAAATGTGTTGATGTTTTTTAAGATACACAAATCTACTTCTTTTGTAGGGAAAAATATGTTTGGTTTAGGAGGGGATAATGAATGCACAGATCTTTTAGGTTTACCGTATAGACTCTGTATTGCTAAACTATCATCAGTTTGGAATGTTAGTCGAACTAAGACATAAATTGGGTACATAACAGACTCGTAAACATTCAAATGATGTATTCCTAATGCATGTCCTATTTCGTGCAATAGCACAACGAAAAGATTTATTTTTCCTTGAGATTTGTTGTCATGTTTAAGATACCAATTTTCTTCAGCATCAATGGGAATTTCAACTGGTGAGTTATCTGATTTCGGAAAAAAAGCATGAGCCAGCACTCCTCCTCTCCCATCAAATTTGCTATTACATAAATGCCAAGACTTTTGAAATGTATGGATACTAAGTTTGTTTGATATTATTATGTGTGGGTTTTGAGTATCATGTTTAAACATAATGTCAGTATGTTTGGCCCACGTACGAAACACTTCTTGAGTTAGTTGTAATATGTCATAATTGGCGAAAACATAATGCCATTTTATTACTTACGTTTTCCATTTGGTAATAGATATAGAAAAGCCAAATATATCATCTGGTACCCCACATTTAGGAGTTTAGATTAGTGCCAGTGTTTCTTTACTTATTTCACCACTAATTGTTATGTTGTGATATACTTGGAAAAGTTGGAGAGCGTTTGGAACTATTGATGAATTTGCATGTGTAATATTTTTGTCATGTAAATGTAAATGTAAATGTAAATTTAAGTAACCAAAATCATTTAAATATTTTATTGTAAAAGTTTTTGATTTTTGCCTCTGCTGGAGGTTATCAAAATTAAGATGATAATAGTAAAGGTAATCATTTACTGTTATATCATATTTCATAGTATCACTCTTTTTCAATTTTGTAGTGTCCCCATGGTAGTGTATTAATGCCATCTTTAAGAATAAATCTTTTATCATCTTCGGGACTTAATGCTTTTTTTCTCATCTCGATCGTATAGAGTTCATGTTTCTTACTTTTAATAAGATTCATACTTTTGTACAACACTTTTTTTTACCAAACAAACACTTTTTGTAGTCACCAAAACTAATCTCATTTCTGACTACAGTGTTTTTCACACCCTTTGCTCTTTTCTTTACACCACATTCCACATTTATTGTTTACATTTTCGATTTCAATCCAATAAATTCTTCCATTATTTTTCCATTACATTCATCTTTCATTTTGCCAATAATCTTTTTGTTAACAAATGGTATACCATATGGATTATCTTTTTTATTGTCAGAAGTATCAAAATAATCAACCATTTCTTTCATGTCATTGTAGAAGTCTGGTGTTTTTATATAATAGATGTACGAATCAGTATCTTGGTAGCACAGTTAAATATTTTCCCCATACTTTGGTTTCATTATATTATAGTGAAAATCATACATTAAGACTTTCGATAGATCAAGTATACTCATTCCAACATAAATGGGTTTGTTAAAGCATAGTTTTGTTTTAATCATATGAACTGCAACCAAAGAGTTAGTAAATATAGTTCTATCTTTAAAGTTTGGTTTAGCCACTAGTTTATCCATTTGCTTAGAACTTGTGCACAACCGTATATCCACTCTGTTTCTAATATTTTCCACTGTTTTTCCAAAAACAGAATTGTTGATTAATTTGTAGAAATCTTTTTCAAAGTCATTTGTAGACTTTGTTCACATATTTGTGTTTAGATCAATATAGGACCTGAGCCAATCTGATTGATCAAACTCCAAAACTCTATGGATCTTTTTCAACTTCATTCCGAGAGATAGATATTACATAAGATCTTTTTCTATATCATATAGAGTAGTCAGGAGTTTGGGATTTTTTGAATCTTCCGGTATTTTATTTTCTGGTGCCAATGGCAGATCTTTGTGGAGATAGTGTAGTTCATGTGGGTATTCCAAATCAACTTTCAATATATAACCTTTGCTAGAATCATCTTCTATTTTTGTTACATCCATATTTGTATTTCCCCACTTAAACCCACCATAGGGTAAATACTGGCTCACAGCCCATCCATATAAGTTATTGGTGTCCAGATATGTAAGATAAAAGATTTCCGTTGTGCTATCATAAGCATTCATATATTTATTATTTGCTTTAGCACATCGCTTACAACATTGTGAAATTCCACCACGAACAACTTTTTCTTTCATCAAAATCATGTCGTAATCTGTTAATAATTCTAGTTCTATTTTAGTAGGTTTGAGCATAGCATCCCACGCTAACCCTGGGGCTGTGAAATACCATGCTGGATCTAGCTTATATGTTTTGAGACACACATCTCTAAAATTTTCCATTATATTGGACAGTATCAATACATCAGATTTGTTATAGAGTTATGTGTACTCTCTTAGAGATTTTATGTTGAATTTTTCCCACACCTTTCTCGCAAATTCGTAATCTTTGTCTGTAATGTCACATTTATTGAGTTTGTTGTAAAATACATCTTTGGATGGAAGTGATGTCTCACAAAATTTTTCAGCACTATCCATGTAGTCATACGGGTAAACACCTTTTCTTATAACAAAGTCAAGAAGTTCATTGGAAAAATGCTTACACGTTTCTCAGAATTGGCTTCTGGAAAGGTTGCTAGAGAGTTTATCGATACTACTAGCCATAAATTTAAATGAGTCAATAAATCTAAGATTTACACTTTCACATACATGTTTCATAAAAGAAATATATTTTTCTTCGTTGTTGGGAATTAGATAAATTTTATTTTCATCGATGCCAAGATCTCTTATGAATAAATGTATGTCATAACCAGATAGATTGTGTATAAACACTGGGACAAAACATGGATTTCCATATGATAAGTTACAATCTCTGTGTGCAGCTCCCCTAAATTTCCCCGTAAGATGATAATGATCTCTCACAGAATCACCATTCAAAGGCTTTTCACATATATGACAATGGGTAGCTGTATCATAAACAATTTGTTCTTTCTCAGTTAGTGGAAGCGTTGATTTTTTATTTGTGTGTATATCACCAATAGTCTTTGCTTCTTCCATTAGCATTTTAACGAAGCCTTCATAAGTTACTGGTGGTTTATAATATCCATGTTCGTATTTTACATAGTAACAGAAGCTAATAGGCTTGTGTTTTTGGTATGGTTTCGTGTAACATTCGTCTGGGTTTGGTTGGCAAGTTTCAATTTTAGTCAACAAACATTCAAAATCAGCATATATCACAAACAGAACTCTCAAAGAATGATTTTGGTTTTTAAATCTTAATATGTCATTTTTTCCTTTAGATGGTAGTTCAACTCTAACACCATCGTGATCTTGGCAGTCTTGTTCGTGATCTTTTAGCTTATTTACAGAGTAGAAATATTGCAAACATCTATCGCATATTAATATTTTGTGACCATTATTTGTTACTTGTGATGCGATAAGTCTCGAAAAACTTTTTATCCAGCAGTAGGGGTCGTTCTTTTCGTCTTTGATATAGAGTAGGTTTATGTGCTTATCCGTCTTATTTTTTGTTGTTTTTAATGGACAGATTATATATTTCTTACCACCATCTTCTTCTTCGTATGCATATACATTAATAGAAATTCCACTTCTTTTCTCAAAGGTTGGTATGCTATCAAATTTCATTGGAAATTCCAAACCCTTGAGTGCATTATCAAACTCATGTTCGTAAGCTATGTATTTATTCACTCTTTGAGGGTCTTTTTGTACTTGATGCAATGCAGATAGAAAAGACCACAAAAAACATTTTTGATCATTGTTCTTAACATTAATTACCATCTGCTTAGTTTTGATTTTTTCTGGGAGATCAACATAAGAACTGCCCTTGAATGGTACATATTTATTTATTCGCACTTCTAGTTTAAATATTCTGTTGAGTACCCACTGAGATCCCTTTGCTTCGAAAGCCCCCATCTCAGCTATGATTTTCGATATGCTGTTGCTATAATATTCTTCCAGATTAGTCAATTTCAGTATAATTTCGTTTTTTGTTTTAAGGGAGCTTTCTACATATTCAATATTCTCACCAATTCTCCTTTTGTACTCAGTGAAGAATTTCATGTTCACTTTGAGTGATTTTAAATGTTTACTAAGTAGTCCCTTGACAGTTTCTTTTACATTGTTTAGGAAATGATTTGGGTCTTTGTATGCATTCACATTCTTTACAGCATAAGTCTTGATCCTACTTTGAAATGCTGTTTCAATTTCTTCTACACTGAATCTTGGTGTGTATTTATGAATTTTACTTCTCAAGTGACTTCTTATGAGAGACGGTTTGTAATAGTGACTACACGTTTCACATTTCACGTGTTTCTCTCGTGGGAACTTCTGTTTTGATATTAAATGTTGTGATATTTTAAAAATTTCTCAGGCATTTGTTGGTTCATGTGATTTATTATGTATTGGTGTAAGACCTTTGTGCAATCTGCTTTTAAGATGACTTCTTATGAGAGATGGTTTGTAAAAGTGATTACAAGTTTCACACTTGACATACTTCTCTTGAGATTTCGTCTTCTTTCTTTCCGCAAAAAGTCATTCGTAAATTTATATTCTTTCCAAACATTACCAGTTGCGTTAGCCTTTTTCATTACCATGGTCGTTATCATACTAGACATCAGTTTATTTTTCTTTGCGCCCATTTATTATATACAACATTTTATATTTACGTATTCAAATTTTTTGTCACTTTTTTTTGTAACTGTGCCCAAACGCAACTTTTTACGCATATTTTTGCAGATGCACTCAAATGCAAAGTTTAACGCAACCTTTTTTCTAAAGACTACGATCTAACCAAACACAACTTTTTGAGCCACTTTTTTGCGTTGCTCCCAAGCGGAACTTTTTGAGTTACTGTTTTGCGGTTGCGCTTGAATTGGCATTTATGTTTTGGTTCAGAAAATTAAGAGAAATTTTTTTCTGATGGTTTTCTGATGGCTTGAGCATTTAATTTACCGTTGGTTTTCTGATAACTGGGGGCTGTGCTCGAATCTGTATTTTTATACTACTTATGTCCTAGAATGTAAGCTTATTTAACTTATGTTAACCCGTGTTCAGTAAACGATTCCAATGTGTAACTTAGCCTTAAGGCGTGTTAACCTTGTGATTATGTGAACCTAGATTAAGAGTGTTCTTGAAACAGCAAATTGCTGCACTAATTTTAAGCTTTATTTTCACGTACAAATTGTACGCAACTAGATAACCTCAAGATTTTGTACGTATTGTACCATTCTGAGTGCCAGTTCTCTAACGAGTTTCTTCTATGCACTGTAATCTTTTCTTGTAGGAAAGCAACCCGGAGTTAGTGTAGGATGTGTAAAAATATTCTTCTTAAAACTCGCAAACTTTTGTCATCGCATGAAATCAGGTTACTGTGCGACCGTACTGGCTGGAATGACAGACCAGTTGACTTTGTCCCGCAGGGGCCACAGTAAACCTTCCCCGCTAGTAATCCTCTGCGAGTAGGATAAAACCTCGTTTTCATCTTTAGCTCTACCTTTTTATTTCTAGAGGACAGAAGTAAAAACATAATAACTTAAAATATTTTGTGCAAGCTACATCTGTACAACCCGATGTGTTTAAAGAAATTTTCTTTCGATGGTATGTAAACAGCCTTGGAACCAGGAAGGCCTAGGTTCAATGAAACAAAGGACTTGTTCCCGCAACTTTCCTTTCCATAGCTCTTCCTCCCTTGGTAAGAAACACGAGCGAAGCAATATGACGGGATGACTACAACTGTGCTGAGAAGCAGATGGCATCGTGTGCTGAACCCAAGCCCACTACTCTACCGAGAGGAGAGGGAAAAGGAAGAAGGAAAAGGCAGTTAACCCGCACTGATAACCAGATTGTACGTGACCTAGGGCCGGGCACACCGCACTCCAGTCAAGGCAGTGCACGCACAGAAGAGGTGCTAGCCTAGCAGCTCTACAAACAGTCTACGATTGAGGCAACCGCCTCCCACGCCTGAAGCACTAGTGGATTCTTCAAGATGGGTCTTCGTCGCTTCAAGGGGTGGCCGATTGATGCATGCCAACATGCTGCAATCGCAGATGCATTCTCTACGGGCGACTTCGTCCCATCTACGAGTGACCCTCACTCGGGGCAAGTCATTAACAGTGGTAGAAATGATTTCACTTGTTAAGTAAGCAGACGCAAAGCATTGGACAGCAGACTACATAACAATAATTAATGTGCTTAATTATGAAATACATTGCCCACCCAGAATCCCGCATGCAAGCGCCACCCCTATGAATAAATTAAATATTTTTGATAATCCACTACCCTTCAGATAGCCACAGAAGTAGTTCCAAATAACCTCAGAGATGGCAACACCCCTGTGACCTTGACATCACAACCCACCAGCCTCAGGATGAGGTGATTAAATTTGTCATTGCCTCCAAGTGGGGAGATAAGAAGGGAGCGGCGCTCCAGCTGCCCTGAAAAATCAACCTCTGCGCTAGAAGGCTACTCTACTTCCCGCATCCCGAAGGACTGCGGATTCGAGGATTTTTCAGTATATAAGGAGGTCCAGCACCACACTCCAGCAGAGATGCCAGTTTCGCCGGCCGCATAGGTTCACGAGTTCTCACTAGTCTGCAAACATTCTCTCTCCTCTCCTCAGCCTGCAAAACTTGAACACCAGCCTGCTGCTTGGGAAGGCAACACTCTCAAGCCAACAGCTTATGAAGGCCGCCAGCACTCCAGCCCACCAGCTTGCGAAGGCTCGTCCACACCAGCTGACCATCAGGCTCAGCACTCTCCCCAGATGGTAATCGGACCACCTGTATCCACTACCCCTTTCCCTCAATCAACTTCCCTTGACTCCCGCGGTAGCAGGTCGTCACGTTTTTAGCATCTCCCTGGAGAAACCCCCTTACTAACTTCTAACGTCATACCCTGTAAATAGCATCAACTTTGCAATTTTCTTTAATTATTTTATCAGGCTCGCCTTTGCCTGTTTTCAACGTGTAATAATTGTTAAAATGTATTTTGTAGCTAATATTTTAATGTGTATTCATTTATCCGGTACTTGCCAGTTTCTTTAGTCTCCGTAATAAATATTAAGTGAATCTAAAACCCGTAATTTTAGCTTAGTTTCCCTTGTTATTATTTTCTTGTGGTTTTAATAAAGTGTGTGTATTTAATTGTGCAATAATTGAGCACGTTGATAACCAGTTGTGAGGTACGCTGAACTCCACAGGAGACAGGGCCTGAAGAGACTGGCATCTAAGCCCGAAAGGGTACGTCACTGCTTCTGGGTTTCCAGTGTATCCTCAACTGTTAACTGTGCGTAAGTCTCAATACCTTGACGATCCATCACATGGCAGGGCCTTGGCTGCAACTGTCAAAGTCATGCCCCTAGGAATGTTGTGTCTACAGAAAGGTAGACAGCTTCATTTCCAATGCATAATAACCACGGCGGAACTAAGAGCTGCCAGAGGCACCGTGAGAGACGTGCCTTACTCAGGCAGACTGCTACTGGTAATATTATTGCGGATCAGAGTACAGTAGAGTTGCCACCCAGTGAACCAGCATATATACCATTGTGTTATGATTCCATTGTCCCACCAACGCAGGTGTACCCACTAGATCATTGGTTAGGCTGGTGTCCACTGGAGAAGGACCAGGTGGAAACCCGTCCGGATCTATCAGAGGCTCTGTTGCCAGTCAATACTCCTGACCACCAGGTACCTCCAGTTCAGGTGGATCCAGCCCACTCTAGTATCATCAGATTAGCATCCGGTATGTTAATCAGGGTTCGACACCCGCCTTTGGTGGATCTGCCGAATTTCTGCATAATAAAGTTGGCATATGGGAAAACCATTATGGTTTGACTCCCACCGAAGGTCGTCCCCAAATCACGTTGCAACCAAAGCCCGGGCAACTTTTCTCCGCATAGCGAACAACAAGGCAGCTGCGGATAAACCCCATAACATCAGCCAGATCATTCACTATCACTGTCACGTCTCGTGTAATCACCGACTCAACCATCTCTCATACACCTGGGATCGTGAGAAAAGTGAAACTCACTGGGAGGGAATTCATATCACTCTGCTTCACTCTGGGGTTTGATTCCCCTCTCATTTGTAGAAACCAAGAGGGTGGTGAGCGTAGTAACATCTTGCCCAATAAGACTCAAGAGGGACATGCGTCAGCATCTACATGGGCTGAGATTTTCTCGGTGGGGCTGACAATCCCTGATACAATGGGACGTCCTGGAGGTAGCCATTGTTCCTTGTGTATCTTGAGAAGCAGGTATAGAATTGGTGTGTTGTGGGTTTATTTGGGGTGAGCTGTTTAATTGAATCCTCGGATAGGTCTTGGAGGGGGCCCTGGGACATGGAATTGATTGATACGGTGGTTGGGTCTTTTCTTAAACGTTTGTAGGTGGATGTGTCCTTGATTTGGTTTTCTGCTTCTAGAATGTAGTCTGTTTTGTTGAGAATCATTGTGGTTGTTCCTCTGTTGGCTGGCAGTATCATTATGTCTGGGTTGTTTTGAAGATTTTTGATGGCTTTTCTTTCTGAGGAGGTTATTTTACTATTGTTAGGTAGTGAGGTGGCAGAATTAGGGTCTGCAATATTGACCGGGATATACGTGATGAACTGTTCAAGGGGATGTAATGGTAAGGGGGGAGGGTCCCAAGTGGATGAGGCGTAAACTTGGTCCGGGCTGGATCAATGGAGCTACTGTTATGGCTTTGTGTTAGGAGGTTGTCAGAAAAGTGTTTGAGTGAGAGATTGCGCACAAAGTTTAGGACATTATTTACAGTGGGGAAGTGGTCAAATTTTTTGGGGGGAGAAGGATAGGTGGCCACCCATTGTATCGGGGATTGAAAATGCCCAACTTCAACCTTGAGTACATCAGTTTTTGTCCCACGTCAAGGACACTGGCGACTTCTTGAATGCTTGAGACACCTGGGCCCCATTCCCCAAGATGGTCAGCATAGATGTCACATCTGTCTATACCTACACCTGCTCATATGGACTGTTGGCCATAGAACATTACCTCAAGCACACAGTAAATCTTCTACAGTATTCCTTGTTGAACACCCAGGTTAACCCTCAGTAGTAACAACTTTCAAGACACACATGTACCACCTGCAGGTTAAAGGCACAGCGATGGGTACATGTATGACCCCATCCTATGCCACTCTGTTTATGGGCAGGTTAGAAGAAAACTTCCTCAGTCACCAACCAACACAACCACACTGCTAGATGTGTTTCACCTACATCATCTTCATGAATTGGACTTCCACTGAAGGCAGTCTAATTCACTTTCTGAACAATTAAAATGCCCACAGTTCACTCAAGTTCAGCTGGTCATACTCAAAAACAAATCCATATTCCTGGATGTTGAACTCACTCTCCACAATGGCACAATTCAAACTGCTGTACACACCAAACCAACCAACAACCTCCAGTGCTTACATTTTGACAGCTGCCACTCATACCATGCCAAAAAATCCCTACCCTACAGTCTCGTCACAAGAGCCAAATGTATCTGCTCCACCAACAGTGATTTCATTAAACAGTGTGAACAAATATCCAGAGTATTCCTCATCATGGGTTACCCCAGGCACCTCGCCACATACTGATTCAGCAAGCCATCTCAAATACCGGATCACAAACCAAGGTCAACAACTCTGATAAACCACTGGTGGTCCCATATCATGAAGGCCTAAGTAAGCTCAGAAAAATTCTCCACTCTGGATACAAAAAATTCTGGCTTCCTCACCACAAACACAAGACCTGCTCTCCAAACCACTCAGATTGGTCTTCAGAAGACCACCTAACGTCCGCAACAAACTGATTCATCCAAAGCTGCAGCCTACCACAAATACCAATGAAACTATCACCCCCAAATGATCCATCCCTGCAATAGCTCATGCTGTGACTCCTGTGCCATCCACCAGCCCTCAACTTCTTTCAGTAGCAGACTCACTACCCATACGTATCCCACCCAAGGCCACTACAGCTGTGCAACAGAAAATCTGATTTATCAGCTACAGTGCCACCACTGTAATGCAGAATATATTGGCTTAATGGCCAATACACACAGGCAGAGAATGAATGGCCATAGAGCAGATACCAAACAAGCAATAGCTGGTCACATCAATAACCTACAGGACAAGCCAGTTGCAGCAGATGCAGCATCACACAACAAAGATTTTGATTCCTGCTACAGTATCAGAGTTGTGAGAGCCCTACCACCTTCAAGCAATAGCTCATAACTGAGAATCTGGGAATTAGATCACCAATTTATAACAAAATCCAGGCAGCCACCAGACCTCAACATAAGATAATCACAGCTTCAAACAACACTCATCAGTTATACCAGCAATTTTTACAATTTTCCCACCCCCGCACAAATTCGCCACCCAGCCGCTAGGTTTACTACCAACAGTGCCCTTCCACCATACCGCAGTATCCTACAACTCACCACCTGATGACGCTGGCTTTGTCAGCAAAACGTTGCAATTTGCACAACTGTGTGGAAAATTTGTCAGCTTTCTTTGTGTCTGTGCCTGTCGACAAATATTATATTGTGAGTACTTGAATTACTGTCCTTGTAATTATGACTAGTGAATTATTGTTATAACTGAATATTGATGTGCAGCATCTTTTTGAGCAGTAATATCATACCCTTAATTTGTGAGCTTCTGGCTTTATCATACACTTACTTCCTAAGCACCCAATGTTTTTATACACTTACTTCCTGGGCACCTTGTGTTTTCGGAATGCGGCTACGTGCATGGGAGCTCACTAGTTGACAGTGAAATACAATATAGCATGTCTCACGGTTGTATTTTCCACACGTGACCATCATTCACATCTAGATTACTAGAACTACAACGGTTGATTATCGCAGACACAACTAGGAAAATCATTTTGTTTGCTGTCCCTGATCAGTAAATGCACGCCACCAAGACTGATAATGCATGCACATCATATCTCTCTGAACCATTTGAATATGTTGTTTCTAAATCCAATCTCACTGTGTGTTTGCAGGTATTTTTGTTTTTCCAGAACAGCAGCAGGAGTCTTAATTTGTCATTATTTAAATTGTAAACATTGTCAAAAGCAGAAAGGCTATATAATATTAACACATTACCTCTCCTGTGTCTTTTTTCTATGCTGCTGTGTATAAATACACTCTACTTCTGTTGCCCTATCACTCTCTATTTTTTCCTTTGCTACCTCCTCTCTTTGAATTGCTCATGGAATCAAGACTTTTCTCCACCGCTGGCCCTTCTGTTTAAAGGAAATGCAGCTCTGCCTGGCAACAGGACCATAGTCAAGCTGTGGGCAAGATGGGGGAGGGAATAGGTGGGTATTGGAAGGGATTAAAGGGAAGTTGTTCATTCACTCACACACTCACTCCATTTATTCGTTCATTTGATTATCCAGGAGCTGTTAGAATGGGAAAATTGCACTTTCCTAGCATATCTGTGTATGTCATATCCTACATTACTCAGTCATATTGTTCTTTCTAAAGTCTTGATGCGTGACTGGTTAGCTGAATAGTCACAACAGTCAAGGATTCTGTCCATTACACCAAAGCAGGGTGAATGCGTACACACGGAGATACAAATAATACCACAACTGGAGCAGTTGATACTGTCTCGTGCCTGAGTTGTGCGGCGTGATCCTGTTCCGCCTGTCTTTCCAGTGTAGGTTGAGGAAGTACACTCAACTGTCTTGCGGCAAGGAGTGCTGCGTGTCGCTCCCTACGCTTTCGGCCGTGACTCTGGCTGAAAGGTATTAAGTGTCTGCTCACAGGTTACTGGGTACACCTTGACGTGAACAAACTAAATACAAGTTATTGTGTAAGTCCAGTTTTGGCTTGCTGACCAGGCTCTGTAAAGTCTCCACTGATCCTCCATGCAAGGAGGCTGATCAAAGAGCTTTGGGGCTTGTAGAAAATTACACAATTTTCTTCGTCGTTCTCTGCTGGAAAAAGGCGGTGGTAAATCCGTACCTTGTTTCATATAAACAGTTCGGCCTCTTCATCCATGTCCTGGGTCTGGCTATAAAACTGTGTCATTAGTCTAGCCAACACCTCCTCGCCAGAGAATTCTACTGCTATTCGGTTACTGAACTGCTTCCAGTCCGTTAAAAATTCTCCATATCTTTCCCACATGTGAGGGCGAGGCCCTTCAAGTGCAATTGGGCCCAGTCAACCCATTGTTTCGGTGCAGGTCTTTTTTTTTCAATTCTTTTTCGCATTCCTGCATGAATGCGACTGGGTCTTCGTGTGGATGACCTGAAAAATCTGTTATTTGAATATTGTAATCTCTACCGGTAGCTGGGTGGCCAGGTGCCGTTCCAGGTTGGATATATATCCGGGAAGGCTTGGATCTGCGAGAGTGAGAGATGTGTTTCTTTCGGCATCTCTCACACTGGTAGGCCATCCCGGGCATAGAGATGCGTTCGTCGGGCCACCCTATGCATAGGTGGTGATAGGGTTCACTGCACGTTGTGCACCTTAAGCGGTTTATTGCTAGACCGGGGCACTTTGTTTCAGAAACTTGTTGGCTGTTGTTGGCAAGTGATACTGCGATACTCTAAACCGTGTGTTGCTCAGGTCTCTTCAGGCCAGCCTATGTAGGCATAATGAAAGAGTTTGTTGCAGTAGATGCATTCTATCCTTAGTGTGCCATGGCCTCGGCAGTCGGCATGGCTACCCTGTATGTTGGATATATTGGTTTGATTGTTGGAGTTTTCGTCAGTGGCGGCATTGCCCTTCGGCGTCTGACATGGTAGTGGTTAAGGGCATCACGGGGTGTTTTGAGGTCTCCCCGAAGTCCGCTTGACTGATAGTTATTGACCCTTAGTTCTCAGGGTATGGGTGGGGTACTTTGTGCTGTTTACTGCCTACAGCTTTTCGTCCGACACCCTACGTTGGGTGCCAGAAAATCTCTTGATGCGTGACCGGTGAATAGTCACGACAGTCAAGGATTCTGTCCGCTAGACTGAAAGCGGGGTGAATGCATATGCATGGAGATACAAATAATACCACAACCGGAGCAGTCGATACTGACTTGTGCCTGATTTGGGCGGTGCGGTCCCTTTCCGCCTGCCTTTTCGGTATAGGTTGAGGAAGTGCACTCAACTGTCTGGCTGCAAGGAGCGCTGTGTGTCGCTCCCTACGCTTTCGGCCGTGCCTCTGGCTGAAAGGCATAAAGTGTCTGCTCATAGGTTACTGGGTACACCTTGATGTGAACAAACTAAATACAAGTTATTGTGTAAGTCTGGTTTTGACTTGCTGACCAGGCTCTGTAACGTCTCCACTGATCTCCCATGCTAGGCGAGCTGATCAGAGACGGGGAGCCGTTTAAGTCACCAATGCCGCCACTGGATGTGCATCCACACAGGAATTGATGGCAGGTCTCAAGCCACGGTTTATCCAGGCACTGGAGCAGTGGTGTGAATAAGGTAATAACTTGAGACTGTCACCCCTCTCTGGGTGGTGTTACTAGTGGTTGTGGCTCCCCTGCTCCTCTCCATCGGCACTGGAAGCAATGCTGTGGTAGTTTGGAAAGCAACAGATGGCCGTCTAATGGGTGTGTGAAAATATGATGGACCCCTGAAGGGCGCCCGTGGCTGAAGATAATTCAGTAATTATAAATTCCCTGGTCCTTGTCAAAGGTGTACATAGCAACTGTATCTAGCAGGCACACAGACAGACACTCTAAGAAATAAAACCTAAGAGGTAGGAAACAACAGTATGTTTATTGAAGTCTCAATAAACATGCGACGTATGCTACCTCCTACCAGGCAATTGAGTGCTGAAGGTTACTACGCTGGCCAGGTGTAGGCGACCTGCTTCTAATGGAGAAAGGGAAAGAATTAGCTCAACGACAAAATATATAATACTTCTAAACTGACTAATAAAGATGTCTTGAGGAGACAAAGTGAATTTAACGTGTTGGTAAGCGTGTTCGCTGGTTGTCAGGTTGACTGGTTGTTTCAATGCTTCGAAGATCTTGGGTGGTCCCAGCACTGGCAGTAGTGCTGTGGGATAATACAAGAAATGGAACAAGATTGACTGCTCGTGCCTTTTTTTTTCAGGCGAGCCCCTGTGTGCCCTCCGGCATGCATGTTAGTAGCTAAGTCGGTTTGAGAATGGGATGCATCTCAGGGCAAGCCCTTTACACAGTAGGTCGAGTTTAATTATTATAATGGGCGCATGCATCGCGGCTAAGCAGGGTTTTATTGCCATGGCCGTAATTGTAGCCCTGTGCACACCCCGAAAGAAGAGGTGTCTAGATGGAAGAGGATAGCAAACCAGGCAAAGTGGAGAGGGCCGTGGAAAATCTATGCAACAGTCGCAGAGGATAAAATATTTCCTTTTAACTGGATTAGGGCTGGATAAAGTAGGGTATTTGTTAGTTCGGAAAGAAAGACTTCTGTTGTATTGCCATGGCCGTAATTGTAGCCCTGTGCACACCCCGAAAGAAGAAGTGTCTAGATGGAAGAGGATAGCAAACCAGGCAAAGTGGAGAGGGCCGTGGAAAATCTATGCAATAGTCGCGGAGGATAAAATATTTCCTTTTAACTGGATTAGGGCTGGATAAAGTAGGGTATTTGTTAGTTCGGAAAGAAAGACTTCTGTTGGTTTGATGCGGGGTGAAATGAAATGAGATTGCAGCTGGTGTGTATTGCGGGGGACAGAACAGCCCTGTGCTGATGCCAGTAATCATGTGGTCACAGGCACCCTTGAAGTTGAGCTACTGTCAATACTGCAGTGTAGGCGATCCAACACTGCAGTACCGACAGCAACTGAGGATGCAGGGTCTCCCTGCTTCTCGTCGAGTGCGTCGGAAACCGGACAGCTCAGTCATGACACAGACTCCATCTTTGCCCTTCCACGCCGATGCCAGGATCTCCACTCCATGGGTGAAGGCGGAGAGAGTTCTTCGGGGAGCCACCCCCTCTCCTTCCTCCAAAATAGCCTGTTGGTCTGGGAAACGTGAGATATCCAGAGCCTACCAGTGGTGGTGGCGAATCTGCTGGCCCAGGAGTGAAGGCTGACATTGGGGTGCTTCCAAGGTCTGATGCATTCCAATCCATTCATCACGCAACTGCAGTTGGCAGCCCGCAGAATCCAGCAGTGAGGATCGCTACACTTCACATTTTTCAGCACCTCGAGATCCCCCTCCCTACCTTGATTATTGGCCACCCCCAGCAGATGCGCTTCGCCATCTCGTACTGAGCTGCCCAGGTTCCCGGCATCCACGACGACGATACTCTCGCATCGGCCAGTTATTTCGTGAGCTGGTATTTGATTATTTCCAGCCACCCCAGAGCCTGGGGATCCCCTATCCACCACCTGGGGACGTGATGAGTTGCGGATTGTCGCCCCTCCTAAGCTGCCATGGTCCCATCGCACTCACAGATGCACCTTACTTTCGCTGGTCCTCAAGTCGTGGGCAGTTCCCAGCGAGCGAGTACCCATGAGCGCAATGTTCATCCCACAACAGCTTAGTTCACGCTGCTTGTGCCCGGCAGCGTCCGGACTTATATATTGGAACCTTGTTGGTCGCTGGCGCAGGGTGCAGGGGGGTGACGCCCTCCTGTCCTGGTCGGCATGGTCTGGGCAGATTGTAGGCTCCGGGTGCAGGGTGAAGGGGGGGGGGGGGGAGGCATGCCTTCGGGTTGCGTATCCTCCAGGTGAGAAGGAATCGCTCATAGTTCCTGGTGCCTGTAGGGTAGGTAGCGTGTTGCTCATGGCTGTAGTGATGTAAGAGGTACTCTAGGCGATGAGTCGTAATCGTATTAGATTAGTTGTATAAGCGGCACACGTCAGTCTAAACTATAAACAAGACACACTCTGAAAAAGTTTATTATTCATTACGTAATACATATTACTAATTGTATTGTAATTCAAATAATTTACAATTACCTGGCGATGCATGCAGAATTTTGATAAATTTAGTTTTCAACTTCGCTTACATAGTGTAATAATATTGTTATAATAAAAGCTATGTACAATTTTATAATTACTTTCTAATTGTTTCCTCGGTTTCAAACTAATTATCTTTCTTATTCTTCCCATGCTTTTTAAGTTGGAAATGACAAAGAACAAACCCCACTTCACCTCCAGGATGAAACTGAATTCAATATCCACCATGTTACTGCTTCACTGAAAGTATGCTTAAGAAATAAATGGGTATAACCAACTTACTCTGAAGCTCAAGTAAAGAAAGGTTTTGTATAGATCATGGGTCGATACCAGCCATTGAGAATTTCAGAAATATGTGTTATTGTCTGTCTGTTTCTCTCACTCCTATGCAAGAGTGAAATGTATTGATGGACATAATAACTCGCCTCACTGGGCTTCCCGGCAGCTTTTTTCACAAAGGCGTAGTTGTGCATGCTAAACTCGTCACATTTCCATACATGTTATGGCGAATTTAACACTACTAAAATTAAATTGCCATTAGTGGACTGTATAACTAATTTCAGCGATAATCCGGCCGACTGGCGACATCTGCACATGACTCAACGTACCACCATGATATCCAACACGAAACTGCTCTTCTTCTTCCTGTAGCTCAGGACTGCCAACCCTTGAAACAGCATTGACAAATGAAGAATATGCACCAAAGCAGGTGTGCAAGAAATTTAAAACAAGTCCCACACAAGTACTAAGGGGTCAGTAAAATACACTACATAAGTTTTGCTGTTAAATTACTGCTGATCTAAAATTCTATTAAATTCATATTTACGTAGTCACAAGTCCAAACATACCACCCACCTTGAAATAGCGAGGATTTCAATAAAATTAGCATTGTTCAGTTAATGAGCACAGTTTAACAATTGGACGCCTGAATACTCCACTGGCAATGCGAACTGTAGTGACTCGCGCAGTACCATCTCTTCCTGGATGAAGCTCTCCACACATGCAAGATGCCACTGCAGAGGAGGTATTCTGTCGTCCTTGATCAACACAAGTTGATTGGAAGTGATGCGTGCTCCTGGCTTCTGCCACTTTGAGCCAGTTTAGGCTCACATTTTCGTGGTTGGGTTCTGGCACAGCAACAAGAGGCTCAAGTGTCAGGAAGTGTCCTGGGGTAAGGGTGACAGTTATTGGGATTCGAACTTAGAGGGCACAGGGGTCTGGAGTTCAGGACAGCTTCCACCTGTATGACGACAGTGTACCACTCCTCAAAGGTTAGGATTTGTTCCTTAATGACATGTACCAAGTGGGTTTTGAAGGATTTAACCCTGGCGTCCCGCAAGCCTCCAAAGTGAGGGGCAGTAAGTGAGTTGAAATGCCATGTTACTTCAAGGGTGTGAAAGCATCTACAACCCTTTTCTGGTGAGAGGACAATGCCAGAAGCTGTGGGAGTTCCGTCTGGTAGTTGTGGGCCCTAAGAAAGTTCATCCCACAGTCACTGTAGATCTCGGAAGACCTTCCCTTGACGAGAAACAAAATGTTTGTTGGCAGCCAGGAAAACATCAGTGGATAGGTCAGAGGCAACTTCCACATGGACTGCCTTGGTGGCACAATAAACGCATATGCAGAGATAGGCCTTCAACACAGATGACTTCCGAGTCTTTCTGGGCCTTGTCAGACTGGACCCTGCATAATCCACCCCCTACCTTAGCAAATTACTTCACCTGTTGAACCCTCATGGCAGGCAGAGTGCCCATTAGAGGTGTGCACGATGATGGTTTTGCCCTCCAACAGTGCATGCAATAGCGCAATTGACGTGTGATGGCATATTTATCTGAGAGGATCCAACAATTTTCCCTCAGAATGCCCTGCAAAGTACGAATACCAGGGTGCTGGTTCCTTTTATGTTAGTGTCCAATGATGAGGTCAATCAACACATGGGTCTTGGGAAGCAGCACTGGATGCTTGTTATCGAAGGGGAGATCGAGATCAGAGTACTGGAGTCTACTGCCCACCCTCAACAGACCTGTTTCATCAACAAAGGGAACAAGTTTTCATATTGAGGGAGAAAGACTTTACCCTTCTGCACAGAAGCAAGCTCTTGAAGGGGACAGACTGCACATGTAACAAGACTGCACATGCAACAATAGAACGTGTATGGTCTTGCCTAACTCACTAGGGATAAAGTGCCCAGTTAGACGATTTGCACGAGAGTTACGGCAATTGTGAATAAAACGCAGCACCAATGACATCACTCGAAACAACTTTGTGAAACTGTTAAAATGTGATAGCAGATTGTCAAACTCGTCAACTGAAGCAAATGTTCCCAAAACCTTAATCTTCTGCTCAAGGAGTACTGGGTCAGTGACTAAAGTTTCAGAACAGGAGGGCCACTGAGCCAATGGTTCACGTAACCACGCTGGACCATTCCACCATAGAGGACGCCCTACTAGCTGAGAGGGCAAGAGCCTACGAGAAGCACAATCCACAGGATTGGGATCTGATGGGACATGCTTCCACCAGGATGGACTGGTGAGCTCCTGGATTTCACTCACCCTGTTGGCGACAAAAGTTTTCAGTTGGTGAGGGGACGAGTTCACCCAAGAAAGAATAAGCTGCGAGTCTGTCCAGGCACTGATAGATGACAAGGTGATGGCAGGAGTGAACAACTCTGCTACATGATGAAGTAGACGAGCTAACAATAAAGCCCCACAAAGCTCCAACCGTGAGATGGACTGAACCTTGACTGGAGCAACCTTTGACTTGCCAGGGACTAAATGTGTGGTGACTCCTATAGGTGTGGTTAGTCATAAATAAACCAGTGAAGAGTAGCCAATCTATGAGCTATCAGAGAAGCCATGCATTTCATAGGAGGAACCTGCAGGGCCAATTACTTTTCTGGCAACAACAACAACAACTGATGCTAGCAGTGGTAACTCACTGTTGAACTGGCTCCACTTCTCAAAAATATTACCTGGGGGTTTATGATCCCAGTCAAGTTTCTCCAGTCAGAGAGTCTGGATGAGGTGTTTCGAAAACATGGTGAGAGGAGAGAGTGGCCCAAGAGGATCCAAAATCTTTGCCACTTCTGACAAGATGTTTCTCTTGGTGGTCTCTTTGCAACTAGGCTGTACCTAGTATAAAAAACAATCAACGCTGGGATTCCATTGCACCCCTAACACCTTTACAACATAACTGTCTTGATCCAATGACAGGGCTTCTGGGGCCTCAACATTTACTGGGAGCCAATCAAGCAAGGCAGGATGGTTGCTGACATACTTTCACAATTTAACCACCAACAGCAAGCAATGAAATCAACTCCCTTTGCAGGGCCAAAGCAGAATGAATAGAATTAGAACCAGTGACCATGTCATCAACATATACATCTGACTTCAGCGCATTTGAAGCAACAGGAAATTGCTCTTTCTCATCCTCAGCCAGCTGCTGCGTGTGAAGTGCCAAGTATGGAGCAGAGGAGACACCATATGTCATCGTCTTTAAATGATAATCCTCCACCAAATCCCTGTCATCAAAGCACTACACAATACGCTGAAGATCCTGATGGCGAGGACACACTGCTATCTGTCTGTACATTTGCTTAATATCAGCTGCAAAAACAGTGACATGGCGCCTGACCTTTGACAACACATCAGTGATGTCACACTGCAATCTAGGTCTAGTCAAGAGAACATAATTTACCGACACACCTGTGGAGCTCTTTGAAGATGCATCGAACATGACACAATGTTTTGTGGTTATGCTTTCGGGTTTGACGAGACAATGGTGTGGGACGTAATACGTAGGCGAGGACGACAATTCTGAAATGGACATCTTCTCCATATGTTCTTCTGTAAGGTAGTCCCTCATGAAGTCAGAATACATCTGTTTCAATAGTGGATCCCCCTTGCAGCGCCTTTCCAGTCGAAGCAACTGATTCACAGCTTGTGGCCATGATGCACCCAGCTCCGGCATCAACGAACAAAAGGGCAGACACACCACATACCTACCAGTAGCATCACGCCTGTGGGTCTCAATAAACAAGTCCTCACAACGAACCTCTTCGACAGATTTCTTTTTTACTGATGGGAACTCCTCAACCTCCCAAAACCGCCTCATGACATCTTCCAGGGGGCTCAATGTCAACAATGAAATGCAATAGGATGCTGAAGGCACAGCAGGAGGTTCTGATTCTACCTTGCCCATCAAGATCCACCCAAAAATTGAGTCTAGAGCCATGGGAGAGCCATTGGTTTTACCTTCATTAAGGAATTGAGGAACAAGATCTGCCCCTATAAGTAGATCAACAGGTCGAGGAACATAGAAAGCTGCATCAGCAAGCTTCAAATGGGCAACCGAGCGGCACACCTCACTGGACAACTGAACACTTAAGAGCTTACTGGTAATATGAGGTAGAACAAACACATCAAGAGAAAATTGCATGTCAGGAGTTCCACGAGGACAATGGACACGAATGACTGGCCACATCTACAGTTGCATTAGACAATCCGTGAGACAGCATTGACAAATGAAGAATGCACACCAAGGCAGGTGCATGGGAAACGAGTCCCACACAAGTATTAAGGGTCAGTAAAATACACTACATATGTTTTGCTGTTAAATTACTGCTGATCTAAAATTCTGTTAAATCCATATTTACTTAGTCACAAGTCCAAACAATACAAATGCATTGATATCTCCAAAACTTCGAATTGTTTTGTTGTGAAAATATTCAGACAGGCGAAGGTTTCTATAAACTCGACTAAGCTGCATGTATATTAAAATTTGCCTCTGAATTTAGCAGAAAATAAATAATACATACAAGTCTTTGCATTGGATTGTCATAGTGCCATAAGAATAATATTGAAACACAATAGTTTTAAGAGTTTCTGTACCAACTTCTTCCATAAAACATATACTGGTACAACAAAATTATCAGACACTGATTTATACACATTTATCAATTATACTCTGGTTCAAATTGTTCACAGCTTTTTAAATTATGTATTTATAGTAAAATGTTTTCTACATGTTTGCAATATACTCCCTATTGTGGCATTAAGGTGAGGGAGTGTGGTGTGTTTAGGAGCAGTGCTGCTGGTGTACAATGTGCGGTTCGGCCTAGTACAGTGCCAGCAGCACCTGAAGCTGTTCAGCGCCCCGCCATCGCTGTGGGGTTGCGGCCAGAATCTCCTGCTGGCCTTGGGCTCCAGCCTCCTGGTGGTGCCATACTGCCTGGAAGCAGAGCGCCTTGCTGCAGTGCTGGGCAGCCACCGCCCCGTGTCTTGCTCCTCCACCCCCACTGACGATGTGGAGCTGATCGTGGAGCTGCGTGAGGCCTCCTGGGGGCATACTCCTGCCTCTCCCATTACTGCACCAGCTCCTACTCCCTCTTCCCTCATCCACCGCCTGCAACAGTTAGAGGCCAAGGGCTGCCCCCAAGCCATGTGAGTACTGTTAACAGCCAGTTAGTTGCCCCAGCCACTTTGCTTGTTTTCAGGGGAGGGATTTAACAATGTGGGTAACAGAAGGGACAGTAGTAAAGGTGGGTCAAATGCTTGATTTGTAAACCTAACTTGTTACTTTGAGATGAAGTTCACTTTGGTTCAAAAAGTTTGATTTGACTTCTGTTGGGAAAATTTTTAAGTATTTGTGTGTTCAATTCAAACGTTTACAAAAATCTAGGGCTGGACAGATACCGATACCAATACTTCGGTCGATAAACCCAAAATTGTTATCGGTTACAATTGGCCATGGTCCAGTCAAATAATATCATCAACCTTAATGATTTAATCATCATGGAAATTGCCGCACTTGGTAATTTTGTGGGACATGTTTTCACAAACAAAGAATTATAATTTTGCAACCAAAAAACTATTTTCTTAATTTTATTTTTATCTTTTAGTAACGGGTAATATGAAATTAAACAGAAATTGATATGGCTGGCATTGGTGTTGCTACATATTTAATTCTATATAAGCCATACGTGATGAAATTCGTAAAATAAAATGTAATTAAATTTATAATACTGGTATCTGCTTTTGAGGTAGTTAAATTTCATTTGTAAAGAAAATCTTTTACCGCTATAATATTCATTGTCGTACATTTTCTATCAGGCAAATGTCAACTGTATATTAATCATTCGCTCCCACATTGTATATTGATATTTCATTTGCAGCATGATGCAATTCATAAATCAATTAGTAACAAGGTCCAATGGTTATCGTTTCATGTACAAATCTGATTCAATATATATTGAGCCTAAAGTGCTGTAGTAGTGGGCACTCATTCATGGGCAGAATCATAACTATGTATTTTATTTATAAACGAACATAACTAAAAATGTTGGTCATTTGACAAAAGTAAATAGTACGTATATATAAATCAGATGAATGTAACTTATGCACTGAACATGCGTGCAGTATTTATAAACACTGCCGCCTAAAGGCGGCAATGTTTATGTTATAATCATGCCCCGAAGTTTGATAAAGTGAAGTTGTTTTATAAACTGACCAAAGTCCTAAACTGCAATGTGAAGATTGAGTGGGCGGGAAAAGACACATGCTTGGATACTACCGTGTCGTATGCACAGTGATTTATAGTGTATATATTGTATAAGGAATTGTTTGTAATTTTTTTGTATTTATTGACATGTTTTTCCAAATCCTGGAGACTTTGTTCTCATATATCAGGATTCATGGAAAAATGATACTAAAAGTTAAGTTTGGGGATATTTTAAAGTTACTCAGACACAATATAAAAAGATTACAAATTAAATTAATTGTTTTGGCACTAGCTGCGGGATCGGCCGCAAAGTATCAGTATCTGAAATATCTGCAAAATGGGGTTTGGACCCACCTCTACATAAACTATAAAAAATTCTGAAAAGAGCTAACTATTCACTGGCAACTAGAAATTATATGTGTGTAATGCAACAAACATTTGTGCACTACTAATCTGAATTACATATATCTGGAACTGAGTGTAGTGATGAACTGGATGATTTTTGGGCATGGGACGGTTCTCGGTTCTGGTTCCTGAAAATCAGTTGTTTATTTATAGTTCTGATTCCTAGTGTTTGAAACAAAATTAACTTCTGTTTACAGTATAAAAAGTAAACATAATGAGTAGTGCGAGTACTAATGCACTCTTGTATACTTACATATAATATAATCACTAGTTTATAAATTATAATTCACTCTTGTCTACTTACATATAATCTAATCACTAGCTTAACTGCATATTCTCATCTCTTCTTCTCTGAGGTTATAAAAGTAGGATTCATTATAAGTTTATAAATTATAGCACTTAATTTTCTGGTAATGTACTGTAGACAGCCACAGGTGTCCTTTACATTCTGGTAAGTTAGTAGCAATTTATTTACACAATTAATTAACCAAAAACGAAAAAAATTTTCATTGGAGAACCATTTCAGTCAACATTTTATACATGAAACATTCAACACTTATTAACATTTTCTAAGCAAATATTGTAATAAATACAACAGCTTTGTGAAAACCAATTAGAATGCATTTGAGGCTTTTTTGATTGGTTATATCCACCAACAGTTTTGCAATGACTAAGAGTTGCTTTTTCATTTTTTTGTGGCAATGTGCTTTTAGATAAGAGTTTCTGCTCAGAAATGCCATAAGAAATTCTTGCATCACAGTGGATACAAGTTGCATATATTTAATCTCTTTTATCAATTTGGAAAAGTTTTGAGACATTAGACATGTGTTCGTGTAGTTATATCAAGTATCACCTGATGCATGCCAACATGCTGCGCAGCGCAGATGCACTCTGTATGGGCGACTTCGCCCCATCTTGAGCCAAGAGAGCTCGGGGCAAGCCAGTAACAGTGGCAAAGTAATTTCACGTATCAAGTAAGGATACTCTACGCATGGGACAGCCGCATACGTAAAAGTAATTGGCCCATTTAATTATGAAATGTACAGCCCACCCGGAATCCCGCATGCAAGCGCTACCCCCATGAATAAATTAAATATTTTTGATGGACCACTACCCTACTATTTAGCTGTGGAATAAATTCCAGCAAACCCACGAGATGGCAGCACCCCTGTGACCTTGTGAGGTGTTTTAATTTGTCGTCGCCTCCAAGTGGGGAGATAATAAATGAGTGGCGCTGCCGCAACCCTTATAAACCTACCCTTGCATTGGAAGGCTACTCTACTCCGCACCCCCGGAAGATTGCTGATCAAGGGATTTTTCCGTGTATAAGAAAGTCCACTACCACGCTCCAGCAGAGACGCCGGGCTTTCCGGCCGCGTAGATCAATGAGCATTCCCTGGTCTGCGAAGACCTCTCTCCTCTCCTTAGCCTGTGAACTGCTTCGAACTCCTGCTAAGCAGTTTGTGAAGGTAGCATCCATACGTGCCCAGCAGCTTGTGAAGGCACCACCCACTCCTGCCAAGCAGCTTGTGAAGACTCGTCCACACCAGCTGACAGCAACGGCAGCTCTCTCTCCCCTGAGGTAATCCGACGTCCTGTACCCAACAAACACTTTACCTGGTCAACTTCCTTGACTCCCATAGTAGCAAGTCGTAACAATACTTACACCCTCTTGGAAAACCCATAGCTAAGGATATGCTTTTAATTGCGTAATTTAATATTTTACTTTTTTTTTTAATACCAGGCTCACCTTCACCTCTTTCCAGTGCATATAAATTTCAATTAATATTTTTCTAGCTAATTAGTTCTGTATAAGTCAGCCGGGATTTTCCATTTTCCTTTACCATAATAAATATTACATGAATCAAATTTGTTTGCCTACAGTAATTTTAGTATTGGACCTTTGATCATTGATTTAATTAACTGTGGTAGATTCAGGCACTTGTGCAATAAAACACGCCTTTGAGGTATAACCGAGAGGCGCACCGAACTCCATAGGAGACGGAGCCTGCAAATACTTTGAGTCTGAAAGGACATACCGCTGCTCCTGTGTTTCCGGTGTTCCCTCGTTTACCCTCAATGTAGTCCTAATACCGGACCGCATAACTGCACGACAGGGCCTTGGGCGCAACTGCCAAAGTCGCACCCCCAGGATTGTACGTCAACGGAAAGGTAGACGGCCGTACCCATGCACAGTAAACAAGGTGGCGTTAAGAGCCACTTAAGGCATCAAGAACAACGTGCTTTATGTCGTCAGGTTACTGTTGGAATTAATGTTGTACCCACGAACAAGGTAGATCCTCCACCGATGGATTCCGAGTTCATACCTCAGCCGAGTTCACCCCTTCTACCTCCAACACAAAAGTCCCAGTACAATCTTTTATTAGGTTCTTGTTGGCCGGAGCACGACCTGGAGGGGACACCTCCTACCCAACCTGAGACTTTGCCATCGGTAGCAAGCATTACCCAAACCAAAGTAGTTCCGGAGAAGGACCAGTCAAACTCTTGCTTAATTAAGTTGGCTTTGGATAAAATCATCCGGGTTCAACTCCCATCTAAGGTCGTCCCCAAACCTCGTGTGAACCCCTCCGCTGTCAACATTCCCACATGCCGACCGACTCTGCCGATAGCTCCTATATCTCCGGCCAGATCCCCCTTCGCCACCACCACCCTTGTTTAAATATAATTTTCTTGTTACCACTCGTATTCCCAGGGACAGCTGGCATCCCGTTTGTTGGCAACACTAGTTGTAAGAAAGTTTGAACTCCCTGAGCGGGAAACAATCTCAGTTCGCCTCACCCTGGGGTTTGACTCCCCTCTCTTCCGACAAACCCGAGGGTGGTCAGCATAGTTGAAAATTGAATCCAGTTGAGTCAACAAAGATCGACTCGTCATTCAAGTTGAGTTTTTTCCAACACACATCAAGCTACTGAACAACTCGTGATGGAGAGGCCTCTGCACCAATTGTTTATGCACTGTGAGAGCCCAGGAGAGGAGTCAGAAGACTAGATCGAGAACTGAAGCAGAACTGACGATCCGGAGGCTGGGACATATCATCTTTTATACTCCTCTGCCATCCCTTCCTTCACTGGCATACGGTGTCCGGAGAGGGGTTAGCAGGTGCAAGCCTAGCACCTAGATCCTTGGTGTGAGCGGCGTAGTGAAGAGCTGTGGGATCTAGTCATCATACTTGTGGCGCATCCCGCGGCACACTGCTGTACTCGCCACAGGCCTCTTGCATGGTCCTGGTGGCTCATCGGGTGAAAAAAATTCTATTAATGGGACGTCAGTCCTGGTCCGGTAGATACAACAATCTTGTAGGCGGCGATTCAACTCCGTTGACAACTGCTAGTGATGTTGCACTGATGAGTAGTAGTCATTTATTAATATGTATTGAAAGATGTCATGCGTCAACCTAATGTTAAAATTATCCTGTAGCTAAATTTGGCATCCCTGATGCAACCTTGCCCCACATTTTCTTTGTTCGATATGGCCTCAAATGTTGCTGTTTTAATTTCCCCATACCATTCCATATACACTTCCTGACTTTCAGTTACTTAAATTACTTTAATTTTAACCACAGACACCTTTCATATATCACTAAACTCAATTTAATGTGTCCTGTAAGTCATTTCGGGAACGTAACTGGTTGCCTGCAACCACGAAACCATTTTCACATACCAGTATAGGACTCATTTAGCTATACAATTCCAACTCGCAAAAAAGGGACTGGGCCGGATCTTGTCAAAACTGAAAAGGATCTTTCCCATACAAGACTGACTGAGGCTATAACAGAGCACTCTTTAGTCACCATCAGAGGCATAATTTGTAGACAATCAAATAAATGTCACACCGGGGGGTGGGTGGTGATATAATTTAACTTACTGGCACAATGCAATAACTGTCAACAACTTATCAAAATAGGAACTTGTTTAATTATAAAAGAACTTTTCATCTCCAACACAAATTTGTAATAAAAGTAGAAAATTACAATACAACAGGCAGAAAAAAAAAATGAAAACTGAACAATTACAAAATAAGTATTGCAACAGCAACGAACAAATTACTTGCCCTTGGAAAAATAACCTATACTATCACAAAGTATTAGTAAATCAAAACAAAACAGATTTAGCTTTACATTTAAAAAGAAATATAATTGATTGTTGTGCATTGGGAAAGTTCGGATTAAATCCTAACTTATCGCCAACAGAACAGACTTGAACAATGCTTAAAATGTCATCCTAAACTTATTAATGTTCTACATCCACCACGTACTCTCCCTATAACATTAATCTGCTTTAAACATGCAAGGACATAACTCCAGTTGGAATGAATCAACCTAAAATTGCTTCCTTGGTAGACAACATACCCCGTGGCAGGATGGATGTCCCAACTAGTATGTGTCTAGTCCTCACTACAGGGAGTTCTTGATGTCTTCTCTCTGCTGGCAAACACGGAACTCTCCAACTGATCCAGAAGCACTAGTATTTCAATGCCACAGGTACATGCTGACGGTCTCAGGGGATTGTAGGTTTATCAACTCCCAAGGCAGCCATCAGCTGGAAATCAAACAGGAGGCTGTGTAACAGCTCGAAAACTGGCCAGTTTTTGTACAACATAAAGCCAAATTTCCATTTTCATTGAGACACCTGAGCGGACAACTGTTAGCAGTTTGTCTTGCACACACCTTCTGTGTTTGTAAAAACAGATACATTAGGTATGCAGAACAAATTTATAAAACTGTACATGTAATACCAGTGCTAAAATCTGAGCTGTGAAAATATGCCTTGAAGTTGGTACATTCATTTGAAAAGGTTTTTCATTGCTAATTTCCCTTTCTACTTTGTTTCACTTACATCATAATGGGTGCATGGCTTGTGTATGATTAGCTTGTGTAGTCTTAATGCTTATAGGTACATGATGGTTGCCTTTTATTTAACTGAAAAAACTTCGCAATGGGTTACTTTATTGTTTCTGCAGCTGTACTCTCCCTCAAAGAAGACTGGCAAGGATTTGTTGTTGGTTTGCACCAACTGATGTTAACCTTAAATTTGTTCCTAGATAATTTTCATTTCTGCCTGCAGTTTTGTCTCTCTTGAACCTTACATCATAACATGCTATGAGCATTTGTTTTCAACTTTCCTTTTATGAGGTTCACAACATAGTTGAACAGCTTGGCCGTTAATTTGAACCACAAAATGGGCTACAATAGATTAAAATTTTCCTCGTTTGTAATAATGTGTTGCTGTCCTTTTGGCATATATTTTATCATACTTCTGTGCTTTTGTACATTACCCATTTAGCAAAATAAATTGATTCCTCTTAAAGCTGACAAATTTTACGATCACAGTGTGTTGGTACTGTATCAAATTACAGTTCACAATAATAATTTTACAATCGGCAGATTGCTAAGTACCATTAGTTCACATTCTGTCATACTAGTGTCAGCACAGTAGTGACCTTGATACAGCTGACTTGCTTTGCTATAAAAAAAAAATCTCTCATTGGTAAAGAGAATTTGGAATTATAACGTGAATTCCTGATTTTGTTTTGGAGATCTGGAGGGTGTAGGGGTAGAAATTTTTTTCTATTTGTTTCTGCCACTTCACCTGTTACTTAATGTATTACATTTTTAAAAAGAAGGCAGATAACACAAGTACTCAGACGGTGCTTTTCACATGCACAAAGTTGGAACACATTTTCCACACAGATACGTGGTTCCAGTGTTTTGCTGGCTAGCAAAATGTCATGACTACACTTCTGCATGGAAAATGTATTCGTCCAACTGTGCAGTATGTGTGTGTATCTGTGAGTACTCACTGTGAATTCCTGGTTTTTTCTGTCACCTTTCTAAAAACGTTATTATTACCCTAGCAGCCTATTCCTGCCATATGTTACTAAACATATTGATTGTGGTGTAGATAACAGACTGTGTGAACAGAATCGTTAGATGTGGAGGAATGTGTGGTGGTGACAGGCAGTGTGGTGTATGCAGGATGCTGGAGGAGTTACTCCCAGAGCTGCTGGAGGCGGAGCAGGTAGATGCAGCCAACTGGTGCCTGGAGCACCTCAGTGACGTGTCTGAACGCTCACTCGTGGACGTGCTGCAGTTCTGCCTGCAGCGTACCAAACAGAACACAGAAGTGGACAAGCTCCTGTCTTCAGCACTGGGGACAGGCTTCTGTGAGGAGGCCATGCTGGGGGAGGTGCGGCGCCTGTCCCTGGGGCAGGCCCTGGAGCTGCTGCACCGTCTCGTGAAGCCGCTGGATGGAGTGGAGGATGCCGCCATGCTGCGCTGGATCACGCTTCTCCTGGACGCACACTACCAACAGTACCTGCTGGCCCGTGACCCCCAGGTGCTGGACATACTTTCCCAGGCCCGTGACTACATTGCTGCACAGGTACCTAGTACCCCTCAATTGTCCGGCCTCTTCCAGACATCAGTCATGTCAGTGGTAATACTTGCCCTATATTTCACCAAGTTACACATTCAAATCCACTCTTTCCTTACCTCTTGTTGTGAATTAGTTAGTAATTTTTCACATGTATGAAATGTTGTTTCAGGCTTTTGAAAATACAAAAATTATGAATAAAATTAAAGGTTTTCTTCCATTCCACACTGACACTGCCTGTTGTGTAGAAGATTTTGTAAACAGTCTGCATTGCATTTCACATTATTTATTTTTAAAATTATGTCATATTATAACATTAAAATATAAGTTAGTGTAAGTAGAATAGCTGAAGTTTGTACTAATGTTCATAGGTCGTTGCTGTTTAGTTTATAATACCAATGTACAGTAGAACCATGTTATAACTGATAAGAATTGAGATAAATTATTGCTACTGTGAATTATTGTTATAATCAAAGTTATAGTGCAGAATAATTTATTGCAGTGTTATTGTACGTTCCATTTGTTGGTACCCTATGTTTTCTGAATACCATTATACATTCAAAAGCCTACAACTAATAACAAAGTATAATAGAGCATGATATTTATCAGCAGCACTTTGCACTCATGACCATTGATGCCTCACCTGACTGGGGTTCGGTGGAGATGGAGTCATGTAGTAACACTTTCGGAGTGAGGAAGCAGTGTACTCCGATGATGGGGATTGCTGGGTTGATGGTGTTGACGACTGTCTTGTGTGGGGTCCTGTCAGATCTATTATCTGGCGATAAATCTTTGGTTGTGCTGGTTTTTGCAGGTAGTGTGCATCCAGGCTTGGATTGGGGCAAAGTTAACAGGAGTGGGGATATTGGGAAGGAAAGATAGTTGTTTAACGATATGAGGATGAGGAGTGGAGAATGTGGTCAGACTTTGGGTGGGGTAGATGGAAGAGGGGACGGGCTGCCATTCTGGCAGAGATTCCTCAGCTACAGTCTCCTAAACTAGTCTGATTACTGACTGGTTACTCAGGTGTAGTCAGAGCTCGGTTGCGAGCAGCCACTTCCCTTAGGTCAGTGTAGACCCTGACAGCCCTAGTTCCCGACTCAGCAGCCTCTCTGGCCAGAGCCAATGCTCGTTTAGCAGATTTCCGCCACCCAGCTCAGTGGCGCAGCATGGGGACGAGTAGTATGAGAAGTAGGCATCCTTTGGGTGTGGGCATGGCTCAGCTGCAACAATGGGGTGAAGCGGAGCGTGCCAAGAAAGCGAGGAGGGTAGAAGAATAGCAAGCAGAGCATAAGGAAAACACCAAGGTAGATGTGATTAGATTTGTTGGGCCAGCCAATAAGTCTTAACATCCAGCCTTTATCCTGTCTGAAGGGTGGTCCCTATGTTGTTAAGTAGTACATGGACACGGCATCTTGCATGTTGCTGGAGGAGGCCAGGGTAACCCCAAAGATCTCTCTGCATGACGTCCTAGCAGTGGGCCAGCGCTTAAAGTCTCTCTATTCTCATAGGTTGCGGCACGCTCTCAGAGACAGATACAGCAAAATTGCAGAACAATTAATTTGAAGGGGCCAGGAATACTGGCTGATGACTGGCCGAATTCGGCAGTCACTCATCCTCTTATGTATGCTCTGGCCGGGGGCGAGCAAGGGAGGTGAATTGGGAGGGAGAGCAAGGCACCCTTGTGCAAACATCGTATGATCTGTGGCAGCTAGGGAGGGCGGTTCGTACCACTTGCAGTACCTTCGCCAAAAGGGGTGGCGAGGCATCATGTGGTGTGCCCAGCCATATATTACAGGCTGTCTGTCTACAGGTGGCGGCAGCCAAAGGGGCAACCAAGCGCTCTCACACCAAGACTGTTCAAACCTTGCCACTGCCCTGCAGTATCCAGCTTGGCAAACTTGGTCCCTTGTCCATTTATGTGTTAGCAGGCACTGGTTGGAGATACAAGTTTGGTTTGTAAATTCCTACGCCTTCCATACCTGCTTTTCCTTCTCTGTGCATATCCGCTCAAGCACTTCCAGATGCATGCACAACATTCGCATTAGAGAATCAAACCATGTCCCCACTGAAGGGTACTCCCTTCTCTTGTCAATATTTGGTGTCTAGTACTGGCTGTTTATGCCGCCCCCTAGCACCACTAGGGTGAGAGGGGAGAGAACCTTTCTCTGAAGATCCTCAGATTTGAGGAGAACAAACACATTGGGTCAACATGACTCTCAGGTTACAAGCTGGTTGTGCCTCTTACTGAGAGCTGTAGGGGCCTTACGTGAAGAAGGCTTTGATACCAAAGGGGGGGTTGAGGGCAGTAGCTGGTCACACTGTTCATTCAACGTTCCCTTGGAGGATCTGGGGGCCATCTTCACAAGTCACTTTAGGCCCTAGCACCATCAGTCGTTACATGTACCTTCCAGTTGGTTATGTCGCTAGAGCTGCCAATTGATTCATAGGACTCTGACAGGCACCAGCATTAGGAAGAGTCGTTTACTTCCTGGTTGGACCACGCCAGAACATGTCTTCCCTCACACTGCTACAGTACTTACATCTACATTTGTGCCTGCACCTACAGGACACCCACTGAATTCATTGAAATAATAATTCTTTATTGATTTTATCCCCTAAAAGTAATATAACATTTCTGTCTGTGCATACCTGTGTATCTACAGCTATTCAATTGCCCCATCACAGGGTTAGCCAGAAAAGGATAACATAATCCACAGTGCCCAAGCTACATTTCCTGGTGAGTAAGGGCTAGGTGCCCCCAGGGTTCAAATGCGTCTGCCCATACGGCTCTTGAAAGACCTAGTTAAGGAGACTTTGTTTCTTTAGTCTCTAGAGGGATACTGGAGTCAGGCACCATCAACACTTTGTCAACTGGCATCAGACTCAAGCTGGGCCCTTCTTTTCTTGCACCCCAGCACCCTGCTGGTACCTCAATAGGGAACTTTGTGCCTATGCAAGCCCTTATACTGATGTGCCATGGGCATCATCATTAGCCTCGCCACAGCAGCGGCCCCCTCCAAGAAGAGAGGTTAGCCACACATGCCACAGAGCTTCACTAGGGTTGCAGCAGGCCAGCTGATGCCTCCTATCAGCCCGCAATCTGCTGCATGCCTTGGGCCTGCTTACCCGTCCAGCCTTAGCTGTAAAGTCTAGCGTGCCACAAACATCAGCCGCCTTCTGCCATCTTCACCGCACCTTTGTCGCTTCTCTTTCTGCTTCTTCTCCACTACCCCCACGCCCCCTATGTTGGCCCTGTGTTTTGAGTATGTAAGGGGCACGCAGTCCAATGTCCAAGAATGATTCTCGCAGCTCAGTTGCAGACGAAACTCTGCCAGACCGCGAAGCAATGCTGTTAGCCTTTGCTCGTCACTAGACTTTTCTCGTCGCTTCAGACTAGAATGTCACACTGCCCAGCAGCTTACCAAAGCCTCCTTTGCTTCTCTGCTACCTCGCTAGCCACGCACTTAGTAGGCTTGAGTCCCAGCACCGCTCTCAACTGGGATTACCCTTGCTCATCATGCCATCGTGTCTACAGAGTCTAGGCATGACACTGTGGTTGGCATTGGTTGACATCCTAGGACATCATCAGGCCCTAGTCAGGGTACAGGCAGGTTATGTGGGTTTACGGTCTTGACAATAAACTGACATAAACCAAGTTGATTGAGTTTATCACTTGCAGCTACTATTCTTCAGTACCTTTTTTCCTGCAATCTTTGATTTTGTCCAAAGTACCTCAGACACTCTTGCAGGAGCAGGTATATGCTGACACCGGATCCCATCCATGTTTATTGGGAACCCCACCTCTATGGAGCGGTGTCCCACGCAACTGTTGCACCCTTCTGTAAGTGCTTGGGCCTGCTGGCGACTTTCTGCCTAGCCAACACACTTTCAGGGAGGCCAGTAGCCTCCCCTACCAGGGAGTTTTGACTCTATGTTGACGTGCTGAGGGCGATGTCGTAATCTGCTCTAGACTCCGCCACAACCGCGGCCCCTTTTGAGGAGAGACGTAGCTGCCACACGCCACAGAGTGCGTAACCCTATTCACTGCACTTTATCAATCACAGTATTCAAGATGTACATGAGAAAATAAATTCTCTGCTGTACAAGAGAAAGATTTCTTATGTAGTTCACATGCCCGCCACATTGTCGCAAGTGCAGATTGATAGACACCATTTTGTGTAACAGGTTGCCATGGTTTTGCGATCTCAAGTCACATTACCATCTTTGGAATAGTAATAGCATGATAAACATTCGTAAACAATGCATATAATACAAATTTTCTGCCACAAATGTTTTGTAGGGGAAAAATTGAGTCAGAATTTATTATGTTTGTACGCAATCATGATTTAGCAATAGTTACAGGAATACAAAAATTTGGTGCGGCCTTTACTTGAAATATTAATTATCTTTAATTTTTCACTAAAAACTAATGGTGCAGCCTATACATGCACTTGGTATATATACGCCAAAATATGGTATATGGATCTATGGCAACTTCCTGTCTTCCTGCATAACATAGGAGCAGACTCCCTAATCCTACTGTTGACACCTACAGTCAGAAGCTTGGGTCTGCCAGCAACTTGTTGTCTGCCAAGTTTATCTGGAGGCCAGCAGCTAGGCACTTCCCGACAGTCACACCCTCCAGTTCCTATTTCCACTAGGTTGTACTAGCATCTAGGACACTCGCCATCACCCCTTCTACTCTACGCCCTTATGCCTCGCCACAGGGTTGGGCAAGATATGGTGTCCAAGAAGGCTTTGGTCTTGGTTGGTCCGAATCGCAGATGAACTCTACGGCTAGACCCAGGAATATGATGAAGAGGCCGAATCTTCATTCGCCGCAAGGCACTGGTATTCCAGCGCATGCATCTGGGCCAATAGGAGTACGACGCCGTCAAACTAATTACGTGTCAACTATAGCCGGAGGTTAGAGTTCATCTCTGGAACCCAGAACCATAGACCATCGAAGAGCTTGTCAAGAGAGTACGCATTCGTGAAATCGACCTGGCCAATATTTGTCGAGCGCAGGAAAAAAGCTAGGCAGCCTTCAAGTTCATAGGGTGAAGTGTACCCACCAAAACCCCTGTTCAGGAGAGCATAACAGAAGATACTGCTACCCCTACGGTCACTCTGCACAAATGCTAACATTGCACTGAGAGACATTTTCATTGGGATTGCCCAGTTCTTCAACAGAAGAGGCAAGGCAAGCAGATGGGGACCAGCAGCCGAAACAAACCGAAAGGGGGGCACTGAACCCAGAGGCCCTGCTAGTCTGTAATACAGTAGCCAGAAGTGATGAGCAAACCTCCTCGCATCATAGTGATTGTCGAGAACCAGGAAGTTATCACAACATTAGACACCACAGCTAATGCAAACTTTATGCAAAATGATATGATACTGTAAGAATACTGGGAACATATTGAGCCCACCCATGACACTAAGATGTACATGGCACAGAGAAGAGCATGCTGCATGATAGGAGGATAGGAGGTAAACTGATGTTAACATTTAGGTTCGCTGACGAAGTCAGTCCTACCAAGTTTCATGTGGCCGAAAACCTGGGGGAATCCATGATCCTGGGACAACCCTGGCTAACCAAACAGCAAGAGATCCTGGAATGTAGGCATGTAAGAATTTATCTAGGAGCAACCAAGAGGAGGCCAATAACATGGCGACAGTTTAGCCTGCCCGATCTGCATCAACAATGAATGCAGGCACAAGCAATTTCGACTGGTCACACCAAACAGCAGCCAAATACTCTAATAAATATTCCCGGAAAGTTAGAAAAAAGCAACGCAAAATTAAGGAAACATTATTCACTGCACTTATATCAATCACAATATTCAATATGTACATGAGCAAATAATTTCACTGCTGTACAAGAGAAAGATATCTTATGTAGTTTGCATGTCTGTCGCCGTGCTGCAAGTGCATAATAATAGATGCCATTTTGTTTGTGTTGCCATGGTTTTGCTTTCTCAAGTCACGTTACCAACTGTGGAATAGTAATTGTGCAACATATATTTGTAAACGTTGCAACATAATAAAAATTTTCTGTTACAAATGTTATGTAGGGTAGAAATTAAGGCGGAATTTATTATGTTTGTACAGAATCGTGACTTAACAATATTTACAGAAATACGAAAATTCAGTGCAGTCTATACTTGAAATATTATCACAAATTTTTCATTAAAAACGTCTGGTGTGGCCTATAGACGCACGTGGCTTTTACATGCCAAAATACGGTATATAGGGCTCGCAGTCCTCAGTTCGAGGCTGACTCGCGCAGCTCTCTCACAGAATGTCAGTCTGCTTGGATGCGCTCCGACATCTTGTTGCCAGACAAATCGCTGCCCGTCAGTATATTCACGTTCAAGCCTTCGCTTGCCTTCAGCCAGCTACATCTTCGGTCAAGCTCAATAGCTGTCTCAAAGCTCATGAAGCCTGCTGCACTTCTTGGCTACTTTGCTAGCCATGCCATTACCCACTGCGAGTCAGAGTATTCGCAGATTTGGGGTTACCCTTGCCTCCCTGCACCACCACTTCTATGGTGACTAAGGACTGCACCTTGGTTGGCATTCAAGGACAGCCCCTCAGGCCACAGCCAGGGTGCAGGTTGTCTTGTGTGTGTTTGTTGTTCCAACAGTAAACAGGTATTACCTAAGCTGGTCGAGTTATCTTTTTCAGGCACTTCTTTCTGCACCTTATACCTGCTATTTTCTGTTTTGGCCAATTTTTACTTACGCTCTAATTGGAGCAGGTACGTGCTAAACCCCCACATCCTAACCATCTCTGCTCAGAACCTCAATATCTTTGGAGTGGAGATTCTCTCCCAACTGTTGCAACCATTCCGTGGGTATTTAGATCTGCTAGAGATTTCCCGCCTAGCTACCCACTTGCAGGTCAGCAGCCAACCCTGACAGGAGCTTCATCTTTAAGTGATACGTGGATCTATGGTGACTTCCTGCCTTCCTGTATTGCACAGGAGCAGAGTCCCTTATCATACTGTTGATACCTAGTCAGGAGCTTGGGTCAGCCATGACTTCCCACGCTACCAAGTTTCTTGCCTGGAGGCCAGCAGCTAGGCACTTTCGACAGTCACACCCTCCAATTCCTGTTTACACCAGGTCATACCCGCGTCTACTGGAAACTCACTCTAACCCCTTCTGCTCCACGTCTTATGCCTAGTCACAGGACTGGCCGGGATAATGTGTCCATGCAGGCTTTGGTCTTGGCTGGGGATCTGGTAGAGGAAGGGCAGGATACCACCAGGGTGTACCCCTGGAAGCATGAAGAAGCAGCTCGAGAGAGGGGAACACCAGCCAGTATTACCATCAGGGACTATAGCGTACAGTTCAATCTATTGTGACATGAACTTCGTGCAGTTTCGCCTCTGGCACACACGCCTCCTAAGAAGCGAGTCGCTCGCCATCACACGGCCACCAGCTGCTGAACACATGGCTCATTGCATAGACGTAATACCCAGCTCTACTCCTGTTCGAAGTCAGACCAGACCTGCACCTACTTCTGCACCTCCACATGCACAGCAGACTATATTTAAACTGCCTAAACAAGCCCATCCTGCCTCCAGTATTAACCCCGTTAGTTGGCGGCATCAGTTTTCCTGCCATCTGGGGAGAGAAAAGCTGCAGACATCCACCCACACTAAGTATGCAAAGATGAGGCGACAATGTGATATGTGGACGTAAACACACTTCATTACTCCTTTCCAGAGGACCATGCACATTAAGTGTTTTACTGGTCCGTTATCATGTCAGACTGATCAACACACACTGTCGCAGACAATACATGAGTCAAGTTCACTCATAACAAGTTACAAAAAAAAAACATAAAACTGAGAAGTTCTAACCACAGCCTTCCTGCTTAACATGGGAGCAAATCGCCCCTACCTTGCTGCTGTTACCTGCAGTTAAGTGCTTGGTTCTGCCTGCGATTTCCCGCTCGCCAAGTCACTTGATGGATATCAATTGCCAGGCCTTCCACTTACACTTATCTGCTTACACCTGCTTCCCTTCAGGCTGTGCCCACCTCTATGGAACTCCTATTGTCTTCTATTTACCCCCACATGCCTCGAACACTCACCACAAGACTGGGTGAAATAACAGCCAAAGAGGGGCTAGCCATGTTTGGTGACCTGGTAGGGGTATTATATTATGTTAACTGGGTGTATTCCTGGAAGCATGAGGAAGCAGCTTGGCAGAGGAACAGCAACGGTACTGGCAGATACCATATTTCATGTGTGTACTGCAATGCTAAGTTTCTCTACATTTGTATAGGTTGGGAGGACCAGGAGAGATACCTGGAATACCAGTTGGAATACTGCTGTTTTGATTGCAGGGACAAATGTCGCTAATGTGATTACGCCAGTTGGCCAGCTAGAGGAGTTTACTGTATCTCATGCCATGAATGCCCACGCATCTATCACCATCTATTCTTTGGTTGGGAAGATAAAGCCAGAAACATGGACAGACTTATCTTCAAATGCTCGAGATGCCACATCACACCAGAATGAGTACCACGTTGGCCAGAACCTATGATGATAATAATGCAGCAGCCAGCTCCAGATCAACTAACACTGTTGGAGTATGCGGGGAAACCAAAAGAAGACCCCTAGAAATTCCTTCAGGCTTGTGTAGCGGAATTCGAATGAACCAGTTACCAGAAACCTATTAGGTCCTTAAGGCCAAGGCCCAGTTTCAGGGGGATACAGAAAAGTGGTGACAATGGTATGGAGAGTTCGTCACCAGCTGGGATGAATTCGCAGAATGGCTAGTAGCCTATTTTTCAGGCCCAGGAAGAGGGCGACAAGGCCAAAATTTTTATCCGCCGCAAGTTGTTAATCTTTCAGCATGTCCATCCCTGGCGAGAGGAGCTTGATACAATAGAACTAATCATTTACTTATTGCTGCCAAAAATCTGAGCCCGTTTTAAACAATCCTGAGCCCAAAACACTAGGAAAGCTAGTGAAGTGGGCATAATTTCTTGAAATAGATCTGGCCGACATTCGTAGAGCCCAGGCAGAGGTTGTATGAGATACACTTCACATTACTGTTCTGATTGGGGCAACTGAAGTCCTGACAACTCTAGATACATTCGCCAATGCCTATTTTATTTAGACAAAAGCCATACCTCGTGAATACAAGGATAATATCTATCCTGCAGAAAGCATGACCATTTACATGGCCCAGAAAAGGGCCCGCCTACCGAAGAGGAACTAACCCTCATGCTGAGGTTTACCATTGATGCAATTCCAACCAAGTTCAATTTTGTGAAGGAGCTGGGGGAAATGGTTTTTCTGGTACAGCCATGGTTGTCTGAGTAACAAGACATTATGTATTGTCACCAGGGACGACTGTACATGGGTGCAACCTTGAGGAGGCCAGCGACCTGGCAACACCTCAACCAGCCTGACCTGCATCAAAAAACAGGAGTAGAATACATACAACAGATGCAGGCACAACAGAGTCGGGTGGCCTACACCAAGCATCAGCAAAGCACAGAGAAACGCTTTCACCATCCGAAGCATGCCGCCAGGTGTAGCAGCGCCAGCTATGAGTCTTGCTGCACCCCATGTATGAAACACAACTACCTCCATGCTGCCGCCATCCCCAGAGCCCAAAGCTCTGGCTAATCCCTGTTGGTCAACCAGTACGCATGGAGCAGTTAGTGATGCCCCAGCCAGCTAAGAGCAAGCACCGAGATTTTCGTTCCGAGGGTCACTGACCCCTGGCCTAATGACCCAGTGCCGCCTTCACGACCAGCTGAGCCAAAGTATGTTCCATTCCAGCATAGAACACAGCTGTGGAGAGAGTGCAGTGCCGACATCGAAGGGAAGCCTAGGAGTTACAATGAGACGCTGTGGTGCTGCCCATCCACTGTCAGTTGGCCGGCCCCGCTCTGAGCAAAAAAAACTCTGTGTGATTAACACTTAGTCACTGACTCTTGTGTGTGTTGCTGTCTTCGCATCAACACACCCGCTGATGGCCTCCACATCCCCATTCGTGCTGCCCCTACCACGAATGAACGTGTGAGTTTAGCATAGGCAGTAGAATAACTAGACATGTGGTAAGATAGTATAGCACATTGATGTGTGCCCGATTAGAGTGACTTGGCATGTTAGTAGAGGATTATGACAGCTAGACCAAAAGCGGATTAATTGGGTTTAGATAGCTGGGGTGAGATGAGGAGTGTTGGCTAGAACTTACTCACTCCAGCATGTTGTAGATGAGGTAGGTATGGCTTTAGGCGGGACGAATTTGGTCGATGCTGGAACGGAGGTTCCACAGACAAACTTCTTTAGACCAGAAGATGAGATTTTCCCAGCCTAGGCGCACTTCAGTACCGGTCAGGAGTCCGTTGACAACCGGGTAACACGTGGTCTAGATGCGGACACATGGTGGAAAGTCAATTACTAGAACCGGAGCAGGCGCGACTGCTTGTCATCTCAGTTCACAGAAAGAATAACAGTGTAACCCAATAGTGACATGCTGGCTCGAGCTCAATAAGAGTCCCCAATGATCCCTTACCGTAGGCGGGCTGATCAGGGACGTGAAGCTGTGTGAATCGCCAAGCCTCTACAGTTTGTGCGTTCACACTAGGATGCCTGGCAAAACTATAGGCCACAGTTACCGCGTACTAACTAGTGCGGATGGTGAGAAGCAACCTGAGTCTGCCGTGCCTCCTGGTGTGAAGGTGTTTCTAGTGGTTGTGGCGTCACTGTTTCTCCCCCATGAGCACTACAAGTGCTGATGTGTAGCTGGGAAGAAACAGGTACCGGTCTAATACGTATTTCTTAATTCGGTTTAATAAAATTCCCGGTTTCTGTTGACAGTGCACAGTGTAGTCTACCTTCAACTGTGGATACAGTAAATACCTTGGAAATAAAAGCAGAAAGGTAGAGAATAATGTGTGTTTATTGAAAGTTCAATAAAGACGTGACCTGTGCTAACTCCTACCAAGTCGAGGATAGCTGAAGGTAACTGCGTGGTTCCAGGTGTAGGTGACCTGGTTGTAAGTAAGAGGGAAAAAGCTGTTTCTAGATGAATATAAATGAGTTAAAGTTAAACTGCTAATAAAAGGTGTCTAGAGGAAACAAAGTGAAGTTAAAAGAAAATGTTCGTGTTCGTATGTCGTTGGGTTGACTGGTCGTCGATGTACGTAGTAAGTAGCAGTGGGGGCATACTTGTAAGGTAACAAACTTCTCCGAAGATCCTGAGCACTTGTAGTGCTGTGGGAGGTTGCTAGAGATGTGAAAGAATGACTCCCGAGCTCAGCAGCAGCCAGACTTATATAGTGGAACCTTGTTGGCTGCCGGCGCGGGGTGTGGGGGAGGTGTGACATCCTCTGGCCCCGGGTTGCGTGAAAATCCTCCTGTCAGCGATTCTGCTTTGTACCTCATCGGAGTTGCTCGCCCTTGCCCGAGGTCTGGGCAGCTTGTTGACTTCGAGCGCGGGGAAACGGGGGGTGGTGGTGTGCCTGCCGGGTTGCGTATCTTCCAGGTGAGAAGGAATTGCTTGTAAATTCCCATTGCCTGTAGGGTAGGCAACATGTTTCTCACATATGTAGAGATGGAAGAGTTGTTCTAGGCGATGAGTCATAATCGTATTAGATTAGATGTAGAAGTGGCATGCGTCAACATAGAGTAGGAAGTGTTACAGAAGCAAAGCCAAAGTGTATAAAAAGTAGAGTAAACCCCTAGCCCAAAGTCTTGTGCGATGCTGCTAGCTAAGGAAATGCCTGGTCATGTAATGGGCTTTACCGTAACCAGAAATGTATGGCACATCAACTCAGCCTTACTTCTGTCTTGTAACCTTTTTAGACCATAGTCACATCTATGCTTTCAGTACGTACACTGGCTCATGAGGGAATTGAAAGTTGTATGTTAATGTTTGATGCATGCCAACATTCTGCGCAGCGCAGATGCGCTCTCTACGGGCGACTTAGCCTCATCTACGAGTGACCCCGCACTCGGGGCAAGTCGTTAACAGTGGCAAATGTAATTTCACGTAGCGAGCAAGGAGACTCCACGTGCTGGACAGCCGACTACTTGAAAAATAATTAATGCGCTTAATTATGAAATCTACAGCCTGTCCAAAATCCCACATGCAAGTGCCACCCCCGTGAATAAAATTAATAATTTTGATGATCCACTATAATACTTTCAGCTGCTGAAGAAGTTCCAACAAACCCCCGAGATGGCGACACCCCTGTGGCCTTGTGACGTCACAACCCGCCAGCCTCAGGATGAGGTTTTTATTTGTTGTCGCCTCTAAGCGGGGAGATAAGAAATGAGCGGCGCTCCCGTTACCTTGATAACCTACCCCTGGGTTGGAAGGCTACGCTACCCCCCGTACCCTGCAAGAGTGCTGATCAGATGATTTTTTGGTTATAAGGAAGTCCAGTACACTAGTCCAGCAGAGATGCCAGACTTGCTGGCTAAAGAGGTTCGCGAGCTCTCCCTGGTCTGAAGAAGACTCTCTCTCTCTCCTCTCCTCAGCCTGCAACACGGCTGCCACCTCCAGAAGTCTGCAACAAGTCTTCAGCTCGCATCTGCAGACTGCAATGACTGCAACTTCCCAGCAGCTTGGACAAGGCTCGTCCACCACTGCCCCAGCTGACCGTGAGGGCAGCATCTCTCTCCAGAGTTAATCCACTTCCTGCACCCAACAATCTTTACCTCAGTCAACTTCCTTTGACTCCCGCGGTAGCACGTCGTGATTTTAACGACCTAGTTAATTAAATTTTCTCTGTAATAAATTTAGCCGGAGTTTTCCGCGTTTCCAATTTTGGCATAATAAAAATTACGTGAAACTTAATTCTCAGTTTACTGTTATTTTTGCTGTAGTGCCTGTGTCTATTAATAATTAGACCTCGGTGTATTACCACGGTGTGTACTAGGATCTGTAATTAAATCCCACTGGAGATTAGCCGTGCAGTGCGCCAAACTCTACAGGAGACGTGAGCTTGCAGAAAGCATTCGTCTGCAGCAGACATGCCGAAGCTCCTGGGTTTCCGGTGTTCCCGTGTCTACTTCCAGTGACGTCCCAATACCGGACTGCTGTTTTCACGTCAGGGCCTTGGGTGTGCCTGCATAAGCCACGCTCCCAGTACTGAACGTCTGCGGAAAGGATCAAGGGACTGGACTACTGTACAAAAAGAAGGGTGGCATACAGAGCCGTAGACGACGCTGAGAGTGTTGTGCGCTTGGTAGTAATGCTTTTATTTGCCAGTTGTAGTTATCACTAATTATAATGGATTTGTGTAACCTTAGTCAGGTTATCTCCTCTTGTCTTCTTTCATCGTCAATAGCTTTCATTCTTCCAATGCCACAACATAGTTACTGGAAAGAAAATACTCAACCACTTTTCTCTTAGCAGAAAGAATTCCTTATCTCCTTCACGTGGCTCAGTATACTGGACGTGGCTAAATTCACATGCGTTTACTGCACATCCTGTGTGGCGAGAGGGAGGAGTGGTTTAGCATGCCAGAGCTGGTCCCTTTCTCCCCCATCCCTTGCTGCGCAGGCTGGGCGGGTCAATGGCTGAAGAGTGCGCCACCTGATGGACACTCAGCAAGTGCAAAACATGCTGAAAAAATACGCATTTCTCTCTACCCAATACGAGTATCATGCCACTTTCCTAAGTATATTGTAAGATATAACAGCTTGAAAATGCCATTTTTAGTAATTTCTAAGACCTTCAAAATCATGCTTCCTTTGTGTGGGGAGCCTTGAAAATGGTTCTGAAGCATAGAATGAAACTTGATTTCTTTTACGAAAAAAATTCCTTGCACATGTAGCAGTTTCTTTGAAAAACGTGTATTTCAGACGAACTGCAACATCATTCACTCATCAGTTAAATGGGCGCCTTAAGGCACTGACCTCCCTCCTGGGTATCTTCAAGTAGTTCTACCCCGGCATATTAGTTATTATTTTGGCCTGGTGGGTCGCGGTAAGTTCTGGGTGGGGCCGCATAGTGGGAGGATACAGTCGGTGGAGAGGGGAGTCAAACCCCATAGTGAGTCGAACCGCAATTGTTTCTGTTCCTGGGAGATCAATTTTCCTCACTACAAGGGCTGCCAAGATACGGGACGCCAGCTGTCCCGGGGGTGTATGAGTGGTGAGAGGAGTTTAAACGATGGTGATGGTAGGGGTGGGTGATCTGGCAGAAGGTATTGGCGCTATCTGCAGTAGCCTCGTAGGCTGGCGTGCGGGAATATAGTTTGCTGGTGAAGAAACTGCGCGAGAATTGGGTACGACCTTCGGCAGGAGTCGAACCCGGATAATCTTCCCCGAAGCCAACTTTATCAGACACAAATTGGGAGTGTACTCCTTCGGGGCTACCTTAGGTGGGGTTACTATGGCGACGGGCTGTAGTGTCTCCAGTCGAGGGGGACGTGTAGGTTCAGGTTCTGATTTCGGCCGACAACCACCTAGTAAAGCATCTAGCTCTGACTTGTGCTCTAGGGGTATAAAAGGTGAAATTGGGTTGTGCAGTTTGACGTGGGACCTCATTCGTGACTTCAATGTCTACCTCAGAATTAATTTGTCATTGTAAGGCACATCGTTCTCAGCGTCATGTACGGCTCTAATACCACCCTTTTTGTTGTGCATTGGTACAGCCTTCTGACCTTTCTGCAGATGTGCAGTCCTGGGGGTGTCTCTTATGCAGTCACACCCAAGGCCCTGACATATAGATAGGAGGCAGTCCGGTATTAGGACACCACAGAGGGTAGATGAGGGAGCACCGGCAACCCAGGAGTAGCAGTGTGTCTTTTCAGACTTAAAGCATTCTGCACGTTCCTTCTCCTGTGGAGTACGGCGCGCCTCATGACTAGTCCTCAGCGGGGTTTTCTATTGCACAGGAGGTTTCACTAACACAAACATTTAATAAGATACATGAACAGGGATCTAATATTAAAATTACGGTAGACAGCTAATTCAAATTCACTAATTATTACGATATTGGGAAAGTGGAAAATCCCGGTTAGATTATAAACTAGCTAAAAGCTTAAGGAATACGTTATGCACTGAAACAGGCGAAGGTCAGCTTGGCAAATATAAAATTTAAATGTACATTAAGTCTATGTAAGTTCACGCTCTTTACAGCGGCTTCCCAATTAAGGGGTTTGTCCAGAAGTGCAATAACGTCGCAACGATCTGCTACTGCGAAGTCAAAGAATCTGATTGGGGTAAAAGGGTTGCAGGGTATAGGGCGTCTGGTTACCTTTGGAGTCGAGCCGTCCTTGCGGTTGGCTGGTGTGGATGAGCATTTGCAAACTGCAGGGGTGCTCAGCCTTCACAAGCCACTGGAAAGGTGCTGCCTTCTCAAGCTGCTGGAGTGGTGCTGCCTTCTCAAGCTGCTGGGCTGGAGCAGCGTTCTCAAGCTGCAGGAGGTTGGAGCCATTTGCAGGTTGAGGAGAGGAGAGAGGTATTTGCAGACCAGGGAGTGCTCACTGACCTACCAGGGAGTGCTTACTGACCTACGCGGCCGGTGAGTCTGGTGTCTCTGCCTGGGGGTGCTCTCGGACTTCCTTATATAGTGGGAAACTTGTGACCAGTAATATTCCCGGGGGTGTGGGGTAGCGTACCCTTTCATCACAGGGGTTAGATCAGGGTTGCGGCGGTGCCTCTCATTTCTTATCTCCCAGCGTGGAGGCGACAACAATTTTAAACACCTTGTCCCGAGGCTGGCGGGATGTGACATCACAGGGCAGCAGAGGTGCTGCTATCTTGTGTTGCTGCGGGAACTTCTTCCACAGATAATTTCAGGGTAGTGGTTCGTCAAAAAATATTTTATTTATTCAAAAGGGTGGCGATTACATGCCAGGTTCTGGGTGTGCCATACATTTCATAATCGTGTTTATCATCTTAAGTCTGAGGATGTCCAATGTGTCCTTCTGCCACTGTTCATGACTTGCCCCAAGCTCTTGTCCACTCATTGATGGGGTGAAGTTGCCCGCAGAGTGCACAAATGCGCTGCGCAGCATGTTGGCATGCGTCAAAATATTTCAACGTTAATTTTCAGCAACACGTGTCTGGGGTATCATTTTATTTGAAAGACATCCAATTATTTCATTAAATTGATGCCAACTATCTGTAAGCTAATGGCTAATGTCTAGGTACTTCCTGAGCACTAGGAGTGAGGCTGGTATATCTATGTTGCTGCAGGACTGTGGTAGTTGGGCAGGTTTTAATGTACCCTGACTGAGGCCTGAAGAGCCAGTCCTAAGTTGCCAACTGGTATTTTACCTAGTCTCGGAAGACTCTGCAGCGCGAGGGGTGAGGCTGCCCCAAGTCAGCGGTTCTCACACTCGTAAAAGCTGTAAGCAAGCTACAAGGTAGCTGGAAGCACAGTGGCTATGGTATGCTGGTGGGCAGTGAGGCAGTGTCGTGCAGAGTAGCACTTTCGACTCGACTGCGAAAGGTGGTGACGACTTAAAAAAGTCACTGGTTGCTTCAGGTAGTGTTACATTCTACAAAGGTAAGACATGATGTTTAGTAGCTCTGAGGCAGTGTGACATTCCGTAGAAGATTAGCGTGCAACAGCCTCAAACTGAGGAAGGCGGGTCCTATTTATATTGACGTACTCTTGAGTCATGGGCGGTTAGGAGGTACCTGGCCTATACCTTAATACTCCTTACCGGCACTGATTCTCTCACCTCGTTATGGGAGTGCCTCATTGGAGGTACACCTATCGTTGGGGTGGATCATTAGGAGTGCTGATTTCCTTCCGGATAGTTATAAGGGGGCCCTTCGGCGGTGTAGTGGTGTAATGAGTGTTCCTTTGACTGGCGGGTCAGGGTTGGTCCCATGTTAGTGTCCTTACGAGGGACACCACCTAGTGGAAGGGTTGTGTTTGAAGGGAGGGGAATCAAACCCCAAGGTGAGATAATTAAAAATGACTCCCTCCCAGGGAGTGCGACCTTGCACACCGTGAAGGTTGCCAAAGTATGGGACACCAGCTGTCCAATAGAATGAAATACCGCAAGTGGAGTTAGATATGATAATGGAAATGGAATGAGTCTGACTTTCCTCAGATAGTTCCTACTGGGGGTCTCATTCACTTCTGAGATGTCTGAAAGGGGCTGGCCTTGTAGGATTACGAGAAGGAACAAAGTTATGTGGAGGGGAAGCTATCCGAAATTTTGGTGTATCTTTGGGAGGTATGGCAAGTTTAATTAACTTCCCATCTGCCGTTTGGATTGTACATGTATTTGGTGGTGTAGTGTCTCTAACTTGGGGTGGGGCAGGTGGCTTCGCAATCGTTGTAGTATTAGACGGGCTGAAAATGCTAACATGTCCGTAGCTTGGCCACAGCCAACAGATGCCTAGTTCAGAATCTAGTTTGGATTTGTGCTTGCAAGCTATTTACATTTAGGGTGAAATCGGACATGGTGCATGAGCAGTGACTTCTGGTAAGAGGGACGGAGGTGTAGCGTGAGTGGAGTCGACTGGCGGTGCACCATCAGACTGAGATTGGTTCCTCCGTAGGGCTCTGGGTAACGGGCGGCACCACGCATTGTCCTGGGGGGAGGCTGATGACAAGTTTACTGCCTCTTCTCGAGGCACTGCGGCTGTGACGTCACTGGACGCAGGGATCTGCAATCCTGTGGTGACTCTTTCAACTTTCTTATCGGTGTCTGCTGGGCCGTGGCTCGTTGGGTAAAACAATCTCTGGTTGAGGGGTAGCGAACGCATGTCGTATTCTGGGCGGGCATTATAATTTCCATGATTAAACACGTTAATTATTTTCTGTGTTTGTAGTTGTCCAACATGTGGAATCAACCCTGTAGCCACTAGAATAAATGTACGCCGCTTTAGACTTGTCCCAAGGCTCTCAGCACTCGCTGATGGGGCAAAGTCGACCAGTAGTGTGCACAGTCGCACTGCGCAGCAGTGTGGTATGTGCCAATACTCTGTGCATAGGGCCAGCGCGGGGGTTGTGGGGTGTGGAGAGAGAGAGAGATGGAAAGGAGAGAAGAGAGTAACTGAGAGCGGTATAGACTTCCACTTGTGTGTCAGGCGTTGGAGGGGTAGAGCGATGATGGATGCAAAGTGGGTTGCAGCACAGCAGACGGCAACATCTGGGCAAGTCACCCTGGCTTGAAAGGCATCGTGTGGCATGTATAGCATAACGGCTCTTCTTAGGATGAGGCCATGTCTGTGGCGAGGCTAGATAAGAGAATGATGTCACTTGTGGCACGTCATACTATTGGTTAGCTATCAAACTTATTTTAACTTTCATTTTTGTGTACAATTTTTTTTGTTTAAGTTTTTCTAATTTTTTTGTGTTTTGTGAGAATCTTAATCTTAATAATATTATAGATGTGAAAGTTTGTATGTTTGTTTGTTACTCAATCACATTATAATGGCTCAATGGATTTGGATGAAATTTGGTACAGGGTTATATTATATTCTGGATTAGTTCATACATAGGGTATTTTTCATCCTGGAAAAATGAGCAGTTTCTTAGGGAATGTATAAAATATGCCACCAACCATTTGAGTAGGCACTGGTTGGTCTGTTTTTTTTATATTTTGCACGTGGGTGGAGCTGCGGGTAACATCTAGTATAAACATAAAATTGCTACTGTTGCAAAATCAGTGGTCCGAAAGTCGGGATATTAATTTATTTGAACTTGTGAATATTCATACAGTCCTGTTCACGTTTTTGTTGAATAAATATGCTAAACTATTTTTAAGAGCAGTGAAATGAAAATAATATTTCGACAAGAGAGTTGCAAGGAATGTTTATAATTTACATGTGGATGGAGGGTATGAGTTGGCATAAAGATGAGAGTAATCAGAGCTTTTAGAAGCTCTCTATTAATTGTAACACTGCTACATAATCAAAATTATGGAATTCATGTATGTTGGACATTGCAGTGCTGGAAACATCTGTCGTCAATTTTTGTTTTGCGGTTTATTATTGTGTAAGGCTTAAAATCAGAATAACTATTTTTGTATAGGGAAGCTTTTCTGTGTGGGGCATGATTACCTATTTTCACTGCATTAGTGTCAAAAATTAAGGTAGAAGATTTTTGGTAATTAATTAGTTTGTTTCGTGGTATACAGACAATATTTCGTTTGGGATTTATTTTGGGAGCATTTTGCTACGTTGAACTTGGTGCAACCAATTTCATTTTGTAGAAAATCAATAGATGTGAAACCAGCTACCAGAACTGCCCCATACCATATAGATAATGGTAGTTAAAATAAGTATAGATAACTGTGAGTATGAGAGCTGGAAGTGTTAGTTGGTATTCCTTTCAGATACATGTGTTTTGTTACAGTTGGCAGATGTGGTAGACTTGAAGAACCTGCTGCCGCTAATTCATGCAGTGAGGTCTGGGAAGCCCATCCGTCAGAACCAGCAGCTCTGCAACCTTTACAATATTGAGCACATCAACCTGTGCTGAAGCGTTGCCCACCATCTGCTCCCAAGAATATGTGTTTGTGTATGATACTGTCAGTAATTGTAAATTATTTTTAAATTGAAACTACATACTTGTTTTTGTCCTTCCCATAAAAGTAAAATTTTAAAAAAGCTATGGTTATGTGACTTTTGGGATTTACTCTCGATTTTACATTAATGGATTTCATGAAAGTAGTTATTTTATGCCATTCTTGGGAACCATTAAGAAATTCCAAAATTGATGAAAAATAGAAAAAAAATATTTGCAAAGATTAAAGAACTTGCTATAAAAACTGATTAACAGAACATGTTTTCTAGTGATCAGCATATAAGTGTTGTAATGTTGTTACCCTTAATTGGTACATCACATTGTGAAGTGACCATCTCCATGACAAGTACGCAGATGCAATAAGGGATGGGGACATGCTAAAGCAGCCCATGCCATGATGAGATGCAGTTTAAAGGTACACAGCGACCACTTTTTCAATGGTTCCCTTCATGCCAACCCAGTCAGTCATTAGAGGGAGGGGTGGGAATGCCATGCTGGTTATTTGACAAACATATCTTGCCATAACAGCCATGTGAGGGAAAGTAATGAGGCCTCACTTGGTAATGCTAAGCGTCACCTGAGAACATGGAAAGCTTATCAGCGCTCCAAACTGTTGTTTACATGTATGCTGGCACAATTGCAATGGATGCAGTGTGTTACAAAAACACCAAATTTGTCACATTTTTTTCCCAAAGAACCACACACATTACTAGTTCTACTGGGCCACCATCTTTTCACATTGACCACCATGCTCAGTCTCAGTAACTACAGTCAACTCTTGAAACTATGACCTTTCACAGTTCTTAAGGAAAGGGTCATTACTTCAAAGGGGTTGTTGTTCAAATTTGGACAGATTTTGACCCATCCGTGAATCCTATACGGAAAAATTACATTAACTTTTTTTAGGTGGTTTTTGCATGACTTTACAGAAAGGATGGACAGATACAGATACCAATACATCAGCCGGTTGTCACAAAATCGGTATTGGTTACAATCGGCCATGATCCAACCAATTCATTTCATCAACCCAAATGATTTAAAAATCATGGAAATTACCCCACTTGGTTATATTGTGGGACATGTGTTCAATTTTATTTTTGCAACTGAAAAACTATTTTCTTAATTTTATTTTTATATTTTAAAAACGGGTGATTCAAAATGAAATGGAAACTGATATGGCTGGCTTTAGTGTTACTAAATAGTTACAGTAAAACCTTGTTAATTCGAGGTTGATTAATTCAAAATTGTACATAATTTGAAGTGTATTCACCATCAAAGGGAAGACTAGGATTTTATATGCTTTTACGTAGAATTGTCCCTATACCATGTATTCCGATACTGATACCAATTCCCTGATACCATTGCAGATGCCCTGATACCAATGCCCTTTGCAAATTAAGTTTTGTATTCCTGTAAATATTGTTATGTCGCGATTCCGCACAAGGTTATTTTTTTTATGAATGTGAGTGAACAAATTATTGCACGAGTGAAAGGCTATTCATTTTTACTTTATTTTAATTTAATTTTTGTAATAATGTGCATACTATACACGCCAAAATACGGTAATTTTTGTGTTTAAAGAAAGTGATGCATGATGTCTTTCATACTTATAAATAAACAACTGTTACTCATCAGTGCAACTATACCACTAGCAGTTTTCAAACAGAGTTGAGTCACCGCCACCGCCTACAAGTTTGTTGTATCTACCGGGCCAAGATAGACGTCCCAATAATGGAAATTATTTTGCCAGATGAGCCACCGGGACCATGCAAGAGGTCCGGGGCTAGTACAGCAGTGTGCCGCCACAAGTATGATGTGCTCAATCCCACAACTCTCCACTATGCTGCTCACACCGAAGATCTAGGCGCTGGGCGTGACCCTGCTAACTGCCTGTCCAGACGCCTTATGCCAGTGAAGGAAGGGATGGCTCAGGAGTATATAAGGCGAAGAGCTCCCACCTTTCGGATGATCAGTTCTGCTTCAGTTCGTGACCTGTCCTCTCCTGGGCTCTTATCACACGCACAAGTAGTGCAGAGGCCTGCAACAATCCTAAATGCTTCACCGCTACCTCATGGGGCCGAAGATCCTCTCCAACCACCTACAAAAGGAAGCACCAGCTGCGTTATCAGCACCTAACACTGATACCCGTTCTGTCCCTTATGGACAAGAGATAGTAGAGCTAGCCCAGAGGAGAAAGCTACGTTCGCACACACCAGTTACTGCCTACTCCCTCTTTGCACAGGGCACCTTCCACCAAGCCTGAATGGATACGAGGTAGTACTTCCACCGTCTCTGTTTATTTTCCTTAACTGCAAAATAAACATTGATCTTGCCTTACTTCTTGAGTATCACTCGGACCTCCTACTCTTCACCCTCATCGGATCTGACAGGGATAGCAGGAGACCAGGTTTTGCGTTTTCTGAATTCATACTAACAACAGAACAATATATCCTTGGAAGGCCACCCATTCTCTGTCCCGTGCAGTGAACAGTAGAGCCACGACACTAGGATACCGCCCTCTGGAAAGTGACATGCCGGTTTGAAGTCACCTTCGCGTCACCACACACTCAGCAATGTACTACGGTAGGATGCTCTCTGGTGCAATACAAACACCCGGGGAGAGGAGCAGGTATCTCTGGTGGCAATTAAAAGCGGTTCGGGTTAATTTATGACTATTGAAGTGAAGGGATTAGAGCAAATCTGTAAGCTGCCAGAGCATACATAATGCTGCAGTGGAATGATGTTAGGATGATAAGTGAAGTGAAACAATTTACTGCAATAACAAGTCTTAACACCACTTTGCTAATCAGGCTTTATTAAAGGGTGTCCTATTAGGCTACTTGGAATTAAGGGTTTGTACGGCATCTGCCGTTATGCCCTTTTTACCTGTAGGACTATTTTCATCCTTTTTCCTGATGTCACTGTTCACCACCCTGCCCTGGGGTGTACGAGCCTTCTCCTCTCTTACTCTTAGCCCTTTCACACTCGCAGCACAGAGTGCACGTGCACATCACTTAGCACATGCAAGTAGAGTGGGTTTCCTAGCTGTGTTGCTTTAGTGCTTGGCCAGGCAAACGATCTGGGAGGCGAGGGATACGAGCCCACGTCAGAAATATACACATTTATAACAAAATAAAGAGAGATAATGGGGTTCGTAATAACTTGGAAATTCAGATTGCAATTGTAATATTATTGTAAGCATACACATGGGAAATACTAGAGATGGGTCAAACGTTTGAATTTCGAACCAAACCTAAACTTTAAGGTTATGTTTGGGTTCGGTTGGAAATTTAGTGCCATGTCAAAGATCGGTTCTAGTTAGGTTCTAAAAATTTACAGGAGTTCATATGGTTCGAAAATGTGATAGAAAGGAACATCATTAACAAATTTAAGTATTTGAACTTAAGTATTTACTGGTGTACAGTGTGCCCTTTTTTCCCCCAAAATAAAGGAAAACCTTTGTGAAGAGTTGTAGTCGTAAATTATCCACTCCTAAACTGTCCTGTGATGTTTAAAGGGAAGTGTAGTGGAAGAGTCTAGAGGATTGCTACCTGAGTGAAGAAGGAGAAGGGTAGTGTGTCACATTCCACCACTGCAAAAAAAAAAAAAAGTAAACAGCAGGGACAAAAAATGACCAGCATGCCACTGCCTAAAAGAAGCAATAAAAGAAAGCAAGCCACCCACGAGGTGGGGGGTGGGGCGGTGGCGGTGGCTGGTTGACTGGTTGGTTTCTCTTTTAATGACTAGCACTGTATAAAAGAAAAAAAAGAAGGAACCCAGCCCCCCACCTCAGTTGTTGCCATTCTTCTTTTAACGACCATAAAGTTACAGTGATCTTACAGAATGCCACAATATTTTGGCTTTTAGCCCCATGAGTTATTTAGTTAAAATATTTCCCAAATATATCGCAATTGCCACAAATTAATTTAAAATAAGAGAATTTGTTACATACTTGCTAACAAGGCCCCACAAATTGTTGGTGCAATTTTAGTACTAAAAAAATATATGTTTTTCCTGGAACTTGTTGCAAAAATCATGGTGTGCACTATACATGAGTAAGTACGGTACTTCACTTCAAAGAAGTTGAAAATTACAATGCAATACAACAAAAATTACCGAACAAGTCATATTTGATTATTGTTTTTGTAGCAGTGATGACAGCATTATATCTTGAACTGTATAGTGTGTAAAACCAGGGGCTATTCTTTATTTAAATGATTGTATACAAAATAAGTGATTTGCTTGAGTTTTTGAAAAATGACATTTTCAATTGACATTTCTTTTGTGTTGCTAATTTGTGGTTTTCACATACCACATCTAAAATGAGTGGAAAGATACATTTCCCAGTGTTATGATAAATTATTATATCAACCAAATCTATAAAAACCAAAATTTAATATAATGTTAATTTTGTACCCTTTTTTCCACTATAAAAAAAAATTTGGCCATTACATTTTGGAACTATTAGTGGTGAAACTGTGTTTACTGTTTATTTTAGACCAACATGTTTAAACAATTAGACATGAAATTGTGAATGTGGTTGTATTAATTTGTTTTTTTTTTATACTTGAACAAATAGAGGTTGAACTATGAAGGTTGTATGTTTATATGTTGTTTTCACTTTGCACCTCGTAGCCAAGTCCAGTGGTCCATTAACAAAACTCTCATTGAGTGGGTAACACTGCTAAAATGATCCACGGGACCACTGTAATAGATGTTAATTACTTAATTTGCAGATATGTGTGTGTGTGCACACTGAATACTGTTTAGCATCCATAATCCACTGTATTTTTAAGGTGGTTCTACATATTTGTTTTTATATATATTTTTTATATATTTGTTATATATATATATATACACACACACACACACATGCACGCACGCACACCCATGCACACACACACACACAGACACACACACACAAAAATATATTTAGGGCTGAACTATGAAGGCATATGTGCGAGGATGACATTTTTTAAATTTTCTTTCGAGTTCAGTTTGAGTTGGCAGACTATAGCGTAGTTCGGTTTGAGTTCGGTTTGAGTACAAATTTAAAGGTTCGGTTCGATAAAAATATTCTGGGTTAAGTTCTAGTTTGGTTCGGTTCCAAAATTGCATTGAAATGATTGTTAACAAGAAGTGATGGCCGCTCGGGCGTACAAAACCGCGAGACACAATGTTACATATCCAACCTCTCAGAACTCTCAGCGACTACAGAATTTGCTACATGGTGCACGTGCCGGCGTTTGTTGTTAGGCGGACCATGTGGAACTACTTGCTACTTCAACACTTGCATAAAAAATTCTCTGACTTACTGTACATGCTGGTTAACATATTGATAAATCACTCTTTATAGGATAACTTCAAATACACTGCAAATAAGAGATTGAATGATGTGAAAATGATAACATGTGAAAATGGTACATGACAGAAAACACTCAATTATACACTTTCAAACTCTAGGGCTTTATTATATTGCTTAAGGGTGTACACGTGTCTTTGCGTGACACAAAATTACTTCTAGCCCCTTTTAATAAATAAGCAAGCCCTATTTGTGTTGCATGTATTAACGCACGCCATGGAGCACGTGGCTGCTTGGCCAGTGCGACACTTATTGCACTCAGTGTTGCCAGGTCTTTTGGGAGGAATTATCGTTTTTGGGGAAAAAATCATAGTTTCCTGAAGAAAATTATGGTACACCGTTTACTTTCATACCAATTCGATTTAAAACCACTCAAATGTTAACAAACTGTGTATTATGTAACTTGGATACAAAAAAAAAAAAAATCACGTAATTATTAATTTTACTAATTTTTTTATTAATGTCTAGTGAACCACATGGAACTCTTTTCGTACTACCCGAGCCTTCCACAATAAAAACACCAATGCAGAAGAATATGGTGTGTAGTCACACTCACCGAAACAGCCATCCATGAGTGTCACCTCTCAGAAGTGGTCTGCATGTGAGTTGCTAAAAAAATATAAAGTTACACCACCAAATCATGTTCGAAATACAGGGCCATCACCTATAGTTTTTATCTTCAAAGGCTCGTTGTAATACAATACGTTTGTGACAGCCGATTCGAGGATGAATGTAATACCTACTTCCTTATCAGAGAGACTGAAACATATAAATAATGAGAAGGGGAGGGGTGGTAATATGAAGCAGTAGTGATTAAACTAGGACACAAGGGGCCAACCGCCAAATAGGAAATATAATTTGATTGGCTTCTACAGCCAAAGCTGGCTGCCAATCGCCAAACAGTATTATTTTATACCACCGCTATAAAAAGAGACGCAATCAGTCATAGTTGCACATACAGCATTTTGCCTCGGAAGGAATTTTCGTTACGTTTGCAATGAAATTGTGGTACATTTGGCTATTATCGGCAAGTTGTTATCGTTTATGGTACAAGGGCAAAAAATATGGTAGCAAACGATTATTATGGTACAGGCTGGCAACACTGATTGCACTGCACTTAACACACGTTCATTTCCTTCACTCTTTTGCACCTGCACTAGGCATTTAGTGTGATGCACCAAGCACACTGATGCACTGCTGTTCGAGTGTAGCTGGTGGCGGTGCTGTCGAATGCAGTGCGGCAGGTAAACGTACTGGGAAGGGGATAACGCGGCACACGTCAACTGTTCACTATATACATCGTCTTGTGGCTATTTAAGTGTAAGGAGTTTGTCGCACCAACACTCACTGTTCCGTCATGCTAGTTGTTTTAGCTGGTCACCCCCTTTTCCTCATAGGTGCATAGGTGGGTTCAGCCTACTAGAGATGAGCTAAACCAGTATTTCTCAGGAACTACCCATACCCGTACCTGTTCCTGTTCCATTCCCAGTTAATACCTGTTGCTGATACCTATTATTGAGAATACCTGCTATGGGTAAGCTCTATGCTACATAGACTAAAGATGAGGTAGACTGATCTTGATGGCTGCGCACAACCAATCTCCGTGTCCCAACATTGAACTGCATTTCTGCCTACACGTCTAACAACAATGGTATAGATTGGGTTTGAAGTTATAACACTGTTTTGTAAACAAGTGTTTTTGAGATGTTTTTATACTTCCTCTAATCAATTTGTAATGCTTTTTGATTACATTTAAACTGGTAAAAGTATTTTATTAATATAATAGTGTTTGTCATTTAAAAATTAAGGTGTAAACATCCATGTTCATCACTGTTGGTCATGTGACTCTGTATTCTGTAACACTGGTTGGGCACACGCTCACATCAGCACCAGCCAGGTGACGTCACGAACTCGCCCCACTCAAGCGCTTCAGTTGCGACTCTTTACAGATCAATTCCAAAATACTATCAATAACTAATATTACAAACAACACCCATATAAAATATGTGCAATAATATTCAAAATACATTAATAAAAAGCAATAAGAATAATTTACCACCCGTTATATGACAAACTATAAGCACACATAAAAATGATAAATATGCAGCGCATTCAATGCTACCACTTTAGCTGCAAAATTACTACTAGAAAATACATTTCACTAGGTGACAATACCCATATAGTCACAATGGACGGGTTTGTTTATATCTTCATTTTTAAATGACAAGTACTATTATAGTAATAAAATGTTTTTAACAGTTTGAATGTTATCAAAAAGCATTACAAATGGATTAGAGGAAGTATAAAAACATCTCAAAAGCACTTGTTTACTAAACAGTTTTTCTAACCTCAAACCCAATCCACGCCATTTTTGCTAGACGTGTAGGCTAGGCAGAAAAGCAGTTAAATGTTATGCAGTTAATTGCAGTTAATTGATTGTGCGTAGCCAGTGAGATTGGTCTACCTCATCTTTAGTCTATGTCATAGACTAAAGTTGAGGTAAACTGCTTTTTCGTCTTCTGCACATGTACCCAACATTGACCTACCCCAAAGGAACACAACTGTCAGTCACATGGTCAACAGTGATAAAAGTTTTTGTTAATATCTTAATATTTAAATGACAAGGACTATTATATGAATAAAGTACTTTTAGTAGTTTGAATTTAATCAAAGTCCATTACAAATTGGTTAGAGGCAGTAGACATACATCTCAAAACATTTGTTTACAAACAGTTTTCTAACCTAAAATCCAAACTATACTGTTTTCGCCAGACGTGTTGGCAGAAAAGCAGTTCAATTTTGGGACACTGAGATTGGTTGTGCGCAGCCAATGAGATCAGTGTATCTCATATTTACTAGTCTATGCTAGGAACATGCTATACCATGTCCTTCTCAATGCCTGTTACTGACAGTGTTGCCAACATGGAAAGAGTAGTTTTCGCTACAGCTGTAGTAAAATTCCGCTACATTCAGCTACACAACTAATATTTGTTTTACTTTATTCTAATAATTCGGCGGAAAATGTGCCTGGCATAACTTACAAAGCCTATACAGCCAGAAATACAATAAATCTTTAAAAACAACGAAAAGCACGAATAAACACGACTACAAACTCTCCAAAATACGTATTCAAAAATCGTAACTCCAGAAACAATTCCAAATGATCAAATGGCACACACGCAAAATGACATCGCAATTCTGATGCCAAGGTAAAAAAAACTGAACTGTCACAGATGGTGGCTACAGAAGAACTACTACTGAACTATTAATGGGAGAAAAATAATACCTTTATGATAACCGGTAATAAAATCAGAAGGGTAAAGGTTCAGGCATTTATTGCATAATAAAGATAAATTTTGAACATTCCGCTGCCTTCAGCGCAGTGGTGATATTGATGGTAAAGGCTGATCACGATAAAGAGAGCACTTTTGATATTAACCTTAGAAAAAAGTTACTAGTCCCGCCTGCATATATTTTAACGGGCGCACCGAGTGGTTTGCGCCCAGTAAAGTTCGTAATGAAGGATGGAAAGTAGTTCCATATCTTACCATTGCATATAAATTGTTAGATAACCATTTGTGATAACATATATTATTTATTTCCCTTTATGTTTTTTTTTTTAATGTACACGTGTGTAAAAATGAGCAAATTTGTAAAATGTTTACTTTCCTAATAATTTTACAGTTTCACTTGACCGACGCATGAATAAAGTGATTAGGCCCGTGGCAATGTTAATTTTACATAAGTCTGAGGACTACACAATGCACATAAAAGTAGATTTTAAGCAGGGCTTTCAAAAGTGCTCATTCTACCGTGAACAGCCTATAGCAATAGTAAGTAGTTAGTGACAGGCACTGAATTACGTGGTCCTCGAACAAATTATATGTTCACAAAATTAGAAAAATATTAAGCATTAACTAATTAAAAATAATGGTTAAACTTCAAAAAGTAAACTTCACTCTACTCTGATTAGATTTAAAGCACCAATGGTTTTTTTTATGGATGTCAGCGGCATGCTAGAAAGTCACTACATTATCTGTGTTCATCACTTTTCGCCGCTTTGTCTCCCTAATATTTAAATTTCGTTATGCATAGCGGAAATCTGCTACGGTTGGCAACACTGGTTACTGATAACAGGTATTGGAAATACCCCCCACCCCTCATAGTTCGGCTAGTTAAAGCGGGAAGGAGGCCGCCATGGAGTTTCCTTGTAGTGGCCTGGGTGGGGGTGTTTGGGTACCTGAAATTTCAGACAGTATTTTGGGTAATGGAAATGCCCAAAATACCAGAGGGGTATTCTGTCTGTACAAAAATATCGGGCCCATATTCCTTCCAATATTCATCTATAGACACACTTGTTTTTCGCGGTGCGCAAAATAAATGCAAAATTTGTAGTTTCTCATGAAAAAATACATATTTTGTGAAAAATAACAAAACACACGAGAAATATGAAAGAAAAAAAAAATCTTTGTGAATCCTCATATTTTACGCCGGTTATTCAATATACCGTTTCAATATGTAGTCGGGGTCGGAAGTCGACATTATCGATGTATCGATTTATATCGCTGATGTGATATCGCTTATGAGCATCATCTACGCCTACGGGATACCACTATGTTTCGGATATAAAGTGATCTCGGTGACTGTCTAAAAAAACTAATTTTTCTTTCCATTTCATCCTTTTTCACATTTCGTGGCATAAATATTGTAATTTCGTTGATAGTATACAAATGTGATAAATAGAAAATTTACCAAACCGTTATCTCAAAAATGTTAACCAAGTTTTACGTTGCCACTAGGTGCTGGCCGCACGTTTATGCAGCAAAGGCACACAGTACGCTTCATATCACGATTTTCTAGTTGTGCTCCATAGATTCGTTTAGCAAATTTTAACATTATCATGATTTTATGTATCTGGCGCAATTTTATTTTGATCAAACAATATATTAGTTAAATATGGGTTTACGATTAAAAACTGAAGAATTAAGAATTATACTTAATAACTCGATAAGCACACGGAAAATTACAATAAGAAGATTTGCAGTTTATGATCAAATTAGCAACTGTAAAGTCTAGCCAATCAGAATCATAGGAGATGTAAGGAACCAAAATAACATGGGGAAAATTGACAATTTACATATATTTAATAATCTGTGGTTGCTATCTGTGTAATAGTTAAAAAAAAAACTCGTGAAATTCTACAGAAGGGGACGTAAAAGTTGACATTAAGCATTTACATCAACAAATCTGAAAAGGTTAACTAAAGCGAATTCAATAACCTCTTTCACGAAAGAAAACTAGACCATGAACCATTCTTTAAAATAACAGGACACTGTCGCTCGATTAAAATAATTACTTTCATACAATTTCAGAATATTATCTAACCTAAATACAGTTTCCCGCAAAAAACTGTCGCTGTGCTCTAAGTCACGCCAAGAATGCACACGAACCGCCAAGACCCGCACACGACAGTCATAAAGCAATACCCATGAATACATAGAATCATATGTCAAACACACTGTGAACTTATTCTGTTAAGTCAATCGTAAACACACGTTAAGGTTCTGTTTATGTTATTGGTATGGCGGGGAACTTTAGTTTATCACATTTATCGTCGGTTGCGAGCCTGTCTTTTTGTCTATGGCCCATGTCACACTGTCCAATTTTCGTCTTCAACTATATTAGACAATAAAATTTAAAGACAAAATAAAGACATACAATTTTCGTTCCAATAAATTTTACGTAATTAACTTGAATGTGTTTGAAAATGTGCCACACTGTTAAATTATTTTTCTGCGAGAATCTAATTTGATTATTATTTAAAAACTATTTTCAAGGAAATTGCTTCTGTTTTTCCATGCAGTCCATTACATGAAGTAACGTAAGGAAAGCTGTATATCATTTTTGCTTCTTTACTAAATTAAAATTTTATATACCAGAGATATTTCCTGCACAATGAACTTTAATGCCTCCGAGCTCGTAATATTGTGTGCAATATTCACTTAAAATATAATTCATGCCACACTGCTTCTACATAAATTAATTATGTTTATAACCTACTTTGTTTCCAGCAATTATTAATTATTTTAAAGTTTATTGACGTACATATTTTCTGTGCATGGTTCTGACTGGCTGAGACAGTCAAATATATAATCAATTTTAGAACCGTACCAATTTTCAAATGTTTGATGGAAATTGAAGGCATCCTACATTTTCAGACAAATATCACTTCAAAAGATGTTTCGATGATGTTATAACTGTCCAGCTTTATTAGACAAAACTTATTGGTAGCAGTTTGACGAAAAAATATTGACAGTATGAGTGTTACAACATCTTTACGAGAATGTGGCAATTAGAACTGATCATTATTTTGAAGATGCAGTAGAAAATTTTTATCATATGAGAAATAACATTCAAATTACTATAATTCAGAAATCGTATCATCACCAAAATAACAAAAGGGGATACATGTAATGATATCCAAACTGATGCGAGAATTACTCAATAAACGTTTTCAGTAAAATTGAAAATCGTTTGATTTTGTTATGAACTACACTAAATTCACTGAAATCAGTATGTACTGGATTCCAGTCAATGTAGACACTAAATGAACTACTCACTGTCGGGAATATAATGACTGACAAAAGAACAAACCAAAATCCTAGTAATATGGCAGTAATTAATGTCAGTTGTTTGCATTTTCCGATTAAGGTGAGACGCCAAACACTTCCCCCAATACAGTTTGCCTGCTGTCGTCGGCAGCTGTTACAGTTGTAACAGCTGTTACAGTTGTAACAGCTGTTACATCTATGTGCATGTGTTTCTAAATGAGATCCTGTGAAACCGGGCGTATCTGAAAAGGTAATTAGTTATCAAATGCTTAAGGATGCCCATCCACGCGACTGCAATATAAGAAGCCCTATAATATTGAAATGCCCCCGCAGGCCCTGGTTTACTATTTGACAATTTCTGTTATGTACCATTTTCATGTGTTTTACCCTCATTTAATTTCATGCAGTGATTTCTTGTGATTAAACAGTTTCTATGTTGAGAGTAATTGTTAATGTAATAGTTACAGTTAGGAGAACTACGTGGATATGTTAATGCATATTTTTGGTGTGTAAGAAACTAGTTAGCGCAGGCTGCCAGCCCGCCATCACCGGCCGGCATGCCTCGCAGGCCGAGTTAGTTATACTTGTGTGTCTCGGGGAGACAGGCATGCGGACTGACGGGGTCGAGTTTAGCGTGATTGGGTGGTGCATCAACTTTTAGAACCATTCATTAACGCACAATAGACTTTCAGATACTGGAACCTTGTGTTAATCAGCCACCCAAGACTCTAGCCTCTTACCTCCCTATGGTTTAGCATCGCCAAAGGAGGAATATTTTCTTGTAAGTTCTCATAGCCTTTAGACTCTTGTACAGTGTTATCCTGCCGTTGGGCTAAACCCAGCAAACGTATGTAAGTTGTTTCTTGAAGGAACATTAATAAAACCCATTTGAATCGACATAGGATGCGTTCTCATTCAGGTTGCCTGCAGGCCATAAGGGAATGGGTCCCCACCTTTCCCACCAAATATTAAGGGAACTGTGCGAAGTGTTTTCATGTCTTTTTCAGTGTTTTTGTATCTACGTATTATGGGTGTGTGATTCGCCCTGAGACCTCACTGCGTAAATCTGGTACGGTATTTAATTTGTTGACTAATTATGACAGACAGAGAACCTAGAAGGATATCGCCGTGGTCATCAGCACATAGTCCTGGGGAAGGATCCTGATCTGCCGAGAATTTCACATTGCATTCTGACAATGCCTGGCACCGAAGAAATACTTCAGATGTTGGTGAGAAAACTCCGGTAAAATCCTACCTCACTCCCAACCTGTATACTGAACATTTTTGCTCCATCATTCCACCATGAAATGTTGCCCAACTTATGGGCGATGTCCTTCCGCCGAAAATCTGACTAAAACTCTGCTGACTTATTTTACAAAATTTTCCTCAATTTTAAAAATCAATATCTCTTAATTCCGGCTTTCCCTGACCTATGCCAACACCAAGGAGGCATTAGGAAAATCAACAGTGCACAACCGGATCCATGGGATGCCGTCAGGATGCCCCAGGACTCCGGAAAGTCGACGCATATGGCCACAGAGATAAAACGTGCTGAATATACAGGGACGCCACCATTGCAACCACCACAAGGGAAAATGCAGAGGTCCAGCAGATAGTGGCCATCTTGGTTCACTGCGACGTCAGCCAGCTCGTGCTACTCAGGTCCTGAGCAGACAAAGGGGCTGCAAAACCTCCCCCTATGCTCGTGCCATGCGTGCTTGAGGAGAGGAGCAAAATAAAAGAGAGAAGGCAGAAATGAATATTGCCCCTTTCTCGCACTACCCGCTAAACATGCCACCGGTCAGCTGTGCTCCCACCAAGCATTGAGCCCTGCCTCGTGCTGTACCATGCAAGTCTACCACACCATGACATTACCTGTGCCATGCCGAGTGTCGCCTGCTACTGACCATGCTCCCACATTCCGCGTACCCGTGCCAACACTTCCGCGACCACGTGGGCTTGTATAGCAACAACATAGCTTTCCAGACACATAGTAGCACAATTGTGTTACAATGTCCGCATTGTTTGTGCCTAGTGCCTCAAGATCTAGTCGCAAATTACGGGTGAGGCACAACCTATGGCAAATGGTACCATCAGACCAGCCTAGTGAACAACCATGCTATAACAACCGCGAACCGCGGACGTACAGAATAACCAATCAGAAATTCATGGACAGATATTTAGTGTAAATCTTTCGGACAACACATATGCAAATTGGTGCCACAACCTACTCTGCACAGGTTGGTGCACTTTCCTTTTGAAATGTAAACAGTGCAGCAACCAGTGCCATACAGATGCACTGACCAAGCGGAAACTGTTTACTCACAATAAATCATTGCATGAAATGAAATGAGGGTGAAACACGTGAAAATGGTATATAACAGTAATTATCAAACAAGTAAACTATAGCCTGCGGGTGTATTTAAATATTATTGTGCTTCTTATATTGCTGTTGCTTGGATGGGTGTCGTTTAATTACCTTTTCAGATACACCCTGTTTTACAGGGTCTCGTTTAGAAAAACATGCACGCGAGCACACGTGGTTTCTTTGCAGTCACACTTTCCTGCACTGCTGACGACACAAGCGCTTCGATCGGCACCACGGCCGCACTTGTGACTAGCTTCTTCTCTCATGCAACTGCTGAGGTGCACTCCCCAACTGATGCGCATTAGCGCCCAGTAGAGCCCGGATTGCTGTAGCGTCGGCCGGCGGTCCTGGGGGGGGGGGAGGTGTGGCAAATGGGCTTGGGGGAAGCGAATTGCTAAAACGATCCCCCCCCCACCCTGTGTGATCGTATGCAGCCGCCGAGTCACTCGCAGCAGGAGCACCTCCCTTGCTCCCTGCTGATGATAGGATGTAACACGTAATCTCCCCTACTTGATGGCAGTTTATACATTGTTCCTCTGCTGCTCTTGACGGACCTGCACCTCATGGCACACTGTGGCGCTACCGCAGGTGGTACATTCCTGTGGCCGCTGTCTTTGCCTCGTGGAACATTGGAGAGGCAGCGGGCAGGCCGAACCACCACCCTATAGACCATTCCACACTGGAAGCTACTTTCTCAGAGTCCTGCTAAATATCTACTTGCAGGCCCGTTTCGTATCCTTCCGCCAAATGTAAACAAACATTGCTATGTGACTGCCATGTAGCATCTGTCAAAATCAATGTTTACATTCAATTGTGTGTGGACATATGTTCGTATACTTTCGCTACACCTAAATATAAATGTTGAAATGTGACTTTTACTTTTATACCTGTCAAATGTGTTGTTTACTGTTTACATCTTTTCAAACAATTCTGTCATATTCCAAAAAACCATTCCGTATGAATATTCACAGTTTAGGCCTCTAACATTATTTAGGTCAGATTTATGACGTTTTAAAAACGCCTGAATTAACAATAGTTCTTATGATTACGTTACACTAACATATTTGTTATCCACGACATAGCACATTACATGTAATGTACGTTAATATTTTGCTGCGACAGTATAAACACTGTTACAACTGCGTTGTAATGAACTGTAGTATTTAACTTTTTGTTATTGATATGTGTTGGGTAATTTCATTAAAAGGACGGCCTCAGTTCGAATAACGAAGGAATAGATAGTCAACAAAAAAGCGACATTAAAATCAAGCATGCAACTGGTGTGTACCGGCTTTTCATCTGTGAGTGGGATCGCACGCTCGGCGATGGTAGTTCTCTTAAATATGTCATTCCTGCCGAATACTTCTCAGCGTTCATCACTGACCCGATGGAACACGGCCTGGTGTTCGGGTGGGTCCTGGTTGTCATACTGCCTTAATTGCATTTCGGGTAGACTACCCATCGGACATCGTTCGAGGTTATATACAGTGCATCTCTCTTTGGCGCCAAAATGGATTAGTTTGCTGCCGGCTCTACAATCGTGTTTTCCTCCGTAAGCCATGGTATCCCCAAAATAGCCTCATCTCTGATGTCTGATGTACAATGATGGTATTACTGGTTTCTATGGCACAGACTTGAACTGTCACTACTGTCTGTACTACGACCATACTACAATGCTCGTTCGTTGCCAGCTGAATTACGTGACTTGTGGGCATAATTTCCTTCTTATGTACAAAGTGCGATTATACACAATTATGTGAGGCTGCAATATCACTTAAGGTATGGCATTGCTGACCATTAATTGGAACTAAGATGCGGATGAATGGTGCATGATTGCTTCTAATTTGTTGTATTAAAGTTTGTTGTGGAGTTAATTTCGAATCCTGAATCAGAATTCGAGCAGGCGGGTTGTCAGAAGCACACGGCTCCTTCACCCCAGCAACACTTTTCCCTGCTGTTTACGTGCTGCTGCCTGCTTAATTCGGTCCATATGCGGGTTGTTAAGGTACTTGTTGTGCCAGTGGTATTGTTTATTCGGACAGCACTGCACGGAGATCGTGGCAGATAATCCAGATTCCATCCCCGCTGCATATTGTTGGCATTACTTGCTGGGCTCCTGCTCGGTGGTTTCTAACTTCTTGACCCCATGGCCCCAGTCCGCTTTTGGTCCTGTCTGTACATTTTCTCATGCGACAGCCCACTAAATTTACATGGTTGTTGTGAAAAATTTGGTGATGTGGTGAGATGATGATTGTTGTTTACATTCTCTTACCACTGATTGTGCTGCCATTTTACTACACTTGTATCACAGCTTTACTGTTCATGCGTTCGTTCCAAAATGATGCAGCATGCATAAAGTCTTCAAGTGTACTATTAAGCAGAGTCATGACAGCTGCTCTAAATTCAGGTCTGGCTGTTACTGTTCTTAATTCAAGCATCTCACGCTCTGGCAAATATGGGTAAAAAAAACTTAATGAGGTGATTTTTACGTGCGATGAAGGCTGTAAGTGACTCAACCAATTGTTGTCCTTCCAGTGTCAGTTTGCTGTGGGCTTGCAATGACCCCTCTAAACATACACTGGAACGAGTAATGGCACTCCTCCCACTGAAGTCCATAATGGTTGAGAGATGTCAACCAAGAGCACGTACATGGAGTTGTGCTCTGAAACAGCTGGCATATTCATCACGGCTTACCCCATCCCTGGTAAGGCTGGATACACAATCTTCCAGGAATGCTACCGGATCCTTAGTCAGGATCTCGTCGAACGTGGCCAAAGTTTGAAACTTCGATGGTGTTTTTGCTGGGGTTTGCTCTGGTGGATGTTGGATTGTGTTTACCCTGTGGTTCCACTCCATGCCTCACTCTCCATTGATGCTGGTTGATGTGTTATTGTTCCCACACAGTTCGGCATGCATGGGGTTATGGGCGGAAATTTAGAGAATTCTGTGATATTGTTGGCAGTACTGAAGGATAGATAGGTGTGGAAAACATACGAGGTAGTGATGGCTAAAATGGCATGAGTGGTTGGAATGGATACGGCACTTGTGTTTGGGTAGGTTCAGGTGGGGAGGTTTGTTGACATTGGCCACTTAGGTAGCAGAACGTGCGGCATCTCAGCTTCATGCTGCGTCCCTGCCCTACTCTGTTGCCACTACCCTTCCTTTCCAGGCATCATCACACTCAACATGTTGTTACAGTTTCTGGCCACTATCACCTGTGAATGTTTGGTGTTGACATTTACTGCTACGCCATTTTCCCATTTTCCTAATATGTCTAACATCTGATCACGTAGGCAGTCTGCGGTGCAGATAACATTAGGTTTGAGCCCCTGCACTGACTGTGTTGATGTCGGCTGAATTAAAAACTAAGTTCATGTAAGTCCCATGGCTGTTCTAGGTTCTGTATCATTAATATATTCCTGATGATAGTTAGCATTACACTGTGCACATTTTAGTACAATGGCATCCTGGCCATTACATAACAGATCATCACAATACCTGTGGAAAGTGTAATTTGGAAATTGTTCAGCCTCAATTTTAACTTGCATTGTGGTGTACTGAGTGTTTTGCAGTGTTCCACTGTCACTGTCTTTCTCTGCTCCACGGATCTCACTGATGTGGTTGTCGACAAAGCTGATCTTATGTTGGCATTGACAAACGTAACTGCTCTCATTTACTAATTGGGGACTGCCTATCATAGGGTGTAAACAGTCCAGATACCACAGCACCGGCGGGCTGTCAGTCATCCTGGCAATCATGCTTGGTTTCTCAACAAATTCACGTGCGTGGTAAACGTGGTTGTGCCAACATGGATGCCCAGAGTTGGGGAACGAGGGAGCACTTTCCCCTCTCGTGATGTGGTTGCCCTGCTTATCCTGTGGCGCAGGAGTTATCGACCCTAAGCTCATCTGATGTGCGGTGGACGCGAAGGGGCAGCTAGCTGTCGGCGGCAGAGAATGCTGGGGGACAGGTGAGGGGTAGCCTCCACCCTGTCAGTTCTCCTTCTTGCAGCTTCCCTCTGCTCATCCTCCCAAGTGGCGTGGCCTAGCCTGCAGTGTGGCATCCTTTTCCAATTGCTGTCGCCTGACACACTTCCTAGCATCTGAACGGCATCCTGCAGGCGTTCCGATGCTGCAGTTATCGTTACTGATGCCTTCCTGTCGTCCTTTTGTGACTGCGGGCTGGATAAAGGTAGGAAAATTCAATAGCCAAGAAAAACTTGCGGTAAAATTAGGAAATTCTGCTGAAAATTTTGACAGTAAAAGTTTTTGGTAGGAGATTTGGCCACATGGAGGGGCGACATTTTGACATTGGGCAATTTTCGCCAAGGTAGGAATATTACCATGATGGGATAGTGGCCACACTTGGGCTCGCCATTTTGAGGTGGTCAAGAGGCTCGGAAAGGTGTAGGACTAGGCCACACGTTCTGGCAAGTCATTTTGATGGCAGAGAATGGACTGATAAAGGGTTGGATATGGTTTTTGGAGTGGTGAAGTTGAGGTCTAGGATGTGGTTTACCCGACTAAGCGCCAGGTGTCGTCGAGGCGTCGCCAAGATGATTGTTGACTCTGCTGATCTCAGGGTTGAAAGCCGTCCACCCAGACTAAATCTCGCCGCTTATACTGGTGACATCTGCCCCATCGATTATCACTCCAGATTGGATGTTATTGTAGTTGTTTACTAAACAGTTGCTGTTGGGTCGACTACGTACAATGATGTTCGCCCTTGGTGGGAAAAATGACTAGTCGTTAACACTCAAATATGTGGATTGTAAGGGCCAACCACACGCCCATAACATACGGAACAACTTGCTAAAACATACACACTTGCAAAGACTGAATGAAGTAAGACATGATGTGAGCGGGTATTGTTAGGACCCATCCCCTTAAACAAATAAGGCAGTAGAAATAATTTACATACCATTCAGTTCACAGCAGTATTTATTTGACTTGACTAAATCTCCCCTAGGAGAGCACTTAAATGTGGAGAAATTGGCGAACAATACCGGCTACTGTGGTTACACTGCTAAAAAAGGCCTACGGCAATAATGACATTACGGCATAACTGTGCTTCCCGGAGCGATGTTATTCCCATGGGAAGAGAAGGTTGTGTACCGGGCGACTAAACAATGAAAGGTTCCAGAATAAGTTAGCGCCTATTGCAGTTAAATGTCCATACCAAAAATGATGAATGCCGCCTGGCATGCGGGGGAAAAGCCGGAGCTCACGATACATGTACCACCCTCATACGATGCTACTTGCTGACTGACTTCTCGCCTTATGCGCGGGAGCACCTCGGCTGACCCACATGCCAGAACAGAACTATTTCCTTCCACAACCTGCAATATTCTGCCCTGTTTCATGCTACTGAATAAAACTCACATTAAAAATTACACATAAAACTCTGTAATGCAAATAACAGGTTAATGATATGGACATAACACTGGATGCATGATGATACAAGTAATAACACGTTTAACAATGCACTAGAAAACAAGGAAAACACAACAAGCAATGAAACCTTTAATAAAACACAACAAAAGTATCGGTCATAGATCCTGGGCTCACAAGTCAAATTGTTAGCAGGTCTACTTTCATATTTTTCTGCCTCACTGAGTCTGTCGTGCGTTCATGGCAACACTGGCTGCACTGCACTGGCGTGCCCTCATACTGCACTGCATTGATCCTAATTACTCACAGTCTTCCTGGTGAACATTCTGCTCGTCAGTAGAGTGGACAGGCCTGCTGCGGTGGCATCGCAGGTCATGGCCGGACAAATGGTCTTAGGAGTGAGGGCAAGTGGCACACGTCAACTAAAGTTACCAAAACTTGTTGCAATACTACTTAGTTATTTCTTGTATGAGTATTGGAAACAAACTTTGAATCATTTAATCTAATATTATGTAAATTAATTTTTACCAAAAATGGATATCAGTAGTAGTGTTTTTGAAAACGAGGGCCAAACAAATAGTTCATTCCACAGCAGTGAAAACAAACATGACCATGAAACTTAAGGTAGTAACACAAATATAATTTTCAAATCACCTGTCTGGAAGTTTTTCAATCATATGGACAAACGAAATGCTAAATGTAATTTTATACTCATTTCTTATTTATTTTTACTCGAATGAAAACTTCGTGACAAGCATATTGCAGCCAATTTCTTATTAAACGAATTTTTTATACTTTTAACAAAGTAAACTGTGTGAGAAAATATTTTGTGTTCAAATTTATCAACTTATTTTAGTTTTAATGCCCAACCGAAATTACCCGAGCCCAATAATATGAGGTAAGTACCCGCCCGAGCCCACCCAAATTAAAATTTCTCTGCCTGGCCACTCCTAGGCCTGGGGCCATGTGGATCGGCAGGCTCGAGGTAGGTGGACTCATTGCTTGAACTCGATCGTCATGGGATCGCCATCTCGTTGCCTGTAGCTCTCCACCGCCGTCAGAGGCAGGGTGAGGAAGCTGTCTACCTCCTCTGTTCACATGGGAAGTGCCGACTGCATGGTGGCTGGAGGTGGAGGTTCAGGTGTGACACTCGTCCCCTACGATGCAGCCGCTGAGACTGAAACCATAGAGAGGGTTTCCCTCTCTCCGGCATCTTTGCAGTCATTCCTCTTATGCTCGAACACGTCGACCGTCTGGGGCAAACCAGATATCAGGTGCTGGCGAAATGCCCCTCTGGTTGTTGTCTGGCTGGCAACTGCATTCACAGCTGATGTTCTCCCTTGGCAGGAGAGTGCGGGCACCAGAGTGGGCTGGACTGTAGGTGGGTCCACGGTATCCTCTTCACATCTATGAAGAAAGGGCCTCGGGATGACCTCTGCATCCATTGCTGTCTCAGGTTTAGCCTGGCTGAGTTCTGCACCTGACATCTCGGCTAGGCCTTCCTCATGTCTGTGGTGGTTGAGCTTAACGACTGCTTCAGCATCAGTTGGTGCAGGTGACCTGGTTGTAGAATTCAGATTAGAGTACATGGTATTAGACTGACCTGGGGGTCCATTGAGGTGTGAGCCTCGGAGACATCCTCCACTTGTCCAGGGCTTTGGGCCTGGGAGTTGGCTGTGGCACTGGCCAGCATCTGGAACTTGAAAGTGGCAGCCTCTGCATTAAATGTGGACATGGCCGCTGGAGTGGCCATGCAATCTGGGGTGATCGTGGCTGCAGGTACCAGCTGATCCATGGCCTGGGAGTCGGCCTCGTGGACAATGGCAGCTCTGGTTGGTGCTGCTCTTGGGGAAGGCAGGTTCTCAGCAGCGGTAAATGCCTCGGCATCCGACATGGCAGGAGCATCGGTGAGGTGGCTTGTGGGAGTGGGTCACACTGAAGTAGCTCGTCGAGACAAAGGCTCTGGGCGCACTGTCGGTCTGATGGAGCTCGTGATTGAAGTCTTGTTGGTGCCAGCGGTTAGATGCAGTTGCTTGCTGCTCAGGTCATGATCTAACAGGTTTCTCCAGGATATTTATGTTGTGCTGGGGCTTCATCTTACAGGCTGGCTGGTGAACTTTCGGTGGATTGCAGGCTGTGTCGATGGTAACGAACGTTCTGACTACTTGTCTCTGATTTGTGGAATATTATTCTTGTTGATGCAAACTAGAGCCCTCCTATTGCTGGTTGCTCTGTCCCATCCGTCATCGTAAATTGCGTTGTCCATGCTTCCTTACAAGAGGGAGGTTTGGTTGGCTCTTTGAAATCGTCTGGCGTGTCGGAAATCAGCGAGGCAAAATCCATGACTGCAGGGATGTGTGATTTGTAGACTTCAGACTCACGAAGTAGCCTCCTATTGCATATGGTGTGTCGGACTTGACTCCTGGTCTTCTTTGTCGGTTGGCTCATGGCTGGTGGGTCCTCGGCAATCTGTAACTGTAACAGTTATTAAGTCTTCATGGATAGTCATGGTGCAGCTAGAGGATGAAGGGTCAGCATGCATAGTTAGACATCGGGGTTGACTCGGGTTTCGCCCTTCGGTTTGGTGGTGTGATCGACTGATTGGACCTGTCTGGGATGGGTCGTGCCTTGGCACGGTGGTACGAGAGGCAGCACCAACACTTGGGTGACTGCAGCGCGGTGCGGGGAGGGAGTGGGTGCTACCTTGTCGGCTTCCCTTCTCCCCGCTCCCTCTTGACATGCGTAGCGGCGAGGCGAAGCAGCAAGTAATTCATTGATGAGAGGGCTGGGGGAGTAGGGGAGGGTGGCATGGCCTGTCATTCGTACTTCCTCCTTCCCCCTAACCTGCTGTCGGCGGTCTAGCTTGGCCGGCTCCCAGAAATTTCTCTCTGTTTCATGTGCCCTGCTGATCGTTTCTTCGATGGTGGTAGGGTTTGGTGCTAGCAGAAAATTCCTTATATTAGGCACCAATAGGAGGGTTATGTTCTAATGCAGGCTTCCTTGTCTCCCCTGGGAAAGGCCCTTCGTTACATTTGCACCTTTATTCGGCAAATCATATTTTTATTCCCGTCATGGTGTTTGTGCGTGGCTGTAGATTTCAGCCATGAGGTGTGCGAGTACTTCCTCGCCGGTGAAGTGTTCAGCTATTCGGCTATTGAGCTGCTTCAACCCAGACACAAATTCTCCGTATTTATTCCACCAGTCGAGGTCTTTGCCCTTCAGTTTGGCTTGGTTGGGCTACCCATTGTTTTTCAGGTATTTCGTGCATTCTGAGCTCTCGTTCACATTTTGATGTAAAGAGGAGGGGATCCTCATGCAGTCTATCCGCGAATTCCGGCAGTTGTGGTTCTCCTGTGCAGTGTGGCACACTGTGGAGAGTGCCCAGTTCGGTGTTTGATGGTCGGTACTTGGAGGCTTGTTTACACACCATGCTGGGTCTATTGATCGGCTCGTCGGGTCATCCAATGCAAGCATGATGATACGTTTATCCGCACAGGATGCATCTAACTGTGCGGTTTCCACATCCAGGGCATGCGACCTAATAAACAGAATGCTATCTGGTATGGTACTGCAGTTCTCGCATTTGATCTCTAAGCCGTACATATAACGAGGTTTTTCTGTGTCTGTATGTTCCTAGTGTTTCCTGATGCATGACAGGCACTGAAAGACAGTAGGATATATTGTAGCTAGGTTGGCATTCCAAACTATTTTATTTTTGTAATTGCCGAGTTAAGTTTGTTGGGTTTCTGTTTATTTTATTTCAAAAGGAAAAAGAAAACATAAAGGAGGTTGTGAGGTGAGGTGCTTTAGATTAATGTCTTTCGTGAGATGGCATTCGTACGAGTATGTGGCATTTTGAGGCGTGTCTGCCCAGCCGAGGCAGGATTGGTGATGCTATTGTTGGCAGTGAGCGCATTGAATCTTGTGAATCCCCATACCAAGACAGTTTGGTTGTGAACAGCGGTCACATTCTATTGTTGTGTTGGAGCACTCGAGCTCGTGCTGTGACACAGAGTCCCAACAATGGGGCTAAGGAAGAAGTGATCCTTCTGACACAAATGTGCGGTGAAGGAAGGAAGGTATAGCAGGTAATGAGGCTGGCGAGTTCTTCAGCAGCTAGCATGGTGAAGACTGTCAGGCTGGTCAGTTCCGGCAGCGAGTGGAATGGAAGACTGAAGACTGCTGCTGAGTCCAATTCTGACCCCGTATTTATATTCTGCCGGGTAGCTACCTCGGCATAAATTGGCTGGCATCATGACGCTGAGGGGTTGATGCTGAGCAGGGGGTGGCGAAAAGCATAGCTCTGTGGCGTGACATAACCCCCAGCAAAATGGAACACAAACATCGTCAAAACAGACTAGTGTTGCCACCTAGCAGTGGTTAGTAGTACTCACTGTCTTGTAGTGCATAGCTTTGGTGGGCCGGTGAATAATACAATCTACAGTGGCTGGAACACCCATTCTTGCAGTGGCATATAGTACAATTTTTAACATATCACGGTCAATGATAATGCAAATTCTGTGGAAATCAATTGCAAGGCTATGCTATGCTGATGAGCCGAAGTCGTCTAATCACCATTGTTGAAACGCATCATGCATCAGGTTCAGATGATGAAGTAGAATCAAGATGGGTAAAAAATGGTAAAATAGTGAACGTAGGTGGGTGTAGCTCTGAAGCTAATTATCATGATTCATTCTGGAAGATTGATGTATCAATGATCAGAGTTACTGTTTATAAGCTAAAGCAAGGTAGTTCCATTGACACTCAGCCAGTGGGACAACCTATAACTGTAGTTAAGCAGGACAGTCTTGAACCCATGTCCGTGGGTGGCCAAAATATTTCACCACGAAGAGCAGAGGAGCATTTTGTAAACCTAACGGACAGCAACTGGTCAGATTATAGGTTGTCATAAAAAACAAATTAATAAAATTTACATTTCAGAGCACGCATGCAGTTAAAATCAAAACAAGTTTTGTAGTCTTATTTGGTGCTACATATTAAGAATGGCAGAGTTTCCATGCTTTCTAGAATGCAGTAGTGAAAACTTGATTTTTACTTTCGTACGAAATGTACTCCATGATAAATACTTAAATTACAAATACAACATAATTTATGTCGCCTTTTAAGTAGATTTAAGGAAATTACTTGTTCCATCATAAAAATTAAGCTGTAAATTAAGACTCGACGAACTTAATTTTTTATTATTCCAGAGAGGTTCTTGTAGACCTTGAGAGTTCTAGTAAAACTGGTAGCAAGTTGGGGGAAATGACTCAGAATTACAAAAGCGAAACAGGTTCATCTGTAACAGATATGCCAGACATACCATATTTTATTATGTGTATCAGGGCCGGTCTTACCATATCTTAGTAAGGGTCTTAGGTAATTTATCTTCTAGGAAAACGATCAAATTCGTCTTACCATCTATAGGTACCGCTACCCAGAGGGTAAACTGTCATCTACTTTATCTGCATGTCGAAGCTCTAGGTAAGGATCTACACTTGAGATAAATATGGCAATCCTGTCAATCATTGTTTACATTTGAAATTGAGTTTGCGAACAAGATTTGTGAGGTTATTGGAGACGATAATGATAAAGAAATTGTTGGAATTATCAATGCTACTGACGAACAAATGAGAATTTAGAGGAGTAAACTTTCAAGGATTTCCATAGAAAAGTACGTGTTCGAAAGGTTGCGAATTTTGCAAACAGTAAGTTTGCTTTTTTTGTTAATAATGCATTAAATCATTACTATAATTATTGAAATCCATTTGGTCTGAAAAAGCCTCACTTCCAACACTTTTGTAGTGTGTAAATAATATTTCTTTATTTGCCTGTTTCGTAAATTCAACATGTGTAAGGTTAACTTCGGTCGAAGTATGTGTATTGCTGCATCTGTACGAACTCGAACGACGACATATGTATCGTGTTTTTTTTCATTGAAGTTACAATTTTCGAAATCACAATAATGTGAATGTTATTTTAATATGAGCGAAATTTGCCACTGCTCCATCAAAAAATATGCTACTCAAAATGCCACATACTCGTACGAATGCCATCTCACAAAAGACGTTAATCTAAAGCCCCCCCCCCCCTTTCCGCATCCACCTGTATGTTTTCTTTTTTCCTTTGAAATAAAATAAACAGAACCCCAACAAACTTAACTCGGCAATTACAAAAATAAAATAGTTTGGAATGCCAACCTATCCACACTATATCCTACTGTCTTTCAGTGCTTGTCATGCATCAGGAAACACTAGGAACATACAGACACAGAAAAACCAACCAAGAATAGTTGCCAATATGTAGGCCTATGTGAAGAACACAGAGAATTCTATGGAAGGAATTCAGTCAGTAAGTGACAAATTAAAAAAAAAAAAAAAAAAAAAAAAAAAAAACTACTGATGGACAACAAAAACAAACAAACACAGTGGTATTCTTGCAAGTAAATTACTCCTCTTGCAAACATCTGTATGTTTATGTACCTGTTGACAACTATTCCTGTTTGGTTTTGTGTGTTTGTATGTTTAATTATAGTTTCTGCACCATAAACTCTACTTCAACAGTGTATATCCAAAACAATTTATTATTTGTTTCAATTGTCACTACTGCAGACCTGGTGCATAGTTTAAACTGTGGATGGTGATGATGTCACTTAGTAAACACTATCATCAGCCTATCAAAATAATTACCAATGTTTTAAAATTGTGTAGGTCTACTGCGAAAGTTTTCAAATGCTACTTCCAGGAATACTGACCTCTATAATTGTCTTTAATTTAATTAAATTTTCTTTTCTGTATTTTGTCTGTATATCCATCTCTTAATGTCGTATGCATGCATTTATCTAGGTACATTGCAACATATTTCTTATATTTGACAACTTCAAGTTTGTACCTACTGGTACCTAAGAAAGAAACGAGTACATAAGTATAATTATATAATAATAAAATGCAGATGTCCAAAACACTGTCCCTCCCATTCAGAAACCAGAGCTATGATAAGCTGGTAGAGAATTATATTGATTGTTATAATCATATTTTTTTAAATTCAACTTTGTGATTTACTTTGCCCCAAATATAATTGAAGAAATAAGGTGCCTTTCCTCACTTCCTAAGGGGGGGGGGGGGGGGTTCTGCGGTGGGCGTAGTGGTAGGACACTTGCTTTCCACCAAAGTGATCCATGCTTGTTTCCCTGTGAGGTTACACACAGGTTTTCACATATAGGAATTTTGCTGAATAGTGTTACCGGCTGGAATGTTTTCTCAAAGTTGTCCTGATTTCCCTGCCCTTGCATTTCTGCGCTGCTCCATCTATGTCATAATGTAACCTCTCTTGGCTCTCCAACACTTCGGTTGTTACAAATCACCTATACCTCTCAGCTCCTGCCTTCCTAGGGTGATGGGGGCGCATGGTGATGTACGTGCTGGAGTACTCTCTGTTTCACGAAGCACATTTCATTCTAAATATGAACCCATGATTCATCATCAATTAAGCTAAATGTCCAATTAGTTGCCCTCACAATAAAGATTTCACACATTCTTAAGAAGGGTGAAATAGCGTTTAAAGAAAATTATGTGACTTTTTCAATTTTGCAGATGGTGTAGTTATAGGAAAAGTTTGGCTTTATCTGAGTTTTCTTTATTTTAACTACCTTTGGAAAACTATAAAATGTAAAAAACTTGTCTATGATTACAGCCTACCATTAAATACATCACCATCTAAACATACTAGTAAACTTTGTTTATTTAACTTACCATCTTGTCGACAGCAGGTTCATTACAGAATGGTACACCAAGAACACAATGAAGGGGATACAAGGAAGGAATGGGTCACCCCAGAAATTGCCTGGAGTAATTTCGAGAAACCATGGCAAATTCAAATTAGGAAGGCTAGAGTCATTAGCTCTTAAAAATATTAGAACTGATTTGGTTGTGTATTCTTCTGTTGATAAACAGATGATTCCTTGTTTGTCACTGCAACTTTCCTGGCTCGGGGAAAAAATTGTAAGACTGACTTTTTTTTTAAGGCGTGACCTTGCATTGGTTTACGAGGTGATTTGACATTAATGCCCGACAAACAGCAATTTTATTATGAGGAATGCTAAAAGTAATGTTTGGAACATCTTGGATCAGTTGTTCGCGTTTTTGTTTTACTTTCACTCTACAAACTTTCACAGCCTTAGCTACTAATAAATGAATTCCATAAACTCCTACTCTGAAATAGCAAATCGGAATTTAGAAAAATACGTGTCTATACTTCTAACGAGTCCGCAACTTAAAGGTAAGATATTAAATGCACCGCAGATTAGTATTCGCAACCATACTTGCAAAAATTGTACACATTACAATTGTTCATTTACAAAATTGTGCAGATAACATATCACTATACAAGCCATAATTGTGGGATATTTATCTTTCATGTATGTATCCACGGTATATACGAATACACTAAACACTGATACTTTCGGGAATGTGCATGTCTGGCCTCGCATGTTTACATGCCAAATTCACATTTCACAAATGCATAAATAACATAAATAGAACATTCAGAACTAGTGACTTCATATAGCACTCACAAGGCTATTCAATGTAAACAAATTTTAAACTGACTTCAACTTTACATAAATCAAATAACGCAACCAGAGTCTCATCCATTCGATTTCAACAGCATTGCCAATATTATTTACAAAACAAAAAATTAAAATGGCCATTGGTACTCTGTCACAACCTTAAAACGGAATTGGACCCATCAGAATTCACCCTGAACATCCAACTTAACACAAATCGACAACAAGCATTTTTTTCTAATCTACTCTATTGCTAAGTATTAAATGTATGACCGAAGGTAGGGTCGGTTTCTAATTGTGTCTCAGGGGGAACCCCTTACGCTTAAAGGCAAGGGAATTGAATGCTAAGGAGGTGGGCATCGCGGCAGTGAGGGATTGGGTAGTCATGGATAGTGTTTGGTGTCATGACTACCTCCCTAAGTGTACCTATAGCTGCACTATAGTTAAGAAGTGGGAGGGTAAAACCCGCATAGACATGGTGAAATCCCTCCCGACAGAAAATAGTTCAAAACTTGTGGAAGCATGAAGAAATGCTAGAGGAGATAGCAGGCATGGAATCCATGCTGATTTAATAGGTGACGAAGAACTAGTAGAGAGGTGACGGGGCTTGTATGCCAGCATGTTAGAGGCACATGCGCCCTTGAGGTGGGACTGCCATCCATATTCCTGCGTGGGCCGCCTGACTGCCCGCACAGCAATATCGACATCAGTGACTTCAGGCAGGGTCCTTAAACTTCCAGCCAAGGGCGTAAGAAATCCGGGCAGCTCAGTCATGGCACCTACCCCACGTTCGCTCTTCTGCGCCGACATCAGGATCTCCACATCGCAGGTGAAGGTGGGGAGTAACGTATCGGGTAGCCACCCCCTCCCCCTCCTCCAAAATCTTGCTCGGTCGTAGGCGAGCAGCGCTCGGCGGGACATCCAGGAACTACCAGGTGTGGAGGCGAATCCGCTGGCCCACGAGTGAAGGCTGATGCCATTGCTTCCAAGTTCCTATGCTGTTCCATTCCACACGCATCTACAGTCGACAGCACGCAGAATCCATCAGTGAGGTGGTTCACCAACTTCGCATGTTTCAGCACCTCTGGATTGCCTCCAATCTCCCCACCTTGATCGTTGGGTTGCCTCCAGTAGATTCTCGAAACCATATTCAACTGAGCCACCCAGGTTCCCAACGAATACGACCGTCTGCCACGGAGGCTGGAGCCTGAGTCTTGACAGCAAGTTCCAGGTAGTTACATAGAGGAATAAAATCTATGGTAATGCGCTACTGTTGGGTAAAATATCCGGGTAACCAATCTTCTGGGTAGCTACCTGTATGTTTGCCAAGAGAATGGTAAGTCCAGCCCTTAGTTGTGTGGAATTTATGTATTGCAAAGTAAAATAAAAGCTACATTTTTTACAGTCTGTAGACTCTTACAAAACACACTATTTGCTTCATGCCAGAAGTCCAGTAGGGGTTGTACAGATCTTCATTGCTGGAGGATCTCTGTCGCAGCTTGCTTTATTAGACTCCAGTCCCTCCTGACATCATCTTCAGTTGTGTACTGCGATGTAATAAAAAACCTGGAAGGTAGCATAAGATAGTTATTTGTAATCGAATATCATGTAAAGTGCTCTTTTACCTTGTCACCATACACCTGAGTTAACTGTTACTGAGTAGGTGTTACGAACTCTCCTCTACTTGTTACCCTTAATACGCTTAACTATATTACTATGAATTCTTTCCAAAAATAATAGGGATATGAAAAATATAACTCTCTTTGCTGCAGAGTCCATTTGATGGTCAACATGTAATTACAGAAAAATGTTAGAACAACGGTTTTATACTTTTCTAAGGACAAATGAAAAATTGTGTAAATGGAAATAAATAATCATCTTTGATAGTTAATGTAGATTAATAAACAATACAACTCTAATTTTTTGTTTACTTAGATTTTCTCAGTGAAATTTTAAGATATTTATTGAAACAATCCAACAGAATAATTTATTCTTTTTGCCATTTGAGATCTTTGGTCTGTAATTCTGCTGCAGATTTGGCAACAATATTCTCATTTTAAACCATTTCTAAGCTAACACTTTTACTGCCACATGAAACTGTATTTTACACAGATTACTGGTTCATGCACTATCTGCATGGAAGAGTTTTCTAAACAAGACTGAAACATACACACAGACAATAAATTTTGTTAACCTAGGCCTGGGAGGGTGGTATACATGTTTGGATATGTCATACATCCAGTACAGAGCTCTCCAAACGAAATGAAATGTGTAGAAACCAAAAAGAGAGTTCAACAAATTAATTTTTTGGTCATAAAAACAATTTGCTACTTTTTTATCAAGATTTTTAACAGTTCTTCAAAAATTAATAGTACAGATATAAAGTTACTAAGAATGGGGTCAATATAGAGAGGCTTTACTGTATGTCATAAGGTTGGGGGGGGGGGGGGGAACATTATTTTCAAAACTGAGCTAAGGATGTGATATATCCATGGCCTTGATCGCTGGGATATCCTTCTTATAGGGTAAGATGGTTGAACTGGTGACCTTTTGAAACAAATCCATCCTATACGATACAATTTGTGTGCATTGAGTCTGTTCCCATGCTTTTCATGGCACATTAAAATAAAGAAGTTCTGCCACCATTTAGCAATTTTGTGTGTAACTGCAGTGAAAGCAGTGAAAAATATCTACCTTTATAACTATACATTGTTGCACAGCTGCCTTTGGCTGAAATGGGTCGCTGCTGTCAATTATAGTTTTGTTTGTGTGGCTAGTAACACGAGAATGTGTGACATCAGTGACTAGTACCATTGGACGGAGCATGGCCAGTGTAGAGGGCAGGGTACCCAACCTGACTGCTCAGTACAAATTCTGATGCTGCTGTCACGGCCCGGCTGATTGGTTGGCACACTGCCACTGGTTTACCTGTGTGGATGGTGTTTCGAAGTGTTTGCTGACCCAGCTGCGGTGATGATATATGGCTGCTGCTGTAGGTACCAGGACGTGGTGCACTGGTGATGCTGGTCAAATCCCAGGATGGACTGCGGCTGTTGGTGGTCTGGTTGCCCCCAAACGGGGAGTTGGCGATTCCAAGAGGGAATTCTTCGCCTCGGCAGATGGCTGCGACAATAGTGTGTGGGTACTCGGCTGTCTTGACGAATACTAGAAACAAGTGTTGGGAGGGAGCTGGGAGGTGAATCCTCTCCAGCTTGCGGGCGGCGAGAGCTCGTTCTTGTGGGGTTATTCTGCGAAGTGCAGTGAGAATGGAGTTTCAACTCTGTTTAGTTTTGGAGGTTTTAGTTGCTTTTCTGACCATCTGCTGAGCACCACTTCTCCGAGTAAAGAAAGGCCGAAGCCGAATGGGCAAGAGTCGTTTGTACCTGGTGATCCTTAATCTGGCACAGTTCAGGGCAGATGATGCATAGTGTTGGGTGTCCTTAAGCTGCCTGTTAACAATGCTTGGGCGTGGTATCCAAAAGGGGCCAGTCCTCCAGAGCCAAGTTATTACTCCCTCCGGCACAATTCAGCAGTGGATGGAGTATAGGTTGGTCTGGCTAGTTAGTCGCCTCAGGGAGGTCGTGTGATTGATGGAGGCTCTTCCGTACCATACACCAAACGCACAGTATGGGTGGCCGTCAATTGGATGTGTGTGGTTAAATTACTAATCTCTAGCTCCACTCTGATGGACATGGCATCTATGTAGGACTTTCACATTTACTCAAGGAAATAATTAGGGATGGGCTGATGTTGATGCTGATACCGATTAACCGCCCGATACCATGCTCCATTGGAATCGGCGATGCCGATTATTATTCACAGATTAATAGCACTCATTTATTTAAGACAATGTTAAATAAACCCGCATTCTACATCTCGTGAAGCATTAATTTACCGCATACATCAATTTGATATTCTTTCCGAAACCCAAAATATATTCCGAACAATTCGTTTTGATGATTTGTTCCCGTTGTTTAAATTTTACCGTATTTCCTGTTGGTACATTCACCAAAGATTGTGTGCATCATTCGTTTTTGAACATTACATGAATGCAAAACAACGTGAATGATTGACAACTAGTTCTATCGATAGTATTGATCACATCCCACAAGAGCTTTATGTGTTCTATTTTCTTCTTAGATTTGTCCTACATCCGTAGGTTGGTGACAATGAGAAAGTATCCAGCATTATTATTATTCTTATGAATTTACTGCATTCGTAGACTGGCGACAATGTAAACGAATTACACATTCTATGACACTTTCAACAATCTGTGGTGTTGTTATTGTAAATGGAAAGTGAAAGAGCGTAGCTGTATTTTTGACGGGCATAGTTCTTATTAGAAACTGTCGGCTTGGTTTTCGTTGGAATGTTAAGGTCTGAATAACTTTCTGCAAGTAATAACTGGCAAAAATTGTTGCAAATTAATCAGTTGTTGTCTTTAGCCAAGGGATTGAGTATGGCTTGGCCGACGAAGGAATCGCAGGCGAAAATATTAATATCAAAAAAATTTCCCTCAGTTTCAAGTGAATATTAATATTTCATTTTGAGGTTATGCATAGTATTTCTCAGATCAAAAATCCAAGTCTGCATGAGATTGTCTCAAGTTTCAAAGGTTGTGTTTAATGAACTCAGTTTGTAATGAATGCTATTTTGTCTGGTAAGAGTTTTTCCTTGACTGTGAAGTCACTTATTGTCCCAGTTAAACTGTCTATCTTTTATTATTAAAATTAGTGTTGTATTTCAGTTCTATGCTGTAGACACTTAATACAAAGTGCTTGAAGTGTTAACAAAACGGAATACTTGTATTTAAGTAACAGAAAGTACTTCGAAATACCTATTAGGAATTGTGAATTATGACTGTGCTCATCAAAACTGGTATCGGCATCGCTGTAATTGGCAGCATCAGCAGCTTAAAATCGGTATCGTTGGTATCGGCAAAATGTGGTATCGGCCTATCTTTAAAAATATTTACTCAGAAGTAAGTGCAACACACACATATATATTTTATGATGATTACATAGCACCCCCTAGTGCTCAAGACCAGAACCCAAAAAAGTGGCGATATCCTCAAAAAGTAGATAGCACACTCAAGGGCTCCCAATCCAAGCACCAAGGTGCTCCAGAGGAGAACAAAGCTCGGAAATTGCTGCGAGTGCAATGTCTCAATCCCCAACGACAAAATTGAGTTAAACAGAGGGCTGAGCCCCCAGAAAAGTCGTCTTACCTACATTAAATGGGGACCTCATTTTGCTTTATTAGGTACCGATAGGTAATGTATGTGTGCCTAATAAAACAAAAAGAGATCCCCACTATATATATATATATATATATATATATATATATATATATATATATATATATATATATATATATATATATATATATATATATCAATGACTATTTACTAAGTTCACATAATTTCATTTACTGCAATAATTAAATAAAAAAAATTCAAAAGTTGTGGGTGAATAAATACTTGGCCTAATAGCAGTGAAAATTTAGTTACTCGTATCATGGATATCAGTTAATTATTAATGCAGAGTTAGAGGGTAAAAGACTTGAAAATCTTTTGTACCCTTTTTAATTTTATAATATCGGATGTGACACCAATGTAAACACAAGGCCCCATAGGGCAGGCAAACATGAAATAAAACTGATGCATGTACACACACACACACACACACACACACACACACACACACACACACACATATATATATATATATATATATATATATATATATATATATATATATCTGTTACCTCGGGTGCACCCATAACAGAAATTAAAATATGAAAGGAAATAGAACATTTTCTTAATGACGTAAAACAAGTCTGCAAGAACATGTATAACAGTTATTTAAATTCCTACCAAAAATGGCATTTGAAACAAAATTTTACATGAAGTTCTCTTATGTCTTGACATTTCCAAAGATTTTGAAGTTTTCTTTATGGTGGGGAGAAGTCGCGGAGCTACCTGCCATTTTCCGAGTCTGAAGTTATTATGCAGAAAAAAAATGAATTCCTTATCTGACCAAATTAAATGCTGGTCGTTCAGATTTCGGGACACTGGGAGCAGGAAAAGCCGCTCATGGTCCCCATACAATTTCAGATGTTGTAAATCTTTTGCCTATCGCCTTTTGGTGAGTATTTTGAATGCAGCTTTGTTCCGGCCGCCGATTATTGTTTGTACTGTTATGAGTTAACCTTTAGAAGTAAATTTGTTTACTGTTACACTTAGTGCAGTTCAACTAGCCCGGAGCCCTGTACCTGACCATGAAATAAGGTGTCCCTTGCTGTTCTCTGTCATGGTCCAATTGTATGGGGACCAAATCCAAATACCAAATCAATCTGAAAAAAAAGGTTAGAGAGAGAGAGAGAGAGAGAGAGGGAGAGAGAGAGAGAGAGGAGAGAGAGAGAGAGAGAGAGAGAGAGAGAGAGAGAGAGAGATACCACAACATGGGACACATCCTAACTATTCCAGAGTTGAACGGAAGTTAACCTACATGAATTCAGGTGAAGGAGCCCTGGTCCTTAGCTGAACAAGGCAATTTGGCTAGGTAGCTATATTATAACTGGCCTTAACTAATGCTACCTGCTGTCCAGAAAGGACTGTTGACGACCACTACCAGAGGAGGTAGTGGTGAGCGAATGCAATTACCAGCAGATAAGGCGAGAGATGGTGCATCCAGAAGGGACCTTTGAGAACCACTACCAGAGGTTGTCGTGGTCATTGCCATTGCCAGAGGGGGTAATGCAAGATGCTGATGTCTTCTGGAGCTGTTGGTGAAGAGTCTCCAAAAGGTCTGTAAGATGTTGCAGTCGCTGAAGAGCTTCTGGTCGGTCGTGAGGATCTGGTGACTCCTTCCGGTACAGTTCAGAATGGTAGAAGGAGCGTAGACTGGCATCTTCAGGCGATGCACAGACTGATATTCTCCTTGTCTGGAGGCCCACTGTGTTACGGGGAGATAACAAGCACCGCCCCTTGACTGATGTTTGCAGGAGGTCATCTACTAGGGTTGTCTGCTGTGGTGCTGGTGGCACCATTCCTTGGAGCACCGTAGAACTATCTGACCTTAGGCGTCGGGCTTAACCGATAGTACAATCTCACTTCCGGGAGGTTGGCATGACATCTGACTAGGATGAACAGTACAACCTGGACAGAAAGGATGTAATAGGCATCTCGTTTGTAAGGGCGTATCCTGTAGTCAGGTGACCAGCAATTATTACTGTTTTAACCACACCTTGGTTGAAGTGAAGGCACGATCAGATGAGGCGAAGTTATGTGTGTGGTATATAGTCAGTAGATATATAATGCGGATCCTGGCACAGCACACTTTTTCATCGAAAAAACAATCATTGTAACCCAAAAACACAAGTATTTTGATCGATTTTAAGAAACTTCAAGTTTTTAGAAATCTCAATTTATCAAGTCTCTAAAACATGAAAATTTAAGCCAAAAACAAGTAAATTTAACCAAAAATTAGTAAAATTACTTTTTATAAAATTAAAAAAAAAAATGCACATAAACAGTGAACATCTATTTAAAAAAAAAATCATCAATCTTAATTTTATGCAAAGTACTCGAATACACCAAGTACAATTCACATAAGTGTAAGCTGAAATCAAGAAGATTTAGATTTAAATCAATCAAATTTAAGCTAAAAACAATCAAAATTTAATTTAAAAAATTCCAAATTTAACCAAAAAAAATTTAATCAAAATTTGTAAGCCAAATTATGTGATATATAAATCAAAAATTAAAAATGTTCAAAAATAATAATTTAAGATTCGAAAACACATACTTTAAATTATTCTATTAATTCTATATTATTAATATTCTGCATTTTTAACCTCCACATTGTTATATTTTATATTATTTATATTCTAAGTTATTATATTATATATGCACATTTTAAGTATTCATGAAATCTGCAGTATTTCTAGTATCTTTAGTTTTTATATTTTATCAATATCAGTACCATCAAAAATATTAGCTTTCCATTTTCATCTCTGATTTATAAAACAATAATATCAAAACATTCATTATATATTTTGTAAAAAATTGGATAAGCATGTTCATAAATAATATAATCTCTAAAGCAAATATTGTTTTTTATGAAAAACTGCCAATTATATTTGTTTCTCTATTACTAGATTCATCATATTTTATAAACATTCCATATGCTAAGTTACAACAAACATTTATTTTTTTAATGGATCAAAATTAGTCCATTTAGTACTCGTAACAATTTTTTTCTTTTTCAATAATCATATTTCTCTTAAAACCATGAATATCAGATAATCGATCGAAAATTTAACATTAAACCTAGATTTAATCAATATTCTACTTTTCACGTAATCACTTGTTTGTCAATGTCATAAGTTGAAAATGGTTCAATTTATTTTTTGTTTTAAATAATGTTTTACTATTATATTGTCCTCTATGGACTTTTATAACTACATTATTATCGATTAATGTTATATTATTGTTGTTTATATTAGGTGTTAGATATTCTGTTATTATATAATGAAGTTTCTTCTCTAATATGGAACTACTATTTGTCAAGTTAAATACTATATTATCATTTTAATAAAAAAATTATATTATTATATGAAAAAAGTTGATTGGGATGTCTGTGTTTGAATTACTGAAGAAAATTCTAAAAATAAAAAGATAGGTAAATGATTACCTGATAATATAAGAGCCATAATTGTGGTCCCGAGTAATTGTGAAAAACTAATTTGATGATGAATTTTATCTATAAAATAGGATGGTTTGATTTTAATAAATTGTATGTTTGCTGAAAAAGTTTACATCAACCTAAATATATATAGTTACATAAATATATGGATGTGTTTTTCAAAAAATTAAATATTAATGAAAAAAGGGTTACTTTTCTAATAATATTAATGAAATTACACCTTCAGATCAAAGTGAAAATGAGTATCTAGTTATATTTGACAATGCAATTTTAGACAACCAATATTTAATTCATGATTATTTTACTAGAGGAAGACATGAATATATATATATATGTATTTTATTTAGCTCAATATTATTAAAAAATATCCAAGCAATTGGTGAGCGATAATAGGAATTTTCTATGTATATTTAAACTAGATGATACTAATTAAGAACTCATTTATAATGATTTTGTTGGTGGAGACATGTCTTATGATAAATTTAAAGTGATTTCTGAAAACTGTTGCGATGAAGATTATGGCTTTATGACATTAGATTTGAGTAGATAAATGAAAGATGGAAAGTACAGAAATAAAATTTAAGACTTTAATGTATTAAATTTTTTTTTACAAAATACTTATTCTAATTTTAACGGGTATAACTGGAGGTAAGCAGCTGTTGAACGGATATAAATTGCAGTTGAATGGGCTGTTGAATCATATGACAAAATTATAAATAAAATGAAAGATATTTTTAATGATTTAGAAAATTTAGATATTTAAGGCTACACAGCCAGTGTTTATAAAATTAATAATAAACAGTTTAGTAATAAGAAGATTTGACACAACTTGAGAATACACAAAATATTACTATATTAATATATTTGTTAACGAATCTGGTTTATAACAATTTTTTATCTGCTTATTAAAAAATAATATAAATAAAAAAACTTATTTACTATGTACTTACCTATTTTTAGAAGATGGGTGAATCACTATACAAATAATAATATAATCTAAAATTAGAATATAAGTTAATCGATTACATTATTTGATTTACATAACCTAATTTTTATTGATAAAAAATTAATATTGTGTTAGATGATAATAATGAACCATGGTTTAGAGGGAAATATGTGGCTAATATATTGGACTATTCAAGAACAGAAAAAGCTTTTAAACACATTGATGATGATGATAAAGTCATGTATGGTAATTTCGAACACTCTGAATCAGGGTCTCTAACACATAACGAAAAAACTTCCATATTTGTTAATTAATCTACCCTATATTCTTTAATTTTATCTTCTAAAAAAAGAAGAAGCTATGAAATACAAAAAAAAAATGGGGTTTCAAAGAAGTTCTGCCATCAATTAGAAAATAAGGTGCATATAAACACAACTTACAATTAAAAGAAGAACAGCTTAGAAATAAACAACTTGCTTTAGAAAAAGAACAAATAGATATTCAAGCTCAAGAAGAAAAACTCGAAAAAAGACAACTTGCTTTGGAATTTTAAGAAAAATTAAATATAGAAAAAAAGGAAAAAATAAACTACTAGAAGAAAATGAAAAACTATAACAATTTAATATGAATATGAAAATTTTTATAGATAGAGTTAAACAGAAAACAAAGAATGGTATATATGCATTGCAACATCTAAACAATATTCTTGATTTAATAATTTTAAAGTTGGCAAAACAGATAATTTAACTGTCAGAAATTCAAATTTAAATTCTTCAGGTAATGAAAAGACAACTTTTATATTTGTTTCCATGAGTATGTTTATGATGTGAACAAAGCAAAAAAATTTAATTCATGAGCTACTAGATGATTATCGCGTTAAAAAGAATAAGGAAATATCTTTTTGCAATACACTCCCTTACTCCAAATTGTAAAATCAGTAATAAAAGACTTAAAAAAGCATTTTGATTACACCAATAATTTAAATAAAAATGATTTAGCAGAAATAAATACTTTCAATCCTATTACTCCAGAACCAGAGTGTTTAAGTAATAATGATGAATCATTATGTAATATGCATACAAAACTATCGAATGTATTAGAAAATTATTATGTATTGTCGAAAACAAATTAAAATTATTGCATAAATATTTATTAGACAGATTAGAACAAGGCAACATAAGTAATGAAGAATTTTGGAATAAAACAAAATAATGATTAAATTGGAAAGACAGTAAAAAAAAGTTCTTCATAAATATACAAAAATTATAATTACATATAAATAATTTTGGTTTTGGAAATTTGTCTAATATTTCAGCCCCTGCCCAGCCAGTAGCTGAAAAAATGGCAAAAATAAAATGCAATTTACTAAAATAAAAACAATTAAAATTCACAGAATATCCATTTTATTTATCCATGAGTTGTGAGAATTATCAAATCCTAACAATTTTACATAAAGTTTATTATCTTTAATTTTTAAGATTTGTTCAATCAAATATTCATTGGGATAGTTAGTTTTCATTATTTCGTATTAATAAAAACTACCTTTTATTGCTTCTACTTTGATACCTTTAAATTTGTAAGAAGTTACATCAAAATTTAAAACTTTAAAAATAGTGAATAATTCTGTTGTCCAATTAGGAGTATTATAACCTTTTTCAAAAATGTGTTTAATTTTGCTAATCCGGCCAAAATCACCAACTTTATATTTCGGCTTAGTAAACATAGATATTTGATATCAATTTTTTTCATTTTTTTGTTCACTTCAATTGGCTTCATACCAATAGTTCAATGTTTTGTATTGTTGTATTCCTTTACTAAATCTTCTAATGTATTTATCCATTTATAATTACCATTTAAAGCATTTATTTTTCATTGTGCGATTAAATATTTCTAATACACTAGCTTTGAATTCACTAAGTGTAGAATAATGATTGATGTTATTTGCATAAGTCCTTTAAATGTTTTATTATAATATTCAGAACCATTATCACTTTGTATATTATTTGGTTTTATTTTTGCTAATATACATTCTAAACCATATAATACATTTTAAGGTATTTTATTTTTAATAAGTATAGCAAATGTGTATTAAAAAAAAATCAATGATTGTCATAATACATTTGTATTTATTATTTATATGTGATATACCTTTTAAATTACCAGTATCCATTTCAACAAGATCGATTGGCCATAAATCATCAATTCCATTAGTTATTACTTTTCTTCTTGGAAAATTGCTTCTTACTGGTCTATATAATTCATTGATTAGTCCTCTTACATTTGGCAAATTTTTTAAAATGTTAATTTATTAGAATTACATATCGAACATTTACTTTTCTGAACTAATTGTAAATTTTTAGTATTTTAATTTTTTTCATTATTATTTTTAGTAACTATCTTACACTCAAAGCACCAAGTATTCCCAATTTAATAGTAAAAACATTAATGTATTATTTATATTAATTTTTTTATAATTATTATTTTTTATTTCATAATTTTATTTCATATGCATATTTCACGAATATTCCTACTGTAGTCATCAATCCACCATCATATTCAGATATATATTTTTTATTTTTAAATTTAAAATATCACTACTCTTAAACATCAAAATGTTTACTGTAATGTGTTTTATTAGAACCCTTAATAACATATATAGTATTGTCAGATAAATTGAAATTAGGAGTAATTATGTTATAAATAGTACAATCCATCAGAAAAGTAAAGAAAATTTGATTATCATCTAAGTCAAAAATATTATTTTTTTATTCCATTTTGCAGGCAAATAAAATATATGAGATTTTGCTTCCTTACAACATTTCAATTTTCAAGTTAATAAGTGTATCACAATAATAAAAACTGATTTGTTTAAATGTAATTTATCAGATATTTCTTTAACAAAAAATCTATCTTTTATTGATTGCATCTTTTCCATTTATACGATCAGCCATATTATTAATTCTACAATCTTGAATAGAAACATAATCTTTTGTTTAAACAAAAACTTTATTTATTTGATCTTTTAAAGCAGAAACAATAATATTGTATCTTGAATATACGTCTTTTTAAAATCAGAAACTATAGTTTTGTTCATTGAATCTACATCTTTTTTTTAAAATCAGAAACATTAGTTTTGTATCTTGAAACTACATTTATTTTAAAACTTTCATAAGAAGTGTTAACCTTTTCAACATTAGTGTTAAAGTCTACATTTACATTTACAGCAAAGGTCACAAAGTCTTTATTTAAATTTTCAGCTAATAAGTCAAAGTTTTCATATAAAGATTTGATTAATGGTTCTGAAAATATATCTGTAATTTAATAACAAAGAAATTATATCGTGAAACTTAAATTATCTCGAAAAATTATGTAATACAATTAAACATAGATGTCCACATATAACTGAATTAAATGTTGAATTCGATTATCATTGTTATAAACATTTATATTTTTTGAAATAATTAACTAAGTTTCTAGGAATATTGCCTCCAAATGAATCAAAATAGTAAACATAATTATTATCTCTAAAATAACAAACCCAATGAGTACCAGGATTTTATGAAATGTCAAAAATACCCACAGAACATTATTTTTGTGCATTATTTTAGGTAACTCATCAATGATATAAACAATTCAGAAAAATTAAATATTTGGTATTTTTACATATTGTTCAATTTCAAATTAGATAATGGTAATATATTCTAATTTTTTGGTCTTCCCCCCCCCCCTTTTTTTTCCCAACTAAACTGTTTCATGATTTTTTTCCATAGCTAAATTATGTCTCTGTTGTTCTTCTAATTCTTTTTATTTTTTCTAGTTTGTTCAACAGAATTATACATTGCAGTATCTACTCCAGCTTAATCTCTAAGTGTGCTCAAAGTTGCGAATAAAATTGGTAAAAATCCTCCAAGATGTAAACCACGTCCAGATTTTTCTTTAAATATTTTTTTGAGTACTGGTATTGACAAAGTTAATATGAAACGTTTTCCTTCTTTCAATTTTTTTATTTTTTCTCTAAGTTAATCTTTTGTTAAAAATTATCTTTACCCAAATCTTTTAACTGATCAATGAGCATATTGAAAGTTATATTTGTTATATTAATTAATACATTTTAATACCCCAACATAATTTTCTTTTTGTAGACATCGTAGAAGTAACAGCTGCAGACACAATTTTTGTCACCAATTGGAGAATTTTTATCTAACAAAGTTTAATTTGCTTCTTTTTGTAAAATTTTGTCAGCTTCATGTCTAGATTCTAAATCTTTATGATCTCTAAAAGCAATACCATGATATTTAAATACTATATTCAATTTATTAATTTCATTGCCTCCTCTTTCTAACATTTCATTTAATTGTGTAAATGGTCCGCAATAATTATAACCTGGCAAATGTATTTCGGGCAAATTTAAGTTGTTTAATTCCCAATTTATTATGCCTTCACCATAATGTTCAGAATTCCAAAATGAATGAGGAATTATATTTAAAACTCTTATAAGTTATGGAATTCCTTTTGGATTATAAATAAAATCAGAAAACTTATTGTTCAACATATTCATTATGCTCACTTTTTCATCGCAATAGTTGCAATTTCCAGCATTTTCGTCGGCATGAATAATTAACAATCTATCGATCAATTTTCTAGCAGCACCCATCAAAAGTATTAGTTTGGTAAACTATTGTATTTTTTTATACCTTTTCCAGATCTAGGAGAATTTGGAGAAATAATTCTTTCAGGTGTGCTTGGTACTGATCTTGAATGTGAATTTTTTTTATATAGTTTTGATAAATGGATCTAATTATATTTTTGTACTTTCAACCTTTATTCGAATTTACTTGATTATTAGGATCACATTCTTGAAATACAGCATTTGTTGATATAACAATGTGAATATAATTTTTATGGTCATTATCATTGCATTTACCCTCTAGATTTGATTTAAATTTTTTTGTTAGCAAATTAGAAAGTCATTCTGTTAATGTATATTCTTTATCTTTAACTTTTAGCATATAAGTTTCTATTGTTACTTTTGTATCACCAGTGTAAAAATTATGTTTTTCCCCACCAAAACCATATTGCTCATCAATAACATTAATTTTTTCAGAAATTTCTTTTGCAAGTGTTATATTAGAAATATATGCGCGATGCATCAAATATTTTAATGGTATAATACCCATTCGCGCTTCCAAATAAGAATTTTCTGAAAATTATTCTCTTTCAAACGATGTTTCTTCTGGTGTTGGTGGATAATCTAAATTTTTTGCTGCTACTGGAATTATCGTAGTTATACAATTTTTATTTTATTCACTTACTTATTCTACTTTTTAACCAATATTTCGTAATTCGTCGATTAAAGGTAGCTCTTTCGTGTTATTTTTTTTGACACTCTGCTTCATGATTCTTTTTATAATTTCTGTATTTTTAAATTATAAATTTAACTCGAGCTACTTCCTTTGATAAATCTTTCATTTAGACATAGTTTTTTTCTCCCCCTGTAAATGAGTTATAAAAGTACTGATAGTTTTGAAAGAAAAAACTTTTCCTGCAACATAACAAACTAGGGGGAATTTTAATGTTTACAATAATAGAATTGAATTTGATATTCCTATAGGCAACAGCTTTTCTTTTCCAAATGATGCTTATGTTTATGAACAATTTCATTTACTAAAAAGAGGTAAAGAAGGAGATGGCATAACATATGGTGAATCAGATACTGTTGATGTTTGTTCTATCTTTTTTCCTTTTCAATTTTCTAGAGTAGAAACTCCAAAACATGGTAATATTATTGAAGCTGTAGATAATCCTGGAATATCATCAACAATGATGAACATTTTGTTAAGTTTGTCAGAAGAACAAAATTATTTAGAAGTTACTGGTGTTGATAATAAATTCCAGAAAAATATATTCATAGTGATAAAACAAATGAAATAATCTATCCATTGAGATATCTGTTTGATTTTATTAGAGGTAACAATGAAATATACTGGAATGGAGGCTATAAAATTACTTTTATTCGTAATACAACTGATGACAATTGTTTATTTGTTTATCAGCCTAAGATAGCAGATGGTTCACTTGGAGATTATGCTGACCCTGACATAATTGTTATTCAAAAATTAGAAATTGTGTGGCCTATTTTTGAATACGAATCTAATATGGCCATTGCAATTAAAGAAAAAAATATTTGAAAAACTCGAAATTCACATTATTTTTAATTATTGGCATTTTTTAGAAAAATATGTTCCTGTTGGATAAACTATTTTCAATTTTGATATAAAAGACCAGTTTAATAACTTACAATTTCATATGCCTGATTTTGTAATTGTAGGTTTTCAAAATAATATAAAAAATTGTTATGTACTGTATGTACATTAATATATTTTTGATCACTAATGTAAGAAATGTTTATGTTAAGAATGGAAGAAATGGAATTTTCCCAAAAGAAAATTGGAATCTAGATATTGAAAATGGTCTTTGTGGTAAAATGTTTTCTTGCTTATAATGATTTTAGAAATTATAAATCAAAACTATATACTGCATATAGAAATAATAAGCTGTATTATAAGCTAACTATGAACTTTTATGGAGGTATCAATTATTATTCATTTTGGGGGTGAGGACCATTATATATTATCGATTGTTTATATAGAAAAACAACTGTAGTTAAAAATAAAACAAAAATTAAATTAGTATATATTTTGATAAAGCTACTGAAGCAAAAATTATTTTAAATGTTGTTTTAATTAGCCAAATAAACATAACTTATGATTATTTGAAAGAAAGAATTACTGAAGATGTATAAATTTTAAAATGAATAAATGAATGAACAAAACTATTTTTAATGTATCGATAGTTTCATACAAAATTTCTAACAACTTTCACAAATGTTTAGATGTATATTTGAGTTGTTTTATCAAATTATTTTGTTGAAAATTGAAATTGTAACTTAAATTTTCTAGATTCTATCTTAAATTCGAGTACTTTATATATAAATAATATTAATTCATTTTTAAAAATAGCAAAATACCTACTTTGCATAAAAAAGATGTTCACTGTTTATGTTCACTATATATTTTTTGAATTTTTTTGAAAAAACCTAATTTTTTTTGCTGATTTTTGCTTAAATTAGCTTGTTTTTGGCTTAAATTTTCATGTTTTTGAGAATTGATAAATTGAGATTTCTAGAAACATGAATAAGTTGCTTAAAACTACTAAAAAAAAATTGTTTTTGGGGTAAAATGATGGTTTTTTCGATGAAAAAGTGCACTGCGCCAGGATCCGCATCCCATATCTACTATAGTCATAAAGTACGTCACTCGTTGATGCGTGCCCAAGGGGAGTGAAATTAAAACAACAATTATTTATTGGGGCTAGTCACATCAAAGAATGACGTGAGGCATTTGGAGTTGAAAGTTACACTGACTGTGGTCACATAACAATTGATATATGAAGATGAAATCTTAGTCACTTTCACAGTTTTAACTCGTGATGCCAGCATCATGATGCACATGGGGCGCCTTAATATTTACACTGGCGTACGGCCAGTGTACAGGACAGGTCTGGTGGCCTGTGTGAGGGGAACAAAGTCTAGAATCACTGTCATGGCCCTACGACCACACTTTTACCGCAGGTCTGCTGGTGGTGTGGCCTCGGCTGGAGACTCTTTTGCTGGCATGGCGAGGGCGGGTGGTCGCCTTGGATGCTCGTAGGTTATGCAGCAGTCCAGCTTTGCGGATTGCTGTTGGTTGCTGGAGGTTGATGAAAGAGACCGCAAAACCAAGGGTTTGCAATTTCTAATGGAGTTTCTTCGCCCCTAAGGAATGCCTTGACCACAGGGCGAGGGGTGTCTTCAAGCTTGATTAAAGGGGGAAATAATAGTTTTGGCAGCTCTGAGGGGCGAGGCCTCTCAGTAGGGCAGGCGGAACGATCTCTGCCCTGCTCGGTTGAAGTGCAAATGCAACAGTGGACTTAGGGTTTCAAGGCGATATAGATTCAGTGACACAAGCTGCCCTTCTGAACTTTCTCTGTCTACCTCCATTTCGGATGTATAGCATGTGAAATGGGTGCAACCTTACCTAGTGAAAGCAGAGCCAGCGCCTGCAGTTACCTAAAGTTTTCTTCTGAGACATTCACAGTCTCCCAGACAAGAACGGTACCTCTTGCTACTTTAGCCCAACCCCTTGAGTAGCGGTGGACAGAACGGTAAGCAGTGTTCAAGCTGTTTGACAGGAATAACCAGGTGTTTTATCCACAGGAGGTCGATCAATCCAGGCTAATTATAGTTACTTTCTGGCCCCATCAAGTGCGGCGGCTGAGTTTTAGAATAGCTAAGTTAGCTCGATTCACCTGGCGAGGGAGTTGTTAGTGATATAGGCTCTACCGAATTCTACCAGTTTGGCAGAGCTCGGTTGGCCTGTTAATGGGTATGTAGCTGGCTTAGTGCCTAGTGGTCTGCCAGCTTAACTTTAGTGGGCCGAAACTACGAAGGGAAACAACAGTGACGCACAGGAAATAAATACATGCAGAATAGTTAGAAATCATGTGTTATATTGAGTAAGTAATATAATACGGTAGACCTGTACTACCTCCGTGTCTAACTTGCTTGGACAAGCAATTTATTACCCTGCACAATTACAGGCGAAGGTCGCCTGGTTATAATCTGGCTGGGAAAATAGGCGATGAGACACTGCTAGAATTAAGTAATTTACAACTTTCTCCTAACTGACCAACTGTTGTCCTGAAGGAACAGCTAAAAAAAGGGGGGTACTACCAGAGGAGTAGTGGCGATAATGTCAGCACTGTCTGGTGGGCAGGGAGGTCCTGAAGGGACGTAGTAGTGACTGCTACCAGTTCTGGGTTCTACACATGGATGTAATAGATGGTGGAGTGGCAACTGCCTATCTTCTCTACCTTTATCAATTGAAGCCGATTCCTTTTCTGACTTCTTTCAACTGCGCCTTTTTGTCACTACTAGCCCTGTCCTTGTCTGCTGTCTGACTTC